>OY728165.1:2046685420-2049185420 GCA_963277665.1 Viscum album
TTTGTGTCTATGGATAGTACAACAGCCCTATCGACATAACCTATTAATATTCAACAAAAGGGAATTGATTCTACTGATAGAGAGATTCATTTCTTAGTATAGGGTCAGTTAAACTCCTGAATAATGGTGAAGTCATTGTTATTAAATTATAAAGAAATATATACATTAATATGATATAATATATGATCTTCTAATATTGATTTGTTAAAGATATTTCAGTAGTATCATCATTTCAGGTGTTAACTAATTCATTTTCAGTTATATGATTTGTTACATAAGTAATGTTTGTTTTGGATATGATGTATATTATTCATATTCAGAATGATATTAAGTCTTTAAAAATTATTTTTAATCATCAAATGAAAATTATTCTTCAATTGATACGATGGGGAATGAATCACATCGCATTTATGGAGACCGTAATTCGTACGTACGCACGAGCGACAATATCATTATTTTGATATTAAAATAATATATAATTGGCTGTTATATCATATATAAATAATCATTATCTTGTAATTTTTATTATTTTCATCAATTATACATCATTATTATACCCATCTAAATAATAATGTATTAAATAAAAACTACACCACAACGTGGAGACGGTAAGCCGTACGTACGCACCTATCGTGACATGTCATTCAAATGATTGGTAGAATAAAGAATATGGTTGTAAAATTTTTATAATAAAATCATTTTATATAGAAGATACTAGAGTTATTATTTAAGAATGGAAACAAAAAAGAAAGAGGAAGTGGAAGAGGAAAAGAACTTGAAAGAGGTGATGAAATATTTACCTTTTATTTGGGTTCTTCCTTTTGATTTGATTAAAAGGGATCCATAGGTTGGATTTATGACTAAAGGAAGGACTCTAGGATGAATGGGGGATTTTTAAAATTATATTTGGTTAGGGTTTGGAAGATCCAAATGGTTTTGAAGGTGTTCATTTGAGATAAGGCGAAGTTCCATTTTATAAGAGCGGTAATTGGGAGCTTAGGAAAAGATAGAATTGTTATTTTATAATAAAATCATCTTTAGTTTATAATGGCTCAAAAATGATTTATTCTGAGGATAAGGTGGGGATGGATCTAAAACTACTCAACCGATAGATTTTATAGAGCTTTGGTCACTATATTACTATATCTTCTTAGATATTACTCTTAGTTAATTAGTTTGACATTTACCATGTCTCTTTATATTTTTATATTATATACTTAATAAACATATTGTAAACCTACAATCGAACCTCAAGTTGTTCATTAATGAAACATATACTATTATTTAAGACCTTTAGCGAAACCTTATATTTTTAGGAATAAAATATCAATTAATAATATTATATTTGTTTTAGAAAAATCGTTTATGTTAATTTTGGCACTATTTTCTATTTTGTTTTTGTTAAATTCATAACTGCATTATTACTTCAAACGAAAATCATTTAATTAACTCTAACATGTTATATTAATCTATAAAATTATTATAATTCATCAAAAGTGTCAAATTACATTTGTTTGGATATTTATAATATCAATTATTTTAATCATTCATTATTAATGTAATTACAACATCATCATTGTGTCATAAATAAATTAAATTATCTAACGTCTAAAAATTATAAATAAAATAAAATAATATAGGAAATATTTTTATCTATCTAATTAATATTTATAGTCGAATTTATCTTATTTATAACCCTATATTAAAATCTTTTAGTTAAACAAACTTGAATTTAACACTTTTAACTCTTCTTTAAATAAAATAATAATAAATGTTCTAATATAATAAAAGTGGACATAAAGGGTCATATTTTATTCATAAGGTTATTTTTGGTCGAATTACACATATCCAATAGAATTAGGACATATGTTATATTAATAATAATATCATTTTTACCTTTAATTACCGTATTTACTTTAAACCGTGGTGAATAAAAGTCAAAAGTTATTATTCAGGAAAAGTTATTTTTATCTTATAGAACAACATTTTACTTTCTGATGTCAATCATATCTCTTGTATTTTTGAAATTAAATACACAAAAGTGGTAATATTAAGTTTTATGAAAATTTGCAAATGCTCCTGAGAGGTGGGTAAAAGACGATAAAAAGTTCAATAAATTTTATATATATGTAAACTTATTATAAAATGACATCAATGAATTACATTGAACATATATAGGTATTATTAATATTTTTTGACATAAAATTAATTTAAAAAAAATAAATAGTTATTTAACTAAAAATTTGGTTTTAAACAATAACTTAGTGTTTTTCACTATTCATAAAAAATTGATAGTTTTCAGAAAAATAAGAAAAATTTATCGGAAGCTCATTTTGATGTTAATAATTCAAAAATTAAGTCTATTTTACCAAATTCAAAACATTAAATATTCATTTATTAATTTGAAATTGATTCCCATAGTCAAAACAAAAAACGGGTTTTAAAAAAAAGTAAAAACTATCAAAAGATTGACACATGTTTATGTCAACTTTAAATGTGAAATTACTTATAATGAACAATATTGTATTAAATTATAAAAATATAATATAATTATAATTCGAAACCATTCCAATTTATACTTTAACACTATATTTTATTTTGATTTATAAAGTTGTTTTTAGTTAAAATTTATTAATTTTCACCATTCACCCAAATATGAAAATTATCAGAAAAACAATAAAAATTATTAAAAACTAATTTTTTATGTCCCAATTCTAAAGAAGAATATTATTTTGTCAAATTGAATAGATAAAAGTCTTAAATATTGGATTTAAATAGGGTTCTCCTTTAAAAGGCAGTAAAATTGCATTTTTTGAAAAATACTTCTTTTATCTGAGAAAAATGATTTTGTTCTTATATTATGACAAAGAAATACATAATCTGGATGTGAAAATTATATAGAGTATATAAGATTCAAAATTTATTTAATCCTAATTATAACTTCTTTTTGAATGGCTAGTTTGGTAATGTTGTGGTGCACTCGAACTCGGTGTTGCGTGTAGCACAAGCTATTAAATTACTTTAATGAGATAATGTACTATGAGATCTTGGGGTGTTACAATGGAACATTAGTGTGTTACCTTATGTAGCTTTGTTACTTCATTTTTTTAATATGGATGTTTTATCAACCCTTATTCCAATGGTGGGATTATGTTAAAGAATATTGAATCATCCAACATTAGTTAAAATGCCCAAATTGAAAAATTGTGAGGATGCAATTTATTGAAGTAGGGGAGAATTTAACACCCTGATACATTATAATATTTTGATTTAAAAATATATTTATTTTTGTTTCTTTTTTTATTTTTACACAACACTATGTTATGTTTAAGCTACATATAATAATGAGTTTCCTTGCGTACACATAAGGCCATGTTTTACAGTACAACAATTTATTAATAAAATATTATTATTTACTATATTATATAACATAATAATTAAATTATTAGTTATGAATAGTATTAACCACATTTTTAATTTTATATATTCTATATAATTTTAACATTTATGTTATATATTTTCTAGACACGATATGAGAAAAGATTCTATCTTTCAGATAAAAGATGCATTTTTCTAAAAAATACAGTTTTACAACCTTTTAATAGAGAAACCATTTTAAATATAGTTTTAAAAACGTTAACAAATTATATTAAACAAATAAACATCTTTATTGTAATTATAATATAAATATTTTCTTTGGACAAGTTTTCTATATTTATCTAACATGTTTTATGGTTTGTTGAATACTTAAAATACCCTAAATATTAATGGAAAAAATACTTTGACATAAAAATAATTTATGTTGATAAGTTATATTAATGAATGATTTTAAATTAAATATAGAATTTATTATTACCATTTAATATAATTTTGTTCTCTGTAATTAATTTTACCACAAATTTTGATGTAAAAACATTTCAATCATTTTTATTGTTTTAACATTTAAAAACATATTTTTCATTCTGACATTATGATTTATTTTAATTTAATTACCAAGTCATATATGTTTTGAATTTTGAAAACATATTTTTTTATTTAGAATATGTGGGTCAAAATTATGTAAATAGGTTTTTATTAATTATGGGTATTTTGAATAGTAGCATTAGTAATTTTTTTATTACCGTAGTTAAGGGTAAATCAATTAATTAATGGTAAAAATAATATTATTAAATTACCCTGACACCTATAAAAATCCCATTGAATAACTAAATTATACAATTACCATATAATGTTTAAAATTTAATCATTTAACTAAATCTTTTCCATGAATATGATAAGAATATTTTAAAAATAAATGAATGTTATAAAATGTCACACTCTCATTTGATATATGCATATTAATTTTAATATATGGAAAATCATGTAATAAAATTGATTATAAATAGTATATAGATATATAAAAGTATTACCTTAAACATAATAAATTATTTATAATGTTTAGTGATTAAATAGTGACCCTTAATGATGGCACAATGGTGAGGTAGAAATTATTTTATTAAAATAAATTTCTAATAAATGGATATACAATATTAGAATAAATATAATTTGAATTGATAATGGTTATACTGGAAATTTAATGATGAATATGAAATATTAGAAGTATAATAATTTTTTTTGAATTTATCTTTATGTATGGAATTTAATTAAAGTCAACGTTATGAATAGTGTCAAAATTAACATTATTGAAATTTTAGAAAAATAATAATTAATAAAATTATTTAAAATTCAAAAAATATATAAAATGAAAAAAATTATTATTATATTGTCTAAAATATCATAAAATTTCCATTTATGAACAACTTATACCTTATAAATAAAAATTTTATATTCGTGTTATATATGAAAAGTCATGAACACAATTAAAATTAAATAGATTAATTAAGGGTAAATAAAAATTATATGGTTTAAAATGAAATCAAAACATATCCAAAAATCAATGGATGAATATTAATTGATCCTTATAAAATTAATATCAATTTTTAGTTGTTTAATTGACAATTTTCTATGAAAATAAATTATATATTATTTAAATCAAAGATTGTTACAAAATATCACTATATTGTATTTTAAAAACTTGTATGTTTCCACATTGGGACAAAATGAAACTATTAATGAATCTAAATGTCTATTTTGATAAAAAAATTAAATAATGTTCTTTAAATAAATCTATTTATAATTTTATTAAGTTATAAAATTGCATTAAAATTATCTTCAATTCTAAAAGAATATTTTCATAATTAAAAAATTTAGAATAAATGATTTTCACTACATTAATTTTGTCATATTTAAATTTATTAATCTGTATTATCAATTTACTAAATCTATAAGATAAATTATTGTTATTTAATGAATTTTATTTTAATTCTCACTTTTTGTTAATGTATTTTATGTTAAATTAAATGAATTGTATTGAATTTCAAAATAATGATATCTTAATGAATTATTTTATTATTAAATTATTTTAAAATAAAATAAATGATAAAAAATCTCTATAGGAACAGATATTTTCGAAAATGATACCAATTTTTCATTTACGTGCCACTTTTATGTATTTTTATCTCAAAACAACCTTATTATATTTTAATATTTTGAGTGTTTCCAAAAGTGTATCTCCTCTACCTTATAAAAATTAACCTCTTCACCAACATCCTCAAACCACCTTAGGACCTTTAGTTCAGAAGAAACCTATGCATTTATCCTCAAAAAATCCTTCAGTTCATCATAGTGTCTATAATTTGGGATGAAATTCAACCTTATAAGTACTTTTTTCTGATTCAAAAGGAGTTGCTCAAAGAAGAGGTAATTGTTTTATCAATTCAATATAATTTATTTTTTTATTCTTATTCATTTCCCCATGTTTTTTTCATAATAATGTAATAAATATATTATAATATACATTATTAGATGATATTATGATGATGGGAAAACCATATTCATCCTTTGATATATCCTATGAATAATAATATCACTATTTTTGTGTATATACGACATACCATCTCTACACTATGGTGTAAATTGGTATTCAACACTACATTATTTGGATGGTTACAATGAATATTATATTGGATTTAAAAAATTACATTGACATTATAATAATTCTTTATAATTAATATACCTTTCAGTCAATTTATCCATTAAGGGAATAATACCATCGCTCCTACATACGTACGACCTACCATCTCCATGACACTATGAGAATCATTCTCCATATTAAAAATTGAAGAATGATTATAAAATTTATAAGATGAGTATAAATAATTATTATTAACTTTATATCATTCTGGATATGAGTAAAATACATCCTATACATAACAAACATTACTTACCCAACAAAACATGTATCGTTAAACGATGTCGTTATCACCCGAAACATGGTTAATACAGAAATATTATTAAAAAAATGGTATCAAGGGATTATATATGACATAATAAATATGGACATGATTTTGGTATAATTTAATAACGTTTTTTAACCATTATATATTAGGTTAATGTAACCTTGACTAAAGTAATGTACAAGGTGAGGGATAATTTAACATCCATGTCAATGATTCTTAAAATTTAAAGTCAAAATATTATCAAAAATATATTAAATTCATTTTTACCCATTTTTTCATTTTTATAGTACTTTTGTAAAGGTAACGTTCCATATTTTTTCAAATGACTTACCTTATTAAATTTTCAAAAAATTAAGGATTAAATGGTTTTTATCTTATGCGGTGTGAGTAGTTATTTCTTTTATCATGTACCCTTATCATTTTTATTATTCCATTAAAAATACAAGGTTATTTTCAAATATAATGTTTTCATTTATAATTGAATGACTTTTAAATGATTACTAAGTAAAAAAGTGATATTTATCCTGATGTGTTTTGATGATTTTATTTGATTATTTTCATCTTTTTCAACATAATTTGTGGAATTTTATGCCTGATTGAGGTTGATTTATTATGATACAATATTCGATATTATATTGAGGGGTTTTTTATATATTTTTTTTTCTTTTGTACTATTTTGATATCATTCATGTTTATGGGTAATGTATCAACATTTTTCATGCTAGTTTTAATATTTATTTATAGGGTTTTTATCCCATTAATAAGAGGAATGCATTGTTCGTAGTAAGTGACATGTGGGGCCTGTTATATCCCTTTGATGCATCACTATGTATCATTATACAGACTAGTATATTAGCATGAGTATTTGACCGTATTTTTATTTATTTTCTTGGCACAAGGCCTTGATGGTATGGTTATGAGGTATTACATCTTCCATTTTATCATTATGTGAAAAGTTATTAATATTACATGTTATTATTCGACTAGTAGAATATCCATGTGAATTTTTAAATGTAATTATATGAGTGATTGTTTCCGTATTATATTCATGTTTATGTTTAAAAGTATTTTTTTCTAGTTTTTTAACTTGCGTTAAATTCTTTTTCTTATTTATTAGGGCATTTGATATATTTTTCCATCTTATTGACCATCAGATCTCAACCCTTTCTTACAAGTTATTTTCCTATGAATCCAAGATCTGTATTATGTTTTATATGCAAGGTAATACTAGGATAATAATTGTTTTCTCAAAGGATTATACATGTTATATTTTATGCTTTGGTATATAATTTAAGGTTCATATATGTAATATATTTTCCAAGAAAACTAAATTGATCAGTCCATCATGATATGACTCCTTGTAATAATGCTAATTTATTAAAATAATTCACTGATTTTGAAAATTTTGGGAAAAGTTGTTTCATGTTACAATGTTTTTTTGGATCAAAACATGTTTTTAAATTTTTTGAAGAGGTATTAAGTATGACTAAGAACTATATTATGGTTTATCATTTCTCAATGGGGATTCATATTTTTATAATCGATCAAGTTTTCATCCAAAAAAGATATAAATTTAAGAATCATATTTTAAAAAAAGGGACCGTGAGGGAATTTTTTTAGCAATTTATTTTACGTGTTTTATGTGTAATAGCTTCTCCCAATTCAATAAACTCTAAATATAAAAGACAATGGGAATAAAAAAATCAATAACTAATTTTAAAGTCAAAATTATTAGTCATCGTGGTTATGGATGCTTATTTGACATGTAAAAGATTTTTTAATTGAATCATACAGGGTAACTCATGATGGGTGGTGCTTCTATTCCATCTGAAATAGTAAAATATTCTCCATTTTAAAAGAAACTGAAGCATTGTGAGTAGTAGAAGGGAATTTGAGTTGGTTCATTTACACATAAAAAAATATTTTTTTCTAAAAACATATGGTCTCTTGAAATCATTCAATTTTATAAACCAATGATTTATAATCCCTCTTGATTGAATGTTTTAAAGACATCCCATCAATGTTATTGACTGTGATATCTCCCATAATTTTAATAGATAGATTATAAAATGAAGATAAAATCAAAAAAAAATATTTAGTATAATCAAGGAATCACTAATTAGGAATAATGTTATAACTACCCATTCACCTTATATTTTATTGTATTTTTTGGGATTTTGTAATTTATATTATGACCCATTGGGTATTTTATTTTCTTATGTTTCTTAGCATATATCAAAAATAATATCTTTTAAGAATTAATAATGGTTCTAGTATAATTTCATCATTTCCTCAGATCTTATTGATTTCTTTCCCTATAATGATATAATATCCCTAATTTCTAAATTATATAGAGAATAATAAATGATGTGGATGATTATATTAGGTCTTCCTTCCAAATGACTGACCATTATATGTGCTTATTTTCTCTTATAATCATTTTATAATGGTAACAACATTATTTAAGATAATATAACACTATTCTATCAATGACCTAATATGATAGTGATACTCCTTTTTGGTTGTTTTTATCATGTATTGCCAAATATAATTCTATTTTCTATCCCAGTTCATATTTTATTTCCTTTTCACAATCATCCTTGAACTAGTTAAACGATATGATCAATATATTGAGGCTTCAATATCATTGTTTAAGAGTTATTACATGGGTTGGATTAAATTCATGTAATTTGAGAGATTATCTCATTATCTAAATGGATTCATAGTATATTATATATATGTTTATGTCTTTCAAGTAAATCATGGTTTTTAATTTTAATGTACAAATCATATTGTATATTGCTCAATTTTTATTTATTCTATAGAGTTTTATTTTCTTTGATCTATTTAAAGGATGGTCATGTTGAGCACTATATCGAATAATCTAGTAACTAGGAATTGTATGGAAAATTTATTTTTCATTAAATGATATATATATATATATTTTTAATAGATTTACCATCATAACATAATATTGAATCCCTGAATCGGATGTGGTTGATTTATTTCTCCTTGTTCATGATTAAACAATGATAATATAAGGAAAATAATTATTTATGTGAAGATAATTTTGAAACCCCAATCTCAATTTTATGATATATTATTTTTATAATTATTATATACATTTAATTTTGAAATTTTGTGGACTTTAATTTTTTAAATTATTTATTATTGTATTGGTTTCATGGTTATCATGTAACTAATAGTTGAAATGTATATTAATCATATATATTTAATAAATATATTAATGTAGTTGGCATAATCTTATTGTGTGGTTATATGTAACCATGAATATTATTCTTATATACGGTGAAATATTATTCCAATATATATTATATGGTTTTCCAATGCTCAAATTTAAAGATATGGCTTCACCAATATATTATTTTAGATAGATTTAGGTGGTTCTTTCAGAGATGTAACACTAATTACGAAAACATGTATCTAACCAATTTGAAATTAATGTAATTTAACCATTGGAATTTTCATCTTTCCTCTAATTGATTTTTTACAGTACTACCCACATTCTCATATCATTTTCATCCATCCAACATGGGAGGAGATTAGGTTTTTCTTCTCTCTTCTTATTATTGTTTTTGGCACCCAATCATATATCATATCACGTATTTCTAATGATAATAATTTTTTTGATCATATTCATGATATTCTCTTCATTCTAAATCCATTTACTCTATTTATATACTCTTCTCAAAAACTTTATGGTTGTGGTAGTTTTTTCTCATCTACATTATATTGTATCTATGCATGTATTTGTGTTTATGGATAATACAACAGCCCTATCGACATAAACTATTAATATTCAATAAAAGGGAATTGATTCTATTGATTGAGGAAATAATTTATTAGTAGAGGGTTAGTTAAACTCCTTCATAATGGTGAAATAATTGTTATTAAATTATACTAGAAATATATACATTAATTTGATATCATATATGATCTTCTAATATTGCTTTGTTAAAGATATTTCAGTAGTATCATCATTTCTGGTGTAAACTAATTCATTTTAAATTATATGATTTGTTACGTAAGTAATGTTTTTTGTGGATATGATGTATATTATTCATATTCAGAATGATATTAAGTCTTTAAACATTATTTTTAATCATCAAATGAAAATTATTCTTGAATGGATACGATGGGGAATGAATCGCATCGCGTTCATGGAGACCGTAATTCGTACGTACGCACGAGCGACAATATCACTGTTTTTATATTAAAAAAAATATATTATTGGATGTTATATAATATATAAATAATAATTATCATGTTATATTTATTATTTACATCAATTATACATCATTATTATACCCATCCAAATAATAATGTATTCAATAACAACTACATCACGGCGTGGGGACGGTAAGCCGTACGTATGCACGTATAGTGACATGTATTTCAAATGATGGATAGAATAAAGAATATGGTTGTACCATATTTATAATAACATCATAGTATATAGAAGATACTGGAGTTATTGTTTAATAATGGAAACAAAAAACAAAGAGGAAGTGGAAGAAGAAAGGAACTTGAAAATAGTGATGAAATATTTACCTTTTCTTCGGGTTCTTCCTTTTGATTTGATTAAAAGTGCTCCATAGGTTGGATTTATGACTAATTTAAGGCCTCTAGGATTAATGGAGGATTTTTTAGAGGATATTTGGTCAGCTTTTGGAAGATCCAAATGGTTTTGATAGTGTGAATTTGAGATAAGGGGGAGTGCATTTTATAAGAGGGGTGGCGGGGAGCTTAGAAAAATATTGAAATATTATTTTATAATAAAATCTTCTTCGGTTACTAATGAATTTAAATTGATTTATTCTGAGGATAAGGTGTGGATGGATCTAGAACTACTCAACCGATAGACTTTATACAGGTTTGGGTCACTATATTACCATATCTTCTAGATATATTTCTTAGTTAATTAGTTTGACATTTACCATGTCTCTTTATATTTTTATATTCTATTGTTAATAAACATACTGTAACCCTACATGAAAACCTCAAGTTGTTCATTAATGACACATATAATATTATTTAAGACTTTTTTCCGAACCTTATATTTTTAGGAATAAAATATCAATTAATAATATACTATTAGTTTTAAAAACCCGTTTATGTCAATTTTGACAATATTTGCTATTTTGTTTTTGTTAAATTCATAACAGCATTATTACTTCAAAATAAATTCATTAAAATAACCATAACATGTCATATTAACCTATAAAATCAGTGGAATTCATCAAAAGTATCAAATTACATTTATTTAGAAATTTATAATATCAATTATTTTAATCATTCATTATTAAGGTAATTAGAACATCATCATTGAGTCATAAATAAATTAAATTTTTTAATGTCTAAAAATTATAAATAAAATACCATTATGTAGGAAATATTTTTGTCTATCTAATTAATTTTTATAGTCAAATTTATCTTATGTATAAACCTATATTAAAATCATTTAGTTATAAAAACTTGAATTTTTGACTTTTAACTCTTCTTTAAATAAAATAAAAATAAATTTTCTAATCTAATCCAAGTGGACCTAAAGGGTCATATTTTATTCATAAGGTTATTTTTGGTCGAATTACACCTATCCAATAGAATTAGTAAATATGTTATAGTAATAATAATATCATATTTACCTTTAATTACCATATTTACTTTAAACCGTGGTGAATAAATGACAAAAGTTTTTATTCACCAAAAGTCATTTTTATCTTATTGAACAAAATTTTACTTAATGATATCAATCATGTCTCTTTTATTTTTGAAATTAAATACACAAAAGCGGTAATATTAATTTTTATGAAAATTTGCAAATGCTCCTAAGAGGTGGGTAAAAGAAGGTAAAAAGTTCAATAAAGTTTATATATATATACTTATTATAAAATGACTTCAATGAATTACATTGAACATATGTAGTTATTATTAATATTCTTTGACATAAAATAAATCTAAATAAAATAAATAGTTATTTAAGTACAAATTTTGTTTTAAACAATAACTTAGTGTTTTCACTATTCATCACAAATTGATAGTTTTCGGGAAAATAAGAAAAAATTATCCTAAGATAATTTTTATATTAAGAAATCAAAAATTATGTTTATTTTAAAAAATTAAAAACATTAAAGATTTATTTATTAATATGAAATTCATTCCCGTAGTCAAAAAAAAAACGGGTTTTAAAAAAAGTAATAACTATCTAAAGATTAACACGTGTTTATGTCAAATTTAAATTTGAAATTACTTATAATGAACAAGATTGTATTAAATTATAAAAATATTATCTAATTATACTTTGAAACCATTCAAATGTATAATTTTACACTATAATTTATTTTTATTTATAAAGTTGTTTTCAGTTAAAAGTTAGTAATTTTCACTATTCACCCAGATAAGAAAATTATCAGAAAAACACTAAAAATTAATCAAAACTAATTTTTTATGTCCCAATTATAAATAAGAAGATTATTTTTTTCATATTGAAAATATAAAAGTCTTAAATATTGGATTTAAAAAGGGTTCTCCATTAAAAGGGAGTAAAATTTCATTTTTTTGAAAAACACTTCTTTTATCTGAAAAAATGATTTTGTTCTTATATTATGACTAAGAAACACATAATATGGATGTTAAAATTATATACAGTATATAATATTCAAAATTTAGTTAATTCTACTTATAACTTCTTTTTGAATGGCTAGTTTGGTAATGTTCTAGTGCGCTCGAACTTAGTGTTGCGTGTAGCACAAGCTATTAAATTACTTTAATGAGATAATCAACTATGAGATCTTGGGGTGTTACAATGGAACATTAGTATTTTACCTTATGTAACCTTATTAGTTCCTTTTTTTAATATGGATGTTTTATCAACCCTTATTCCAATGTTGGGTTGATGTTAAAGAATATTGGGTCATCCAACATTAGTTTAAATACCCAAATTGAAAAATTGTGAGGATATAATTTATTAAAGTAGGGGAGAATTTAACACGCTGATACATTATAATATTTTCATTTAAAAATAAAATAAATTTTGTTATTTTCTTTTTACACAACACTATGTTAAGTTTAAGCTACACACAATAATGAGTTTCCTTGCGTACACATAAGTCCAAGTTTTACAGTACAACAATATATTAATAAAATATTATTATTTACTGTATTATATAACATAACAATTAAATTAGTAGTTATGAATAGTATTCACGAAATATTTAATTTTATATATTACAAAAAATTTTAACATTCATTTTATATATTTTTTAGAGATGATATAAGAAAAGATTCTATTTTTCAGATAAAAGATGTATTTTTCTAAAAAATTCATCTTTACAACCATTTAATATAGAAACCATTTTAAATATATTTTTAAAAACGTTAATAAATTATATTAAAAAAATAAACATCTTTATTTGAATTATAATATAATAGTTTTATTTGGAAAAGTTTTCTATATTTTTCTAACATGTTTTATGATTTGATGAATACTTAAAATACCCTAAATATTAATGGAAAAAATATTCTGACATAAAAATAATTTATGTTGATAAGTTATACTAATGATTGATTTTAAATTAAATATAGAATTTATTTTTACCATTTAATATAATTTTTTTCTTTGTAATTAATTTTACCACAAATTTTGATGTAAAAACATTTCAATCATTTGTATTGATTTAACATTTAAAAACATATTTTTCATTCTGAAAACATGATTTATTATAATTTAATTACCAAATCATCTATGTTTTGAATATTCAAAATTTATTTTTTATTTGGAATATGTGGGTCCAAAATATGTAAATAAGTTTTTTTAATTATGGGTATCGTGAATAGTGGCATTAGTAATTTTTTATTACCGTTGTTAAGGGTAAATCAATTAATTAATTGTAAAAATAATATTATAAAATTACCCTGACACCTATAAAAAGCCTATTGAATGACTAAATTCTACAATTATCATATATTATTCAAAATTGAATCATTTAACTTTATCTTGTCCATGAATATGTTAAGAATATTATTAAAATCAATGAATGTGATAAAATTTCACACTCTCATTTTATATATGCATATTAATTTTAATATATGGAAAATCAGGAGATAAAATAGATTATAAATATTAAATAGAAATATAAAATTTTTACCTACAACATAGTAAATTATTTATAATTTTTAGTGATTAAATAGTTACCCTTAATGATGACACAATAGTGAAGTATAAATTATTTTATTAAAATAAATTTCTAATAAATGGATATACAATATTAGAATAAATATAATTTTAATTGATAATGGTTATACCGGAAATTTAATGGTGAATATGAAATGTTAGGAGTATAATAATTTCTCTTTTGAATTTCTCTTTATGTATGGAATTTAATTAAATTCAACGTTAGGAATAGTGTCAAAATTAAGATTATCGAAATTTTAGAAAAGTAATAATTTATGAAATTATTTAAAATTCAAAAAATATATAAAATAAATAAAATGATTATTATATTGTCTAAAATATCATAAAATGTCCATTTACAAAAAAATTATTCCGTATAAGTAAAAAAATTTATAACCTTGTTATATATGAAAAGTCATGAACACAATTAAAATTAAATAGATTAATTAAGGGTAAATAAATATTATATGGTTTACAATGAAATCAAAACATATCCAAAAATTATTGGTTGAATAATAATTGATCCTTATAAAATTAATATCAATTTTTAGTTGTTTAATTGACAATTTTCTTTGAAAATAAATTATATATTATTTAAATCAAAGATTGTTACAAAATATCACTATATTGTATTTTAATCACTTGTATTTTTCTACATAGGGACAAAATAAAGCTATTAAAGAATCTAAATGTCTATTTTGATAAAAATGAAATAATTTTCTTGAAATAAATCTATTTATAATTTCATTAAGTTATAAAATTGCCTTAAAAGTATCTTTAATTCTAAAAGAATATTTTCATAATTAAAAAAATCGAATAAATGATTTTCACTACGTTAATTTTGTCCTATTTAAATTTATTAATGTGTATTATGAATTTACTAAATCTATAAGATAAATTATTGTTTCTTAAGGAATTTTATTTTAATTCTCGCTTTTTGTTAATGTATTTTATGTTAAATTAAATGAATTGTATTGAATTTCAAAATAATGATATCTAAATGTATTATTTTATTATTAAATTATTTTAAAATAAAAACAATGATAAAAAATCACTAGAGGAACATATATTTTCGAAAATATACCAAATTTTCATTTATGAGCCACTTTTATGTATTTTTATCTCAAAACAACCTTATTATATTTTAATATTTTGAGTGTTTCCAAAAGTGTTTCTCCTCTACCTTATAAAAAGGAACCTCTTCCCTCACATCCTCACACCACCTTAGGACCATTAGTTCAGAATAAACCTATGCATTTATCCTCAAAAAATCCTTTAGTTCATCGTAGTGTCTATATTTTGGGTTCAAATTCAACCTTATAAGTACTTTTTCCGAATCAAAAGGAGATGCTCAAAGAAGAGGTAATTGTTTTACCAACTCAATTCAATTTATTTTTTTATTCTTATTCATTTCCCCATGTTGTTTTCAAATTAAAGTAATAAATATATTATAATATACATGATTAGATGATAATATGATGATGGGAAACCATATTCCTCCTTTTATATATCCTATGAATAATAATATCACCATTTGTGTGTATGTACGACATACCATCTCTAATTGTGGTGTAAATTAGTATTCAACACAACATTATTTGGATGGTTACAATGAATATTATATTGGATTTAAAAAATTAAATTGACTTTATAATAATTCTTTATAATTAATATACAATATATTTCAGTCAATTTTTCCATTAAGGGAATGATACCATCGATCGTACATATGTACGACCTACCATCTCCACGACACTGTGAGATTCGTTCTCCACATTAAAAATTCAAGAATGATTATAAAATTTATAAGATGGGTAAAAATAATTATTATTAACTTTATATCATTCTGGATATAAGTAAAATACATCACATACCCAAAAAAACATGTATCGTTAAACGATGTCGTTATCACCCGAAACATGGTTAATACTGAAATATTATTAAAAAAATGGTATCAAGGGATTATATATGATATAATAAATATGGATATGATTTTCTATAATTTTATAACGTTTTTTAACCATTATATAGGAGGTGAATGTTACCTTAACTAAAGTAATGTACAAGGTAAGGGTTTATTTAACATCCATGTTAATGATTCTTAAAATTAAATTTCAAAATACTATCAAAAATATATTAAAGTCATTTTTACCCATGTTTTAATTTTTATAATACTTTTTGAAAGGTAACCTTCCATCTTTTTCAAATGACATACCTTGTTAAATTTTCAAAAAATTAAGGATGAATGTTTTTTTAACTTATACAGTGTGAGTAGTTATTTCTTTTATCATGTACCCTTATCATTTTTATGATTCCACTAAAAAACACAAGGTTATTTTCAAATATAATGTTTTCATTTATAATTTAATGACTTTTAAATGATTTCTATATAAAAAGTGATATTTATCCCGATGTGTTTTGAGGATTTTATTTGATTATTTTCATCTTTTTTAACATCGTTTGTGGAATTTTATGAATGATTGAGGTTTATTTATTATGATGCAATATTCGATATTATATTCCAGGGTTTTTGATATATTTGTTTTCTTTTGTACTATTTTGATATCATTCATGTTTATGGGTAATGTATTAACATTTTTCATGCTAGTTTTAATCTGTATTTATTGGTTTTTACCCCGTTAATAAGAGGAATTCATTGTTCATAGTAAGTGACATGTGTGGCCTGTTATTTCCCCTCGACGCATCACTATGTACCATGATACAAACTAGTATATTAGTATGAGTCTTTGACTATATTGTTATTTATTTTCTTTGCATGAGGCCTTGATGGTATTGTTATGATGTATTATATCTTCCATTTTATCATTATATGAAAAGTTATTAATATTACATGTGATTATTCGACTGGTAGAATATCCATGTGAATGTTACATGTAATTATATGAGTGATTATTTCCATATTATATTCATGTTTATGTTTAAAAGTCTTATTTTCAAGTTTTCTAACTTGCGTTAAATGCTTTTGATTATTTCTGAGGGAATTTTCTATATTTTTTCATCTTATTGACCATCAAATCTCAAACATTTCTTACAAGTTATTTTCCTACGAATCCAAGATCTATATTATGTTTTATATGCAAGGTTATATTGTGATAATAATTTTGTTATAAAAGGATTATACAAGTTATTTTTTATGTTTTGGAATATAATTTAAGGTTCATATATGTAATCTATTTTCCAAGACAACTAAATTGATTAGTCCATCATGATATGACTCCTTGTAATAATGCTAATTTATTAATATAATTCACTGATTCTGAATATTTTTGGGAAAACGTTTTTCATGTTACATTGTTTTTTTGGATCAAAACATGTTTTTAAAATTTTTTAAGATGTATTATGTATGACAATGAATTATATTATGGTATATCATTTCACGATGGGGTTTCATATTTTTATAATCGAACATGTTTTCAATGAAAAAGGTGATAAATTTAAGAATCATATTTTTAAAAAAGGGATAGTGGGGGAACTTTTCAGCAATGTATTTTACGTGTTTTAGGTTTAATAGGTTCTCCTAATTCACTAAACCATAAATATAAAAGACAATGGGAATAAAAAATCAATAACTAATTTTATAACTCAAAATTATTAGTCATCATGGTTATGGATGATTATTTGAAATGTACAAGATTTTTTAATTGAATCATACAGGGTAACTCATGATAGGTAGTGCTTCAATTCCATCTGAAATAGTAAAATATTCTCCATTCTAAAAGAAATTAATGCATTGTGAGTAACGGAAGGGAATTTGGGTTGGTTCATTTACTCATACAAAAATATTTTTTTCTAAAAACATATGGTCTCTTGTCATCATTCAATTTTCTAAACCAATGATTTATAATCCCTCTTGATTGAATGTTCTAATGACATCCCATAAATGTTATTGACTGTGATATCTCCAAAAAAATTAATAAATGGATTATAAAAAGAAGATAAATTCAAAAAAAATATTTAGTATGATAAAAGAATAACTAATTAAGAATAATTTTATAACTACCCATTCACCTTATATTTTCTAGTATTTTTTTGGGATTTTGTAATTTATATTATGACCCATTCGGTATTTTATTTTCTTATGTTTCATATCATATCTCAAAAATAATATATTTTAAGAATGAATAATGGTTCTAGTATAATTTCATCATTTCCTCAGATCTTTTTGATTTCTTTCCCTATAATGATATAATATCCCTAATTTCTAAATTATATAAAAAATAATAAATGATGTTGATGATTATATTAGGTCTTCATTGTAAATGAGTGACCATTATGTGTGCTTATTTTCTCTCATAATCTTTTAATAATGGTAACAACATTATTTAGGATAATGTAACACTATTATATCAATGACCTAATATGATAGTGATGCTCCTTTTTGGATGTTATTATAATTAATGGCAACATATTATTCGATTTTCTATCCCAGTTCATATTTTATTTCCTTTTCACTATCATCCTTGAACTAGTTACTCGATATGATCAATATATTGAGGCTTCAATATCATTGTTTAAGAATTATTACATGGGTTGGAAGAAATTCGTGTATTTTGAGAGATTATCTCGTTATCTAAAGGGATTTATAGTATATTATATATATGTTTATGCATTTCAAGTAAATTGTGGTTTTTAATTTTAATGTACAACTCATATTGTATAGTGCTCAATTTTTATTTATTCTATAGAGTTTTATTTTCATTGATCTAGTTAAAGGATGGTCAAGTTGATCACTATACCGAATAATTTAGAAACTAGGAATTGTATGGGAATTTTATTTTTATTCAATGATATATATGTATTTTTATCATAGATTTACCCTCATAACATAATATTGAATCCCTAAATCGGATCTGGTTGATTTATTTCTCCTTGTTCATGATTAAAAATGATAATATAAGGAAAATAATTATTTATGTGGAGATAATTTTGAAACCCCAAGTTCAATTTTATGATTTATTATATCTATAATTATTATATACATTTAAATTTGAAATTTTTTTGGACTTCAATTTTTTATTTTTATTTATTATTGTATCAGTTTCATGGTTATCATGTAACTAATAGTTGAAATGTATATTAATCATATATATTAAATACATATATTATTGCATTTGGCATAATCTTATTGTGTGGATATAACTAACCATGAATATTATTTTTATATACGGTGAAATATTATTCCAATAGATATTATATGGTTTTCCAGTACTCAAATTTAAACATATGGCTTCACCAACATATTTTTTAGATATATTCTGGTGATTCTTTCAGAGATATAACACTAATTACCAAAACATGTATCTAACCAATTTGAAATTCTTGAAATTTAACCATTGGAATTTTCATCATTCCCCTAATTGATTTTTTACAGTACTACCCAAATTCTCGTATCATTTTCATCCATCCAACATGGGAGGAGATTAGGTTTTTATTCTCTCTTCCTATTATTGTTTTTGGAACCCAATAATATATCATATCATGTATTTCCAATCTTAGTCATTTTTATGATCATATTCATGCTATTCTCTTCATTCTAAATCCATTTACTATATTTATATACTCTTCTCAAAAACCTTATGGTTGTGGTAGTTTTTTCTCATCTACATTATTTTGTATCTATGGATGTATTTGTGTCTATGGATAGTACAACAGCCTTATCGACATAACCTGTTAATATTCTATAAAATGGAATTGATTCTGTTGATTGAGCCCTTCATTTTTGTGAAATAAATTTTATTTAGAAGGGTCTATGTTTATTGGGATTTGAAAATATATTTCCTAAAAATATTTATCATAAATGGGAGACCTCTGATAAAACTATATATTTTATCCATGATTTCATGTTTTTTGTTGATTGACATAAGTCGGTGTTCATTCTATTTTTTATTCTTGATTTATAATAAATTTATTGATATGTACTATTTTCTTGTATAAAATCATAAGATAGAATTTTCAAATTAATTCATGACATTGGATGTCTTTTGATTCTATATTTATCTAAAATAAATATTTTTCATGAATTTTAAAATATAATTGTGTGTTACTATTGAGTTTATTTACTTTTCAGTTTTTTTATTCATTGGAGATATTTTTTTGTATTTAATTATTGATTTAATGGTATGTTGTATTGAATTATGTTTCATGGAATATGGTTATTCTTGATTGATTCAATGAGTATTTTTTCAAAGAATTTTTCAAAATATTTTCTGATGGCTCATTTACAAATTTTGAAAATGTGTTCTTCATATATTATTCAATATCCTTTTTAAAATCCATTATTTGTTATTTATGTAATATTTTACTCCATATTAGATATATCAGATAAATATTAATTATTTTTTTCCTATGAATGGGTTTATTTCATTAATGTTTGATTATAGTAAATATGAGGTATTTAAATAAATATTATATAAATAATATGTGTTGTTGATATGATTACGTTTTTCTATAGTTCCCTAAGCCGAATTGACCTTATAGATTATAGGTGTGAATTAATAAACTATTTTATGAATCATATTTCCTTTCAAAATTTATTTGGAACATTTTAAAATACTTGATCCAGTAAATATTATCTATCAATCTCATCTTGTTTCTAGTTATAATAAAAGATATAGAGAGATAGGGAGAATGACATATTGACTTATAATGTTCTATATAAAATACATCTCCTGACTAAATTAGGTTATTCCATATGTGTGTTGATTATCCACCCTCAAAAGATTGATTTAATCAATTTCATTAAAAATTAAATCATTTATTCTAATCTTGAGTATCACTAAATTATTCTCCCACATCTAGTAACAACTGAAATAATTTTCTAGTATCGATCACCTAATGAATGTCTTCTATGAAATTCCACACCAACTATATGACTTATCCTTCTTCCAACCCAATCTTAAATGCATTTTATCTTCTTTATATAGTATCCATTGCAACAAATATCTTCACATCATGGATGAATATATTCATACCTGATCCTAGAAGATCATGTTTTCTCTTGTACATCGTCCAGATCATCAGTACGAGCTTTTACCTCTATAGGTCATAAAAATCCTTCCATATCAAATGTGACCATGATTCTCCTCTATTTCCTTGATAATAGATGTATCATAATATTTTAAAATACTCATAGAAAATTGATTAATGGTCTCTTAAAACTCAACTAATATTTCTTCATCAAAATATAATCTCAAATAATAAAACAAATTTAAATATATCATCAGCTTCTCCTTCAGATGATAATTTATTTTATATTATCCTCTCTTATTTATTCATCATACCGACATAAAACCAAAATTAGTTATTCTTCCTTTTAGTATAGTATTAAAGAAACATTAATTAACTTCACAACAATAATGTATATTATTTTATGTATAGTATACTAATATTATTATTCATTTAAGAAAAAGGAATTATGATCCATATGTCTTAATATTATTCATTGAATTATTCTATTTATTACATAATCATGATATGTATAATTAGTCACAAACCTGGGATTATTTTATGTTTAATACCCCTTATTAAATTTATAGTAAATTACTTTATCACAATTATTAGTTATGGTGTTATTCAGTAACAAAATTTTCATTATTTCATCATCCACTCAATGATTCATCACTTGCATTCATCAAACATATATAATGAAATCATCTCTTCATTCCCTATTCATTTATTATTAAATATTCATAATATTTAGGTATTTAAAATTTCATAATGTGTGATTTATATAATCATGGAATGAATACATTATGAATAGTCAATGGATGATACCATTAACACTATGAAAACCCATGCCATTATCAAACACTACTCTATTTAATGTAAACATAATTCAAATTTATGGAATTATCCACTAAAATCCAGGTATTAAAAATATAACTCAACTCTCATCCATAAAAGAAAATATGAATTCTTTAGTTGAAAATTTAAACTCACACATTATCTCACCATGACCCTGAAATATTAATTATTATTCATTGATTTTTTATATTTAGTCACATTAACGAGTTTTGGTCCATATATGTATTTTCATAAATTTATTTTTTTGAAATTATCTACCTAGGGGAACTGTTTTTGGAAATCATGCACCTAAATAAAGAAAACCATTCCTCCTAGAATGTGTAACTTTCGAGGATACGCATTTGATGCATGACCATGTTCCAAGCCATATAAATCTTTTAACCTCTTATCCTTCATCCAAAGGGGTACCCCGTGGTTGGTGGATGATCTTCTAGACCTTGTGGCCAAATAATATAACCTAAAAGGTCTGGAAAAATAAGTTAAAAAAGAATATAATAAAAAGAATATTATTATTAATATATAAGTAAATTTAAAAATGAAAAAATTAAAAACCAAAATCTACCCATTCTATCTCCCCACCCCTTTACTAAATGTGAAATATACCCTATCCCCTCTCCACTCTCCCAACAATGATGGCATCCCTTTCCCATAGCGCATTAACTCCTCACATTTACCCAATCTGTGGATATATGCTCTATTGGTTTTTTGTGTGATCATATTTGTTTAGATTCTTCTCTTTTCCTCTTCATCCTTCATCATCTATTTCATGGTTTCATTCTATTCTCAGGGGTTTGTGTAATATAGTAAAACCTTAAACCTCCTTTTGGGTTATTTTTTTTGTTGTCTCCAAATTGTTATTGAGCTTGGATCCTATTGAGGCTGGTTTTATCCACATCCATTATAGGCAGCTGTTTTTCCATCAGTTATAATTATTATTATTTTTTACATTAATTTTTATAAATTTTAATTTGGGATTTTGTAATTTTTGTGTTTTTTATACTTTTATAGAGTAATTTGGACCACATGGATGTGGATTCATACTTCCATTGTCAAGGGTGACTTAAATTTGTATGTATAGGTAGACATATAAATATATATGTTCCCCCTTTAAAAATATTTACTCATTGAAGTATGACTATATACACTATATAAAGGTTTGATTATATATATATATATGAAAAATACATATGTCTATATGTATAATGTGGTATATGAAAAATCAACATATATTAAAAGACCCCCTTTTATATATTTATGGCCATGAGAATATGTATATTTTGGATTTATTTCATTTTATACATGTGAATGTTCTATTCATGTAAGTAGGAAAGTATTATTTAAGTGATAATTATCAAAAAAAACATATGTTTTGAGGTAGGTTCTCTATACCCGGACCATTAACTACAATTCCACAATTACATTATTGTTTTTAAAATTTATTTTCATTATTTTTTTGGATTGATATTCTATGAAAAATGGTTGAGATGGTTTTTATTTAACATTTCCTTGTTTTTTCTTCTCTTGGTTGGGACACATGTTTTATCTTCTTAATTTTTTTTAATCTAGGTAAAATTTTCAACATGTTGAATGATAAAAAAATAGTTTCAAAATATTTATGTCTGTGTAAATTGTGGTTTTCGTGGATGTGTGTTCGTAGATATTTGTTGATATGATACCATTCTTTAAATGATTGAAAATATTTATATATGGGAGTTGACTTGAGAGGAAATTTATTTAGTGGATTTAAAATTAAATAAATGCACCTAGGAATCTGGGGTGTCTCAGTTGGGATGTGAGGTCTAGTAATTTAGGTGATTCGGTGGGACAAAGGCTCGTTCTCCCCAGTAGGACTATGTGATGACACTAACTAACCTATGATAATGGGGATAGGTTGTCTCAAGAATGAGATATACCATTATGTCTATAGTTGATCAATAAGAGTATAAGGATCCTTGGACCATTCTACCCTTAGTTACATAGGTATTACCTATGGTTGTTTTTATTTATTACGTGTATTTTTTCTATCGTACTTTTTTATTAAATTATTTATGCTCAATTTTCCATTCATTTCAAAAATAATGATAAACATGTTTTTCATTGCACTATTCTTTAGTAGTAAGTGAAATCCTCCATTTACTCCTTGAACCATTATGTAAATGGATTTGTTGAAAAAACCATCACATTCCTTAATGTTTTTTACAGTCGAGGAGGAAATTTTTTCCAAATTCTCTAGAATGATACTTGTTATGTAGTGGATTAAGAGCCTTATTTTAGTTATTTATATTTTCAAACGCTCATGAAATAATTTTTATGATGTAAGGAAAATGGAATAGTTTATTTAAGTTCACCTATTGAGCATTAATACTATCACATATTGAAATATTTTATTTTTAGCTTATGATGTGGTTTCTATAATGTACTTGGTCACCATGGAGTGACATTAGTTCAGTGTTTGATGGTGAACCACTTGGTCACATAGATGTATGTCTATTTTATTTATTATATTCAGCTGGTTATATTTTAATTTTTTTTATTTTTTATAGTCCCATTTTTATATAGATAAATCATTACCAATAGAGTTATGGTTGATTCATAGCACTAGTTTTTTAGCTCTAGAGTACCAATAATTCCACATGGTCCTTATTGTGGGCTAGCTAGGGTAACAATTTCGGTATTGAAATGTGTGGGTTTAAGAAAAAATGTTATTAGAGCCCTTAGACCTTGTTATTTAGATATTTCGGGTAGTTTGAAACTTAAATTTTTTCATAATTCCTGATTTTATTTTCTATTAGGTTTATGAACACTAGATATTTAGATGGATGCTTGAATTTAATGGGTTGTCTGGGATGGTTTGTTCCTTGATATTCGAGAATAGATCTAAAATTGTATCATGGTTTTTCTTCTTTTGTGTGTGTTTGTGATTGAACTCTGGATTTTGGTTGTTGTTTGTGATGCTCCATGGTTTTTAGAGGACTATTGGATGGACTCCAGGGGAGCATGGATGTGGTGAATGGTCTGGAAAACCATGTACATACCATGAAACTACCTCTGAATACCTATGATGTGATAACCTAGTTGGGGCATGACCTAACAAATTGTGTATCCCTCGATTACGTAGAGATCATTCCTCTGAGATTTTTTAATTTTTGATTGACTATTGGGTGGATTCTCTTTTTTCTTGGTAATGAACTGATATTTTTGAGGTGTTTACCATGGGGATATAAAATCATATATAGTTTGTTGAAATTTGATTTCAAAAAATAAAAATCATTGGTTATTTGGAAATGAAACATTTTGTTTTGGAAATGGTAATTGTTTTGGAAATGAAATAATTTTAAGAAACGTTTCATGGTTTTTTATGATTTCTTAAAATGTGAAATGTATGTTTCATGAAATTTAATAACTTGTAAATTAATTTTTTGGGTTGATAAAGTGTCGGTTCAAATTCTTTATAAATATGAATTTGTTTTGAATGTTTTATTTTGGGAATTTATTTTCTTTCAATTATACCTTTTATTCCTATGAATGTCAACATATATAGATGTTTATATTTGGAAGTGGATAGTTCATTATTATCATGTATTCATGGATGCTTTATCTATCATATTTATATATTTATGTGAGGCTTCATGGAATAATAATGTTGGTTAATTGACCTAATAAGGTTGTTTTGTTTTCTAAAAATTGTTTTTTTAAAAGGGGGATTTAAATGTTTATGAATAGTGGAAATGGTGTCATGTTTTTATTTTGTGTTTTGGATTTTTTTCATTGGGGTCCTTTTTAGTTTGGATGTCTTTGAAGTGTTGTTGATATGTTTTTATTGTTTTTTTGTTTATGATTGGGATATAAAATTTTCTCTTCTGATGAATTTTAATTTTGTTCTTATTTTATTTTCTATGGATCATTCCCATTAAAAGTCTTGGTTTGGGGTTGGAGGTTGATCTATTATTTGCATTCCATGGTAGTATATATGTAGGTCATTTTTAGTGATTCATTATTACTCATCATTTAGTGGTTTTATCTTGTCAAATTTAATGATGATGGAGTATTGATCAAAATAAAAAATAATGGTTTATTTGGGAATTCTCGTTGATAACTCTACATCGACTATGAATTGAGTAGTGGTGTTAGAGCATTTCTTGACTGTGGAACATGCATGAGTCATCTCGGTTAGTATACCTAATTTTAATGTTGAAAAATAAATGAATACCCCATTTTTAATTTTCTTATGAGGATATGTTTCATTGGGTATGACCTCATGGATCACTTGAAGGGCGTTTTGTATGTTGTTCTATCAAAAGAGGATGTTTCTTTCAGGTATTTCCACCTCCTTATTATAGGGAAAGTAGATGTTTAAAAACCTCATGGCTCATGTCAACGGTCTTAGAGTGAATCTTTTCATGTAGTCAATGAGATTATGGGTATAGTGTATGTGAGACTAACAATTTTTCTCTTATGATGGAGTTGATACTGTCTATGTTTCCTCTAATTATAGATGTTCATTTACTAAAACATTGTGATGGGATATATTCATGGACTCATTTTATATGTAATTCTATGGTTGTTCATTGTGAATGTAAACTTATAAATTGTTGTATTTGTTTGGAGTATTTTTCATTTCTAGTGGTTCTAATTTGGAGATTCTCAGTGTTTGGGAATTATGAATTTTTATTTAGTTCGGGCCATTATGTGAGTTGGTTCATAAATGGTGGAGATTCTCACCAAGTATAATCCCCTTGTTTTCCCTAGATATGGACGAGTGTGTCTTGTAAAACTGATATACCCCACCTAGGTTTTCATAATTACTTTATTTTAGGTTTTTTAAGAGTGTTCATTCAATATTTAGAGATCCTCTATTTTTCCTCATTTTGGTTTTGGGGCTTTTCCAGGGAGTCATCAATCATTTTTCCCATTGATAATGTTTTTTTTTCAATGGATGTGTCATTTAGAAATGATTATTGAGTCTTGTAGTTATGGATATTGATATTTCTGGTCATGTTCCTATTCTTTTTAGAGCATTTTCTATCTTGAGAAACCCAATGTCATCTAGTGTCCAAATATTATGGGGAGACCACCCTAGTATGAGCATAAGGAAAATTATTTTTTCAATGTGTTTTTGACATGTCCTTTTCATGTTTCTATCCCACCATCCCTGACCATAGTTGTGCGGCTTGATTGGATATCAAGTGATGTAATGTATACTCAAGGGGATCCAGGATAGAAAACCACAATTTTCGTTTGTGATTTTATTTTAGGGGTTGGGGGTCCTTGTTTTGAGGTTATATTTGGAAACAGGATTTCCTAGCTGTTGGTTATTTCATTTAGTAGATCAAGTCGGTAGACTTATTTAATGTTTATTAGAATATCATGACACTTCATTGAGTGTGGTCTTACCTGATTCATGGGGTCTTAGAATTTCATGTTTCTAGTGGAAACTAAGTCTGTGGTTCTTTGTCTTTCAGTGGATGATGATAAAATGTGAGAATTGTCTGGTTAATTTCATGGTTTGTCTGGGTTTTTAGGCTTTATGGGGGAAAACATCCTACTGGGGATGATTTTCACTCCTGTATCCTAACATTTAAATTATATTTAAATATTTAATTAAATTTTGTTAGATTATTGAGTTTTAGGATGAGTCTGGTGTTTGAATTTTTTTTTCTTTATAGGTAGGTTGTTCGTGCCTGATTAGGGGAAAACATCGTCTATACTATAGAAAATTTTTCATCTAAAATAATGTCTCATTCAATATCAAGTGGTATTGTGAACTATAATGTGCCAAACCATATAAATCTTGCGGCCTCTTCACCTTCATAGACAAAGGCACTGTATGGTTATCTCATCGTCTAAAAGACCATTAGGCAAAACCGTGTGGAATTTAATGTCTTAAAAAAGGGAAAAATATATAAAAAATGAAAAATAATAAATAAAATTAATAATAAGAAAATTATTTACCTTAATATACCATTTCTCACCCCACCTACCCACAGTGAATGAGCCTTATCTCCCCCTCTCCTGGCCAAGTGAGAATCCACCTACCATGGAGCATGACCTCCTTCCCTTCCTCTAATTTAATGTTAATTACTCCCCCAGATTATTCTATGATCATATTTGTTTAGTTCCTTCTCTTCTCATATTCCTCATTCTCCCTTTATTTTTATTCCTTCAATCTCAGGTGGTTAATGTGACTTACTAAAAATCTATACCCCTATTTGGGGTATTTCTCTTATTAACTATTTATGTTCAGGGATCTTGGGTCCTGTTAAGCCAAGTTCTAGCTAAAATCATCAAGGAAGATGGTTCACCATCACTTTTCTATACTTTACCCCTTTTTATTGGCTTTGGACAAATTTTACATTGTCGTTTTCAAATATTTGGGATTCATATATTTTTTTAGAGGAATTTAGACTTCATTGATGTGGATTCATGTCACTGTTGTTGAAGGTGAAGTACATGGGTATTATAAGGTAGTAATATTCATATATTGGTTATTCAATTATATATACACTCTCATTGAATTATTAATATATACACTATATCTTGGTGTGTTTATATATATAAATATATTAAAAATGAATACATGTTTATTTGAAAGGGGTATAACCATGTATAGGCATATATATTAGGGCCCACATGTAAATATTCATGTCCATATGAATAGGCACATTAGAGAAATATTGCATTATTTATATGAGAAGGTATATATGAGTGAATATGGAAAAAAGAAATATCTTAGTGGTCTTCATTAAAAAAATAAGAATGTTTTTAGGAAGGTTTGATAAGATCAATCGAGTAATTTTAATTACAATATTTCTTTACTATTTTAAAATTTTCTTTTCAAAAATATATTTGATTCATATTCTAAAAAAATGGTTGTGATTATTAGTATTATAAATTCTAATGTTTTTCATGTTCTCTATGTTTTGAAAAATTCATTATCTATTTAAATATGTTTTCGTACAAGTTAAAATGGTCAATGAGTTAAATACTAAAAAATATTTTCAGATAATGATGTATGTTTGAATGTTGGTTTTCAAGGGTGTTCATGTGTATAGAGATTATGTTATGTGATTTGCCTCATAAAATTGATGAAAATGATTTTTTATATGAGTTGACTTGAGAGGAAATGTGTTTAGTGGATTCTAAAATAAATTAAAGGACCTTGTAATCCTAGGTATCATGGATGGTAGACTAGGTCTAGTATGCCAGGGGAGATGGAAGGGTCAAGGCCCAGTCTCCCTAGCTGGATTAAAAGACAACACTAACGGAACGTTGAGTGTGGGGATTGGTCGACACAAGAAAGAGATAGTTCATAATGTCTAGGATTGACTTTGATAGTATGAGGATCCTTTTAAATTGTTAACCTTAGTATATTAGGTATTTTCTATGGTTCTTTCTGTATTTTACCCACGTTTTTATATTATACAACATTATTAAATTATATTCCAATTTTTACACACATTGAAAAAATAATGGGAAACCTGATTAACCTTCCAATATTCTGGAGCACCTAGAGAGATTCATATATTATGGAATGATGCATTGGATTAATGGTTTTTTTGGGGGGAAAACAATAATCTTCCTTAAAAGTTTTTTATGGTAAAGGAGAATAATGGTTTTCCTAATTTCTAGCATGTAACTTATTTGGGAATGAATTGAATACATTTTTTTAATATTTTCAAACTAGAATTCCCTGGGAAAATATTTAATGTTATGGCATGGGGAATAGTTCATTTTCCCATGCCTATTGTGTTTTAATAAGCACAAATATGGATCTATATTTTTTCTTTAGTGTGTCATAAAGAATGAACTTTCCTGCAACAGAGCGATGATAGATCAGTTGTTGATAGTGACCCGTGAGGTCTAAAGGCAGTACATTTCATTTATTTCTTTTCAATATATAGCTATAGTTTTATTTATTTATTTATGTATTTTTTGTTAATGAAAAAAATCCATCTCAGCAGAGTTGTGGTTGATCTCGTGCACTAATTGCTATACTAGAAGGATTGTCATCACCTCTTGGGGATTATAATAGGATGGCTCCAAGGATGAGTTTGGGGTCGACCAAGTTTTGTTTTGAAAATAATCCATTTTCATTAATTAATAGAAAATAATTTTGAGTTTTTCTTTGATCAAATATCTTAAAATAAATTAATTTTAATGATATTAATGTTTTTCGAGATTTTGGATGGTTTTTGGGTATATCGGACAATAAAAAACAAGTTTCCATAGTGTGAAAACTATGTTTCATGGTTTGGATAAGCTATGTGGACTTAAATAATTAACTATGTGACCCTATGGGTCTTCTAGAAATGTTTTTTAAAAATGTTCTATTGGCGGTGCAAGAATGTGAATCGCCTTTTCTTTTTTTATCTTAGGTGATTCACAAGGTAGTCGCATGGTTTGGAAAGCGGTGTGTGTCCAGTGTGCGAGGTGTCTCTTTGGGAAGTGGGTGTCACATGGTTTTTGAAGGATTATCTAGACAATATGATCCAACCATGATACACATTTAAAAAACAAAAATTACATATTTTTTCAGCACCTCATATTTCTTATTTTCCACCTCCATCTTCGTTCTTCAATTTTACAAAATTGGGGTTTCTCCCATTTTTCTTCAACTCCTAGTTTTTTAGCTGGCTTCATTTTCTGATATCCATTTCTCGATCTATCCCCAGAATTGGATCTGTATTGGTATGCCTCAAAAAAATTCTTTTCTTTTCATTCATTCTTTACTTAAGGATAGATAAATATATGTGTGTGTTTTTACCCAATTTTTAGGGAATTTATCTAGTACATTGATTTCTTCCAAATCCACAAGACAAAGATGATATTATCGGATGAATGTATATATACCAATAGAAGGTATGTGGTTTCCATAGTTATTTGTGATTTTGTGAGTATTTTAGGGGTGTATATTTTATTGAACCATTATGTGACCATGTCCGAAACTATAATTTAAATATTTTCATTAAATTAATTAATAGAACCCATTAGATTCTACTATGTTTACTCTCCTTAATTATAAAAACTAATTAAGTCTAGTGTGAGGCTTAGGAACATGGGAATATTTTTCAAGGTTGTGGATTTTTTCAACTGGACCTATTTTTTTATTTAACTGATCGGTTCCAGGGGAACATGTGTAGGTTTGGATGAGTATTGAGATATCAATGGCTATCTAATTTAGGTGATGTGAAAATCATGCCTTGTGTGGATCAATATAAATATTTATGTATATATATATATATATATATATATATTCTGAGTGATGTTGATAACTATTTGGATGACACAATCAAATATTGGGGTTAAAATTCCATTGGGACATGGAAGAGGTAGATGTAACATTGGATAGTGTTGACCATCATATGAGTGATGTAGTCTCATTGGAATGAGGTTCCAAATAGTGGGTATTAGGTTCTAATGTGGGGATTATCACTCACTTGTATTGGCTAATAAGCTATTTGGAGTATTGTTTACACAATATGACTCAGATGATGAGGTGTTATGGATCAGTATTGTGGATATAGGCCTCTCTTATATTCAAGTTAGGATAATTGTTGGAGGTTAATGTAGAAGAATACCATAAGAATGGTAAATAGACTTCGATTGGCACTGTTGTGGTTTCCTATTGGGGGATGAGGCTCTCTATACTTGAGGCCTTTGGGATAGAATCATTTCTATGGATATATGTTTCCATACATTAATTTTTTCTATTAATATTATGGTTTTATAAATTTTTTGATAGATATACCCATGTTATAGGTGATCGAGGGTCGATGATGGCTTGAAGCTTTGCCTCTCGTCAGTGACAAACCCTCAATCAAGGTAAGGGATTTAGATTTCTTAAAGTTCTTCCTCATTCAATTTTTTTTCTAAATGAAGAATGTGGATCAACACAATAACATGTTTATCTATGGATTGTGTGTTTTTTGTTGAAAGGGTGACTTTTTTCTATTTTCTTATCCGGGATTAAAATATAGCGTGTTTGAGTGAACTAAAATCATCGAGCCTCCCAATGTTTTAAACCAAACACATGGAGAGGGCGGGATAAAACTAAAAAATTCTAGGACCCTTCTCATGTGTGCCATTATTGGTCTTATCCTCAAGTGGAGGCAACAGGAATATAATGCCAAGGCAGTGACAGTGGTGACCTGAGAGGCTCGACGGTGCAAACAGATCGAATATCAGACCACAGTAGTGGACTTGGTGGCCCGAGGGAGGTGTCTCTAGTGTGGGACCACCAGTGATGTGGCACTGGTGGCTACCGACTATGGCCCTCCACACTGACCATGGGTAGGTGGTGGCGCCACCACGACCATCGTGTGCTAGATGAGGCGGTGGTCCCTCACCGGCCATGCCGGTGGATGTGGCGGACCCATGCACATCACAGTGGAGGAGGTCCTGGCCCTTCAGCCTTGGCAAAGGTGACACTAGCCTGGCATCACATGGAGGTTGTGGCATTTGTCTGGGCCACCCCAGTGATATCCGGTCACACGAATGTGGTAGATTGAGGCCCTATGGACGAGTCGCGAGGTTGGGAGGGGACATTGTATCATTTTCAGCTTCTCGAGTGCACACCACCAGTCTGCCACTTGAGAACCAAGACAAACCTTATCCCCAACGTGTTGGTCCCGCAAAAAGCTACCCAAATCCTGTGCCAAGAGGGTCTAACCCACACCCTTTAACATGGGCCAGACGAGACCGGATCACCATATGACCCAGCAGGATGGACCTTCAACAAAACTGGGTAGCATCTAGCGAGGCCCATTGGGCCTGGTCAACTCTCTAGGACATATTAGACCAACACTAACATGAACCATGTCATGTCTAGTCAGTCGAATCAAACTGGCGTTTGTGGGACCCCAGGGCCAGGTAGGTTAGGTCAGTCTAGGCCTAGACACAACCGACCCCGAATTACTAAAATTCCAACAACATGAAAACTAGGAATCCAATTGACATTCCAATTGAGGAATTGGGAACCTCTCGACAAGTATTATCATTTAGTATTATCTATGGATACTTCCAAAGAAGTTTAATTTCAACTTATAGCTTGGCGGAGAATTTCTCCTAAGATCAAGTGTGCAGATTAGCATCACTCGAGCGGACCTCAGTGGCCTAGAAGACGACCAGTTGTGTAGACCTCAATGGCCTTGAAGACTAGAAGTCGTGTGGTCCTTAGTGGATCGAAATACTTCTTCAAATAATCAAGTATGATTCCCCCAATAGTATGAAACATTTTCACTATAACTGATTAAAATTATTCCAATGATTCAGATTATACTTGGTGTGAGATCTCTTTACATTGTGGACTAATTTGGGGATTTTCTTTGTAATTGATTTCTCATATTTCTCCTTAGTGGACTAAGGTTCCCTGCTGAGTATTGTTTTTCTCACTCATTCATGGGAATCTCCCAGACGTGTTGTATCTTGTACAGAAAATAGATGTTTCAATGGAGGACATGGTGGCCTACGACAAAGAGAGGCCATGTGGGATTTGGAAGATGTGGCATACTCCTATATCATCCTATAGTTACACTACTATTACTACAAATTGGTTTTCTTAGTGGGTGGTTATCCATATTTTCTTCTGTAATTTTCCATTTTCTTATTAGTCCTTTTTGGTTTTGTATTCTGGTGAATTTGTATTCCATTTGTACTTGTAATCATCACTTGTTTAGTGTTATACTTGTTTCCGTTTCTAGTCTGTGTAATGTTTTTGTGTGTGTTTATGGGTACACAGGAAAATTCCTCACAATTATAAGGGCCCCAAGGTATGGTTTTTGACAAAGTGTTATCCGATTTGGTTGATTCTACCTCAGAGACCAAGAGTCTATTGTTTTTTGTTTTGGGGTACGATGTTAAATGTTTCGAGTCTGACATTCAGAATTGGGGAACTGAGTGTTTGTGCGGTAACAGACATATCCACATACCAGGACCCTGAATTTGTTTTTTTTGTCTTAATGCATAAAAACACTGGTTGTAAAAGTTTCTCCATATGTTCTTTTGAATAAAACTCAGCTCACTCGGTATAATATATTGACCATGGCCCATCTAGATCTATTTTAGGATGCCACTACGTGGATGACTAGCCAAGATTTTGTTATATGGTCAAGAGGAATGTCCACCTTGTGACCATAAGTCCGTTTGTGGACCATTTATCAAGATGGACCCATGAGGTGGTGCACCAATGATTCCACTGCCCATTGGTCAGAATCTATTATTGGTGGTAGCGAAAGAGGACGTGTGCATACTTAGTGCCATTGATGAATTTTGGAGATAGAGGCCTCACATTTTCAAGGGTGATATGGATCCTCAATTCTCTTAGGATTGGATGGAGGCAGTGACGTGGGTCTTCTTCTTAGTGAGGACGCCCCTGACCAGATAGTCATCCTAGCTGCGAGCCTTCTATAGGGCTCAAAAGGGAGTTTTTGGAGCTTGACCATCTAGACTCATGATTAGGTTTCCCTCAATTTGATATACATCAAACCACTTTTCTAGGGGAATTTCATCCCCATGATGTTGCACTCAGTCAACATTCCAGAGCTTCTTCACCTTCCACAATGCATCATGATAGTAGTTGTGTACTCCGTGAGGTTCACTGAGCTTTCCCGCTACTCTATTGACATGGTCCAATACCCATTGTTCATGGATCGAGCGTTCAACTAGGGGCTATGCTGGGATATTAGGGTATCTTTATATTCTCTTAAAATCCCCACACATGCTGGAGTGCTAGATAGATCTCTACTGGTAGAGATATTTCTTGCAACGAAGGCACCAAAAGTGGGTGCCACCACCAGGTGACAGGTTGGAAAACCATCAGTGGTAGGCAGCTGACAGATGGTGCATCTGTTCAAACAGTACAAATCAACTAGTGAATGACCCTAGGACTTGGGATCAGTGGTGTGAGGCCACCATGATTTTGGGATACAACAGAGGAGTATTGTGTGCTACTCATGCGGCGTGAAGGGACACATGGCTCATGATTGCCCAACCCACCATATAAATGATCTGCAGATGGTCGAGGGTCCATTGAGATGGGCGAATAGGTTCACGAATGGAGGGTCATAGGGTGGCAGATGTGGAAGGGGAGAAAGTCAAATAGAATGCAGTGGGCAACTATTCGTGGTACTACCACAACCACCTCCTAGTGGTCCACCCCATCCTCAGCGAGCATGGAAATAGGGGAAATCACAACATCATGTAGTCAGAGATTATGACCACAACACTCGGAATTTAATTTGAGTTATGATATGGGTCTTCTCCACCCTATATTTATTTCTTATGGAAACATTCTCTAGTCAGTATTTCCGTTCCATGACTATGGTTCAGAGATCAAAGACTCCAGTGAATCCATTGGATCGATCATTACAACTAGAGACTTGTACGAGAGGGGATTCAATGATTACACACTAATTCCAGCAGTGTGATCTTACTCTAGGAGTCGAGATATTTGGATGGGATCTCCTAGAAGAATTGTTGAGGCCTTATGATGTCATATTGTTTATGGACTGGTTTTCTACAGTCCATCCTTAGATCAAATTCTTTAGGCGCTAGGTACGGTGTGTCCATGAGGATGGGAACATGTTTTCCTTTACTAGTGAGAAGGGAACCTCTGCAGAATAGAATAGACATTATCAAAGTAGGTTGCGGCCAATCCCTCATTAGTTGGCTCACTTCACCCTTAAAGAGGTGGAAGAGAGGATTCCATGATTTCCCTTAGTGGTGGATGAGTATGATGATGTTTTTCTTGAGGATGTTCTGGGACTACCTCATTATAGGGAGGTAGACTTTTTTATTGACATGAACCCTGGGATGACATTGATATCCACATAGTCATACTGGATGGATCCCATAGAACTTTGCGAGATGTGGGTATAACTTGAGGACTTTCTGGAGAAGGGGTTTTTAAGGCCTTCTATTTCCCCATGGGCTTCCCCATGGTAGATTTCCAAGAAGTAACAAGGAAGATTGAGGTTATGTGTGGACTTCCCAGACCAAAACCAGGTGACCATATAGAACAAGTATCAACTTTTGTGGATTTATGTCCTCTTTTATCATGTGAAGGGAGTGAGGTCGTTCTCAAAATACACCTCAGATCAGGCAATCATTAGCATCAGGTACAAGATGAATACGTACCGAAGACAAATTTTAGATGCCAATACAACCAATTTGAGTTATTTTTTATTCCCTTTAGTGTGAAAAATTAACCAATAGTGTTCATGGGACTCATGAAAAGGATCATCCCACCTTAACTCGATCGTTTCATGGAATTCTTTATTTATGAAATCTTGGTGTACTCAGCGTCCGAGGAGGAGCTTTCCACACACCTGTGGATAGTCCTATATACAATCTGAGAGCACCAGCTTTATGGTAATCTCTAGAAGTTCTATTTCTAGAATCTTGAGGTTCAGTTTCTAGGAAACACCATCTTAGTGGCTGTGTTTGATATTGATCTAGAGAAGATAGAGGCAATGCTTTCTTGAGAGACACCCAAAAGTGTGATGGAGGGTCAGTGTTTATTAGGGTTGGACGGATACTATCAGAGGTTCATGCCCTATTTTTCAGAGTATCCACAGCCTTATCATCATAGAAAAAGAAGGTATAGCCCTTTGTATTGATGGATAGGTTCCAACATAGTTTCCATGAGATGAGATGGAGATTGATGAGTGCCCCCATCCTGAGACTACTAGAATACGGAATTGGGTATGTTGTATTCTATGACACATCAGGGACCAGATTGGGTTGTTTCCTAATTAAGGAGAGAGTTGTGATCACCTACGGGTCATGATAGTTGAAGTTTCAAGATCACAACTACGTGACCTATGAATTGGAGTTAGCAGTAGTAGTCTTTGCCATGATTATGTGGCTACAAGACTTCATGGGTGAATGTTTTACCAACTAATCTAACCATAAGAGTCTTAGCTATATCTTATCCCCAAAGGACCTACACATGAGACAGTGGTGATGAATAGAGTTCCTCATGGACTATGACATTGGGATAGTTTATACTCCTTGGAAGGGAAACATGGTGGCAGACACACTCGGTAGGAAGTTCGGTTTGCATCTTCTGAGCAAGACCACGGCGAAGAAAGCCACTATCCAGATATACTACATGGATGATGATAGAGAAACAGACCATCAGTCGATGACTATCACTCCACCACTCATACAAAAATTTGTGGAGGAACTATTCTTGGATTTCAATTGCAAGGCCAGACGTGCACAAGTATTTTCATGGCAGGCTCCTGATGGATTTTCGATAGGTGGGGATCACGTCATCCATTTCAGAGGGTACACCATCATACCAGAGGAATTATAGGAGGAGGTGTTGAGGGATTTTCATAAATCCCCGTTGGAATTACATTATGGTGTGGTGATGTTATAACATGACCTCCGAAGGTAGTACTGGTGGCTGGGGATGAAAAATGAAATTGTATAATTAGTCTCGAGAGGCCTTACTAGTGAGCAAGTAAATGTCAAGCATGTGGTTCCTGCAGTCTTGGAACAACCACTCGATGTACCATAGTGGTAATGGTATGGTATGTTGATGGACTTCATGATGAGATTACCATGCACAACTAGGGGCCACGACTCTATCTGGGTGATCATTGACCGACTCACCAAGTCATCTCACTACCTACCCATCTGGGAGCAGGGACCGGTAGAAGGCATGGGATGCTTCTACATAAAGAATATAGTGAAGCTTCACAGGGTTCCTTTTGAAGATCATATCAAACCATGAAACACTCTTTAAATCCCATTTATGGAAGTGATTACAAGAGGCATTGATGACTCAGCTATGCCTGAGCATGACATTCCATCCCTTGAAAGACGTTGAGATAGAGCGGACCATATAGTCCATGAAGAACATGCTTCGGGCTTGCATTTTAAATATTTTTTGTAGTTGGTAGGCCCACCTATCAATGGTAGAGTTGGTATCCAACAATAGCTATCACTTCACTATTGGCATGACAACATTTGGGGCCTGGTACGGGCGGCCATGGAGATCACCTCTATGCTAGAAAGACCAAGGGGAGTCGGCACTCATGGGTCCTGAGATGGTATGGACAACCAATGAGAATGTTTTGGTCAACCATGAGTGGATGAGGACTACACAGAGACGAAATGAGTCTTATGATGAAATTTGACATAGACCCTTGGTGTTCGTGGACAGAGACCATGTTTTCCTTCAGGTCTCTCGCTGACGAGGATTGAGGAAATTAGGCCAGGGTGCAAATCTATATCTATGGTCCATCAGACCTTTGTATATACTAATCAAAGTTTTTGAGGTTGAGTACCACCTAGCTCTTCCCCCATATATTCACTAGATTCACGATGTGTTCCACATGTCGTAGTTGAGGAGATACATGCGTGATCCATTGCACGTCACCAACTTGGGTGAGAAGGATATTGACGATGGGGAAATGTTTGTGGAGTTCCCAATGAATATAGAGTATTGAAAGGATGTGGTACTATATGGGTGGTCGATTCCATTGCTATAAATTTGATTGTAGCATTGCAATCTCCCGGAGAGTACACGGAAGCTTGATGCTCCAATTCGTTCCTAGTACCCCCATTTTTTTTATTCTCTTATGTTTTGGCTTTCGTGGACGTAAAGCCCTATGGTGGGGAAAATATAATGTCTGAGAATTTCAATGTAATTTTTTACCAATTATATGGAATTATTTTGAGACTAAATGCTCTAAAATCATAGGATTCTTATTCTTAGTGAGGCCGGAACAGAATTTTGAACATTTTTTAGTCCACTGAAGTAAACGTGCATGTAGGTTTTCAATCATTTGAACTAGTGATCGGATCAAAAATTCACGGGCACCATTGAACTCAGAATTCCATGATTCTCCTAGGAAGGACTTAACATTAGCCAAAAAATGATGAATGGGAAAGTTAATTTCCAGACCATTTGGAAAAAAAATAAAATAACATAAAAAGGATATTTATTTATTTTTCTCAACCGACATGTGGTGAAATGTAGACGTTGAGATGCAATGATGAGGAGTATCAATGGAACAAAATAGTGTCTCATAATCCCTCAGAATAATGAAACATTAAATGACATGTAACATCTACGTTGTTTCATAAATAAGACAACATAACGACGTTACATCACAACATAACTGAAACAATGCAACGTGTTTTGTTTTTATTTTTTTGATGCATTGGAGAGATGTAAATTAATCAGTGGATGATCCTATAATGAACCACTGATGGATTTCCTCTAAAAATAATAGTGGTGAGTGCCATTGATGAATGGAGAATATTGCTAATGAATCGAGGATCGACGATTTCTTAGACCTTCGCCCCTCATCAGTGAAAAATCCTCAATCAATGTAGGGGATTTAGATTGGTTATTTTTCTTACCAATGGTATTTTTTTCTAAATGATGGTTGAAAATCAACCCATGAATAGGTCAATCCACATATTGGGTGTCCATGCCAGAAGTGTGACTTTTTGGGATTTTTTATCCAGGTTTAATCTATCAATATTTTCACTGAACTACAGTCCATGTGCCTCTAAATGTATTAAACCCTTAATGTATAGGGAGTGGGCCAACATGAATAAGGTTTGGGTCCCTCCTCATGTGAGTTCTTCATGGATTTATCCTCATAGAGAAGAAATCGGAATATGGGGCCAAGGTAGTGACGACAGATTCTCGAGAGGCCCGAAGGCGCAGATCGATTGATTAACGGAAAACCAAAAAAAACTATTGGCCCATGGAAGGTGACATAACTGCAACACCACTAGCATAGTGGTGACCAGACCTCGCTACCCATGTGGAGAAGGAGGTGCCACCCTGGGCGCCACGTGCTAGACAAGGTGGTCATCCCTCACCGACCACACAGGAGGAGGAGGTGCGGCCATGCATTCCACGGTGGAGGAGGTCACGACCCTTCGTCCAAGGTAGAGGAGGCACTATCCTGGCATAGCATAGAGGCGGTGTCCCACATTCAGGATGCCATGGTGAGCCGCGGTCGCTCGACAGTGGTAGAAGGAGGCCCTGTGGACGAGATGCAGGACATAGAGGGGACGCGGTGGTGACTACCATATTAGGAGAACACACCACCAGTCCCCCATGGTGGGCCAGGCTTCTAGTGGTAGGTCACGCCCCTAGCTAGGGGGCCGAGCCGGATGTGACTGGATGACCGGGTGACTGGGTGGGAAGGACCCTCAACCAAACTAGGTCGGGTCCATCGAGGCCCATTTGTCCTAGCACACTATCCATCCTAGATTGAACCTACCCTAATCTGAACCATGTGGGGTCGGGTCGTTCGAATAAAACCTGAGTTTGTGGGACCCCTATTCTGCATTGGCTGGGATAGACTGTGCCCATACACTTCCATCCCATATTTAAAAAAATGCTAATAACTTGCAAAACATGTCTCCAATTGATGATCCATTTGCAGTGTTGGGACCCTATCAACAAGGATGATATTTTATTATTCTCTAAGGATATTTAAAAGGATGTTGAATTTCAATGTAGGGATTGGGGTGTGGTTCTTCCAGGATGAATCATGCAGACAAGAAGCAAACGTGTGGACATTAGTGGCCTAACAGACGGGCAGTCTCGTGGACCTTAGTGGCCCAGAAGACCAGCAGCCCTATGGACCACAGTGGCCTGGAAGAGCCATGTGGACCTCAGTGACCAGACAGAAGAGAAACTGTCATGTCGATCTCAGTGGCCCGATAGACTTTAACAACTAATCAGGGATAAGTCCCTCAATAGTATGAAATATGTTCACTATAACCCATGATCATTTTCCCTATACCTCCAATTATACATAGTGTGTGATGTCCTTGCATTATGGACTTTCTTTTTTTCTTTTTCTTTTTTGTGGTTGGTTTCTTGTATTTCTCCTTTGTAGACCAGGGGTCCCAACTGAGTACTATGATACTCACCACCTGCATGGGCCTCAGCTTCAGATGTTGTGTCTTGTGTAGAGGACTTATACTTCGATGAAGTACTTGGTGGCCTATGACTAGAAGAGTCCTAGTGAGATATAAAATACAAGACATACTACTACAACATCCATTAGTAGCACTACTATTACTACCATGTGGGGTTCTCAGCAGGTTTCTATCAAAATGTTCTTCTATACTTTCCTTTTTCCAGTTATTCTTTATTGTGTTTTTAATCTGGCCCAATAATTTTCTTGTTGTACATGTACTCAACACTTTTTTAGTGGTATAGTTGTTTCCCATTTATGTATGTGGGATGTGTCAATGTTTGTACATGAACCCATGAAAATGAATCCCACTTACAAGTTGACGCCTTCGGTGCTAGTCACCAACCCCTGACATTCATGAGGTGGTCTTGGGGTAGTCACAACATGGGGCCTAGTGGACGAGTCATGACAAAACATGTGTGTCCTGATCAACTACGGGATATAGGGGGAACACGGCCCACTATGGGAAGATTTGGAAACCTGATCCACTATGGGTTGAAGGGGAAAATCAATCCCTTATAAGGAAAGAACTACCTCTATAGATAGTGTTTTATATAACCCAATATGTGTTATACCCACGATGTTACCTTATATGTTTTCACAATGAACCTTTACATATAGTGAATGGTATTATATTATTACATGTATTCCAAAACTATATTTCTGATTCAAATTTTTATGCTCTCGTGACTAATGTTCTATGATTTTGTTAGGATTTGTGTCTTATGAATTTCCAATTTTTATTCCATAAATATATATTATTATCCTTGATATGTAGGTTATGATATTATACTATTATTATCATGTATTGATACCATTAATCTTGTTTTATGCTTACACATCTCCATTTTTTCCCTTATATAGTATCTGAACTCACACGTTTCTTATTTTTCATTTCCCCAGGTTATGAATAAATGTTTTAAGTATTAGTAATGAAGGGTAAGACCTTCATCAGATATTTTGAAGACCTTTTCCATGTTTGAATATCATGTTTTCCAGTTACCCAATACACTAAACTATTATAGTCCCTATGAATGTAATTTTTTTATTTTTTAAATATTCTTCTAAAATGATGAAATATCTATGTGTATTATCCTTGGGATTCTATAGTGGGTGTCCAATGAATGGTTTAGTTGAAATTTGGAAAATATAAAGGGAAATAATTATTGATATCCCAATCGATATTTTTAATGATATGTCTATTGATGTCTCTAATAATACGTCTAATGCATATTATTTTTAATAAAATTATTCATAATTTAGACAAAATACTAAGCATTTTTCATGATTTAGTGGTTTTACACAATGATAAATGTTTATAAAACTATTTACTCTTGTTTTAGACAATGGTGGGAACCAGAATTAAATATGTTAATATTGAATATGATGGAAAATTTACTTATGAGGATTAAAATGGGATGGTCACTAGAGTGAAGGATGTCGCGATCATGCCTAGCTGGTTTTCATGGTACACAGTTAACAAAATGTAACTCTACTAACTCATTGAATCACAAAAGAATATATGGATGGATTTCACTGAGTTTTTGGGTGATTGATAACATAGTGGAATGAATATTCAGTTTTTCTCTAAAAAGAAATTAGAAATAATCACCAAAGTTAATATCTTAAATTATCTAAAAGTTGTTTTGAATGTGGAAAAGAATTTCACAAATAATAGAAACTACAAGGAAAAAATGTATGGGTTAGTTAATGAAATAGATGAGAATATTAGCCTCCAGAAGACATAATTGAAGTTTAAATCCTTTATGTGTAGAATGAATGGACATTAAGATGCTTGATGTTCCTATTAAAATGTTCATGAGGAGAATCGGCATGGTGGTACGAGTAATTGTTATATTTCTTATGATTAATATATTATAGATATAATGTATAATGTAATAAGTATTATGTAATAAGATTTGTCTATCTTGTTAATATTGTTACGATGAAGTGGAATAATAAAAGTGTTTATGTATTTGGAATAAATAATTGTTAATGGATAAATATGTATGTATTGTTCAGTTTATGTATTTAACTAAGGGTTAGTTAGAATATGTTCAATAGATCTATGAGAAACGTGAAATATTAAACTTCTTTTTCATTTATATGAAGAATATTATACCCATTAATTTATTTTTTTGATTAATTTACTAAATATTATTTGGATTTACATATATATTTTTGGATTTACCTTTCATAGGGTTTAATATTCGAAATTTACCATAGCGGTAAGGTATTTTTGTCCCAAATTGGCTTCATTGGGAAATAAATTATTGCATTCCTCTTCCTTATTCTATGATATATGTATGCATCCCCATTTAAATGGGATATCATTAATATAATTATTTTCATTACATTGGATGTTTCATTTTTTATGGGGATTATGGTTAAATGTTACAAATGTTGTAAGGGTTTTACGATACAATCTCATCGTTTTCTGGGTTTGTTTATTTTTACTATTTCATTGATGAAATTTTATGATCAAACTAAAAAGAAACTAATAAATTTTATCATCCTCTAATTATTTCATGATAATTAATTTTTTTACCTTCATTTTTCTCCCTTTATGTACTCAATATTTCAATGTAATGATTAAAAATAATTCATTTCATTCATCTCTTCTGTAGAAAACACGTTTTCTCTTCAAAAACAATTATTTTATAAAAATATTTAATTTTTTTAAAAAAATTAACTCAAAATGTGAAAGGAGTACTTATTTTTTAAGTGTAGAACCTGTATGAAATTGTAGGTCTTCATTATAAATAAATTATTAAAATATTACGTTATAATATTCAAATTTTATTTTCAAATAAATTTATTTTCACATTTTTTGTAAAATTTTAATTTAAAAAATGAATTTTTTTTCAAAGAAAAGGAATTTGAAAATTTATTATCTGTTAAAAAGTGTTTATTAGTGTGGAAAGGATATATTCATCGATAAATTTTTTAAATGAATTTCAGATAATACATTATAGTTTTTCAGAGTTTATTTTCAATTAAATGGATTTAAATGAATTTTATTTATTTTTTTCTTAAATGGTAAGCTTCCAAGAAAGTTTATTTTCCTCACAAAATGTTCTAAGTGATGTTTTGAAATAATTTTCCATCTATGGTTAGGTCCTTTGACGGTATATATTCATTAGTAGGGATATTATCCAAGGATATCACTCTTATTCATTCTATAAATGGATATATCTCTTCAACGGGATAAATCATGATACAATTATTTTGAAAACTAGTTCTTCATCTACGAGGTATTCCATTATGAAATGATGAAATAATTAATAAACAAATTTATTTTCCATAGGCTATTCTATGATGAAATATTTGGGAAACATTTTACTTTTTAGGGTATATGATATGATTATTATTTTATGTTTTTCTAGCATATATACGTATGATTTAATTACATGATAGGTGGGACCTATATCTCTCTTCAATTCATCAGTGAGATAATGATATATTCTGACATGTAAATAATTGTTAAGGGGAGTACACCAATTTCATTAATGGACTCTATCCACTATGATAGTCTAGGGAGTGAACCATGATTTCTATGATGGTTTGGGGAGTGAATCCAATCCAATCTTTTAGTCATGGAAATGAACCATAAATTACTAAGGAAATTATTCTATATAAAAATGTGTATAAAAAATATCAGTCTTAATATAATGTTATACCCTCATGGTTCTTTTTTTTTTAATACATAATTTTTCATGTCTTATGAAAAACTAAGGTTTATTCAATTGCTCGTGTATATGAAAAATGATATGTATGTCATGGTTTCAATTGTTATTCTCATGTTCTCACACCATTATTCTCATGATGTGTTGATATATTCCTTGTTTACCCTTTCCAATAATTTATGATCACTCTTTGTACTATTTATTATTTCCATTTTATGATGAGATTTTTAACAAATGATATTTCTGAGAAGCGTGTTAGTTATGAAGAACATAGTGGGAGAGGATCTATCTCAATTATAGACCATTTTTTATTTGTTCATCATTCCATAGGAACTACACCTTTAAAATTATCATGACTTTTTTTGTAATTATTATTCATCTAAAATATGTAATACCATTTTTTAAGAACCTTGGTTCAAAATAGTTTTTGTCTCTATACTAGTATATAACAATTATCTTCCATATTTGAAGATTTTGGATATTTCATGTGAAACTAAGGAACTCAGCCAATACCATTAAAGATATTATCATCTTTAAATTTCCTCCTTTTAGAAATTTGTGGAACATTTTCACCACTAACTAAAGAATATTCTAAACCCACATCCACTAGCTGCCTGTCAAAAACTCATTTTAATTGAGACTTTGTAATGTCATCTACACCAAGAAATACAAATCATATAGATTTCATAATTATGTGCTCTACCTAAGTATTATAAAATTGTGGAACACCTTATTCTACACTAATAGGATACTTCTTGAACTAGGTTGAACAATAAATGAATCCCACTTTCATTACGGTTCAGACTGATAAAACATTATTGCGATGAAATATGAAACCCATATTAATATCATCAATAATCCCTCTATTATAAATAATAAGATACACCAACATATAATAGAAAAAAATACATATTATCATCATTTGTTTCTTAATTGTTTCATGTATATTACATATATCTAAATTCATCAATCATTATGAAATTTTTCACATCTTTGTATTTCATCCTTCTATCACTTTTCTTGACATTTTCACCAGCAACTAAAGAGTATTATAAACCCACATCCAGTTGCTACCAATAAAAATATTATTTCACTCAAGACAACCTAATATAATCTAACTATTGAGTTATAGATAATGTATATTCCATACTTCTACTCTCTCCCTATGAATGATAGCATGGGGGATCCCCTTCTTATATACCAATGAGATTCTTCTTTACCATGGTTATTTAATAAATTTAGAAAAAATATCATATTTTTCAAACTAATAAAACATTGTTGTGATGAAATCATAAACTATTATTGATGTCAAAAATAATATATCTCTTATAAATAATAAGATAATCCAACCCATAGAGGTAAAGAATGATATCTTGACATATTTTTCAAATAAATTTTTCATCTACATTAACATGTATTAAAATTCATTATACATTATTTCAATAGTTAAAAAGAATATGGTATTTATTTTTAGAAAATGAATCATCATATACACATTAATCCTTATAATAAATTTTATTTGAACAAAGACGATCACTACCTTTTGGCCATATATAAAATCCTTTAATAATATCTTCTTAACATGGGTTGTTACAAAAATAAGTAACATGATTTTTTATTTTTATGAATTCAATCTCTAATAAATCAATGATTTAATATAAAATTCAATTTTTAGGAGAATTGAAAAAATGAGCCATATTCATTTTCAAACCAAAAAATAATAACTGGAATTCTTGTTACATAAATGATGCCTTCACTATCACCAAATATGGAATAAGAACTCTCAAATAAATTATAAAACATTCACATGTATCACCTAATGATATTTATAAGAAACTCCATTATTCATAACACCACAGTGTCTAGCCTCATCGATCCACTATGTTTTCTCCATTAAAATGATATGTACATGGTTTATAGTTTTTTAAAATCTATAGTTCAAGAGATAAAAAGTTTTATAGATTAAATGGAAGAGGTTATAAAGGGAGAAGATACACAAGGAAATAAATTTAGGTTGTTTTTTGAGGAAATGATTTCTCAAGATTATAATTCAGTGAAATCACACTAGTTTTAGATAAATGAAAAAACTAGTATGGAAAATAAAATATTGAACGTAAAATTTTCTTTAAACAAAGTAAAGACCATATAATACATAGAATAATAAATTTTTAAAATATAATTTTTAAATTTAGAAAAATTGTAATACTAAATAGAGATTAATAAAATATATTGAATGGTTTACATAAAATCAAAAAAACCTAACACCCCATTAATAAAACAAAATAAGGAGTGGGGATTGTTTTTGTAAAAGTAACCAATATATATCATCGACTAAAAAATTTCCTAATTGATATCCCCTTATTGGAATCAGATACCTTATAAAGTGATTTTGAATATAAATATTATTGTGTCTATAATTACATATATGATTTGTTGGAAATATTTATAACACATATATTAACACATAGAATATGAGTACATTGAAAATTAATTCCAAATCCCATAAGATTTGGTTTCATCTAAAAAACCTATGAACAATAACTACCATATGATATGTATCATTCTTCCATTGTTGGTAGTGTAATTGAATGTTTCTTTCTACTATTATATGAAACTACTTATTTCACTATAAATTTATATGTTCTTATTGTTCATTTTATATCTAATATATATCCTCTAAAACTATCATCTGAATATGAAATTAAATAAAAAATAATTTCTTTGGATAAATAAATGATAGTTAATTTTTTTAAATATCTCAAATTTCTCTTAAAAATTAAATGAGCCTGATTTGTATTTTCTTGAAATAAATCAAAAAGGGAAATAAAAATATTATATTTCATATTGTTGAATTAAAATATAATAAACTACAAATTATAACTATATATTACATATTATCAACATGTTTAGCATATTCATCTAAATCACAATTTTAATTAGTAAACATTTTTGTTTTAAATGAATTACTATTTCCCATAACAATATTTTACAATTAATCAAAAATGTATTTACATTTAATTAAAACATTTCAAAAATCATTTTGATATATTTCAAGTCTATGAAATAAATTTAATTATCCCATCATACTCATTTCAAACACTATTTTTCATATGTTTTGAAAAATAATTGCAGTGATTTTTATCAGTAGATCCCAAAATAACATCATCTAAATAATTCCGAACTAATAAAATATAAAAATAAAAGATTTTACTATAAATATTATGATAAAAAATACATATAGAAAAAAATTACGAAATAAAAGAAATAAACCTCTCATACTATGCCCTTGGTTAATATTTTAGAATATAAAGAGGTTTAGTATGTCTGAAAACAAAATTTCATAGATGAGGAGGGTAACACTGTGAAATTGTTTTGAAATAATTTTTTAATTAATTAAATCTTTTTGATATTTTTCATTTCAAGAAACACTAAAAATAGTTTTTCTATATTTTGAATCTCTTTATTTGTATTTTTTATATGAAAAAAGAAGTTAATAATGTACTATATTTAATAAATTTTTACCTTTACCTACATAGAACACCATGGTTATCTTGTGTTACATGTAAAAATTTCTTTCCTCAAAGGATTGAAAAACACTTAATGCCATGTTTTACCACAATTATTAAACATATTATTATTAAAAATAATAAGATATAAACTAGTTCTTAAATTGGAGATTATGAAGATTATTATCAAAATTATGACAGTATGTGGATACAAAAATATAAAATTAATTCATTGGTTACAAATTAATTAGAATTGAATATGAAAAAATGAATATAATGAAAAAATATTATTATTTTTATGATCATAAAGTAGTTTTATCTTAATAAATTAAATTAATTAAAATTAGTATTTAATATTAATAATTTATATTAATATATATATTCAATAAAATACTTTTTATATTCATTAAGAATATTTTATAAGATTAAGATAAAAATAAACATTATTTTATGCATAAAATACAATATTCTTATTATGCCCTTTTATCAGCATTTAATAGAGATCCAATTTAAAAAAATTGACACTTTTATTAATAATATATTTCAATATAAACATAATATTTATATGAAGAACATAAAAATTATCTTAGGTTGAATTACAGATATTTTCCATTAAAATTTCCTTTTTAATGAGTTGTAAAAAATACTATCTTTTAAATAAAACACTCTTTTTCATAAATTTTAATTATAATGATAATTTATATTTTAAATTGGATTAAAAGTTTAATTAAATCATATGTTTATTAATTAATCCAATTTTGGCCATTGTAATCAATTTCACATTGAAATTGTGTATAAATATTTTTTAATCATTTGGACATTTTTTCATTAACAAACATGGATTGTCATCTCGTATCCAAGATTAAATTGAAATTAATTTCTAATGCATGTATTACATGAATTTGAAATACTGGATTACATATTTGGAATATGAATAATTTATAATGTCTAATAATTCCAACATTGTTTTGATTACAAATATTAATGAAATTAATTAAAATTAATTACAGTGATTAAGGTAAAATTAATCACAACAAGGGAATAAACCTTATAACTAACGTCCCAAATGACATATCCACTTTTCCAAAACCCACTGGACTAAAAATATTAGACCATAAACCCTTATTTTTTAATGTATTTTTTGTTTGAATGACTTTTTGAGGTAAAAATGATGGTAACCCTAACTTATTTTCTAAAATACCATGCGAGTCCTTTCACTCTCCTATAATAGGCCACCATATCTCCCCATTTTGTACACCTATAAAATCACTTAAATTCGCCCAATATATTACTAGTCCACTTAAAAACATCGTTAATATTTTTTTTAAGCCTCCATTTTGGAATAAAACGATGTATGGAATCTCTTTGGTGAAAACCAAAATGTGTTACCTGAATAAGATGTAAAATTATTCATCAAACTCTATAGTTTTATTTCCATTCATCACCACATCAACAATATGTATTTCATGATTATAAAACAACACCATTATAGAAAATATATGAATTTTACGTTATTCTAAGGGTCATACCAACACTTAAAAACACTTCCATCGATTTGAAAATTAACATTTTGTTTATGTGTACATTGAAGTACCACCCTAAAAACCGTGATTGTTCATTTTTCCTTTACAACCATTCAAGGTTGGGTATTATGATGGAAACACTATTTATATATGATATATATGATAAAAATTAAGTCTTTGATATTATTTAAATATTTTACAACATATATCTTTATACATTCCATTTGGTGTAAATACGATAATTTTATTTGAAGAAGTGTAGACTACTTCCCCTCAAAGTGAGGTTGTTCATTCACACTATACATGGAATGTATTAAGGATAGGTTTAATTAACTTATATTATATAATTATATAATACTTATTCTATAATAATGACATATAAATAGATATATATATATATTTTTTATTTAAATTCATTCTTTCAACATGAAAATTAAATAGAGACATCATTCATACGAATGTATGGCCTACCGTCTATAAAAACAGTGTATTCCATTTCAAACATCCATATTCTATAGTGTATTATAATAATCAAATATTGAATATAAATGATATTTTTAAATTTTTTTACATTATTTAAATCATGATATATGTTCATCGACCAAATATATAACAAATTTAGACCCATGAAAAAAAGCAAAGCGAATATTACATGAAGTATAACCTTAACATGGAATTGTTAACGGGAGGGTAATATAAATTCATAGTAGAACCATATATGGTATTATATATAATAATATTATTATTTTATATATTTATAATAAACTTATAATTATTATACATTTTTTTTAATTTTTATGATTAGATTCAAGACAAATGTTATGTGATTTCTGCTCATGTTTTATTTCTACAAGATAGTTACCTTACTCGCCACTCACTTCTTTTATGTGGTGTTTATAATAACCATGAATTTATTATGTTAATAATATACTTATATTTATTTGTTTTTAAATATCCATTTTATGATCTTTCTTTTATGTTGTTTTAGTTTTAAAAGATACCTAATATGTTATGTAATTTTTGTCTCTTTTTACCTTCTTTGAGACACCTATCATGATGTGAACCTATATTTATTTTATGAGTGGTATATAATTCATTTTACATTTAATATCAAGAATAAATTTATTTTATTTATATTTAATATTAATTTATTTTCATTATTATAATAATATTGTGAATCCATGTTACCAAATTGGTAAATGTTTATTATTATAATCTCATCATTTATGGAGATTGTTTAATATTTTGCATCAATTGATGAAATAATTTGATACATATATAAAGATATATCATATATTTTCTTCTCCTATGGGAATTATTAGTATTTTCATGTATAGAAATCACTTTTATTCTATTTGGTTTATAATATTATTATGAAATTTTTTTATTAAAGTCTGAATTTAACCCTATATTTGATCGGAAATTTATGTTCATTGAAAATGGTTATTTCGAAAAATGCTTTAAAAAAGGAATAAATTTAATATTATGATTTTAAAAAAAATGGCACATGTTTTACCAATTGAAATTGGTTTTATAAAGACTATTATTATTATTTTTTGATCAACACACTCTTCTAAACATATAATGTTAAGAAGTAATGTTCATCATGTATGGATATTCATACCATCAATTCCACAATTTTCATGAAGATTCCCTTGAAGGTTTACATGTTTGCTTTTAACTTAATGATTTTCTCTTAATATTTCGTACATTCATCCATTTTAAAGTTGTTTTAAATGAAAACAATTTTAAAAAAAATTATGTTCATCAGTGCTTCTGTTAAAAATTTTCAAATATACTTTTAATGGAAAAGGTTTTCAAAAACAATTTAGGATAAAAAACTATTTTTAAATTCTTTTAATTTTTATTTATATGTTTTAATATTATTTTCAAAATAATATATTTTCAAAATGCTTTCAAATGTTCCTTTATAATTATTCACGTTTCTTTTCATGATAATGGGTTTCAAAATATTTATATTGAATGAATAGTTTTCCTCCAGAAAATTTTTTAAATGATATTTCATAATTATTTTCCATATTTTTTGGCATAATTTTATATTACTCGAGTATTTCTAGGAAATGATGAAAATTATCTATTCTTATTCTTTGATGAATAGTTTATGTTTTTGAGGAATAATTATTACGACACATATTTCTCTTCCATGGGTTATATGCTTTTGAATCCCGCTTCTTTTCAGGGGTTATGAATGGATGAAATGATTAAGAAACATATATATTTTATATATCTTATGGTGTACTGAAATATTAATGATACAAATTTAAATTCATTTCTTATGATTTAATGTTGATAAAACCCATCTCTTTTCATGGGTTATGATTTGATAATAGTTCTTTGGCACATGCATGTATGATTTCATTTTTTTATGGTATTGACCTATATCTACATTTAATTCATCGTTTAACAGAGGATGAATCATGGGTGTTAATGTTATGAGTGAACTTAATTATATGTTAACAATGTTATATGTGGATTAGTATCATTTCCATAATTTTATTTTTTAACCAGATTACATGATCAAAATATTTTGAGTAAATCTTATCAACTGTTCATAATGTTATGAGTGAAGATAATTACAAGTTTAAAATTTATTACATATACGTCATTTCATTTTTGTATGTTTATGAGTCAAACTAATTACATGTCCACAATGATGTGCATAAACTTGATTGCATGCTCACAACATTATTCATGGACCTGGATTCACGGCCATACATCCATCTGAGGACATAATATCATGTCCTCACCACAATTTTTGAACCTAATTCTACTTATAAAATGATAATGGTTTTATACATAGATGTGTATACCATAATTCCATGTATTATTCCTATGTTATGATTTCATTGATTATGCTCTTGATTGTATTTTGATTCTTGTCTAATGAACTACAAATCATTATGTGATGAGTCATTTTTTTGATAATTGATAATTTGGGAATGATCTTTTAATGACTATGATCATTTATTAATAACCTTATGTTCATGATATTCCTAGTATTTCAATTATTTAACCTTACTGAGCATTTGATCTCACCCCTTTCTTATGTTTACTTTCCCCAAGATATGATGGAAGGTTTTCAATGTTGAATTAATAATGGGGTTTTTTTGGGAAATATTGAAGATATTTAATTGAGTTATAATATTTTTGTCCAATATTCCAAAGAAAATAAACTTATATGGTCATTGGGCATCCATTTTTTTAATGAAATCAGTATTCTAAAAAAGTGATGTAATATCTGTATATATTAAAATTGGTTTATTATATTTGATGTCAGAGTGAAGATTTAGTAAACCTTTGGAAAATAAAATGTAAAAACAGTAGTTATATCCCTATGAATATTTATAAGTATATTTATAGGGATATCTCTAAATATAAGTATGAGGATGCATAAATTTTTAGGAAAATGTATTGGAATTTTGGTAAAGTATTGAGTGAGTGGAATCATAGAAATACATATTTATCAAGATTATATAAGGGGATTTATCTCTGGCATATATATACCTAGGGGTAATTACTCGAACAATGATTTTCGGCCTTGACTCGGCATAACTTGTTATATGATGACGGGCCTTACTACACACCTGGTTCGGTAGTACTTAGGGATATGATGTGGAAATTCACAAACTCTTTACAAACCATAATGAAGTATTTTAATAAAATATTACTATGAATAACTTAGGATAAACCTAAGGAATATTCAATAAAAAAAAGTAAGTGTTATAATTTAGACAATACTTTGTGTAAATTTTCATGATTATGTGGGTTTCTTCTTTGATACGTGTTTCTCACCGTATGAATTCCAGTTTTTGTTAATTTAGAGAATTAAACAGAACATGATTAATATTGAATGATTTTGATTTGTAATGTGTGGGAATTATGTGAACTGATTTCCCAAGTAGAGTCTTGATAAAGATTACTAAGAAGCAGTATGAGTATTGGTTATACTTATGAAGATAAAGATATCACAAACAACATGTGAAAGGTATGTGATTTTATTGTTGTATTTTTTTACATTTAACATAATAAGAATGATTATATTGAGTTTAATAAACCTTATGACATGATTAATATTTCATATTCTAGGAATGGAGTGTTATAAAAAAATTTGATGAATCATGAGCAATACTTTATGAATAAGGTGGGATGAATAATGAATTTATATCTTCTAATTCAAATATTTTTTTTATATGAATCATGAAATATATAAGTATTTTCAGTATCTGTTTTCAATAAGGATATAAAATTATATGTTGATTAGTTATTTCATGGATTGGTTGTATTTTGACTAATAGAGGGTAACCTTTAATTAATGCCTTATGTTGAGATAATTACATTTGGATAATGATATGTTGAATATGAGTAAGTAAATTGTACATCATTGATTACCCTGGAACTGATTATTGACAAAGTGGTATATATCATCAAAGAAGAAGTCTTCAACTTCTTGGATTTAAAGACAATATCCAATAATATTTGGTTTAATAAATCTTGCATGTTTTCTAATAATATTTAATGTAATTCTGACTACTAACATGATTTTGGTAAATATATGATGAGGTTATTCACATGTTTAGAATGTCTCGGGGATCAATGTAAATATTATTTCATGAAGTTCCCTAAAAAACAATGTATTTTCATCCATTATGAGGGTTATAAGGTTAACCATTTTTGGATTGTTAATGTTAAATTCAGATGATGTTTGTATGACCAAATTGTTATCTCACAACATGAGGATTTATGCATATTGGATAACCTGGTCTAACAACATTGTTTTTATGATAACTGGTGACAAATTTCATGGAATATAATCACTATTATGTTCATTTAGTACTTCAGGAATGAAAAATACAACTCTCAGTTTGGGGAAAGAGGTGAAATGGGTCAAGGAACAATAAAGGGTCAAGTTGTTTTGAAATCAAGAATGTTTATATTTTTTAAAAAACATTTCATCTCTATAAAAAAGGATCTTGAAACAAAAAATTTATCCTAGTACCTTTGTTTCTGATGGATCAGATGGTCCTTTATGTCATCATAGATTTATGGATTTTTGATTAATAACTTTCTCCTGACCCTATTCTCTATCACATCCATTAGAACATGATGGTTATATTTCTCATTAATTCCCATGTTTTCACACCCAACCTATATTCTGCTGTGTTGAAATCTAGTTATGTGTTACATTGGGTGACTGTTATGTTTCAAGATTTGGTTTTTCAAATCATGATTATTTTCTTTATTTTTACAATGTGTGTTTCTACGAATGGGACATTAATGACATAATACTTTGAAAATACAAATGAATTATTTGGTAGAAATTAATTTTAATTAGATTTAATGTAACACCACATGATTTTGTGAAATATGTTTTCCAAATTAATTTAATCCCTTTGAAATACTATATTTTATGTGACACATGAAATGGTTTACTTGTATATTAAGGCAGTAAGTTTGGATTTCATTTTCTGCAACACCAAATTAATCATTCACTAAATATAATTTAATGTTTATCTTTCCTTACATGTGGCACTGATGTTATCTTGGGTTACATGTTACAATGACATTACTTGTGACTTTTGTAGCATGGAATGTCAATTTCTAACGCACAATAATATATTATCAAAAATATTATTATTTAAAATAATAGGATATAACCTAGAAATCAAATTAGAGATAAATACTAAAATCTTCAAAATTATGAAAATATATGGTTTACAAAAATAAAAAATGAATTCATTGGTTACAAATTAATTAGAAATGAATATGAAAACCAATTTAATATAAAGAAAATTATTATTATTTTTATTCTCATAAAGAGGATAAATCCCAAAAAATTAAAGTAATTTTAATTAGGTAGTGATATTAATGTAATATATATGTTATATGTTCAATATTTAGTTTTTATTTAATATATTTTATAGTCTTATGATTAGAACTAACCGAATATTATGCATAAATTACTATATTTTTTTAAATCACATTTATCATGTTTTAATGGAGAACTAGTTTGAAATCTATTTTTTGAAAATTTTATAAATATTTTATTTTAAAATAATATTAATATTTGTAATAAAATCTTAAAAAACATTGTCTCACTTTTTTATTTTTATATGACATATCAATTTTCAATGAAAATTTAGACATACTAAATTTTATTTTAAAACATGGTTTTCATTAAATTTTTTTATAAGGTTAATTTATATTTTAAATTGGTTTAAATGTTTATTTATAAGTTATTTTTACAAATAAATCCAATTTTGGTCATATTAATCAATTTCACATCAATATTGGGTATACAAACGTAGCAAACGTTTAGATATTTTAATATTAAACAAATCTGCATTGTCGTCACATCTGGTGGATTAAATTTAAATTGATTTTTTTGACTTATATTATTGAAATTTGGAAAAATGGAATTATTATTTGATTCATAAAATTTCTAAATTTATAATAAGGTCAATATAGTTTTTACCAAAAATATTATTGAATGTAATTGAAATTAATTGTAGTGATTAAGGGAATATTTAGCTTAATATGGGTATAAAACCAAAACATAAAGGGCCAAATGAAAAATCCACCTTTCCAAAACCCATTTTTTGTCTATATATAAGCCATAAAAATTCCATTGTTTTGTTTTTCTAGTATGGGATGACACTTTGTTGGTAAAACCATGTGTAAACAAAGTTTTATTTCAAAATACGATGTGAGCCCTTTATATTCCCTTTAAAAGGCCGCAAACTCTCCCCATTCTTGACATCTATCATACTAATTAAGTTTAGTATATATCATCCCAATACACTTAAAATAATTCACCATTAATCGTTGAATTATCTATTTTGGACTAAAGACATGAAAGGAACACCTTCGGTGGAGAAAAAACAAGTTACCCATAAAAGAGTTAACAGTCTTACTTAGAATCATTATATTTATTTGCAATACCCACTACCTAAATACTACTTATAAAATTAGTATAAAAAATTCTAATAAATAAACTAAGTTGTTTTTTCCATGTCTTTGGCCTAAAATTTCACACACTACCATCTAATGGGTAACAAACAAAATCTTTATTTGTACGATGAACTACCACCTAAAAAATGATGATTGTTTGTTTTTTAATTTCCACCTTATGTGGGTTGGAATTATGATGGAAACACTATTTATATATGATATATATGATACATATTCTTCTTTAAGATTATTAAATTATTTAACAAATAATATCTTTATAATATCCATTTTGTGTTAATACATTAATTTCCGTTGAGAACGTATGGACTACCACCCCCTCACAATGAAGTGATTCTGTCACACTCTACAAGGATTTTATTAAGGATGGTCTTAGATAAATTATATGAAATATTAATTACACATTAATATATATATTTATTTAATTAATTTAACTTTTTTATTTAAATAAGACATTTAGAAGGAAATAGCATTCATGCATACGTACGGCCAACCATCTCCACAAATAGTGTATTACATTTTATTCTTCTATATTCTATAGATTATTAAAATAAATATATAATTAAAATACATGATATTTTTATCATTTTATTATATGTTTGAATCATTATATATTTATATGAAACAAATATATAATAAATTAAGACAAATGCTAAAAATAATGTGAATATTAACGGAAGTGTAAAATTAACATGGAATTGTTTACATGAAAAAAAACATAAAATCATAATAAAACCATATATGGTATTTTATATAATAATATTAAATTTTTTTCAATTTATAATATACATAAATTTATTATACTAGAGTTTTTAAAGAGTATGATGAGAGTCAAGACATAAGGTAAGGGATTTCATCTCACTTTTTATTTCTATGAGATACAAGCCTGACTCACCACTCAGTTTTTTTTTGCGGTGTATATATAACCCATGAATAAATTCAGTAAACAATATAAAATTTTTTATAGGATTTTAAATATCCATTATATGATTTTATTTCATGGTTTTTATGTTTCAAAAGTTACGAAATCGATTATGTAATTTTTTACTAAATTTTCATTCTTTGAGACACATGCCATGTTATGCACCAATATTTATTACATGAGGTGTGAATTGACCATTTTCCATTTTTTATAATGAATGTAATTCATTTAATTATATTTAAAATTCATTTATTATTATTATATCAATTATATTATGTTTCAATTTTTTCCAAAGTGGTTATATTTTTTTGTCACAATTTTATTGTTTATCGTGATTGTTTTTTATTATGGTCCCACAGATAAATTAATATGATCCTTATCTGAAGATTCATCATGAATTTTATTCTCTAATTTCTATTTATGAAATATTAATTTATTGATTCCAATTTTCCACTCGTTGGTAAATAATATTATTAATAATGTTTTTTAAGAATGTGTGACTTTACACCTCTCTTCGATCAGAAATCATTGTCCTTTCAAAACTGAGATTTTAGAAATTAACTTAATTTTTTTCATTTTATCATATTTTGATAAATGACATTTGAATCCATTTTTTACCTTTAAAAATTATTTTATAAGTAATATTTTTTTTCTCAATAAATATATTTTTCTTAACATGTATGGTAAAAATAGGAATGCCCGACTTGTATGGACATACCTGCCATTATAAATATCATTTAATTCAAGCTTAAATTGTTTTTCATACATGTTTTTCAGCATAAAATTGTTTTTCTTAACATTATCTACATTCATCATTTTTACCTTGGTTTTAATGAAAATTTTTTTCAAACAAATTAATGGTTTTCAATGATTTCTTTATATGCTCTCAAAAATATTTATAATGAAAATGGGTTTCAAAAACATTTTACAAATAAAATAGTATTTTTAAATGATTTAAATATATATATATATATGTTTTCAATTTATTTTTAAACAAATTGGATTTCAAAATGTTTTCAAATATTCCTTTATAATATTTCTAGTTTATTTTTATGAAATATTTATCAAAATGATTTATTTTTTCAGAGTCATGTTCTCCAAGAAATTGTTTTAATTGATATTTCACAATTATTTTCCATCTAAGATGAAATCCATTGATATTACTAATTCAATTATAAGAAATTCTCCAAATTATCTATTAATATTCTTTCTTTAATTGTTTATTTTTTATTGGAATAATACTTACAACACCCCTTTATCTTCAGTGGGTTTTATCCTTTTGAAACCTGCTTCTATTAGAGGGTTATGATTAGATGAAATTATTGTGAAACATATCTATTTTCAATACGTTATTATTTTATTAAATGTTAATGATAACCCTTTCATATCATGGGTTATTCTATAATAATTATACAATCCATCAATTTTCTTGGTTCACGATATGATTAATGTTTTGTGGAACATGAATGTATGATTTCATTATGTGAAAGGTGGGACCTATATATCATTATGAAAATAGGGTAATTATTGATAAATCATGTGTATAAATGGTATGTGTGAACCCGATTACATGTTCTCAATGTTAGTCATGGAAATGGTTTCATGTTCATAAGTTTATGCAAGAACCTAAGTACATGTTCACAATTTTAAGAGTGGACCTTATTATGTCTTAGTAGTCCTATGTGTAAACCTGATTACATGTTTGCAATGTAATGAATGTACCAATTTTTATATTCATTGGTTTATTCATGAACCTAATTATATGATCATAATGTAATGCATGAACCTGATTGCATGTTCACAACATTATTCATGGACAGAGTTTCATTTCCATAAGTCTATGGAAGGTCTTGATTTCACGTCCTTAAATCGATGTGCCAACATGGGTATACTTATACATGGTCATGATGTCATACATTCATGCTTATGATATATTTCGATGCCTTATTCATATGTTGTTATTTCAGGTCTTATTCTATTTATTTCATTATGATTTATTTCTTATAAACTGAAATTATTTATTCAATATTAATTTTTACGATCTTTGACAAGTAGGGAATGATCTTCTTATAATCATGATCACATTATCCTACACTTAGGTTCATGATATACTTATAACTTTGATTTATTTACCCTTACTAATCATTTGAGCTCCCCCCCTTTAATATGTTTCACTTCCCCGTGATATGAAGGAAGGGTTTTTAAATAGAAATAATAATGGTGAATTGTTTTTTGAAAATTCTATGATTTTTCACAGTGTAATAAAATAATGTACCATGAATCCAAGGGCACTAAACTAATACGGTCTTTAGGCATCCATTTTTTATAATGTTCTATGTATTCCTCAAAAGTTATGTAATTTCTATGTACATCAAGACAAGGTTTTTAAAAGGATTTTTAAAAATTGGGGTTGTTCAAAATAAACATCCTCCATTAAAAAGAAATAAGAATGAAAATTTATCATCCATTTGGTAAAATTTAAAATTAATATGTGATAGATAGGAAAAAATGATTCAAATGGATTCAAAACTTTTAATAGGGTGAGAGTTATCCACATAATTTATACAATCATCCTAATTGTAACCTGTATAAATATAGACTATAAATATTTCTAGAAATTACATTTTTCAAATAATTCTTATTTTTAATATCCCATTTGGTTCCTGTTAAAGGATTTTCCAATTTTTTATCAACTAACTCCCAAACTATTTTATGTTAAACTTATTTATCTTATCTTACAAAGCTAATATCCATCTCCCTTTATCTATGTATTCTTATACATACATATGTTTAAACTATGATAAATATTTATAAAACCCAATTCGATTCCCAATATTCATCCTAATAGTAACTCCTTCTAAATATAATATATAATAGTATTTAAAGGACAGTTCTTCTTTGTCTTGTTTGTATAGGTATGTTACATTCATGTTCCCCTATTTCATTTTCCATACAATTAGACTGATCCTAATCATGTCATGATTTAAATTTAAAAATATCAATATAAAAATATATACTCCAGTTGCTTAATGAATTAAAAAATTCATCTATTCATTTTTTATTATGATCTAATATACCTCTTTCATCAAACATAAAATGAACATATTCTTCAACAAACTCATAATTTTTATTAAGCAATCTGAAAGATTTATATGTAGAAGAATCCCTAAAAATTATTTATTCATCAACCTTTGGGTCACATATTTCATGATTTTAGTTAAAATTCATGATATAAACATAATATCTAAAAAAAGAATCAAACACTGTCTTTTATATTATTCCATAACTCATAAGATTTTTTTAAGAATGGGTTTAATTAAAACTCTACTAATAATTTGAAATGATGCATTAATATCTTCCTCCACAAATTATATATGTCAACTAAAATCATTTTCTGTACTTAAATCAATTTCTTGAATATGTCTATTTATAAATTAAATAATTCCATTTTAAGGCATTCCTAGATAATATAAATTATGTTTAATATCCAAATTTTAGAGAAATTAAATAATTTATTTATTTTAATTTTTTTAAATAATAACACATCTTAGTGAAATTATTTTGAAATACTTTTCATTTAGACCCAAATTCCAAAAACATATATATTGGAAAAAAATATTCTCTTATAAACATCAAAACTCAATCTTAATTGAATCAAGAAAAATCATCAACTAGTATATAAAAAAGAATATTATGGCCAAGATTTATAATCTTGAAGGTCCAAAGAAATCCTTGTGGATATGTTCTAAATTTTTATATGTATAATCTATATTGACAAACATTAAATATTTCTTCTAAATATTAATTATTTGGTATGGATGACAATTTTTTTCTCATAAAACATAATACGAGATGGAGAAAAATAAATTATTGTTATATAATTCATATTGAGAATTTAATTTAACATTCCCTAACCATCTATATGATATCGAGGATTGACATACTTCAGTAGTTAAACATTTTACATTTTATTCAAATAGGTATCTAATATATAAAGTATCTGCATTTTCGGTTCTAAATAAACTAAAGTAATGCATTTTATTCTCATATTCCTGGAATACATATTTTCCATATACTATATAATATTTTTTAGGTGTCATTTTACCTAAAAAAATATCAAACAATAATTATTTTTGATATATAAATTCTTTTGGGTCTGGGAGTGTTTGTGAGAAATGATCTAAGAAACGAGACCTATAAAATTTTTCTAGAATCCATAGATTTTACTGTTGAAAAGTCTACAAAAATATATAACATAAATAAAATAATAATGTAATGACTTCTCATGAAATAAATATTTTCATAGTGAACATTTATATAATGTTGAAAAAATTAATATTAGACATTCTATGATTTTTTAAATTATAAAAAAAAATATTTTCTATATAGTTTATATGTTTCACTATTTTCTCTGATTCTATATTTTTCAATACCAGACACGTTCCTTCCAATAATTTTTTTTTAACTCTAATCACCTCAAGTAAACAAAGAATTATAATTTTTTAATGATTCTAATTCAATAATTAATTATTTAATTTTAGTTTCAGGTTTCTTATAGCATGAAGAATATTTTTTTAACTTTTCTATCTATTATATGTGCTATTTTTACATAGTTTAATTCATAAATAAAAAATAATTATGAATATTCCTAATATATTTAAGAAATACTTTCATATATTTATATTATTATTCCATAATTATATAATATTAAATTAATTTTTCTTTTTAGTTGGATTCATAAATATAATTAGATGTAGGAAAAATAATAAAATTTAACCTTGTATTCCATATCCATGTAGCATATATTTGTTTTTTTATTTGATAGTTCTTTCTCACTTGGAAAACATGATGATATACTATAATCATTAGATACACTCTAGGTAGTCTTTATATCCTTTTACATGTTCTCTCATACTCAAAAATCACTTGATAAATTTTTTCCCATTCAATAAAGTTTTTATAATTTATTTTCCTTAGGGAGATATGGAAGAATGTGTTCAAACTTCTTGAACTCATAACATCAGAATTCAATTAAACTGTAATAACTTTCATTTTAATCATTGATTGTTTTATTAAACCCTTTATTATTTTAATAATCCAATTTCCATATTCTAACCAACTGAGCCATTTCAAAACCTGAATATGAACATCTTGAATAATCAAAGAATATAAAATCTTCTTTAGAATTAAAATAATATTTTGGATTAGAAATATTGAGAGTTATGATATCCTTTTTGTTCATTTTATAATCCTCATTATCATCTCTCATTTCAACTTCTTAAATCATAAGAGTACCAATAAATTCCTTCATTGATAAATTTTTACATGTATGGATTGAAAAATATAGTGAGTGATTACAATCCACCTGGAGGGTAAAACTCTATAAATATTTTAAGAATGATCTAGTTTATTTGAATCTATTCTTAGAGATGTAACACCATAGAATATTTTTTAATCATCCACTCATTTAGTAAATATATTTACCATAATATATTTTTTATATAAATTGTATCTCAATTTCATTATATTTTCCCCTTAATTAGAAGCATTAATTATATATATCCTTTCATACAAAATAACACATTGATAGAAATGATTATACTCATCTGGCCCATGAATAAAAATAATATTATTCATAGATCTTGAATTTAGATCATATTTACTTTATTTATAAGCATCCCATTTTTGTAGTACATCCTTCTGAATTTAACATCTCTTGATAGCCTTCATATAATCTTTCAAACAATGATCATTAAAATATATATTCATTATATCTTTCTAGTTATGATAATTATCCCCCTTGAAATATGGATCCCTTTTCAAAGATAGATCTTATTTGAGAAAATCCATTAACATCTTCCTTCATCTGGATATTTAACTCATCAATGTTATTGATTGAAATAAATATTTAATAGAAAAACTATCTATATCAATTATGAGGTTGCAACATTAATTTTTGAATAGTGATTCATGATTTATTCAAAACATCCAGAATAATTTATTGAATAGATTTAACCTATATATAAATATTAAATAAAATACGACTACAATTCCATGATAAAGAAAATAATTATTCAATTAATGGTTTTTAATTTTCATCAAGACCTATGTAATATGTTTTCAAGTTTATTTTCATTGAAAATGTCTTAAAATTGGTTTATTATTTTAAAAGTTTTTTTCAAATTAAAAGTTATATTATTTTATAATAAATTTAAATTATTTTAAATGATTCTATTATATTTTTAAAATTTTCTAATTAAACCTATTATTAAAATTTTAATATATTTTAAAAACTGATTTTCAAATAAAATTTGTGTTCCTAGTGATCATTACAAATCCTTATCCATATATGTTTACATCCATTGATATTGTTTATTATTAACAAGGGATGTCGTCCAATAACACCATTATTATTCAATCCCTAAATGTTTAATGTCGATATAAAAATTTGGTTATGCAACTCATTTATCTAACATGGGTTATACCTAGATAAAACACATATATAACCCAATTCCTTTCATGTCCAATTACAAGGTGAAATTATTTTGTAACCATTAAATTTTACAAATTTTATGATATGATGAAATTTTTATTATACCCATTTCATTTAATGAGTTATGGTATGATTTTTAGGAAACCTACATCTTTATATGAGAAATGATATGATGAATTTTTTTTATCTTGTGGAAAATTTATGCATTGTTTCATTATGTGATAGGATGGATCTATATCTCCCTCCAATGAACAGGGTAATGAAAAATATTATATAATATCAATGGGTACATCGATTTTAGACAACGACTGAAAAAATGGTTCAAAGATTGTTTCACAACCCCAACAACAATAGGGTATACATAAGGGAATACAAAGCCCAAAAAAGAGGCTACATTGGAGGTTATCTCAAACCCAGGACAATAGGGTATATGGGAGGGCATCCTAATATCTAAAAAAAGGTAACATGGGTGGGAATACCAATCCAAAATCAATAGGGTAAATGGCATGACGTATAATTCTCAAAACCATTGGGTACATGGGAGGGACAACTAATCCCAAGAAAGAGTTTCTAAGGGAGGTAATCCCAATAAAAAATTTATACTGTACACAAGGGGGAAACCCAATAAAAAAAATACATTACTAGGGAGGGCCTCACAATCCCAAAACAAGTGGCTATACATTATGTAATCCCATCCTTGACAAAATAAGTCACACAGAAGAGAATCCCACGCTCAATGTAGTTACATGGGTGATTATTTCAAGCCTAACATGATATGATGGTCTTGGTAGGAATCATTAAAAAGGTATTTTCTATGATTATGTGTGTTCAAAAATTCTATGTCTTATTCCTTTATTATGCTCTCATGGATTATTCTTTCAATTCCATAATGATTCATGCATTATGAAGTGATAATATTAATGTCACGACTATTGATAATGATTTTTATATGTGTGGTATAATCATATAATGTCATGATCATATTCGCATACCCTTAGTCTGGTGTTATCATTACATATTTCCCTTGTTTTCCCTTATTAATAATCTCGGATTTCCCTGTTATTATGTTTCCATTCATTGTTTATAAAGAATGGATTTTTGTAGGTGTGTTAAAACCTAAGATCTTAAGAGATATTTTCATGTATGTCCACCAATTTAGAATGTTATATTACAATGTTTCCATTGAAACTAATCTATTATGGTCCTTAGGTATTTATTCTAGTAATGTGCTAAATTATCATTTAAAATGATTTAATATCCATGTATGTTAATCATGGGAAAGTATATTCTATATTAATGTACATGTTTTGTCAACCATTCATAATAATGATCATAAGTTACTTGTGAGATCCCAAAAAATATTTCAAACATTATTTCTAGGGGTGTCTCTTGGATAATTTCTAATGAGGAGTTGTTGTAGTGGAATATTTCATAAATGTTTGTTAAATTATAGAGAAACTGGTTCCCTAGAAATGAATACATGTCTGGTTCTATAAGTGAATGTGGCTCTAGAACATATGCACATCAGTGAAAAAACATGAAAATATTTTATTAAGATAGTCTTGATTAGGAACAAGTGCAAGAAAATGGGTCTTATTGCACTCATAGTTTGACACTCCTAAATGATATTTTTGGGGGAAGTCAAAAACTATTTTTGAACCTTCATAATGAATTTATTTAGATAATGACTATTAATCTCCTAAGATAAACCTAAGGTTTCATAGACTAAAAACAACCGAGTCATTATTTATAAATCCTATAAGTGGTTTTTATGATTATTTGGATCCCCAAATTGAAAATTATTTTTTACTTTATGCTTTTTGGTTTTAGTCAATGGAGGGAACCCTTTGGAAATATTCTTTTGTAGAATATAATCAGAAATGAAATAATGTTACTCCTGATAAACCTAATTTTATTTTATATGTAATGTGAAACCTCATTGTTATGATCTTAAAAAATTCATGATGCTATAAATCATGATGGACATCCAAATGATAAATGGATTAAAAAATAATATGTAGAGTCTTTCGCAATTAAACTCTCACATTATTACAATGGTTCCCATGTCCTATTAGTTTTTCATTAATGGATTTGTACCACTAAAAAAATATTTTATATTATCCAATTTTTAGAGAAATCAAAATTCATTCTAGCGGTCTACCATTTAGAAGGTGATGCAGATCAATGTTGTAAAATTATTAATTATATGATGTGACTAGATGAAATTGACTCCCTTGATTGGGATGATTTCATGATTTTATTTTTTAATTTGTACATTAACTATATTTTTCATACAAATATGGAAAAGGAATTCCTATTACATAAGGATGATGATGAATATTTTGGTTCATATTACGAGAAAATTTCACAAGGATTTCAAGAAACTGTTTGAGTATTAGCATCCAACTTAAAAAAATTGATCGATTCTTTGGTGGGATAAAACCTATTATTTTAAAGGCCTTAGAAATAAGATACATTAGCATCTACGAAGAAGTTGATATTTTAGCATTAAAGGGTAAAATAGTGGATGGATAAGCCTATCGATCTCATGGGTTTTACATTAAAAGGAAGATGGAGTTCAATGTAAAATATAAAAACCATAGAGAAAACAAAATTTTACTTCCACTATAAAAAAATGTGTGGTAACAAAAATGGAAGTGATTTTCATAAGGGGACAACTAAATTTTTTTAAGTGTTTAAGGGAAGGTAATTGGGTGGTTGATTGTCCATGTAATGGGATGAAGTAAGATAATGATGGGAATAATAAAAAATCCACAGAGAATGCACCACCCACACATCAGTGTTTCAATTCAAGGGAGTGTTTACATTATTAGAACATCTTACCCATTCTATGTACTATTTTTGACGGTAAGGCACAAAAACCAATGGGGATAAAAGAAAAATTGAAATCTTATGCTATTATAATAGATTAATTGATCCATGATATGTTTTGAAATCTTATCCTCCCTTCCTTCGTTGAGAATTTCATGTTTAATTTGGTATGAATAATACCTATGATATTATTACTGTAAACCAATGGGTAAAATTTCATGGTATTATACCCCAATACATGGATTTTGGAATAATAGAATCTCATTTTATATTCTATCAATAAAAGGATGGTCCCAAGTTTTAAATGGAAATGTTTTGTTATAAGATTTGAGCTTATTTATGGAGGAAATGGCGGGACCGTGAATATAATGTTGATTGAAATCAAGTATGTATGTCTTATTATGAAAAATACTTGAACATTGGAAAATGATCTTGATGTAAAACATTGGCCTTCTATCATCATTTTTTTTTAATTTCACACCTACATTTTTTATGGTTGTGTGATCATTAACATTATCCTCACCAAATTCACTATCACTCTCCATTAAAATGGGATAACTATATTTCTCTTCCCTTTTAATGTTTTCAAATTCCACTAATGTTATCCTATATAGAGACCTGGTAATGAGTTATATTGGGTAACCATCATCGATCCAACATTCCATTTTATTAAAAGAATATTTTTTATTGAATTTCAGGATGTGGGTTTTTATGAAATGAACATTCAGGTACTAAACTATTGATAACCCAGATTAGTTTCTAGGGATAAATTCATTTTAATGGGGTATAATGTAACACCATAAGGATTTAATAAAAAAAATATCTAATAAATTAAATTTATTTGATGGATTGCATTGCATTCCACACCATATTATTCATATAATAAGTGAAACAACAATTTAGTCTTTCTTTACAAGCAATAATTATCTTATCTTTTTGTAGACAACACACTATGTTTCGCTTGTGTTACGTACAATTCCATGTGTCTTTGATATATTCTGTTACATGCATTGATGTGTTTTACCAAAGAATAATATACTATTAAACAGATTATTAAAATATCATTATAGTTACAACATAGATATTGGAATCATAGTTACTAATTGGATTAATAAAATTATTAAAATAGGATTTACACATTTATATAAAAATAACCCATTTGTCATCAATTAGTTAGAAATGATTTTTTATGTATTTGAAATTAATGAAATTACATTTCTATTAAAACTATATAAAAAATCAATATTGTATCAATAAATTAAAAAAACAACTATTAGGGAATCATTTTAATAAAATTTATATATTATATATTCAATAAATTTTTTTACATTCATTCAATAGATTTTATAGGAAAAACATTACAGTATTTCCAATTTTAAGAATTAAATGAAGAATTTCTATAATGTGTAATATTTTCACCAATTAATAGTTATCCTAATTTAAATATAATATTAACATTTTTTTAATTATTATTTGATGAAATAGGTATATCAAAATTTACGTGGGAATTTATAGGTATTTTTCAAAGATATTCAATATTTTCATGAAAACAAAAAAAACAAAAATTTAATTAGACATTTATTTTTAATATAGTATTTTTATTGTCAAATTATTTCTTATTTAATTTTTTAATTATAATTAGATAAATATGACATCAATTAATACAATATAGGTCATTTAATCCAATTTCACTATAAAACTGAATAAAAACATTTCCATCTATTTGACTTTCAAATTAAAAAATTGTCACCTTATCCCGTCAGTGAGATACATTTTGAATTAAGTTCAACCACATATGTGACTATAATTTGGGAAAAGAGACCATATTTGAAATAATCATAATTTATGTGGTAAAATAATGAAAAACTAATTTTTTTCCTAAAACATTAGTCAAAATAATAAAAACAATTTTAAGTGGTTAATGTAAAAAAAAAGCTTATTTAATGACTAAACATAGAATATATAGTGTAAAAATGAACCTAAACATACCTATAAATCAATACATGGTTATATTTTGAGTTTCAAACATTTAATTAATAAGTATGGTCTATTTGAAACCATTTGTGAACAAGTAAAACATGGATCACTTAAATATTTTCAAGAACTCCCAATGTGTCATTTTCCCAACATATAAAAGGCCTCCTCAAATTTTCCACTCATCCCAAAACATTCCTTTGGGAACATACTAACCCCATCAAAATAACTTCATCCAACATCATCTTAGTATCCCTTATTTGTGAATAAAACCAAAAAAGGATACCATTTTATGAATACCAAAATATATTACCCAATGAAGAGAAAATATCCTTCAATAAGAACATTGTTTTAATTTGATTAATCAAAACTTAAATAATTCTTATTTTATTATTAAATAATAGTATCAGTATAAAAAAAATAATGAGATGTAATTTTATTAAGGGTTCAACCTACACTCACACACAATTCCATCAAATGGGATTTAGGATCATTTTTCCTCTGTACGACGAACTACTGCCTCACGAACCAATGTCGTTCATTCTTCCATTGCCACCATTAATGTTTTTGAAAACTAAAGGATAAATTTTTTTTAGATTATATAAATATATATATATATTTTTTATGATTTATTTATTATTCATGAATTATTTTATAACACATACCATTAATGTTCCCATTTTTTGTAAATACGTTAACTTTGTTTTTGGATGTGTGGACAACCGCCTCTCAGAATGATGCGATTAATTTATACATTATATGGAATGCATTAATGATGTTTCTAGTGAACATATATGATATTTGGGACTTAAAAACACAACTAGTATTATATATATACTATTTTTATTCATTAATTCAATACGACAATAAAATGGAATCAATGTTAATGAATATGTACAACCTACCATCTCTATAATTGTTTTCATTCATTTTCAATTTATATATTTTATAAATTATTATAAATTTATATAAAAATAATATATATTATATTAAATTAATTTTAAAAATTCTATAAATAATTATATCATGTTCTATATTATATGATCATGAATGTCAAGTTAAAACATATCCAAAAAAATAAGATATTACCCAAAACCTATCATTGACATGTAATTATTAATAGATAGTTAATATGATGTCATTATGAAATAATATATGGTATTATATATATGAATAAGTTTCTATGAAATATTTATAATAAACATATACATATTATGTAATAGTTTTTACTATGATTGGATGAATTCAAGACTTAAACAACTTGTTAATCGGGAGGGTATCCCAAGATAAAAATAAGAGGGTACACTAGAGGTTATCTAAAGATAAAAATAATATGGTATATGGGAATATATCCCATGATTGAAATAAGAGGCTAAATGGAGGGAATACCCAGACTAAAACAACAGTGAATACTGGAGGCCATCCTAGGCCCGAAACAAGAGGGTAAACATGATGTTATCCTAAGCTCAAAATAGGAGGGTAAAAAGGAAGAAATACCAAGAATGAAATAAGAGGTTACATGTGAGGTAATTCCTACCTTGAAATAAAAGTTTACATCGGAGGTTATCCTAATACAAAATAATGTACACTATGGATTATCCCATGGATAACATGATATGATGTAATTTGTAAGTATCCTTGAAATATGATTTTCTTTTCTTATGTGTATGCCACAATTCGATGTATTATTCCTCTATTATGATCTCACAGATTATGCAATTGATTCAATTATTATTCATGTCTTCTGACATCCAATAATTATTCCATGACTCTTGATTACAATCTTTGATATTGATGGTATGATATTATAATGATTTAGTCATGTTATCAATTCCTTATGATCATGTTATGCTTATATATCTCCCTTATTTACCCATACTAGGCTTTTATACTCATGCCCTTTTTTTGTTTCTTTTCCCCAGGTTATGATGAATGATTTTAAGTTGGAGTACAAAAGTGGAAGTCCATTAAGAAATATTTTGAAGATATTTCACCATGTTAGAATATTCTGTTTCAAATTTTCTAATGATAGTAAACTATTTTCTCTATCATGCATGTATTCTTTATGATTTTTTGAATATTCAAAAAAATTGAAGTGATATATATGTATGTTATTTTGGGGTTTTTGTAAAATTCATTTCATATTTTTATTTTAGTAAAAATGGATTATTTATTTTTTGATAAGAACACAATGATTTTTTAGGAAAAAAGAATAAATTGTTTAAAATCTAATATTTATTTTTAAATGTATATTAGTATATTTAAATTGGTAATGGGTTAATTTTATTTTGAATAGTTATGAAATAAATATCCAATTATTTATTTTTGTTAGATCACATGGAAGCCTAGGTAGATTCTAAGTTACTGGGGATGACACTTTTTTGATGCATTACCACTCTAAAAAAACATAGAGTTGTAGGTCACATCCCAAATGGTATAGCAATGACTAATATTTGATAATTTTATGAGGGATAGTTGTATTCATATTATTGTGATCACTTATTCAAGTGTGTGAGGATCTAATAACATGGACCTAGCATACCTTTTGGCACATGACCATTTTTCTTGTTTGTGATTATTTTCATATATATTCCCTTATTTTTAAATTTCATTGTCAAATTGTATAAATAGTATTATATAAAATTCTTATCAATCTATTTTTAGAAATATTTACATGAATTGAAATATAAATAATGATTTATTTTAAATATTATTCTAATCCTCCAAGTATTTTTATTAATAATAGAATTCATTATATAGATAATTAATTTGGAATATTATTTAAGATACCTTGGTGAGAAACTACATAGAATTTTTTTCATGCCCTTTTTTGTTCCTTCAACTGTTTAATTATTATCTTATTCTAGGTTTAAGGAAGGGTTATGAACCACTTAGAGGTGGCTTTGATTATTGATCTTAGAGTCTTGAGATGTGTGTCTGTTGGGGCTTATATTTATTATCTTCCTATTTTATGGTACATTTTTGTTTTACATTTGGTTTTTATAATTATTTTACTTCTTTTATTGTTCTCCCAATGGATACTTATTTGAATAATAATGTAGTGTTTCACTTTAATATGTTGTTTACGATATAAAAATAATTCCATCTTTATCATGTATGATTTAGGGTTCTTGTTGTGAACCCAAGGGGATAATGAACTCCCATTGAATCCAATTATTCACTATAAGTTTCAATGGATTTAGTAACATCAATTGTGTAAGATAAAATTACCATAGCAACATTAAGAATATTGAAAATACATAGTGAAAAAATATAATAATTCATTTGTTGAACTAAAGTATCTTTCGACAACTAAGATAGTGAGGACTCTTCAAGTGGATTATCAAAGATATGTTTTGTTTTCTGATTCAATGGGTTCAGGTTTTTGTTATTTTCTTTATGGAATGTGATCACGTCCTGACTTATGGATCTTAACATTTTAGGCCACATGATAAGAATTACAAGAAACGTGATGTTGAAGTCTTAGTTGTGATGCATGTTATCAAGTGTTGGAGTAATTGAATTATTATAAAATGATTAACAATGTATTCCTACAACAAGATATTGAGTTATATACTCTCTCAAAATTATTTGATCCTCTCCTAGAGATATTGGGTGAAATACTAGAAATATTTTTATTTCGATGTCAAATATACCCTAGGGAAATATTATGTCATTGTAGATGCTTTGAGTTGGAAAATTCTAAACCATGTGATGACTCATATTTTCTATGTTTTATTTTTAAAGTATTATTTGGATAATTATGAGACCTGCATCTAAGACTCTGTGCAATTCCAAAGCCTAGAGTTCCCTAAGTGATCTATTGAAATATATTATGTTTTTAAATAGAATCTGTCCAAGGTAATCCTTAAAAAGGTGAATAACTCTTAAATGGGTTCTCATATCAGATATTTGAGGGCATTGTTTCATTTAAAATGCAGGTTTTACCTTAGGAGTGACATATCATTAGCCAAATTGGGTCTCCAATGAGATAATATAAAAATGGCCTAACCGTAATTAAAATAACAAATTTTTTCAATTAATTATAACTCATAAATATTAAATAATATTGAAAACCCTATACCACTATTGAGTTCATGAGGGTGTAATTACCTTAGGTAGACCATAACATTGATTGGTGCATGCCAACTATGGAAAATAGTTTTTGGTATGAGACTATAAATAAAATAATTAGATAAACATAATTTTATTTTTCAATCCCTTATAACTTATAAATGGTAACATAGATTGGACATCTGAGAGTACTGTGGAACTTATGGGGATTTGAATTCTTTAGGTGGATCCTAAACTAGACCTTCACAGTTTGAGGGTAAATGTTAATTTTTTCACATTAAATGGAAATTAAAATAATCTGAAAGTAGTTTATTTTTATTTATGTTTTAATGTTTCACATTATGGAGACGCTGCAACACAATAATGGAGAAACTGAATTTTCTTTTCACAAATGATGAAGCATGGTCACACTGTTTTGATGTGAAACAGTAATGTTGAAACACATTGACATGTTAACATGTTTTCATTATTAATTAGGGATAATTTCCAATGTTAGAATTCATAACACTGTATAATTTTTAAGGGGATTTCCATAAGAGAATGAGGAGTATCTCTTACCAGTGATGATGGATCAGATAACAGGTTTTGACCATGTGGAAATGAATCAATGAATTATAGCAAAACAAAGATCAATGTGATGACATGAGTTCAATATACACTTGCTATTGATCAAACATAGTGTAGGGGTGGTCCTTTAAATTCTATCATTTCTCTACCTTTGAATTCTTATGTAGAACATGAATTGGTCGATGAAAGGATAGATCCATGGATCTTGTGTATTATTGCAAGATGTGTTTCACTTTGAGGAGTTTATTGGGTATTGATGATGTTTTTTTTCTGATTTATGGTTTGTTTTTCTTTTTCTTGATCCTTTTAAGGGATCAGATCATGGTCGGAATGAACAAATAGTGGAGGTTTGATCCTTGGGTTTATGATTGTGTTTTTCTCCCCCATGTTCTTCATGTTCATTGTGGTTTAAAAACCAATCAATAGTTTCACAAGTATTTCATGGTGCAAAGATCTAACGTCATAAATCTGTAATGGAAATGGCACAATAGAGGTGTGTAACGCCCCGACCCCAGTTACCCAGAGTCGGTGCATTATTACGTAACATTTTCATGATCACAAGAAATATCAAATCTCAAAAGACTTATTGGTTTAGTAGCCTTGGAAGCACTAGATATATTCATAAAGTTTTACATTACATCATAAAAAAACATCTTGTCTTCATATACCCTCATACTATCCCTGCAGGTCATTCATAAATTACTTCTTCATAATCCTGGGAAAAATAGAACATTGAAAGGGGTGAGCTCAGATGCTCAGTAAGGATATAATTATAGCAGAAGCTTTCATAGATAAGAATAAACACTTAAGATAGTTTATAACTAAAACAAAATCCTTTTAAAATTGAACTTCAGCATAAAATGGAAAAGCTAAAATAAAATAATGCCATTTACATACTCACATGTATATTCTACTAGTCGAACAATCCCATGCATTATCAATAACCACTTTCATAATGATGGAATTCATAATGCCAGACTACCATAACCACATAGCCAAGGCCTCGTGCCAAGATTACAAATAAGATTTTTCCAAGGCCTTGTTCCAAGACACTAGTTTTTCTCATGAGACCTACCGATGCATCGAGGAGATATAGCGGGCTCCACCCGTCACTTATTAAGTCCAGTGCATTCCTCATATGAACAGGTTTAAACATAACATAAACATTCGTATTTAAACAAGAATACGAAATGTCAATACTTTAACCACAAACCACGAATGGTATAAAAATAGCACATCCACAGTCAAACATAACTCATTCGATACAATATGGAAGATTGTATTGTATCACATTAACCTCAATCAAGAATAATGAAGGATGTTGACATATATGAAAATTATCATCAAAACTATTTGAGAGAAATATCCCCCTTTTTCTTGAAATCATTTAAAAGTCACACTATTTGTCAAGAAGCCATTTACAAATAGATTTTTGAATCAAAGTGTCCCATACCACTTTGAAACTTTTTTTATAAGTAGTTTTAATTTCAAAACTTTAATGTCCATATAAATAAATCCTTAAAACCATTTTTAAAACATGGACATTAATGAGAAAGATTTAGATGAATAAGTCTTTAAAACATTTAAAAATGGTATTTTAGTTAGAGATTCTAACCAAAAGAGACACTTGAATACAAATAATTGAGGTAATCAAAACATTGTAATATCATGAGAATAAAGGGATTCCTGATATACTATGTCAAAGTACATTATATACACCACATAAAAGTGATTTGGTGTATATCAACAAAGAAGTCTCAATGAATGTAAATTGAGATGAAATCTCTCATAAAGGCCGTATCCTTAGGTTAAGGATAAATCAACGACATAATTATGTGTGAAAAATATAAATACACTAAATATGATTAGATATCCAGTGTAAAACAATCAAAGGACATTCACACATATTCTTTTAAAATCAACACCAACGAATTGGATGTTTAACTCAACAAATGGAGAATGAGTTAAAATTACTCTTATCAAATTCATATCAATGACTTGAGAATTATCAATGGAGTGATTATGTGTATAAAAAGTATATCTATAAGAGGGGAGTGGATATTATGACATAATCAAATGAATTGTGATTCCACACATAATCTTGGGGTAATATAATCAATGAAATATGCATAAACCCAAATGAGTGGAAATTGAAATTTCAAATTCCCTTATCGATTAGGTAACTTACGAAACATACACCCATGAAGAAAGTATCATACACTGATGATGTAAATACCCATAAATTAAAGTATATTACACAATTAATACAATCATGGGCAGTACACATACCCCACATGCAATAATTAAGTGGTGAATAATGGAAATCTCACGAAATTAAAAGTGAGATAAGAAACCCCTTACCACGTTAATCAATTGAGTCGTATGGCCAAAAGTTAATAACCACCAAATGATTTACAGAATAACATGAATATAAAGAGAATAATTATAATATATATCAAATGGAATTACACAATACACCACTTTCAATAATTTAGTGGCGAACAATGGAAATCTCACGGAATTGAAATTGAGATAAGAAAATCCCTTACTTTGTACTTTTTCCTTGGTCGACGGTAGGTTTACCTCTTGTATAATGGTGAAATAATTGTTATTTAATTATACAAGAATCATTTACTTTAATATTATATCATATATGATCTTTTAACATTGATTTGTTTATAATATCTTAGAATTATAGTCATTTCAGGTGTTAACGGGTTCATTTTACTTTATATTATTTGTTATGTGATCCATATTCATTATTAATGGGATGTATATTATTCATATCCATGAATGATATCAAGTCCTTATATACTATTTTTAAATCATCAAATTATAATTATACTTGAATGGATATGATGGAGAATGAATCTCATCGCGTTCGTGGAGACGGTAGTCCGTACGTATGCACGAGCGACAATGTCATTTTTTTGATATTAAAATAATATATAATTGGATGGTATGTCATATATACAGAATCATTATAATGTTATATTTATTATTTACATGAGTTACACATCATTATTATACCCATCCAAATAATAATAAATTGAATAACAATTACACCACGACGTGGAGACGGTAAGCCGTACGTACGCACGTATGGTGACATGTTATTCAATGGATGGATATAATACTGAATATGGTTGTACCATATTTATAATAACATCATAGTATATATATTATACTGGAGTTATTATTTTATAATGGTAATAACAAAGAAAGAGAAAGTGGAAGAAGAAAGGAACTTGAAAAGGGGTGGTGAAAACATTACCTCTTCTTCGGGTTCTTCCTTTTGATTTGATCAAAAGGGCTCCTTAGGTTGGCTTTCTGATCAAAATAAGGCATGTAGGTTGTATTGAAGGAAGTTGAGATAGTATTTGGGCAGAGTTTGGCCGAACCAAAGGTCTTTGAAGGTGTGAAGAAATGAGAAGGAGGAGTTCCCTTTTATAAGAGGGGTGAGGGGAACCTTTGGAAAAGCTAGAAATATTAATTTATAATAAATTCATATTCGGTTTATAATGGCTCCAAAGTTTATTATTTAAATTCTAAGGTGGGGATGGGTCTAAAAAACTCAACCAATATAATTTATACAGGTTTGGGTCATTATATTAACCTTATCTTTAAGTATTAACTCTTCGTTAATTAGTTTCACTTTTACAATGTCTCTTTGTATTTTTATATTATATGGTTAATAAACTTACTATATACATACAAGAGACCCCCAATGGGTCCATTAATGATTAACCTATCATGATATAAGTCTCTTGTCCGATCATTAGATTTTTAGGAATTTAATATCAATTAATAATATAATATTTGTTTTAAGAACTCTTTTATGTCAATTTTGACACTATTCAACAGTTGATTTTTGTGAAACTCATAACAGACTGATTACTTCGAAAAAAGTAAATTAAATCAATCCTAATATATCATATTATCCTATAAAATTATTTTAATTCATTAAAAGTTTCATATTATATTTATTTGGGTATTTATAATATCAATTATTTTAATTTTTCACTATTAAAGTAATTAATTCATCATCATTGTGTCATAAATAAATTATATTATTTAAGCTCTAAAAATTATAAATAAAATATCAGTATGTAGGAAATATTTTTATATTTCTAATGAATATTTATAATCTAAAATCCAACATATATAACCCTATATAACAATTGTTTTGTTAAAAGATATATGCTTGTTTCATTTTTGTATTTATTTTAACTTAATTAAAATAAAGTGTCATTATCACTTAAAAGTGGATCCATGGGGTCCCAAAATAGACCCAAATATGCCCATGGTCTACCATGTATCAACCAATACGGTTGAGACACGTTTCAGGGTAATGTAGTATTATTATAATATTATTTTCTAACCCTTGTTTACCGGATTTACCCTTTAACCATGGTAAATAAAATATTTACCGAAGTAATTATCCAAAATGTTTAAAAATAAAAGTTACCTATTTACACAATTTGAACATCCTGATTCCAAATATGGAATCCATTTTTTCCAAATTCAAAACACATAAGTGGCAGAAATTAATTTAAAATTAATTCCCGTTGTTAAAACAAAAAGTGTGTTTTTTAGAGATATTAAATATCAAAAGATTTTCACTTGTTTATGTCTGGTTTAAAAGTGAAATTATGTTCAATTACCCACATTGTATTACATGGTAAAGATATATTCTAAATATACTTTAAAACCACTCAAATTCATAATTTATCACTATTAATTATTTTTATTAAAAAAGTTGTTTTTAATTAAAATTTAGTAATTTTCACCATTCATCAAAATATGAAAGTTATCTGAAAAGTCCCAAAATTTCACCCTATGCTAATTTCGATATTCTGAATCCAAAAATGAAGTCCATTTTGAAAGATAGAATTTATAAAATTTCAAAAAGTAGGTATTACTATTCATAATGGCTAGTTTGATTGGTTGTGGTGTATTAAAATCTCGAAGTTGCGTACAATGCACTCCATTGCATTATTCGAAGGGAAACATACCGTGGAAGATTGGGGTGTTACATTCTCCCCTCCTTCAAAAAATTGCGTCCTCGAAATTTTTAAAATTGTGCTTGGGAATATAATGGAAATTCCCACATCGGAAAAAGAGTCAATAAAACTATCACTTTAAAAGAAAGAAAGAGAGGTATAAAGGTCATCCAAGATAACCCATACTCGGATTCCATGTAGGAAAACATGGATATGGATGATAAACTAAGTGTCAAGTTCTGATGGAGAGGGATAGAAATCATGATCAGGAGAAAGTTAACAATAAGAAAACCACAAACTTGTGTTGGGACAAACGACCATTAGTCTCCTAGTAGGAAAGTAAACAGACAACATTTTTTTTTGTTTTAAGTTACATTACATAAGGATGAGGAATTCATTTATGATATTGACTAAGAACATTAAGAGATATACATACTTTTTAAGTAGAGTTTCATTCTTTAATAAATTTCCACCACTAACTCAATTTTTTTTAAACGATTAGTATTCAAGAAGACTTGGTCACACTGGAATAGCTAGAATAAACTTCTATAGAATCACATGATCCATGCCGGATAAACTATATATTTACATTGTCTTTGAAGATTAATCAAAACCAAAATGGTTAGTGAAAGATCTTATGATCCCCTAAAAGGATATTCCTTGAGATAAATATGGAATAATCTTAATTTCTAAAATTAAACCAACAATACCCCAAAGTTAAATAAATACCATTCAATAATCAATTGTCCTTAAAATCCTTCAATATAATCCAAACTATTATTGAAACCCAAAAATAGAAGGATTTGATTATGTAGTCTCCCATGTTAAATTTTATCTCCAAATGACATCAAATACTCTTAAAGTCACATACTTAAAAGTAATTAACATCATCACATATTCTCTGTTATAGGTTAATCATTTCCATAAATAACCCAAATCACTATAAATCCACAATAAAAAATGTAGATAAAATTCTACCATTACTCTACAAATGAAACCCCATTGTATTCTATTTTCCTTGGGCATATAGTGTTCCCAACAAAGCGAACATCTTCCAAAATAACATTTATCACTTAATCACCAAATCATTTTCCTATACCAAGGGTATTCATTTGATAAGACATAAGAACCCAAATCATCTTATTATTGATCAATAAAATCATTTAACTAAAAAAATAGTTACACTAACCAGGGACTTCACGTAGTCTAGTGGTATGCGATAAATCCCAATCGCACTTTGGTTGTGGGTTCGATTCTTACAGCTTTGTCTGACGTGACGGGTTGTCACACGGTCTACGTGTTGTCATTTTTCAAAAACGATATTTTATAATATTACCAAAATAGGATAAATTCATAATTTAACCACAAATGTTATATCATACCTTGAATTTTCATCTCAAGTTATAATAACTTATAATTATATCAAACCCCAATGATCATATAAAACTAAATGGTTATTTATACCTATATCCACAAGAGAAGAGACAATTCTTCCTCAAATATCATTCTCACATGGAAAACTACGAGGTTACAAATACAATAGAAAATTATTCCAAAGTAAACACATCAACAAGGAGCGCTAATAATTTTTAAACATTTCTCCAACCATTTTTTTCTACATAGCTTCTTCTTTGACCAAGAAAATATCCTATAGAATAGGACATTCACTCAGGTAATGTCCAGGTCCCCTATATTTACGGCAAATGACTATAAATGGACTCTTGGGACCATTTTTATCTTCATCCATAGTACTCTTCATTTTTCTTTGGCAATCCTTCACTTTATGTCATTCCTTCTCGCACGTAAAGCATTTCTTTGTCCCATTAAGACACTTTCCTGGGTGTCTCCTTCCACATTTCCTGCATGATGAAAATTGAGAGTTCTTTTCTCCATGGTCTCCATTATTGGAGATCTTATCATTCATCACCTTTCTCTTACTTGTTGAGTCTGGGATTTGGTTAATATATATTGTTGTTGATCATACTTTTGGAAAACGGATTTGGCATAAAGACGATATCGTTTACGCCTATCAACATTCCATTTTGTTGCTCATTTCCACCACCATTCCCACCGTGTACATCATTCTCAAAGTCACTATGACTTCCCTGGAATCCAGCCATTGACTAAAACCAGAAAGCATTGTGTGAGTAACAATAGTCGTAAAATCATTTAGAGATTAACATGTCACCATATTCTCAATTTGAAACATATTCGGATTAACTAAGGTCATTTAATCTCGTCTTATATATATATATTACTTAAATCGGTTTTTAAAGAAAATGTAAATTATCCTAAGAATATCCCCCGGGAGTGTCGTAACCAAGAGTGCAGCAAGGCCCGTTGTCGTGCACCAATTCCCGTTCGAGTCTTTCTCAAAGCGGTGTTTGCGGGTTTTACCCCTAGGTACATCAATGCCAGAGCCGCCTCTACCTACTCATATCCAGACAGGGATGTATTGCTCGGAAAACTCACAAAATCACTACAATACCAAAATTCTAGGAAGTTCTTTTATACTAATCCTCAAAGTTCATCTTAGGTCTATGTGCTCTAATCAGAGTTTATCTAAATCTAGCTTCCAAGGTTTGTACTAAAATTCCTCTGATACCAACTGTAATGCCCCGACCCCAGTTACCCAGAGTTGGTGCATTATTACTTAACATTGTCATGATCACAAGAAAGATCAAATCTCGAAAGACCGATTGGTTTAGTAGCCTTGGAAGCACTAGATATATTCATAATGTTTTACATTACATCATAAAAAAACATCTTGTCTCCATATCCCCTCATACTATCCCTGCAGGTCATTTATAAATTACTTATTCATAATCCTGGGAAAAATAAAAGATTGAAAGGGGTGAGCTAAGATGCTCAGTAAGGATAACATTATAGCAGAAGCTTTCATAGATAAGCATAAACACTTAAGGCAGTTTATAACTAAAACAAAAGCCTTTTAAACTTGAACTTCAGCATAAAATGGAAAAGATAAAATAAAATAATGCCATTCACTTACTCACATGGATATTCTACTAGTCAAAAAATCCCATGCATTATCAATAACCACTTTCATAATGATGGAATGCATAATTCCAGACTATCATAACCACATAGTCAAGGCCTCGTGCCAAGACTACAAATAAGATTTTGCCAAAGCCTTGTGCCAAGACACTAGTTTGTCTCATTAGACCTACCGATGCATCGAGAAGCTATAGCGGGCTCCACCCGTCACTTATTAAGTCCATTGCATTCCTCATATGAACAGGTTTAAACATAACATAAACATTTGTATTTAAACTAGCATACGAAATGTCAATACTTTAACCACAAACCATGAATGGTATAAAAATAGCACATCCACAGTCAAACATAACTCATTCGATACAATATGGAAGATTGTATTGTATCATATTAACCTCAATCAAGAATAATGAAGGATGTTGACATATTTGAAAATAATCATCAAAACTATTTGAGAGAAATATCCCCCTTTTTCTTGAAATCATTTAAAAGTCACACTATTTGTCAAGAAGCCATTTAAAAATAAATTTTTGAATAAAAGTGTCCCATACCACTTTGAAACTTTTTTTAAAAGGATTTTTAATTTCTAAACTTTAATGTCCATATAAATAAATCCTTAAAACCATTTTTAAAACATGGACATTAAAGAGAAAGATTTAGAAGAATAAGTCTTTAAAACATTTAAAAATGGTATTTTAGTTAGAGATTCTAACCAAAAGAGACACTTGAATAAAAATAATTGAGGTAATCAAAACTTTTTAATATCATTAGAATAAAGGTATTCATGATATACTATGTCAAAGTACATTATATACACCACATAAAAGTGATTTGGTGTATATCAACAAAGAAGTCTCAATGGAATGTAAATTGAGATGAAATCTCTCATAAAGGTCGTATCATTAGGTTAAGGATAAATGAACGACATAATTGTGTGTGACAAATATAAATACACTAAATATGATTAGATATTCAGTGTAAAACAATCAAAGTACATTCACACGTATTCTTGTAAAATCAACACCAACGAATTGGATGTTTAACTCAACAAATGGAGAATGAGTTCAAATTACTCTTATCAAATTCATATCAATGACTTGAGAATTATCAATGGAGTGATTATGTGTATCAAAAGTATATCCATAGGAAGGGGAGTGGAAATTATGACATAATCAAATGAATAGTGATTCCACACATAATCTTGGGGTAATATAATCAATGAAATATGCATAAAGCCAAATGAGTAGAAATTGTAATTTCAAATTCCCTTATCGATTAGGTAACTTACGAAACATACACCCATGAAGGAAGTATCATACCCTGATGATGTAAATACCCATAAATTAAAGTATATTACACAATGAATTCAATCATGGGCAGTACACATACCCCACATGCAATAATTAAGTGGTGAATAATGGAAATCTCACGAAATTAAAAGTGAGATAAGAAACCCCTTACCACGTTAATCAATTGAGTCGTATGGCCAAAAGTTAATAACCACAAAATTATTTACAGAATAAAATGAATATAAAGAGAATCATTATAATATATATCAAATGTAAGTACACAATACACCACTTTCAATAATTTAGTGGCGAACAATGAAAATCTCACGGAATTGAAATTGAGATATGAAAATCCCTTACTTTGTACTTTTTCCAGAGTTGATGGTAGGCTTACCTCCTGTATAATGGTGAAATAATTGTTATTGAATTATATAAGAATAATTTACTTTAATATGATATCATATATGATCTTTTAACATTGATTTGTTAATAATATCTTAGAATTATCGTCATTTCGGGTGTTAACGGGTTCATTTTACTTTATATTATTTGTTATGTGATCCATATTCATTATTAATGGGATGTATATTATTCATATACAGAATGATATCAAGTCCTTTGATACTATTTTTAAATCATCAAATTATAATTATACTTGAATGGATATGATGGAGAATGAATCTCATCACGTTCGTGGAGACGGTAGTCCGTACGTACGCACGAGCGACAATGTCATTCTTTTGATATTAAAATAATATATAATTGGATGGTATATCATATATAAAAAATAATTATCATGTTATATTTATTATTTACATGAGTTACACATCATTATTATACCCATCCAAATAATAATAAATTGAATAACAATTACACCACGACGTGGAGACGGTAAGCCGTACGTACGCACGTATGGTGACATGTTATTCAATGGATGGATAGAATACTGAATATGGTTGTACCATATTTATAATAACATCACAGTATATATATTATAATGGAGTTATTATTTTATAATGGTAATAACAAAGAAAGAATAAGTGGAAGAAGAAAGGAACTTGAAAAATTTGTGGTGAAAACATTACCTCTTCTTCGGGTTCTTCCTTTTTATTTAATCAAAAGGGCTCCTTAGATTGGCTTTCTGATCAAAATAAGGCCTCTAGGTTGTAGTGAGGGAAGGTGAGATAGTATTTGGTCAGGGGTTGTCCGAAAAAAAGGGATTTGAAGGTGTGAAGAAATGAGAAGGAGGAGTGCCCTTTTATAAGAGGGGTGAGGGGCACCTTTGGAAAAGCTAGAAATATTAATTTATAATAAATTCATATTCGGTTTATAAGGGCTCCAAAGTCTATTATTTAAATGATAAGGTGGTTATGGGTCGAAAACAACTCATCCAGTAGAATTTAGACATGTTTGGGTCATTATATTAACCATATCTTTAAGCATTAACTCTTAGTTAATTAGTTTCACGTTTACAATGTCTCTTTGTATTTTTATATTATTGGTTAATAAACTTACTATATACATCCAAGAGACCCCCAAGTGGTCCATTAATGATTAACCTATCAGGATATAAGTCTCTTGGCCGAACCTTAGATTTTTAGAAATTTAATATCAATTAATTATATAATATTTGTTTTAAGAACTCTTTTATGTCAATTTTGACACTATTCAATAGTTGATTTTTGTGAAACTCGTAACAGATTGATTATTTCGAACAAAGTCAATTAAATAAATAAAAATATATCATATTATCCAATAAAAGTATTTTAATTCATTAAAAGTTTCATATTATATTTATTTGGGTATTTGTAATATCAATTATTTTAATTTTTATTTATTAAAGTAATTGATTCATCATCATTGTGTCATAAATAAATTAAATTATTTAATGTCTAAAAATTATAAATAAAATATAATTATGTATTAAATCTTTTTATCTTTCTAATTAATATTTATAATCGAAAATCCAACATATAGAACCCTATGTAACAATTGTTTTGTTAAAAGATATATGCTTGTGTCATTTTTGTATTTATTTTAACTTAATTAAAATAAAGTGTCATTATCACTTACAAGTTGATCCATGGGGTCCCAAAATCGACCCAAAGATGCCCATGGTCGACCATGTGTCAACCAATAGGGTTGAGACACGTTTTAGGGTAATTTAGTATTATTATAATATTATTTTCTAACCCTTGTTTACCGGATTTACCCTTTAACCATGGTAAATAAAATATTTACCGAAGTAATTATCCAAAATGTTTAAAAATAAAAGTTACCTATTTACACAATTTGAACATCCTGATTACAAATATGGAATCAATTTTTTCCAAATTCAAAACACATAAGTGGCAGAAATTAATTTAAAATTAATTCCCGTTGTTAAAACAAAAAGCGTGTTTTTTAGAGATAATAACTATCAAAAGATTGTCACTTATTTATGTCTGGTTTAAATGTAAAATTATTTTCAATGACCCACATTGTATTACATGGTAAAAATATATTATAAATATACTTTAAAACCACTCAAATTCATAATTTATCACTATTTATTTTTTTTATTAAAAAAGTTGTTTTTAATTAAAATTTATTAATTTTCACTATTCATCAAAATATGAAAGTTATCCGAAAAGTACCAAAATTTCACCCTAGGCTAATTTCGATATTCCGAATCCAAAAATGAAGTCCATTTTGAAAGATAGAATTTATAAAATTTCAAAAAGTAGGTATTACTATTCATAACGGTTAGTTTGATTGGTTGTGGTGTGTTTAAATCTCGAAGTTGCGTACAATGCACGCCATTGCATTATTCGAAGGGAAATGTAACGTGGAAGATTGTGGTGTTACATTCTCCCCTCCTTCAAGAAATTGCGTACTCGCAATTTTTAAAATTGTTCTTCAGAATATAATGGAAAGTCCCACATCGGAAAAAGAGTCCATAAAACTATCACTTTAAAAGAAAGAAAGAGAGGTATAAAGGTCATCCAAGATAACCCATACTCGGATTCCATGTAGGAAAACATGGATATGGATGATAAAATAAGTGTCAAGATCTGATGGAGAGGGATAGAAATCATGATCAAGAGAAAGTTAACAATAAGAAAACCACAAACTTGTGTTGGGACAAACGATCATTAGTCTCCTAGTAGGAAAGTAAACAGACAACATTTTTTTGTTTTAAGTTACATTACATAAGGACGAGGAATTCATTTATGATATTGACTAATAAAATTAAGAGATATACTTACTTTTTAAGTAGAGTTCCATTATTTAATAAATTTCCACCACTAACTCATTTTTTTTAAATGATGAGTATTCAAGAAGACTTGGTCACACTGGAAGAGCTAGAATAAACTTCTATAGAATCACATGATCCATACAGGATAAACTATATATTTACATTGTCTTTGAAGATTAATCAAAACCAAAATGGTTAGTGAAAGATCTAATGATCCCCTAAAAGGATATTCCTTGAGATAAATATGGACTAATCTTAATTTCTAAAATTAAACCAACAATACCCCAAAGTTAAATAAATACCATTCAATAATCAATTGTCCTTAAAATCTTTCAATATAATCCAAATTAATATTAAAACCCAAAACATATAAGGATTTGATTATGTAGTCTCCCATGTTAAATTGTATCTCCAAATGACATCAAATACTCTTAAATTCACATACTCAAAAGTAATTAACATCATCACATATTCTTTGTTATAGGTTAATCATTTCCATAAATAACCCAAATCACTATAAATCCACAATAAAAAACGTAGATAAAAATCTACCATTACTCTACAAATGAAACCCCATTGTATTCTATTTTCCTTAGGCATATAGTGTTCCCAAAGAAGCGAACATCTTCTAAAATAACATTTATCACTTAATCACCAAATCGTTTTCCTATACCAAGGGTATTCATTTGATAAGACATAAGAACCCAAATCAACTTATTATTGATCAATAAAATCATTTAACTAAAAAAAATAGTCACACTAACCAGGGACTTCACGTAGTCCAGTGGTAGGCGATAAATCTCAATCGCACTTTGGTTGTGGGTTCGATTCCTACAGCTTTGTCCGACGCGACGGGTTGTCACACAGTCTACGTGTTGTCCTTTTTCAAAAACTATATTTTATAATATTACCAAAATGAGATAAATTCATAATTTAACCACAAATGTTATATCATACCTTGAATTTTCATCTCAAATTATAATAACTTATAATTCTCTCAGACCCCAATGATCATATAAAACTAAATGGTTATTTATACCTATATCCACAAGAGAAGAGACAATTCTTCCTCAAATATCATTCTCACATGGAAAACTACGGGGTTACAAATACAAGAGAAAATTATTCCAAAGTAAACCCATCAACAAGGAGCGCTAATACTTTTTAAACATTTATCCAACCATTTATTTCCACATAGCTTCTTCTTTGACCAAGAAAATATCCTATAGAATAGGACATTCACTCGGGTAATGTCGAGGTCCCCTACATTTATGGAAAATGACTGTAAATGGACTCTTGGGACCATTTTTATCTTCTTCCATAGTACTCTTCATTTTTCTTTTGCAATCCTTCACTTTATATCATTCCTTCCCGCATGTAAAGAATTTCTTTGTCCCATTGAGACACTTTCCTAGGTGTATCCTTCCACATTTCTTGCATGATAAAAATTTATAGTTCTTTTCTCCATGGTCTCCATTACTGTAGATCTTATCATTCATCACCTTTCTCATCCTTGTTGATTCTGGGATTTGGTTAATATATATGTTGTTGATCATATTTTTGGAAAACTGATTTGGGATAAAGATGATATCTTTTGCGCCTATCAACATTCAATTTTTTTGCTCATTTCCACCACCATTCCCACCTTTTACATCATTCTCAATGTCACTATGACTTCCTTGGAATCCAGCCATTGACTAAAACCAGAAAGCATTGTGTGAGTAACAATAGTCGTAAAATCATTTAGAGATTAACATGTCACCATATTCTCAGTTTGAAACATATTAGGATTAACCAAGGTCATTTAATCTCATCTTATATATATATTACTTAAATCGGTTTATAAAGAAAATGTAAATTATCCTAAGCATATCCCCCGGGAGTGTCGTAACCAAGAGTGCAGAAAGGCCCGTTTTCGTGCACCAGTTTTCGTTCGAGTCTTGCTCAAAGCGGTGTTTTCGGGTTTTACCCCTAGGTACATCTGTGCCAGAGCAGCCTCTACCTGCTCGTATCCAGACAGGGATGTATTGCTCGGAAAACTCACAAAATCTCTACAATACCAAAATTCTAGGAAGTTCTTTTATACTAATCCTCAAAGTTCATCTTAGGTCTCCGTGCTCTAATTAGAGTTTATCTAAATCTAGCTTCCAAGGTTTGTACTAAACTTCCTCTGATACCAACTATAACGCCCCCACCCCAGTTACCCAGAGTCGGTTCATTATTACATAACATTGGTATGATCACAAGAAAGATCAAATCTCGAAAGACCGATTGGTTTAGTAGCCTTGGAAGCACTATATATATTCATAATGATTTACATTACATCATAAAAAAACATCTTGTCTTCATATCCTCTCATACTATCCCTGTAGGTCATTCATAAATTACTTCTTCATAATCCTGGTAAAAATAAAACATTGAAAGGGGTGAGCTCAGATATTCTGTAAGGACAACATTATAGAAGAAGCTTTCATAGATAAGCATAAACACTTAAGGCAGTTTATAACTAAAACAAAAGCCTTTTAAACATGAACTTCAGCATAAAATGGCAAATATAAAATAAAATAATTCCATTTACTTACTCACATGGATATTCTACTAGTCGAACAATCCCATGCATTATCAATAACCACTTTCATAATGATGGAATGCATAATTCCAGACTATCATAACCACATAGCCAAGGCCTCGTGCCAAGACTACAAATAAGATTTTGCCAAGGCCTTGTGACAAGACACTAGTTTGTCTCATGAGACCTACCGATGCATCGAGAAGCTATAGAGGGCTCCACCCGTCACTTATTAATTCCAATGCATTCCTCATATGAACAGGTTTAAACATAACATAAACATTCGTATTTAAACTAGCATACGAAATGTCAATACTTTAACCACAAACCATGAATGGTATAAAAATAGCACATCCACAGTCAAACATAACTAATTCGATACAATATGGAAGATTGTATTGTATCACATTAACCTCAATCAAGAATAATGAAGGATGTTGACATATATGAAAATAATCATCAACACTATATACGAGAAATATCCCCCTTTTTCTTGAAATCATTTAAAAGTCACACTGTTTTTCAAGAAGCCATTTAAAAATAGATTTTTGAATCAAAGTGTCCCATACCACTTTGAAACTTTTTTTAAAAGGATTTTTAATTTCTAAACTTTAATGTCCATATAAATAAATCCTTAAAACCATTTTTAAAACATGGTCATTAATGAGAAAGATTTAGATGAATAAGTCTATAAAACATTTAAAAATGGTATTTTAGTTAGATATTCTAACCAAAAGAGACATTTGAATACAAATAATTGAGGTAATCAAAACTTTGTAATATCATGAGAATAAAGGGATTCATGATATACTATGTCAAAGTACATTATATACACTACATAAAAGTGATTTGGTGTATATCAACAAAGAAGTCTCAATGGAATGTAAATTGAGATGAAATCTCTCATAAAGGTCGTATCCTTAGGTTAAGGATAAATCAACGACATAATTATGTGTGACAAATATAAATACACTAAATATGATTAGATATTCAGTGTAAAACAATCAAAGTACATTCACAAATATTCTTGTAAAATCAACACCAACGAATTGGATGTTTAACTCAATAAATGGAGAATGAGTTAAAATTACTCTTATCAAATTCATATCAATGACTTGAGAATTATCAATTGAGTGATTATGTGTATCAAAAGTATATCCATAGGAAGGGGAGTGGAAATTATGACATAATCAAATGAATAGTGATTCCACACATAATCTTGGGGTAATATAATCAATGAAATATGCAAAGGCCAAATGAGTAGAAATTGAAATTTCAAATTCCCTTATCGATTAGGTAACTTACGAAACATACACCCATGAATGAAGTATCATACCCTGATGATGTAAATACCCATAAATTAAAGTATATTACACAATGAATACAATCATGGGCAGTACACATACCCCACATGCAATAATTAAGTGGTGAATAATAAAAATCTCACGAAATTAAAAGTGATATAAGAAACCCCTTACCACGTTAATCAATTGAGTCGTATGGCCAAAAGTTAATAACCACCAAATTATTTACAGAATAACATGAATATAAAGAGAATCATTATAATATATATCAAATTTAAGTACACAATACACCACTTTCAATAATTTAGTGGCGAACAATGGAAATCTCACGGAATTGAAAGTGAGATAAGAAAATCCCTTACTTTGTACTTTTTCCTTGGTTGACGGTAGGTTTACCTCCTGTATAATGCTGAAATAATTGTTATTGAATTATACAAGAATCATTTACTTTAATAAGATATCATATATGATCTTTTAACATTGATTTGTTAATAATATCTTAGAATTATCGTCATTTCGGGTGTTAACGGGTTCATTTTACTTTATATTATTTGTTATGTGAGCCATATTCATTATTAATGGGATGTATATTATTCATATCCATGAATGATATCAAGTCCTTATATACTATTTTTAAATCATCAAATTATAATTATACTTGAATGGATATGATGGAGAATGAATCTCATCGCGTTCGTGGAGACGGTAGTCCGTACGTATGCACGAGCGACAATGTCATTCTTTTGATATTAAAATAATATATAATTGGATGGTATATCATATATACAGAATCATTATCATGTTATATTTATTATTTACATGAGTTACACATCATTATTATACCCATCCAAATAATAATAAATTGAATAACAATTACACCACGACGTGGAGACAGTAAGCCGTACGTACGCACGTATGGTGACATGTTATTCAATGGATGGATAGAATACTGAATATGGTTGTACCATATTTATAATAACATCATAGTATATATATTATACTGGATATATTATTTTATAATGGTAATAACAAAGAAAGAAGAAGTGGAAGAAGAAAGGAACTTGAAAAGGGGTGGTGAAAACATTACCTCTTCTTCGGGTTCTTCCTTTTGATTTGATCAAAAGGGCTCCTTAGGTTGGCTTTCTGATCAAAATAAGGCATGTAGGTTGTATTGAAAGAAGTTGAGATATTTTTTGGGAAGAGTTTGGCCGAACCAAAGGGCTTTGAAGGTGTGAAGAAATGAGAAGGAGGAGTTCCCTTTTAGAAGAGGGGTGAGGGGAACCTTTGGAAAAGCTAGAAACATTAATTTATAATAAATTTATATTCGGTTTATAATGGCTCCAACGATTATTATTTAAATTCTAATTTCGGGATGGGTCGAAATCAACTCAACCAATAGAATTTAGATAGGTTTGGGTCATTATATTATCCTTATCTTTAAGTATTAACTCTTAGTTAATTAGTTTCACTTTTAAAATGTCTCTTTGTATTTTTATATTATATGGTTAATAAACATACAATATACATCCAAGAGACCCCCAAGTGGTCCATAAATGATTAACCTATCATGATATAAGTCTCTTTGCCGAACCTTAGATTTTTAGTAATTTAATATCAATTAATAATATAATATTTGTTTTAAGAACTCTTTTATGTCAATTTTGACACTATTCAATAGTTGATTTTTGTGAAACTCATAACAGATTGATTACTTCGAACAAAGTCAATTAAATCAATCATAATATATCATATTATCCTATAAAGTTATTTTAATTCATTAAAAGTTTCATATTATATTTATTTGGGTATTTATAATATCAATTATTTTAATTTTTCACTATTAATGTAATTAATTCATCATCATTGTGTCATAAATAAATTAAATTATTTAATGTCTAAAAATTATAAATAAAATATCATTATGTAGGAAATATTTTTATCTTTATAATGAATATTTATAATCTAAAATCCAACATATATAACCCTATATAACAATTGTTTTGTTAAAAGATATATGCTTGTGTCATTTTTGTATTTATTTTAACTTAATTAAATTAAAGTGTCATTATCACTTACAAATGGATCCATGGGGTCCCAAAATCGACCCAAAGATGCCCATGGACGACCCTGTATCAACAAATAGGGTTGAGATACGTTTTAGGGTAATTTAGTATTATTATAATATTATTTTCTAACCCTTGTTTACCGGATTTACCCTTTAACCATGGTAAATAAAATATTTACCGATGTAATTATCCAAAATGTTTAAAAATAAAAGTTACATATTTACACAATTTGAACATCCTGATTCCAAATATGGAATCCATTTTTTCCAAATTAAAAACACATAAGTGGCAGAAATTAATTTAAAATTAATTCTCGTTGTTAAAACAAAAAGCGTGTTTTTTAGAGATAATAACTATCAAAAGATTGTCACTTGTTTATGTCTGGTTTAAATGTGAAATTATGTTCAATCACCCAAATTGTATTACATGGTAAAAATATATTCTAAATATACTTTAAAACCACTCAAATTCATAATTTATCACTATTAATTATTTTTATTAAAAAAGTTGTTTTTAATTAAAATTTAGTAATTTTCACTATTCATCAAAATATGAAAGTTATCCGAAAAGTACCAAAATTTCACCCTAGGCTAATTTCGATATTAAGAATCCAAAAATGAATTCCATTTTAAAAGATAGAATTTATAAAATTTAAAAAAGTAGGTATTACTATTCATAACGGCTAGTTCGATTGGTTGTGGTGTGTTAAAATCTCGAAGTTGCGTACAATGCACGCCATTGCATTATTCGAAGGGAAACATACTGTGGAAGCTTGGGGTGTTACATTCTCCCATCCTTCAATAAATTGCGTCTTCGCAATTTTTAAAATTGTGCTTGGGAATATAATGGAAAGTCCCACATCGGAAAAAGAGTCAATAAAACTATCACTTTAAAAGAAAGAAAGAGAGGTATAATGGTCATCCAAGATAACCCATACTCGGATTCCATGTAGGAAAACATGGATATGGATGATAAACTAAGTGTCATGTTTTGATGGAGAGGGATATAAATCATGATCAGGAGAAAGTTAACAATAAGAAAACCACAAACTTTTGTTGGGACAAACGACCATTAGTCTCCTAGTAAGAAAGTAAACGGACAACATTTTTTTTTGTTTTAAGTTACATTACATAAGGACGAGGAATTTATTTATGATATTGACTAAGAACATTAAGAGATATACTTAATTTTTAAGTAGATTTCATTCATTAATAAATTTCCACCACTAACTCAATTTTTTTTAAACGATGAGTATTCAAGAAGACTTGGTAACACTGGAAGAGCTAGAATAAACTTCTATAGAATCACATGATCCATGCAGGATAAACTATATATTTACATTGTCTTTGAAGATTAATCAAAACCAAAATGGTTAGTGAAAGATCTAATGATCCCCTAAAAGGATATTCCTTGAGATAAATATGGACTAATCTTAATTTCTAAAATTAAACCAACAATACCCCAAAGTTAAATAAATACCATTCAATAATCAATTGTCCCTAAAATCCTTCAATATAATCCAAACTAATATTGAAACCCAAAACATAGAAGGATTTGATTATGTAGTCTCCCATGTTAAATTGTATCTTCAAAAGACATCAAATACTCTTAAAGTCACATACTTAAAAGTAATTAACATCATCACATATTCTCTATTATAGGTTAATCATTTCCATAAATAACCCAAATCACTATAAATCCCCAATAAAAAACGTAGATAAAAATCTACCATTACTCTACAAATGAAACCCCATTGTATTCTATTTTCCTTGTGCATATAGTGTTCCCAACAAAGCGAACATCTTCCAAAATAACATTTATCACTTAATCACCAAATCATTTTCCTATACCAAGGGTATTCATTTGATAAGACATAAGAACCCAAATCAACTTATTATTGATCAATAAAATCATTTAACTAAAAAAAATAGTCACACTAACCAGGGACTTCACGTAGTCCAGTGGTAGGTGATAAATCCCCATCGCACTTTGGTTGTGGGTTAGATTCCTACAGCTTTGTCCGACGCGACGGGTTGTCACATGGTCTACGTGTTGTCCTTTTTCAAAAACTATATTTTATAATATTACCAAAATGTGATAAATTCATAATTTAACCACAAATGTTATATCATACCTTGAATTTTCATCTCAAATTATAATAACTTATAATTATCTCAAACCCCAATGACCATATAAAACTAAATGGTTATTTATACCTATATCCATAAGAGAAGAGACAATTCTTCCTCAAATATCATTCTCACATGGCAAACTACGGGGTTACAAATACAAGAGAAAATTATTCCAAAGTAAACCCATCAACAAGGAGCGCTAATACTTTTTAAACATTTCTCCAACCATTTATTTCCACATAGCTTCTTCTTTGACCAAGAAAATATCCTATAGAATTGGACATTCACTCGGGTAATGTCCAGGTCCCCTACATTTACGGCAAATGACTGTAAATGGACTCTTGGGACCATTTTTATCTTCTTCCATAGTACTATTCATTTTTCTTCGGCAATCCTTCACTTTATGTCCTTCCTTCCCGCACGTAAAGAATTTCTTTGTCCCATTGAGACACTTTCCTGGGTGTCTCCTTCCACATTTCCTACATGATGAAAATTGAGAGTTCTTTTCTCCATGGTCTCCATTACTGGAGATCTTATCATTCATCACCTTTCTCTTACTTTTTGAGTCTGGGATTTGGTTAATATATATGTTGTTGATCATATTTTTGGAAAAAAGATTTTGCATAAAGACGATATCTTTTACGCCTATCAACATTCCATTTTGTTTCTCATTTCCACCACCATTCCCACCTTGTACATCATTCTCAAAGTCACTATGACTTCCTTGGAATCCAGCCATTGACTAAAACCAGAGAGCATTGTGTGAGTAACAATAGTCGTAAAATCATTTAGAGATTAACATGTCACCATATTCTCAATTTGAAACATATTAGGATTAACCAAGGTCATTTACTCTCATCTTATATATATATTACTTAAATCGGTTTGTAAAGAAAATGTAAATTATCCTAAGCATATCCCCCGGGGGTGTCGTAACCAAGAGTGCAGCAAGGCCCGTTGTCGTGCACCAGTTCCCGTTCGAGTCTTGCTCAAAGCGGTGTTTTCGGGTTTTACCCCTAGGTACATTTGTACCAGAGCCGCCTCTACCTGCTCGTATACAGACAGGGATGTATTGTTCGAAAAACTCACAAAATCTCTACAATACCAAAATTCTAGGAAGTTCTTTTATACTAATCCTCAATGTTCATCTTTGGTCTACGTGCTCTAATCAGAGTTTATCTAAATCTAGCTTCCAAGGTTTGTACTAAACTTCCTCTGATACCAACTGTAATGCCCCGACCCCAGTTACCCAGAGTCGGTGCATTATTACTTAACATTGGCATGATCACAAGAAAGATCAAATCTCGAAATACTGATTCGTTTAGTAGCCTTGGAAGCACTAGATATATTCATAAAGTTTTACATTACATCATAAAAAAACATCTTGTCTTCATATCCCCTCATACTATCCCTGCAGGTCATTCATAAATTACTTCTTCATAATCCTGGGAAAAATAAAACATTGAAAGGGGTGAGCTCAGATGCTCAGTAAGGATAACATTATAGCAGAAGCTTTCATAGATAAGCATAAACACTTAAGGCAGTTTATAACTAAAACAAAAGCCTTTTAAACTTGAACTTCAGAATAAAATGGAAAAGATAAAATAATATAATTCCATTTACTTACTCACATGGATATTCTACTAGTCGAACAATCCCATGCATTATCAATAACTACTTTCATAATGATGGAATGCATAATTCCAGACTATCATAACCACATAGCCAAGGCCTCGTGCCAAGACTACAAATAAGATTTTGGCAAGGCCTTGTGCCAAGACACTAGTTTGTCTCATGAGACCTACCGATGCATCGAGGAGCTATAGAGGGATCCACCCGTAACATATTAAGTCCAATGCATTCCTCATATGAACAGGTTTAAACATTACATAAACATTCATATTTAAACTAGCATAAGAAATGTCAATACTTTAACCACAAACCATGAATGGTATAAAAATAGCACATCCACAGTCAAAAATAACTCATTCGATACAATATGGATGATTTTATTGTATCACATTAACCTCAATCAAGAATAATGAAGGTTGTTGACATATATGAAAATAATCATCAAAACTATTTGAGAGAAATATCCCCCTTTTTCTCGAAATCATTTAAAAGTCACACTATTTGTCAAGAAGCCATTTAAAAATAGATTTTTGAATCAAAGTGTCCCATACCACTTTGAAACATTTTTTAAAAGGAGTTTTCATTTCTAAACTTCAATGTCCATATAAATAAATCCTTAAAACCATTTTTAAAACATGGACATTAATGAGAAAGATTTAGATGAATAAGTCTTTAAAACATTTAAAAATAGTATTTTAGATAGAGATTCTAACCAAAAGAGACACATGAATACAAATAAATGAGGTAATAAAAACATTTTAATATCATGAGAATAAAGGGATTAATTATATACTATGTCAAAGTACATTATATACACCACATAAAAGTGATTTGGTGTATATCAACAAAGAAGTCTCAATGGAATGTAAATTGAGATGAAATTTCTTATAAAGGATGTATCATTAGGTTAAGGATAAATCAACGACATAATTATGTGTGACAAATATAAATACACAAAATATGATTAGATATTTAGTGTAAAACAATAAAAGGACATTCACACATATTCTTGTAAAATCAACACCAACGAATTGGATGTTTAACTCAACAAATGGAGAATGAGTTAAAATTACACTTATCAAATTCATATCAATGACTTGAGAATTATCAATGGAGTTATTATGTGTATAAAAAGTATATCCATAGGAAGGGGAGTGCAAATTATTACATAATCAAATGAATAGTGATTCCACACATAATCTTTGGGTAATATAATCAATGAAATATGCCTAAAGCCAAATGAGTGGAAATTGAAATTTCAAATTCCCGTATCGATTAGGTAACTTACGAAACATACACCCATGAAGGAAGTATAATACCCTGATGATGTAAATACCCATAAATTAAAGTATATTACACAATGAATATAATCATGGGCAGTACACATACCCCAAATGCAATAATTAAGTGGTGAATAATGGATATCTCACGAAATTAAAAGTGAGATAAGAAACCCCTTACCACGTTAATCAATTGAGTAGTATGGCCAAAAGTTAATAACCAGAATATTATTTACAGAATAACATAAATATAAAGAGAATCATTATAATATATATTAAATGGAAGTACATAATACACCACTTTCAATAATTTAGTGGCGAACAATGGAAATCTCACGGAATTGAAAGTGAGGTAAGAAAATCCCTTACTTTGTACTTTTTCCTTGGTCGACGGTAGGTTTACCTCCTGTATAATGGTGAAATAATTGTTATTGAATTATAAAAGAATCATTTACTTTAATATGATATCATATATGATCTTTTAACATTGATTTGTTAATAATATCTTAGAATTATCGTCAATTCAGGTGTTAACAGGTTCATTTTACTTTATATTATTTGTTATGTGATCCATATTCATTATAAATGGGATTTCTATTATTCATGTCCATAATGATATCAATTCCTTAGATACTATTTTTAAATCATCAAATTATAATTATACTTGAATGGATATGATGGAGAATGAATCTCATCGCGTTCGTGGAGACGGTAGTCCGTATGTACGCACGAGCGACAATGTCATTCTTTTGATATTAAAATAATATATAATTGGATGGTATATCATATATAAAGAATCATTATCATGTTATATTTATTATTTACATGAGTTACACATCATTATTATACCCATCCAAATAATAATAAATTGAATAACAATTACACCACGACGTGGAGACGGTAAGCCGTACGTACGCACGTATAGTGACATGTTATTCAATGGATGGATAGAATACTGAATATGGTTGTAGAATATTTATAATAACATCACAGTATATATATTATACTGTATTTATTATTTTATAATGGTAATAACAAAGAAATAAGAAGTGGAAGAAGAAAGGAACTTGAAAAGGGGTGGTGAAAACATTACCTCTTCTTTGGGTTCTTCCTTTTGATTTGATAAAAAGGGCTCCTGAGGTTGGCTTTATGATCAAAATAAGTCCTCTATGTGTTAGTGAGGGAATTTGGGATAGTATTTGGGCAGGTTTTGGCCGAACCAAAGGGCTTTGAAGATGTGAAGAAATGAGAAGGAGGAGTGCCCTTTTATAAGAGGGGTGAGGGGCACCTTTGGAAAAGCTAGAAATATTAATTTATAATAAATTCATATTCGGTTTATAATTGCTTCAAAGTTTATTATTTCAATTATAAGGTGGGTATGGGTCGAAAAAAACTCAACCAATATAATTTATACAGGTTTGGGTAATTATATTAACCTTATCTTTAAGTATTAACTCTTAGTTAATTAGTTTCACTTTTACAATGTCTCTTTGTATATTTATATTATATGGTTAATAAACTTACTATATACATCCAAGAGACCCCCAAGTGGTCCATTAATGATGAACCTATCATGATATAAGTCTCTTGGCCGAAACGTAGATTTTTATGAATTTAATATCAATTAATAATATAATATTTGTTTTAATAACTCTTTTATGTCAATTTTGACACTATTCAATAGTTGATTTTTGTGAAACTCATAACGGATTGATTACTTCGAAAAAAGTACATTAAATCAATCCTAATATATCATATTATCCTATAAATTTATTTTAATTCATTAAACGTTTCATATTATATTTATTTGGGCATTTATAATATCAATTATTTTAATTTTTCACTATTAAAGTAATTAATTCATCATCATTGTGTCATAAATAAATTAAATTATTTAATGTCTAAAAATTATAAATAAAATATCATTATGTTGGAAATATTTGTATCTTTCTAATGAATATTTATAATCTAAAATCCAATATATATAACCCTATGTAACAATTTTTTTGTTAAAAGATATATGCTTGTGTCATTTTTGTATTTATTTTAACTTAATTAAAATAAAGTGTCATTATCACTTACATGTGGATCCATGGGGTCCCAAAATCGACCCAAAGATGCCCATGGTCTACCATGTATCAACAAATAGGGTTGAGACACGTTTTATGGTAATTTAGTATTATTATAATATTATTTTCTAACCCTTGTTTACCGGATTTACCCTTTAACCATGGTAAATAAAATATTTACTGAAGTAATTATCCAAAATGTTTAAAAATAAAAGATACCTATTTAAACCATTTGAACATCCTGATTCCAAATATGGAATCCATTTTTTCCAAATTCAAAACACATAAGTGTCAGAAATTAATTTAAAATTAATTCCCGTTGTTAAAACAAAAAGCGTGTTTTTTAGAGATAATAACTATCAAAATATTGTCACTTGCTTATGTCTTGTTTAAATGTGGAATTATGTTAAATGACCCACATTGTATTACATGGTAAAATTATATTCTAAATCTACTTTAAAACCACTCAAATTAATAATTTATCACTATTAATTATTTTTATTAAAAAAGTTGTTTTTAATTAAAATTTAGTAATTTTCACTATTCATTAAAATATGAAAGTTATCCGAAAAGTACCAAAATTTCACCCCAGGCTAATTTCGATATTCCCAATCCAAAAATGAAGTCCATTTTGAAAGATAGAATTTATAAAATTTCAAAAAGTAGGTATTACTATTCATAACGACTAGTTTGATTGGTTGTGGTGTGTTAAAATCTCGAAGTTGCGTACAATGAACGCCATTGCATTATTCTAAGGGAAATGTACCGTGGAAGCTTGGGGTGTTACAAGGTGCGACGGTGACAGTCAAGAATTGATCAAGGAATTCCAAGAGATATCATTGATTTAACCACATTGCATCGTTCTGGATTTCAGTTGGTTTTCGAACCCTAGGTGATCCATAATGATTCCAGAGGATCCCTAAACCTAATATTGAAAACATAATGGACCACAAGAGCATGTTTGGTGGACAACAGAAGGTCTTGTGGGCATGACTGAGCTGGTGGAGGAAAAAACCACCATGGAGGGACCAGATAGACACATGACACTGACTACAGGGAACTTGTGGAAAAATTGTCTGACCACGTGACATAGAGGGATGCAGTGGGTTTTGTCATTTGAGGTGGATAGTCTATCCCACTCCAGTGGGATGGGCCCAATAGTCTGGTCTACCCAGTAGGTGGGGCCAGACATGGATTACTACGTTGGACCCCGGTCGGATTAGATAACCACATTCTATTTCGTGTCGAGTGGGCAACCCTCGGGGTGGATCGGGTCGAGTCGAACCCTATCCAGACCACACTGTCCCCTTTTTACAAAAATAGCCATAACATTCAAACTGTAAGACTATTTGATTAATTATTTGAAGCATTAGAACCCTCACAATGATATATTACTTTTTAAATGGTTTTTTGGGCTATTAGTAATGACCATTATAGGTACATAGTCGTCTCTTGGTTCATACCTCAAGTGTTTAGTACCACATTTCCTAGAAATAACCTCAAGAGACAAGCCCCAAATAGATTTTAAAATTCTTGTTGGGACATGATTAATACTCGATCACCCAAGATGGAGTTCATTGGTTATTTTTGTGACCTCAGAGTGTAAGTACTCAATCCTATAGTTAGTGGGAAATATCATACTGTTAAAAGTATTCTTCAAAATCCCCTATGTTGTGAGCCGCATCATATGGTTCCTGGTATTCATTAATAATCCTATATAGTGAGGGGTAATGCAGATTGGGTTTTTCATTTTCATGGAATTCCCTATATTTATTTCACGACCTTGGACAAGATTTTTTCCTTTGGGTGGTGCCTAATTTCTAAGGGAGCTCTTGTAAGTGTCCCAGATGACAATTCCCTTAGGGTAAGGATATCCCCCAACGAGCCCTAGTTGTAGGAACCCCTATTTGTGTATCAAGATGTTCCCTTCCTTCATGACATGACCAGATGAGTTTACTTCTGGTAGATCTCAGTGTGTCTTATTTGGGTGGGGTACAAAGGAGAGGGACCACATTGTGAGGGTCTCTGATGGATTCATAGCTCAAGGAGGGAGTTTTTCGAGAATGAGTGTACCTTGATCCAAATCAAGTGACCAAGGATTTTTAACTAATATCGATAATACTTGTCTCAGTGAGACCAAAAATCCTAGGGAAACATTGTGATGTATCGAGACAATTTGTTCTCTTGGATTCTTTATATAGATTAGTTCTAAGAGGATATTATCAGAAATCTCTAGAAGTGTGATCTCCTTAATCAAGGGTTCTATGAGTAGAACCATATGGATGGAAGTGGATGAGAAATTTCATATTGAAATTCATTATGAGTATACTTGGAGGTTCTTGTTATAGGTATTGTTTACATATACCTATTTTGAGAGGAATGTACCTTATTGGTGGTGTTATCTTTGTGGTCTATGACCTAAGGTTTTAGGGTCCCCTACTATGTACAGTTTTACTCACCCATGAATGAGATTTTCCATCACATTCCATGTATTGAATAGCGGATTGATGCTTTGGTGGTATCCTTGGAGGACCAAGATTTGTACAAGGACCAGACGGTGCGTTATTAGAAAAGACGATCCATTGTATTTCTGGCAGCTTCCTACTGCTGCTTCGGTACCCATGTTTACATGTTAGACTATGAATTTTTCATTCATTTAGTGAGCTCATTTTTTGGCACAATTGTAATTTATTTATTTTTATTATATCAGACTCTGTTGTTGGGTATTATTTTTACGTGTGTATTGTATTTACTTACTATTTTCACTCTTCATCCCTATGGAATGGAGTTGGGTGCATGTGTATTGGTTCTTAGGATAATTCCACCCATTTGTTGAATATTCCTACTAAGTGAAAGTGCCATACCCTGGATTATCAGGGGACGGAATGTGGTAGAAACAAGATGGGGTCAGGGGTATTGGTTGTGAAAGAGTGGTATCAGAGGTTTATGGTTCTTCCATAAGAACCCAGATTATATGAGATTGGTTTTGGGAAATAGTGTTAAGTGTTTTGAGTATGGCCTTCGGGATAGGGAGTATAGTGTTTTTCCAAAATCTGATATATCCATACACTAGGACACCAAATTATTCATTTCTACATGGTACATTAATGCACTAATTGCATAAAACAATGATGGTAAATGAATTGTGTAAGAGTTGGTTGTTTTTTCCATGTCTTCATTGAGTCATCTCATATAGTATACTCTTTTAACCATGACAAATCTTGTTTCCCCAAGGATGTGTTCACAATGCCAACCAATGTGGTTTCCATAATGGGATCAAGATTTTGGACTAATTTCGATCAGGCCTCCCTGATGGGAGCCTGCCATAGAGCAGTTTTTCTTTAGGATGGATAGCAGGTGACATTTTCTCCTGATGAACAGTTAACAGACCCACCAGTAGTGGTTCAGGTAGATGTGACATGCCATACTGTATCGTGGATAGCTCTTTTGGAACTAGATGATTAAGTATAGGGTTATAACAAGTGTCACAATAATTCTAGGTAGTGATCACCTAGGATATAGGGTCACCTGGACCAACCTATAGAAGGAGAAAAATGTAAAATGTAGAACCAGAGGTTTCATTTGATATTCTAGGGACATGATAGTTCGGAGAAGGATAGAAATTTCTATGATTGTCATAGAGGGGTCTATCTCGTGCCAGATTTTCCCACTGTTCGTGATATAGTCAGAGAGTAGGTTGATGAATCACGAAGGATGAGGTAGCAGTGGGAAAATATAGATCAGTCAGGTGGTGGATGTAAAATGAGGGCTGGGGAAGCGGTAGGAGGTGGCCAAAATTTGGGTGTGTTACAAACACCACCAGCATGTGGTACATAGAAGACTATGGGATTTTGAGGATTGGGGAGGAGTCAATGGTAGGATGTTGAAGTTTATGACCCATGGAATCCATGAATGATTCAAGTTATGATTTGTGTCTTTATGCTTGAGAATTAGTATTGATATAAACATATACTAGTGATTTATTTTCCTTCCACTTTTCATATTTGGTACCTAGAGGTTTTGGTTAAACTGTAGACTTGATCCTCTTCTTTAGTAACTTCTACTAGAGGAAACCAAATGGCCACACGATGGTGATGATAGTGTCACCTGACTCTTGGATATGAGAGTTTTAGTTGGGGTATCTTGTTAGTGGCATTTAGGCCTTAAGATTTCATTTTAAGTATGGACTAAATCCTCAATTCATAGTTATATTGATTCTTTTAGGACAATGTATGTGGTAAGATCATGGAGGTGGAACTAGGTTTCCTCTTTATCAGCAATGGGGAAATCATGTAAGAACTTGATGGACTCATGCAGAGGAGGGTGTAGCTGATTTCCATTCAGTGGGATAGTTTAACCCTTAGTGTAGTGGATGTTATGAGTCATCATGTTTCTTATTACCGTCATTGTATAAGAACCTCTTCCTTGATGATGTTCTAAGTTTACCTCTCCATCAGGAGTTTGACTTCAACATTTGTCTACAACCTGAGGTGTCCTAATATTTATGATAATTTATTAGATGTCCTTATAAGACTATTATTATATTGGGGTGCATATGGGGGATTTTAAGAGGAAGGGCTTAGTAAGATCCAATGTTTCACACTGGGGAACCCAATGTGATCTTTATTGATAACATCATAGTGTTATCCATATCCAAGGAGCATCACAAGAGACACTCAAAGATGGTCATCGACCCACATCGAGATCACCAACTTCACATAATGGTCTTGATGTTTTTATCGGGATTTTGAGAGGCCTTCAGTTTCCAGGACTTGTCACCTTAGAGGATAGGGTTTTAGTGAATCCAATGAGGGTTGATATAGAGTTGATGGGTAGAACTTCATAACCCATAATCGTGTGTTTGAATTGGTGGTCTTTTCATTGAATATGTGGAAAAACTACATGATGGGATAGAAATACATTGACTGCTTCAACCTCAGGATTCTCAAGAATATTTTCCCTTAGAAGGATAGGGGATTGAGATAGAGGCAATACAAAGAGTTCCAATAGAACTATGACTTGGAGTTTGTCTATTCTCGTGGGTAGTGGAATGTGAAAGAAGATGAAATTAGTAGGAATATAGTTATAAATTACTCAACGAGGCATAGGATTGGTTGGCCTCATTGTGGTTATCCTTCATGGATGGAGATGAGGCAGATTAACTCCAATCATGGGTTTTTACCCATCCACTCTTAAATTATTTGGGAGTCACAACTCAATGATACAAACTGCTACTCTTTATGTGCTCATTTTCCCACAAGGAATACCCCTAATTGACATTCAAAATGAGGGGATAACATTGTTATATTCATGAGATGCACTGTTGTATCAGTGATGCCTAGGGTGGTGAAATGAATTGCAATATAAATGTGGTTGTTAAGGTGGATGTCAGGGATGAAATGAAATGTTTCAGTTGGGATTACCAGTTGAGTTAAAAGCTGAAATATAATTTGAATCAACTTCATGGGTTGACAACTCACCATGTCAAGCCTTGATGCTTGGTAAGTGTTTTTCTTTCCATTTAATAGGGAACTAGGAAAGAAGTGGTAAGGGATATTAGTGGACATCATGATGGGTTTAACAAATACATCCAGAAGACATGATACCACCAGGGTGATTATTGAATAACTCACTGATTCATGACACATCTTTAATAACCAATAACAGAGTTTAGGAGTGGGATTATAATTCCTCTATGTTAAGTATATAGATTGAATCCATTTAGTTTCATTTAAAATTGTTCTATATCATGATTCTTTCATTACAACCCCATTGTGCAAGGGATTACAGGAGGAATTTCTAGAGTTTGTGCATGTCATCTAAGAGGGGATGAAGTCTACGCAGATCCATATGATTTTTTGGGCTAGAAGACAATAGAGACATTTGGTGTTCATGGAAGGAGACCATATATTACTTTTAGTTTATCGTTGATGAGGGTTATATATAGTTTTTCTGGGTGGAAAGTTATCTATATGGATAATAGTTTCTCTTTTAGGTGTTGCGTAGAGTTGGAACGATGGTGTACTTCTGGTCACTACCCCAAAATGGGACCAGTTACAAAATGACATCCACATGACAGAGTTTAGTGATTCATTCATAAACCCTTTTTCACATCATAATATTGGGTGAGATGGAAATTGATGGTAGAGTGTTTGGGTTAAATTTCTAAATGAAGATCGAGGATCTTTCTTGGATGATATTTTCCCATTTTCCATGTTTGGAGGTAGTACGAGGATCTTAAGAGAATCACATAGTATCCGGAATCTCAAATTCATGCTCGTTTCACTCACCATTAGTTCGAGTAACCCATCTTTGGCTTAATGAGGACTTAAGGCCTTATGGTGGGAAGAATCTAATAGTTCGTATTTTCTTGGATATATATTTTGAAATCTTTTTGGAAAAATTTCAAGACCAAGTGATGAGATGGCATGAGATTCCAAAGCATGGAGTGCCCAAAATGATCCATCAAAAAATATTATGTTTTTAAACTACTAGTGTTAGTGGTTTTCCTGAAGAAGAGGAATAACTATTTAATGGGTCTCCAGATCAGAAATTTGAGGGCACCATTGTGTTCAGGATTGTGGTTTTAACCTAGTCATGACTTATCGATAGTCGCCACGGGTCTCAAGTGACAAAACGAAAAAATGACAAAATCATCAATAAAATAATAGAATTCCTCTTTTTATTATTAAAATCCTTATAACTCATAAAAGACAACTCGGAATAATAATTTGAAACCACCGTTGATCTTGTGAGGGTGTGATTTCTTTAGGTGGATCCAGTCATTGGCTAGCATGGGAGAACTATGGAAAATAGTTTTTTTATGTGAACATAAATAAAATAATTATATAAAGATTATTTTATTTTTCAAAACCTTATAAATCATAAATGGTAACTCGAATTGAAAATTTTTGTGTACCATTGCGATCTCGAGGATGTGTTTTCCTTAGGTGGAGCCCAAACTCGACTAGCACGGGGTGAGGGTAAAAGTTAATTTATTGACATTTTAAAGGAGATTAAAATAAACATAAAGAAGTTTTTTCCCTTTTTGATGTTTCAATGTGTGGTAATACTATGATGCTATGATAGAGAAAATAATTCTTCATTCCTAAATAAAGCAGTGTGGTGACACAGTTTCAAAGAGATACAATAAGACTAAAATGTGTTAGAAGGTTAATGTGTTTCATCCATTAATTAGGATCACTGTACAATTTTAGAATTAACAACACTCGGTTATTTCATTGTAGTTTTCCCAACATCATGAGGGAGGAGTCTCTCTCACTGGCGAAGACAGATCGAAGGTCGGGAATTGATCAAGCAACAATGAATCAACAAATGGCAGAATAACAAAGATCTAAATGACGAAGCGACATTGATCTTCATTTATAAGTGATCTAACTCATGATAGTGGTTGTAATTTTACTTCCATCCTTTTTGGGTCTTTTAATTCGTATTATAAATGTGAATTAACCGATGAAAAGATCGATTCATAGATCGTGTGTATTGTTACCTGACTAGTTTCACCATGTGGGGCTTATTGATTGATGATCATTTGATTGATTTATGGTTTTTTCATCATTTTGGTATCCTTATAATGTATGGGATGAAGTTTAGAATGAAACATTTCATAGGTTCAATCCCTGGGATTCTTATTGTGCCTTTCACTTCCAAGTTCTTTTGGTTCTTTCTGGGTTAACGAAGGATCGATCATTGTGGAACTATTAATCGGCTCAATGATCCGATGACAAGGATCTTTAATGGACATGTAATGGCGGAGGTGTGATGATGGCGATGCTGAATGGATTGAGTCGAGGTAAGAGATGTAGTTTCTTGAATGATGTTTCATTGTAGTGGATTGCAACATGGATTCGAACCCCAAGCGTTAAAGAACATGGCCCTAAGATCGTGGAACCTTTCACGGATCTGAGAACGGACTACCAGAGCACATCTGGTGGCCTGCAGAAGGTCCCTATAGGGCACCAGAACCAGCCAAACGTGGAAACAACCACATTCTTATGCGGAGGATGAAGTATCATCCACATCGAAGGAGCCACAACGGGAAGTGATGGACCCGGGGATCAGGTTGCTTGGCGCATGCAGACATAGCTTCCAGTTGATCCGGACACATGACACAGAGGGAAGTAGTGGTTTGCCTCGTCTGGGGAGGATATAAAGGCTCTCTCAAGTGGGTTGGGTCGAATAGGTGGGCATGTCTTAGGCTGGTCCACTATAGTCAGATGGGCTTACGCAGTAAACCTTATGGGCCCAAGCAGGTCTGGGTCGACCCGACAGGTCGGGTTGACCCAGAAGATAGGGTCGGACTCGTCAGCCAGGGTCAGACCCGGGTCGGGTTAGGTTAGTCTGACCGGATCGGGTCAGACCCAGACCCAATCGACCCCTTTTTATAGAAAGATCCATAACATTAAAATTGTTGTTCCAATTGATGAGACATTTGTGGCATTGGGACCCTCAGAAAGAGGATTACCTTTTATGATAGATTGATTTTCTGTTAGTAAGGACTAGTATATGTGTGTAGTGTTCCATTTTTTCTTCCCCTTAGGGTTTGGTATGCCATTTCATAGAAATACCATCAAGGGATGAGTCCCAGATAGAGTTGTAAATCCTTCTTGGGAATAGAGTTATACTCTATCACCTATATGGACTTCGTTGGGTATTGACGTGACCTCCAAGAATAGGGAATTAATCCATTATCTAGTGAGTTGTATCAAAGGGGTCACTATATTTTTCAGAATCCTCTACATTATGCACCATCCTATAGGGTTTGTGGTATTATTTGAAAATACACTATGGTATAGTGTAATATATATTGGGTTCACTATATTCTTAAAATCACCCTATATATATCTCAAAGTCATCGACCATTATTTTCTATGTGGGCATGGAAAATGATCAGAAGGACATCTTTCAAGAGTCCTCATAGAAAATTTCCGTATGGAAAGGATGTCCCCTTGTGAGCCCTAGGTTCAAGACCCCCTATATGTGTATCGAGATCATCCCTTCCTTTGTGAATTCACCTAATAAATTTACTTTTTGTAGTTCTTAGTGTGTCTTCATTGGGTTGGGCATAAATTAGAGAGACCGCTTCGTGAGGATCTCTAAGGAATTCATAAATAAGGGAGCGAGTTCTCCCAGAATGAGCATGCCTTGAGTAGAATCATATGACCAAGGATTTGGATGTGATATGGAGACTCCTTTCTCTATGAGACTCGATATCTCCATAAAAATTCGTAACCTATCGAGATGAGATGTTCTCTTAGATACTTTTGGAAGATTTTTTCTATTCGGTTAATGTTAGATAGCTCGAGGAGTGGGATCACCTAGAATCGGTCATTCTATTATGATTAGAACCATATGGATGAAAGTGGATGAGACGTTTCATCCTGGAATTCTTTACTATTATACCAAGATGTTAAAGTTATATGTGTTGTTGAAATATACTAGTGATGAGATGAATGTACCATCTTAGTGTTGCTTCATTTTTGGCCTATTACAATGTATTTTAGGGTCCCTACAATGTATTCTTTTACTCACCCATACACGGGCTTTGCACACAAGTGTTTTGTCTTGTGTAGTTGACCAAGTCATTGGTGGAGTCCTAGGCTGAGCAGGACTAGGACAAGAACCAGACGGTGCCTTGTGATATTAGACGTGTTGAGGTGTTTCTGGAATCTTCCAATAGCATCTTCAAGGCCCATGTTTACAAGTCATACATTACAGTTGTGTTTCATTAATTGGGCTAGTATTCTAGGACGATCCAACTTTATAGCATTGTATTCGGTCATACACTATAATTTTGTTGGAGTGGTATGTGTGCATACTTGGTGATTTCACTCTCCTACCCAATGTCATGGAGTTGGGTGTGTGTGGACATGTTTTTAGGAGAATTCCTCCCATTTGATGGATTTTTATACTTGGAACTAGTTTCTATTCCCTATAAAATCAAATTTCTTCTTAGGGTAGTCAAGTAATTGGCCCTAGGGGATGGGTTGTGACAACCCACGTCATGAAAAATTATTGGGAAGAGTGGATATTGATGGCTAATTTTTCACAGTTTCAAATTGGAGTTCAAAAATCAAGGGTTGAGATGTTTTTGACTATGTCTAGTTGACAAACAATATTCTTAAGATGATTTGTAAAACGGTACCTTGATGATGAGTTCTATAGCATAATTTTAACATCCTATGTTTTTTGTAAGAAACACAATGTTTGATAGTGTACATGATATACCATATCAAGTATAAATGAAAAAATAGATATTATTATTTAAATGTTATCATTATAACCTAGATATTGGATTACAAGGAATGAATTATTTAACAAAACTATGAAAATATGGTTAAGAAATGTTTATATAATTATTTTTGTATTACAAAATTAATTAAAAACAAAAATAAAAACCGATTGAATATAAAGGATGCATTTTTATGAAAAATTATTTAAATGAGAATAATTATGTTTACAAAATAATAGAATCAAATTTTTAGATTATAATAATGAAATATAAATTCAATATGATGTTTAAAATTCATCTTATATTTTTTTCTAGGTGATATATTAGCAGAAATTCAATTTTTTCAGATTAAAGAAGTATTTTCAAAAAAAATATAGTTATACCACCTTTTGATGGAGAACCCAACTTTAATATATATTTTTAACAATTATATAGTGTATTTGAGAAAATAATATTCTTATTTGAAATTGAGACATTAAGATTTTAATTGGAAATTTTTTTAAAATTCTGATAATATTCATATTTTAATGAGTATTGTAAAATACTTTGTTTTAATTTAAAACTGCATTTTAGGATTTTTTATTTACATTTTTATAAGATCATTTTAATAGGATTTAATTATATTTAGATAATTATTTAATCATTTAATACAATTTTTTTCATTGTAATCAATTTCAAATTGACAATAGTAATAAAAACATTTCAAACTTTTGAACATTTAACTTTAAAACACCAGTTTTTATTTTTTTTCTACACAATTAATTTTAAATATTATTTTCCCAACTATGTGAATTAAATTAGGTAAAATTGATTCAATATTTGGATTATGAATGTCTAAATTAGGTTTTATGGTAAATTTATTTTTTATATATAACAAATTACGATGTTAAAAAAATTATTTACCATAGTAAAATTACTTTTGACAAGAGATAAAATTTAAATCCAAGAGAATAACATACCTAACAAATAAAACATTTAAGGGGTAGTTGAGGTGTTCCTCAACCATAAATTGAATATTAAAAAATTATTAAAATAGTATTTCACGGAATTTTATGCCACCATTATATGGTTAACAATAAATATAAATTAATAAACAAATTAATCACTTTAACTCACTGCTCCTCAAATATAAATAACAACCCTCACCTCCCCATTTCGACTGACAAAGACTTTTTTCTCCTAAAATAATTTCCCAATTCCCTTTTTCTCACTATCCCATTGTCCATTAGCTGATGGTATCACCAAAATACCAAATCCAAGGTCCTCAACTATCTTTCAAGGAGGAGATATTCAAGAGGTAATTTTTAAAAAGTAACTCTATTAATTTGTTTTCTTTTTCTACTTCATCCTGAACTCATTCATCCATAAATTCTTGGAAAATCAGGAATAATTAACATATTATAGTTTTATATTTATAATTTTATATTTAATATCCATTTAATTTCTCATATATTCTTATTCAAAGAAATGAACTTTTTATCCATGTTTTGTAAGTATTCCACCTCTATGAATAATATTTTCATTCTTTTTCCATTACTGAATTAATGGTTGATTATAAAATTGTTTTTTCTAGTAATATAATGTTTTAATATGTATATAACAACCAATTTAACATCATTGAAATTTTATATTAAAACTACAATGATGCTTTCTATGTTGTGGTTATACAAAAACATTGTTTGGGGACATGCAGACAACCTCCTCCCCAAAATGATGACTTTTGTTTACACATCACATGGAATGTATGAATGATTGTTTTAGAAAAAATATATGATATAAATTAAATATTTATTAAACTATAAATAAATTATATATTTATATATATATACAAGTAAATCATTTAATTTTGTTTTTTCAATGCGATGGGAAAAACTAAAATAGCATTCATGCATACGTACGACATGCCATCTCCGTGAACATTGTTTTTAGTTTGTATAAAACTATGAATATAAATACTAATCTAATAAATATATAACATATTTATATAATGTTTCATATAGTGTAGATAGAGGAATTTTGACCACATAGACTAATTACATCAAACCATGTTCTTATTCAACTCAATTACTGAATATCGACAAAACATTCGACATGATCGGAAATAATTGTGTAATTGTTATAACATGGTAAGAAGATAAATAAAATGAATAATAAAAATTAAAATGTGTCTCAATGAAGTTTAAATTAACCTATTTTTATTATCCATGATGATAATTAATATACGAGACAAGTCATACTCAAGGTAAAGGATTTTCCAAACCCAATTTCCATTAATAGGGTAATATATCCACATCATTGATTTTATTATGAAATTATTATGTATGGAATAAACTTTTATTGTTTTATTTTTATTTTACATTTTTACATCTGTGTATATATTGTTAATATACATAATCACAAAATTGATAAGTTCATACATCATTGATATGACCTTTGTAAGGATTTACTCGTCTCACTTTTTACCAATGTGATATATATACATTACTCACCATAAATTACATTTTCATGGTGTATATATAATGGAATATGATATAAAATATCATATTTATTTTATTAAATGTTTCATTTTATCACAATTACTTTTATGGACCATACAATTCCACATATTATAAGTGGTAAGAGAATTTCTTAACCAAATTTCCGTTCATTGGGTTAGGCCTCTATTTCATGATTACGTCATTAAAATATTATGTGTGAAAGGAATTTTAAATACATTAAATTTTATTTATAATTTATTTATTTATATTTATAGTGAAAAATAGAATCTTTCTATTTTATTAAAAAATAATCATTTCTAAGGGACTTTCAGCTAAAACATTGTTCTAAATGTTTTAATGATTTATTTTACTAAATATTTTTGATTAATGTACATGTTGTCAAAATGGTTTTAAGGATTTATTTATGTGGAAATGAATGATCTTAAATTTAATCTCATTTCAATGTTTTTAAATTGGTATGGGTCATTTTGATTTAAAAATCCGTATTTTAAATGTTTTAACTATTCTTAAAAAATGGTCAGAATATTTCAATAACATTAAATGTTTTATTTAACATATAATCATGATCCAAATTTATCACAATTATATTTCTTTGTTGGTTTTATATTTAATTTTAATTTATAAACATGTATTTTCAAATAAGGTTTTTTCATTTATGATTTCACGACTTTGTAAAAAATTATTCTGATTTCAATGTTGAAATGCTATTTTTCTTTTATATATGTTTTATGTGTAATGATTATATTATATTTCTTAGAAATTTTTTATGTACCTATATTTTTTCATGATAATTTGATGTTTGGTGACACCATGAAAACTCTCCAATCCATTGGTTAATGAGATAGAGTTTAATGATAAGGATTATCTTATAAGATTTATGGAATATACTCTGATGGGTTTTCCAAATGTAACCATTAAGCTTACTCCATGTGTAGCTGTGAAAGGTATAATTTAAGTTTGATATGGATTCCTTATGTTACTGTTAATATTTATTATTTCTAATATTACTTTCCAAACTATTATTATTTCATGAGTTACGTTAATGATTTTATTTTTTATGGTTGAAAAATATGATTTTGTGAAACTGTTTTTATTTTTTATAAGTACTCTTAGACTAATGATTCTTTCTCACTTCTTTTATCCCTTACTGTGCACTTTGTTCTCATACCATGTTTTTTAAATTTTTTACATGGATAATAAGGTTGAATAAGAGAATGGAATAGGTTGTGATGAACTAATATTTTAATGAAGTGAATTAATTAATTTATTAATTTAGAAATTATTATACTTTGGAAGAAATAGTTAATGAGTAGAAGTGTCTTCTTTGTAATATTTGAGTTTTTATGTAATAGAAATATCATAATTCTCAAAAACTATAAACCAAAATACATCCTTAATTTTAAATCAATTAATGAATTTACTAAAATCAAGATTATGTAATATTTAAAGTCAGGTCCTTATAGTTGGTATCGAAGTAAAGGTTTAACCAAATTTACTGATTTAGAGTTCTGGTTAAACATGTGCTAATATTCATTGACAATCCTTTTTTGGTAATTCCTTATTCTATAAATTATTTAAATTCATGATAGTCAGTTACAAATGGAAGGAAGAGGATATCAAAAAACAATCTTATCTCTCATTGATGACTTTCTTGCAATAATTATAACAAATCCATGTTTAGGTGATTCTGAAACTTTTTTTAACATATAACTCTCTTACAAATAGTTTAATGAGATATCAAACACATCCTCTATATATCCACACCATTATGGGTAATTTTTATTTTCAAATAAAATACAATTTTCTCATTATTCTCATATTATCAAAAAAGGATAATATTTTCAGGAAATTTTTAAATATTTAACCTTGTCCCAAGATTATGATGTATATTACGATTTTAAAAAGGCATTAAACAAGCAAACCCTTGAACAACTGATTAATACATACTTTTAAAATATAGTATTTTATCACATACATTTGTTATTTTAAAAGGACCATTTATATAATGTTTCAAGATAAAATCGGTCCAAAGTTTTGATAAAAATCAAGTATTATAAGTTGTTTTGAAATTATTTGTCACGAAATATTATTTTCAAAAACTATTTATCAATGAAAACCCACACGACCCATGTTCTACAAGGTGTATTTAGACAAGGGAAGAAATAAAATTTGATGAATATCTAAATCATTGATGCAATTCAAGGACCTTTTATCTACATGAAAAAAATGACTATGAAACCATATGGACACCATTATCAAGGATATATTGTATTTATTTTTTGAATAGGTTTATTAAATCTTATATAAGTGAAATAAAAATACATAGGGAATAAAGATTTTGATTTCATTATGAGTTGGGATGAAAATGAGAGGTATAAGACATAATTTTAGGATAAAACATGTCATTTTTATTTTTTAGTTTTATAACCCTACCCAGCCTTCATGATGGGTGACAACTCGTCGTGTCTGATAAGTCTATAGAGATCAAACCCACAACCAAAGGGTGAAAAGGGTTCCTCATATTCCACTGGCCTATGTGATGTCCCTAGTTTGTAGGACATTTTCTTTTTTGTTAAATGATATGATGTAATATGAATAAATTGATTTGGAAACTTATGTTTTATAAAATAGATGTCCTTGGTAATGGAAAATGATTTGGGGATTAAGTGATAAATGTTATTTGGAAATAATTTACCTATTTGTGTAACCCTATATGAAAATGGAAAATATAATACTGTGTTATTTTAATTTAGGAATAGTGGTTGAATTATATTTTGGAAGAATCTATGTTTTTACTGTGGACATATGGAAATTCAGGTTATTTATGAAATGGTAAACATATCTTGGAGAATATGTGATTACGAGAATTAATTTTTGATATGATGATTGATCAATGTATTTTTGAGATAAATGTAATAATTTATCTTGGAATAAAATGTATTCAAAAAAATATTACTTTCGGGTTTCAAACATAGTTCGAAATATTTTTTAGGGATTTTAATGATAGTTAATTGTTGAATGGTCTATGTTGTTCTTTTTGTATTATTGTTGAATTATATATATTGAAGTAGATTTACATATAAGTTTTACTCTTTTTGGATAATCTTTTATCTTATCCTAACCATATCAAATTTGGTTAATGTTTTAAGACATGATAAATAGATAGTTTATCAATTGTGAATTTTGTGATTCTATAGTAGTTGATTCATTTTGAATACTCATTCTTTAAAGAAAGAGATGATTTTTTTTGTGGAAAATTATTAATGTAAAAAACTATACACGTCAAGTAAGTATTAATACTTGTGTTCATATTTAATTTTTTTAATTTATTATAAAACACTAGGTAAATTTTAATGAACCAAAAATGCTATACTAGTACCTTTTTTTAATGAATAAATTGGCCCCTTAGATCAACGCATATTTATATATATATTTTAACTTTTTCTGACCATGTTATATATCACTATCCATCAGAAAGTGATAGTTAGTTTATCTTCTCTACCCTTGTTTTCTTACATGGAACCCTTCTATATGATATCTCAAGTGACCTTTTCTCTTTACTTATATTCATAATATGTGGTGGATTTTAATAACTGTTTCTCTGATGTGGGATTTCAAAAAATATATTTTAAAAATTCATACCTCAGTCTATATCCCTGAATTCAAATTAGGAGTAATAAAGTTCCAATGAGAGGGAGAAAATGAAACATCCCGAGTATTATAAAATTAACGCTATGTTTGATTGCGTACATGATACTGAACCTCAGGCTTAAACAAACAAATAAATATTATTATATAAATGTTAAAATTATTACCTAGTAGTTGGAGTCACAGAAAATAATAGTATTCACTAAATTATAAAAATAGTGTTTAAACATGTTTAAATAATGATTCATTGTTTACCGAATTTGTTATAAATGGTAATAAAAACCAATTGAATATAAATGATGTGTTTTTATGAAAAAAATATATAAATGAGAAAAAGCATGTTAGTAAAATAATCAAACCACTTTTTGGATTATATTACAGAAATTTGAATCCTATGTTATTTTTAAAATTCATATTATACGTTTTTTTGGAATTATATTTATAAAAATTAAATTCTTTCAGATAAAATAAGTATTTGACATGAAAATGCAGTTTTACCTCCTTTGGATGGAAAACCCATTTAAAATATAGTTATTTCAATTTTATATGTCATAATTGATAAATTAAACTTCTACTTTGGATATAGGACATAGAAAATTTACATTGGATAACTTTTCAGTATTTTTTTGAATAAAATTCATATTTTAAGGAATAATGAGAAATACTATGTTTTAATTCAAAAAACAATTTTCATCTAATTTTTTTATATTTTTAAAATATATTTTTATTAAGATTTAAATTATATTTAGACATATTTTTTATAATTTAATCAAATTTTATTCATTTTAATCAATTTAAAAATTATGTTAGAAATAAAAACATATCAATCTATTGAATGGTACACATTAAAACCACGCATTTTTGTTTTGTCTAGAGAATTAATAGTTAAAAAAATTACCAATTTGTTATATTGAATTAGGTAAAATAAATTCAATATATGGAATCCTAAAGACAAATTTATCCTATAAAGTCAAATTAAAATTTATATATATAAAAATTACCATGTTAAATATATCATTTACTGTAGTAAAAGTTATATTTTGACAAGGGTTAAAACTAAAATATTAAAGCATAAAATATCTAAAAACCACAAAGTTAATTTGGTGGATGAGGCGAGGATAGACCCTAACCATCTTATACAACATTAATTACATGAAAAAGTATTTTAATTTAATTCCACCTCTATATGTTCAGATTTTAATATAAAATAACTGATAAATTAAGCAATTGAACCCACCTCTCCTCAAGTATAAATAAACACCCACACCTCCCCATTTCGATCCAAAAATACTTTTAGCTCCTCATATATCTTATCATACATTCCCTCCTCACTATCCATACATCTAAGTGCTACTGGTCATACCAAAATTCCAAATTCACGATCCTCAATGGTCCTTAAGGAGGGGATATTCAAGTGGTAATTTTTTCATAGTACCTCTCTTAATTTATTTAATTTTTTTTGATTTATACACAACTCCTTATTCTATAAATGTATGATTAATACAAAATAATTTAAATACTATATTTTTACATTTGTAATGGAATATCTCAAATCCATTTCATTTCTCACCTCCTCATTTTCTATGAAATTAAATTATTATCTAAGTTATGTCAGTTATTCGCCTCCGTGAATATAGTTTCTGTTATTTTTCCATTACCCCCTTAATGGATGGCCATAAAAATATTTATATATTAAAATTATATTTTAATATTTATATTATAATCTATTTATTATTCTATAAATTTTATGTTAAATAAACCTTGATGCTTTATTTATTGTAGTTATATGATGACTTCTTTAGGGGATGTGTAAACTACAACCTCCTCAAAATGAAGTGATTCATTCACACATAAAATCAAATTTGTTAAGGATTGAAATAGTAAAAATATAGGGTATAAAATTATTATTTATTATAATATAATTATATATTATATTTATACATATTTATATACATTTAATTTCATTTCATTCTTTAAATACGATGGGATAAACTAAAATAGGGTTGATGTGTTCATACGACATGTCGTCTCTATGAATGGTGTAGTTAGTTTGTCTTAAAAGATTATTTAAAATTCATTTATAATGAATATATATAATATTTATATCCTTTTTTAAATTCAATATATAATATACATTTGACCACATGGACTATTGACATCATATCAAGTTAATTTTTGAATCACGTGCCAAATATCGAAAAAATGTCTGACATGAACATAAATTATAATGTAATTGATATAACATGGTAACAAGTGATATAAAAGAGATAATAAAAATAGAAATTTTCCTCAATAATTTATAAATTAACCTATTTTTATTATTCAGGACAATAAATAACTTATGAGACCAGTCTGACTCGATGTAAAGGATTTTTCTAACTCAATTTTTATTAATTTGGTTATACATCAACTTAATTGATTTTATTGTTCCAATATTATTTGAATCTTCTATTATAATTGGTTTATTTATTATTTCCACTTACCTTTTTGTGGATATCTTGTTGATTCAAATAATAACCCCATTGAAAAATTCCGTCTTCATTGATTAAAACATTTTAAGGATTTACTGGTCTCACGTTTTACATATGTGAGGTATATGCATTATCCACCACTTAAAACATTATTATGGTGTATATATAAGGACCTTTGATATTAAATATCATATTCATGTTATTAAATGATACATTTCATGATTATTAATTTTATTGGTCATATGATTCGAAAGATTATACGGGGTAATGGAATTTCATAACCAAATTTTCATTCTTTGGGTAAACTTATACATATTGATTATGTCATTCAACTTGTATGTGTGAGATTAATTTTTAGTTTCATATATAATATTTCTACTTTTTTAAAGTTTATTTTTAGTAAATAAATATAATAGATCTATTTTATTAACAAAATGATATTTGTAAGGTAATTTTGAACATAAACAATTTTTTAAATGTTTTAATGATTTATTCTACTAAATATTTATCATTAATTTAAATTAATTAAAAATGGTTTTATGGATTTATTTATATGAAATTACTTTAACAAAATGATAACTCCTTTAAAAATTTTCAAATTGGAATGGGAAACGTTGAGTCAAAAATATTTTTTGGGAATGATTTAATTATCTTTCATAAATGGATTGATTATTTCAATAACATGGAATATTTAATTTAACATATACATAATGATCCAAATTTTTCTCTTTTGTATCCCTTTAATGTTTTTATTTTTATATTTAAATTTTATATATCTATTTTTAAATATCAAGTTTTCATTAATGGGTGCATATCTTTTAAAAAATGAAATGTTATTTAAAAGTGGAAATATTATTTTTAATTTATGCATGTATTTTGTGTAATGAATATATTATGGTTCTTGTGAATTATTAAATATATGTGTGGTTCTATGATAAACTGGGGGTTGGTGAGCCCGTGGTATCATTCTAATTCATCGAGTAATGAGATCGAGTAAAATGTTATGGTTTCTATTAAAAGATTTTGGGAATACACTATGATGGGTATTCCAAATGTAACCATGAAGGTTAATCCCTATGTAGATGTGAAAGCTACAATGAAAGTATGATATAGATTCCAAAAGTTTCCTTTATGATTTAGGATTTCTAACAAATTTGTCAGAAATTTTATGAATTAATGAGGTATGATAAAGGGTTATGTTTTATGGGTGAAAAGTCTGAATTTGGGAGAATGTTTTCAAGGGTTTATAAGTACTATTAGACTAACAATTTTTTCTTTCTATTTATATCCCTTATTTGGATTTTTTCCCGTAACATTTTTTTAAATGTTTTCCACAAGGAATAATGATGTATAAGAGAAATTAAGAAGTCAATATGAATGAATATCTTAATAAATAAAAATAATTCATGTTTATTAGAAGTACTATACTGTGGAAGAAATTGATACTGAGGAGAAGTGATTTCATTGTAATATTATAGTTTTTATGTAATAGTTATGGCTTAATTAGCCAATAATCTAAACCTAAAAAATATTTCCAATGTTAAATTAAGTAAATTATTAAATAAAATCACTATTATGTGATGTTTATAGTTCAATCCTTATAGTTGGTATCTGAGAAATGGTTTATAAAATATTACAGATTATGAAATTATGTTAAGCATGTGCTAATAATCATTTTTTATTATTTTTCATAAATTAATTTTTCAATAATTTTTTATACTGAGGATATCTTGTTAAAATGGTTGGAAGAGGATCTGAAACAAAATTCATACCCCTCCCTGAACAAATTATTTCAATAAATATTGAAAAGCCATTTTTGAATGATTATGAAAAATTTTATAACATAAAACTCTCTTTAAAAAAATTGTATGAAATATAAAACATCTACGTTATTCATATATACCAGCATGGTTCATGGGTTGTTTTTAATAAAATACTATTTTCTAAATATTCTCATATTTTCAAAAAGGTAAATATTATCAAAGAATTTTTATATATTTTACCATGTAATAAGATGATGATGCATATTACGATTTTCATATATATGATATTGAATGAGACCCTTGCGCAACCTATTTATACATTATTGTAAAATATATACTTTTAGCACATACTTATGGTATTTAAAATGGTCCATTGATTGGATGTTTCAAGTAAAACTTGGTCTGAATGTTTTATTAAAGTCAAGTCTTATATGATGTTTTGAAATTATATGTGATGAAAAATTATATTCCAAATATATTTCTTTGGGAAGTCCCATACGTCCCAAGATGTTCAAGGTGTACATGGGAAAATTAATTAAGTTATTTTATTTAATCTTTAAATAATTGTGGAAATGCATGGACCTTCTATCTACATGATCAAAGGGATGATGAAACCAAGTGGGGACCATGATAAAGCGACAATGTTCTTTTTTTGGGAAATTTTTTATTAAATCATAATGAGGTGAAATAATAAACATTATGAATAATCATAATGAGGTCATTATTAGTTGGGATCAAAATGATATGTATAAGATAAAATTTGTGGTTAAAAGATTCTATGGTTATTTTTTATCTTTATAAAGAGGGACAACCCACAGGATGGGTAGCAACTTGTCTTGTCTAGCAAGGCTACAGGGATCGAACGCACAACCAAAGGGTGACAAGTGTTCCTCACCTACCACATGCCTTCATGAATTTCCTAGTTATTATAAATTTTTCTTTTTAATTAAAATAGATGATGATATACGAATAAATTGATTTTGGGAACGTATGTTTTATCAAATGGATATCCTTGTTATTGATAAATGATTTGGGGATTACGTGATATGTGTTATTTTTCAAGATATTCACTATTTTTTGGAATCCTATATGTCTATCGTAAATAGAATAATATGGTGTTTTATTTGAGGAGTATTTTAGAATTTTATTTTGGGAAGGATTAATGTTTTTATAGTGAACTTATGGTGATTCAGGTTCTTTGTGAAAATAAGTAACTTATCTTGATGAATATGTGATTTTGGTGATTAATTTTTGGTATGAAGAGTAATAAATGTTTCTTTAGAGAAAAATGATAATATTTAACTTTGAAGACTATGTAATCAAATTCATCTGAGTTTTAGGTTTCAAACATAGTCTGGATTATTTGTTTGTGATTTTAATGATAGGTAATTATTGAATAGTGTAGGTTAAACTTTTTGGAATTACTATTGAATTGATACTACTTTTTTAAATGAATCATATCTTGAATCTTGGGGTTCCATATCATGCATGACACTATATAGATTCAACTCAGATCATCATCCCTTTTTGGGTGAGAAGGGTTAAACTAAAAAGTTAAAAGATTAACATTCCTAAAAACTACAACATAAAATGGTTGGTTGAGGAGACCCTCAACCCTAACCAGCATATAAATCATTAATTACAAGACAATATCATGGAATTCAATTTTAACTCTATATAGTTAATTTTTAATATAAAATATTAAATTAGTTGACCACTTGAACCTACCTCTCCTCAATTATAAATAACAACCCTCGCCTCCCTATTTCGAACAAAAAATCCTTTTAGATTCTTATATCTCATCCTAAAACTCTCCTCCTCACTCAACCAATGTCCTTGTGATATTTGTCTCACCAAAAATCCAAATCAAATGATATCAAGGGAATTTTAAGAAGAAAATAATAAAGAGGTAATTTTATGAAAGTACATCTCTTAATTTCTTTTATTTCTCTAAATTATCCTCACTTACATCATACATCATTGTATAATTACTATAGAATCATATAAATACTGGAGTGTTTTATTTCAAATGGAATATATCATATCAAATTCATTTATCACGTTCTCTTATTCAATTAACCAAAATTATTATCCAAGTTCTGTCGGTTATTCACCTTCATGAATACTGTTATTATTCTTTTTTCCTTTACCTCCTATATGGATGATACTGAAAATATTTTTCGGGTAAAATAATATTTTAATAAGTATATTATAACCTATTTAAATTTTTATAAATTTAATATTAAACATTCGTTGATGCATTGGAAAAACATGGTGAATGGGTGTTTTTAATTTTTTTTAAAAATTAATGATATTAGTTTAGTCTTATTTCAAAAAATTTCCACTTTTGTGTCATATCATCTGGCACATTGATTGAACTCCTTCAATGCCAAATAATTTAGCACTCATGGTTTTTTTTTCAAAATAATCACCTCGTCCCTCCCCAGCCCCCTTCAATATATTTATATAATTATAATAATAATTATAATATATATCTAATAAATATAAATACCAAAATAAATAAAATTGATTTATTATTATATTTGTAATTTTTATATAATTATAATAAATATATAGTAATAAATATAATAATTATTATTATAATGATTATATAATTATAATAACTGTAAAATTTAAATAATTATATAATTAAATTTGATATATAATTATAAATATAATTATAATATAATTATTATAATTATAATAATAACAAATAATCACAATTGCATAAAATTATATTTATATAGATATTTATAATAATAAGAGTGTAAATATATTTGTAAATATATATTTATTATAAAATGATCACATATGTGTCTAAAATTTATTTATAATTAAGTAAATATTTAGTTTTCATAAATATAGAATTATAAATATTTGTAATAAATATATAATTTCAATTATTCATAATATATAAAATTATATTTATATTTACAAATGTATTTATAATTATATGATTATAAATCTATATCAACATAGTTTTATGTTTTTATTTATAAATAAATTTGGAATATTTTAAAATATATTATAAATACATTTATTATATTCAATTATTCACAAAATATTTAAAAATTAACATGTGTTTGTAAATATTTGTATTTTCTTTATAAATAAATAAATATTTACCATTTAATATATTTAATATAATTATGATTATATTCATAAATATATAATGAAAAATAATTATATTATTATAAATATTTATAATTTATTTATAATTAAATAAATATTAATAACTATAGATTAATAATTACATATTTATAAACATATTTTTATTTATATAATTAAAAATATTTATTAATAATTATATGATTTTAAATATATATATATATATATCTAATTATAAATATTTATTTATATAAAATCATGTATAATTATGTAATAATAAATATATTTAGTAAATATAAAATTATAAAACTACATTGATAAGTATGTATCCAAAATTTAATTTAGATTGTATTTGTACTTCATAATTTATACCCTTATAAAGTTACATATATGAGACATATTAATGTTATAATTATGGGACATTGAATTTCTTTTTATTTGTCTAAAACAACAATTACTTATCATAGTAATTTTTATTAATATATACATCATGATATCTGAATAAATCAACATCGATGTCCCACATCACCTCAATGTGGCATCTAAACCTCTACCTACTCCTTGTCCGATGACCATGATGCTCTGGTGTCCTAGCTGAGGGTACCTTCTCTTCTTCTACTTATGGTTCCTCCTCATGGTATTGTGTCGAGGAATGGCCCACATCACATGTGGAGAATGGACCAAAATCATATCTGGAGCCATATGGCCCCGAAGCTCCTTAAAATGGCAGGAATGGGTCATAAAATACGTTCATATCAGTATGAGAGGGGGCCACCACAAGTTGTGTCACCCAACCCAGCTCATAGTCCAAATCAACAATTAGATATGGCATATGTGGCATATAAGCATGTCCCTACAATGAAAGATCATCAGTCCGTTGTGTAAGATCATCTAACTGCATTGCGACAACATCTGCATGAGCTTCTCTTGGCAATCTATGTCATCACCTTTGCCCCTACGGATTTATTCATCTTTGTCTTCTAGCTGACGGTGCCAGAGGTGGTGCATCATCCTTAGTAGGCATAGTAGGTACATCATCATCCGTAGGAGCCTCAGCTTGAGGATATGGATCCTGATATACCCATGGAACCACATCATAGAAACAATCATGTATGAACTGATGATGATCATTGAGATCCAACACATCTTAGTGAACTATATCATGCCTAATATATGCCTCCTACAGAGGATGTGTGATATGGGAAAGATGAGCAATTTTGTTTTACGGCAAAAAAAATAAGATTAAAATTAGTTGAAAAAATATAATAAATCTTAGTAATCATGCCAACTGCTGAATTCCAATCACCTTACATGTAAGGTTCATGATGGTGTGTCGTCAGCACCAGTCTGCATAATCCCTTTGATCAGATAACTAATAGCGTGTTGTGGGATATATGTATAGAAAGAAACCAAATTGGGCATGCATGTCCTAAAGATCAATATAACTTTCACGAAACTTCCACTAGTTTGTGGTCTGTCTACCTATAAGCATAATGGAATGTAACACATCATGATGTCCCTGTGCCATGGGGATATTCTTTATATAACCAAACTGGCACATGACCAGGATTGGCTGGTTCCACTCAATGATGTTGAAGATGATGAGTGGAACCACTACAGCATGATCACCAACCATATCTATGCAGTTTGGTGGAAGTAATGCGTACAAAAAACATTTATATAGATTCCATGAAACTGAAAATGTAAAAACAAAAAATATCTCATATAATAGCATGATAATGTTGCTAAAATTACATTGAAATAACATAAAAAGATAATAAAAATAATATTTTTATAATATTTTTTCTTACATCAGTTTGCACTATGGTATAGAATATCTGTCGAAAACTATATACATTATGTCCCAGAGTATGTTCATACATTTGAGACCAACTCCGCCTGGCTTAAAAAGTGTAATATATAGTAATCATATATAAACAACTACATCAATATTAAATAACTAAAATTAATAATGTAAACATACCTGCGTCCCGGAGGACATCCCCAAAATAGCTCCAGTGTAAGTGGTAGAATAAATTGATGAGTGATGTGTGGAATATTCTCCCAGGACCACAACATTACCAAAACCATACATCCTGAAATCTTCCATGCATCGACAAGAAAATTGGTACGCAGGAATCTATATAGATGTGACTATATAGTAGACCCCCAATTTTATGTAGCTTTCCGATCAGGATCCTCATGTAATGGGAGGAACATCATGTGTACTAAAGTCATGGAGTATTCCACACACAACAAGCATAAAATTAGTCAGAAAATATATTCATGTGTGTTATGAATAAGCTTTTACTCACTGGAATCATCAGTAATGATGGGGAAATTCTCATCAAGTCACCACATACGTAAGGGAAAACCCTATAGGACACATCGTACATCGACGACGTCAATTCCTAATAGATGATATATGATTGCAGACCAGTTTCCACTAGTGGCAACCATAAATTCATGTTTGTGGATGGGTAAATCGAGAATGTAGGAGACACCCTCTAATGTAATGTTCACCTCCCCCTCTAGGAGATGAAATTTGTGTGTCTCTATCTGCCATCTCTCAACTGATGCAGCATTCAAATGGTGATCAATGGTCTTGAATTCCTACAAAGATACAATATAAAATCTACCACATATGAGGTATTAAAAAATATCTTCTGGGGGTGAATTGTGATGAATATAATGGACTCAATGAACAAAAAGAAGCCTAATAGGTCGACGCACCGACACATCACCTGACAATTGCGTCTCCAATGCAGATAACATAGGCTGGTCTATCTGAATATCTGAGTAGAAAAACATTAATTTCATGTAATATATGACATTTATCTTGTATGGTATGAAATTTTTCAATTAATATATGAAATAATCATAAAACTAGTTTTTACCTAATCCATTAGTCAATCTAATAGGAAATGATTTGGTACTGCATGACCAGATCAATGACACTAATCGGCCTAATAGATGTATTTTCACCATATATATATAGATAGAGAAATATCATCTGATAATATTCAATATGAGACTAGTATAGAACCATCTGATCCATCCATAGAATTAAATAAAATCCTATAATTTACAGCTTAAATAGATCCAAAATAAAATCGTAGCTGAAAAATTCAGAAGAACTTTCCTTACAACATCTGATATATTTAGATTGCACTCATACTACTATGTTCATGTTCATAACATCATCAAATCACTCCGTAACCAGACCCAAACCATTATAAAATTGAGTAGATAAAAATAAATGTGATGCTCTTATACCATCAACGGTGAAGGTACCCTTGAGAGGAAATAAGTGGCCCACATTCATTAGTCGATCCATGATCACCCATACTACAGTATTCTTTTAATGTTTCCTAGATAATCTTGTCATTAAATCCATAGTTAAATCATCCCTATTCAATTCGGGAATGGGTAGAGGCAGTGAAACCCCAATAAGCCTCTGTTGATTGGCCTTCACCTACTAAATTAATTAAATTGAACAACATTATGATGAACCCGTAAAATCTATACATACACATAAAATAAGATTGCATAATGTTATGTGGTATCTCCTAAAACTAATGGTAATAAGATCTAAATTTGATTTGGATAAGAACTAGTAGGCACTTAGTTGATCCATGAGATCATTGACGTGTTGAAGGGGATACACATTCATTACCTTCATCTTGATCAGCATTCAATGATCCATACATAAGGGCAATGTGTAATTATACTTCATATTGAAAAGAATAGAATAACCCTAGGATAGGTACTCTGCCACATGAATACTTTTGATTATAGATCTCCGAACTAATTTTGAACTCACGAATCTAAAACATGGATTGGTTTTGCATCACTCACAAATCTAATAACCAAACTAAGTATTCTTTGTGAACTTAGCCACTATTAGTTAACTAAGGCTTAGCATAACATGTGATCTGAACTTCTTTCCTAACATCCCCATGATTATCTAATCGCACACATACCCTCCAACATCTATATCATTTCCCAATTTATTACTCACTTTTCTTTCTCTTCCTACACCCATTTACTATATAATTGAATCTTCATGCATCATGTATCATTATAATTAGTAAATTTTTACAATAATATAAGGATAATTTATTTCTAAATGGTGATATTATACAGATGGTGGTGACCGTGTGTGCGATGAGAGCATCATGGGGACACTAGGTAGGATGTTCAGAACACATGCTATACTAAGCAGTAGTTATCCAATAGTAATTAAGTGCACATAGAATCCTTACTTTGGTGATTAAATTATATATAGATAAAATAAACCCAATGGAAAGATGAAAAGGTAATCTTGATAGTTGAACAGTAAAATCATTGTGCATAGAATTAATGTAATATATCCTTTTTTATTTTTTATTTATTTATTTTTTATATTACTCATAATAATTATTTTCCTATATAGGTGGATTCTTTTTTTGAGTTTATGTAGTTTGTTTAAAGATATTCATGTAGTGTTGGTAGTTTGAAAAAGAAGGACAATGGTGATAACGATAAAAATGATTACACGTAAAAACTTTTACAGTAATGGATATAGTACATGATTCAAATTAAGAATTATATGATTTCCCTATGCGTCTAGGGAAACGTGTCTTCATATGACCTTCATGGAGGCATATATTGCACCTTTTTATTGGTGCTCGTTCTCTGGGATAATACATTTCATTCCAAATATGAGTCGAATTTGGACTACCTTTAGGTTGATGCCTAGTGTTGTTCGATAAGAGCATGGGTGCGCCATCAGAAAACCGAAAATTATGATATTCATCAATTGGAATCCACAAAGAGACCTAGTAGTTGTTGATACTCTCAAGCCGATAAGCTGGATCAATGAACTACACCCATGATTTTGGTATATAAGCACATGTTTCAATCACTTGGCCATAAGGATATATCAATGATTGAATGTTTCTATATTCATAATAACACATATCTAATTAAACCAATCGCACACGACCATTGTTGTAAGCCACAAAAAACTGGGATTTGTGACCCCAAATCGTTGCTCAGGATGATTAAATGAAGTTACATGATAAGTTGTAGCCACCTAAATAACTCTATCTATCTCTCATTGGAATTGGTTTCTAGAGAGAAATCCTTTGTTCAGACACTCCCCAGTATGCATTTGAAACATCCCCAAATGATAAAGGGTTAAATGACTAAATGATATGACTCATGTCAACAAGGTGCACTTTCCTTTTCGGGATCCTGCCTGATTAGAACTTCATAGTTACGCGTGCTTGGCCTGGAGTAGTGATCAGGATGGGTGACCTCCTGGGAAGTTCCCCAGGGTGTGTGTGAGTGAGGACAAAGCACACTGGAAAGGACAAGTGTTGGCCTGTGGGGAATGTCATTAGTCATATGACACGTTCGGGCACGTGGGTGGACCATGGGGTGGGCCCCACGTGTCTGCGGGGGCAACTGGCGGTACCTGGTTGGCAAGGACCCGACGACCATGTTAAGGCGGGGTGTCTGTGCTGTCACTGGGGCCCGGTTGTCACATTTGGTATCAGAGGAGGAACCCAGCCTTAAGTGCGTTGTGCACTACCTGGGTTGAGATGTAGGGACAACAACGAGGGCGTTGTTCTAAAGGGGGGGTGATTGTAACATCCCCAAATGATAAAGGGTTAAATGACTAAATGATGTGACTCATGTCAACAAGGTGCACCTTCCTTTTTGGGAGCCTGTCTGATTAGAACTCCATAGTTAAACGTGCTTGGCCTGGAGTAGTGATCAGGAAGGGTGACCTCCTGGGAAGTTCCCCAGGGTGTGTGTGAGTGAGGACAAAGCACACTGGAAAGGACAATTGTTGGCCTGTGGGGAATGTCATTAGTCATATGACCCGTTCGGGCAGGTGGGTGGACCATGGGGTGGGCCCCACGTGTCTGCGGGGGAAAATGGGGGTACCTGGTAGGCAAGGACCCGGCGACCATGCTAAGGCGGGGTGTCTGTGATGTCACCGGGGCCCGGTTGTCACAGCATTCCCCATTCAAAAAAATAGATTACACTATGAAAAATAGTCTCTTGTACCCAACCTGGAATTTTGGTTTAAAACATTATACTAATATTATATTATAATTTTATCTCTTTTGATTAACATATAATAAAATATTATTATTTACATGTGATATGTAATTTACGAACTCCCTTGAAAACTCCATTTATGTGTTTTATGATGTTGGACGTCATATATCGATATCTCCCCCCATCATCATATTCCAACCACCATTTATGCTTTGGTATTTTCATCATGTAATCATAAACATCCCGATTAACTCAATGAATATTCTTCAAGTCTCTCCTCTATCCTTTGTTGCTGAGTATTGAATGCTATCAAACAAGAACTACTCTAATCACATATAGAAGTAATTGTGACAGTAGTTTGTAATAAAAAAAGGATATTTAAACTCATTTTTATGATTTTTTTCTTCATCAACATTTCTTGAACTTTTTCACAATGTTTTAGCAATGTGGCGAATACATTATCTATGATGGGTATAGGGTGGTCTCCAGAAAAGACTCATATACTGTACTTCTTCCATGATTGCAAGATGGTGATCTGAATTAAGACAAATCCCTCCTGTATCCATAACAAACTCTCGAAGAAATACCAGAACCCATCCCCATGTTGACAAGTTCTCATTCTCCATGATTTAAAATTCCAAATGTAAAGGGGATTGATTTATATGTTTTGTGGTGGAAATCAATAATTTTCATGTATACTTTCTATACATAAATGGGCCATCAATATATATAAACAGCATGCAATGTCTATAATCTTCCACACATGGTAAAAATTTCCAAATCATTCTATCAAACACAACCATCTACATATCTACTTGGTTATCTTGGTTAACATATTCAGTAGTGTATAACCTATAGATCAGTTAATTATTATGGTGTAAAAGATCCAGAAGTAGGCATAAAACTCGATAAGACTCGTCTCAAACACAAAACACTTTCACAATAGTCTTTTTTCATGCCACCATACCTTCTAGTAAAATATTTGATACCCAAAAATTTGTTTTATTCTATCCAACACCAAAACTATGGGAATGTGTTTTCATGCTCTAATAATTTGACCAATTTTTGTTTAAACAAACTAAACATCCAATGAAGAGTGTTCCCCTGACATTCATGGGTCTAAACATGTGTGTGGAGTAAATCTAGTGTTGTGCCAACTATGAAAAATGTGATCAAATATAGCTCGTAGATGTATTTGATAGTTCGAATCATATTTTTCATAATAGATCAAATAATAATTCCTTTTTGACTCTTCTACAACATATGAGTAACGTATTTTTAGTGTGATATTATTTTATCACATTTTTCATTGTAACTTTTCACTCAGTCTATCTTAAAATACAGAAAAGAACTTCATTAGACACTCAATTTTTTTCACTAATGATTCCTAGAAATTATGTACTAGGCGTAATAACTGACCAATAAAATTATGGCAAGTGATTCATGCCTTAATTCAACCATGATGCCAATTGTTGAGGATGGTTCAACAGTCAACATATCCTCACATTATTGGGAAAATTCAATTCTTCTACATGCTCTTCTTCTTCTTATTCTTCAACTACCTCCTCATCTACTTGTTCTAATGTGTCATCTTCCACAAAATCATCTACCAACGCATCTAAAGTACTTGGATGGCTTTCCATTGAAATTTTCGATGGACGAAATGACTGAACAACTACCATTGATGATGGATCTTCTTGATGTGTTATAGTAGGAGCATATAACATAATCTCATGAAGTTGTGATGGCCCAAAATCCAATGTCGATGGAACCTTCATTATAGATATAGTGACATGTAACTCCATTATTTCATTCTCATGATGATACATATCCAATGAATGTATATATTCACATTCTTCATCATCAGTTACTAGATAGGCTACATGCCAAAACTTATATTTAAATTGAATATATCTATATATGATATATTATATCACTTTATTGGTTTTCAATGTTTACCTTTTATGAATTTTCCTTGGAAGAGATTCCAAAGTTGCACAGCCTCTAAGAATCACAACACCTTTTGGTCATATAATATAACTACATCCTTTTTCTATCACAATTATTTTACCATTGTAATAAATTTGGGTAGCCATGTATTATTATCTAATATGAACCATCATTATTAATAAAATATGATCAGAGAATCAATTTATATATGCATGCTAATAGTAAGTTGGGTTGGAATACTAATCAATCCACTAAATAAATATGTTCAAACCATATTGATGTGTAATACTTTAAACACCCCCACAATTTTGTGTTACTTACCCAAAAAATGATGTTAAACATATTCATACATATACCCATGCATCATATTGATGAGGTAAATGAACATGTCATGTGAAAGAATAGAGTTATATGAGATTTACAACCTCTACATGATTAAGCCCCAATAGACAGATAGCCAACCCCATTCAATTTCCTAAGCATGTCCAGCCTCTATGAAAGTAGGTTGTATGAAACAAAATCCCTTTATATAGGGATACTTTACTCAGGAGATCATTCAACTCATGAAGACTATAATACTTAATAAGAAGAAAATACATTAAACAATTAAATTCAAGTTCATAACATCAATTACAAACCAAGGTCATGTTAGATCAAAAACTAAATTCATTATCATACGTTGAATTTAATGCAATGGTATATTCTTGAATCTGTTTATAAAATAATTAATTCTCTCATTAATATAATTTCTTCTCTAATTAATACAGTTACTTCTCTAATTAATATAGTTACTTTGATAAATAATATAATTACTTCACTAATTAATATAGTAACATCACTAATTAATATAGTTACATCACTAATTAATATAGTTACTTTTCTAGTTAATATAATTACACCTCCAATTAATATAATTACTTTTCTAATTACAATTTAGTAGTTTCCTTATTACCATGAAGAAGTTTCCAAATTAGAATTAATTAGAATATTTTTAATTATTTAGTTTTCAAATTAGGATTAATTATTTTTAATTAATGATGCCTCTAATTACAATAAATATAAGTTTTTTAATTAGAATTCATTAATTTCCTAATTAGAATTCATTAATTGCCTAATTATAATTAATTATTTTTTTAATTATCATTATTTAATTTCTTAATTACCATTAATTAGTTTCACTTAATTAATTATAATTAATTGAACACCTAATTATAATTAAAAAACCTAATTAAAATTAATTAGACTCCTATAATTAAACACCTAATTAGAAAAAATTAAATTTCTAATTAAAATTAATTAATTACTAAATTACAATTAATTAATTACCAAATTACAATTAATTAATTATAAAATTAAAATTTAATTGAATCCTAATTAGAATTAATTACCTCATTACAATTAGTAATACACCTCATTAAAATTAATTCAACACCTTCTTAAAATTAATTAAGCATCAAATTACAATTAATTAAACACCCAATTACAATTAACTAATTTCTTAATTACAATTCATTAAAAACCTAATTAAAATTAATTAAACACATAAATAATGTTATTTAAACTCCCAACTAAAATTAATTAAACACCTAATTAAAATTAATTAAACTCCTAATTAAAATTAATTGAACACCTAATTACAATTAATTAAACTACTTACACTTAATTAAACACCTTATACCCTTAATTAAACATATAATTACACTTAATTAATTTCTTATGTTCACATAATTAATTATATAATTATAATTAATTAATTACCATTTTATGATTAATTAATTACATAATTAACATTAATTAGACACCTAATTACAATTAATTAAACAACTAATTGCCATCAATTAAAAAACTAATTTCAATTTTTTAAACACCTAATTTCCATTAATTAAACACCTAATTATAATTAATTAAACACAAAATTTTAATTAATTAAATACCTAATTACAAGTAATTTAACAAATACTTACACTTTAAACACCAAATTACACTTAAATGATTACTTAATGACACATAATTAGTTACCTAATTACCCATAATTAATTTCCTAATCACAATTAACTATACACCTAATTAAAATTAAAAAATCAACTACTTACACTTAATTAAACACCTAATACATTCAATTAAACAACTAATTAAAATTAATTAGACACAGAATTGAAATTTATTAAACACCAAAGTAAAATTAATTAAACACCTAATTAAATTAATAAGCCACCTAATTATAAATATTTAAACAAGTAATAAAAATTAATCAAACACCAAATTATAATTAATAAAAAACCTAATTTTAATTAATTAAAAATCGAATTACACTATGTAAACACCTAATTATAATTAAGTAAACACATAATATTAATTAATTAATTACCCAATTCTAATTAATTAAACACCTAATTACTATTATGTAAACACCTAATTACAATTAATTAACCACCTAGTTATAATTATTTGACAAACTAATTATAATTAATTAACCACCAAATTTCAATTAATTTACCCAATAATTATAATTAACAAAACTCTTAATTATGTAAAATAGAAAATTAATATTTCTAGATATATTAGATTAATTAATAACTAAAAAATTAATTAATTAATTTAATATTAAATAAATTAAATATTATAATTGCCTCAAATTTGTGAAATGCTGTGGTCCTTTGAAGCACAATAGCTACACATACAGAGAGAGGCAGAGTGCCGAAAGGAATTTAAGATAAATGATAAGAGAGAAGTTATATAGAGAGAGGTGGTGTTTGAATGAGGTTTGGGAATGGGGAGGAGGGTGAGCCCCCTCATATTGGGTTTAATATTTAGTCTCCACTTGATGTGTCGCTGATAGGTTTAATACTAATCCATTAGTGCCACTTGAATTTTTGTTGTTTGTTTTAGGCTATAAAGGTCAGCACCATTTCAAGTGGAACTGAACCATTCCAACACTTGAGAACAACTTGAAATGGCACTATGATGGTGGAAAGCTCACATCCTAACTTTAAGTTGCACTTTGGGGATTTTTACGCACAACACATCTTGAAGTGGAAATATTCTAAGCCATTTTAAAAATTAAAAAAATATACTGAAAAATCCCATGTATGCCAAATTAACCATGATCTATTCCGGATTGTGTTTATATGACAACTTCATTTTGGGATGTGCATACTACCGCCTCCTCAAAATTATGTGAATTTTTCACACATCACATGGAATTTGTTATTTATTTTTTTTATAAACATATATGATATAAGTGAAATATAAATACTATAATAATTATATTATATATATATTCTTATTTTTATACATTTTATTTTATTTTATTATTTAAATATGATCGGAAAAATGAAAATAAAGTTAATGCGTACATACATCCAACCATCCCCATAGTGTATTGTAGCACAATTATAGTGATTTTTTCATGGGTGAAAAAATACATATGAAACCATGTATCTAAATCATTAAATTTTCATGAAATTGGACCATTTGAATCCCCATTTTACCACATATGAATCTATAACATACTAGCTTTCATTTCATGCAATTTTCATTAAACCAACTTATGAGTAGCTTGAGGTCTTATTCGTTCTTCTCCTTTGTGGGTTTTGGTCTCCAATTATTAATTTTATAATTTGTTTCCAATGTACACTATTCTTTTTCATCCACTCCATCTAATTTTATTCCTTCTTTACCAATTTCTTATATTTCTCTCCTCTTTTGAAAACCTTAGTGGTTGTTTTAGTCATGTTCTCTTCTAGGATTTGTGTAATAATGGGTGTTATATATTCTTGGGATAGTAAATAATATATAATTACATAACCTAGTGTTCTTTATCAAAATAGATATTAATCCATTGAGTGAAGAAGGGGTTTTGTGAAATTCCCTTCAATAGAAAAACAAAAGGTTCTTATGAATTCTAAATCAATTTTATAATAATATTATACATAAATGTGAGAGATTTTATGAAATTTTAAGTTTTGTTAATGATTCCATGTTTCTATTGATTTTAATATGTAGGTTTTCATTGGTGTTTTGATAATTTGTTTCTGAAAAATCTATTAATGCATAATGAGTTCTTGTTAAAAACATTTTGAGTCCATTTTCCAATGAATTCAATGCAGTGTAAGGATTTTGATTCTGTATTAACCAATAATGTGTATTTTTAATGAACATATTTCTATAAAATGTTTTGTTAGTATTCAGTGGTATTACATTATTGTTTTTTACTAAATGGTGATATTTTATGAATTTTTTTTACTAATTTAATTTTACGTTGTTTTGAATGATGTTCAATCGATTATGTTGACTTTTTTTTATTAGTAAATTATTTTTTCATAATTTTTCCCAAATTTTATCGGAATTCTCATTTAGAGATTTTGGGAAAGGGTTTATTATAAATTATGTTATATCATTGATAAAATATTTTTTTTGATATGATTTATATTATATTTTACTATTTTTAAAATGGGTTGGGTTATTATTAAATAGATGTATAAATACAAAGGGACTTATTTAAATAATTGGATTATTAATTTGAGAATAGAGGTTGATTTACATGTTATATTATTGAAATGTATTGATGATATTCTTACTTGTTTCTATAATTCCAAAAGCCAGGGAGAGCCTAGATAATGGGGTTGTATTACTGGTTTTATTTAACAATATTTTTTTATCAATGATAGATTCTCAAAAAAGATAATTTTCTAGATATAGTAAATATTATTTCTCAATATCAACTCATGTGCAGTTGTAATAAAACAGATAAGAAGACATTGGGATTTATGTTGTTCAACGTAAAAGCCAACTTCTTAATACAACCAGTTATTCTCCATGGTTACATATTCTTCACTATAAAAATAATGATTACATCAAGATACAATACCAACTAATATATTTATTTTACTCTAGAGTCCCTCTAGATTATTGTCCAAATTCTTGTACTTATTTAAATACTTCTTCTACATCCAACACTGACTTATATACTTCTTCAAATTCTAGAACCATCTAGAATAATTCTCTTATATCAATACCCAACATAAATACATTTTCTATTCTCTAGAGACAAACTATATATAGAAATCCTTTTACATTATGGTTGGAAATGTATTCCTCTATAACCACAGAGGTTCATGTTTTCTCATATACCACTTCATGATCTTTAGTAGTGGCTTGTAGCTCTGTAGATATTAAGATTCCTTCTAAATATAGTGTGATCTATATTTTCCTCAGTGTATTTGATACTTGATGTATCATTATCTCCCAAAATACTATTGTGAAATATTTTATATATCTCTATAAAACTCAAATACTCTTTATTGGATAACCCATAATATAAACCAGTATGTAAATTTTAATTGAAAAAATAGGTTTCTCTTTTACACCTTCATTTCTTCCATATTCTCCTCTATGATTCCTTCTTAAGGGTTGAATAAACTCAAAAGTGTTTATTTTACTTTTTAATTTATTCTGATTGAAACCCAAATTAATGCAAAATTAATATGTATATTATTTGACATATAATATCCTAGAATTATTCTTCATTAATGTTATATGAATAATGATCAATATATCTAAATATTATTCATTTATTGTGTGGATTTATTAAAACATCATCATATCCATAATTAATCATTATCATGATTAATATTTCATGTTTAATACCACTATTAAATGTCTATGGAATTCAGGTATAACACTTATTATTTATGTAGTCAATGAACAATCACATTCTGATTATTTCTTCATATAAATAATCATGCATCACATATATTCATCAATCCTATAGAATGTAATAATTTTTTACATAAATTATTCATTGATTATTAAACAACTATATTATTTTTTTCATTTGGAATTTCTTCATGTGTTATAAATATAACCATTTTATGTATAGATTATATAGAGATAATGGATTCAACCCTTAATTCTTTGAAAAATTATGAAAATATAAAACACAACTTTATTTAATGATAAAAGAACTCACCTTGGTGGAATCGCCAAATGAAATCCATGTCTTAACATCATAACAAAACATTCATGTGTGCTAGATGACATTTATGATTTTCTTGACGATTAAAACTCACACACACCTATTCTCATGTAAGGATCATAGACACTATTTTTAACCATATAAATGTTTCATCTCCTCCATTAATTATATTGAAAGAAAACTATAGAGGAAGATATAGTCATTGTATCATTCATGAGAGATCTCACATATCCCAATAAAAGAGCAACAATAGTGTTCGCATGTCTGGAAATAACCTGATGGTAAAAAGATAATTCTTGATGGTAGAACATCATGATTTGGGGTCGTACATAACCCTTAAAAAAGTCATCTAATAACAAATTCACCTTTATGTAATCAATCAACTACCCTTATGTAAGATTCTTTATGTACCCTTATGAGTTTATGTAGCCTTATGTTAGCCACCACATGTACCCTAACACAAGGTTTCTTAATATAATATAGCTGGTGTAAATGTTAATGTACCATTATACGAGGTTCAAAATTCTATCCTTACCTTCAAATAATTTTATTAATCCCTAGTTAACCATCAAATATGTTTAAAAATTTACTCAATATAAAATATATACTTCTAAAAAACTCATTGTTAATTACCAAGGACCTCAAATTTCAATAACATGCTGAAGACAATGTAAATTTTTCCACCAACACATTCCATATATTTATTTAAATATGATCATATCAATTGTCATATTTACAAGGGTAATTTCTCCAGCATGGTGTATAATGCCAAAAAATTATTTCTTAGAAATTAAAGAAGAATCACCACATCAAATTTACTCACCAAACACATATATACAGATCATTGCCAATAAATACAACACTAAAGCTAAAAAATCTCCTTCATTCTATTTTGTTTCTACTTTTTATTAATATTATAAACTTACATATGGTTGATACAATATTTTGTCCCCCTTATTGATAATAATATTCAAATTATAAGTGGAGGTATTCACATATTTTCTTCCACCTTTCATGGAATTTATGATTCTATTTCCTTGTTAGGGAAAATTATAATACAACATGGTTATCATCATAAAAAACTTTTTTCATTACTCTATGTCTAAATACGATATCCCAATATAGTAAAAAAAGATAAATACAAACAAGGTTTCCTATGTTATCTATAAAAATTATCATATGTGATATAATTATTAGTTATTATTATTTATCAAATAGGGGATGTATTAAAATATATTATTTTAAAATAAACATTTAATATTCACAAATCTCAACTAACTGTCACAATAGTTCAAGTAAAAGTCATGTAAATACCAATTATTCTCATATTTTGATAAAAAAATTTCCCTAAATAAGTAAGAATAATTCAATCATAATAATGGTTTATATATTGGATTATTATACCTTAACCATCAGGTTTTACATCATTAAAGAGGTTCTAGATTCACTAGAATTTAGGAAAATAGTATATTATCATGAATGTTTATTCCCATTAAGTAATGAACTATTCCAATTATATTTTCAATGCATTTCATAGATTCCATGAGAAAAAATCTATTCAATATCCCAAGTAATAACAGCAAAAACGTCTCTTTAAATTACCTACATATTAACTCAAAACACATAAAACAATAAGAATAATGTGGGACCTCTGGGTTTCTATGAAATAAAATTCATACTGTGAGATTCCTCTCAATCTAGGTCATTATATTCTCTCAATATCAGCAAGGGAATATATCATTGAATGACAATTTATTTTTTCACTCTTATTCGTTTGATTAACTTTGTAATTACCTTGATCTTAATATTTTTTTGAATATTTTTTTCTACCTAAGTCTTCATAGTATTTGATTTTTTGATTGTGGATAATTTCTCTTAATATTTTATATTAAATTATAAAAAAATTTCTTTCCTTTTAAATAAATTTTTTTTCACACCTTACAATTTTTTAGGTGATTTTATTTGATTAGAATAAATAATTAAGAAACCTTTCATAAAAGTCCCTATTTTATTAGGGACTTCACATGATATTTTATTCATTTTATTTAGAAACCACTTCAATTTCATAGCATGACAAGCCTCTATATCTTACCATGTAATTCATTCCTTAGATATATGAGTGTAAAAAAGGAATCACACAGGACATTATTCTAGAAAATGATATTTTTTTATAGATATATGTTGTATATATCAGTCACATGATTTTTTTCATTGTGAATGTTTACTCATGTTCTCATAAAACAGCACTAGGTTCTTACCACATTTATGGTAAAGGAATATTAAACCATCATGTACATGATATTTCTTCATTATTACTATGAAAACTATAGAAAAAATTGTAAAATATTCTTCTGGATTAGTTCCAGATATTTCCAAATTCGTGTTATAATTGTCATATTGAAAACCAAACCCCACCATGGTTATAGTGTTTTGGCCTTCATGTAATATTCTTCACTTCATGTGTTGTGTAATACATTATCATTTCATTTGTAGCCGACTTATCCATATTCGTTATTTTCATAACTACATTTTCAGATAAAATACATTTATTTTTAAACTAACTAATTACATATTTAAATTGATCATGTGGTGTTATCATCCCATTAGCCTGAGATTATTCACTATTTTCTTATACATATTTAGTGTAGTATTCTATTATTCTAATCATGATGAATAATTACTTTTAAATTTTGAGTATTAATAAATTCTAATAACGTTGGGGAAATATTTTATTCAAGATTCATTTCTATTTTTATGTTCTAGAGACTTCAATTTATAATATATCATATTAACTATATTGGTTTCTTAGTTGATTCTCAGTTCTTCCTTATAAACAACAACATATTTATTTTCATTTTCAATATAATTTTTGATCTTCATGAGGTATTTTATATGTATGATATTTATTTTTCATTAATCTTATATTCATGTTTTTTCCCTTAATCTCCATCATCATTACAACTTCCTAAATAAGCTGTTTTCTTTACAAGAAAAAAGAAGAATACATAACTATACAAATATAATCAAGACTGTAATTATTTACTATTTTTTACATAATACTTATATTATTACTGTTTGTGATTTTCATCTTCTACTTCCCCCTTTTTTGTGAGTTTTCTCACTATATATATATGATTTGGATTCTTCAGCCATATATACAATATTTTTTGAATATTTTTCAGAGTCGACATTGTTGAATAATTTTATTGATAATTAATTCTTGACCATATATATGATAATATTTAATCCTTTTGATATGAGATAAATAATTTTATGGAGGTATTCATCACTCTCATCATCAATGTATTCAGATTCATCAGCCTCTTCTTCAGTGGCATTTTTCTTTCTCCTTGCTTCGAAATCTATTTCATCTTTTTCAATATTTTTAAAAATATGTACCTTTTTCATAATATATTCATTGAAAATGATTTGTATATCATCAAGATACAGATAATATATTTCTTTTGGGGATAATGTTTCTGAATGAAAATGATTTATTAAATTACTCTTCATTTTTCAAATGATAAATTCGTTTAGAATCTCACCAATTCCAAAAAAATATTCTAACTATCTCACTTAATATATTTAAACAGTCATCCAAATTTTATTCATACAGAATTTTGATTTCCTTGGAATGAATTCTCTAAACCTATAGTTTAGAATTCTTGATAAAATATTCATCATTAATTACATTCAAAATGGTCAGTAATTTTTTCTTTGATCTACTTTTAATTTTGGAGACCCATAAGCTTTTTAGTCTTTCTTTAATAGAGAAATGTTGAAGGAATTTTGTTCCATTTTGAACAGTTATATATTTCTCAAATTAACTTTTGGAATAGAATAATCAACAATAATAGTAGAAATCCCCTTGTTGTTGCATCTATAACTTCTAAACCAAGTGATATGAAGTAGGGTAACATCCAATTCCTACAACTATGATAATTATTAATATAAAAAATATTAACACATATACTATTGATAGAATTAATATTCCCTTTTTATTAGAATAATATATACAAATTTATATTGAACTTTTTTATCCATGTTCTACTTAGAGTGACCCTAACTAGATTAACCATTGATAGGAGTGAATAAATGTTTTTTAATTCTATATCATTCAAACTCAAACTATCAATTTTGTTAATGTTCTTGAACCACATAATATTATCTCACAATTTCACCTCATGATAAATTGTAATAAAATATATAGAAACACTAATGGATTTATAAGTCCTAGTGTAAAATCCCACTCCTTACTAAAACCAATTATTTCCCACAAATATTGATTCTTCACTATCAAACAGGTAATTTTATCCACTTCCAGGACTAATTGAATGAGTTCATCTTCCATGTTGTCAAATTTGAGTCTTTTTTTTCCTCCATCACAAACAGACAAACTTGTCTCACTTGAAGAACCAATTTAAATACTTCCATTATTTTCAGCACCAAATGATGGAAATCTACTATATATAAACCTAACAAAAATTAATTACCCTGTTTAGTGTTTATCCATAGCTAAAAATATATCCAACCTTTGAGATGATAACATTCCACTATGATCTGACCTGATAATGTTTTATTGGGTACCTCTTCAAGATATTTTGTAGTCCCTTACTAATCTACTATAATTGAAACTCTCCAAATATGGTTGACCATGATTCTCCTCAAATTCCACAATACAAGATTTAACATTTTTTCCTGGAATATGATTTCAAAATCGTTGAAAAATATCTACAAACCCCAAAACAACTTCTTCAACAAAATGAAATATATAATAATATGATTATTATAATTGAAACATTAGTTTCCCATTCACATGAACTCTTATTCAATATTATCTACAATTATTTTTTATTCACAAATACATAAATCAAAAAAATTATTATTCTTCCTTTTAATTGGGACATAATGAAACTTGAATTAACATCCAAGTAATTCTGGATATTATTTGATGAATAATATCCCAAAACTATTCTTCATTAATAATTCACTAATCAAAATTATAATATTATGTTATTATTCATTGAAATCAAAGCACTATTTTATTTTCTTGATATACATAATTCCTTATTCTCATGGGTATAATTTCATGTTTACCACCCCTTATTAAATGTCTGTGGAATTTTGGTTTCCACCTTCTTATTTATATAGTAAATAAAGAATATGGTATCCCTTATTTCTTCACACACAAAATCATGCATCACATTAATGAATAAAACCTGTTGAATGCCTTAATTTTATTGATTCCTCTTAATTTTTCTTAAATACTCACAATCTTCCGTTTTTTAGAATTATTCCTTGGTTATGCATATACATATGTTATGCATGCATTAGGAATTGTGAATGGATTTAACCTTTTATATAATGATAGCCCATGAAATTAATGAACACCCCCTTTTTTTAATCAGAACCCAAATGGACACAATGGTATCATCCACAAAAATCAATTTATTCTCATCATAACTCAAATATCATTATTGAAATAGCATCTACATGCCTGTATAAAAAATTGAAACTCTCACATCCCTTTTCCCAAAAAATCATTCTCTACTTTCCACCACATCTAATCATTATCTCCATGGTCAATTATTTGGAATGGTAGATCATGATGATGTTACAGTCACTGTATTCTTAATACATGACATGACTTATCACGGGTGAAAATAAATAGTATCAATACCATGCCTGGAGGTAGAAATATTGGTGGGAACAATCATGGTTGTAGCACCCCCTAGTGGTCAAAATCGTAGTGATTATAATAATATTCATGGTAGGATCATTTGATTCTTGGTGGTAGCACATCACCCATACACTGGTCATGTAATCTCATTTGTACATTTATGTAATCCTTTAACTACCCTTAAACAATCTTCTTCAGGTAAAATTATGTATGGGTTTTCACTTATCTGAACCTCTTAATGTACCAATATACACAAAGATTTAATTTTATTTACGTAAATTAAATATCAATGTATAATTAAATAGATGACAAAATTCACTCCATACCATTACATAAGTAAGGTAATTACCAATATATCTTTACCTAAGTATCCAAATTAACATAAATTCAAATATGACCATCACAAGCACCTGAGTCCCAATTTCTATGTCCTTTAAACGTCAATCATATGAAAAATTTCAGGTTCATTTATCAACTAACACTTTTCATATATTTCTCGAAATATTAACACATTAATCACTAGATTTAAAAACAATAATTACTCAATCATGAAATAAAATTTATTAAAATAAATTTGTAGGAATTCTGTAATAAAAACCACTTAATCTTCACTTTCCAAAAACATATTAACACAACAATGACAAAAAAATTGGAACAATAGTTTCCTAACATAGATTGGGTACATATAATGGGAACCCTTGGTAGCATAGTGTGAGATATATAATGTCACTAAACTAGTGTATATTTTAAACATTATATGTTCCCCATGTTATGTTTTTTACATGTCTATAGGATTTCCCTCAATGTTTCTACTTTAGAGAAATTCAAGAGGTAACCTTATTGTTAGAATCAAAAAATATAAAAGAATATGGTTTCGCAAATGTATTCTTAACCTTATCCTGTTAGGATATATAAACTATATGATAGATTATGTTCTCACCTTAATATATTTTCCCTTTTCAATGTTTTCGACACTTTAATTATTTTCCCTTTCTATCATATATATATATATATCTAATTATTATTATTTTTTACACTAACCAGGTTTACATGGAATTGTGCTTATGGTTTTATCAATTTTATCATCAATTATAATTTGTTTCAAATTTTACCAATTCATTACGTTATTTTGAATGGAATATACTGATTAGAATATTTATAAAAATTTTATGTTGAAGGAATTAAATCTATCTCCTCCAAAATTATTCATAATGTTTCTTTCCAAAATTATATAATCCCTATTGGATTCCATATATGATTATTTTAAGGTGAAATATTTTTATTGGGGTTTATTATATATTCGTAAAAATTAGAAATAAAAATTTAAATTTTTATTTGTATGTTGAAATCTAATTCCAAATATGTGTCATAAAAAGATTTGCATTAAACATTTTTTGAAATCATGTTATGTATGTGTATCCAACAACATACGTGAAAACCATGGTGTGTTTGTGGCTGTCATGTCTTTTGTAAGTAAACATGTTATGTTAAGGTATTGATAACACACATTATAATTAGGAGTGAAAATTGTGTGGGATATATAGATGACCTTGGGTAACATATTAGAGATCTCATATAGTGGTTTGGGTTTATGGTTTATTAAATATGTTTGAATAATCCCTTTAAAAATTTACTGTATCTCATTGTTTCATTGTAATTTTACTTGTTCTATATTATTCATGTCATCTTTCACTATGGATTATAGTATATTTTTCCCTTATTTTGGTACATTTACTCTTTGAAACAACTTATTTGATATGATTAGATGTCTAGTGCATGGACACAACTTATCAAAATATTGATAAGATACTATTTCTTGTTTATTGTTGTTTTAAGGGTTAAATGATTTACTTGTGTTTATATTTGGTTCCCTTGAGGATTTTTTTTAGCTTAGGTATTTTGATAACTTAGGTGATATGCTAGGTTTCCTTAGGATGGTTAGTTATAGTTGATGTTGTGAGTATGTCCCTATAACAGAATATTAATTAAATAGAATGATGTGAAAAAGAATATCATTATTTTATTTTTGAGAGAGTAATATAATTGAACAATGTATTTTTTTATAATTCATTCATAATCCTTCTTATAAAAATTTGATTAAATTGATTTTGAATCACCTAGAGGACATATATTTCCAATGGAATTCTCCCAAAATTATTATACAAAGACATTAAAAAAATGTTCACCTGCGTCATCAGACTAATTCATAATAACTTTAGATTTCTTGAAACATATAACCAAAAATCCATGTGTTGAAAGTAAAAGTTATTAAATAAAAGAAAAAATTTATTTTAAATGGTTTAGTATGAAATTAGTACACTGAAAGGGGAAACATTTAAACATTTCATTGTATGGAAAATAAAACATTACTTATTTGAAACTAATGAGTCCCTCAAGATTACTAAAAAAAGTGATTATAATTACAAAATATTTACATTGCACCATCAGAACAATAGTAACCACAACCTCTATTTGTAGTGAGTTAAAATTGATCTTCCAAATCCAATGTAATATTAGAAATATTAGTGTGTATATGTTCCACTATTCACACTACTTAATTGTTATATCAATCCTTATAATTATTTTCTCACTTGGTTAACTCAAACCTCTATCATAGGGAAAACTACACATCCAGAACCATTTAAAAATCCCATCATAATTTCCTTAACATGACCATATGCAATTAGAACAATAATAAGAAACACTTTCTAAAATTACTACTCTTGGAATCCTTCATCTCAAACACTTAAGAAAAATGCTTCACTCATTATTAGAGAGTCCTAATTCTCTTTTATTCCTACATGAAATAAATCTAAAATAATTTCATTATAATATATTACGAAAATATATATATAAAAATTAATAATACATTTCGAAATACAATTGGATGAACTATTAGTTTATTAAAATATTAAAATAATCACTCGATCATAGTATCATAACACCACTATTTGAAGTGTTTTTTATAATGAATTTATGCTCAAATATTTTTACTCAGACAACTAATTAAATTATATTCAAATATAATTAGCTAAAATATTGAAATAATATATAAAATATTTTTAAAATATTGAACAATAATAACAGTAATAAAAATAATTATATCTTTTACTTAATAGTAGCATATATATCTTTTAACTAAAACTGGTAAATTCTTACTACCAATACCATTCTGGATACCATTAATATACATGTTTCAATTCTTATTGATACACTACAATAATAAGTATTGAGGTGATACCACTAGTTATTATATTATACTGATAATTATAATGGGGAGTCATTAGTACAAAATAGGATGTTATTGTCATGGTTTATGAGAGTGTTATAGCTGGATCAAAGATGTTTTATACCACCATTCTATGGTAATAATACTATAAGAATAAAGTGGAATTCCATTTCTATCAAACCATAAGAAATTATTTGGTTTGAATAGATTAAGGGTATGATATAATATATGTTCAATGGAATTTCTAGGAACGAGAATGTGTGAAGGTTACTTCTATATTTAACTACATGCAAAACATATGAGTTTCACATTTCATAACATAGGTAATGGTATGTTATCTCACTAAAAAATAGGTATTGTTAATTATAAATATGCTACATCGGGGTATAATGTATGCTACATAAAGGTAATTGATAATACAAATGTATTGAGTGAAGGTAAAGTGTATGTCACATAAGGATACATAAAAGGTATGAAATTGTATGCATAAAATTATTAAGCCAACCTAGGGTTTGTTGAACCTATTATAAGGGTAAAACTATGTTTATAATACTTTCTTAAAGGTTCCTAATTTTAAAATTATTTCATAGGATACTATAATTCTTGGGTAATGGTATCCATTTACATCTAGGTGTTGTATCAGGGTATTTTATAGTTACATAAGGTTAATTAATATATTAGAATGTTCAAATAATGATAGTTTTATAGGTACATATGGGAACATGAAAAAAATATATAAAGGGGACATTCCATATATAAATCACATGTATGTGTAGAATAATAGATATATATGGTTAAATGAAAGCATATTTGTAAAGTACAAGGATTTTAAAATGGTATTTGTTTTCTGAATTAATGAGTGTTGTAAATTATATAATATTATACAAGTAAATAATATAATGAAATTAAAAAAAATCATTTATTAGTATCCTTATATTATATATTTATTAAGCCAATTTTAATTCCAAAAATTATAGATGTAAAATATATAAAACATAATTTCTAAAAAGGGAAAATATTAGTCCCCCAAATCTACTAGAATCATATCCCCATTGGCTGAAACTATAAATATGAATCAAAATTTTAATAAACCAATAAACATCTTAAGAGTTAAAAATAAAACCTTAGGATTAATAATAAGGAATATTTTGTGAATTAATGAAGTGATATTTATTAGGTATAAAGGAAAATGTGACCATTGGGATTCGACCATTATTTGGCATTGTTCAAATATGATTGTTGGTCAGAATAGCAGTTGGTCAATTCAAACATTATGAATAGTAACCATGAGTGATTATTTCACATTTACAGTTCATATTTATTAGTAGTAATGACAAAGGAAAATTTATTCATAAAGTACAAAAAATGGCCCCAACTAGTAATGTCATTAAATTTGAAGCCTGTTTTTCAAAATGTAGAAAGGGGGTTTCATCATTAGAGTTTTCCCATGAAAAATACTAGTAGAATCGTCATCATGTTAATCCTGAATAATTTCACCTATGAGATAAGTTCAATTTAGTATATATTTCTACTTAATCAATGTTATCTGATCTGACACCATGAAACTACCATCATCATACAACTTACCATTCAGGAAGACATGGGTGTTATTAGGGGTTACATGTGAAGACCTTATTTAAATACAGTTAAATCACAATATATATATATAATTTATATTGTATCAATTCCATTTTATGAAAACTTTTGGATAATTAAATTTATGGTTAATTAAGATTAATTTGATAAATTGATTTCTGGACATCAATTAAACATAATTGTTTTAATAAAAAGTATTAAATTTTAATGATAAAATATGGTATTATGACTAATATTTTTTTAATTAACGGGGATTTGAAAATACTCTTATTTAAAAAAAATGATAAATTACATTTATAATGTCCTTGGAAATTTTAAAAAGCAAAAAAATGACTTTGACTTAAAACCTATAATTTTCAATAAATATGGATTTAAATATTTTAGTCTACAAATTCACATATTTAGAATATTAAAATAATAAAACAAAATTATTTTTGAAAACAATAGAATTAATTTTGGTTTGGGTGAATTTCTGATAAGTCTTTACAATACTTTAATTTTAAATGAAATGTAAAAATACTATTTTGAGTTTCCACCAATTTTTTTGGACTCATGTTTATGTAATAATGACTTAATCATTACATAACCAACTTTAATGATCTAACATTTTTTATTTTATTAATATAAATTATTTCAATATGTATTTATCAATTTCTAAACATATAAGTGACTTTCTAATGAATACAGTGGAAGTTTTTATATAAAAAACGTTACATTATTGAGAAAATAATTTCTCATCCTAAAAGATGTTTTAAAAAGTGTTTTTCGATTTGATTTGACATTAGTATAACAAAATATGACTAAAATATACAAAACCATGAGAAAACTCCATGGTAAAGACATTTTTTTTCATTTTTCACAATGTAGATTTACAAGACATTTATTTTGAAATTATTAAAAAATTCCACCTATTTCGTTAAAAATACCCACCCATTTCAATATTAACCTTTATTCATAATATATCCTCAATGAAGTTATTGTTAGTTATCCTCACATGAAATCCACCCAATGTGTTCTTACGACCCCAGTGTTCTAAAATTCAATACTTTAGAGAAACTCATTAAAGTAACATAATTATAATACTCTTCTTTTCTATTCAAGAAATTATTTTTTGTACATCATATAAATGGTTTGTTACATTATTTTCACATGATTTTGACCAGGAATTTACATCTTAAATAATTATTTTTCAATGGGATACCCCATCCTCTCTCATTTTTTCATTTTCTAAAGCCACATTTTATACTCGTCATACTATAGTATTTACTTCTCAATATTCCCTCTATTATTGGAGAAAATATCATTTATTTTCTATCTGTAAATTCCATAATCTCTTTATTTTCCATGGAAATTAAATAATATATAAAAATTAATTATTTAATCATCAATTTATATATATGAAACCCATATTCATTTTATGAGGTTTAACAATGATTTAATGATATTGTCTTTAAGTAATTTTGTACATCATGATTTTTATGAGAAACTAATTCATTATTTGACATGGGTTATTAATGAAATGTTTATTAAAGATCTATGTGGCTCAAATTAATTAGGTCATATGAAGTATTTCACCTTGATATTTTCCAAACCCACTAGGTAAATAATTCAATCTCTATGAATGACATGTTTTATGATACCTTAGTGAATAACTATGCTAATTTCTATGTATGACACATTAGTGATAGGCCCTATGTGACATTAATATTAATATCTCATTTAAATATTATATAAACATTTCCATGTAATGATTAATTTTCATTTTATTATAGTCTACCACATGTTCTTAATGGTATGTATCATCATCACATTCAATATTTCTCCATTGATTACTCCCTTATTGGGCTACATGATCACAACATTCCTTTGATGTATGTCCCCAGAATATGATATACAATATAATTATCCTATAGTGAACCCATGAATATGTATTTTATGTAGAATTAGAATAATGTTTTATGATTTAATGTGCTATTTTTCTAATTTAAATGAAACAAAATATTATATTATCATGTGATTTGTTTCATGTAATGAAAATATTATATATAAAAATGTGGGTTTCCATAGTTTGTATCAGTGAATTGTTTAGTTATTTATTTAAATTATGACTTGAAAATAATGATACAATTCCTAGGGATGAGACTAAATATAATAAAAATATCCTGGTATATTGTTAATTATAAAATATGTGGTTTCCCTGAAACTATATCATTGTATAGATATTACATGACGATGTGAATCTGACAAGGATATACCTAGGGGTTACACGTAAAAACCCCAAATTTATCTTGAAATAGTAGGGAATAGGTTCATGACACTATGACTTACAACACACCTAGTTTGACACTCCCAGGGGATATTTTTGATTAATCACAATATTTTTATAAACCTTTTTGAAGTGTATATAGAAAATATAGTTGTTGTTAGAGGAGATTAATCGAATATTCAAGCACGATGTTTTTATAAGTAAGTCCTATTTATAATTAAAAGATTCATTAAAGTAAAATATCTCTAACTAGGGGTTTATTCTTCAATAAAAATTATGGAAATTAAGGGGAACTGTTTAAATGATGAGTGGAATTAATAATGCAATGAGATAACTATGATGGATTATAGAATGAAAAATAATATGATCATGATTAATAAAGTAAAATGAGATATGAATAGTAACAACATTCATGAAGAGTGATCATATTCACCTCAAAGTGGACAAATTTTCATTGAGTCCTTCATGCGTCAATGGCCACCTTTTGTAGTTGATCGACTAACCTATTGACTTCTGAACAACTGATGTTCTATTAAAATGATCTTTTATGTACTCTATTGTATAGAGATAGAGAGTTTCACAATAGAATTAAACCATTTATAAGTTGGAGCTACGTAGTGGTGGAATCTAATTATAGACATGAATCCAATAAAATATATTGATTCTCATAAGTGGAAAGATTTCAAGGGAGTCATTTTCGGTGCATATTTTACAACTTCAATGTGGAAAAAATGTTGTAGGAATTATTAGTTTTGAGGAAGATGAAAAATTAATTTGTGGGAATCTATGAGAGGAACTAAAATATTATTTTATGATACAGCCTTTGGTTTTTTATATATTCTCAGGAAATGGTTGGTAGATTTATCAGTGTATTGGGACACTTTTAATTGAGTAATTTTGAAAATTGTATCTATAAAATCCTTAATGAAATAGTGCGGAGTGCTATGAAGGTTAAATTGGATTTTTGAATTATGAATTTTTCACATATTTAAAATGAAAATAATAGATAAATGGATGAAAATTTAGGGTTGAATTTTGTTCATTAATGATGAGGAAAGAAAGTGAAACTTACCACGTGCAACAAATGTGGTTTCTGAAGAACTCGGGAACACCCTAAGAGGGGTGGTGTGGATCAGGGTGTCATATTTTTCTTTTCAATGGATAGATATTATAATCATGATTGTAGGAACATTTAAAACCTATCTTGTTGTAATTTTAATTAATTAAAAAATTCACAAGTTGAAAGACCCCAAAAAAGGTTTAAATGGGACACCACTAAGAGTGATTGCAATGATAATACATCGATTATGTCGGTCACATGTAAATCTACAATTCATCACAATATGTGGAATAAAAATTTTCATAAAAAGTCACTTTATTCTAGGAACACTTCCTTTACAAGATTAAATGGATATCACACATTTTCCCCACGAACACTACCATAAACTCTCCCAAACCAACTAATTTGAGAGAAGTTAAACACAATTAATCAACATAAATGTTACATCAATAGAATTTCAATGTATACATTATATATATATATATATATTAGGAGAGTCTTCTTGAATAAATTTCCTGAATTAATTTACTTTAAATCACGGATAAAAAATGTGATGTTCATAACATGCAAGAAACACACACTAGCACTTAATCAAATTACCTACTCTTACGTGCAAGATTTTTTATTATCATGTAAGATGAGTTTTATATAACTCTTATTTTCTCTGCAACCCATATCTTTTTGTAAACAACACCATAAGTTTAAATTTTTCTTTTTATACAAAAGGAAAACATTTCATGCATGATTTACTATCTATAACTCTTCTATGTGAAACTCTTTCCCACAAAATAAGAACCTGATCATTTTGGGAAAAATTTGTAGTCTTGAGAGGGGGAAGATATCTATTTATAATACGTGATCATACTGTGAGTAATATTATCTCATAGTGAAGAAAACCATTTTATACATTTCATTTAGTGTGCAAGTCTCTTCCATGAAACCTAATATTTTATGAACATTTAAATCATTCCCGCACTTTTTTCCTTTTCCATATTTTAATGAGATAATTCCAAAACATTCTTTGAATTATTGTTTCAAAACCACCATCAATATTTTTCACAACTCCCTCATTCAAAAATAGTTTCCTCTATTCCCCAATTATTAGCACAAAAAATTTACAAAAATCTGGGAAATGATGCCACCTTTAGAACAATTGTCTTGTTGAATTGTATGATCCAATTTTTTCCAACTCTATAATCTTACATGTCATTATTGAAAACAAACATAAACCACACTCAATTTACATAAATGAATGTCCCAAGTTCTAATAGAAAGAATTATTTTTAAATCTTCTTTCATGGTCGTTTAAAGTGATACCAATGTGGAAGAGATGGGAATATAGATTTTAACTATCATGGTGAGGTGATGACTAAACATTACTACACTAAGGAAAAAATGAAGTTAGTGTAGGACCAAATAAAATTTCAATACATTAAGTGTGGAAAACATTGAAAATTTTTCAATCAACACCAAATTAAAATAAAATAAAGGGATACCACAATCAACATTAGCATAGTCTAAGGGATCAAGGTTGTGAATTTTTTATCATGACTTCTAATGTATAGGCTCTAGAATAATTAGTGTATTGTACACTTGTTGTTCTCTAAAAGATGGAAATTATGTTTTTTGATTTTTTTATGCACATCCCATTATTAAATTAATTCTTTCAAATAGTATAGATTCAATAGCTGATTTTTTATAAGTAGAGTTATTATTCATGATTCCTGGAGGAACTATCATATCATCAACGTTGTATAAAAACTATATAATTAGATTTTATAATTGAAATCTCATCAAAAATACATTATTCATTTTGATAGGGTAATTTGAAACTGTGACAGAAATGGATTGGATCTCAATGTATAATTATAATATGAACTATAAAAGATTGGAATTTTTAGTAGCCTCAAATGGAAAACCTAAATTTATTTTTAATCAAGATATGTCATGGCCAGATAATTATTGATAATAACCTCCCATATCCTTTTATAATGAAATTATTGATGAATCGGTGGATGTAAATTAAAGTATAATGATGAAAAATGTCCTAGTCATTCAATAATAAATTGATGTGTTTCCTAAATAGTAATCTAAACCACCACCAGAATGAGGGTTAGACTTCTCTATTGTTCGTATACCTAGATACATTCTGAGATTGAACACCTAGTAGAGAATAGAAAAATTTGATGTTATAGGAATTAAATAAACAACTTCAAGATCATATGGAGAAGGGATTTATCTGAACATGTGTGTCTCCTTGGGTATATCCCATTCTCTACAAAAAGAAGAATAATGGATCAAAGTTATTATGAATTGATTATAGATATCTTAACATGATCACAATAATGAAAATGTACCCACTCCCTTGGATTCATGATTTATTTAACTAGATTCATGGGGATCAATTATTTACCATGATGGACCTCCAATCATGGAATCATTAATTGAGGGTGAACAAAAAATGTATTCCTAATACATCCTTGAAAATAGGATATGATAATTGTGAGTTTTTTATGCCTTATGGCTTGACTAAGGATCTTATAATGTGGTTGGATTTGATTAATAGATACTTTAAGGACTAAAATTATAAATTCATTGTATTTTAAATTTAATATATTATTATATATTCAAAAACTTGTGAGGTAGATGATTTTCATATAAGGGCCATTTTGAAAACTCTAAAGAAGGAGAAGTTTTTTGGAAAGTTCCTCAAAATTGAATTTTTGTTAGAACATGTTGCATTTTTAGGGAACATTGTAAAAAAATGGAAGAATATCATTTTACCCTTCTAATTAATAGGTTTAATAGGAGGTCGCATCCTATAATAGTAAATGTGATATTTTGTTTCCTTAGTTTAGGAAAATAATATAGTTGGTTAGTGAATAACATTTCACTTAATTATCGTCCAATAACAAAGCTAACTAGAAAATGAGTTATATTTATCTTGATAAATGATTTTTATGAATGATTCCAAGAATAGAATAATTTTTTGGTTTCTAAAATTATGTTGAATCTAACCTATTTTGGGGGAGGATTTATTATTTAATATGATGCCTATATGCAATGTATTGGGTGAGGGCTCATGTGAAATTACATGGTGATCACTTATGTATTACAATAGTTAAAGCCTTGTTAGTAGAATTATCCTATGCCTGATATGGAGTTAGCTATAGTAATTTGTTCTATTAACATATAGTGGAACTATCAATATTGGAAGAAATGTGATATATAGACAGACAACAAATGATTCATTTATATATACACTAAAAATTAATCCAAGATGAGACCAAGGGTATTTTTGGATCTTTATCTTGACTCCAACAACTCAAATTCAATATCACCTTGAAATAGAAAATAAAATCCTTGATTCATTAATTATTAAATACTATGTTTTTCTGAAAATGATTACGGTTCATAGAGATTCATTTATAAAGAAACTATTGAGGATGGATGAGGGAATCGTACGTGAAGGGACCTATCAACTGAATCAAAAATGATTTCACAAATATCAAAATTAGATAAGATTAAGGGATCTCAAATAAAAGATCCTTTCATAAAAAATATGTTTGGGAATGTAATGAATGTGATGTTTACAATGTTAAATATCAATCCATAAGATTTATTGAATTTTTTTACAATGATAAATGCCTAATCTATAATTAAGACAAAGATGGAGATCATGGATAATTCTCATATCCCAACATTCAATAATAATATGGGAAGTGCTTAAATGTATAGGGACCTTCATGATCATTATTGGTAGGGATATATATATTGATATTACCATGTACACTACATGTTTTATAGTGTGTCAAAAAGTGAAGGTAGACTAAATATATCATAATTTGGTATTGTAACCACTATGTATACCAACACAGATGTGGGACAATATCAATGTGGATATCATCATGGGTATCCATTGATCATCAAATAAAAACAATGTGATATTGGTTATAGTTGATAAACTCATCATGAATTTAAATTTCCTCTCTATTCAGTATGATTTTTATCTTAACCAACCTAAAAATATATATGTAACGTAAGTTGTGTGTCTACAAGGGGAACCACATTATATCTTTTTTCATTATTATCCAAGAATACCTAAATCTTATAGATATATATTCCCCACACTATGAATACTTAATTGAAATTTATAACATATTATCTTCCCCAAACTAATGTTCAATCTGAACATACTATTCAAAAACTCATGGAAATACTGATAACATGATCAATGGAACTTAAAGCTGGATGAGATCAATATCTATCATTATTTTATTTATAATATAAAAATAGCTTCATTGTGTGTATTTAAATGGAGACTTATGAATATCTCTTTGGGAAAGGATGTAGATGTCATAATTTTTGGGATGATGTTGGAGAGAAAAAGATACATGGGAATGACCATGTATAATATATGGTAGAAGAGTTTTATTACATCCAATAATATATGAAATATTTATAGAGTTGTAATAAGGGATACACAGAAAAATATAGAAGGGACATTATTTTGATGTTGGAGAAAAATTATACCATCATATATTAATATGGAAGAGAGACCCGTAGTTTTTTGTGAAAGGGATGCTTAGCCATAGGAAAATAAGTCCATTTGAAATTCTAGATTGCATAATAGTGGTAGAATGTCATCTTGAACATTCACCAACTCTGACTCATATTCATGATTTATTCCTTGAATCTCTCTTGAGGAAGTAAAAACCTCATACACCACATGTACTGAATCCATAGTTGGTAAAAAGATAACATGACCTCTCTTTTGAGGAGCATCTGGCAGATATATTACACCGTAGATACAAAGTTCTAAGAAATAATACAAATCACATTGTTAAAGTGTTGTAGTGGAACAATAAATCTGAATATGCAATATTGGAACTATATAAGACAATGTGATATAAGTACCTTCAACATTTCTCTATAAGTATAATTAGTTGAAATTTCATGGATGTAATTTATTAGTGGGTATGAATGTAATGACGTAAGAATTTAAAATAATATTTGTTTACTGAATAACGATTTGTTATATATTATTTAATAATATAGAAATAAAAAATATGTAGTAACAAATAAAATATTATCTCATTAATAAATATAATTACATAAGTCATCTATAAGACCTGTTAAAATACCAATTAATACAATTTTAAAAATTAGAATAACTAAAATGGGAAGATATGGATCACCCTAATATGCTATAATCATCTCCCCCATTTCCAACAATATGTAAATGAAAGGAAATATTTTTAAACCAATTCACATTTTAAGAAATGGAAACACAACCTCAGGTGGAGTTGTACTGAATAATAAGTAAAAGAATGAAGTGGTATTTATATGAAAAAATGGAAATGTGATCATTTGAATTCAACTATTATATTACCATATTTTCAACATAACCATTGGTAAATTTGACCATTGGAAACTATAGCCATGGTTTAGTTGTAATGGAAAACAATAATTGATAATGAATGGAAAATTATTTGCCTCAACCTATAGAGTCTTGTTATTTGAATACCATTTGAAAAAAATGGTAGGGTGGGATAATTACTAGATTCACCCATGATAAATCCTTAGAAGAGCTTCAATATAAAAATCTATAATGAAATAATCTATGAGTTAGTGGGGATTACCAATCGATAAATGTTATCTAATCCGCCCCATGAAACTACCACAATCACAAACCATAATTATTAGGAGTATGTGGGTGTTATCATTAGTTACATGTCAAGTCCTTGGTTGTTTAATGTATAAATAAATTTTTTAGTCCATCAATTCCATTTTATGAATTTTGGTGACTAGCAAGATATTTAGTTAATTGTGATAAATTTAATAATTTGATTTTTGAAAACATAAATATCCGAATTTTTTTCATAAAAATGATATAAATTTTTATAATAAAAAACATATTTTGAATCATATCAATTTTAAATGAATAAAATTTAAAAATATTGTTATTTTAATATAAATGATAAAATATTTTTATAATGCCCTATGTAATTTTTAGGTTCAAAAAATTTAACTGTCCATTAGAAACTACTATTATTCAATATATAAGGATTTTTTTATTTAAATGTTAAAATATAATATTTATATTATTATATGGATAAAATAAGAATTATATATGAAATAATAATAAATAAAATAGGACACGGTGAATTTATGATAATTTCCTAAAATGCATTATTTTTCCGTGAACATTACAAATACAATTTTGGTTTTTTGGAATTTATTTATGAATTAATATTTATTTCATAGTTATATTATAATTATTAAATGAAAATACAATCGCTGTAAAAATTTATATTATTAATATTATGTATTTCAAAATATTTAAATCTTTTTTCAAGCATATAAGAGTCATTTGAATGTTAAGAATAAAAATTTTGATTTTAAAAAATTATATTTTGGAAAATTATTTTTCCATGCCAAGTGATGATTTTAATATGGTTTTAGATTATATTGGATTTAAATATCATATATTATAACTCAAATTTCTGAATTAATAAGGAAAAAACCATTGGTAATTCAATGGTTTTACATTTTTCACATCGAAGATTTTCAAGACATATATTTGGAAATTATCAAACAATTTTTCCACCTTTGCTATAAATACCAACCCATTTAACTATTCCCCTTCACTAATAGCCATATTACATTAATTTCATGTGGGTTTTCCTCCCATTGAGTCCCCACAAGGTAACCTAATTATCCCAATGTTCCGAACCTCATGAGTTATGGTGGACTCTTCTAAGAAAATGGAATTCCCATACTCTTGTTTTCCATTCAAGAAATTATTAAGATGTACATATTCTAAAGGGAATGTTGAATTATATATATATGACATTTAACAAACCCTTACATTTTAAAAAATTATTTTTTAATAAGATTCTATATTTAACCCTGTTTTTTCACTTTCTAAATCATAATGTTATACATATCATGCTGTAGATTTTACTTCTCAGATTTGTCTCTTTTACTTGATAAATTGTCATTTATTTTTTATTTTTGAATCCTTATACATTTTTATTCACCACTATATATATATATATATATATTATTTATTGATATATTTATTATGACATATTAAGTCCATATTACCGTTTCGTGGGTTGATATTTATGTAATGATCATGTCTTTATGCACTTTTTTATATCGTGATTTTGATAGAAAACCTATTCATTATTCTCCATTGTTTATTAATGAAATAATTATTTTTAATCTATTTTACTATAATTAATTAATACATATATATGGTGAACCCTGATAGCTCCCCAATTCATTTTTGTAATTAATTTAATCTCTATATATTGAATGTTTTATGAATCCTAGGTGAATAACTATGATAATTTTGATTTATGAAACCTTGGTGATAAAACCTAGTGATATGATTATGAATGTCCCATTTAAATGTTGTATTCACATTTACATTTTTTATTCATGTCCTATTTATCATGATATACCTCATGTTATATTGTTCTTTCTATAATATTATACCTTATTCCCTTTTTGTTATCCCTCTTGGTCACGTGTTATAAGTCTCTATATCATATTCCCTTTTGGGGATTCATGATCAATCCCATCCTTTTATTTATGTCCCCATGATTTCAGATAAAATAAATGTAACCTATGGTTAACCTATGAAGACTTATTTCAAATTGATTTAGAATATTTTATCAAGTCCTTATGTATTATGTTTCTAATTTCATGGAAACTATACATTATTATATCATGTGTTTTGTTTCACCAAATGAAAATTTTAGATAATCAATGTCAGGAGTCCATAACCAATAAAGGTAAAAATATGTTTAAGGAATATACAAACATAATTAAAATTCATTGAAAATATTTAAAAACTTGACATCTGTTTTATATAAAAATTAAATGGAAAATTATAAAATATATAATATGATTAAAATAAATAAATAATAATTCAATTAATTTTGATTATTTAATATAAATTCATGAAAATATTTATAAATAAATATATTTTCAAATTAACAAAAAAACAAAACAAATAGGTTATAATATTGAAAAAAATATCAAAATAAATAATATCCTATTTTTATAAATTTTAATTCTAAAACCAAACATTTTATTTAAAAAAATAAAATTTTCCTCCCCTTTTAAAAAATTAGCAAAAATAAAAATAATTATTAAGTGAAAAATAATTTTCTCTATTAAATAAAAAATAAGCAATATATTATACTATTTAAAAAAATAACATGGATGGTATGAATCCCCAAATATTTATGCTTTTATAAAATAGAAATAAGTAAAATAAAATAATAACTAGAAATCCTACATAAACTAAATCTCTATCAAAACCATTTCAATCATCAATTTCTAAACCTTTATATAATCTAATTGTTTAGTAAAGATATTTTCAAATTGATTTTATATTAGAACAAATTTAAGAATAGTATCCCCTTTATTTACAAATATTCCAAAAAATAAAATCTAACATCATTATCTTTTATCCTAGAATACTATAATGGGTTATTTATATTTAAATAGTATATGTTTTCCAGAAAATATTGTAATTTTTTCTAAAAATAAATTTAAACTAGATAGAGTTATTTTTATCCAAGGTAATTGAGCAAAAATATTTGCTGTATAAATGTTATTCATTGTGTTGACTAAAAATTCAATTAAAAATAAATATTCGTAAGTCATTGATATTAATAATTTACCATATATTTGATATATACCAGAAGTTTTTTTCTTATAATGTTTATAGCCTCCAAAATAAGAGTATGAATATAATAACAAATTGAAATAATTATTATTGGAGTAAAACAAAAAAATGTTTTATGTCATTTATTATATCTTATTATTCATTTATATAGAATAAAATGGATTTATTATGGATTATATTTACATATTTAACACACATGGACTAAGAACATAATATCAATACGTAGTGAAGTCAAATAAATTTTGCTTCATATCATACCACTATATATTTTATAATTCATATATTTTCTCGACTCGTCCACATCTTATTTAGAATTGGTGCTCATTGGTATTCTAATAGTTTTAGAAAAATAAATATTTATCCTTTTCAACAATGTCTATTGTATAATTTACTTGATTTAAAATGACTTCATCTTTTCACTTTATAATTGTAACACTAAGAAAAATAATTAAATTCACCCATTATTCTCGAATCAAATTAGATTATCATTAATATCTGAAATTAACTTCATATAATATCATTTATTGATCTAAATGTAATATCATCGATATATATATTTGAAATATTTAAATTTCATTGGAAACATTATTTGTAAAAAATATTAAATAAGACATTATTTTTTAAAATAATTTCTCAAAAAACATAGTTTTCATAGCATACCACCCTTTTAGAGATTTATTTCAACTCTAGAAGGATTCATATAGATTAATAAAATGATCTATAGATTCATAAACATTTAAAATAGGTGGTTCATTAATATAAACCTCTTTGGAAATACATCATTTAAAAATGATCATTTACATCCATTCGAAATAAATTAAAAATTTTAGAATAAAAAATTTTATAAGAATTTCAATGGATTTTGAATTAAACACAGGTGAAAATTAGTCTTCAATATCAATGAATTATTCTTGTAAATATCATTGGGTAACTAATGTTCTTTTACTTCATACTATATAACCAGGATCATCTATTTAAATTAAAAAATTCATTCGATTCCAATGGAATTTTTTTGGGAACACAACCAAATTGTAGGATATTTTTATTTGTTACTAATTTAGTTCATCCTGAATAAATTTTACCAAATTAGAATCATTCCATTCTTATTAAAAATTAATAGTCATAAAATCCATAACAAATGATGAATTATCACAAAAATTCAAAAAATATATTATAGTTTTTTCTTTATTCCAAATTTCTAATTACAATCTATAGGGAATAGTCTCTATGAGTTTTCCATTTCATAATATCATATTGAAAAGAGATGTGCTCCCCATTATATGATACATTATCTAATTCAGTTGCATCTTTAAACAAATTAATCTCATTAAATTATTCATCTGGATTATCAAAATATACCTTTTAATTTTCATCATTTTCATAGAATATTGCATTCATAGATTCTTAAATTGAAATTGTTTTCATATTAAATACCCTATAAAAACTAATATTATTTTAATATCATAGAAAATATTAGTTTCCATTTTATGGTAATAGTTACTAGGGGTGAATAGTCCTTTTTGATTCATTATTAAAAATTCAAATTTATCAGAGTTATAATTTTGATCAATTTATAGCAGAATGATAAAAGAAAACACAGTTTATTTTTATAGAGGTTTGGATAACCAAGATCTTATTCCACTCTTTTTTATACCTTACTCCTATTGTTACTTATGATCATTGTATCCTCTCTTTTTAATGGTTGTGATTACTCGATTGCATAAAAATACAAGTGTTACTTTTTCACACCTTGTGGTATAACACCTCAACTTTAATGGTGTCACAACAAACATTCAATTTTTCCTAGAAGAGAAACCCAGAATTCCTTTTTGATAGGAGGAATACATCATTGAATGTTTTTGGATTGGTGAAGAAAAAACCAAATCTCTAGAGAAAAAAAGACGTGATAGAGAAATTAAAATAGAGGAATAATATAAAATTAATTAAATAATTTCTTTTAAAGATGATTGTTAAATTATTTGCGTCTTGTGTTTTTTTATCACATTTTTTTAGGAATATGAATATGAAGAAGATCACCAACAATGACAGCAAAGTTGAAGATGTCGATGTTGTTTCTTGATTAATTTTTAGAGAATTAGGAAATGAATTCTCAATTCTCTATCGAATGAATCATCTACATTTGTAAATGTGTTTATATCCTTGAAGAAACCTCCCAAAACATTAAAAATTAGATCTACAGGACTGTTTCCATGTTCAATAATGGCACGTTACTTATTATATATTAATTATAAAATAATATGACCACTGGCTTATTTTCTTTTAAGACACACTAAAATCCAAAACCAATCAGACTAATAATTATTCATGAAGTATCAAATTGCTTATCTGTTATATTGAGAATACTAATTATTAAACAAATCTCATTTGAAAATAAATTTAATTACTAAAATAATTCAAAATGTAATACATATTTCAGAAATTTAAGAAAAAAAGCATCATATATGAATGAGTAAATGTCACTGAAAAGGAAATATTCCATTATTTTTTAAAATTGTTTCATTTTTATTTCAACATAAAATAATAAACATTAATCAATATAATTTATCATTACAATATTAACCAAAAATAATAAAGTAACAAAATTCAAAACAAATTTTTAACTAATGGTGTGTCTTGAAAAAATGTTGAAAATACAGGGTGGTGAGACATTACCCACCGTTGGAAATATCCAATGGTGGAAAACAGAGTATTAACATCGATTCAATTTTTAAACTAAAATAAATTGATTTTAAAAAAAAATTAAAAAGAAATTACATGAATATTATCACCATAAGGGTCCTTGAGAAAAATAAAAATATAATTAACATTGGGTGTCCAATGGTGAGTAAATTAACTACCATTGAGCTGCAATGGTGGATAAAAATAAAAATAACCCACAATACTAAGATATAATATATGAATAAATAAAAAAATGTTAAATATCAGAAGAATATTTAAAAAATAAAGTTGAATAAAATTAAATTGTCACAATGATACATCCATTATTTTATAGAATCATGAATAATCTCCTAAAAATTGGATGAAAATTAGAATATTAATTTTCATATAAAAATATAAATAAAATTAAAACAAACAAAATTTTTAATAAATATAACATTTTAATATGGAAAAGGAGGGGAGTACATCTTAAGTAAATTTTGAATGAAACATTCACAACATAGAGTCGCAATGAAACTGAAATAGTTTGTGGAAAAATAACTCACCACTAATATTTCAAAAATGGGTTAATTTTCATACCTCTAAGTTGAAATTGTGAGTAAATCTACTCATTTTTTATCTCATGAATATGAGTCAATGAATCACCACTAGGTACCAATAGTAAAAAAATTATTCCATGTTAGAATTTTTCCAATTTTGAAATGTATCTCATCATTTGTTTTTTTCCAATAGTTACATGAATGTTTCGCCATTGTTAAAAAGAAACAGTGATAATAAAAAATCACACAGTTTGTAAAAACCAATAGTGATAAAATTTCTCAACATTGGTAAGAACCAATGGTGAAAAAAATGTCTCACTTTTGGTTAAGAGAAACAATGACTTAAAAAAATTTAGAAACAAACAATACATCAAAATAGGGAAGAAAAAAACCCAAGGAAGCACTTAACCAGTAAAACAATAGTTAATGAAAAGAGGCCCAGAAACTGGTAGAAAGAAATTATGGTTTTCAAGGGATAGCAGAAGTGAAAATAGATAGAATAAAAAACCTGAAGAGAATCCCTGTATGAAATGATCAGTGTGAGAGCTTTTTGAAAATTAGAGGTTTAATTAAACATCAATTAAAACAAATTTCATGCTAATGAGAATTGGTTTTCTAGAGGTTGAGAGAATAACAAAAAAGAAAAAAAAGGAAAAAAATCAAAAGGTGAGGAGGGAGTTTAAAAATTGGGAATGTGGGATTGGGGGATTGTCAAAGGCCTCATGGATAAGTGAATGGATATCTAGTAATAATTTAGAAGATATATATTGGTCCAAATTGATAATCTAATAAAATGTTTTGTCCCATATATAATTAATGAATAGAATAATAGCATAAAATCATTTCAATTAACAAACAAGGGGAAAATCACCCTATATTCTTGTATCTTTAAATAAATATAAAACAATATTTTCAGAACATTTTAGAGAAAAGTAATCATATTAATAACATATTAATAACTGAATATCTACCTATATAAAAAATTAAAACATAACATACTAAGTAAAACTAGATAGAAATTAAATATCATATTTTGTATCAGAAAAAAATGATTTTATAAAAAAAATATTAGATAACATGTATGAAATCTTATCAAATTATATTAGTGGATATTATGCACTAAATTGTAAAAAAACTTATTTTTGCATTATGACCATCTTATGTTGAATAGGATTAGAAAATTTCTTCTGAAGCCATGATGTCCATATACCATTTTCCTTTGGAACTCATTAGGAAGGCTTCCTTAAAATAACATATTATTATTTTAGTACCTAGACTAGTTTATCTCTAAACAAATTAGTTGGAAAGGATTAAGGCAACCATATATCTTTGATGCATTTTTTATGGTAATCTTGAATAAAAATTTTTGGATTGAAATTCATCGTATGGCCAAAAGATAGATTATACATTTAAGAATATTCTTTTTGATAATTCCATCTTATGTTGTAGTTAAAGAAGGTAACATTCAAATATTAACATTTAGGACTTTAAAATAAATATTTTCATACATCTTATGAGGCTTATTATTGTAGCCAAAATCATTTTTATCATATTTGAGTTTGTTCATAGTCTTTGTTTTATAAAATATATCTTAGCCATGAACAAAAACAAACTACAATACAATTAATATAGTAAATTAATTTTTACGGTTTTCATTATCTTTCTGATTAACATTCAGTTCATCAAATTTTTCAATATTTCAGCATGATTTAAAATTTTTTATTTTCTTATTTTCGATTTTATAATTTTCTAATTTCATTTTATTTTTCTATAAAATCAGAAAAAACTAATTTAAATATTATACATTCAACTTGAAAATGTTTACATGTGATAATTTATACTTATATTCCCATATTTAACTTGTAATAGATCTGAATATGAAATTTTTATTTATTTCATGTTACATAAAATAGAATCATTTTGTTTTTTATTATTTAATCTTAATATTTTTTTGTGTATTACCCTACATATTTCAACCATTCTTAATATGTCACATTGAAATTTTTTATTTTTTTCAGTTAATTATATACCATCATTATCAATATTTTTTTCATAACTAGAATGTTATTTAAAGTTAGAGGGTATCTTATTTATAATAGTATCCATCAAACAAATATTCCCACTATTTTTAAATTTTAAAACCAATATCACTTGAGTCTGAATATTCTGTATAACACGATCCGACATGACATGAATTTTTTGTAGCTTTTTATATAGATATTCCTTTCATACTTGTCTTAATTTGGGAAAATCTAATTTTCAGGGCTCTTTTATCCTTTTCTCATAACATATTAATTCAGAAACATCATATTTACCAGTTTTACCTATTTTGAAAACCTTTTTTCATCCGTTTGAGAATTTCATCTAGGATCGTTCTTAAATTATCTTTTAACAATCATGTACTTGTAAAACCCTTTTTCCAAATTATCAATTCCTTCCTTCTCAAAATTATTTAACTCATAATCTTAATAGTTTTTAATAACACTTATATTTTATTTTAATACCATATATTTCCTTTTATCAAAATCATCAAGATTGTCATTATTAATTTCATGCTCATATTGAAATAGTGATCCTGATAACTAATCTATGGAATATTGATTAAAATCCTAAAATTATTTAATAGAAACTTACTTTGAATGCCATTTCTTGGTTAGATATTGAAGTATTTTTTTATGACAGCTTAAATCTTAATTGTATCTCTGATAGAAACCATGAAGTTTACAATTTTGGTGATTCTATTGTACTTCTCATTTATTTTTTTATCACCACCCATCCAATATTCTTGAAACTAAACTAATTGTATACCTATCCTTGTTCTCTACTACATTTTAGGTCTGTGAAGGGTGACATTTAAGGTATTCCAAATTATTGAAGTTTTTTTACAGGATGAAATATGAAAATACATATTTCTTCTTAAATATATGTTTACATAATTTCTAACTTGTTAATTCAAAATAAAATTTTTAGAATAATTACCAATATGAGTTTCTAAATAAACATCGGGAAATTAATATTTTTTGACATTATATCATAATAATTAGGAGCAATATTTTTATTAAATACCTCAATTCTTTGTTTCCAATCAAAATAATCAATTCCATTAGATTGAGGTGGCATGAAGGGATTAAACATTTCAAAATCCCAATTATCCATAACAATGAAATGTATCTTTTCAATAAAATTTTACTTCTTAGATAATGGACAGTTTAGAAATAGATAATGAAAAAGTTAAAACTAAATCCTTAAAAAGGAGCCACGCGCTGATACCAATTGTTAGTTACCTTGGTGTTGCAGTCGTGACTAGTGGTATTTAACATTCCTTATGATTTATTATAAAAATACTAATTCATCTATGTTATAACAGTTTTCATTGTTTTATGTGAAAGAAAATAGTGAACACATGCAATTTTTATATAGGTTTGGATCACCAAGATCCTAGTCCACTATTTGATCTCCACTAGTCCTTAAAAAGAAATGTATGTACAAAATCCTTATTTTTTAATGGTTTTGATATCAATTTTACATACAAATATAAGTGTACCATTTCACAATTGGCAGTATAACCCCTGACATTTAAAGGATTTTCAACCTAACTTGTGACACCCTAATGATTTATGAGATAGATTTTTTTATTTTCTTTTATGTCACATGTTATATGCTAATACAATATTATCTAGAGCTATACACAACACTGTATTAGCTTGCATTAAATTCAACAATATTCTTGGCTTAAGTTTCATGCAAGAGAGACCTTCCTCGATAGCTTCCATTGTACGCAATATCGAGTTTCATTAATCAACAATATATTATTAAAAAAATATAATTTAATAGAATATAAAATAGATGTTATGAATACTATTAACCAATTTTTTAATTTTATACAATTAATATTCATCTTATGTATTTTATAGAACATTACATAAGGACAAATTCATTTTTTCAAATAAAATAAGTATTTTTTCAAAAAAAATGGTTTTTCCCATTTTTGATGCAGAACCCATTATAAATCTCATTTTTCAAAAATTTGTATGTTTAATTAGATAAAATACACTTCTTATTTATATGCGGGATGTTAAATTTTAATTTGGATGAATTTTTGATATTTTTTTGATAACATTCATGTTTTATTGTTAATATATTTTAATATTTAAATACAATGTAAGTAATTTTTGTTAATTATATGTTTAGTTTATATATAAAAACTTTTCAATATTTGGCAATGTTTTCTCTTTTAAACAAAAAAAGCTTTTTTTCCAACAACGCAATTAATTTTAAATTAATTACTGAAACTTCTATGTTTTTAGTTTTGAAAAATGGATTAAATATTTGGTATCAATGTGTGTAAATTATCTTAATAGGATTTTTTTATTTTGGACCATATGAATTGTAACATTGGTAATTATATTTATTGCCATGGTAAAAGGAAAAGCAGGTAATTATAGGTAAAAAAAATAGTATAAAATTACCTTAACATTTTTAAAAATCAAATTGTATGACTAAATTAAACCCTTATCATTTATTTTTATAAATTTAGTATATTAATGGATACTTTTGAATGAATATGAGATAAATATATAAATATTAATGTATGTGACAAAATATCACACTCTTGTTGTTTAGAAGTATATTAATTTTAATTTATGGGTTACCAGAGAATAAAATAGACTATAGGTTGTATATAGAAATATAATATAATTACCTATATTATATAAAATTTTTTAAGTTTTAGGTATTAAATAATTTACATTAATTATGACTCAATAGTGATGAAGAAATTATTTTATTAATATAAATATAAAATAAATGATATTATAATTATTAAAATAAATATAATTTTAATGAAATAATTTCATACACTAATTTAATTGATGACTTTGACATGTTATTTATGGTTTAAAGGAGTATTTGGGAACATATCTATGTGTTATGATATTTGTAAAATGTCAACTAATGAATCATGAAAAAATTAACACTTTTTGTATTTTCAATAAATAATATTTTATTAAATTATATTAAATTCATAAAAATATAACCTTACTCTTAACTAATTGGTATGAAGCTAAACATGTCACAAATCACCATTTATGTTTCCTTTGAAATTTTAGAGTAACTATATTAACCCTTAGTAAATAAAAAGACATGTTTTCATAGTAAGAGTTAAATGAATTAATTAAGGGTAAATCAAATTATATGGTTTAACATAAAACCAAAACATGTCCAAAAATTTATTGGATAAATATGAATCTAAAAATACCACAATATGATATATTTTGAGTTATTTAATTGACACTTGAACATGAAAATAAATTATATATTATTTAAATCAATTATAGTTACAGAATATCACAATCTTGTATTTTTATATCGTTAATGTGTCCATGTAGGGAAAGAAGTTATGAAAGTATCTAACTATCTATATTGATATAAATGAAAAAAAAATATTATATGAAGTTATTATTAATTTTTAGATGTTATATAATTACCTTAATTATCTCCCCAATTCAAAAAGCAACATTTATTTAATTAAGAAAAAATAGAATAAATGATTTTAATAATATTGCCTTTTTATATTATGGATTAGTTAATCTGGATAAAAAAATTAAAATATCTATAAGTTATATTATAGATATTTGAAAGAATTACATTTTAATTTCCACTTTGTATTATTGTATTTTATGTAAAAATAAATGAATATTATTAAATTTGGAAATGAGAATATCTTATTGAATTAATTTATTATTAAACTATTTAAAAATAACTAAAAATGTAAATAATAACAAGGGGATAATATTTTGTTAAAATAGTTTTGTAAATTTAATTTCTTGGCCATTTTTTAATATTTAGATCCAGAATAGTCTTATTATATTTTAATATTTTCAGTGTTTCTTAAAGTGTCCCTCTTCTCTCTTATAAAAAGTCATCTACTCCCACATTTCCTCGGACCTACCTGAGCATTCTATCTCAACAAAACTCTTCAAAGTTCTCCTATACACATTCTTAGTTATCTTATAGAGATATTGGTTTTCCAAAAACTCCATCCCTAGCATCCCTAAGAGTAGATCCAAAGTAATTCCAACAAAGAAGAGGTAATTGCTTTACCAATTCAATTAAATTTCTTTTGTTCTTCTACTTCCTATGTCTATTTTGATTACATACTAAAGTAATAACTATGTCATATTATAAATTCTTGAATGTAATTATAATTATGGTACAACCTTATACCACCTTGTATACATCCTATGAATAACAATATTATCGTGTCTGCGTGTGTAAGGCTTACCATCTCCACGTCGGGGTGTAATTTTTTTTTGAAAAATACATTATTAGGATGGGTATAATGATGAATATAATGTGTTTAAATAATGAATATAAAAAGGTAATTATTATTTTTAAAAAAATTTCCATCCAATTACATACCATTTAACCATCAAGAAAATTATATCTTCGCTCATGCGTTCATATGACCTACTATCTCCACGACGCGGTAAGATCCGTTCTACACATTCACAATAAAAAATGATTATAAAATTTATAAGATGTGTGAAAATAATAATTATGAACATAATTTCATGTATAAATTACTACCAATTCATAAGAATCCAGACATACATCACTAAAAAAGAATGGGAAAATGAAGTAAGCAACAACCGAAATAATGGTAATATTGAAATTAAATAAACAAAATGATTTAATAGGATCAGATATGATCAGATATGATAACATAAAAATGGATATAGTCCTGGTATAATTTAATAACATTATTTAACGATTATAAAGGAGGTTTCCATAGCCTCAACTATTGAAAAGTATATTTAAAGGGATAATTTTACAATATAATTTTAATCTGAGATTGTATATTTGTAAGAATTTACTGGGGATATATATATAATCCATGTCCATGTTTTATAAAAACATTTTTAAAAATTGTTTACTATTCTTCTATGTATGATTAATGTCACTTTTACCCATTTCTATATTTTAGAACATGGTATTATAGGAATCTTTCTTTTGATTACAATACAATGTGCTTTTTGACTTTTCCAACAAAGATATCGAAAGAATATGTTGTTAACATTTACATCATTGAAATATTTTTATTCCTTATTTTAATGAATAATAATTGAAATTATTAGAATTTTATTTTAAACTAATTTTTATTATTTTAAGGTGTCTGACCTTTTGAGAAAATAAAACATTTTTTAAGAAAAAGTGTATTTTCATCAAGAATTAAGTTCATGTGTTTTATCAAAATTATTTCTCATCTAAGATGATTCTCATTAAATATTGATATACTTCTATCCCTATTAATAATATGATTGGTTGTGTTAATGATGGAATGATATTTTATATGGATTATTTTATAATAGAATGATGTTTAATTAATCCATTTTATTTCATGGTTTATGCTATGATGAATGATTTATGTTTTTTTGGAACATGTAAGAATGATTACAATATGAGATAGTTGTGACATATATCTCTGGCTAATGCATTGTTTAATGATTTATATATCATTTTGTAGACATGACTGGAAATAATTCATATCTGGTTTAGTAATATAGGGTTGCAATGATAAGTGAATTTGGTTCAGTAATACATGGATGGAACAGCATGCAAACCCGGTTTCGTAATAGAATTTTTCCACTATGATCATCTTGGAAACAATGCTTTGGATACTATAGAAATCATATATTGTGATTAATTGTTTTCCACAATTCCATGTTTTATTAAAATGGTAATCATTCGTGGTTAATGTTTCTTAATGATCTATTCCTTATGTACTTCAATGGTTTATTTCATAACTCATGATTTTGTTGTATAAATTATATATTCATGTTTTTATGTTCAAATTATTAGGCTTTGTTTTATGTTCTACGATTTTACCCTTATTGGGAATTTTTTCTCACCCTTTTTATGTTTTCATTTCCCTATGATGTAATGAATGGATATAGGAATAAAAAACGGGAATAACTTTATGGGAGATTACTAAGAACATTCACCCAGTTAAAAGATTATGTTCCAAGTTTCCAAAGACACTAAAATAATAAGGTCCTTGGGAATACAATTGTATAATGTTTTATTTATTCCCCAAAAACATATATACTTTCCATTTACATCATTATTCAGTCATTATAGTTGGTATTAGAGTAAAGGTTTAGTTAACCTTTGGAAACTAGGAAGATAAAAATTTGTTGAGATCCCTATAGATATTTCTAAGGTATGTCTAGGGATGTCCCAAAGGTTAAGTATAACAATAGGTTACAATCCAAGAATTATGTTAATAATTATTAATATCCTTGTATTAAAACTAAGATTATTGAGATTTGAAGTTCTCCCCCTTGATTATGTTGTTTTCATAGTATTATTTTTTCCTCTCAAACTATTATTTTTTGGTAATAGAAAATTTCTAGAAACAAGAGGATTCTGGTTAATTGAGAATATGATGGACAATGGAAGGATATTCTTCATGAGAAACCAAATGAAATGGTAGTGGGAATGTAAAATATCATTATTATGACAAATTTGAAATGTCATGATATAATAAATAATATAAACATTGGGGAGTTCACTGACCCAGCAAATAAGTGAAAGATGGAGTTTTAGGTTGAACATAGGAGGAATAAAATTTAAATTCACTCATGTTAATAATGTGGGAAGAGGCATCAAGGAGAATGTTTCAAAGAAACTGGATGATTCTTTGGGTGTTAAAAAGAAGGGCACAAATCCATTAATTATAATGGAAAATTTTCAATTAACATAATGGATAAAGAAAATGGTATTTCTAAGACATCAACATTAGTTAAATGTTTTAAAGGTTTAATGTACAATAATTATGAAAATTGTTTCCTTTGTTAACTAAAAATACTTCTTTGGAATTTGGGTTTTTTTGGAAATATTTTTTTTATACTCTATTATCAAATAAATATTTTAATTTGAATATAGTTTTTATGTCTATCGTACTGACTCTGTCAATTGTACTAACTCTTTCAATCGTATGGACTCTTCCAATCGTACCGACTCTTTAAATCGTACTAACTCTATCAATCATACTAACATTGTCAATCATACTAACTCTATCAATCGTACTGAATCTGTTTATCGTACAGTCTCTAAACATCATACTCACATTTTGCATTATACCCACTTTTAATCATAATATTGTTTTACACTGAGTATTTATTTGTACTGAAGTGTTGTATTTATAACATACTTGATTTCATACATTTATCAAAACACATGTTTTATATCAATCATACTCATGATTATCATTTTCATATATATTTTTTTTAATCAAAACAATGTTGTGGAGTTAGTTATATACAAATCAAAATGATGCTAGGTTTTTTGTTTCAATGTGACCATTATAATCCCAGGAGTCCATGTCCCTCCGAGTTTTCTAGAGAAATGTGACTGTTGGAGGATGTACGACCGTTGGAACCTGGGGCCTATAAATAAGAAGTCATTTGAAGGTAAGAAAAATATAGATATTTTTATCATCCATTTCTTCTATCAAGTTCTAGAAAGATACATTGTGAATTCTCTCTTGATTCGTGTTAAATCCATTGAATTATAAAATGTGAGAGGCTTGTTCTTAGATTTTATAATTAAATAAGTGCTTTATTTTCTTTGTATGTCCAATCAGGTGATAATTATTGAGGGATAATGGGGATAGGCAGATAGTGCGAGCGATCTGTGTTTCGAGGGCCTTCATGGGTTTGAAATAATTAAGTATTGATTACCTATAAAATAGAGGTCTTGCGGGGATAGAAATACATACATGCCAATAATTATATCATGGGCTTACCAAGGTGGTGGTAAGACATACCATTTATCTTAGGTGTATGGATACCCTTCTCTTTTTGATAAAAGAATTGTCCTTATTTTACTTTCCACTACTGTTTGTTTTGGGAAGGGAATTGTATTATTTCCCCATTCTTGTCATATTCATTTCAACAGAAATTGTTTGAATTACAATAATTTTGATACATATTGTATTAATAGATTCTATATGTTGTATGGTAGAATCTTTTTCATTTGTATCACTCTAATCACTGATTTCAATTTAAATGCAATTGTTTTACAGTACTTATAGTATTATATCATATCATATCATATATATAAGATTGAAGACCATTGTGGTCAATTTAATTGGTTGTGAATTGTATTAGTTTAAGATCTCTTATATTATGTTCTTTGTTAAGTGTTTAAATACAATGCTTTTAAACATAAAATTCACCCCCTCTTGTATGATGACATCTAATCTACATATACATCTATATTATGATCCAAAAACTGGTATCAAATCTATTTTTCACTGATTTGTATACTTGATTAGTTTCTTTTGATAATACTATTGTATTTTATTTACAAATTTTTGTTTATAACTACTTACTACACTAACATGTGGAGTGTTAAAGTATTGTTTTATTAGATGGAAGGAATGAATATTGGATCAATTAAAAATCTGAATCCGACTAGTCCACCTATTATTATGGGAATGATTATGAGTACTAGAAAGATCGAATGAAGTCATTTGTTATTAATACAATAGTAAACATATTTCTTATGCTTACTTGAGGTTACAAAATCCCAGACAAAGAAGTCATTACTTTCAACAATCAAGAGAAGCAAGATTATCAACTGAATTACAAGGTACACAATACTTTGTTTTGTTCTAGGAACAGGAATATATATAGCTACATATCATCAAGTGAAGCAGCCAATTGTATATGGAAGAAATTGGAATTCATACATTTTGGTACAGCTAGACATATAGAAACAGGAAGAACAATGATTCAAGCAGAATATGATGGACTTGTTTTTCCTTATGGAGAACCGGTGTGTAAGGTGAAACAAATATTTATGACAATTGTAAATAGTTTACAATCTGTGGGTGAATAGGGTCTTGAGGATGAATCACTTGTAGATAAGATTTTCGATATAATGCCAAATGAATGGGAATAAATAAGGACAACTATTGATGAAAATATAAAAGTTACTCAAATCACACTTGATGAGTTATTTGGAACTCTACTATAGCACGAGACAATAATGAGACGATATGATGATTTCAATAGGAAGAAAAATAGAAATGGTAGTGTCACTTTTACTACAACATCCAATACTAAGACGCCTGAAATGATAACAAGATCCAAAGATTGGAATGTTTTTGTTATGTGAGAATCAAGTGATAGTAATCACTCCAAAAATGAGTTAGCCAATCTTGATCGAAGGATGAACAAGATTGTGGGAATGAAAGACTATCAATACAGATTCAAAAATAAATATATGAAAGATAATAAAGACTTAGAAGTAACTTGTAATGATAGTAAGAAATCAAGTCATATTAAACCTGATTTTCTTTTACTAAAAAGAAAAGATAGAAAATAGAAACATTCTGAATGATACAATGAAAAATTATTACAATCTGAATACAATGAAATTATTGAAGGCAAATGATACTTTGAGAGAAATTTATGTTGATTCATTAGATGATTCTCTTGAATATTAATCTTCAGTACAAAGGAATATTGGACTTATAACTAGACTACCAATTGTTAATCATTGTTTCAAGGCTAAGGCACACAATACTGAATTGCATACAAATACTTCTTCAAATGTCTATTACCCTAATGAAATACATTTTTACTCTTCATATAAACAATATTCCTCAGAAAAAGACAATTTACCTTCTTTTGAATAAGTATCCTTATTTTCCAAATTACTTGAGAATGACAATTCCAAACTCAAGAAAAAGCTTGATAAGGAAAATTAAAGAATTAATATTCTTATAAAAGAAATATTATATCTTTTAGAGGATCTTGATAATAACATTTTATATTTTTAAAATATTTCAAAAAATCTTTTCGAATTTAATTCTAAGAATGATAAACATTCCAAGGATCTTGAATATCATATTTTAAAGAAAAATGGTTTAGAAACAAAAAACAATTCCAAAACAACTCTTTGGGAAATGAAAACTTAGTCAAAAGACTAAATTCTAAAATATTTTCACTTAAGAAACATTTATCAAAATTCAACATTGGAGTAATTTAATTTGACAAAATTTATTCTCTATATCATCCTCTTAAAAAGAGTTTTAAAATTGGCTACTCTCACTCAAAACAAATTTTTAGTCATTACTATTTTGTTCCTCAAAGTTCCCCTTTCTGTTCAAAATGTCAATGTGGGGGAAATTGGGAAAGTGGTTTTTCTATTAATATAACTCAATCGTTAGGTTTTCATAAAGCTCATTTTGAAAAACAAATGTGGATTCCCAAAATTCTTTTATCTAATAATTCTGAATCTAAACAAGTTTGGGTTCAGAAAAACTAATTATGTCATCATCAGGTAAACAAGATGTGTACCATCAACTATAACATTTAGTACATGGATGGTTGTTGTTCTCAACACATGACTGGAAACAGTAATTTCGTTGAAAATATTAATGAAACAAAATTTGGAAAAATTAACTTCAAAGACAATGATAAATGAAATATTTTTGGTATAGGTAATATTGTTTTCCTTGGTAAAATTGTAATTTTAAATGTTTTTTGTCAAAGGTCTTAAGAACAACCTCATTAGGATAAGTCAATTATGTGATAAAGGATACCTTGTGAATTTTGGGAATGATATGTGTTTAGTTCATAGTTCCAAGGATTAATTCATTCTTTCTGCCACTAGGCATGATAATGTATTCACTATTAACATAGAAGACCATAGGAGCCAAGACTTACCTTACTTAAGTGTAATGGAATATCAATCTTGGTTATGGAATATGATGTTAGGACAGTGTAACCTTATAAATCTTTGAAAACATTCAAAGTAAGGACATGTTAAGGATCAACCAGATCTTATGTGTGATTATTCAAAGGTTTCTGATCCTTTTCAATATGGAAAGTGACATAAAACAAGCTTTAAATTAGTCACTGAAGTTATAACTTCTAATGCATTACAACTAGTGCATATGGATCTTTTTAGTCCTACAATAACTGGAGGCATTGGAGGAAAATACTATGTATTTTTTTTTTAATGACTACACTATATTTACATGGGTCTATTTTCTAGAAAAAATTCTAAAGAATTTTTCTATTTTAAAACTTTTAGGGCTCATTTTAAAAATGAGAAAAACCGACCACTGATATCTATTCATAGTGATCATGGTGGTGATTTTTAAATTTCATATTTTGAAACTTTTTGTAGTAATAATGGTATTACTCACAACTTTTTACCTCCAAGAAACCCTGAAAAAATGGTTTTTTTTAAAGAAGAAATTGTATTCTTCAGGAACTGACAAGATCCATGTTGAGTGAATACAAAATTCCTATGAATTTCTGGGCTGATGCTATTAGTACTGCATGTTATACTAAAAATTGTGTTATAACCATACCTTTTCTTAATAAAACACCTTATGAATTGTGGACTGACCGAAATCCTAAAGTTTCATACTTCATAATATTTTGATGAAATGTATTGATATTGAATACAAAAGATAATTTACACAAATTTTCAACCAAATCTAATGAAGGAGTCTTTTGGGACATGCAGACAACCTCCTGCCCAAAATGACGTGTTTTGTTTACACATCACATGGAATGTATGAAGGATTATTTTAGAAAAAATATATGATATAAATTACCTATTAATTAAACTTTAAATAAATTATATATTTATATATATTTACATATAAATAGTTTAATTTTGTTCTTTCAATTTGATGGGAAAAACTAAAATAGCATTCATGCATACGTACAGGCTACCGTCTCTATAAAAATTTTGTTTAGTTTGTCTAAAACATTTAATATAAATACTAATCTAATAAATATATAACATATTTATATAACTTTTAATATAGTGGAGATAATGGACTTATGACCACATGGACTAATTACATCAAACCAAGTTCTAATTCAACTCAAGAACCGAATATCGACAAAACGTTCGACATGATCATAAATAACAGCGTAATTGTTTTAAACTGGTAAGAATATAAACAAATGAATAATAAACATGAAAATTTGTCTCAATGAAGTATAAATTAACCTATTTTTATTATTCATGATGATAATTAATATATGAGACAAGTCAGACTCTAGGTAAGGGATTTTCCAAACCCAATTTCCATTAATAGGGTTATACATCCACATCATTGATTTTATTATGAAATTATAATGTATGGAATCAATTTTCATTGTTTTATTTTTTATTTACACTTTTACATGTTTGTATATATTATTAATATACCTAATCACCAAATTAATAAATTCGCACATAATTGATATGACCTTTGAAAAGATTTACTCGTCTCTCTTTTTACCAATGTGATATATATGCATTATTCACCCCGAATTACATTTTCTTGGTGTATATATAATGGAATATGATATAAAAATAATATTTATTTTATTAAATGTTATATTTTATCACAATTACTTTTATGGGCCATATGATTCCACATATTATAAGTGGTAAGATAATTTCTTTACCCAATTTACGTTCATTGGGTTAGGCTTCTATTTCATGATTACGTTATTAAAATATTATGTGTGAAAGGAATTTTGAATATATTAAATTTTATTTCTAATTTATTTATTTATATTTATAGTGAAAAATATAATCTTTCTATTTTATTAAAAAATAATCATTCTAAGGTCCTTTTACCTAAAACATTGTTTTAAATGTTTTAATGATTTATTCTACTAAATATATCTCATTAATGTACATGTTGTCAAAATGGTTATAAGGATTTATTTCTGTGGAAATGAATGTTCTTAAATGTAAACTCGTTTCAAAATTTTTAAATTGGTATGGGTTAGTTTGATTCAAAAAATCAGTATTTAAATTGTTTTAAGTATTCTTATAAAATTGTCATAATATTTCAATAACATTGAATGTTTTATTTAACGTATAACCAGGATTAAAATTTATAACATTTTTATTTCCTTATTGGTTTTATATTTACTTTGAATGTATAAATATGTATTTTCAAATAATGTTTTTTCATTTATGATTTCATGACTTTGTAAAAATGTAATCTGATTTCAATGTTGAAATGCTATTTTTCTTTCATACATGTTTTATGTATAATGATTATATTATAGTTCTTAGGAATTGTTTATGTACATAGATTTTTTTCATGATAATCTGAGGTTAGGTGACACCATGAAAGCTCTCCAATCCATTGTTTAATGAGATAGAGTTAAATCATAAGGATTATCTTATAAGATTTAGGGAATATACTCTGATGGGTTTTCCAAATGTAACCATTAAACTTACTCCCTATGTGGTTGTGAAAGGAACAACTTAAGAATGATATGGATTCCTCAAGTTACCTTTAATATTAATTATTTCTAATATTAATTTCCAAAATATTATTATTTCATGAGGTATGTTAATGATTTAATTTCTCATGGTTGAAAAATATGATTTTGTAAAAATGTTTTAACTTTTTTATAAGTACACTTAGACTAATGATTCTTTCTCACTTTTTCTATCCCTTACTGTGCACTTTTTTATCATTGCATGTTTTTTAAATTTTTTACTTGGGTAAAAAGGATGAATAAGAGAATGGAATAGGTTATGATGAATGAATATTTTAATCAATAGAATTAATTAATATCTTAATTGAAGAATTATTATACTTTGTAAGAAATAGTTAATGACTATAAGTGTCTGCTTTGTAATATTTGAGTTTTTATGTAATAGTAACATCATAATTCTCTAAAACTATATACCTTCATACATCCTTAATTTAAAATCAATTAATGTATTTACTAAAATCAATATTATGTAATATTTAAGGCTGGGTCCTTATAGTTGGTATCAAAGTAAAGATTTAACCAAATTTACGGATTTGGAGTTATGGTTAAACATGTGCTAATATTCTTTGTCTATTATTTTTTGTTAAGTCCTTATTCTATAAATTATTGAAATTCATGATAGTCAGTTACAAATATAAGGAAGATGATCTCAAACAACAATCTTATCTCGCCTTGATGTCTTTCTCGCAATAATTATTAAAAATCCATGTTTAGATGATTCTGAAACTTTTTTTAACATATAACTCTCTTACAAATAGTTGAAAGAGATATCAAACACCTCCTCTATATATCCACACCATTATTGTTCATTGTTAGTTTTATATAAAATCTCATTTTCTCATTATTCTTATATTATCAAAAAAGGATAATATTTTTAGGAAATTTTTAAATATTTAATCGTGTCCCATGATTATGATGTATATTGTGATTTTTAAAAAGGCATTAAAGAGGCAGACCCTTGACCAGCCGATTAATACTTACTTTTAAAATATAGTATTTTAGCACATAAATTTTTTCTTTTAAAAGGACCATTTATATAAAGTTTCAAGACAAACTTGGTCTGAATGTTTGATAAAAATCAAGTATTATAAGTTGTTTTGAAATTATATGTCCTGAAAGATTATTTTCAAAACCTATTTATCAACGAAAACCCACACGACTCATGTTGTACATGGTGTATTTAGATATGGGATGAAATGAAATTTGTTGAATATCTAAATCAATGTCACAATTCACGGACCTTCTATCTACATGAACAAAATGACGATGAAACCATATGGACACCATTATCAAGGTAACATTGTATTTATTTTTGGAATAGGTTTATTCAATCTTATATAGGTGAAATGAAAATACATAGGGAATAAATATGTTGAGGTCATTATGAGTTGGGATGAAAATGAGAGGTATAAGACATAATTTTATGATAAAACATGTCATTTTTATTAAATTGTTTTATAAACATACCCAGCCTGCATGATGGGTGACAACTCATCGTGCCTGAGAAGTCAATAGAGATCAATCCCACTACCAAAGGGTGACAAGGGTTACTCACTTACCACTAGTCTATGTGAAGTCTCTGGTTTGTATGACATTTTCTTTTTAGTGAAATGATATGATGTAAAATGACTAAATTAATTTGGGAACTTATGTTTTATAAAATAGATGTCCTTGGTAATGGAAAATGATTTGGGGATTAAGAGATAAATGTTATTTGGAAATAATTAAACTATTTTTGTAACCCTAAATTACAATGGTAAATATAATACTATGTTATTTTAATTCAAGAGTAGTGGTTGAATTATATTTTGAATGAATCGATGTTTTTACTGTAGACATATGGAAATTCAGGATATTTATGAAATAGTTAACATATCTTGGAGAATATGTGATTACGTGAATAAAATTTTATATGATTAATGATCAATGTATTTTTGAGATAAATGCAATAATTTATCCTGAAATAAAATATATTCAAAATTTTATAAGTTTTGGATTTCAAACATAGTTTGAAATATTTATTTAGGGATTCTAATGACAGTTAATTTTTGAATGGTCTATGTTGTTATTTTGGTATTATTTTTGAATTCTGTATATTGAAGTAGATTTCCAAATAAGGATTATACTTTTTGGATAATTTTTTACCTTATCCTAACCTTATTGGATTTGGTTAATGTTTTAAGACATGATAAATAGATATTTTATCAATTGTGAATTTTTGGATTCTATAGTAGTTGATTCATTTTTGAATAATCATCATTTAAAGAAAGAGATGGGTTTTTTGGGGAAAATTATTAATGGACAAAATTACACAAGTCATGTAAGTATGAATTATTATGTTTGTATTAAATGTTGTTAATTTATTATAAAACTCTAGGTAAATTTTAATGAATCCTAAAATGCTATCCTAGTACCTTATTTCTAATGAATAAACTGGACCCTTAGATCAACACATATTTATATATATTTTTTACCTTTTGTTGACCATGTTATCTATCACTCTCCATCAGAAAATGATAGTTATTTTATCCTCTCTAACCTTGTTTTCTTACATGGAACCCTTGTGTAAGATATCTCAAGTGACCTTTTCTCTTTACTTTTATTCATATTATATGGTGGCTTTTAATAACTAATTTTTCTGATGTGGGATTTCAAAAAATACATTTTTAAAATTCATACCTCAATTTCTATCCCTAAATTCAAATTAGGAGAAATAATGTTCCAATTAGAGGGGGAAAATGCAACATCTTGAGAATTATGAAATTAACACTATTTTGATTGTGTACATGATATTGAACCTCAAGCTTAAACAAAAATATAAATATTATTATCTAAATGTTAAAATTATTACCTTGTATTTGGACTCATAGGAAATAATAGTATTCACTAAATTATCAAAATTGTTTTTAAACATGTTTATATAATGATTCACTGTTTACCAAATTTGTTATAAATGATAATAATAACCAATTGAATATAACAAATGTGTTTTTTTAAAAAAATAAATATAAATGAGAAAAAATCGTGTTAATAAAATAATCAAACCACTTTGGTTGGATTATATTATGGAAATTTTAATTCTATATGATGTTTAAAATTCATCTTATACGTTCTTTTGGTGTTATATTTATACAAATTCAATTCTTTCATATAAAAGATATATTTGACATGAAAATGCAGTTTTATCGCCTTTTGATGGAAACCCCATTTTAAATATAGTTTTTTCAATTTTATATGTTATAATTGATAAAATAAACTTCTAATTTGGATATAGGATGTAGAAAATTTACATTGGATAAATTTACTGTATTTTTTGAATAAAAATCATGTTTTAAGGAATAATGAAAAATACTCTGTTTTAATTCAAAAAACATTTTTCATCTAATTTGATTATATTCTTTAAAAATAATTTTATTAATATTTAAATTATATTTAAACATATTTTTTATAATATAATAAAATTTTATTCATTTTAATCGATTTAAAAATTATGTTAGAAATTAAAACATTTCACTCTATTGAATGTTTCACATTAAAAACCAGTATTTTATTTTTTTCTGGAGAATTAATAGTAAAAAAATACCAATTTTTGAATTTAATTAGGAAAAATAAATTCAATATATAGAATCCTAAAGAAAAATTTAGGTTGTAAAGTCAATATAATATTAATATATATATAAATTACCATGTTAAATAAATCATTACCTGTAGTAAAAGTTAAATTTCGACAAGGGTTAAAATTAAAATATTAAAGCATAAAATATCTAAAAACAACAAATTTTATTTGGGGGATGAGGCGAGGATAGACCCTAACCATATCATACAACATTAATTACATGAAAAAATATTTTAATTTAATTCCACCTCTATATGTTCATCTTTTAATATAAAATAATTGAAAAATTAAGCAATTGAACCCACCTCTTCTCAAGTATAAATAAACACCCACACCTCCCCATTTTGATCCAAAAATCATTTTAGCTCCTCATATATCTTATCATACCTTCCCTCCTCACTATCCATACATCTGAGTGCTACTGGTCATACTAAAAGTCCAAATGCACAGTCCTCAATGGTCTTTAAGGATGGGATATTCAAGTGGTAATTTTCTCATAGTACCTCTCTTAATTTCTTCAATTTTTATGATTTCTCCACAACTCCTTCTTCTATAAATGTATTATTACTAAAAAATAATTTACATACTATATTTTTACAATTATAATGTAATATCTCAAATCCATTTCATTTCTGACCTCATCCTTTTCAATAAAATTAAATTATTATCCATGTAATGTCAGTTATTCGCCTCCATGAATAATGTTTTTGTCATTTTTCCATTACCCCTTTAATGGATGGTCATAAAAATATTTTTATGTTAAAATTATATTTTAATATTCATATTATAACTTGTTTAATATTCTGTAAATTTTATGTTAAACAAACCATGATGCTTTATATATTGTGGTTATATGATAACTTCTTTTGGGGGTGTGTGAACTACAACCTCATCAAAATGAAGTGATTCGTTCACATAGAAAATAAAATTTGGTAAGGATTGTACTAGTAATAATATATGGTATAAAATAAATATTTATTCTAATATAATTATATATTATATTTATACATATTTATATACATTTAATTTCATTTCATTCTTTCAATACGACGGGAAAAACTAAAATAGGGTTCATGTGTATATACGACATGTCATCTCTATGAATGGTTTATTTAGTTTGTATTAAAATATTATTTAAAATTATTTTATAATGAATATATAACATATTAATATCATGTTTTAAATTCAATAGATAATGAACATATGACCACATGCACTATTGACATCATATCAAGTTAATTTTCGAATCAATTGCCAAATATCAACAAAATATATGACATGAACATAAATTATAATGTAATTGATATAAGATGGTAATAAGTGATATAAAAGAGATAATAAACATGTAAATTTTCCTCAATAATTTATAAATTAACCTATTTTTATTATTTAGGATTGTAAATAACATATGAGACTAGTTTGACTCGATGTAAGGGATTTTTCTAACTCAATTTTTATTAATTGGGTTATACATCAACTTAATTGATTTTATTGTTCCAATATTATATGAAGCTTATATTATCATTGGTTTATTTAGTATTTCTACTTCCCTTTTTTCGATATATTGTTGCTACAAATAATCACCCCATTGGAAAATTTTGTCATCATTAATTACAACATTTTATGGATTTAATAATCTCACATTTTACATATGTGAGGTATATGCATTATCCGCTACTAAAAACATTCTTATGGTGTATATATAAGGACCTTTTATTTTAAATATCATATTCATATTATTAAATGTTACATTTCATGATTATTACTTTTATGGGTCATATGATTCGAATGATTATAAGTGGTAAGGGAATTTCATAACCAACTTTTCATTCATTGGGTTAAACTTATGCATATTGATTATGTCGTTCAACTTGTATGTGTGGGAAGAATTTTCAGTTTCATATATTATATTTCTACTTTTCTAAATAGTATTTTTAGTGAAAACATATAACATATCTATTTTATTAACAAAATGATATTTGTATGGTAATTTTGAACAGAAATAATTTTTTAAATATTTTAATTATTTTTTCTACTAAATATTTCTCATTAATTTAAATGAATACAAAATGGTTTTAAGGATTTATTTATATGAAAATTACTTTCATAAAATGTTAACTCTATTCAAAATTTTCAAATTGGAATGGGAAACATTGATTCAAAAATATTTTTTGGGAATGATTTAATTATGTTTCATAAATGGATTAATTATTTCAATAACATGGAATATTTAATTTAACATATACATAATGATCCAAATATTTCTCTTCTATATCCCTTTAATGTTTTAATTTTGTATTTAAATTTTATATATTTATTTTCAAATATCCTTTTTCCATTAATGGGTGCACGTCTTTGAAAAAATTAAATGTGATTTCAAAGTGGAAATATTATTTTTACTTTATGCATGTATTATGTGTAATGAATATATTATGTTTCTTGTGAATTATTAAATATATATGTGGTTCTACGATAAACTGGTTTTGGGTGATCCCGTGATAGCTTTCTAATTCATCGGGTAATGAGATCGAGTAAAATGTTAAGGTTTCTCTAAAGAGATTTAGGGAATACACTATGATGGGTATTCCAAATGTAACCATAAAGGTTACTTTCTATGTAGATGTGAATGCTACAATATAACTATTATATGGATGCCAAAAGTTGCCTTTATGATTAAGGATTGCTAGAAAATTTGTCATGAATTTTATGAATTCATGAGGTATGATAAAGGGTTTATTCTTTATGGGTGAAAAGTCTGATTTTGGGATAATGTTTTCAAGGGTTTATAAGTACTATTGGACTAACAATTTTTTTCTTTCTATTCAAATCCTATACCGGGATTTTTCCCCATACAATGTTTTTTAAATGTTTTCCACAAGTACTAATGATGTGTAAGAGAAAATAAAAAGTCAATATGAATGAATATCTTAATAAATAAAAATAATTCATGTTTATTAGAAGTACTATACTGTGGAAGAAATTGATACTAAGTACAAGTGTTTTCATGGTAATATTTTAGTTTTTATATAATATTTATGGAATAATTATACAATACTCCAAACCTAAAAATATTCCCAATGTTAAATTAAGTAAATTATTAAATAAAATCACTATTATTCAATGTTTATGGTTTGATCCTTATAGTTGGTATCTGAGTAGTGGTTCATAAAATATTACAGATTATGAAATTTTTTTAAGCATGTGCTAATAATCATTTATTGTTATTTTTTATTAATTCATTTTTCAATAACTTTTTTAGATTGTGGATATCTTGTTACAAATGGTTAGAAGAGGATCTGAAACAAAATTCATACCCCTCCCTAAAGACATTATTTCAATAAATATTGAAAAGTCATTATCGAATGATTGTGAAAATTTTTATAACATAAAACTCTATTTAATAAAATTGTATGAAATATAAAACATCATCGTTATTCATCTATACCATCATGGATCATGGGTTGTTTTTCATCAAATACTATTTTCTAAATATTCTCATATCTTAAAAAAGGTAAATATTATCAAATAATTTTTATATATTTTTCCATGTAATAAGATGATGACGCATATTACGATTTTCATATACATGATATTGAATGAGACCCTTAAGCAACCTATTTATACATTATTGTAAAATATATACATTTAGCACATACTTATGGTATTTCCAATGGTCCATTTATTGGATGTTTCAAGTCAAACTTGGTCTGAATTTTTTATTAAAGTCAAGTCATATATGATGTTTTGAAATAATATTTGATGAAATATTATATTCCAAAAATATTTCATTGGGAAGACCCTTATGTCCCAATATGTTCAAGGTGTACATGGGAAAATTAATTAAGTTATTTTATTGAATCTTTAAATAATTGTGGAAATGCATGGACCTTCAATCTACATGATCAAAGTGACGATGAAACCAAGTGGGGACTATGATAAAGTGACAATGTTATTTTTTGTGAAATGTTTTATTAAATCATAATGAGGTGAAATAATAAACATTATGAATAATCATAATGAGGTAATTATCAGTTGGGATCAAAATGAGATGTATAAGATAAACTATGTGGTTACAAAATTCTACGGTTATTTTTCATCTTTATAAAAATGGAAATCCCACAGGATGGGAGGCAACTTGTCTTGTCTAGTAAGGCCATAGGGATCGAACCCACAACCAAAGTGTGACAAGTGTTCCTCACCTACCACTTGACATTATGAATTCCCTAGTTAGTATAAATTTTTCTTTTCATTTAAAAGAGATGATTATATACGAATAAATTGATTTTTGGAACATATGTTTTATCAAATGGATATCCATGTTGTTGGTAAATGATTTGGGGATTAAGTGATATGTGTTATTTTTCAAGACATTCACTATTTTGGGAATCCTATATGACTATGTTAAATAGAATAATATAGTGTTTTATTTGAGAAGTAATTTAGAATTTTATTTTCGGGAGGATTAATGTTTTTACATCGTAGTTATGGTGATTCAGGGTTTTTATGAAAATATGTAACTTATCTTGATGAATATGTGATTTGGGTGATTAATTTTTGGAATGAAGAGTGATCAGTGTTTCATTAGAGATAAATGATAATATTTATCTTTGAAGACTATGTAATCAAATTCATCTAAGTTTTAGGTTTTGAACATAGTTTGGATTATTTGTTAGTGATTTTGATGATAGGTAATTGTTGAATAGTGTAGGTTGAACAATTTGGAATTACTATTGAATTGATACTATTTTTTTAATGAATCCTATCTTGACTCTTGGCGTTCCATATTTTGCATGACACTATATAGATTCAACTAAGATCATCATCCTTTTTTGGTTGAGAAGGGTTAAACTAAAACGATAAAAGCTTAACATTCCTAAAAACTACAACATAAAATGGTTGGTTGAGGAGTGGCTCAACCCTGACCAGCATATAAGTCATTAATTACAAGACAATTTCATGGAATTTAATTCTAAATCTATATGGTTAATTTTTAATATAAAATATTAAATAACTTGATTACTTGAACCTACCTCTCCTCAAGTATAACTAACTACCCTCACCTTTCTATTTCGTCCAAAAAATCCTTCTAGATTCTCATATCTCTACCTAAAACACTCCTCCTCACTCAAACAATGTCCATGTGATATTTGTCTCACCAAAAATCCAAACAAAATGATATCAGGAAATTTTAAGAAGTGGATAATAAAGAGGTAATTTTCTCAAAGTATGTCTCTTAATTTCTTTTCTTTTTTCTAAATTATCCTCACCGACATCATATATCATTGTATAATTACTGTAGAACCATATAAATACTGTAGTGTTCTATTTATAATGGAATATATCATATCAAATTCATTTATCACATCCTCTTATTCAATGAAACAAAATTATTATCCAAGTTCTGTCGGTTATTCACCTTCTTGAATACTATTATTATTCTTTTTTCCTTTACCTCCTATATGGATGATACTAAAACTCTTTATAGAGTAAAATAGTATTTTAATATGTATATTACAACCTATTTAACTTTTTATAAATTTAATATTAAACATACATTGATGCATTGTAAAAACATTTTGAATGGGTGTTTTTAATTTTTATTTAAATTAAAGATTTCAGGTTAGTCTTACTTCAAAAATTTTCCACTTTTGTGCCATATCATCTGGAACGTTGATTGAATTCCTTCAATGCCAAATAATTTAGCGCTCAAGTTTTTTTTTTGAAAATACTCACCCCGTCCCTCCTTAACCCCCTTCAATATATTTATTTGATTATAACAATTATTATAATATATATATATATTAAATATAAATACCAAAATAAATAAAATTCATTTCTTATTATATTTATAATTTTTATATAATTATAATAAATATATAGTAATAAATATAATTATTATAATTATAATTATTATATAATTATAATAAATTTAAAATTTAAATACTTATATAATTAAAATTGATATATAATTATAAATATAATTATTATATAATTATTATAATAATAATAATAATAAATAATCACAATTCCTTAAAATTATATTTATATAGATATTTATAATAATAAGAATGTAACTATATTTGTAAATATATATTTATTATAATATTATCACATATGTGTTTAAAATTTATCTATAATTCAGTAAATATATATTTTTAATAAATATAGAATTATAAATATCTGTAATAAATATATAATTATAATTATTCATAATATATATAATTATATTTATATTTATAAATGTATTTATAGTTATATAATTATAAATCTATATCTACATAGTTATCTGTTTTTATTTATAAATAAATTTGAAATATTCTAAAATATATTACAAATACATTTATTATATTCAATTATTCATGATATATTTAAAAATTTACATGTGTTTATAAATATTTGTATCTTGTTTATAAATAACTAAATATTTACCATTTAATATATGAAATATAATTATGATTATATTCCTAGATATATAATTAAAAATCATTATATGTTTATAAATATTTAAAATGTATTTATAATTAAATAAATATTAATAAGTATATATTAATAATTATATATTCATAAACATATTTCTATTTATATAATTAAAAATATTTATTAATAATTATAAGATTTTAAATATATATATATATATCTAATTATAAATATTTATTTATATAAAATCGTGTATAATTATATAATAATAAATATATTTATTAAATATAAAATTATAAAACTACATTGATAAGTATGTATCCAAAATTTCATTTAGATTATAGTTGTACATTATAATTTATACCCTTATAAAGTTACCTATATGAATCATAATAATGTTATAATTATGAGACATTGAATTTATTTTTATTTACTTAAAACAAAAAATACTTATCATAGTAATTTTTTTTAATATATACATCATGACATCTGAATAAATCAACATCGATGTCCCCCGTCATCACAACGTGGCGACTAAACATATACCTACTCTGCGTCTGACGTCCATGCTACTCTGGTGTCCTAGATGTGGGTACCTTCTCTTCTTGTTATTATGGTTCCTCCTCATGGTGTTTTGTTGAGGACTGGCCCACATCACATGTAGAGCATGGGACAAAATCATATCTTGGTCCATATGGCCCCGAAGCTCCTTAAAATGGCAAAAATAGGTCATAAAATATGTCCAAATCAGTATGAGATGGGGACACCACAAGTTGTGTCACCCCACCGAGCTCATAGTCCAAATAAGCAATTAGATATTACATATGTGGCATATAAGCATCTCCCTACTATGCAAGATCATCAGTCGAGTGTGTAAGATCATCTCACTACGATGCGACAATATCTACATGAGCTGCTCTTGGAAATTTATGTCATCACCTCCTCCCATCCTGATTTATTCATATTTTTCTTCTATATGACATTGGTAGTGGTGGTGCATCATTCTCAGTAGGCATTGCATGCACATCATCATCTGCAGGAGCTTCAGCTAGAGGATATGGATCCTGATGTACCCATGGCACCTCATCATAGAAATTGTCATGTATGAACCGATGATGATCACTGAGAGCCGACACATCTCAGTGAACTATATCATGCCTAATATATGCCTCCTCCAAAAGATGTGTGATATGGGAAATATGAGCAATTTTGTTTTACGGAAAATAAAATAAGATTCAAATTAATACCAAAAGTGAGTTGAACAAATATAATAAATATTAGTAATCATTCCAACTTCTGAATGTCAATCATCATACATGTAAGGTGAATGATGGTGTGTCATCAGCACCAGTCTGCATAATCCCTCAGATCAGATAACTAACTGCCAGTTGTGGGATATCTGTATATAAATAAACTATATTGGGCATGCATGTCCCAAAGATTGATATAACTTGCATGAAACTACCGCCAGTCTGTTGTCTGTCTACCTATAAGCATAATGGAATGTAATGCATCATCATGTCCATTTTTCATGGGGATATACTGTATATAACCAAACTGGCACATGACCAGGATTGGCTGGTGCCACTAAATGATGTTGAAGATGATTAGTGGAAACACTAAAGCATGATCACCAATCATCGCTATGTAGTATGGTGGAAGTAATGCGTACACAAATCATGTATATAGATTCCATGAAACCTGATATGTAAAAACAAAATATATCTCATATAATAGCATCATAATGTTGCAAAAATTACATTGAAATAACCTAAAATGATAATAAAAATATTTTTTTAATTTTTTTCCTACATCAGTTTGCACCATGGTATAAAATATCTGTCGAAAACTACATACATTATGTCTCAGAGTATGTTCATACATTTGAGATTAACTTCACCTGGTTTAAAATTTTTAATATAAAGTAATCATATAAAAACAACTACATCAGTATTAAATAACTAAAATTAATAATGTAAACATACCTGCGTCCCTGAGGACATCCCCAAAATAGCTCCAGTTTAAGTGGTGCGATAAATTGATGAGTGATGTATGGTATATGCTCCCAAGACCACAACATTACCAAAACCATACATCCTGAAATCTTCCATGCATAGAGAAGAAAATTGTTACCCAGGAATCTATACAGATGTGACTATATAGTAGACCCCCAGTTTTATGTAGCTTTCCAATCAGGAACCTCATGTAATGGGAGGAACATCATGTGTACTAAAGTTGTGGAGTATTCGACCCACAACAAGCCTACGATTAGTCGGAAAATATATACACGTGTGTGCTAAATAAGCATCTACTCACTGGAATCATCAGGAATGATGGAGAATTTCTCATCAAGCCACCACATATGCAAGGGCAAACCCTAGAGGACACATCGTACGCCGATGACGTCAATTCTTAATAGATGATGTATGATTGCAGACCAGTTTCCACTAGTGGAAACCATAAATTAATGTTTGTGGATTTGTAAATTGAGCTTGTAGGAGACACCCTCTAATGTAATGGTTATCTCCCCCTCTGAGAGATGAAATTTGTGTGTCTTTAGCCACCATCTCTCAAATGATGCAGCATTCAAATAGTGATCAATGGCCCTAAAATCATAAAAAGAGACTATATAAAATCTAGCACATATGAGGTATTAAAAAATAGCTTCTGGGGGTTCATTGTGATGAATATGATGTACTCTATGAACAACAAAAAGTCTAATAGGTCGACACATTGACACATCACCTAACAGGTGCATCTCAAATGCATATAACATAGGCTACTCTATCTGAATATCTGAGTAGTAAAACATTAATTTCATGTAAAATATAACATTTATCTTTTATGGTATGAATTATTTAAAGTAATGTGTGAAATAAGCATAAAACTAGTTTTTATCTAATCCATTAGTAAATCTAATATGAAATGATTTGGAACTTAATGACCAGCTCAATAACACTAATATGCCTAATAGATTTAGCTTCACCTAATAGATAGAGATAGGGAAATATCATCTGATAATATTCAATAAGATACTAGTATAGAACCAGCCGATCCATACTTAGAATTAAATAGAATCCTATAATTTACAGCTTAAATAGATCCAAAATAAAATCGTAGCTGAAAATTTCAGAAGAAATTTCCTTACAAAATCTGATATATTTACATTGCACTCATACTACTATGTTCATGTTCATAACATCATCAAATCACTATGTAACCAAACCCGAACCATTAAAAAGTTGAGTAGATTAAAATAAATGTGGTTCTCTTGTATCATCAACGGTGAAGGTACCCATGAGAAGACAAAAGTGGTCTACATTCATTAGTCAATCCATGATCACCCATACTACAATATTCTTATAATGTGTACTAGATAATCTTTTCATTAAATCCATAGTGAAATCATCCCCATTAAATTCGGGAATGGGTAGAGGCTGTGAAACCCCAGTAGACCTCTATTGATTGGCCTTCACCTATTGAATTAATTATATTAAACAACATTACCAGGAACCCATAAAATCTATACATACACTTAAAAGAAGATTGAGGAATGTTATATGGTATATCCTAAAACTAATGATAATAATATCTAAATTTGATTTGGATAAGAACTCATAGGCACTTAGTTGATCCATGAGATCACTGACATGTTGAAGGGGATACACATTCATTACTTTCATCTTGATCAATGTTCAATGATCCATACATAAGTTCAATGTCTAATTATCCTTCATATTGAAAAGAATAGAATAGCCCTAGGAGAGGTACTAGGCCACATGAATACTTTTGATTCTAGATCTCCCAACTGATTTTGAACTCATGAATCTCAAACATGGATTGGTTTTGAATCACTCATGAATATAATAACCAAACTAAGGATTCTTTGTGAACTTAGCCACTATTGGTTAACTACTGCTTAGCATAGCATGTGATCTGGACTTCTTACCCAATATCCCCAGGAATCATAAATTGCACACATTCTCTCAAATATCTATATCATTTCCCAATTTATTATTCACTTTTCCTACTCTTCCAACACCCATTTAAAATATACATGAATCTTCATGCATCATTTGTCTTTATAAGTATTAAATTTTTACAATAAGAGAAGGAATATTGATTTCTAAATGGTGATATTATACAGATGGTGTTGAGCGTGTGTGCGATGAGAGCATCATGGGGACACCAAGTATGAAGTTCAGATCACATTCTATGCTAAGTAGTAGTTATCCAGTAGTAGTTAAGTGCATAGAGAATCCTTAGTTTGGTGATTAAATTTTATCTAGATCAAAAAAACCCATTGGAAATATTTAAAGTTAATCTTGATAGTTGAACAGTAAAATCATTGTCCATAGAATTAATGTAATATATTATTTTTAGTTTTTATTTATTTTTTTTATTACTCATAATAATTGTTTTCCTATATAGGTGGATTATTTTTTTGAGTTGATGTTGTTTGTTTAAAGATATTCATGCAGTGTTGGTAGTTCGACAAAGAAGGACAATGGTGATAACAATAATAATGATTACATGTAAAAACCTTTACAGTAATGGATAGAGTACATGATTCAAATTAAGAATTATATGATTTCCCTATGTGTCTAGGGAAACGGGTCTTCATATGACCTTCATGGAGGAATATATTGCACCTTTTTCTGGGTGCTCGTTCTTTGGGCTAATACATTTCATTCCAAATATGAGTCGAATTTGGACTGCCTTATGGTTGAAGCCTAGTTTTGTTCGATAAGAGAGTGGGTGTTCCATAAGAAAACCAAAAATTATGATATTCCTTAATTGGAATCCACAAAGAGATCTAGTAGTTGTTGATACTCTCAAGTCGATAAGATGGATCAATGAACTACACCCATGATTTTTGTATATAAGTATATGTTGCAATCACTTGGCCACAAGGATATATCAAGGCTTGAATGTTTCGATATTCACAATAATGCATATCTAATTAAACCAATCACACACAATCATTATTTTAAGCCACCAAAAATTGGGATTACTGACCCCAAATCGTTGCTCACGATGATTAAATGCAGTTACATGACAAGTTTTAGCCACCTAAAGAACTCTATCTATCTCGCATTGGAAATGGTTTCCAGAGAGAAATACTTTGTTCAGACCCTCCCCACTCTGCATTCCCCATTCAAAAAAATAGACTACACTATGAAAAATAGTCTCTTGTTCCAAACCTGGAATTTAGGTTTAAAACATTATTTACAAATCATTTCTCTTTTGAGTAACATATAATAAAAAAATTCTTATTTAAATGTGATAGGTAATTTATGAACTCCCTTGAAAACTACATTTAATCATTTTATGATGTTGGTCGTCATATATTGATATCTCCTCCCATCATCATATTCCAACAACCGTTTCTGCTTTGGTATTTTCATCATGTAATCATAAACTTCCAGATTAACTCAATATATATTCTTCAAGTCTCTCCTATATCCTTTGTTGTTGAGGATTGTATGCAATCAAACAAGAACTACTCTAAACACATATGGAAATAAGTGTGATAGTAGATTGTAATAAAAAATTGATATTCATACTGATTTTTAGGATTTATTTCATCATCAACATTTCTTGAACTTTTTTCACAATATTTTAGCAATTTGGTGAATACATTATCGATGATTGGTATAGGGTGGTCTCCAGAAAAGACTCATAGACTGTACTTCCTCCATGATTGCAAGATGGTGATTTGAAATAAGGAAAATACCTTCTGTATCCATAACAAACTCTCTAATACATGCCAGAACCCATCTCCAGGTTGAAAATTTCTCTTTCTCCACGATTAAAAATTCCAAACGTAAATGGGATTGATTTACATGTTTTGTGGTGGCAATAAATAATTTTCGTGTACACTTTCTATACAGAAATGTGTCATCAATCTATATAAATTGTATGAAATGTCTATAATCTTCCACACATGGTAAAAATTTCAAAGCATTATATCAAGCACAACCATCTACTGATCAACTTGGTTGTCTTGGTTAAACTATTCAATAGTGTATAACCTATAGATCAGTTGATTATTATGGCATAAAAGCTCCATAAGTAGGAAAAAAACTCGATAAGACTCGTCCCAAACACCATACACTTTCACAATAGTCTTTTGTCATTCCACCATGCCTTCTAGTAAAATATTTGATACCCAAAAATTTGTTTGACTCTCTCCAACACCAAAACTATGGGAATGTGTTTCCACACTCTAATCATTTGTACAATAATTGTTTAAACGAACTAAAAATCCAATGAAGATTGTTCCTCTGAAATTCTTGGGTCCAAACATGTGAATGGAGTAAATCTAGTGTTGCACAAACTATGAAAAATGTGATCAAATATATCTCGTAGATGTATTTGATAGTTCGAATCATATTTGTCATAATAGATGAAATAAAAATTCCTCATTGACTATTATGTAACATATGAGTAACGTATTTCAGTGTGATATTATTTTATCACATTTTTCATTGCATATTTTTTCTCAGGCTATCATAAAATACACAAAAGACATTTATTATACAATCAATTTGTGCCAGTAATTATTCATAGAAATTATGTACTTGGGGTAATAACTGACCAATCATATTCTGGCAAGTGATGTGTGCCTTAAGTCAACCATGATGCCAGTTGTTGAGGATGGTTCAACGGTCAATATAACCTCACATGATTGGGAAAATTCAATTCTTCTACATGGTATTCTTCTAATTATTCTTAAAATACCTCCTCATCTACTTGTTCTAATGTGTCATCTTCCACAAAATCATCTAACAATGCATGTAAAGTATGTGGAGGGCTTTCCATTTAAATTGTGGATGGAGGAAATGACCGAACAACTACCATTGATGATAGATCTTCTTGATGTGTTATAATAGGAGAATATAACATAATCTCATGATGTGGTGATGTCCCAACATCCAATGTCGATGGAACCTCCATTATATATATAGTGACATGTAACTCCATCATTTCATTCTCATGATGATATATATCCACTGAATGTACGTATTCCCATTCTTCATAATTAGTTTCTAGATAGGCCACAAGCCAAAACCTATCTTTAAATTGAATATGTTTGGCTGTGATATATTATATCACTTTATTGGTTTTCAATGTTAACCTTTTATGGATTTTCTGTGGAAGAGATTCCAAAGTTGCACAGCCTCTAAGAATCAAAACACCTTCTGGTCATATAATATAACTACTTCCTTGTTCTGTCTTAATTATTTGACAATTATAATAAATTTAGGTAGACATATATTATTATCTAAAATAAACCATAATTATTAAAAAAAAATTGATCAGAGAATAAATTTATATATGCATGCTACTAGTAAGTTAGGTTGGAATACTAATCCATCCACAAAATAAATATGTTCAAACTATATTGATGTGTAACATTTTAAACAACCCATGAGGTACACTAACATATCACCGTGCATCATATGCATGAGGTACAGGAACATTTCATGTGAAAGAATATAGTTATATGAGATTGAAAAACTCCGCATGATTAAGCCCCAAGAGACATATAGCCAACCCCGTTCAATTTCCTAGGCATGGACAGCCTCTAAGAAAGTAGGTGGTCTGAACCAAAATCCCTATACATAAGGATACATTACTCAGGAGAGCATTCAACTCATGAAGACTATAACACTTAATATGAAGAAAATACCTTAAACAGCTAAATTCAAGTTTATAACATCAATTGCAAACCAAGGTCATATTAGATGAAAAACTAAATTCATTATCATACATAGAATTTAATGCAATGGTATATTCTTGAATCAGTTTATAAAATAATTAATTCTCTAATTAATATACCTTCTTCTCTAATTAATACAGTTACTTATCTAATTAATATAGTACCTTTGCTAAATAATATAATTACTTCACTAATTAATATAGTAACTGCACTAATTAATATAGTTACATCACTTATTAATATAGTTACTTTTCTAGTTAATATAATTTCATTTCTAATTAATATAATTACTTTCCTAATTACAATTTAGTAGTTGCCTTATTACCATGAAGAAGTTTCCTAATTAGAATTAGTTAGAATATTTTGAATTATTTAGTTTCCAAATTATGATTAATATGCGCTAATTAATGATGCCTATAATTACAATAAATATAAGTTTCCTAATTAGAATTCATTATTTTCATAATTAGAATTCATTAATTACCTAATTATCATTAATTATTTTTCTAATTATCATTATTTAATTTCCTAATTACCATTCATTAGTTGCATATATCTAATTATAATTAATTGAACCCCTAATTATAATTTATTAAAATTAAAATTATAATTAATTAAACACCTCTAATTAAACACCTAATTATAATTAATTAAATTCCTAATTAAAAATAATTAATTATTAAATTAAAATTAATTAATTACCAAATTATAATTAATTAATTACAAAATAACAATAAAATTGAATCCTAATTATAATTAATTACCTAGTTACAATTAGTAATACACCTCATTACAATTAATTCAACACCTTATTACAATTAATTAACCATCAAAGAAAAATTAATTAAACACCCAATTACAATTAACTAATTACCTAATTACAATTCATTAAACACCTAAATAATTTTATTTAAACTCCCAATTAAAATTAATTAAACACCTAATTAAAATTAATAAAACTCCTAATTAAAATTAATTAAACACCTAATTTCAATTAATTAAACAAATATTTACACTTAATTAAACACCTAATACACATAATTAAACACCTAATTACACTTAATTAATTTCCTATGTACACATAATTAATTATCTAATTGTAATTAATTAATTACCATTTTTTGATTAATTAATTACATAATTAAAATTAATTAAACACCTAATTACAATTAATTAAACACATAATTTCCAATAATTAAAATACTAATTTCAATTATTTAAACAACTAATGCCCATTAATTAAACACCTAATTATAATTAATTAAACACAAAATTATAATTAATTAAATACCGAATTACAAGTAATTTAACAACTACTTACACTTATTTAAACACCAAATTACACTTAATTGGTTACCTATTGACACATAATTAGTTACCTAATTACACATAATTAATTTACTAATTATAATTAATTAAACACCTAATTAAAATTAATAAAACAACTACTTACACTTAATTAAACACCTAATACACTTAATTAAATAACTAATTAAAATTAATTAGGCACCAAATTAAAATTTATTAAACACCAATGTAAAATTAATTAAACACCTAATTAAAATTAATAAGCCACCTAATTATAAATATTTAAACATATAATAACAATTAATCAAACACCTAATTAAAATTAATAAAACAGCTAATTTTAATTAATTAAAAACCTAATTACACTATGTAAACACCTAATTATAATAAAGTAAACACCTAATATTAATTAATTAATTACCCAATTATAATTAATTAATCACCTAATTACAATTATGTAAACACCTAATAAGAATTAAATAACCACTTAATTACAATTATTTGATGACCTAATTACAATTAATTAACCACAAAATTTCTATTCATTTACCCAATAATTATTATTAACAAAACTCTTAATTAAATAAAAAAAATTAATATTTCTAGATATATTAGATTAATTGATAACTAAAAAAATAATTAATTAATTATAATATTAATGAAATAAAAAATTAGAATTGGCTCAAATTTGTGAAAGGTGGTGATCCTATGAAGCACAACGGCTACACAGACAAAGAGAGGCAGCGCACCGAAAGGAATTTAACATAAATGATAAGAGAGAAGTTATATAGAGAGAGGTGGTGTTGGAATGAAGGGTGGGAATGGGGAGGAGGGTGAGCCCCCTCATATAGGGTTTAAGATTTAGGCTCCACTTGATGTGCCACTGATAGGTTTAATACTAATCCATTAGTGCCACTTGAATTTTTTTTGTTAGTTTTAGGCTATAATGGCCAGCACCACTTCAAGTGGAACTGAACCATTCCAACACTTGGGAACCACTTGAAATGGCACTATGATGGTGGAAAGATCACAGCGCCACTTTAAGTGGCGCGTTGGGGATTTTTATGCACAACACAACTTAAAGTGGCGATATTATAACCCATTTTAGAAATTAAAAAGCTAGACCAAAAAATCCCATGTATTCTAAATTAACCATGATTCATTCCGGATTGTGTTTATATGACAACTACATTTTGGGATGTGTTTACTACCGCCTCCTCAAAATTATGTGATTTTTTCACACATCACATGGAATTTGTTATCTATTTTTTTATAAACATATTTGATATAAGTGAAATATAAATTAAACAATAATTATATTATATTTGTATTCTTATTTATATAAATATAATTTTATTTTATTCTTTCTATATGATCGGAAAATCAAAAATAGAGTTAATGCATACATATTGCCAACCATCCCCATAGTGTATTACAGCACAATTCTAGTTATTTTTTCATGGGTGCAACAATACATATGAAACCATGTATCTAAATCATTACATTTTCATGAAATTGGACCATTTGAATCCCCATTTTACCCACAGATGAATCTATACCATACTAGCTTCCATTTCATGCAATTTTCATTAAACCAACATATGAGTGGATTGGGGTCTTATTCTTTCTTCCCCTATGTGGTTTTTTGTCTCCACTAATTAATTTTATATTTTATTTACAGTGTACACTTTTCTTTATCATCCACTCCCTCTAATTTTATTCCTTCTTTACCAATATCCTATATTTCTCTCCTCTTCTGAAAACCTTAGTGGTTGTTTCAGTCATGTTCTCCTATATGATTTGTGTAATAATGGGTGTTATAGTGTCTTGGGATTGTAAATAATATATAATTACATAACCTAGTGTTCTTTATCAAAATCGATATTATTCCATTGAGTGAGGAAGGGGTTTTGTGAAATTCCCTTCAATATAATAACAAAAAGTTCCTGTGATTTCTAAATCAATATTATAAAAATATTATAAATAAATTTTAGAGATTTTAGTAAATTTTAATTTTTATAATGATTTCATATTTCTAAGGATTTTAATAAGTGGGTTTTCATTGGTGTTTTGACAATTTGTTTCTGAAAAATCTATTAATCCATACTGAGTTTTTGTTAAAAAAATTAAGAGGCCATTTTCCAATGAATTCAATGCAGTGTAAGTATTTTGATTCTTTATTAACCAATCATGTGTATTTTTAATGAATATATTTCAATAAAATGTTTTTTTAGTATTGAGTGGTATTACTTTATTGTTTTTTACAAATTGGTGATATTTTATGAAATTTGTTTACTAATTTAATTTTATGTTGTTTTAAATGATGTTCCATCAATTATGTTGATTTTTTTATTACTAAATTATTTTTTCATAATTTATCCCAAATTTGATCGTAATGCTCATTTAGATATTTTGGGAAAGGGATTCTTATACATTATGTTATATCATTTATAATATATTCTTTTTTATATGATTTATATAATATTTTACTCTTTTTAAAATGGGTTGGGTTATTATTAAATAGATGTATAAATAAAAAAAGAATTATTTAAATAATTGGATTCTTCATTTGAGAATAGAGTTTGATTAACATGTTATATTATTGAAATGTATTTACGCTATGATTACTTGTTTCTATAATTCCAAAAGCCAGGGAGATCATATAGAATGGGGGTGAATTAGTGGTTTCATTTAACAATTTTTTTATCAATATTCGATTGTAAAAAAGTTAATTTTCTAGATATAGTAACTATTATTTCTCAATATCAACTCATGTGTAGTTGTAATAAAATATATTGGAGGACATTTGGATTTACGTGGTTAAACGTAAAATCTAACTGCTTACTACAACCAGTTATTCCCCATGGTTACATATTCTTCACTATAAAAATAAACATTACATCAAGATACAGTACCAACTAATATATTTATTTTACTGTAGAGTCCCTGTAGAGTATTGTCCAAATTCTTGTACTTATTTAAATACTTCTTCTACATCCAACACCAAATGATATACTTCTCCAAATTCTAGAACCAACTGGAATAATTCTCCTACATCAAAACCCATCATAAATACATTTTCTATTCTCTAGAGACAGACTATATGTAGAAATCCTTTTACATTAAAGTTGAAAATGTATTCCTCAATGATCACAGAGGTTCATGTTTTCTCATATACCACTTCACGATCTTTAGTAGTGTCGTGTAGCTCTATAGATATTAAAATTCCTTCCAAATCTAGTGTGATCTATATTTTCTTCAGTGTATTTGATACTTTTTGTATCACTATCTCTCAAAATACTATTGTGAAATAGTTTATATATCTCTATAAAACTCAAATACACTTTATTGGATAACCCGTAATATAGACAAGTATGTAAATTTGAATTGAAAAAAAAGGTTTCTCTTTTACACCTTCATTTCATCCATATTCTCCTCTATGATTCCTTCTTCAGGGTTGAATAAACTCAAAAGTAGTTATTTGACTTTTCAATTTAGTCTGATTGAAACCCAAATTAATATCAAAATTAATATGTATTTTATTTTTCATATAATATCCTAGAATTATTCTTCATTAACTCTATATGAATAATGATCAAGATATCCAAATATTATTCATTGATTGTGTGGATTGGTTAAAACATCATGATATCCGTAATTAATCATTATCATGATTAATGTTTCATGTTTAATACCACTATTAAATGTCTATGGAATTCAGGTATCACACTTATTATTTATGTAGTTAATGAACAATCACATTATGATTATTTCTTCATATAAAGAATCATGCATCACATCTATTCATCAAAACTATAGAATGTAATCATTTTTTACATAACTTATTCATTTATTATTAAACAACCATATGATTTTTTTCATTTATAATTTCTTCTTGTGTTATGAATATAACCGTTTTATGTATAAATTATATAGAGTTAGTGGCTTCAACCCTTAATTATATAAAAAACATGAAAATATCAAACAAAAATTTATTTAATGGTAAAAGAACTCACCATGGTGGAATCTCCAAATGAAATCCATGTCTTCACATCATAACAAAACATTCATGTCTGCTAGAGATCCTTTATGATTTTCATGACAGTTAAAACTCACACACACCTTTTCTCATGTAAATATCATATACACTATTTTTTACCATATAAAAGTGTAATGTCCTCCATTAATTATTGGGAAAGTAAATTATGGATGAAGATATAGTCATTGTATCATTCATGTGAGATCTCACATATCACAATAGAAGACCAACAACAGTGTTTTCATGTCTTGAAATAACCTGATGGTAAAAAGATAATTCTTGGTGGTAGAACTTAATGCTTTGGGGTTGTACACAACCATTAAAAAAGTCATGTAATAACAAATTATCCTATCTGTAATCCATCAACTACACTTATGCATGATTCTTCATGTACCCTTAAGAATTTATGTACCCTTCTCTTAGCCACCACATGTACCCTAACACAGGGTTTTTTAACATAATATAGGTGGTGTAAATGTTAATGTACCATTATACGGGTTTCAAAATATTATCCTTACCTTCAAAAAATTTTATTAATGCCCAATTAACCTTCACATATGATTAAAAATTTACTCAATATAAAATATATCCTTCTAAAAAAACTCAGGGTTAATTACCAAGGACCTCAGATATCAATAACATGATGAAGACAATGTTAATTTATCCACCAAAACATTCCATATATTTATTTCAATATTATCAAATCAATTGTCATATTTACAGGGGTAATTTCTCCATCATGATGTATAATGCCAAAAAATTATTTCTTAGAAATTAAATAAGCATCACCATATCAAATTTACTCACCAAACACGTATATACAGATCATTGACAATAAATAAAACACTTAGGCTAAAAAATCTCCTTCATTTTATTCTATTTCCAATGTTTATTAATATTATAAATGTGTATATGGTTGATCCAATATTTTATCCCCCTTATTGATAATAATATTCAAATGATAAGTGGATGTATTCGCATATTTTCATCCACCTTTCATGGAATTTATGATTATATTTCCTTTTTAAGGAAAATTATAATACAACATGGTTATCATCATAAATAACTTTTTTTTCTTTACTCTATGTATAAATACGATAACCCAATATAGTAAATAAAAGATAAATACAAACAATATTTCCTATGTTATCTATAAAAATTATCATATGTGATACCATTCGTAGTTATTATTATTTATCCAATAGGGGATGTATTAAAATATATTATTTTAAAAAAACATTTAATATTCACAAATCTCAACTAACTATCACAATAGTTCAAGTAAAAGTCATGTAACACCCAATTATTCTCTTATTTTGATAAAAAAATGTCCCAAAATAAGTAAGCACAATTCAATCATAATAATGGTTTATATATTGTATTATTATACCTTAACCTTCCGGTTTTACATCAATAAAGAGTTTTTAGTTTCACTAGAATTTAGGAAAATAGTATATTATTCTAAATTTATATACCCATTAAGTTAAGAACTATTCCAATTTTATTTTCAATGTATTTCATAGATTCCATGAGAAAAAATCTCTTCTATATCTCAAGTAATTACAAAAAAACTGCTATTTAAATTACATACATATTAACTAAAAAATATAAAACAATGAGAATAAAGTGGGACCTCTAGGTTTCTATGAAGTAAAATTCATACTGTGAGATTCCTCTCAATCTAGGTCGTTAAATTCTCCCCATATTAGCATGGTAATATATCATTGAGTCCCAATTTATTTTTTCACTCTTATTCGTTTGAGTAAATTCTTAATTCCCTTGACCTTAGTATTTTTTTTAATATTTGTTTCTACCTAAGTCTTCATAGTATTTGAGTTTTTGGTAGTGGATAAATTATCATAATATTTTATATTAAATTCTAAAAAAATTCCTTCCTTTTAAATAAATTTTTTTTCACACCTTACCATTTTCTAGGTGATTTTATTTGATTAGGCTAAATAATTAAGAAACCTTTCATAATAGTCCCTATTTTCAAAGGGACTTCAAGTGAAATTTTATTGGTTTTCTTTAGAAACCACTTCAATTTCATAGCATGAGGAGCCTCACTATCTTACCATGTAATTCATTCCTTAGATATATGACCGTAAAAAATGAATCACCCAAAACATTATTCTAGAAAATGATATTTGTTTTATATATATATATATGTTGTATATATGAGTCACATGATTTTTTCATTGTGAATTTTTAATCATGTTCTCAATAAAACTGCACTAGGTTCTTACCATGTTTATGGTAATGGATTATTAAACCATCAAGTAAAGGATATTTATTCATTATTACAATGAAAACCGTAGAAACCATTGTAATATATTGTTTTGGATTAGTCCCAGCTATTTACAAATTCATGTTATAATTGTCATGTTTCAAACCGGACCCCACTATGGTTACAATGTTTTTCCCTTAAGGTAATATTCTTCACTTCCTATGTTGTGTAATACTTCATCATTTCATTTGTAGCTGACATATCATTATTTTTTATTTTCATAACTACAATTTCTGATAAAATATTTTTATTCTGAAACTAATTAATTACATATTTAAATTGATCATTTGGTATTATCATCCCATTAGCCTGAGATTATTCAATATTTTCTTCTACATATTTAGTGTAGAATTCTATTATTAATCTCATGATGAATAATTACTTATAAATATTGAGTATTAATAAATTCTACTAACTTTGGGGAAATAGTTTCTTTAAGATCCATTTCCATTTTTTAGGTTCTAGAGACATCAATTTATAATATATAATATTAACTATTTTGGTTTCTTAGTTCATTCTCAATTCACCCTTATAAACCAAAACATATTTATTTTCATTTTCAATATACTTTTTATCTTCATGAGGTATTTTATATGTACCATATATATTTTTCATTAATCTTATACATGTGTTTTTCCCTTTAATCTCCATCATCACTACAACTTCCTGAATCATCTATTTTCTTTACAAGAAATAAAGAAGAATACATAACTATACAAATAAAAACAAGATTGTGATTATTTACTAAATTTCACGTAATATTTATATTCTTGTTGTCTATGTTTTTCATCTTCTACTTCCCCCTTTTTTGTGAGTTTTCTCACTATATTTATATTATTAGGATTCTTCAACCATATATAGAATATTTTTTGAATATTTTTCAGTGTCGACATTGTTGAATAATTTTATTGATAACAAATTCTTGACCATATATATGATAATAGTTAATCATTTTGATATAAGATAAATAATTTTATTGAGGTCTTCATCACTCTCGCCATCAATGTATTCAGATTCATAAACCTCTTCTTCAGTGGAAATTTTCTTTCTCCTTGCTTCGAAATCTATATCATCATTTTCAATACTTTTAGAAGTAGTTACCTTTTTCATAATATATTCATTTAAAATGATGTGTATATCATCAAGAGAGAGATAATCTATTTCTTTTGGGGCTAATATTTCTTAATCAAAATGATATATTAAATTACTCTTCATTTTTTTGAAATGATAAATTCGTCTAGAATATCACCAATTCCAAAAAATATTCAAACTATCTCATTTAATATATTGAAACAGTCGTCTATATTTTATTCATATGGAATTTTGATTTAATTGGAAGTAGTTCTCTAAACATATAGTCTATCATCCTTTATAAAAGTTTCATCATTCATTACATACATAATGGACAATTAGTTTTTCTACGATCTCCTTTTAATTTTGGAGACCCATAACCTTTTTAGTACTTCTTTAATAAAGAAATGTTGAAGGAATTTTGTTCCATTTTGTACAGCTATATATTTCTCAAATTAAATTTTGTCATAGAATAATCAACAAAAATAGTGTAAATCCCCTTGTTGTTTCATCTATCACTTCTAAACCAAGTGATATGAGGTAGTGTATCATCCAATTCCAATAAATATGATAAAAATAAAAAAAATCAACACATATACTATTGATGGAATAAATATTCCCTTTTTATTAGAATAATATATAGACTTTTATATTGAACTGCCTTATCCAAATGCTACTTAGAGTGACCCTTACTAGATTAACCATTGATAGGAGTGAATAAATGTTTTTTTATTCTATATCATTCAAACTCAACCTATCAATTTTATTAATGTTCTTGAACCACATAATATTATCTCTCAATTTCACCTCATGATAAATAGTAATAAAATATATAGAAGAACTAAGTAATTTATAAGTCCAAGTGTAAAATCCCACTCTATACAAAAACCAATTATTCCCCACAAATATTGATTATTCACTATAAAACAAGTATTTTTATCCACTTCCAGGACTAATTGAAATATTTCATCTTCCCCATTGTCCAATTTGAGTCTTTGCTTACCTCCATCACAAACAGACAGACTTGTCTCTCTAGAAGAACTTATTGAAATACTTCTATTATTTTTAGCACCAAAGAAAGGAAATCTACTATATATAACCCTAACAAGAATTAATTATCCTATTTAGTGTTTATCCATAGATAAAAATATATTCAACCTTTTGAGATGATAACATATCACCATGATCCAACCTGATAATTATTTATTGGGTACCTCTTTAAGATATTCTATAGTCCCTTACTACTCTACTATAATTGAAACTCTCCAAATATGGTTGACCAAGATTCTCCTCAAATTCCAAAATACCAGATTTAACAATATATCATGGAATGTTTTTTTGAAGTGGTTGAAAAATATTTAAAACCCTAAAAATATCTTCTTCAACAAAATGAAATATATAATAATATGATTATTATAAAAGACACATTAGTTTCTCGTTCCCATGAACTCTTCTTCAATATTATCTAAAATTATTTCTTATTAACAAATACATATATCAAAAAATTATTATTCTTCCTTTTAATTAGGACATAAAGAAACTTGAATTAACATCCCAGTAATTCTGGATATTATTTGATGAATAATATCCAAAAATTATTCTTTATTAATAATTCACTAATCAAAATCCTAATATTATGTTATTATTCATTGAAATAAAATCACTATTTTATTTTCTTGATATACATAATTCCTTATTCTCATGGGTATAATTTCATTTTTACACCCCTTATTAAATGTCCATTGCATTTGGGTTCCCACCTTCTTATTTATATAGTAAATAAAGAATCTGGTTGCCATTATATCTTTACACACACAATCATGCATCACAAGAATGAATAAAACCAGTTGAATGCATTAATTTTATTCATTCTTCTTAATTTATTCTTAAATACTCACAATCTTCTTTTTTTTAAATTATTCCTTGGTTATGCATATACATATGTTATGCATGCATTATGAATTGTGAATGTATTGAACACTTCATATAAAGATAGCCAATGAAATTAATGAACACACATTTATTTAATCATCACACAAATGGACACAATGTTATCATCCAATAAAATCCATTTATTCTCATCATAACTCAACTATCATTATTGAAATACCATCTACATTCCTGTATAAACAATTGAAACTCTCTCATCCCTTTTCCCAAAAAAAATTCACTCTCTATTTTCCACCACATCTAATCATTATCTCCATGATCAATTATTTGGAATGGTAGATCATGATGACGTTATAGTAATTACCAATATACCTTTACCTTAGTATCTAAATTAACATAAATTCAACTATGACCATCTCAAACACCTAAGTCCCAATTTTTATGTCCTTTAAATATCAATCATCTAAAAAAATTCAGGTTCCTTTATCAACTAACACTTTTCATATATTTCTCGAAAAATTAACACATAATTAACTAGATTTAAAAACGATAATTACTCAAGCATGAAATAAAATTTATTAAAATAAATTTATAGGAATTCTATAATAAAAACCACTTCATCTTCACTTTCCAAACACATATTAACACAACATTTATGAAACAATTTGGAACAATAGTTTCCTAACTTAGATTGGGTACATGTAATGGGAACCCTTGGTAACATATTGTGAGATATATAATGTCAATAAACTAGTGTATATTATAAACATTATATGTTCCCCATGTTATCTTTTTAATATTTCTATAAGATTTTCTTAAATGTGTCTACTTGAGAGAAATTCAAGAGGTAACCTTATTGTTAGAATCCCAAAATATAAAATAAGATGGTTTCACAAATGTATTATTAACCTTATCCTGTTAGGATATATGAACTATATGATAGATTATGTTCTCACCTTAATATATTTTCCCTTTCCAATGTTTTCCACACTTTAATTATTTTTCCATTCTATCATATATATATGTATGTATATAATTGTTTTTACACTTACCAGGTTTACATGGAATTGTGCTGATGGTTTTATCATTTTTTTCTTCAATTATAATTCATTTCAAATTTTACCAATTCATTGATTTATTTTAAATGGAATATATTGAGTATAATAATGGAAACTTTTTTTATGTTGATGGAATTAAATGTATCTTCTCGAAAAAATTTCATAATGTTTCTTTCCAAAATTATATAATCACTATTGGATTCCATATATGATTATTTTAACGTGAAATGTTTTTCTTGTGCTTTATTATATATTCTTATAAATTATAAATAAAAAATTAAATTTTTATTTGTATGTTAAAATCTAATTCAAAAAATGTGTTATAAAAAATATTTACATTAACAAATTTTTGAAATCATGCCATGTATGTGTATCCCACAACATACGTGAAAACCATGGTGTGTTTGTGGCTCCCATGTCTTTTACAAGTAAACATGTTATGTTAAAGTGTTGATAACACACATTATAATTAGGAGTGAAGAATTTTAAGGGATATATAGATGACCTCGGGTAATATATTAGTGATATCATATAGTGTTTTGGGTTCATGGTTTATTAAATGTGTTTGAATAATCCCTTTCAATCTTTACTGTATCTCATTGTCTCCTTGTAATTGTACTTGTTCTATATTATTCATTTCATTTTTCACTATGTATTATACATGATTTTTCCCTTATTTTGGTTCATGTACTCTTTGAAACAACTTATTTGATATTATTGGATGTCCAATGCACAGACTCACCTTATCAAAATATTGATAGGTGACAATTTCTTATTTATTGTTGTCTTAAGGGTAAAATAATTTACTTTTGTTTATATTTGGTTCCCTTGAGAAGTTTTTTTAGCTCGTGGATTTTGATAACTTATGTGACATGCTAGGAATCCTTAGAATGGTTAGTTATAGTTGATTTTTTGTGTATGTCCCTACAAGAGAATATTTATTGAATATGATGATGTGAAATGATATCATTATTTTATTTTTGAGATAGTAATATAATTTTACAACGTATATTTTTATAATTCATTCAAAATCCTTCTAATAAATATTTGATTAAATTGCTTTTGAATCACCTAGAAGAAATATATTTCAAATGGAATTCTCCCAAAATTATTATTCAAAAAATATTAAAAAAATGTTCACCAACATCATCATACAAATTCATAATAACTTTATATTTCTTGAAACATAAAACCAAAAATCCATGTTTTCAAAATAAAACTTATTAAATAAAAGAAAATTTTATTTTAAATGGTTTAGTATGAAATTAGTACACTGAAATGGGAAACATTTAAACATTTCATTGTATGGGAAATAAAACATTACAAATTTGAAACTAATGAGTCCATCAAGATTACTAAAAAAGTGATTATAATTAACAATATATTTATGTTACACCATAAGAACAATAGTAACAACATTCTCTATTTATAGTGAGTTAAAATAGATCTTCCAAATCCATAGAAATATTTTAAATTTGAGTGTGTATATGTTCCACTATTCACACTACTTATTTGTTTTAGTAATCCTCAAAATTATTTTCTCACTTGGTTAACTCGAAACTCTGTCATAGGGAAAACTACACATCCAGAACCATTTAAAAATCCCATCACACTTTCCTTAACATGCCCATATATAATTAGAACCGTAAGAAGAAACACTTTCTAAAATAACTACTCTTGGAATCCTTCATCTCAAACACTTAAGAAAAATGATTCACTCATTATTAGAGAGTCCTAATTCTCTTTTATTCCTACATGAAATAAATCTTAAATAATTTCATTATTATATATTAAATAAATATATATTTTAAAATTAATAAAACATTTCCAAATAAAATTGGATGAACTGTTATTTTATTAAAATATTAAAATAATCACTCAATCATAGTATCATAACACCACTATTTTAAGTTTTTTTATAATGAATTTATGCTCAAATATTTTTTCTCAGATAAATAATTAAATTATATTCAAACATAATTAGCTAAAATGTTGAAATAATATATAAAATATTTTTTAAATATTGCAAAAGAATAACAATAAAAAAACAATTATATATTTTACTTAATAGTAGCATAAATATAATTTAACTAAAACTAGTAAATTCATACTACCAATACCATTCTTGATACCATTAATATACATGTTTCAATTCCTATTGATACAATACAATAATACGTATTGAGTTGATACCACTAGTTATTATGTTTTACTGGTAATTATAATGGGGATTCATTAGTACAAAATAGGTTGTTATTGTCATGGTTTATGAGAGTGTTACATCTGGTTCAAATATATTTTCTACCTCCATTCTATGGTAATAATACTATAGGAATAAAGTGGAATTCCATTTCTATCATAATATAAGAAATTATTTGGTTTTTATAGATTAAGGGTATGATATAATATATGTTCAATGGTATTTACAGGCACGAGAATTTGTGAAGGTTACTTCTATATTTAACTACATGAAAAACATATGAGTTTTACATTTCATAACATGGGTAATGATAGGTTCTCTCACTACCCATAGGTATTGTTAATTGTACATATGCTACATAGGGGTATAATTTATGCTACATTAAGGTAATTGATAATACAAATGTATTGAGTGAAGGTAAAGTGAATGTTACATAAGGATACTTAAAAGGTATGAAATTGTATGCATAAAATTATTAAGCCAACCTAGGGTTTGTTGAACCTATTATAAGGGTAAATATATGTTTATAATACTTTCTTGAAGGTACCTAATTTTTAAATTATTGCATAGGATACTCCAATTCTTGTATAAGGGTATCCATTTATGTCTAAGTGTTTTATCGTGGTATTTTAATGTTACGTAACATTAATTAATATATTAGAATGTTCAAATAAAGATAGTTTTATAGGTACATATGGGAACATGAAACAAATACATAAAGGTGACATTCAACATATAAATCACATGTATGTGTAGAATAATAGATATATATGGTTAAATGAAAACATATTTGTAAAGTCCATGTATTTTGAAATGGTATTTGTTTTCTGAATTAATGAGTGTTGTAAATTATATAATATTATAAAAGTAAATAATATAATGAAATTAACAAAAAAATTTCTAATTTATTAATATCCTTATATTAGATAGGTATGAAGACAATTTTAATTCAAAACATTATAGTTGTAAAATATATAAAATATAATTTCTAAAAAGGGAAAATATCAATACCCCAAATCTATTAGAATCATATGCCCCTTGGCTGACACTATAAATGTGAATTAAAATTTTAATAAACCAATAAACATCTTAAGAAATAAAAATAAAACCTTAGGATTAATTATATGGAATATTTTGTGAATTAATGAAGTGATATTTATTAGGTACAAATGAAAATGTGAACATTAGGATTCGACCATTTTTTGGCATTATTCAAATATGATTGTTGGTCAGAATAGAAGTTGGTCAATTCAAACATTATGTATAGTAACCATGAATGATTGTTTCACATTTATAGTTCATATTTTTTAGTAGTAATGAAAAATGAAAATTTATTCATATAGTACAAAAAATAGCCTCAACTACTAATATCATTAAATTTGAAGCCTATTTTTCAGAACGTAGAAAGGGGGTTGCATCATTGGGGTTTTCCCTTGAAAAATACTAGTACAATCGTCAACATGTTGATCTTGAATAATTTCACCTATTCGAAAAGTTCAATTTTGTATATATTTCTACTTATTCATTGTTATCTGATCCTACACCATGAAACTACCATCATCATACACCTTACCCTTAGGGAAAGCATGGGTGTTATTAGGGGTTATATATGAAGACCTTATTAAAACAAAGTTTAATCACAATATATATATATAATTTATATTCTATAAATTACATTTTATGAAGACTTGATGATAATTAAATTTATGGTTAATTGAGATCAATTTGATAAATAGATTTCTGGACATAAATTAAACATATTTGTTTTAATGAAAAGATTTAAATTTTATTGATAAAAAATGGTATTATGAATAATATTTTTTTTAATGAAAATGGATTTTAAAATAATCTTATTTAAACATAAATGATAAAATACATTTATAATGTCCTTGGAAATTTTAATAAGTGAAAAAATTGACAATGACTTAAAACATATACTTTTCAATAAATATGGATTTAAATATTTTAGTGTACTAATTAACATATTTATAATATTAAAATAATAAAACAAAATTATTTTTGAAACCAAAAGAATCAAATTAGGTTAGGGTGAATTTATGATAAGTCTTTATAATACTTTAATTTTAAATGAAATGTAAAAGTACTATTTTGAGTTTCCACCAATTTTTTTGGACCCATGTTTATGAAATAATGACTTAATAATTACATAAACAAATTTAATGATCTAAAATAATTTATTCTAATAATATAAATTATTTCAATATGTATTTATCAATTTCCAAACATATAAGTTACTTTCTAATGAATACAATGGAAGTTTTTATTTCAAAAACATTACACTGTTGAAAAAATACTTTCACATCCCAAAAGATGTTTTACAAAGTGTAGTTCGATTTGATTAGATTTTAATATAAAGAAATATGACTAAAATATACATAACCATGAGAAAAACCCCACGGTAAAGACAATGTTTTTTTCATTTTCCACAATGTATATTTATAAGACATTTATTTTTAAATTATTAAACAATTTCACCTATTTCTCTATAAATACCCACCCATTTCAACATTTACAGTTATTCATAATCTATCCTTAATGAATTTATGGTTATTTATCCTCATATTAAATCCACCCAGTGTGTTCTTACGGCCCCAATGTTCCAAAATTCAATACTTAAGAGAAACTCTTTAAGGTAATAGAAATATCATCCTCTTGTTTTCTATTCAAGAAATTATTTTTTTCACATCATATAAATGTTATGTTACATTATTTTCATATGATTTTTACCAGGAATTTACTTCTAAAATAATTATTCTCTGAGGGGGTACCCCCATCCTCTCTCATTTTTTCGTTTTCTAGAGCCAAATTTTATACTCTTCATACTATAGTATTTACTTCTCAATACTCCCTCTATTATTGGAGAAAATATAATTTATTTTCTATCTTTAAATTCCCGAATGTCTTCATTTTCAAAGGAAATTAGACAAGATATAAAAATTAATTATTTAATCATGAATTTATATATATGAAACCCATATTCACATTAAGTGGGTTGACAATAATTTAATGATATTATCTTTAAGTAATTTTGTACATTGTGATTTTGATGAGAAACTAATTCATTATTTGACATGGGTTATTAATGAAATGTTTATTAAAGATCTATGTGGCTCAAATTAATTAGGTCATATGATGGATTTCACCTTGATATTTTCCAAACCCACTAGGTAAATAATTAAATATCTATTAATGACATGTTTTATGATACCTTGGTGAATAACTATGCAAATTTTTATGTATGACACATTAGTGATAGGCCCTGGTGATATTAATATTAATTTTTCATTTAAATGTTTTAGCCACATTTTTATGTTATGATTTATTTTCATTTTATTATGGTCTACCACATGTTCTTATTGGTATGTATCATCATCACATTCAATATTTCTCTGTTTACTATTCCCTTATTGGGCTCCATGATCACACCATTCCTTTGATGTATGTCCCCAGAATATGATATTCAATATAATTATCGTAAGGTGAAACCATGAATATGTATTTTATGTATAATTAGAATAATTTTTTTAGATTTTATGTGCAATTTTTCTAATTTAAATGAAACAAAACATTGAATTATCATGTGATTTGTTTCATGTAATGAAAGGATTAGATAAAAAATCTGTGATTCCATAGTTTTTATCAGTGAATGGTTTATTTATTTATTTAAATTATGACTTGAAAATAATGATACAATACATAGGGATGAGTATAAATATAATAAAAAAATCATGGTATATTGTTAATTATCAAATATGTGGTTTCCCTGAAAATATATCATTGTTTGGATATTACATGAGGATGTGCATCTGACAAAGATTTACCTAGGGGTAACACCTAAAAACTCCAAATATAACTTGAAATAGTAGGGAATAGGTTCATGACACTATGAATTACAACACACCTAGTTTGACACTACCAAGGAATATTTTTTATTAATGACAATATTTTTATGAACCTTTTTGAAGTATATATAGAAAATATAGTTGTTATTATAGGAGATTAATCGAATATACAAACATGATGTTTTTAGAAGTAAGTCCCATTTACAATTTAATGATTCATTAAAGTAAAATGTCTATAACTATGGGTTTATTATTCAATAAAAATTGTGGAAATTAAGGGGAATTATTTAAATGATGAGTGGAATTTATGATGTAATGAGAGATTTCTGATGGATTCTAAAATGGAAAATAATATGATCATGATTAATAATGTAAAATGAGATATGAATAATAACATGAATCATGAATAGAGATCATATTCACCTCAAAGTGGAAAAATTGTCATTGAGTCCTTCATGTGTCAATGGACACCTTTTTTAGTTGATCGACTAACCTATTGACTTCTGAACAACTGATGTTCTATTAAAAAGATCTTTTATTTACTCTATTGTATAGAGATAGTGAGTTTCACTATAGATTTATACCATTTATAAGTAGGAGCTACACAGTGGTGGAAACTAATTATAGACATGAACCCTATAAAAGATATTGATTCTCTTAAGTGGAAAGATTTCAAGGGAATCATTTTTGGTGAATATTTTACTAGTTCGATGTGGAAAAAATGTTGTAGAAATTATTAGTGTTGAAGAAGAAGAAAAATTAATTTGTGGGAATATATGAGAGGAACTAAAAAATAATTTTATGATACAGACTATGGTTTTTTATAGATTATCAGGAAATCTTTGGTAGATTTATCAGTGTATTGGGACACCTTTTATTGAGTAATTTTGAAAATTGAGTCTATAAAATCTTTAATGAAATAGTGTGGAGTGTTATGATGGTTAAATTGGAGTTTTGAATGATGAAGTGTTAAAATATTTCAAATGAAAATAATAGAAAAATGGTTAAAACTTTAGGGTTGAATTTTGTTCACTAATGATGAGGAAAGAAACTGAAACTTACCATGTGCAACAAATGTGGTTTCTGAAGAACACTAGAACACCCTAAGACGGGTGGTGTGAATCTGGGTGTCATATTTTTCTTTTCAAGTGATAGATATTGTACCCATGATTGTGGGAACATATAAAACCTATCTTATTGTAATTTGAATTAATGAAAACATTCACAAGTTGAAAGACCTCAAAAAAGGTCTACATGGCACACCACTAAGAGTGATTTCAAGGAGAATACATTGATTAACTCTGTCACACCTAAATCTATAATTCTTCACTATATGTGGAATATAACATTTCATAAAATGTAACTCTATGCTAGGAACACTTCCATTACAAGATTAAATGTATAACACACATTTTCCCCAATAACACTTCCATAAACACCCCCAAACCAACTAATTTGAGATTAGTCTAACAGAATTAATCAACATGAAGGTTACTTTAATATAATTTCAATGAATACATTATATATATATATATTAGGAGACTCTTCTTGAATCAATTTCCTAAATTAATTCACTTGAAATATCTAATAAAAAACTTGATGTTCATAACTTGCAAGAAACACACACTATCACTTAATCGCATTACCTACTCTTATGTGCAAGATTTGGTATTGTCATGTACGATGAATATTGTGCAACTCTTATTTTTTGTGAAACCCATTTCTTTTTTTAAACAACTCCATAAGTTTAAAGTTTTCTTTTTATACAAAGGGAAAAAATTTCATGCATGATTTACTATCTATAACTCTTCAATGAGAAACTCTTTCCCATAGAATAAGAACCTGGTCATTTTGGGAAAAGTGCATAGTCTTGAGAGGGGGAAACTGCCTATTTATAAGACTCTATCATACTATGAGTAAGATTATATTATATTGAAGAAAACACTTTTTGACATTGCATTGGGTGTGTAAGTGTCTTCCATGCAACCTAATCTTTTGTTAATATTTATATCATTCCCGCACTTTTTTCCTTTTCCATATTTTAATGACATAATAACAAAACATTCTTTGAATTATTGATTCAAAGCCACCATCAATATTGTGCACAACTCCCACATCCAAAAATAGTTTTCTCTATTCCCCAATTACTAGCAGAAAAAATTTACAAAAATCTGGGAAATGATGCCACCTTTAGAACAATTGTCTTGTTGAATTGTATGATCTCATTTGTTCCAACTCTATGATCTTACATGTCATTATTGAAAACAAACATAACCATACTCCATTTACATAAATGAATTCCCATATTTCTAATAGAAAGAATCATTTTTAGATCTTCTTTTAGGGCCGTTTAAAGTGATACCAATGTAGAAGAGATGAAAATGTAGCTATGAACGATCATGGTGAGGTGATGACTCAACATCACAACACTAAGGGAAAAGGATGTTAGTGTAGGCCCATATAAAATTTCAATACATCAAGTGTGGAAAACATTGAAAATTTTCCAATAAACACCAAATTAAAAGACAATAGTGGGAGACCACAATCAACATTAGTATAGTCCAAGGGATTAAGGTTGTGAATTTTTTATCATGACTTCTAATGTAGAGGTTCTAGAATATTTAGTGTGACGTACACTTGTTGTTCTCTAAAAGATGGAAATTATGTTTTTTGATTTTTTTATACACATCCCATTATTTCATTCTTGTTTTCAAATAATATTGACTTAATAGATAATTTTTTATAAGTAGATTTATTATTCAAGATTCCTGGAGGAACTATCCTATCATAAATATTGTATAAAAACTATAGAATTAGATTTTATAAGTATAATCTCATAAAAAATCCATTATTCATTATGACGGTGTAATTTGAAACTGTGCTAGAAATGGATTGGATCTCAATGTATAATTCTAATATAAACTAGAAAAGAATGGAATTTTTATTAGAAAATGGACAACCTAAATTTATTTTTAATAGAGATATATCATGGCCTGATCATTATTTATATTAACATCTAATATCCTTTTATAATGAGATTATTGATGAATCAGTGGAGGTAAATTAAAGTATAATGATGCAAAATTTCCTAGTCATTCAATAATAAATTGATGTGTTTCCTAAAGAGCTATCTAAACCACCACCAGAATGAGGGTTACAGTTCTCTATTGATCGCATACCTAGATACATTCTGAGATTGAAGACCTAATAGAGAATGGAAAATGTAAAGTTATAGGAATTAAAGAAACAATGTCAATATCATATGGAGAAGGGATTTATCTGAACATGTGTGTCTCCTTGGGTATATCCCATTCTCTTCATAAAGAATAATGATGGATCAATGTTACTATGCCATGATTATAGATATATTAACATGATCACAATAATTAAAATGTACCCACTCTAATGGATTCATTATTAATTTAACTAGATTCATGGGGCTCAATTATTTACCATGATGGACCTCCAATCAGGGAATCATCAATTGAGGGTGAAGAAAAAATGTATTCCAAATACATCCTTTAAAATAAGATATGGTAATTGTGAGTTTTTTTATGCCTTATGTCTTGACTAAGGATCCTATAATGTGGTTGGATTTGATTAATATAGAATTCAAGCTATACATTATAAATTCATGGTATTTTATATTAAATATATTATGATATATTCAAATACATGTGAAGTGGATGATGTTCATTTAAGGGCTATTTTTAAAACTCTAAGGAATGAGAAGTTTTTTGGAAAATTTCTCAAAAATGAGTTTTTGTTAAAACATGTTGCATTATTAGGGAAAATTGTAAAAAATGAAGGAATATCACTTTACCCTTCTAATTAAAGGGTTTTATAGGAGTGGATGCATCCTATATTAGTAAATGTGATTTGTTGTTTCCTTTGTTTAGAAAAATAATATAGTTGGTTAGTGAGTAGAATTTCACTAAATTGTAATCCCATAACAAAGATAACTAGAAAATTAGTTAAATTTATCTTGGTAAATGATTTTAAATAATGATTCCTAGAATACAATAATTTTTTGGTTAATAAAATTATGTTGAGTCAACCCTATTTTTGGGAAGGATTTATTATTTAATATGATACCTATATGAAATATATTGGGTGAGGGCTCATGTTAAATGACATGGTGATCACTTATGTATTACAACTGTTAAATCCTCAAAAGTAGAATTATTATATGCCTGATATGGAGTTATCTATAGTGATTTTTTCTATTAACATATAGTGGAACTATCAATATTAAATAAAATATGATATATAATTAGATGACAAATGATTCATTTATATATACACTAAAAATTAATCCAACGTGAGACCAAGGGTATTTTTGGAGCTTCATCATGACTCCGACTATTTAAATTCATTATCACCTTGAAATAGAAAATAAAATCACTGATTCATTAATTATTAAAGACTATATTTTCTATAAATGATTATAGTTCATGGAGTTTCATTTATGATGAAACTATTGAGGATGGATGTGGGAATCGTACATGATGGGACATTATCAACTGAATCAAAAATGATTTCTCAAATATCAAAACTAGAAAAGATTAAGGGATCTCAAATACAATTTCCTTACATAAAAAATATGATTGGGAATGTAATGAATGTGATGTTTACAAAGTTAAATATTGATCCATAATATTTATTGAATTTTTTTACAATAATAAGTGTCTAATCTATATTGAAGACAAAGAAGGAGATTATTGATAAATCTCATATCCCAACATTCAATAACAATATGGGGAGTGCTAAAATGTATAGGGACCTTCATGATCATTATTGTAAGGGATATATATATTGAGATTATCATGTACACTACGTGTTTCATACTGTGTCAAAAAGTGAAGGTAGAGTAAAAATATCATAATTGGGTATTGTAACCACTATATATACCAACATGGATGTAGGAAAATATCACTATGGATATCATCATGGGGTATCCCTTGATAATCACATAAAAACAATGCGACATTGGTTATAGTGGATAAACTCACCATGAATTTAAATTTCTTCTCTATTCAGTATGATTTTTATCTTAACCAACCTAAAAATATATATTTAATGTAAGTAGTGTGGCTACAAGGGGAACCACATTTTATCATTTTTTCATTATTATCCATGAATACCTAAATCTTATAGATATGTATTCACCACACTATGATTAATTAATTGAAATTTAGAAAATCTTATCTTCCCCAAACTAATGTTCAATCTGAACATACTATTCAAAAACTCATGGAAATACTGAGAACATGATCAATGGAACTTAAAGCTGGATGATATCAATATCCCTCATTACTTTATTTATAATATAAAAATAGCTTCATCGTGTGTATTAAAATTGAGGCTTATGAATATCTCTTTGGGAAGGGATGTAGATTTCATACTTTTTGGGATGATGTTAGAGAGAAAAATATACTTGGGAATGACCATGTACAATATATTGTAGAAGAGTTTTATTACATCCAACAATATATGAAAGATTCCTAGAGTTGGAATAAGAGATACACTAGAAAAATATATAAGGGACATTATTTTGATGTTGGAGAAATTTTTTTCTATAATATATCAATGTGGAAGAGGGCCATGTAGTTTTAAGTGAAAGGGAATCTTATCACTAGGAAAATAAGTCCATTTGAAATTCTAGATTGCATAAGAGTGGTAGAATGTTGTCTTGAACATTCACCAACTCTGACTCATGTTCATGATTTATTCCTTACATCTCTCTTGAGGAAGTAAAAAACCTAATCCACCGCTTCTAATGAATCTATAGTTCGTACAAAGGGAACATGACCTCTCTTTTGAGGAGCATCTTGTGGATATCTTACACCATAGATACAAAGTTCTAAGCAATAAGACAAATCATATTGTTAAAGTGTTTTAGTGGAACAATAAATCTGAATAAGCGATATTGGAACTATATAAGACAATGGGATATATGTTCCCTCGCCACTTCTCTACAAGTATAATTAGTTGAAATATCATGGATGTAATTTATTAGTGGGTATGAATGTAATGATGTAAGAATTTAAAATAATATTTGTTTCCTGAATAATGATTTTTTATATATTATTTAATAATATAGAAATAAAAAATATATAGTAACAAATAAAATATTATCTCATTAATAAATATCATTACATCATTCATCTATAAGACCAATTAAAATACCAATAAATACAATGATAAAAATTTGAATAACTAAAATGGGAAGATATGGATCACCCCAACATGCTAGAATCATCTCCCCCATTTCCAACAATATGTAAATGAAATGTAATATTTTTAAACCAATTCACATTTTAAGAAATGGAAACACAACCTCGGGTGGAGTTGTACTGAATAATGAGTAAAAGAATGAAGTGGTATTTATATGAAAAAAGGGAAATGTGATCATTTGTATTAAACAATTATATACTATATTATCAATATATTAATTGGTAAATTTGACCACTGGAAACCATACCCATGGATTAGTTGTAATGAAAAACAATAATTGATGAAGAAAGGAAAAAAAATTTCCTCAACATGTAGAGTCTTTTTTTTTTGAATACCATTTGAAAAAATATGGTAGAGAGGGAGATTAACTGGATTCACCCATGATAAATCCCAAAAAGATATTCAATACAAAAATCTATAATGAAATAATCTATGAGTTAGTGGGGATTACCAATCGATCAATGTTATCTGAACCGCCCCATGAAACTACCACAATCACACGCCATACTCAGTGGGAGCATGTGGCTGTTATCAGTAGTTACATGTCAAGACCTTAGTTTTTTAATGTATAAATAAATTTTTTATTTCATCAATTCCATTTTATGAATTATAGTGACTAACAATATATTTAGTTAATTGAGATAAATTTAATAATTTTATTTTTGAAAACAAAAATATAAGAATTTTTTTCTTATAAAAAGATAAAAAAATTTATAACAAAAAAAATATTTTGAATCATATCTGTTTTAAATGAATAAAATTTAAAAATATTTTTATTTAAATATAAATTATAAACTAATTTTAAAATGCCCTATGTTATTTTTATGTGTAAAAAATTTGACTGTCCATTAGAAACTACTATTATTCAATAAATAAGTATTTTTTATATTTAAATGCAAAAATGTCATATTTATATTATTATATGGATAAAATAAAAAATATATTTGAAATAATAATAAATAAAATAGGATAGGGTAAATTTATGACAATTTTCTAAAATGCATTATTTTTTCGTGAACATTACGAATATAATTTTGGTTTTTTGGAATTTATTTATGAATTCATATTTATTTCATAGCCATATTATTATTATTTAACGAAAATACAATCCCTATAATAAGTTATATTATTAATATTATTTATTTCAAAACATTTAAATATTTTTTCAAGAATATAAGTTACTTTACAATGTTAAGAATTAAAATTTTGATTTTAAAAACATTATATTTTGGAAAATTTATTTTTCTATGATAAGAGATGATTTTAATATGGTTTTATATTATATTGGATTTAAATATCATATAATATAAATCAAATTTTGGTAATCATAATGAAAAAACAATTGGTAATTCAATGGTTTTACGTTTTACAAATCAAATATTTTCAAGACATATATTTGGAAATTACTGAAAAATTGTTCCACCTTTGCTATAAATATCCACCCATTTTACTATTCCCCTTCACTAATAGCCATATTACATTAATTTCATGTGGGTTTTCCTAGCATTGAGTCCCCAAAAGGTGACATAATTATCCCAATGTTCCAAACCTCATGACTTATGAATGACTCTTCTTGGAAAATGGAATTCCCATACTTTGGTTTTACATTCAAGAAATTATTAAGATATACATATTCTAAAGGGAATGTTACATTATATTTATATGATATTTAACATACCCTTACATTTTAAAAAAGTATTTTTTAATAGGATTCGTTATTCAACCCTTGTTTTTTCACTTTCTAAATCATAATGTTAAACATATCTTGCTGTAGATTTTACTTCTCAGATTTGTCTCTTTTACTTGAGAAATTATAATTTATTTTATATTTTTGAATCCTTTTCCATTTTTATTCACCAATATATATATATACATATATATTATTTATTGATTCATTTATTTTGATATATTAAGTCCATATTCTCGTTTCTTGGGTTGATATTGATGTAATGATCATGTCTTTATGCACTTTTTTATATCGTGATTTTGATGGAAAACCTATTGTTTATTCTCCATTGTTTATTAATGAAATAATTATTTTTGATCTATTTAACTATAATTAATTAATACATATATATGGTGAACCCTGATATCTCCCCAATTCGTTTTTTTAGTTAATTTAATCTCTATATATTGGATGTTTTATGAAACCTTGGTGAATAACTATGATAATTTTGATTTATGGCACCTTGGTGATAAAACATAGTGATATGGTTATGAATGTCCCATTTAAATGTTGTATCCACATTTACATATTTTTATTCATGTTCTATTTATCATTATATACCTCATGTTATTTTATTCATTCTATAATATTATACCTCATGCTCTTTTTGTTATCTGTCGTGGTCATATGTTATAAGTCTCTATATCATATTCCCTTTTTGGGATTCATGATCACCCCCGTCCTTTGATGTATATCCCCAAGATTTCAGATAAAATAAATGTATCCTATGGTTAACCCATAAAGACTTATTTCATGTTGATTTAGAATATTTTATCAAGTCCTTATGTATTATTTTTCTAATTTCATAAAAACTATAAAATATTATATCACTTGTTTTGTTTCACCAGATGAAAATTTTAGATAATCAATGTAAGGAGGCCATAATCCATAACGGTAAAAACATGTTTAAGGAACATAAAAACACGATTAAAATTCATAAGAAATATTTAAAAACTTGACATCTGCTTCATATAAAAAATAAATGACAAATTATAAAATATATATTATGAATAAAATAAATAAATAATAATTGAATTAATTTTGATTAATTAAATTAAATTCAGGAAAATATTTTTAAATAAATATATTTTCAAATTAACAAAAAACAAATAGGATATAATATTGAAAAAACTATCAAAATAAATAATATCCTATTTTTATAAATTTTAAATATAAAACAAAACATTCTATTTTAAAAAATAAAATTTTCATCCCCCTTTTAGAAACTTATCATAAATAAAAAAATTATTAAGTGTAAAAGAATTTTCTCTGTTAAATAAAAAATAAGAAATATATTATACTATTTAAAAAAATAACATGGATGATACAAATCCCCCAATATTCATGCTTTTCTAAAATAGAAATAATAAAATAAAATAATAACTAGAATTCCTACATAAACTAAATATCTATCAAAACCATTTCAATCATCAATTACTAAAACCTTATATAATCTAATTACTTAGTAATGGTATATTCAAGTTGATTTTATATTAGAACAACTTTATGAACAGAATACCCTTTATATGAAAATATTCTAAAAAATAAAATCTAACATCAATATATTTTATCCCAGAAAACTATAATGGGTTATTTATATTTAAATATTATATGTATTCCACAAAATATTGGAATTTTGTCTAAATATAAATTTAAACTAGATAGAGTTTTTTATCCAAGGTAATTGAGAAAAAATATTTGTTGTATAAAAGTTCTTCATTGTGTTCATTTAAAATTCAATTAAAAGTAAATTTTTGTAAGTCCTTGATATTAATCTTTTACCATATATTTGATATATTCCAGAAGTTTTTTTCTTATAATGTTTATAGCCACCAAAATAAGAGTATGAATGTAATAAAAAATTGAAAGAATTATTATTGGAGTAAAACAAACAAATGTTATATGTCATTTATTATATCTTATTATTCATTTATAATGAATATAATGACTTTATTATTGATTAGATTTATATATTTAACACACATTCACTAAGAACATAATATCAATACTCAGAAAAGTCAAATAAATTTGGATTGCTATCATACCACTATATATTTTATAATTCCTATATTTTCTGGACTCGTCTACATCAAGTTTAGAATTGGTTCTCATTGGTATTCTAATAGTTTAAAAAAATAAATATTTAGTGTCTTTAACAATGTAGATTGTATAATTTATTTGATTTAGAATGATTTCTTCTTTTCACTGTATAATTATAACACTAATCAAAATATTTAAATTCAGCCATTATGCTCAAATCCAATTAGATTATCATTAATATCTGAAATTAACTTCAAATAATATCATTTATTGATCTAAATGTAATAGCATCGTTATATATTTGAACTATTTAAATTTCATTGGAAACATTTTTTGTAAATAATATTAAATAAGACATTCCTTTTTAATATAATTTCTCAAAAAATAAAAGTTTGTATAGCATACCACCATCTTAGAAATTCATTTAGACTCTAGAAGGCTTTATATAGATTGAAAAAATGATCTGTAAATTCATAAACATTGAAAATAGGGGGTTTATTAACATAATCCTCTTTAGAAATACATCATTTATAAATTATCATTTACATCCATTCGAAAAAATTTAAAATTTTATAATAAGAAAAATATATTAGAATTTCAAGGTTAATGTTCTATTATTTCATACTATATAACAAGGATCATCCATTTTAAATTTAAAAATTCAATCGGTTCCAATGGAATTTTTTTGGGAACACAACCAAATTCTAGGATATTTTTATTTGTTACTAATTTAGTTCATCATAAACAAATTTTACCATATTAGAATCATTCCATTCTTATTTAAAATTAACAGTCACAAAATCCATAACAAATGATGAATTATCACCAAAATTAAAAAATATATTATTGTTTTTCCCTTATTCCACATTTCTAATTAATATTTATAAATAATAATCTCTATGAGATTTCCATTTCATAATATCATATTGAGAAGATATTTTCTCCCCATTATAAGATATATTATCTAATTCAGTTTTATCTTTAAACAACTTAAACTCATTAAATTATTCATCCGGATTATCAAAATATTCCTTTCAATTTTCATCATTTTCATAGAATATTGCATTCATAGATTCTTACATTGACATTGTTTTCATATTAAATACCCTATAACAACTAATATTATTTGAATATCATAAAAAATATTAGTTCCCTTTCTATGGTAATAGTTACTAGAGGGGGTGAATAGTCCTTTTTGATTTATTATTAAAAATTCAAATTTATCAGGGTTATAATATTGATCAATTTATAGCAGAATGATAAAAGAAAAAACAGTTTATTTTTATACAGTTTTGGATAAAGAAGATCTTATTTAACTCTTTTTTATACCTTACTCGTAGTGTATATTTATGAGCATTGTATCCTCTCATTTTAATGGGTGTGATTACTCGATTGCATAAAAATACTAGTGCTACTTTTTCACGCCTTGTGGTATAACACCTCAAATTTAAAGGTGTCACAACAGAAATTCAATTTTTCCTAGAAGAGAAACCCAGAATTCCTTTTTGATTAGAGTAATACATCGTTGAATAGTTTTTTATGGGTAAAGAAAAAACCAAATCTCTAGAGAAAAAAAGAGGTGATAGAAAAATTACAATAGAGGAATAATATAAAATAAATTAATTTATTTCTTTTGAATATTATTTTCTAATTATTTGCATCTTTTGTTTTTTTTTCAACATAATTTTTGAGGAATATGAATATGTTGAAGATCTCCAATGATGACAGCAAAGTTGAAGATGTCAAAGTTGTTTCTTGATTAATTTTCAAAGTAGTAGGAAATGAATTCTCATTTCCCTATTGAATGAGTCATCTACATTTATACATGTGTTTATATCCTTGAAGAAACCTCCCAAAACATTAAAAATTTGATCTACAGGGTTGTTTACATGTTCAATAATGGTACGTTACTTATTATATATTAATTATAAAATAATACGACCACTGGCTTATTTTCTTTGAAGTCACACTAAAATCCAAACCCAATCAGACTAATATTTATTCATGAAATATTGAATAGAATATTTTTTATATTATTTTTAATAATTCTTAAACAAATACCATTTGAAAATCAATTAAATTACTAATATAATTTAAAAATTAATACATGTTGCAGAAATTTATGAAAAACAAATCATCATATATGAATGAGTAAATGTCACTGAAAAGGAAATCTTCCATTATTTTTTAAAAAATTTCATTTTTATTTCAACATAAAATAATAAACATTAATCAATATAATTTATCATAACAATATTAACCAAAAATAATAAAGTAACAAAATTCGAAACAAATTTTTAAATAATGGTGTGTCTTGAAGAAATATTGAAAATATAGGGTGGTGAGACATTACTCACCATTGGAAATATCCAATGGTGTAAAACAGAGTATTAACATCGATTCAATTTTTAAACTAAAATAAATTGATTTTAAAAAAAATAAAAAGAAATTACATGAATATTATCACCATATGGGTCCCGGAGAACAATAAAAATATAATTACCATTGGGTGTCTAATGGTGTGTAAATTAACTACCATTGGGATGCAATGGTGGATAAAAATAAAAAAACCCCACAATACTAAGAAATAATATATGAATAAATAAAAAAATGTTATATATCACAAAAATATTTAAAAAATAAAGTTGAATAAAATTAAATTATCATAATGATACATATATTCTTTTTTAGAATCATGAATAGGCTCCTAAAAATAGGATGAAAATTAGAAGATTAATTTTCATAAAAAAATATATATAAAATTAAAACAAACCAAATTTTTAATAAATATAACATTTTAAAATGGAAAAGGAGGGGAGTGCATCTTAGGTAAATTTTGAATGAAACATTCACAACATAGAGCCACAATGAAAATGAAATAGTTGGTGGAAAAATAACTCTCCATAAATATTTCAACAATTGGTATATTTTCATACCTCTGAGATGAAATTTTGAGTAAATTTACTCATTGTTGATCTCATGAATATGAGTCAGTGAATCACCATTGGGTACCAACAGTAAGTAAAATTACCCCCTATTATAATTTTTATAATTTTGAAATGTAACTCATAATTATTTTTTCCAATAGTTACATGAATGTCTCTCCATTGTTAAAAAGAAACGGTGACAATAAAAAATCTCACAGTTTGTAAAAGCCTATAGTGATAAAATTTCGCACCATTGGTAAATACCAATGGTGAAAAAAATGTCTCACTTTTGGTTAAGATCAATAATAACTTGAAAAAAATTTAGAAACAAACAATAAATCAAAATAGGGAAGAAAAATCAAAGGAAACACTTAACCAGTAAAACAAAAGTTAATTAAAAAGAGGCCCGGAAACTAGTAGAAAAAATTTATGGTTTTCAAGGGATAGCTGAAGTGAAAACTGATAGAATAAAAAACCTGAAGAGAATCCCTGTATAAAATGATCATTATGGGAGCTTGATGAAAATTAGAGTTTGAATGAAAAATCGATTAAAATAAATTTCATGCTAATGAAAATTGGTTTTCTAGATTTTGAGATATTCACAAGAAATAAAAAAAAAAGGAAACAAATCAAAAGGTGGGGTGAGAGTTTAAAATTTAAGCGTGTGGGATTGGGGGAATGTTGAAGGCCTCATGGATAAGTGAATGGATATCTAGTAATAATTGAGAAGATATCTATTGGTCCAAATAGATAATATGAAAAAATGTTTTGTCCCGTATATAATTAATTAATAGGATAATAGCATAAAATCATTTCAAATAACATACAAGGCGAAAATCACCCTTCATTTATTGAATCATTAAATAAATATAAAATAATATTTTCAGAACATTTTAGAGAAAAGTAAACATATTAATAACATATTAATAACGGTTGATCTACCTATATAAACTATTAAAACATAACATACTAAGGAAAACTAGAAAGAAATTAATTAACATATTTTGTATCATAAAAAAATTATTTAAAAAAAATATTAGATAACTTGTATGTAATATTATCAAATTATATTAGTCAATATTATGCACTAAATTTGGAAAAACTTATTTTTACATTATGACCATCTTATTTTGAATAGTATTTGAAAATTCCTTCTGGAGCCATGATGTCCATATACCAATTGCCTTTGGAACTCATTAGGAAGACTTCCTAAAAATAACATATTATTATTTTAGTACCTAGACTAGTTTAGGTCCAACTGAATTAGTTGGAAAGGATTAAGGTAACCATATATATTCGATGCATTTTTTATGGTAATCATGAAGATAAATTTTTGGATTGAAATTCATAATATGGCCAAAATAAAGATTATACATTTAAGAAAATTCATTTTTATAATACCCTTTCAAGTTATAATTAAAGAAGGTAACATTCAAATTTAACATTTAGGACTTTAAAAGAAATATTTTCATACATAATGATGCTTATTATTGTAGACATAACCCTTTTCATCATATTTGGGTTTGTTCATAGTCTTTGTTTTATAAAATATCTCTTAGCCTTGAACAAAAACAAACTACATTACCATTAATATAGTAATTTAATTTTTTCGGTTTTCATTATCATTCCGATTAGCATTCAGTTCATCGCATTTTTCTATATTTGAGCATGATCTATAATTTTTTAGTTTCTTATTTTCAATTTTATTATTATCTCATTTATTTTAAATTTTCTCAAAAATCAGCACAAACAAATTTAAATATTATACATTCGACATCAAAATGATGACATGTAATAATTTATACTTATAATCCCATATTTAACTTCTAATTTATCTGACTATAAAATTTCTATTTATTTAATATTACTTAAAATGGAATCATTTTGTTTTTTATTATTTAATCATTATATTTTTTTTGTGTAGTCCCCTACACATTTCAACCATTCTTAGTATGTCACAATGAAATTTTTTTTTTGTAGATAATTATATACCATCATTATCAATATCTGTTTCATAACTAGAACGTTATTTAATGTTAGAGTGTATATCATTTATAATAGTATCCATCAAACAAATATTTCCACTATTTTTAAATTTTAGAACCAACATCACTTGAGTCTGACTATTCTGTACAACACGATCCGACATGACATACCTTTATTTTTACCTTTTTATATTTATTTTCTTTCCATAATTGGTTTAATTTTGGAAAATCATATTCTATGGGCTCTTTTATCCTTCCATCATAACATATTAATTCAGAAACATCATATTTACCAGTTTTACCTATTTTTCAACCCTTTTTTCATCCTTTTGATAATTTCAACTATGATTGTTCTTAAATAATCTCTTAAAAATCATGTACTTATAAAAACCATTGTCCAAATTATCAATTCTATCCTTATCATAATGATTTAACTCATAATCTTAATAGTTATCAATAACACTTATATTTTATTTTAATACCATACCTTTCCTTTTATCAAAATCATCAACATTGTCATTCTTAATTTCATGCTCATATTTAAATAGTGATCATGACAACTAATCTATGCAATATTTATTAAAATCCTAAAATTATTTAATATAAACTTACTTTGAATTCAATTTCTTGGTTAGATATTGAATTATTCTTTTTATGACTGCTTAAATCTTTATTTTATCTCAAATAAAAACCATAACGTTTACAATTTTGGTGATTCTATTGTACTTATCATTTATTTTTTTAACACCACCCAACCAATATTCTTGAAACTAAACTCATTGTATACCTAGCCTTGTTCTCTACAACATTTTAGGTCCGTGAAGAGTGACATTTGTCTTCTCCCAATTTATTGAAGTAGTTTTATAGGATAAAATAAGAAAATACATATTTATTATTCAATAAATTATTACATAATTTATAACTTTTTTATTCAAAATAAAATTTTTAGAATCATTACCAATATGAGTTTTTAAATAAACATCGGGAAATTAATATTTTTTGACATTATATCGCAATAATTATGAGTAATATTTTTATTAAATTTCACCTTTATTTGTTTCCAATAGAAATAATCAATTCCATTAAATTGAGGTGTCATGGTAGGATTAAACATTTCAAAATCCCGATTATCAATAAAAATGAAATGTATCTTTTCCATAAAATTCTACTTCGTAGATAATGGATAGTTTAGAAATAGATAATGAAAAAGTTAAAACAAAATCCTTAAAAAGGAGCCACGCTCTCATACCAATTGTTAGGTACCTTGGTGTTGTAGTAGTGACTAGTGGTATTTAATATTCCTTATGATTTATTATATAAAATTCTAATTCATCTAAGTTATAACAGTTTTCAATGTTTTTTATGAAAGAAAATAGTGAACACGTGCGATTTTTATAGAGGTTTGGATCCCCAAGATCCTAGTCCACTCTTTGATCTCCTCTAGTCCTTAAAAACACATGTATGCACAAAATCCTTAATTTATAATGGGAGTGATATCAATTTTATATACAAATATAAGTGTACCATTTCACAACTAGTGGTATAACCCTAGACTTTTCAATGATTCTCAACCTAACTTGTGACACCTTGAAGTTTTATGAGATAGATTTTTTTATTTTCTTTGATGTCATGTGTTATACGCTAATCAAATATTATCTAGAGCTATACACAACACTATATTAGATTGAATTATATGAAACAATATTCTTGGCTTACGTTACATGCGAGAGAGAACTTCCTCGATAGCTTCCATTGTACGCAATATTGAGTTTCACTAAACTACGATATATTATTAAAATATTATAATTTAATAGAATATAAAATAGATTTTATGAATAATAATAACCAATTTTTTAATTTTATTCAATTAATATTCATCTTATTTATTTTATAGAACATGACATAATGACAAATTCAATTTTTCAAATAAAAGAAGAATTTTTCTAAAAAAAAGCTGTTTTCCCCTTTTTGATGCACAACCCATTATAAATCTCATTTTTTAATACTTTATAAGTATAATTTGACAAAATAAACTTCTTATTTGTATGTGGGATATTATATTTTAATTTGGATGAAGTGTTGATATTTTTTTGATAACATTCATGTTTTGATGAATAGTAAAAATATGCTATATTTTAATTGAAAACATCTTTTTTCGTTGAAATAATTTATATAGTTAAAATATATTATTTAATGGTTTCAATGAATAAATATAATATATTTTTATATTTAAATACAATGTAAGTAACTTTTTTTAATTATAGGTTTAATTTATATGTAAAAATATTTCAATCTTTTGCAATGTTTTGTCTTTTAAACCAAAAAAGCCTTTTTTCCAACAACGCAATTAATTTTAAATTAGTTTCTGAAAATTCTATGTTTTTAATTTTGAAAAATGGATTAAATATTTTGAATCAATAGGTGTAAATTATCTTAATATGATTCTTTTATTTTGGACCATATGAATAGTAACATTTGTAATTATATTTATTGTCATGGTAAAATGTAAAGCAGGTAATTATAGGTAAAAATAATATTATAAAATTACCTTAACATTTTTAAAGATACAATTTTAGGACTAAATTAAACCCTTATAATTTATTTTTATAAATTTAATATATTAATGGATACTTTTTAATAAATTTGAGATGAATATATAAATATTAATGAATTTGATAAAATATCACACTCTAATTTCTTATAAGTATATTAATTTTCATTTAGGGGTTACCAGAAAATAAAATAGACTATAGGTTGTATATAGAAATATAATATAATTACATATATTATATAAATTTATTTTTTAGTTTTAGGTATTAAATAATTATCATTAATGATGACTCAATAGTGATGAATAAATTATTTTATTAATAGAAATATCAAATAAATTATATTATAATTATTAAAATAAATATAATTTTAATGAAATAATTTCATCCACTAATTTAATGGATGACTTTGACATATTATTTATGGTTTAAAAAGGTTTTTTGGAACATATCTATGTGTTATGATATTTCAAAAAAGTAAACTAATGAATCATGAAAAAATTAACTCTATTGATATTTTCAATAAATAATATTTTATTAAATTATATTAAATTAATAAAAATATAACCTTACTATTAACTAATTGGTATGAAGATAAACATGTCACAAATTTCAATTTATGTTTCCTTTGAAATTTTAGAGTAACTATATTAACCCTTAGTAAATAAAAAGGCATGTTTTCATGGTAAGATTTAAAGGAATTAATTAAGGGTAAATCAAATTATATGGTTTAACATAAAACCAAATCATGTCCAAAAATTTATTTTATAAATATGAATCTAAAAATACCAAAATATGATATATTTTTAGTTGTTTAATTGACACATGAACATGAATATAAATTATATATTATTTAAATCAATGATTGTTACAGAATGTCACAATCTTGTATTTTTATATCATTAATGTGTCCATGTAGGGAAATAAGTGATGAAAGTATCTAACTATCTATATTGATATAAATGAAAAAAAAATATTATATGAAATTATAATTAATTTTTATAAGTTATATAATTACCTTAAATGTCTCCCCAATTCTAAAACAACATTTATTTAATTAACATAAAAATAGAATAAATGATTTTAATAATATTGTTTTTTTATATTATGGATTTGTTAATTTGTATAAAAATTTTAAAATAACTATAAGTTATATTATAGATATTTCAATGAATTAAATTTGAATTTCCACTTTGTATTACTGTATTTTAAGAAAAAATAAATGAATAGTATAAAATTTGGAAATAAGAATATCTTATTGAAGTAATTTGTTATTAAATTATTTTAAAATCACTAATATGGTAAATAATAACAACGGGATAATATTTTTTTTAAAAGGTGTTATAAATTTAATTTATTGGTCATTTTTTAATATTTATATGTAGAATAGTCTTATTATATTTTAATATTTTCAGTGTTTCTTAAAGTGTCACTCTTCTCTCTTATAAAAAGGCATCTCCTCCCATATTTCCTTGCACCTGGCTGAGTATTCTAGCTCAAAAAACCCTTTAGATTTCTCTTATAAACATTATTAGTTATCATATGTAGTTCTTGGTTTTCCAAAAAACACATCCCTAGTGTTTCTAAGAGGAGATCCAAAGGAAGTCCAACAAAGAAGAGCTAATTGTTTTACCAATTCAATTCAATTTCTTTTCTTCTTCTACTTCCTATTCCTGTGTTTATTACATACTAAAGTAATAACTTTGATATATTATAAATTATGAAATTTTATTATAATTATGGGACAATCTTATACCACCTTGTATACATCCTATGAATAACAATATAACCATGCATGCGTGTGTAGGGATTACCATCTCCACGTCAGGGTGTAATTTGTTTTTGAAAAATTCATTGTTAGGATGGGTATAATGATGAGTATAATGTATTTAAATAATGTATATAAAAAGATAATTATTATTTATAAATAATATACCATCCAATTATATACCATTTAACCATTAAGAAAATGATATCTTTTCTCATGCATTCGTATGACCTACAATCTTCACGATGCGGTGAGATCTGTTCTACTCATTAACAATACAAAAATTATTATAAAATTTATATGATGTGTGGAAATAATAATTATGAACATAATTTCATGCATAAATTACTACCAATGAATAAGAATCCAGACATATATCACAAAAAAATAATGGGAAAATGAAGTAGGTAACTCCTGAAATAGTGGTAATATTGAAATTATAGAAACAAAATGATTTAATAGGATCATATAGGATCAGATACAATAACATAAATATGGATATAGTCCTGGTATAATTTAATAACATGATTTAACTATTATAAATGAGGTGGCCATAACCTCGGCTATTGAAAAGTACAATGTAAGGGATAATTTCACAAACTCATTCTAATCTGAGATTGTATATTTTTAAGAATTTACTGGGGATATATTTATAATCCATGTCCATGTTTTTTAAACACATTTTTATAAAGTGTTTACTATTCTTCTATGTATTCTTAATGTCATTTTTTCCCATTTCTATCTTTTAGAACATGGTATCAGAGGAATATTTCTTTTGTTTACCATACAATGTACTTTTTGACTTTTCCGACAAAGATATCGGGTGAATATATTGTTAACATATACATAATTGACATATTTATATTCATTATTTCAATGAATATTCATTTAAATTATTAGAAATTTATTTTAAACTAATTTCTATCATTTTAAGGTGTGCAACATTTTGAGAAAAGAAATCATTTTTTAATAAGAAACAATATTTTCATCAAGAATCAAGATCAAGTGTTTTATAAAAATTATTTCTCATCTAAGATGATTATCATTAAATATTGATATGTTTCTATCCCAATTAATAATATTATTGGTTGTGTTAATTATGGAATGATATTTTATATGGATTATTTTATGATAGAATGATGTTTAATTAATCCATTTTATTTCATGGGTTATGCTATGTTGAAGGATTCATGTTTTTTTGGAATATGTAAGAATGATTTAATTATGATATGGTAGAGACATATATCTCCCTCTAATTCATTGTTTAATGATTTATATCTCATTTGGTATACATGACTGGAAAATAAAGTATATATGGTTGAGTAATATAGGGTCGCAATGATAAGTTAATTTGGTTCAGTAGTACATGGATGGAACGGCATGCAAACCCAATTTAGTAATGGAATTTTCCCGCTATGATGGTCTTGTAAACAATGAATTGGCTACTATAGAAATCCTATATTGTGATTAATTTTTTTCCAAAATTCCATGTTTTATTAAAATGCTATTAATTCTTGGTTAATGTTTCTTTATGATCTATTCATTATGTACTGCCATGGTTTATTTCATAACTCATGATTTTTATGTTTAAATTATATATTCATGTTTTCATGTTAAAATTCTTCGGTTTTGTTTTATGTTCTCCAGGTTTACCCTTATTGATAATTTTTCTCACCCTTTTGATGTTTTCATTTACCTTTGACGTAATGAAATGTTTTATGTAGGAATACAAAATTGGAAGAACTTTTTGGGAGATTATTAAGAACTTTCACCCAATTAAAAGATTATATTCCAAGTTTCCCAAGATACTAAAATAATAAGGTCCTTTGGAATACAATTTTTTAATGTATTATTTATTCCCCCAAATAAATATAATGTCCATGTACATCATTATTCGGTCATTATAATTGGTATTAGAGTTAAGGTTTAGTTATCCTTTGGAAACTAGGAGGAGGAAAATATCTGAGATCCTTAGAGATATTTATAAGGTATGTTTAGGGATGTCCCAAAGGTTAAGTATAAAAATAGGTTATAATCCAAGAATTATTGTAACAATCATTAATAACCTAGGATTAAAACTAAGATTATTGAGATTTGAAGTTCTCCCCCTTGATTATGTTGTTTTCATAGTATTATTTTTGCCTCTCAAACTATTATTTTTTGGTAAATGAAAATTGCTAGAAACAAGAGGATTCTTGTTAATTGAGAATATGATGGAAAATGGAAGAATATTCATCATGTGAAACCAAATTAAATGGTAGTGGGAATGTAAAATATCATTTTTATAACAAATTTTCAACGTCATGATATAATAAATAATATAAAAATTGGGAGTTTACTGACCCATTAAATAAGTGAAAGATGGAGTTTTAGGTTGAACATAGAAGGAATAAAATTAAATTTCACTCATGTAAATAATGTGGGAAGAGGCTTTAAGGAGAATGTTTCAAAGAAACTGGATAATTCCTTGGGTGTTTAAAAGAAGGGCACAAATCCATTATTTATAATGGAAAATGTTCAATTAACATAATGGATAAAGAAAATGGTATTTCTAAGATATCGACATCAATAAAATGTTTGAAAGGTTGAATGTTTGGGAATTATGAAAATTGTTTCCTTTGTTAACTCAAAATACTTCTTTGGAATTTTGGGTATTTTTTTTGGAAAACTTTTTTTTTATACACTATTCTAAAATAAATATTTTAAGTTGAATATATCTCTTATGTTAATCATACTGACTCTGTCAATTATACTAACTCTTTTAGTCATATGGACTCTTTCAATCGTACTGACTCTGTCAATCGTACTAACACTATCAATTATACTGACATTGTCAATCATACCAACTCTATCAATCCTACTGAATCAGTTTATCATACAGTCTATAAACATAATACTCATATTATTCATCATACCCACTTTTAATCATAATAGTGTTTTACAATGAGTATTTTTTTGTACTCAAGTGTTTCATTTATAACATGCTTGATTTCATTAACTTATCAAAACATATGTTTTATATCAATCATACTCATCATTATCATTTTCATATATCTTTTGTTTTAATAAAAACAATTTTATCGAGTTAGTTATAAAAAAATCAAAATGATGGCATGTTTTCAGTTTCAGTATGACCATTATTATCGCAGGTGTCAATATCCCTCCGAGTTTTCTAGAGAAATATGACTGTTGGAGGAAATATGACGGTTGGAATATGAGGACTACAAATAAGAGGTCATTTGAAGGTATGAAAAATATATATACCTTTATCCTCCTTTTCATCTATCAAGTTCTAGAGATAGATACTTTGACTTCTCTCTTACTTCGTTCAAAATCATTTGAATTATAAAACGTGAACGACTTGTTCTTAGATTTTATATTTAAATAAGTGCTTTATTTTTCTTTGTATGTCTAATCATGTGATAATGATTGAGGGATAATAGGGATAGGCCGATAGTGCGACTGATCTGCGTTTCAAGGGATTTCTAGTGTTTAAAATAAATATGTACTGATTACCTAATAAATCGAGGGCTTGCGGTGATAGCAATACAGATATTCCAATAATTATATCAAGGTCTTACCAAGGTGGTGGTAAGACATAGCATTTATCTTTGGTGTAAGGATACCCTTCTCTTTGTGATAAAAGAATTGGCATTCCATTATAGTCCACTACTATTTGTTTTAGGAAGGGAATTGTATTGTTTACCCTTTCATGTCATATTCATTTCAATAGTAATTGTTTCAATTACAAAACTTTTGATACATATTTTATTAATAGATTCTATACATTTAATGGTAGAATATTTTTCATTTGTATCACTCTGATCACTGATATAAATTTTAATGAAATTATTTTACAATACTTATAGTATTATATCGTATCATATCATATCTATTAGAATCAAGACCATTGTGGTAAATTTTATTTTTAGTTAATTATATTAGTTTAATATCTCAAAGATCATGTTCTTTCTTAAGTGTTTAAGTACAATGTTTTTAAACATAAAATTCACCCTATCTTGTATGGGGACATCTAATCTACATATACATCTATATTATGATCCAAAAACTAGTATCAGAGCTAGTTTCCACTGATTTGTATACTTGATTCGTTTCTTTTGATAATACTATTGTATTTCTATTACAAATTTTTTTTATAACTACTTACTAAACTAACATGTGGAGTGGTAAAGTATTGTTTTATTAGATGGATGGAATGAATATTGGATCAATTGAGAATATGAATCCAACTAGGACACCTATTATTTATGGGAATGATTATGATTACTTGACAGATCGAATGAATAAATTTGTTATTAATACTAGAGTAAACAATTTTATTATGCTTACTGGAGGTTACAAAATCCCAGACAAATAAGTCAGTACTTCCAACAATCAAGAGAAGCAAGAATATCAACTGAATTACAAGGTACACAGAACTTTGTTTTTTTTTCTATAAACAGGAATATATATAGCTATATGTCATCAATTAAAGAAGCCAATTTTATATTGAATAAATTGGAATTCATACATTTTGGTACATCTAAGGATATAGAGACAAGAAGAACAATGATTCAAGAAGAATATGATGGATTTATTTTTCCTTATGGAGAACCAATGTGTAAGGTGAAACAAATATTTACGACAATTGTAAATAGTTTACAATATGTGGGAGAATAGGGTCTTGAAGATGAAGCCCTTGTAGATAAGATTTTCGATATAATGGAAAATGAATGGGAATAGAAAAGGACAACTATTGATGAAAATAAAAAGGTTACTCAAATCACCCTTGATGAGATATTTGGAACTCTACTAAAGAACGAGAAAAGAATGAAACAAGATGATGGTTTCAGTAAGAAGAAAAATGGAAATGGAAGTGTATATTTTACTACTACATCCAATCCTAAGATGCCCGAAATGATAACAAGATCCAAAGCATGGAATGTTGTTGTTATTTCAGAATCAAGTGAAAGTAATCACTTAGAAAATGATTTAGCAGTTCTTGATCGAAGGATGAACAATATCGTGGGAATGAAATACTATCAATACAGATTCAAAATTAATGATAAGAAAGATAATAAAGACTTAGATGTAACTTGTAATGATGGTAAGAAAGAAGGTCATATTATACCTGATTTTCCTTTTCCAAAAAGAAAAGATAGAAAATAGAAACATTCTGAATGAAACAAAGAAAATTATTACAAGCCGAATAAAAAGATATTCTTGAAGGAAAATGATACTTTGAGAGCAAGTGATGGTGATTCATTAGATGATTCTTCTTAATATGAATCTTCAAGAGAAAATAATATTGGACTTATAACTGGACTACCAATTTTTAATCATTGTTTCAAGGATAAGGTACACAATGATGAATCTCATACAAATAATTCTTCAAATTCCTGTTACCCTAATGAAATACATTTTTACTCTTCATAAAAACAATCTTCCTCAGCAAAAGAAAATTTACATTATTTTTAAGAAGTATCCTGATTTTCCAAATTACTTGAGAATGACAATTCCAAACTCAAGAAAAAGCATGATAAGGAAAATTAAAGAATTAATATTCTTATAAAAGAAATATTATATCTTTTAAAGGATATTGATAAGAACATTTTTTTTTTGAAAATATTTAAAAAAATCTTTTCGATGTAAATTCTGAGAATAATAAACATTCCAAGGATCTTGAATGACATATTTTAAAACAAAATGGTTTAGAAAAAAAACAATTGAAAAACAATTCTTTGGGAAATAAAAACATAGTCAAAAGACTAAAGTCTAAAATATTTTCACTTAAGAAACATTTATCAAAATTCAACATTGGAGGAATTGAATTTGATAAAATTTATTCTCTAATTCATCCTCTTAAAAATATTTTTAGAATTGGTTACTCTCACTCGAAACAAATTTTTAGTCATAACTATTTTGTTCCTAAAAGTGCCCCATTCTATTCTAAATGTCAATTTGGAGGAAATTTGGAAAGAAATTTTTCACCAAATAGAACTCAGTCGTTAGGTTTTTATAAATCTCATTTTTCAAAACAAATGTGGATTCCCAAAATTATTTTATTTAACAATTCCAAATCTAAACAAGTTTGGGTTCAGAAAAACTAATTATTTCATTTTCATGTAATTAATAAGTGTACCATCAAATAGAACATTATGTACATGGATACTTGTTATTCTCAACACATGACTGAAAACAATAATTTCGTTGAAAATATTAATGAAGCAAAATGTGGAAAAGTTAACTTCAAATATAATTCTCAAGGAAAGATTTTTGGTAGAGGTAATATTGTTTTCCTTAGTAAAATTTTAATTTTAAATGTTTTTTTTTCAAAGGTCTTAATGACAACCTCATTATCATAAGTAAATTATGTGATGAAGGATACCTTGTGAATTTTTGGAATGATATGTGTTTAGTTCAAATTTCCAAGGATGAATTCATTCTTTCTACCAATAGGCATGATAATGTGTACACTATTAACATATAAGATCGTAGGAACAAAGACTTACCTTACATAAGGGTAATAGAAGATCAATTTTGGTTATGAAATAGGAGGTTAGGGCATTTTAACCTTATAAATCATTGAAAACTCTCAAAGGAAAGACTTTTTAAGGATCTATAAGATCTTATGTGAGATTATTCAAAGGTTTGTGATCCTTTTCAATATGGAAAGTGACATAAACCAAGATTTAAATCAGTCACTGAAGTTTCAACTTCTAATGCATTACAACTAGTGCATATGTATCTTTTTTGTCCTACAAAAACTGGAATCATTGGAGGAAAATACTATGTATTTTTTTATTTGAAAACTACACTAGATTTACATGGGTCTTTTTTTCTAGCAAATAAATATAAAGATTTTTTCTATTTTAAAACATTCAGATCCCAAGTTAAAAATGAGAAAAACCTACCACTGATATCTATTCATAGTGATCATGGTGTCGAATTTTAAATTTCATATTTTGAAACTTTTTTTAGTAATAATGGTATTACTCACAAATTTTTAGCTCCAAGAACCCCTCAAAAAATGGTTTTCTTGAAAGAAGAAATCGTATTCTTCAGTAATTGACAAAAAAAATGTTGAGTGAATACAAAATTCCTATGAATTTCTGGGCTGATGCAATTAGTACTATATGTTATACTGAAAATTGTGTTATAACCATACCTTTTCTTAACAAAACACCTTATGAATTGTGGACTGACTGAAAATCTAAAGTTTCATACTTTAGAATATTTGGATGCAATGTATTGATATTGAATACAAAAGATAATTTACACAAATTTTCACCCAAATCCAATGAAGAAATCTTTCTTGGTTATTCCACAACTTCTAAGGCATGTAGAATTTTTAACAAAAACTCTTATAATATTGAAGAAATAGTGAATGATAAATTTGATTAAACTAACCCCTTTGTTTTTAAACAATCATTACCTATATCAACTTATGTATTTTCAAAAATTTATTATTAACCTACGATTGAAAACTAATTCGATATTTGAAATAATCAAGATAATATTTCTGGAACATTTTCCCTAATATACTTTCTTTCTTATGTTAATGAACAGGTTTTAAAAAACCCAAGTCAATTGTTTCTTAAAAATCATCCCAGTGATAATATAATTGGTGATATAAATCAACCTATAAGGACCAGGAATTCATTGAAAAATGAAATATAACATCATGATTTTCTATCTCAATATGAACCTATATCACCAAGTGAGGCATTAGGTGATAAATATGGGATTAGAGTAATTCAAGATGAACTAAATGAATTTTAAAGGAATCAAGTCTGGACTTTGGTTGAAAGACATAATGAAACAACTGTAATTTGTGTAAAATGGGTTTTTAGAAACAAATGTGATGAAAGTGGAGTCATTGTATGAAATAAAGAAATACATTTTGATAAGGTCTATAATCAAAAAGAGTGAATTGACTTTGAAGAAACATACGCTCTAGTAGAAAGAAGTTTTTTTAAACAACCTCCATGTTTTATAGACAAAAAACATCCTTATCATCTTTTTAAACATACCAATGCTTTAAATGGCCTTATACAAGCCCCTAGAGCATGGTATGAGAGACTTAGAAGATTTATTTTACAAAACAATTATACAAAAAGTATATCATATGCAAATATTTTTATAAAAATGGAAGATAAATAATGTTTTTATTATTCAAATTTATGATGATGACATTATATTAAGGTCAATAGAGAAATCTCTAACTGATTCCTTTGTGAATATTGTAAAATATGAGTTTGAAATGAGTATGACGAGTGAGTTAGCATTCTTTTGAGTTTTTCAAATCTCTTAGAAATAGACGGAACCTATATATCTCAACATAAATATATCAAATACTTACTCAAAAAGTATGGATATGACAACACTAACAGTATTATCACTCCAATTGGTACTTCAAATACACTTGGACTTGATTAAGCTGAGAAACTGGTGTATCAAACAACATTTAGAGGTATGATAGGATGTTGTTATACTTGACATCTAGTTGTCCAGACTTAATGTTTTCTATATTCTTATGTGAAATATATTAATCAAATCCAATAGAATCACATTTAAAAGATGTGAAAAGAATTTTCTAGTATTTAAAAGGATCATTGGATTTAGTTATTTTCTATTCTTCCAGAAATTATTTTATTTTGAAATGATTTATAGATGCTTACATTGGTGGTTATCGAATGAATAGAAAGATACATATGGAACATGTAATTTCTTAAGAGATTAATTAGTTTCTTGGTCATTCAAGAAGAAACACTCAATAGCACTTTCTACTACTGAAGCTAATATGTTGCAGCTAGAAGTTGTTATTCTCAAGTGTTGTGGATAAAAAACACACTCACTGACTATGGAATGAGTTTCTACAAAACTCAAATACTATGTGATAATACTACTTCCATAACTCTTAGAAAAACCCATTGCATAACTCTCATGAGAAACATATAGATATTAGGCATCACTTTCCTAGGGATTACATAGAAAAAGGAGATATTATTTTATAATTCTTCAAACTGCAAGAACTACTTGCTGACATTTTTTACAAAACCATTACCTTCCAATAGATTTGAATTTATTAAACAGAATATAGGAATGATTAAACTAAAATAATCAGTCACATCTACTTCTTCTTTTACATTTCTCCTTAAATTAAATAACTCGTATTCAAAGGGGGATAACATTAGTATTTTTTTTACCTATTTTGATTCATATTTTTATTTTATCATAGTTACTTAAGTTTATAGTCATATTTTTTTATTTGTTTCTATTATCTTGACAATGTGTTTATTCTATCAACAGTATTTCTATCTTCCTGAATTTTTGTTTATCGTTTTGACATTCTGATAATCGTTTTGTGAGTCTTCTTCATCAGCTTGACAACCTATGGTAATGAATTTTTTTTCCATCAGCTTGACAATATATAGTAATGAGCTTGTTTTCTATTGGTTTAGAAAGCTATGTTAATGAATTTTTTTTCTATTAGCTTAACAACCTATGGTAATGACTTTTTTCAATTGGGTTGACAACCTACGGTAATGAGTCTGTTTTCCATTGGATTGACAACCTATGGTAGTGACTTTGTTTTCTATCATCATTACAACCTATGGTAATGACTTTGTTTTTCATCGGCTTGACAACCTATGGTAATGAATTTGTTTTCCATCAGCTTGAAAATCTATGGTAATGACTTTTATTTCCATCAGTCTGACAACTGATCATATTCATATTCTATCCATCGGTTTGATATTTTATTATATTCACCTTTCATCCTTTCAACTATTTTATTTCTGTATTTTATTATATTTTTACATTCATAATCCAATGAAACCAATAACTTCCTTGAAATCTCCAAAACATACATTCTATTTTCTTTTTGATTTACTTTTCTTTTTTGTTTTTAGTTGTCAGTTTTTTTAAATCAAAAACACCTCTTTTATTTCCCACTGTTGGATTCTTTATCTTCTAACCTCAACCATAGAAGACCAACAATCATCAAAACTCGCCTATAAATATATGAGCCACACCTCAAACCCACAAACGTTTTTTAGATTTCTTGGTGAAGCCCTGCCTCTCCATTCTAAGATTTCATACAATATTTTCTCTTTCTACTCATCTTTATGCCTTAGTCTTTTGGCAACACTCCAGTCGAAATGTCTTCAAAGAATTTCTCAGTGAAAGATTTCATCATATAGATTTTACTCTCTTGGGATTTATTTGAATGTTATGACTCAAAAATCAAGAGGATTATCTTATTCCAAGGTTGGGAACATCATTTTGTTGAGAAAAATGTATCTCGAGAGCTTATTCCTAATGAATAGGTTATACAATTCTACAATACGCTTCCTTTTGATAAAAATATGATGATTAACTTTGCTTTATATGATAGAAAAATATCAATGTATGTAAAACAAGAAGCACATTTACTCAATGTTTCTATGGAAGGTGACACTTTTTTTACATCTCATAAACTACCTAAGCATGTTGTTACATTTAATAAGAAAAGAGATGAAAAGGCATTATTTTTTATAAATGAAGATAAACGAAAATTAACTCATTTATCTATAGAAATATAGTTTTTTGTCCTTTGGATTCATGGTTTTCTAATCCCAAGTTAAGGGGATGAAGAAACCCATAAGGTTTCGGACATATTTATACTGGAGTATCTTGTAAACATAACAAAGGTAAATCTCATGGGATACATTTTCAGAACCATCAAGAATGTGAAGTCATGAGCTATCAAGTCTCATCTAATCATGTATTGGTCTATTCTAACAAAGTTCATTCTTGAAAGGTTGTAGTTTTTTAATATTCATCTAAAAAGATAATTGAAATATTTGAATAATTCTTAGATAAGTAATAATATGTTGAAGAAATTGTTTGTTAGTTTTGATGAAGATTCAAAAGTTTTTGTCAAAGATGTGGAATCTGAATCGGCACTAAATCAAATGGTAACAATTCTAATAGAATTAGTTCCAATAGTTGTTGATTCTCATAAGTATGATCCTCAAGTCAAGACTAAGGCAAAAAAGAAAACAAAATAAAAAAAATAGGTTTTAACCAAGTGTAGAAAGGATAAAGAACAATGAAAAGAAGGTGATCCAAAATTTGGTCTTGACCCAGGTGAAGCTCTAGTTGAGATGATAAGGGTAGAGGATACTCTACAAGCTAAGAAGAAAAAAAAAGAAAATTTTGAAAATAAAATATCAAGATATTGATGTTGTTATAATACTAAAATGTGTTGAGATGGAAAGTGCTCAACTAACAGAAGAAGGGAAACAATAACCAACCATATAGACTTTTCCAGAGAAAGAGAAAGGGAAACAAAAATGCAAGAAGTTCAGGAATGAGAAGAATAAGAAGAAGAATTTATTTTGGAATCTATTAAGATATCAAGGAAGAGTAGAGAATAATCTTCTCTTCAAAACCAAAGTGAAATAGTGAAACAAAATATTCATGTCAATCAAGCCCATGCTCAATCTTTAGAAACACATTCAGAAAGAATTCTATCTCTAATTAAGAAAGGAGCTCACAGTTCTCATACCAAGATAGTAATTGTAATCTCTAACACAAAGGTAGAATAATGAAAGGAAAAAAAGAGAAATGAATAGTAAAATAGCTTGTTGAAGACTCGAGATGATCAAATGAACGGGAATTGTATGATGATGATAATGATTATATAACACAATTTTCTTGATGAAGATTGATTACATGGTTGATTTTTTGAGAATAATTGAAAAAACTATTCCTTATTTTCTATTAATTGAAGGAAAAAATTGATTTTATTACATACAATAAAAGGATGAAATTTGGTTTAGTAAGAGAGCTCAGAAAGAGGGTATTGTCAATAGAAGCTAATTTTAAATTTTTGACTTATAGTTCGGTTGCTGATAAGAATGCTTGAAACTAGATGACTATGTGGTTGTACAAAAAAATCTTAGTGAATGAACATGGAGAATCAATTGAATATGTAAGGATACATTCAAATGATATGGTTATTTCTTTTAATAAGCTTGAAAAAAACTATTGAATGGCTGAATCATATCTCAAAAACGAATGAAACTGATATTCATTTAGTAAAATATTTTTAAGAAAGGATAAATTCTTTCACGTCATATTTTTCTAAGGTTTTATATTTTAGAGATAAAATAGTTTTATTGAAGAATAAAAATACTATTTTGACTCTAGAAAATAATATTTTTCCAGACAAAATGGATACTCTTGAAGAATTAATCATAGTTCAAGAAGAGACTATCAAAAATATTGATCAACTTTTTTCCAACCTACTAGAGATTCTTAAAACAAAGGGTGATTCTATTTTAGAAGACAAGAAAGGGTTAATGAAGATGAAGGCTTTTCTTCATGAGTTGATCCTGAAATAGAAATAAATAGAAAACAAATTAATGTTTTGTTGTATCTTGTTTTTCTTAACATTTTTTAATATTTTAAGATTCAATGAACTGTTTTCCTATATTTCTATTGTTTTTCATTTGGTTTTTTTTCTTTCTATCCTTTTCAAGAAACTCATGGTTATACCATTCTTTTTGTAAATCACAAAGGGTAGAATGTTTCATAAAATGTGTAAAATGTTTCACAAAAGGGGAGAATTATAAAAGTCTTACTTAATTGTAATACATCTAAATCAGGGAAAATCAATGAATAATTTAATTAATAAAGTTTATACCTAAGGGTGAGTTAGTTGTATTCATTTTCTTATTCAAAAGAGTTTGTATAACAAAGGGGGAAGTATGTATTTCTTTTATAGTTTTACTATGTTTTGTGCCTTCCAAAAAGGGGGAGATTGTTAAGTCAAAAGTCTTCTTTTGGCTTTTACGTCTTTTTTTAGAAGTCACAAATGTTTTATACTATATTCTAAAATAAATGTTTTAATTTGAATATAGTATTTATGTCAATCATACTGACTCATTCAATTGTACTTACTCATTCAATCGTACGAACTCTATTAATCGTACTGACTCAGTCAATCGTACTAACTATGTCCATCATACTGACTCGGTCAATGGTAATGAATCTGTCAATCGTACTGACTCTGTCAATCGTACTGACTCTGTTAGTCAATCTGAATTTATTTATCATATAATCTCTAAACATCATACTCACATTATTCATCGTACCTACTTTGCATCATAAAAGTGTTTTACACTATGTATTTTTTTTATACTAATGTGTTTATTTATAACATGCATGATTTCATACTTTTATAAAAACACATGTTTTATATCAATCGTACTCATGATTATCATTTCCATATATATTTTTTTAACAAAAACGATGTCGTGGAGTTAGAAATAAACCAATCAAAATGATGTCGTGTTTTCTATTTCAATATAACCGTTATAATTATAGGTGTCCAAGTCCCTCCGAGATTTCTAGAAAAATATGACCATTGGAGGAAATATGATCTTTGGAACCGGAGGCCTATAAAAAAGAGGTCATTTTAAGCTAAGAAAAATATAGAGACTTTGATCATCCTTTGCTTCTATCAAGTTCTACAGAGAGACATTGTGACTTCTCTCTTGCTTCGTGCGAAAGCCTTTGAATTAAAAAAATTGAATGACTCTTTCTTAGTTATTGTATTTCAATAAGTGTATTGTTTTTCTTTGTGCATCTGATCAGGTGATAATGATCTAGGGTAGTCAGGGATAGGTAGATGGTGAGACCGATCATCGTATCGAGGTCTTCCATGTGTTTGAAAGATAGAGGTATTGATTACCTATAAAATTGAGGTCTTGTGTGGATGTCGGTATGGACATTCCAATCATCACATTGAGGTCTTACCAAGGTGGTGGAAAAAGGACTTTTTATCCTAGGTGTATAGATACCCTTCACTATAGTATTAAATAATTGTAATACTTTTACTTTCCACTGTAGTTTGTATTTGAAAGGGAATTTTATTGTTTCCCCTTTCTTTTGATATTCATTTCAATTGTAATTGTTTCAATTACTATTCCTTTGAAACATATTGTATTAATAGATACTATACACTATATGGTAGAATAATTTACATTGGTATTACTCTGATCTTTGAATTCAATATGAATGAAATTTTTTATATTACTTATAGTATTACATCATATCATATCATATATGTTAGATTCAAGACCATTGTGGTCAATTTTATTGGTTGATAATTGTATTAGTTTAGGATTTATTAAACTAAGTTCTTTATTAAGTTCTTAAATAAGTTTTTTTTAAACTTACAATTCACCCTCTCTTGTATTGATCCATCTAATCTACATATATATCGACATTACAATCAAACATCCTTGAGGGAAAAGGTCATGAAGAGAATCAACGAGGTAATAATCGTAGTATTTATGTTGACAATGATGAAGATACTATAAATGATATATGTGATTAAACAATTATTGAGGAATAAAACGATGAAGCTCAATAAATTGTTTAAGAAGATAGTGGAATGATTTCATGTTTATCTAGAATAATGTATGGTACTATGGAATAAAGAAACATCTAAAGAATGTTACACTATATTTTTTCCTTAAGTATTTTAAAATATTTGTTGAATGATACCAGTATCCATGAAAACTTATTTAGTTGTTTTTAGAAAGCACATGATATGCGCATAATGAATAGATAAGGAGATATTGAGATGTTTGATAGTATTAACGAGCTCATGACTGATATAAGGACAATGTGATATCATGGTTTGAGTATATAGATTTTTTTGGTATTTTGGGTGTGTGGATAGGGTTAATTTTGAATTAATGTATTATTTCACTAAGTTTATATAGTAATTCATGTCACTATAATGCTTCAAGATAATACATGAATAAGGTACTCACATTTTTTGAATTTGAAAACCAAGAACTGCCAAATGAGATATGGGAGACAAATGTTTTTCCGATTTATTCCACCTTCTAATTTCTTATATTTTATGTTTTTTTATAGATTTTAATGTTATTCTTTTATGGATAGTATATTTTATATTTTGGTTGATGTTTGTTAGATTAATGTATTATCTCACTATAGGTGGACTTATACATATTTGATAACCCATTCTAACATTTTTCTAGAGACAGGAGGAATGACCTATCATTCTATCACATGATTTACTAACACATCAAGAATGAAAAATTCATCATCATTTCTTTAAATAAGAGATGATGTGGAATTTTTTCAAGGAATGAACAACAGTGAGATTATTCTTAATAAAGTAAGTACTTCTTCTCATGAAAAAATTCATTGTATTTAGGAAAAGGATCTTGAAACAAAAAATGTTGTCCAAGTACCATATTATCCGATGAATCAGATGGCCCCTTAAATCGTGAATGATTAATGGATTTATGGTATTTATGTTTCTCCAAACCTTATTCTAAATCACTATCCATCAGAACCTGATCGTTAGAGTCCTCTTACATATCAATGTTTTCACTTCTCACCTATGTTCTCTAATTTGGAAACCTAGTGATGAGTTAATTTTGGTAAATATATGTTTTTAACATTACATTTTTAAAATGAAGTTATATAATTCCTTTTTTGGATGTCATCTTACATGAAGGTATCTCTCATGTAGTAAACCATTTATAACCCACATGAATTTTGATGGTGAAATTCATTTCAAGGGGGTATGAATTTGACCCCTTCAGATTTTATGAGATAGATTCTTTTTAATTTATTTGATATTGTGTTTTATGCTACATGAATATTATATTCCGCTATATGCAACACCATATTAACATGAAGTATAAAAAAAACTATTCTTGGATTATGTTAAACGCAATAGAGACCTTCCTTGATAACATGAATTGTACACAATATCGAGTTACACTAAAAAATGATATATTATTTAAGTAGTTTTATTTAATGGGATAAGAACTAACAATTATGAATAGTCTTAAACAAATTTTGAATTTTATAAAATTAAAATTCATCTTACGTATTTTCTAGAACATGATATTATAATAAATATAATTTTTCATGTGAAGGAAGTATTTTTCAAAAATAAATGTGGTTTTTCCACCTTTAGATGGCATACAAATTTTAAATATAGTATTTAGATGTTTATAAGTTAAATTTGAAAAAATAAACTTATTCATTGGAATAAGGATATAAAATCTTACTTTGGATTAATTTCTTATATTTTTTAATTAACTTTCATATTTTGAGGAATACTAAAAATATGGTAAATTTTAATTGAAAAAAACTTTTTCCATGAGAATAATTTATATTATAAAAATAGATTATTTAATTTTTTTAAAGTATAAATAGAATATATATTTTTCTTTTAATACAATTTAAGCCATTTTCATTAATTTTATATTAATTTAATATGTAAAACCATTACAATATATTTTAGTCTTTTAAAATTTCAACAAACACTTTTTTTCCGATAGCGGGATTAATTTTAAATTAATTACTACAACTTCTATGTTTTGAATTTTGAAAAAATGATTCTATATTGGGAATCGGTTGGTACAAATTATTTTATTAGGATAATTTTAATTTAGGCCTATTGAATAATATCATTGGTAATTATTTTTATTATCATAGTTATAGGTAAATCGTGTAGTTAAAGATAAGATTAATATTATAAAATTGCATTAACACTTATAAAAATCCTATCCATAGACTAAATTAAACCCTTATCATTTATTTTGTGAAATTAAATAACTTAATTTCAATTTACTTATAAATATGACCTTAATATAAAAATCATTAATGAATGTGACAAAATGTTACACTCTCAATTTATATAAGTATATTTATTTTAATTTTAGTATTACCAATGAATAACATCGACAATAGGTAGTCTCTGGAAAGATAATATAATTAATGAAATCATAGAAATTTATTTATAATTTTTAGTGATTATATAATTATGATTAATGAAGACTCAATAGTGATAGAGAAAGTATTTTATTAATAGAAATATCAAATAAATGATATTATAAATATTAAAATAAATATTATTTCTGTGAATTAATGACATCCATTAATTTTATTGATTAATATGACATGTTATTTATGGTTTAAGGGAGTTTTTTAATATATTACTATGGTATGATATTTATATAATGAAAACTGTTGAATAGTGTCAATATTGACACTACTGTCATTTTAAATAAATATTATAATAAAAATTATATTAAATTCATAAAAATATAAAAATCAGAAAAAATAATTTGGATGAAGTTAAATATGTCACAAATTGTACATTTATGGCTCATTTGATATTTTACAGTGACTATATTAGCCCTCAATAAATAAAAATACAAGTTTCCATGGTAAGAGTTAAAGGAATTAATTAAGAGTAAATATACATTATATGGGTTAAATTAAAAACAATACATGTAAAAAAATTATTTCATGAATAATATTCAATAATTATCACAATAATATTGATTTATAGTTGTTTAATTGAAACTTTTACATGAAAATAAATTATATATTATTTAAATCAATGATTGTTACAAAATATCTCTATCTTGAATTTTAATATCTTTTATGTGTCCATATAGGGCCAAAATCACGTTATGAAATAATATAAATGTATATTTTGTTAAATATGAAACAATTTTTTTTAATTTTTTTATTTTAAATTTTTAGAATTTATATAATTACCTTAAAATTCTCTCCAAATCTAAAACAACATGTATTCAATTAACATAAAAATAGAATAAATTATATTAATAATATTAATTTTATCATATTATATATTATTTAATTCTTCTAACAAAATTTTAAGATCAAAAAAGATATATTTTATATGTGAGAAATAATTATATTCGAATTACCAATTTGTATTATTGTATTTTATGTAAAATTAAATGAATAATATTAAATTTAGAAATAATAATATATTATTGAATTAATTTATTATTAAATTATTTTAAAATCACATAAATGTTAAATAATATCTAGGGGATAATATATGGTTGAAATAGTATTATACATTTCATTTATAGGGAATCTTTAATTATTTAGATCTATAATAGTCTTATTAAATTTTAATATTTTGAGAGTTTCCAAAAGTGCCCCTCTCCTCCCTTATAAAAAAGAAAAATCCTCCCATATTTCCTAACACCTCCATGATCCTTCTAGATCAACCTAAATCTGGATAATTCTCATATAAATATTCTCAGTTAACTTCTAGAGGTCCTGGATTACCAAAATGTCCATCCCTGGTGTTGCTAAAAAGAGATCCAAAGGAAGTCCAATGAAGAAGAGGTAATTATTTTACCAATTCAATTGAATTCCATTTCTTCTTCTAATAACTCTTTCTATATTCATTACATAATAAATTTATAACTCTATTATATTATACATTATTATATGTTATTATAATTATGGTACAACCTTATACCACCTTTTATACATCCTCTGAAGAACAATATCACCATGCGTGTGTGCGTAGGGCTTACTGTCCCCATGTTGTGGTGTAATTTTTATTAAAAAATTCTATATTATAATGTATAAAATGATGAGTATAATGGATTTAAATAATTAATATAACATAATAATTATTCTTTATAATTAATATACTATCCAATTATATACCATTTGACCATCAAGATAATTATAACATCGCTCATGCATACATACGGCCTACCGTCTCCAAGACGCTATGAGATTCATTCTCAAAGATAAAAATTAAATAATGATTATTCAATTTATATTATGAATGAAAATAATAATTATTAACTTAATGTAATGTATAAAATGCATCCTATTCATAACAAATATGACATACTTGAAAAAACAGGAATGGGAAAACGATGTTGTTGACACCTGAAATAATTGTAATATTGAAATACAACTAAAAAGGGTCTAATAGGATCATATAGGATCATATGTGATATCATAAATTTGTATGTGATCTTGGTATAACTTAATAACATGATTTAACCATTATATAGGAGGTTATGACACCCTCAAATTATGAAAAGTACTAGGTAAGGGATAATTTTTCAATCTCATTTTTACCTGAGATTTTTTATTTTTACGTATTTACTAGGGATATATTTATCATCCATTCCCATGTGTTCTAAAAACATTTAAATAAATTTTTAATTATTCTTCTATGTATATTCAAAATAATTTTTACCCACTTTTATATTTTACTTCATGGTATGGATGGAATCTTTCTTTTGTTTACCACATGGGGTACGTTTTTGTATTTTCCAAAAATAGTATAGGATAATCCATTTTTAACTTATACGACATTAATAGATTTTTATGCACAATTTCCTAGAAGATTTATTTACATAATAAAATTTTTCTTTCAACTAAATTATTTTCATTTAAAATTGTGTTGAATTTTGAGAAAAGAAAATGTTTTTGAAGTTGAAATGATATTTTCCTCATCAATGAAGTTCAACCATTTTATCAAAATTATTTCTCTATAAGATGTTTCTCTTTAAATAAAATTATGTTTTTATCTCTATTACTACAATGATTTTTTTTTAATAATGGAATGATATTTTATATGGATTTTGGTATGATAATTTTTTTTTGAGAAACCCATTTTATATCTTGGGTTATGCTACGATAAATGATTTATTTTTTTATTGGACAAGTAATAATGATTCCATTATGAGATGGATGGGGCCTATATATTCCTCTAATGCATTCAGTAAATATTTATATCTCTTGAGATATACATGACTTGAATGACAAGTAAATCCAGTTGAATAATACAGGGCTAGAATGGAAAGTAAATCTGATTCAGTAATACATAGCTGGAATGACTTTCCAACACAATTTAGTAATGGAATTTGTCCAATATGATGGTCTTGGAAACAATGCCTTGGCTACTTTGGAAATCATATTATGTGCTTAATTTTTTTCCATAATTCCATGTTTTATGAAAATTTTATTTTATCATTATTAATGGTCCTTTATGATCTATTCCTTATATACTACCCAGATTTATTTAATGAATCAATATATTGATATTTAAATTTATATTAATGATTTTACGTTCAAAAGTTTATGGTTTGTTTTATGTTCTCCATGTTTACCATTGCTGAGCATTTGAGCTCACTATTTTTATGATTTATTTTCCCTAGGATATAAATAATGGTTTTCTGTAGGAAAACAAGATGCGATGATCTTTATAAGAGATTTTTATGATCTTTTATAAAGTTTAAAGATTACGTTTTGAGTTTCCAAACACACTAAAAAAATATAGTCTATGGGAATATATTTGTGAAATGTATTAAGTATTCCTCAAAAAAAAATTAATTTTCATGGAATTAAAGCTTCATTCATTATATAAATTCCATTTATATGAGAGAAAACCCCTAAAAATCTATTTAGATGCATGGAATACCCCAATGATAGGCTTTGGAAGGGAAATGAATAAACAAAAACTCTAAATGAAAAACAAGAAATTAGAAAAATTACCTTGGAGGAATATGATAAAATAGAAGGAATAACATCTTTAGAAGATGGTGAGGAAATTCATTCTACCTCATGTTCTTTGTTCAATTTCGTTGAGGAAGATGAAGATGATGAGGATCTCTAGAGATCTCAGTAGAATGGTGCCTATTGAAGATGTTTCTTGATTAACTTTCCAAGTAGTGGGAAATACATTATCATATCCATATCGATTGAATCATTTTCATTGGTATATGTTTTTTTATCCTTATATAAATATATTAAAACATTATAAAAGAGATCTATTGGAGCTTGTCTAGGTCCAATGACTAGATGACACATGTTATAATTAAATGAAAAAATAATATTATGGTAATATTTTATTAATGAAACCATGTTGAAATAAAAAACACAATAATAATAATATTTATTCATGGAATATTAAAAGAAATATTTAATATCTAATGAATAAAAATTATTAAAAAAATCGCAATTTAAACACTATTGAAATAACTATATAATTCAGCAATTTATATATGTAAAATAAATTTATGAAAAATTGAATATCATATCATAATGAGTAACTGTCATTTACAAAAATCTATCAATTAGTTTTAAAAAAATTGAAATTGTATTTCAACATAAAATAATAAAAATTAGTAAATTTAATTTATTTTAACAATACTAATTAAAAATAAGAATGCAAATATTTTGGAAACAATTTTTTAACAATGAGTGATTCATGAATCAGTATTGAAAACTGATGGTCGTGTGACATTACATTTCATTGGAAATATTTAATGGTGGTAAAATAGTGTGTTAACTACCATTTCATTTTTACACAAAAAATATTATTTAAAAAAAGCTGAAATAAATTCTATGGATCATAACACTGAATGGTATCATGATAACACTATAAAGTTTCCTACAATAGGATATCTAGTACTGAGAAATTACCTACCATTTGGTTCCATCAAGGGGTCAAATAAAATATAAACCAACAAAAAAATATTTAATATATAAATAAATGAATTTTTTTAAAATAATCAAGTAAATTTATAAAAATAAAATTTAACAAAATGTAATTATTATCATGCTAATTCAATACTTCTAAATATTCATATAATATCCTCTGAAAAATAATTTGAAAATTATAAAAATATTTTTTTGATAAAAAAATAGATTAAAACATAAAAAAAAAGAAACATAACATTACACTATGACATACGGGTAATGATATTATTTTGGATCTTGTGGAAGAATATTTCATTGAATATAGAATTAAATGCAAAGAAATAAACTGTTAGAAGATAACTCATCATTAATATTTCAAAGGTGGGTAAATTTTCATACCGTTGAGGTGAAGCTGTTTGTCAATTTACTCACCATTGAACTCCTAATGGTGATTAAATGACTCGCTATTGGATTCTAGTAGTGAGTAAAATTACTCAATGTTGGAATTTTTCGAGCTGTGATAAGTTACTCAGCACCGGTTTCTTACCAATGGAAAAAATAATGTCTCGCTACTGGTAAAAATAAATTGTGACAAAAAATTATCTCACCATTGGTCAAAATAAATGGTGTAAATAATTTCTCACCATTGGTGTAAGTCAATGGTGAAAAAACTTTCTCACCATTTCTAAAAACCAATGGTGACATGGAAAAAAAATAGAAAAACCAACAATGAAATAAAATGATTGAATAAAAAACCAGAAGAAACGTCAAACCAGTAAACCAACTGTTAAATAAAAAAAAATTCTGAGAAATCTCCACTAGAAGAAATAATAGATGGTTATCAGGTGGCTGCCGATAAAAAACATAAAGAATAAAGAACCCAAATGATTATATTTTCCTCTTCTAAAACATCGATCATTATTCTATTATTTTGTTTATTTTCCATTTGTTTTTCATGGGATTGTTGATTCTAAAGGATCACGGTGATCTAAATTTTCCCGTTATATTATTAGTATGGAATATTTATCCCTTACAATAATTGGTATTTCAATGGTATTTTTTTAGAAGAAAATAATGGTTTTAATTAATGAAATAATGTCTTTTTGGTTTCATTATGTGAATTTTTTTTGTAAAATAATATATTATGACACACATTTATTCAAGAAAAAAATCATAAATTCATAATACTGGGTTATTACATACTCCCCCCTTTATAAATTTCATCATTGAGTAATAAAAACTTATTCATAGTTTAAAATATATGAAGGTTCTTCTCATTCACTGTTTTTTCTAGTTCCCATGTCACTTTGTTATATTTAATATTCCCCCACATCACATTGATATAGTGAGTCATCTTTTTTCATAGAAATCTATCTATTTTATGTAATATCATTTATCGATGATCCTTTTAATATTGGTCCTAATCCATTTGTTCCACCTCCATATTTAGTACATTTGAGGGATCAGGTATGTAGTTCTTTAGGAGAGACTTGTGGAAGACATCCTGAACTTGATAAATGTTTGTTGTAAGTTATAGTTGATAGAAAATTACACTTATATGATCGAGGATATAAAAAGAGACAATATACCTAGTGGTATGATTTCATTTCATTCCTAGTGGTATTACACTTTTCAGTGGTTATTTTTAAAAGAAATTATTTCCCCTAAAATCATACTACATGTACTTTTGAGTGTTTTCAATATAGCTCGTCTACCAATAATGATTAGTTTTATATACTATTGCATGGAATGTACATTTTTTATCATCTCTTGTACGTGATCAGGTACTATTATCTTTCATTCCCCAACATCATCCCTAAAGGTATGGTTTTAACATCACTTCCCATATATAGATTGGTATGTATCCATTTATATAATGTATTGGAAGATAATGTTGTATGATAACTCAACGAATGGGATATCATTATCACATCCCCCTTTAGATTAAATTATATCGGCTCTCAGTATTTCCTTGAGTATCTAAATGGTCATTTTTGGATCGAACAACTATATGGGGGTCATATTCTATAACGAAATTCTATTTAGTACTTCCATAATATTGTAATCTTCTGTAGAATTTATAATTAAACCATAGGTAACAATTAGAGATGGTTGAATGTGGTTCTCTATGAATCCTCACCACATCCTGTGAGTATAACCTATCATGTTGTTAAAGTGAAAAATATTCCAGAATACCGATATAGTTGGAAGTATTTTTGAGTCAACCTACCTCAACCCATATCACATTCCTTCTTTTGGAGGTCATCAGGATACTGATGAAAAACTCCATGATGATGTATTACCATTTCACAAGTTTATATTCAATGGTTTCATCACAACATTGTACTTTTATCCCTCAAATATAACATACTAAAATAAAAATAACCATGGTAAATAATCATAAATATCCTTCATTGGGTTTTCCAAAAAAAAATTATCTAGAATATCACAAAACATCTTTTTTACTTCTTTTATAGATGTAGAAATATGAGATATGTGCATTATGTAATAAGTCTTCATTTATCCGAAAATATGAAGGTATAAAAAGAATACTTCCAAACCAAATGATACTATATTCATCAATGGAGAATTCATGAAGCATCCCTTCCTTTATTAATGTCATTAACCAAGATGGTGTTGCATCCAAACCAACATCTAACCCAGCCCGTGACATGGCTTAAAGGATGTTCCCGAACCCCATGGCATGGAAACTAGTTCCTAGGTATCAAAAATACAATTTCAGAACTATTTACCCAATAAATATAATAATAATAAACCCATGAAAATAAAACATCACATAACTGATAATAATAACTTAACGAGATACAACATTTTTGAAATCCAATGTATTACAATATTAACCAACACCAAAAATACCACTACTAAATGGGAACAACTTGAACATCCCAAAAACCTCCATTCAACAAGAGGTTCATCACCTTCAATAAACCCCCACCAACACCTATAATAAGTTTAACATAAGAAATTAGATCCACCATAACCAACACTATACATATTTTCTTTACCAGGATCATACATAACAAATATGTTTAACTCGCAAAGGTGAATGTAGTGTGCGATCCATATCCCCGTAGGATTCCACCAAAGAAATAAATTCCATAATATTAAAATAAAATATAAATTAACATTAAAATTTTCATATGAACATTGGAAAAACATTTCAGGGATGGTTTGAAAGAAAATATTCTAAGAAAAACACTTTTAAAGAAAATCCTTTAGCAAAAGAAACTTTCATTAAAACCACAATAAACACAAGGATAACTATGTACCGATGATTAGAACCATGTCATGAATGAATAATTTCACAATATAGAACCATGGTAAATCCCTATAGGTAACTAGCACAAGTCGGACCCTATGAACCTCACACCTTAGTGAGGAAATTTCCCAAACCATAACCGACAATTTCTTCATTCATGATCCACTAGAGAAAATCCCATTACAAGTTCTATTGATATTCATATCATAAGAAAAAACACACATTGTTCGCATGCTTGAGATACTTTATGGGAATTAATTTCAAGTTCTAGTCATCCTTAATTATATCACAGGTCTAGTTGGTATTGAAATGTCAATCATGCTAGAAGAAACTGAGGCTTGGTCCCACCAAATAAACTAGTGTACCAGTTCTAGATCTCCCATATAGATACATAGTATTACCTTTGTGCTTAAATTCCATTTCTATAAAAACAAAAATCATCACTTTCATGTATACATACCAATCATAATAAATACATAAGAAGAACCCCACATTCACATTTCACATTGATCTTATAATCGAGTATCATGTGGAAACATCCATTTACTATAAAAACCCACATTAATATTCAAACTCACATTGAAACAATTTTAAAATAAATTTTTCACCACTTTCACACTTCATGAAATACTTTTGGAAATAAAAAGAAGGTTATATATGAAATCTAACCAATTCCATTCTAAAATCCCCTTTCAAATCCACATACAATCCAAATCAATTTTATAACTCACTTATCATCACATACATAATCCACAAACACCATTTAGGTTGAACAATAAATAATCTTACATGGAAAAAAACCCATTTCATTTAGAAAATCAATATTAAACAGATTTTCATCATCACATCCCCTTAAATAATATTTCATGTCTTTGAACAGAATCAAAAAACTCTTTCAAGAAGCATCATAATGAACTGGACATGGAACATAACCATTTTCCTTTATAAAATCATCATTCAATGAATATTAATCTAAAAATATTTTTAAATCCTTTTCCCATCACACTAATAATCCATAGAACACATTTAAACATCTAATAAGGCAAGAAAAAACCATCTAATAATGTAAAATCATGGAACCACCGAACTTAAAAATAGAAACTTCTAGAAACCTGTGGAATAATAAGACCAAACCACCAAGAGACTATATAAAGGAATGATCAAACCACAAATATCATCATTTCACCCCACAACTCAAGATGGTACAATCACTTGGTCAAACAAAATGCTTTAAAAGGAGAACCTGAGAAAGTATGAATAAGAACCCTAGACTGGGGATAAATCATGGTAAAATGACGTAATTGATGATTTATTGAACATAAAAAGGCCAAAACCACCTTAGGATTGATTATAAATACTTCCTTGAAGGTGTAAAGGGCTCACTATGTTCTGAAAATCCCATCATGATAAATTTTTTGGTGATTTAGTATTAAATAAAATGTAGGAAAAAGTGTAATTTTCAAATTTTTATTGGATTTGATAGGTCATACTATTAGCCCAAATGGTTTTACAAATCATGTGGTAACCATAAATACCATTGTATCTAATATTATCATGACAAATTGTTAGCCCTCATGATATTCCAAACCATTTGGAATTCTTACAGTCTCTTATTTTCATGAAGAAACCAGACACGTGGTTTTCAGGGGGAGGGAACACACTTATGGGGATTTCTGTGCAACATAGACAGTGCCACATTCTATGAAATAATGATTCCTTAAATCCAACGCAGGGTTTCCCCTAACTATGTGATAACACAGTTCCACTTGAAATCAACCCCAAAATCCACATTTTTATCCAAAAATCACCTAGGGGATACAAGGGATGAATACATGACCAAAAATAAACAAAGTAATTCCATAAAATAAAATCCATGATGTGACAATTCTCCCCACTAGGAATACTTTCCACCCCTAAAAATTTATTCCATGGTATGATAAGAAAACATGAATGGGTACTTATCCTCATCCTAAGATTCTCACACCCCTTTGTCATGCTCATCACTACCATGATTCCAAAGAACTCAATTCAATTCTATGGACTTCCCAAAAATCACATTATCCTAAGAATATACAATCTACACTGGCTACTCAAACATAGACTAATTAAGATCCAAATATAAATCTTCCAAATTCAACGAAAGAGACTGATATGGATTATACTTTTTCAACTCAGAAACATGGAAAACACCATTAGTTGATGTCAACTATGTGGTAAAATCAAACTGGTATTCCACCATAGTTACTCACTTAGTGACGTCAAAAGGCCTGACATACCTCGACGTAAATGTTCTTTGAATACCGAAATGATGATTATCCAAATGAGGTGACACTTTCTGTAACACTAGGTCACTATTAGAGAACTCTAAAGCATGGAACCTATGATAATCAGAAGACCTATTCTAGAACTACACTATGAAAAATTCATCCATATCAATTATAATTTATGAGTTTTTTCCTTCACAAGGATTGGCTCCATCAATGAGGTCTCACCCACCTCATCCTATCACAAAGTGGACCGACATGACTGATTATAAATCACCTCGAAGGGATCCATTTAAATCGATGATCGGTAATTGTTATTATATGAAAACTCCAAAAAAACTAATATATCTATCTCAATATCCCATTAAATTAAAAACAATTTTCTAGAACATGTTTTCCATCATCTGATTTGACTTGTCCTTATGAGCATCCATTTTAGGGTGGTATGTTGTACTCAACTTGAAATGTGACCCCATTACCCCACAAGGACCTTCCAAATACAATTAGGTAATTAGAGGGGCCCATTACAAAATGATATATGATTGAACACCACAATTCCTCATTATCTATTCCACATGCAATCATCCCAATTCATTAACATTTTCATAAATCCTAGATTGGAATGAAGTGGGATGATTTGGTCAAAAGGGTGATCACTGCCTAAATATAATTACATCCATGAGGTTTATTAGTTATGCCAATTAAGTATCCCATGGTTATCTCATCCCAATTTGATGTTTAAATGGATAGAGGGTGAAGAAAATTAGATTGTTTTTTGTTCTCTTCAGTAACATTTTTTCTTGTATAACACCGCGATAAAATTTTAGCTACATCACATCTCATCCCTGGCCACTATAACTTTTGACGTACCTAATAAAACATCTTGTTATAACCCGGTTAAGTCTCACACTAAGACTAGTGGATATCAAGTATCACCACCTTCTATAATTACAATGTAACCATGAAGTGTCGTCTGATGTAAAAAAGCTCCCTTAGGAGACAAAGATTATTCACCAGGCACCTCCCCACTATTTAGGTGATTATTAGAAGGCAAGAACATCGAATCAAAGGATTATACATTCGAACCAATTCAATAAGGGAAGGTTTCTACATAACAGTAGCCAACAAAACACCACCACCATGATTCTTTGTCTTGAGATTCAATTGGGAAAAAATGCCCTTAAAAGTTTACTCATCACTGGACACTTTCAATGCTTTCACTAAAACATTTATGCTCAATGAATCAGAAACCACATTCCATTTACCTTGGTTATATATGATACAGAAATTGAAACCTTTAAGTTAATCAAACCAATGAATTTGCTTCAAATTCAAGTCCTTTTTGGTAGAAAATATAGTTCATTCTCTTATAATCATAATAGACTGAAAAATTTTCAAGAAAATATAATAATTCAGCATCTTCATGGCATGAATCACCACTGCTAACTCAATGTCATGGTTTGGGTAACTCTTCTCATGTGGTTACAGTTGGGATGAACCATAAGTCAGCACATGTTCATCCTACATTATCACACATCAATGACCAATCTAGTGGTATCAAAATAGACCATGTATCGCTTTCTAGAATCTAGAAAAATAAATATATGGGTTGTGGTCAAATTGAACTTTTTATTCTCAATGGATGCCTGATATTCTGGGTTCCACTCAAATATTACCCCTTTCTAGGTATGTGCAGTCATAGATGACGCAAGCCAAGACATGTCTCAAAAAACCAACAGAAATTCCCTACCAGTACAAGAATGATCTTCATCAGAAACCCAATCATTAGTTTCTCTCATGAGATCAATGCACTAGTCTTCTTAGGGTCAACTGGAACCCCATATTCTGAGACCACATGACAACAAAACTAATCCCTCTTGATTTAGATAGTTTACATGGAGAAAATTGGATAGAGGTAATGATCCCAAATGGTGCCAAGAGGAATCACCAAATACCACTCCTTCTTCTCCATGTTATTGGAATAGAATATGATTTTAACCAAATATACAATGACAAACAAGTTGAAATACTAATAGAACCCATTTCTCATAATCTCCATAATGAAAATTTGGGGATTCATCGACCTAAAACGTATAAAGAAATAGTCATAATTGTTTTACCTACTTCAGAAGTGTGTTTCTAGATAATTAACCTCTCTAAATATGAAATGGTGATACATGGAATGAATATTGATATTGAGAACCACCTTGACCCATTAAAAAGTTTGAAAAGTTCCTCAATATAGGGAAAAGGGAACTTGTTTTTTATTTACACCTTGTTTATCTTCTGATAATTGATACATAACCTGAGAGATCCATCAGCATTTTCACAAATAAAATTGGGGAAGCCTAATCCGATATACTGTAGAGAATGAATACTTTGTATTCCAAATCATCCGATTATACCATTAATTTCATCAAATTTATGGGGGAAATATGGTATAAGGGAAGAGATATTGTTTGTGTTCCTGGTGCTAAATCAATAGTGATCTCCACATCATTATCTAGGATAAAACCATAGAAAACATCAAGAAGTTCCTATAGGAAATAATACACAACAAGATTTAATCCATCTTTGGGGTCTCTATCATTGTCCTCTAGTATCAATGAAGATATCTGACAAGTGATATTGTCAAATTAATGAAGTGGAGGTCCAATATGTCCCAACCAAGGATCCTATTCACCTTGAAAGACCATGGTATTTCCATAATGTTCCCCAAAACAAAATAATCATCGATCAAAATCAGTTTTCACATAAAAATTAACCATCCAATTCATAATATGGATCTAGTAAAATAGTTATATCTCAAAAACTAATAGATTTCATTCTATAATGACCCCGGACATGGTGAGTGCACAAGATGGACACTTTAAAACCTTCTCTTTCTTCTTAAAAAGTAGCATCAACATATCAATTACGTATGGAATAAGATAGTTTTAAAAAATTAACACATTCATGGTATGGGTAGAAATAAAATAAATAAAGGATCTAATATAAAATAGAAAAAAAATTGTGATTCAATAAAAATGATACCTTGAACTATCCCATACCTTACATCCAATTATACTAGTGCACAATCCATAACATGATTCTACCTTATCTCTTCCTAATACTGAGATTTAAACATTTCAATAAGATCTATCATGGATTGACTCTACTCATAAGAAGATCAAACCCTAAATCCATGACCTCCGAACAAGGAACTCTTTATCCTGGACTAGTATGTAATACTAGGCATCCATTTGAAAGCTAAAGATCCTACAAAAATCTGATATGCGTGTTTGATCATTGAAAAATCTTTGAAATTGTCCCATAGTTAATCATTGATGGGAATGTATATGTGTATATAAACACACTGATCACATGTTCCCTTACATCCCAAACTGGTGGCCCATGAATGATCCAACACCTAAAGCCAATGATTAATATAATTGGGAAGGATGGTCAAAACTACCACCACACCTCTTTTCCAGGTCGTCTATCTTCAACTTATTCATAGACGAAATACCAATACCTGCAACTAAAAATTATTCTAGGAGACAATTAATCCTCTACGATCAATTTCTACCATCATATTATGACCAATTACCTAATCATACATCTTATAAATGAAAAAGAAGAAGTTTTATTGGATTTTGAATTGTAGTACCATTTTGGTCTTTGGAGCCTTCAGCTACTCACTTGATACATCCTCGAGTGCGAACTAAACCAACTACACAAAGTAGTTAGCATAATATATCATAGTTATGTCTCCATGGAGAAGTTCTAGAAACTCCAGGTCTATGTAGAAGGATAAAATCTCAAGAAAATACATATCATTGATAAAAACCCTGTAATCCTTCTAAAATATGTACTCATGCTTCCCATCTTGCAACACTAAATCCAACCACTTCTAATTGGGACATTATAAAATATACAAATCACACATTCCCCTAACTTCCTCAGGAGTTTCATGAAACACCTATATCCTCTAAATCTTCTAAATATAATCTTCAGTTTCCCAGGGATCTATGATACTCCAGATAGAGGGAACCTTATTCTTGAAGAAATCATGGGATTTATCATTTCTAGGTGTTGTTTTAACTTCTATAACTTGGTTAATAATTGATTCAACTCCCTGTTTTAATTATTGTAAAGATTGAAATGGAACTTCTACATGTTTTTGATCAATTTGTTTGGGAAACATTTTTTATCCTCTTCATGTTTCTTCACATGAGTTCTTTAAGGGGTATTTCACTACAATATGCAAAAAAAATATATAAAATAATCAATATATCCACCGGAATCTCGTTATAAAAAATCTTAAACAATTATAGGATTTCCTAATAAATTAAATAAATTAAACAAAACCACATACAAGACAATAAAAATTCAAACAACTCAACCTTGACCTAGTGTCCATGTATAGTCTACATCCTGTATAGCCCACATGGAGGCAAAGCCAAAAAAAATCCCAACATCCCCCAGTGACTCATTATCTATCATAATATTTTTTGGATAGACACCCCACATGTAACCAGAATTTCTATACCTGATAATTCTAGCTCTAGTCTATCCAAAATATTCTAAAATATTTGACATAAAAAGTGTGAAGCCTTCTCATATATAATATTGTCATGACCCAGGATGGGGTTTCATCCAAACAAACACTAGACCCTACTAGTTGCATCGATCAAGGGGAATTCCTAATTCCCACGAGTTTTAAAATAGCTCTACAGTATCTGCAATAAAATTTTGGAATAATTTCACCCATGTATCTAATAATAAACAACCCACAAAAATAAATCCCCACATAACTGATAATCATAACCAAACGATATTAAAAACATTAATCCCAGTATTTTAAAATTTTAAACAATACCAAAAATATTACTACAGAAATGGAACAACAAGACCATCCCAAAAACCTTCATGTCAAAATAGGTACATCAACGTCAAGATATAACTAGGATCACCTTCAATAAGTGGAACACTAGCAACCATATCTACCATCACCAAAATGATACATCTTAAATTTAATTGGGGGAAATATAATAAAGTATACATACATTCAAAGGTGTATATAGGGTTTGATCCAAATCCTAGTCAGATTCCACCAAATAAAAAGATTTCATGATATAAAATTAGAAGATAAATCAAGATTAACATTTTCATAATAACTAATGTAAACATTTTCAAGGAACATTTCAATGATTTTATTATGAAAACAATTTTAAGGAATAAAAATTTACAAACGAATATTTCGTTGAAACCAAAATATACACATTTACATTATATACTAGTGGTTATAACCACATCAAAAAATCATAATGTCATAAGAGATAACCATGGGAAATAATTACTGATAAACAAAAAAATTGTGACCCTATGAACCTCATACCTCGGTGATCAAAATCTTCCAACCAAAACCCACAATGTTCTCCAACACAATCTACTATACAGGATCCCATAAAAGGCCTAGTGGTCTCCATATCATATGAAAAAACACACCTCTTAATCATTAATGATCCATAATAAGGTAATTCATCTCATGGTATTGTGTTAACCAATCATATCACATGTCAATTTAGTGTTACATCATCAATCATGCTCGAAGAAATTGGACCTCAGCCCAACCAAATCAACTAGAATTCTAGTTTTAGTATTCCCACCAAGATTCCAGTAATTCTTATTGTGCTCAAGTTCCATTTTACATATCACAAAAATCATCACATTCACATTCACATTCCATGTATCTTGAATAAACAATCATAAAACCACTTTCACAATTAACATTGATCCAAGGATCAAGGCTCATATAGAAACCACCATTTTCTATAAGAGACCACATTCATATTCAAACACACACACCAAAAAACTATTAATATACACTTCACACCCCAAAAAAATTCATGATATCCGTTTAGAAACACAAAAAGAAAGGAAAATATTAAATCAAACTATTTCAAGGGGTAAGTCCCCTTTGATATCCACAAACACACCAAATCCATTTTAAATTTTTATCCATAACACTTACACAATTCAAACTCCACATTTATGGTGAACAAAAAATAATATCACATTGAAAAAACACCATTTCATTTATAAATCCATATTTCTACACAATATCTCCTAATCTCCCCTTGAAAACACATTTCACACCTTTCTCACAAATCATGAAACTCTTATAAGATTTATCACAATGAAGCACACTTGGAACATTTTAATTTTCCTTTAGAAAATAAAAATCCATCACATATCCATCTAAAAACCATTTTAACACATATTTCTCAGCACAAAAATAATCCATATAACAAATTTAAATAACCAATATAGAAATCCAAAAATCAGATAATAATGTTAAAACATGAAACCACTTAACTCACACTCGGAATCATCTGAAAATCAATGGAAAACACAAATAAACCACTATGGGAACCTATAATTTCCTGATCAAACCAAAAACATCAATATTTTACCCCATAACTCATGATCATATCCTTACTTGTCCAAAAGACCCACTAGAAAGGGAGAATCCATTAATGAGTGAAGAATAACCGTAGATAGAGGGAGAAACCAAGGTATAAATGACTTAATTAATTATTCCATGAAGATACAATGCCAATGAAACACAATGAATGATGCTCAAGAGGTCTAACAATGTGTAGAGGGATCTCATGTTGATGAGAATCCTATTATGATTGGATTATATGAGATTTATTTTAAAACCTGAAGAGGTCAAAGTGTAATTTTCCAATTTTTAGTGACCTAGATAGGTCCCATGGTTATCCAGCATGGATTTCCAAACCATGTATCAATAATTCACACCTATATATACAATAGTATCAATATTCATGGTTAGATAAACTATTTTTACAAACTATATGGAATCCTTGAAGTCTTCTATATTCAAGAGGAAACTGGATGCATGTTTTCTTAGGGGAGGGTCCATACCTATGGGATAGGTCGTGAAACATGGATAGTACCACTATCTAGGGTGAAGGGTTTTCTCATCACTAGTACATAGTTTCCAATAACCATATTCAAAACTTGTGCCACCTACATCCATGACAAAAATTAATATATTTCTCCAAAAACACCTTGGGATACCAAGAGACAAATACATGATAAAAAATGAACAATGTAATACTTAAAAATAATGTTAGGGATCTGATAACTACATTCACCTAATTTGGAAACATTAGATTGTACTTTTGATTCTTCCTACTATTATTCAATATATATTGTAGTGAAATAAATTTTTTATGTTAGGATTTATTACCTAATTTTATTATTTCTAGATCTGTCCTTTCTATATCCATGAAAATAGGTACCTTCATAATCTATATCATAGATAGAGTGGTAGGTTCATTTATACTAATAGAATCATATACATCGTTTTACTTTTCATGATGGTATTGAATGGATAGATCATAGTCCTTCATCATCTCCAACAATATTCATTGATTATTATTGATCTCCTTATATATGGATTTCAACTTGATGGTCTTTTGATTTTTATATATATCATACTTCTTAACATGGTGGTAGTTATTATAGATCAGCAATGCACTGATCATAGTTTATAACATTAGATCATGTTTCTCTTAGTTCTTCTCATGGATCTTAAATTTTTAGTACGTGTAGGCTTTCACTTTCTTATTCTGTATGAGTACACTAATGGTTTCAATCACCTAGGAAACTCCATAGTGGGAGAATAAACTATAAATGTTTTCTTGATTGTTGTTGCCAAAATATGGGGAGAGGTAATAAAAATGCAAACAAGAATGCTCCTCCATTGAGGCTGCCTCGTGAATCCAGTTCATAGAGCCCCATAGAACCATGGCTGGTGCAAAGCCACCCCCTTTTCATGCGTTATGATGAAAATAGGTGGGAGGATCTGCTATCCAAAAGACGATTGTGAAGCCTTCGTGAAGCAAAGAGGCAGGAGGATCTGCGATCCGAAAGATGTTTTTGAAGATGACATGAAGAAAAGAGGAGGGGGGATCCATGATAGGAAATATGTTTTCAAAGTCGCTGTAAAGCAAAGAGGTGGGGGGATTGGTGATCTAAAAGATGTTTGTGAATCCACCATGGAGAAAAGAGGTAGGAGGCTCTATGGTTACGACAAAGCGCCATGTGGCTTCACGTCATGTGCTCCCTGCTTCATGCCACCTCATTTCTATAAATACAGGGCTTCCCCCAAACCCAAAGGATGGATACTTCATCCATTCTCTTTCTCAACAAAAAAATCGTGAAGTGCTTTCTGATCTGCAAAAAATAATCACTTTGAGGTACATTATCATTTTGAAGTTCCCTTCCTTTTCTTAAAAACAACCCCTCTTCAAGTAGGGATTCCCTTCGTGAATACCATAGGCCTTCTCCAAGGAATAAGATCCCCAAGGGGAATCGATTCATTGAAAATAACTAATGCTTCATGACATACCATCCATGAATATGTGAAACACCGAAAAAGGTAGGGTCACTGTGCATCACAAGGAACACTTTTTTGTAGTGCTGTACTTTGAAAATCACCATTGCTTCATGAATACAAACATTACAAGATCTCTTATGCTTTGTGAAGCATCCTCTCTGTGCACTTATTCATATTCCTAGGCTAGGCCACCCCACTTTGCGAAGAATACCCCTTCACAAAGCCCCTCCAATTCAGGGAGCACCAAAGCTTCCTGAGGCCTCTTCCTTGAACCCCTTTTCTCAGTAAATCCTGTTCCCATATGACCCTCTAGGTTTGTACAAAGTGATTTCAAGGTCCCTTGGTTAGTGATTCATATAGATTTACATTGCCTCATTCTTCTTCGCATAGGTTCACTATTGGATATTACTTCTATGCATACCCATGATAATGTGGACCCCTTAGTGGATCACTCCACGACATCCCATCACCATAGCATTGCTAATTACTTCCCTTCCTATGGGTGGAAATGTATCAGTAACGTATATACTGGGGCTACGGAGTGAACCTGACTCATCTGAGCTATCGGATGTTAAACCGCCAAAAACCATCACCACTGAACATGATGTTAAACTCCGACCTCTCCCCATGAATCACACATTGGGTGCCCCGTATTGGACATTATCTACTCCCAATCGTCTCCATGTGGGTGAGATCTTCCTAACGTGGAATGAGATCCTCTCTACTTGAGCAGCATATGTTCACGGGTAAGGGAAACCATCTCAGTGTAATCCCCTAGACTTTCTTGTAGGAGGCAGCACCCATGCTCCTCCTTTCATGTTCGGTGTCAAAGACAAGAGGAGGGAGGTTCATAGGGAACTTCATTATCATATCCCTCTCCTTTTGGTCATTGTCTCCATTGGGCCTCCATATTGTAGTAAATCCCAATCTACATCTCCTTGGGCCGCTAACCACGTGTAAGCCCCACTCCACTTCCCACAGACGCGCCTTTCATGACGTGATCGTCAGGTATTTTTTACCTCTTATTTATCAAACCGAGAAGGACCCATGTGGTCTTAGAGTAAGAATCATCAATGACATACTCTTTGGGCCGCCTTATAGAGTAATCCCTAATCACTCCTTCTGAAATACATGTACATTGATCCTTTCCAAGGAAAGGTATGTTGAAAGCCTCTCAGAGGTTGAAGCCCAACATCTTCTTGTCCTGACCCCTTCACATTGGTTCCCCTTTTCATCCCACATGACATTACACTATATCCACCATTCCAAACTACGTGGAATTTGATCCTTCCCAAGGAAAGGTTTGTAGGAAGCCTACCATAGGTTCAAGCCCAACGCATACTTGTCCCAACCCCTTCATGTCGGTTTAACAAACTATTACATACTACATGGAATTTGATCCTTGCCAAGGAAAGGTACATAGGATGCCTCCCATAGGTTCAATCCCAACAACTACTTATCCCGACCCATTTACATCAGTTCCCCTTTTCTTCCATCATGATGTTAAACTGTATCCAACATCCCGAACTACCTGGACTTAGATCCTTGTCTTCTAGGCATGGTATGTAGGAATCATCCACAAGGTTCAAGCCCAATACATACTTATCCCAACCCATTCATGTTGGTTCACCTTCGTCCCATGACATTAAATTCTATACCTCTTTCGTCCCGCAAGATTTTAAAATATACTCATTAAAACTACATGTGCTTTGATCTGTATCTCCTAAACAAGGTGTGTACGAAACCTCCATGAGGACCAACCCCAATCGACAGTAAGCCATTTTATTCCCCAATAGACAATAATCCATTATGATCTACAAAACAGTAGTAAGCTATTATAACCCCAATCGATAGTAATCCATTTTGTTCCCCAATCAGTGGTAATCCATTGTGATCCCCCAACCAGTGGAATTCCATTGGATCCCCAATAGATGGTAAGTTATTATGTTCCCCAATCGATGTTATGCCTTTGTGATTCCCCAACTAGTGGAAAGACATTTGAACCCAATCTATGGAAAGTAGTTGTGTTCCCCAATCCATAGTATGTCGTTGTGTCCCCCAATCAACGATAAGACATTATAGCCCCCTTTGCTGGGACCCAAATCCCTATTCCTCCCCCATGGAATCATACCAAACTGGGATTCTATCCATGTGTAAGCACTAGTATATCATTGGGTCATTATCCTCTCTACACACCCCAACTCTATGACCCATCATGAACTATGTGAAATTTGATTCCCTACCTCGAGGATAAGTAGAAAGCATCCTTGAGGTTCATTCCCATCTCCCATGTCTCATCCTTGTCTTTCCCTCGATCCTATGTGTCCAAAGAAGATCATGCCCCAACCCAAAGGTTTTATTTACTTTGATTCCCACCAAAATGGGTTGCCTCCTCAGGTGCCCCCATGGCCCTGCAGATCTACGTGGACTCTGATTTCCTGCCATGATGACACATAGGAAGTCTATTCGAGGCTCAAGCCCAACACAATTTTCGACCTCACGTTGTCTCCATCTCACTATTCATCCTCTCTAAACCATAATTATCCATCCTTGTTCTTACCCGAGTCACCACATCTTAGTGAGATCATGTCACCCACCTTCTCCCTTCTCCTTGAAGTAATAAGGTAAAAAACCACACATTACTCCTAGCATCAGCGACCCCTCTAGGGGTTGCACCAATATGATTCACTCCCATTAGTGCTCTGATTAGTCTGATCCATCTCCAATAGAAATTAAACTCACTACATACCATGTGCTAAACATGGGAAGCTGAGGAAAACCTCAAAGACGTGCATATAGCATAAAATTACCTCCATTCAACATGGGATGCCTCAGAATTTTGAGACCTAGATAATCCCTATATTAATGGGATGAAACCCAAATGTGCCAGTGTTCTAGTGTCCAGACCTTCCAGTGATGGACAATGTGACAACTCCCCAAAACAAACACTGCTTCCCTGACCGAACCCATTGGAATGTCCTGACAGATGTAGCGTAATTATACGGCATCCATGAAGAAATGGCACTAAGAATAGTTTCACGAACAACATCATATGTTTATACTGGAGACCCTAACTATGTAACGAGCTCTGAGGAGGAATCCACGAAAGAAGGAAACGACATCTCATCATCCTGTTTTGATCAATGATAAAATGTCCCTAAACAAGCGATTGATGTCGCCCACCATTGCAAGGTGGGAATGCGGGGAAACAGCTATGTGTCCTCTGAAACTTACAGATGTAGGCCTAGGTGAAAGCATCAGAAACCGAAATGGTGAACCCAATGTGAATTTCTTCTCCTCAATGTAGATATTAGTAGCATTTGAGACATTGGTGGACTAGCATGTCACCCGATCTATGTATCTTGTACTGGGTCTCACCAGGAAAATAGTGGGACTGGCATGAAACACATTAGAAATTGAGGCAGTTGAATGTTGGATATCCCAGTCTATGACATTGTCAGTGTGGATCCTTCTTACCAACCATGTAATATGGAATGGCGTTGGGGCACTAGATGTCACTTTCATTTTTCAACACTAATGGATTAATCTCCCTACTTTCCAGGACATAGGATGTCATCACAGGAAACCAATCACCACCCACCCACCCACATAGGGATAAGTGAAATGTCAATGTCGTGACCCTGTGTGACATCAACCCTATTGTGGTAGCCTCAATGTCCATGGGTGCTGGGCACCCACACCTCATCCCCCCTTCTTAAATCATCTAGATAATGGTGAGAAATGACCTTGTTTGATGGTATGGGGAGGATGGGATTATCCCTACCCAAAATATGGCCCATCTAGACTTAGAGGCCTCTATGCCTCATCGCCACTACCTCCCCTATGTTCCACGTAGGGAGACACTTCTCTCCACTCCAATGCACTGCAGTTTCCTGATCCTCTCCCCAGTACGCTTCAATGAATCTATCCCCTACACTGACGAGGTGAGCGATTTCCAGGTCAGCCTGACTGGGATCCCATTCTAGTGGATCCCAAGGAGGGATCCCAGTAGTCCATGTCAACATTTCTATCAGGACCCATGGGCTTAGGATAAGGTAAGCTATGCACCTACACCACCGTCCCTAGTTTGATTCTCCCAACACCAGCATCGGGCACAAGCTGATGAGGAAACCCACCGAGAGGCATCAACTTCAACCACTAACGTGGCCTATTCCACCACTGACATATACCATCAGTCCCATGTTTATGCGGAGAAGGGGAACTCCTATTCCCATCCCGGATCGAGGCCCCAAACACCACACAGGCATGTTGGGTCGACAATCGTCGTCATCGATGTAGGTAGCACCCGTCGTGGTCTGACCCATGGAAATAACATCCGGTAAATAGGTTCTCCTTGTACCATCACCAATGAGAGTGTAGTTCCATACCGATCCCAAACACGGTGTGGAGGTCCTACCCATGTCGGCTTCAATCTGAACGAGGGTCTCCCCCACTATAGTTATGCTTAGTACAGAAGCCTATTTCACACCCACCACCTTAGTTATGGATCTGTTCATCTTATAACAGGTCATTGGTGTGGAGATGATACACATATGGTCAACTGTCATTATTGCAGTCTTACCCATGTCCTTACAGTAGCCAATGAGTTCCATCCTCACCCCAGTAACCGGATAAGTATAGGTTTTCCTCACTTCAGAAACTCCCATAAAAGAGGCCCTAACCACGCTTTTCTTGACCAGTGTGATGACCCTCATCACACTAACATTTCAAGAGGAAATAATCATGGAGGCCCTAACCATAATCCTACTAGATCAAGTGGAGTTCAAACATAATCCATAACTTATAATGGAGGTTCCCTCCACAGGTCATCCAGTGGACACGATGATCATCCCCATATTCCCTTTGACATCTTTTCAGCTTCTCCTCACACCCCATTTCCCCTCCTCTCTGCCCCAACACAAGTTCAGTCAAAGGTCCTCCAGGAGCCAAATATCAACCATGCCCTGAAGAGCCATCTCAGGGTAAGAGGGCGGGTCGCTGCCACAATAAAATGAATGTTGGGAAGATTTAGAATGACATTAGACCTGTCTGATTCTTAGATAATGAGGTGAAATTGAATTCAGAAATAGAACCCTCACCTTGATCTTCTATTTCGGGGGCTAGGGAATGGATGTGGTGTATCAACCTCATACTTCCAAAAAGCAAAGTCCAATTTATCCTTGCCTCCCTTTCAAATAAATCCAGTAGGAGGAAGATTTGGAATCTTCCCAGGGTCTGGCCATGAAATCACCACCATCATAGCCAAGAGCACTCTCTACCTCAACCAGAGATTATAGAGAATTATTATAGGGACTGATGGAGGATGAGCAAAAATATGGTCAAACACCACCAGGTGTTGTCCCTATGACAAAAACTATGGTTGATAGCCAGTCTTTCCACAATGTGGTGGCTAATTCACTACTCTCTTTGAAGGATATCCTGAGATGAATTGGCTTGTTACCCCTCTCGTTGTATTCTCCACTGGCCAGACTATCGTCTCAACAGTTTACTCTAGTACTTGTACCAGTTCCCCAGATGACTCCAGCCGATGGGTAGGGAAACCAAGGGCTAGAAATCATGTTTGAGCTAAGGCACTTGTGGGAAGTTCATGCGGAAGACCATGTTCTAGAGATTTTCTGGCTAGTCGCAGCACCGAATTTCATTGCATCGGGATTTCTCACCCAATAGGAATTCAGATGCTTTCTCCCGACCCTCTAGGTGACTCACCTTCATATTTTTCAATGGAAAATGGATTACCCCAGGAATCAGTCACACTTCAAATACATTGGTGAATAGTGTCGTTTGATTGATTTGGTCGCACTCCCCATGGCCTAATGACCTGAGCCATCAGGCTGCCATAAGACCCTCCAATAGCAATGCATCCAGAGCATTAAAGTGCTCTGCAAGATTATCAAAGAGGATTCCTCCAACATTCTGGTCTATGGTTGGGGGTAGTACACTACCCTCCACTTCAGTGATATCCGGCACCAGCCTAAGTTTCCAGAAGATATTAAGGATATTCCACCACATTGAGTAGTGGTTAACATGGCTGAACGACTAGGCGGAGAGAACGAGAAAGAGGTTCTTAGAGAAAACCTACCCCCTTAGGGAGTCTCATGCTTATTGTATCACTTGGGATGGATTGCTCGCCACCAATGGAATTTACTGGGTCTTAATGTACCTACCAAGTCATTAACCCTAGGTCGGAATCCCAAAGAGGGAAAAGAGCACCTCAGGGCCGTCAAACCCTTGGCCTATTTGGCGCAGTGAAAAAGATGAAGAATGACCCCCAAAAAAATCTGATTTGCACCATAAACTTGCAGAACAGAAGACGATGGTTCTTGACATCCATTCTGAATGTGTCATGGAGCGATGATCGAATTACGGTGATCCTCAGCTGGGGAAGTGGGGGCATGCACAAATTCCCCCTGGAAAATTGCCTATAGGTGACCCTGACCATCCTTCCCACACAGATAGAACATAGGATGGGACTTATGGAATGAGGTCATGGTATGTGTCATCAAATCCATCTTAGCAGAGTGATAGTCCCCGAGGCCATCTCAAGATCAACTAGCCCCTTCGCGGGCCATCCCACCAGCCGCTACATGATCTTTCGGGCCTTCTCATCATGTTGAAGAACCTACCAATGCATTGGTGGTCGGGGATACTCATCAAGACTTAGATGATCTGATGGAGGCACTCATTGCCTGCCTCGAGGCATTGGAGACTCGATAGGTGGAAATACTGCCTGATGGTAAGCCATATTTGGAATGGTTGGATGATATTCCAACAACCTAAAGTTTCGTAAATCCCAAATTTTACCCCATTAATGAGATGGATGATCCACTGCAGCATCCATCCCACTTCATCTCAAGTTGTGGACTCATGCTGGGAACTCCAGCGCAACATGAGGCTGCCAAACTCCGATGTATCATACAGACATTGGAAGGGCCTGCATTTATCAGGTACAACTAGCTACCCATCGAGTCAGTCACGGACTGGGAGGATCTCCATATCTAGTTCATCCACCAATTCATCTCTACCACCCAGAAGACAAGTATTGCAGACCTCTTCATGGCACACATTGTTTCTTGGTGGAGAGGCATTACCTGTTCCATGGATATGTAGCTAACTCAGGAACAAATAATTACATTATGTGTCGGGAAAGTCAAGACAAAACTAGTCCCCTCTCTCATTACCCAAAATTACCCCGGGGTATTTTTAGATTTCACTAATAAGGCCCAACTTCTATAGGAAGCCTTGCAGTATGCCAAGAAGGCACAACTGTTGCCTCCTATAATTCCCACAAGAATGGATTCTAAGGATGATCCCACTGCGGTGGCACAGATAGATGCCCCCAGACAACTATATTTATTACCAGTGGAGACACCTCCACATCCTCACAAAGGCCCTCTACCTTAGGCACAACCTCTGGCCCAACAACGCCAACATCAGAATCGGCAGGCGCCCCTCGGTAACGCGCTTCCACCACCTAGGAAAGTTAACATGTTCCCACCTCATTGGCAGTATCTTCCATCCCCTCGTCAGGGGCAGGCTCCCAGACCAGCCTTACTGGATAGTAGAAACCGTATATACTCAATCAATGAGGCTCATGTCCCCAGTTATTTTTGAGGCACCTTGTAACATGGACTTCTACGTTTTACTGAATTTAAAAGACCAGTAGAGGTGGATCTCACTAATCTCCCCAATTACCACCCATATCACCGGGTTATGGGGAACACCCTAAAAAAGTGATACATGTTTAAAGACTAGCTTCAAGACCAGGTTGATAACAATGTATGCAGGTTAGGGCTAGCTCCAACATAAGAGGCATGTTTCTTTGTGAAGCTAGATTGCGATAGTGATAGTGATGTCGAGTGGAATTAGGTTTCAAACCACTTATCCATGTTGTGTGATGACTGGATGGCTCATAAAACATGCTCTCATGCCCATGGTATTATTTTTGAATGTCTAAATTGACCTGAGACTTCAAAATATTCCACATCACCCGCAACCAGTACTTCTGCGTCAAATTCTCAAACTTCCTCTTCCCAGAAGAGTAGGCGCTAGTGAAACAAGGGAAAGAAAGCCCCACACCAATGACATCATCATCCCATACTCTTGGAGACGTCATGCCCCTAGAGATAGAAATTCCCCACATAGTCCATCTAGTAGTGGAGGATTAATCAAGTCAAAGTCAAGGGTATATCTTGTTTAATACCATAGAGGTGGAAAACCCCTACATGATTTTTGATGGCATGGAGCGCCAGAAAGATCCTCTCAATTTTAACGTCCATCAACAATGCTCACGAAATTGTGGATACATGGGTTGTTAGAGATTATTGGCCAATACTTACATCCACGCCATGTGTGTCACTAAAACCAGACAACATGCCCAATGCAGAGCTCCACATGTGAATCCTTTTCATCTAGTGTCATCAGGTCTTCCTTCGCGGTCGTTTGTATTGGTTAAGGAGGAAAAGCTACCTTGACCGCACCATGATCATCCAATATCTACTACTTACCAGTTACATTTATCTCAACCACACCAATTAGTCATTCCAAGATCATTGACTAGTGAGTAATGCGATCTTCCCAACACCAGCCAACCACTGGTTCAGCCAGTAGGGCCAGCCACCCCCCCTTCCGTAGAATGAACTGTTGTAAGGAGAAGCTCACACTTGGTACAGAAGTACGATCTCCTCAAGAATCTTGCATGTATTACGAAAAGTATCTCTATACATAAGGCTCTTAGCCTATCATCAGATATGCATGAAGCCCTTACTGAGGCTTTAAGAATCCCCCTCCAGTTTAAGATGGAGGTAGCAGCTCTAGAAGCCTTCCATGATGAGGAAGTCGGGTATGCTGAATGCCAGCATATTATCTCATTCTTGGGAGAAGATTAATGTTCTCCCATACATGGGAACAGCCACCCATTGTACATCACTGCCCATTTTAATGGTATTGAGGTTCATCACTGCCTAGTCAAAATTGGCTCAGGGATCAACCTAATCCCGACCTGGCCCCTCCAAAATATGGGGCTATCAAAGGATGAACTAAGTCCCTCTAACTTGAAAATACATGGTTATAATAGGACATATTAGACAACAGTTGGAAATATCCACCTGATGATCTAGTTCGGTGGCCTTTTTTCCAGTATTCAGTTCATAGTTTTTTCATAGGGGACTGCTTACAATGCGTTGATGGGTTAGCCATGGAATCTCCTACATGTGGTGGTCCATTCATCTATTCAACAGTTCCTTAAGTAATAACTTAATGGTCGAGTGGGTGTACTTCAATGTGGTGTGTCTCTCATTGCCCCTTGTGAAGACATCTACTATGATGGAAGCTATTACAAGAGCAAGGACAATCAGATTCAGGCTAATGAGGTTGAAAATGCTATGGCTACGACTGACCCGTGGATAGATCTACATGATGCATTCATCTTTCCAATACACCATTTGGAGGTTACGAACCCGAATATGAGACAGTGCTTCATTGTTGCTAGAACGAGGGGGTAGAACATTCCAAAGTCTATCTGTCATCAAAATTCACATCATATTCCTACACAAATCAGTCATGATTAATCCCAAAGCCCCCTACCCCCATAAGGTATCAGGATGTCTACCGTATAGAAACATAAATTTTCCATACTTGATTGTTTCTCTAGGATAGGATAAACAGGCTCAAGAAGACACACCACTACTACTTCGATACAATCAGACATGGCCCCATGGGTGAAGACCAGATTAGATTGGATCGACAGATTTCATTGCTATGGTTTCTGCAACATAGGAGTCCCCCGATGCAGTGTCCACCACCACTTAGTCTGGAACCAGCTTCCAATCGGGATATTTTGACTTAGAGGAAACTCCTCCCTATAAATATCCCTCCTCCATAAGTGAAGGAGAGGATTTGGAGGACACACTTCCCAAATTCAAAGAGGGTGTCTCCACCACGGTCAATGAGTTGGTACAGGTGAACCTCGGTAGTGAGACGGATCTGAAATGCACATTGATCAACGGTGACTGTGTCATTAGAAATCCATAACTTCTACGACTATTGGAATGCACCATCCAGCTGATGTCCAAGTTCCCATCTCATCCAGAGGTTACTCATATTCCTCAATCAAAGAACATTTGATCTGATACCTTGTCCAGCCTAACTGCATCACTTACAGAGATTGAACATGATGATTTGATTATCCATGTGGCACACTAGAGAGTCATCACCCTTTCCACTCTAGATGAAGAGGACAACTTGCAGGTTGGCCACCTTACCACCGGTGTCTCCAAGTTAGGACCTCCAGGTCCCCCAGATACAGTAATTGAACTAACTCTCGATTAGAGGACCTACTTTGTCATGTACTTCCTAAATACTAATCTCCCGGAATATCTAGCTATGCATGAGTGAATCTGGTGCCGCATGTTTCAATTTACCCTCTAGAGTGGCCTTGGTATTGAGAAGATCCTCTATAAATGTGGGTTTGATTGGGTTCTCAACTATTGCATTCAAGGAGTTTAGATTTCTCAAGTCATTTAAGAGGATCATGTCGGTTCATTTAGGGCTTATCAGACCGAGAAGAAGATATCTTACTAGATCTAGAGACTAGGGTATTTTTCCCCCGCCATGATCTGTTACTGCATTGAGTTTTTCAAATAGGTTCCATGCAAGAAAAAATTCATTCCAACTTTGTACATCAGCTGCCAGAGAATCTCCACACTATCAATTAATCATGGACCTTTGCATTCTTGGTACTCAATGTCATAGGACCTTATCCACCGGAGACAACTCACCAGTGTAGGATCATTCTAACCACTACAGATTTCTTTTCCAAGTGGGTAGAAAGAAGTTTCACTCAAGGAGGTCAATTAATGTTCTATCATTTAATTTGTGATCTCTAACATCATATAGCGATTAGGATTCCCTCATGCCATTCCTTACAATAATGGAAAAAACATCAGGGCAGCTGAGTTGAAGAAATTTTATTCCAAGAACAACATTTGTTTGAACGATACCTCCCTCTATCACGCACATAAAAATGGGAAGATTTAGGAGTTCAACAAAACTCTCTATAACATTCTTCAATAAATGGTTTTTTAGATCAAGAATAGTTGGCTAGAAAAGCTCCACAATGCCCTTTGGGCTTATTGGATGATTACTCATAATCCCCCAGAGGTGACCCCATACTCTCTGGTGTACGTAAATGTGGGTGTCCTTCCCATCAAGATTCAGTTGCCTTCATTATGCACAACTATCTCTGATCATCAAGAACTAGATAAGGTAGTTGAAATCCATTTGAATGAATTGTATGCCCTAGATGAGAACAAGCTTCATGCCCTATATAATATAAAAGGAATTAGAATAAGATATCTAGAGCATTCAACAAGAAGGTTTTTGTCCACTCTTTATTGCAAGGTGACCTAGTCTTGGCCCTGAGGACTCCAACGATACCTAGATGAAAGCCACCAAAACTGGAGCCCAAATGGGAAGGGCCTTTTTTCATTCACATGATTTATCCCAATAGAAAATAATCCCTCATTACAATGGATTGTTAGAGAATAACTCATCCCACCAATTCCATGTTCCTCATGAAATACTTTTCCTGAGAAAATATGGTCCCGCATGACCTTAAAATTTTATGTCCTGCATGACATTAAACTATATCTTGTCCTGCAGGACGTTAAAATATATAGGGTACCACATGAACTTACCTTATTATATCCCATATGATATTAAAATTTATGTTATTCCACAAGATGTTAAATTGTATAGGGTCCTAAATGGCCATAAACAGTTCTGTCTCGCATGACATTAAATTGTATATCGTCCCAGCGGGATGTTAATCTGTATGGGGTCCTACATGACCTTGAACTGTTACATCCTACATGCAAATAAGATTCTTTATCATCCCACATGATGATAAACTACAAAATGGTTCAAGATATATGACCTTAAACTAAGATCTCCCCACCTCCATCGTCCTGCATGATGTAACACTGCATCTCAATAATTACGTATGACTTGATTCTCATCCTCATGGGATACGTAGGAACACTCAAACGCCATGTCTTGATTCCATCCCCAAATCTATTATCTTTGACTAACTCTCCCCCCCCCCTCGGGTGTATTTCTCATGCAGGGTCCATCATGGTGTAGGGTAGGTTTATTTGGCCCCAACTCATGTCGGGATTACGATGATCTCACCATGTGCCCTTCATCAATCTTTCTTCCCCCCACATCCTCACCGTATGACACTAAACTGCATGGAACTTTTCATAACTATATGTGTCTTGATTCCCATCCTTATGGGATACGTAAGAATGGCTAGAAATGTTGTCTGTAGGCCTAGCCCCAACATTAAAATCTACCCTTGGGTTGAAACACATTGTGCGGTGTAGGATTTTTCCCTCATTCACATCGAGTTTATCCTGACCACACCATGTATTCGCCTCCATGGAGATCTCTTACTCTTCCATCATCCTCCATGACATTAAACTGTATTGGCATATTCATGCTTCATGCGTCCCATCATTTGGTTTTCCATCATCATTCACATATTAAAGGACCCCAGAACAGCATGGATGCTAGGCCCAAGGTCTCTCTTTCCATTTCAGGCCAACGTTCTTGAGGATTTCAAGTGTAAAATTGATATAAGTCCCGTATTGCGAATATGGTCAGTGGTCGACACTCATTTTTAATTCCCATTTCAATGTCAAACTATATGGATTATATGTTTTGAACGTGGCCAAAAACCAGCCTACTTCGTTATCACCTTCCTTATAAGTTGTAAATGTTAGATGTAGTGAATAATTTTGTTCTACTGCCACTTCAAAAATCTGTCCACTTCGGGTGGGAGTGTTGATCTGATTGAGACGGACCCTTCCTGATTTTCTTCGTTCATTTCCATACCCTCATGTGTTGGGGAGAGCCTAATCGTATTCCTTTTTTACCATACCGAGCATGGATAATGTGATCTTAGGAGCTTTGTTAAGGCAATACCTTCCTAGGGGGTCATGAGTCTATGGTTGGCTAGGACTTGTAACCTCAGGTCCATCGACCTTTTTGGCCCCCTATACCAATTTTTCATCTAAGACTATGAGGTGTGGTATGGACTTGCATCCTCATTCACATCGGTCTATTTTTGTTTCTCTACACATATCCCCTTGAGACATCCCTCCATCATCTATCATTATTTCCTCAAGAACAGGTCCCGCCATGCTTCGTGCATCCCATCATTTGGGTTTCCATTATCAATCACATCTAAAAGGACCCCCAAATAGCAAGGATGATACGACATAGGGAACCACTAATGTTTCGGGCCAACATCCCAAAGGATTTCGAGTGACAAGTTGATACAAGTCTCGTGTTGCGAATGTAGTCAATGCTCAATGCTCAATTTGTTTCCCCCAAACCCAAGTCGCACTAATACAGATATTGTGTTGAGGACATGGTCCAAAGTTATCCTCTATCATTGTTGACATTCTGTGGTATTCCACGGGCATGATGATTCACGCAATTTTCTCATGTCCCATGCCCATGACATTAAACTTGGCTCTACAGTTTGAGTTGTATGACCATAAACTGAGATCTATAGCATCCTTTCCAAATGATGTAAAACTACATTGCGTATCCAGAACTATGTGTGGCTTGATTCACATCCTCCTGGGATATGTAAGAATACCCGGATGTTTTTTCCACAGGTCCATCCTAGGTTTGTCTCCCCATTCTCTTGGATATCTGGTCCAAATTCTCTCCACGAATTATTAATGTCATGGAATATGTGGGATTATGTCCTCGTTCACGTCGGGTTACTCTCTATAATGTAGACATTCCTTCCATCTTCATCCCACAATATGTTAAACATCACCTTCAAAACTACGTGTGGCTTGATTCCAATCCTTATGGGATACGTAGGACTGCCTGAACAACTAGTCTTTAGGTCAATACCTATTTCTTTGAAACCTCCTCATATTTTGGCCCCCCTGGACTGAATTTCTCAAGAGGGATATGGTGTGGTATGGACTCTATGTCTTTAGTCACATTGGATTTGTAACAGCCTCCCCATGTACCACTGCCTCCTAATAGCTCCTCTTTCCCCTATTCTATACTCATCTCTTCGAGTTGGCTGATCTTGAATTGGGACACTAGAACCTTATTTTTATTTCACCAATATGACCAAGAGAACTCTGTTTTAAGACCTAGAGTGTCAGATTATACCTAGACATGCTCTCACACATTTTTTAGGCTTCGTGTTCCCCTTCATTTAGGATTTCATCATCTTTCACATCCAAAAGGACGCCCAAATGGCTTGGATTTTCAGCCCAAGGGATCTCATGCCATTTTAGGCCAACATCCTAGATGATTTAGAATGAAATATTGATACAAGTCCCGCATTGAGAATATATTCAGTAGTCAATGTTCATTTTTCAATCCCATTTCAGGCCACACGATATGGATGTTGTGTTTCGAAGACGGTCAATAGTTATCCTCCATCATCATGCCAACCCCATCAATCACTAAATTCTAGTCGCATGATTCAGATCATTTTACACACCATCATGTCCAACTAGAATTTCTAGACTCTTGGTACTATCCCTCAGTGCACATTTTCTTGTTAGGAGGACAATGACACCTTAAGAAGTCATTTGGGTCGCCACACCAATTTCCCCTTTCATGCATTACATGAATTGTAAAGATCTTATCCACCCTTTTTCCCACATTGAGCATATCTCACATGGGCATGGAGATTAGATCGAGATTTGTGCTCACTTGGAAGAGTTTCACTAAAATATGGTCTATGTTCTAAGACATTAAACTATTATCTCCTTATATGTACTTTCTGTAAAATTTAAGAACCGTAACACTCAAAAATATGTATAGCTTGATTTTCATTCTCATGGGAAATGTAGGAACACCAAGACATCTCGTCTTCGGGTCCAGCTCAGGTTCCACTCTGTTCCTCTTCTATTCGGGCTTGTGGCCCTAAATGTCACGGAATTGTGTGGTGTGGTGTAGGACTTACATCCTCATTCACATCGGGTTTTCAATAGTTTCACCACGTACGTCCCTTCTAGGAGCTAGTCTCGCATGCCCCTCATACCCCAAGATGTTAAACTACATCTCAAGAACTACATATGTCTTGATTCCCATCCTCATGGGATACATAGTAACACCTCGGTGTTTCGTCCACAGGTCTGGCCCCATATTTATTTACCATTTATATCCCCCCATCCTGACTTTTCTTCCTCTTAATTACATGTGGTGTAGTGTTGGACTCATCCACAGTCACATTGGGAATGCATTATCACGCAATGTGTTTCCCCCCTCCCCACAAATTGGTTGTTCCTATCATACAACCCTAAACTATGACACTATTGTCCTGGACACACACCAAAAAAATAGCACCAGATTGTGGGGTCCTCACTTGAGGGGACATCATGTTTTGTATTGGTCACCCACCATACCATTTCTCAAGACCTACTTATGTTTTGATTCGTAAAGAGAAGCATGGACTCTCCATTGTAATTTTATTGCATCACAAAAAATTTCACACGCATCTACCTTTAAGTAAAACCAAGATCTATCAAATGGTACTACTTTTGGTGTGTGGAACAGACCCACAGAACCTTATAATCCATGGCATTGGTACCTTAAAATGTCATATCCAGAACTACATATGGAATGATTTCCATTCTCATTGGGTATGTAGAAATTCCCACACACTTTTTCTCAGGCCTAGCCTAACTTTCATTTTCTGTCTCTCAACCTAAAACCACCCCAATAAACACATGCTGATATGGACTCCATGTCCTCATGCATGTAGGTTTTTATAATTACCTCATGGTGTGTCTCTCTCAATCCTTAACATCTCTAATCCATGCTCTAGGACCATAAACTAAGACCACTGGTCTGAGCTATAAGACCTCAAACTGTGACATCTCTACTTACTATCGGAAAGGCATAAAGACAACACCCCCAAAACTACTTGTTTCTTGATTCCCATCCTCATGGGATACACAGGAACACCTGGACATTCCATCATCAGGTCTAACACCATGAATTTTAAATCCCCCCCCTCTTTTTCAGCCCCTTGGCCCGAACTCTTTTGGTAACATGTGACATGGGGCATTTGTGTTCTCATTCACATGAAGATCTAAACTGTACCGCATGTTACCATTTTGGGTTACCATTTTACTATAGCTCTACCCTGAAAAAGTTTAGGATGCTCCCTAAAAAATATGGGATGCGCCAGTTTCCTTGCCAGGGTGGATACCCTCTACCAGCAATGGTCTCTGACCACATTGTGCTTTAAGAACTACGTTTGGATTGATTCTCATCCACACAGAAAATGCAGCGACATCTAGGTCTTTGGCCTTGGGCCCAGCCCCAAGGCCATTAATCCTTCTGGCCCCTTGGCCCCAACCTCGGTACTGGCGGTATATCCTTAAAACTATATACAACATCCAGGTCATATGACATTAAACTATTCCATTCATCATCTTCATTTGTATGATGTGTTCTTGATTCTCAGTAGATAGGTCATTTCTTGATGTAGGCATGATCCCTAATCTTACTGATGCACCCACCTAATGTGTTTTCACCATGTTTGAGTAATTTTAGGATTTTTGGCCTCCATTCGAACAACCAATCACTCCACTATCCACACTTTTCATGCCTTTTATTTGGATCCTTGTCCTATTTTACATCTAAATAAACCCCCTAACAATATGGATTCTCGGCCTATGGCTCACCTACTATTCTAGGCCAATGTTCTGGAAGTCTAATGGATCACATTTTGAGTCAGACCGTGTGTTTTGAACAAGGTAAGCAGTTGGACCTCATTTTTTATCCCCATTTCAGGCTAACTCAATGGGGGTACTATTTTTCGAACATGGTAAACAGTTATCCTCCATTGTCATGGCACCCCCACATCATTCCAAATTTTGGGTATCGGGATTCACACATTCCTCTCCCCTATGTTTGATTTTAGTCTAACTCCCCAAGCGTTACCCAGCTCGTGCACTGAAGCACATTGGGGAAATGGAAACTCGACTGTTCTAAGGACTTCATCCTCCCGTTTGGACCCATCATTCTTTCCATGAATATGGAATGGTTGTTCAAACCCTTGATTCTTGAAGCATGATTGACACTCTCAACGGATCTCTCCATTAATTCTTCAGCCTCCACCAACTAGGCCTTTAGGCATGACACTAGCTCTAATTATGCATTTAAGAAAGATAAATGCTCATCCTCTCATTCCCACAACCACTAAATCGCACTTTAGTCTTCTCTGATCCCCTTGATGTTCCCTTATTTCCTTAGTTGCAAATCCACACCAATTCCATGATCTTTCTTCTGAATCTTCTCCACCATGAGGTCTCAAATGAGCATATGAGGACACTAGTCATCCACTCCCCCAGCGCAGAGCTCGCGAACCTGGGAGAAAAGTCTCTCCATATGGTTTATCCATTTTATTTAAATATTTTTGTTGATGAAGTACTTGATAAATTTCCAAAACCGAAAACGGACGATTTTTGTCTCCCCTTCGTTAGAGGACATCTCATCCTGGTCTTTGGGGTCAGAAAGTTTGAATGTGAGAAACACCACAAGAAGATCATCAGGAGGGTCTACATCTGGTGTCTGATCAGGTATGTCAGGGCCTGTTTTGTCTAATTGATCCTCATATTTGGATCCCACCTCAATGATCGTAGGCTTTGTCTTGCTTATGGTCCCACTAGTGTCCAGAAGCGCTGGAGCTTGGTCGGTTCGAACATCTACTTCCATGACCACTAACGTTCCCCCATGAAAGGTATATCTAGGAGCTCTATCCATCCTTGAAAATATAGCCCATTCTAGTAGAATAAATGTTCATATAAAAGTTCACAGACGTCAGTTTACCAGATCAATGGATGAAGAATACAACTTTCGTAAAAGAGACTTACCAAGATCGAATAGTTGGTCTTGCTTCTAGGATGTTTCCATTGTGATCCTAAGGTGTGGTCCTCCGTATACAACTGGGAGGTCGAAAAATTCTGGAAGAACCAACTTGGGTGTCGCATCCCCACTAAGTGGGGTTATAACATTAGTTGCGGGCTCAGATCCTGAAGTTCTCGCAGTTGCATCCACATTTGGGCGGGAGCAGGTTTTTCATATGAGCCCCCCCCCCCCCCTATACTGTTCAAATGTTAGTAAGGAGTCTTAAATGACCTAGATGAATACCCTAGGGAAGTGGTATGGGGTTTTATATTGAGAGCCTCTAAAAAATCTTCATTTTACTCGTCTGAATCCCCAACCTCACCCTCCTCTAGAGGGGTCCCTCAACAAGCCTCCTCTACCTTGGAGGACTCATCTGATTCTTATAGTAGAGGGAATTGATCACTTAATTTAGTGGTCAACTACAGTGGATGGGCCTTTAGATCCATCAGCACCTTTACATGATCCTTCATTAGATGTAGAGAACCTTGGAAGTGCACAATGTCCTCTAACTCAGCCAGGAAGTACTCCCCCTCTGCCTTGGATACGGAAAAGTCGGCCCTAATATAACCAATCAATAGAAAATCCATCCCAAGATGGTTCATGTGTTTCCACATCTCAGATAGGTTTAGGAATTTCTTATTTACATCCCAGATGTACCAAGCCTCTAAGAAGATATAATTCTCTAGCATGTCTGTGTGGCACAACCGCTTCCCCGGAGCCCGAGTGGATATCCTATGGAACCCCCTGGGTGGCCTCCCACTGGATAATTTTGTCCCTTTGGGATGACTAGATCTGCTGATACTGCCTCCTTTTTTATTAGTGCGGACCTTGCCCCCACAACAGCCCCAGCACCACAAGATGTTTTCACTACCTTCCAACCCCGACCTTAGGGTTGTGGAGGCACCCCATCATTGGCCCAGATAGTTTGATGCTTCTGCATCTCCAATGGGTAGTTCACTTCCCAACACTTGGTGTACCCCTTCACTATCCCGAAGACGGTTGTCGGCATAGTCATCTAGTTCCACATCTTCAAGTCCTCCCGAGTGAACATAAGCCATAACTGACCCATCACACACTGGTGATCCTCATTGCACACCCCATGTAGACATGTGGGGTCAGCCACTACGTGCACCGAAACTGCCTCGTGAAATAGTGTGGGGTGTACGGATCACAAAGAGACTCTCAGTTAACTCGCTCCACCAAGAATCCACCTCGAAAGGCCAGGAGGTAGGACCGATGCAATTATAATACTTAACATCCATCAGTGAACACATCAATTGGCAATGTGAATGGGTGGAAGTTGAACTGTTCCACCTTTCATTCCCAGTTCTCTACCATCTTTGGGGTCTGCTTGGTTCGAAAGCTCCCCACAATGTTCCGAATGGTCGGCATGAAATTCGATCCTTGAGGGGAAATGGTGACCGGGTCTTTGTAGATACCCCTGACATGTTCCGCTATCCACCAATACCAAAGGTGGAAGAACCCGCATATCCATTATGATTTCTTCCCCTCCCTGATATTCCACAGCATCTTATATAACTTGGTGAGCATTGGGATCTTGATTTTGACCCATCCCTCTATGGCCCACATGGACTCTATAATGAACGTGCTCATTCGTACACCCATGTTTTTTCCCCTCACTGGAAGAATCCTACTACATATTAGCATCGCGATGAATGCAACTAACCTAAACACCAGTTGCTACCCAAAACTAAGGTTGAATCGCTAGGGTTTCCACTGGCTGTCCTCCAAGAGCTGCCAATATGAGTTCCCCATTCCTCATTGAACCACCTTTAGGTAAGTCCAAGTCTTCATAAGAAATAGTCCATATTTACGGAAATTCAAGAACTGCATGAACCACCACATGAAAAGGACATCCCTCAACGACTATTTGTCCACCCCTTGAACCTGGTCAATCAACACATTTTCTTCCAGAAGAAAATTATATGGCTCCTCCCATGCACTCAGAGTGGTGAGGAACTCTTCATACATTACCCTCATTATCAGGACCCCTGATAACTGTTGTATACCCCATAGGCTAATTCTAACCTCTCCATGGGGCAAATGAAATGTGTTCATCCTTAATGACCATTTTCTCAACAACTCTAGCATCAACTACTTTGGCTGGTAGATATGGAATTGACACTAGTGGAAATACGGGCTTTAACGTCGTCATAATAATGTCGGTTTTTTAAAAACCGACGCGAATAGTATGTGCGGGGAATTTTTAACGTCGGTTTTACAAAAAACCGACGCCAAAAATAATTATGCGTTGATATTTCGCGTCGGTTTTGAAGAAAACCGATGCCAATAATATTAGTATACATATTTTCCGCATCGTTTTTCCTCAAAACCGACGCGGAAAATAATTTAAAAAAGTTTTCGGCGTCGGTTTTTTTAAAACCGACACCGAAACTAATAAAAAAAATATATTCCGCTTCGGTTTTCCTGAGAACCGACGCAGAAAATAAATTTTTAAAAATGTTTCGGCGTCGGTTTTCATGAAAACCGACGCCGAAACTCATAAGTGAATATATATTCCACGTCGGTTATTTTAAAAACCGACACAGAAAATAATTAAAATAAGTTTTCGGCGTCATTTTTTTTAAAACCGACGCCGAAACTAATAAAAAAATATATTCCGCGTCGGTTTTCCTGAGAACCGACGCAGAAAATAAATTTTTAAAAATGTTTCGGCATCGGTTTTCATGAAAACCGATGCCAAAACTCATAAGCGAATATATATTCTGTGTCGGTTATTTTAAAAACCGACGCCGAAAATTTTAAAACAACATTTCGGCGTCGGTTTTCCTTAAAACCGACGCGAAAAGTCATTTAAAAATATTCACGGTCAGAATCCCTCATTTTGTTCGATCATCGAAATTGAGTTCCGCTGTGGTGCTTCGGACTCCCGACGACCTTCGAACCTGATTTGCGATCTTGGATGGCCATTGTTGAAGGTTCTTTGTCGTCTGCACGATTTTGGGTATATGTTCTTCCTCTTTATCTCTTGTTTCATATCCCGTTGTTTATTTCTTTATCAATAACCCTATTTTGCGTGATTTTGATTATTAGTTAGATTTTAGTTGTAATTTATCATTATTTTTAGTTTGTATTATCATTGTTGGTGTAGATTTGATATTGTTTGTTTTTGGAAGTAATTATACCGGTCGCAGTTCGGATTTAACATCTCCATTCGGGTTGAACTTCAAATTTTTTGTTTGTATTATCATTATTCCTGTTTAAAATGATCTTTCATTACATTATGAAGTACTATATTTTTAATTCCATTTCCATTTTAAAAAATTCTTCTTCAAAAAAATAATTTTATAGTGTTAAATGAATTCACTCACATTTTTGCATGTAGATTGTTGTTATTTCATTCCTTCTTGAGATTTACCATGCCAAATTCCTCAATTCTCTTTGGTTCTCATCATTTAACTAAGACATGAATAATTACCACTATCTATTATGTTAAAAAAAATTGAATAATTATTTTCATGCCATTATATAATAAATAATTTTTCTTGCAATGTCCATAATACGACTAGAATCATACATTTAATGTATTGTAATTATTTCTTCGTAGATAATAATATAATCATTATCCCTCTATTAATCTTCAAAAATACCTTTCCTCTTTCATATGTGGGGTTTGATTCATGCATTTTTAATAAATGTCTTCTTAAACTTATCTCATTCCATTGATTATATTTATTCATCTTTCTCTCCCTCTAAATAATAGTCATGAAATGATTTACTTCCCCCCTCTAAGTCATAGGCTGCAAATAAAACATTCTCATGATCTAATCTTTCATGGATGGATAATATATTTCTCTTCATGTTGATCCATTCCTTGACATGTTTTTCTGTGATAGACCCATGGAAGGGGGTGTAAGTTGTCACCTACAATATGCAATGGAATTTTTATCCCTCCATAATGAATTTATATGTTCATAATTCCCTATTATAAAACTCATGGATTGAGGGAGTTGAGTTATCATAGTCACCAAAAATTGTATCATGTCTCTTAATACACATTGTATTAAATAAGGATAGTTATTGCACTATTTTTCAAATTAATTTTTCCATGATTCATTCATGTTACATAAAATGAATAAAAAAATAAATATAGTGTGATCAATAGTGGTCATAGTGAGAAATCATATTATCTTGTATGTCATTCATAGGATATTTATATCATGAAACTTTATTTTCAAAAAATGAAACCTTTGATTTAACCATTTTGTCCTTATATTTCAATATAACACACATGTATATAATATGAAAATAAATTGTTTACTCTATTTGTAAACGTGTTTCATATCTGATGTCTTTTATCTGATTATCAATAGTTTTTATGGAATATGTTTTTGTTTACAATTTATCTGATAGATATTTAAATGTTTCTATGTTTTAATATATTCATCAATTATATTGTGATATCAGGTATTAATGGATCATAATTGGATTTATCTACGAAGAACTACTAGTGAATATGAAAGGGGAGTTGACAATTTTTTGGAATTTGCTAAATGGAATAATCAAAATATTGATTTTATTTTCTGTCCATGTGTGAAGTGTGTAAATATGAGAAAGTTAAACTTCAGAGAAATCAAGGATCATCTCATTTGTTATGGTTTTAGCCTTAATTATACACGTTGGATCTTGCATGGTGAAAGAACTGAAAATTCAACATCCAATGTTGATGACGATATTCATAATGAGGCAGAGGATCGTATTGAAGAATTAATTCATGATTTAGGTGTTGAAACCATCGAAAAAACACCAACTGTTGAACGATTGTATGGAGATTCTGAGAAACCATTATTCTCAGGTTGCAGTAAATATACAGTGTTATCAGCAGTTTTGAAATTAGTTAACTTAAAAGCAAAAAATGGGTGGAGTGATAAAAGTTTCTCCAGTTTACTTGAGCTTTTAAAAGAGATTCTTCCAGAAGGCAATGGGCTTCCAGATTCCAATTATGAGGCGAAGAAAATATTATGCCCAATGGGATTGGGGTATAAAAAGATACATGCTTGCCCCAATGATTGTGTACTGTATATGAAAGAAAATGAACATTTATCAAGTTGTCCTACATGTGGAACATCGCGCTATAAGATGGATGAGAAAGTCAACTCAGATTCATTTTCAGGTGATGTCATGTAACGTTATGAAAAATCAATTTTTTTACTTTCCAATGATATCATCCAATATTTTTTTCAAACCATTCTGATTTATTTTTAGGTACCAAAATCAAAACTCCATCTAAAGCAATTTGGTACCTTCCAATTATTCCTCGTTTGAAGCGTCTATTTGCAAATTCAAATGATTCAAAAAGGTTAAGATGGTATTCAGATGAGCGCATTTCTGATGGTAACTTACGTCACCCTGCCGATTCACCACAGTGGAAGAGTTTTGATAAAAAATTTCATGATTTTGGAAGTGAAGTTAGAAATCTCAGAATGGGATTGTGAACTGATGGAATGAATCCATATCGGAGCCTCATTAGCCAACTTAGTTGATGGCCTGTTTTGCTGGTACTTTACAACTTGTCCCCACATCTATGTATGAAGAAAAAATATGTTATGATGAGCTTGATGATTTCTGGACCAAAACAACTAGGAAATGATATTGATGTGTATCTTACACCATTGATTGAGGATTTAAAATTGCTATGGGAGAAAGGTGTTACAGTTTTCGATGCATACAAGAAAGAGTATTTTCTTTTGTGTGCTATGATAATGTTCACTATAAATGACTTTCCTGCATATGGAAACTTATCTGGATATAGTGTTAAGGGACATAAAGCATGTCCAATTTGTGAAGAACAAACTTCATATTATCAATTGCAGAATGGAAGAAAGACAGTGTACATGGGACATCGAAGATTTTTGCGAATTGATCATCCTTATCATAGATTGAGAAAAGCATTTAACGGTTTACAAGAATACAAACTCCCCCCTCAACCATTGTCAGCTGAAGAATATTATGACAGAGTGAAAGATATTGATTCAACATTTGGAAAGAGACAAAGTTCTGGTTTACAAAAACATATCTGGAAGAAGCAGTCTATTTTTTTGAACTACCTTATTGGAGATTTTTAGAGATAAAACATAACATTGATGTTATGCATGTTGAGAAAAACATATGTGATAGTTTGATTGGAACTTTGTTAGACATAAAAGGAAATACAAAAGATGGATTACATTCTTGATTGGACTTGATATTAATGCGAATACGTTTGGAGTTAGCTCCTGCTGTGAAAGGAAAAAGAACATATTTACCTCCGGCTTGTCACACATTAAGAAAGATTGAAAAGATGAATTTTTGTCAGTGTCTTCATGGTATTAAAGTACCCAGCGGTTTTTCTTCAAATGTGAATAATTTTGTGTCATTGAAGGATTGTAAATTAATAGGTATGAAATCACATGATTGCCATGTGTTAATGCAACAAATTTTACCAGTAGCAGTGCGTGGTATGTTACCGAAAGCTGGCAGGAAGACAATCATCAGGTTATGTAATTTCTTTAAATCCATTTGTAGCAAAGTCGTTGATCCAAATTTGTTAGATTTGTTGGAGAATGAAGCAACTCTTATTCTTTGTCAACTAGAAATTTATTTCCCACCCACATTTTTTGATATAATGGTTCATCTATTGGTTCATTTGGTGCGTGAGATAAGAATGTGTGGGCCTGTTTATTTAAGATGGATGTATCCTTTTGAAAGATATATGAAAATTTTGAAAGGATGTGTTAAAAATCCTTATCGACCAGATGCCTCTATTGTTCAAAAATATGTATCAGAAGAGTTGATTGAGTTCTGTACTGATTATTTGAATGAGGTGGAGCATATTGGTCTCCCAATATCTCGACATATGACAGTTGACAGAGAAGGTAGAGGGGTTCGAGGCTTAAAGGTAAAGTTCATTCCACGTGATGAAGTGATGCAAGCACATTTATACATTTTGAACAACACAGATGAGGTTCAACCATATATATCCTCACATATTGCTGAATTAAAGTTACGATATCAGAAAAGAAATGAAAAGTGGTTGATGATTGAGCATAATAAGACATTTGTTTCATGGTTTAAAGAGAAAGTCACCCCAGATATATCTGTATTAGAAACATTGAAGTGGTTATCAGGGGGACCATCTTTTAATGTGATCACTTGGTCTGGTTTTGAAATCAATGGATACACATTTTACACAAAAAACCTAGATGACAAGAGTACCGTTCAGAATAGTGGTGTGATGGTATTCGCTGAAGCAGTGCATTTTTCGAGTGCCAAAGATAAAAACCCAATTTCTGCATCAACATCATATTTTGGAGTTATTGAAGACATATGGGAAATTGATTATATTAAATTTCGAGTCACTATTTTTAAGTGCAATTGGGTTGATAGAAATAGTGGCGTGAAACATGATGAATATGGGTTTAAACTGGTTGATTTGAAAATATTTAATCACAATGAGGAACCATTTATCTTGGCGACACATTCAAAACAAGTATTTTATGTCATTGATCCGTCGAATGATCAGTGGTCAGTTGTTTTGCAAGGGAAAAGATATCATTTGGGTGATGATGATGATTCTGATGATGCTATTGATTTACATGAGCCTTATTCATCTATTATGCAATTTTCAGATGATTACAATGAATATAAGACAGACATAGTGCATGCAGTACGTACCGATCATGATGAAGGGACGTGGGAAAACACTAAATTAGTCTCCTAATTTTTTTGGTAAATATTTATATTTTGTGTCTATTTTTAAAACTTACAAATGCATGCCTCTATTTTTACATATTTATTTTTCATTTCCTTGTTTCTAATTATTCAGTTTTCTAATGATATGCAGGTACCCAAAATTTCATTACACTTTCTAGTAGCAATGTCAAATACAGATAGAGAGGAGCAGTTACCAAGGTATATCTATTTTGACATATTATTAAATATTCAGTAATATACATATTTAATGAAATAAAACTGTTAATTTATAAAAAAAATTGCAGGACTACTGATGCATCCTCGGCGGAGGAGACTTCTCCAGTTACTACTCAAAAATCAAGTTCTCTAGTTGGTAAACGTGGTATTACATGTTTACCAAAACTATCACTTTCTCGTGATGATAACAAATCACACATCCGTTTTGATGATAATAATAATGCAGTTGGCCCAAATGTAGTTCAGTTTGTCAGTTATATAGCGATGCAGAGCCGTTGCAGGATTAGTATTTTATATCCTGATTGGAAGTCAGTGGACAGGACGGCGAAGCAACAGCTTTGGGAGGCCGTGACGGTAAAATATCTTTATTTATTTATTTTATCTCATTTTTTTAATATTATATAGTTTAAATGAAATATTTAATTTTTTCAATTACAGATGACATTCAATTTTGAGGAAACCAAAGAAATTAGGAAAAGACATCTCTCTTTAGCGGCGGATCGATGGAGAGATTTTAAAAACAAACTGAAGAAAGATTATTTTTTTGGAAAGAGAAGGTTTGAAAGCCCATGTCTTAAGTATCCATATATAGATGAAGAAACGTGGAAGCGATTTGTTGACAGTCATCATGAAGAGAAATTTCAGGTATTGTAATTGTTTTATATTTAAAAATTTATGATATATTTTCCTTATTACTTATGTGTTTATTTTTATGTAACAGGCCTCCAGAAGATCTCATCAGGAGATCCAGTTGAAAAACGTATACTCTCATACTTTATCACGTGGAGGATACTTGTATTTGGAGCAGAAAATTATTGAAGAAAAATTTGAAGCATTAAGAGCTCGATCAAGTAGTGGTTCAGAAGAGGTCCAGTATGGTCCTCCATCTCCTCCCACTCGCCATGAGAAATGGAAACGAGCAAGAAGAAGAAAAAATGAACAATATCTTACAGACGAAGCTCATCAAGTGGCTGATAGAATTGTAAGTAAATATTAATTCTTTGTTAACAATTTTCCTTTTTTATAATTTATAAACACTAATATAAATTTTTTATTTTTCATTTCAGGATGAACTTCAGGAGAAAGAGACACAGGGCTCTTTTATCCCCGAGGGTAGGATGGATATCCTAGCCACTGCTTTGGGAAAGGCTGAACACCCTGGCCGTGTTAGAGGATATCAGGCGGGTGTTAGTATTCGGAAGGTTTTTGGTAAGAGTAAGCAACCAAGAGACCCAGAAATCGAATCCTTAAAAGAAGAGCTGTAGGATATGAAACGGTCTATGGGTGATCAAATTCAAGGAGCAGTACAGAAGGCTTTATTAGAACACTTGGCAAGACAGTCACAGTCTGCTCATCCTTCCGAGGTATATTATTTACTGTTAACAATTTTTATTTTCTATAAATTATAAACACTGATATAACTTTTTCATTTTTCAACATTCTCAGCCTACTCACTCAGACTATCCTGCCTCATATGCTTACCCAACACCGTCTGGGCAGCCTTCCAAGGTATATTATTTAATGTCATCAATTTTTCTATTTTATAAATTATATACACTGATATAACTTTTTCATTTTTCAACATTCTCAGCCAACTCACCCGGACTACCTTGCCCCATCTGCTTACCCTGCCTCGTCTGCGCAACCATTTGAGGTATATTATTTTATTTAATTTTTAATAAATTTTTCTATGTTATAAATTTTAAACACTAATATACCCTTTTCATTTTTCTGACTTCTCAGCCTGCTCACCCTGACTACCCTGCCCCACCTGCTAACTTTGAGCCTCCACCTCCTCCATCGGATCGAACCTTATATTGTGAGTTATTTGCGGGAGATCCACATGTACATATTGTTGCGTTAGGAAAAGTTTATTTTTTGGGGGACTCGGTACATCATCAGCCTATGCAGATGGGTCAGGTTAGAGTATCAGTACTTGTTATTATATATCCTACTGCTCTACTACAATTTCCTACTGTGGAGATCACCAGTGTTGGGGAATGTATGGGCCATTTTTTTCTTTGGCCAACTGCACTTCTTCGTTATATTTCACATGAGGTATGAGTTTTTTTAAATAGTAATTAGAAATTATTCCAAATTACTTATAATGTTTTCTGACATTTAACTTATATAGGAATATCTGAAAGCAAAATAAACTGTACAAATGCAGCAAAATGTTCAGAAACAGTCGGCTGTAGATACTTCTGATATTTCTTCTGGGTTGAAAAGATTATCTCAGTGCTCTTCTTCCTTAAATTTTATCTATGAGTTTCGGATGATGTCTGATATATGTGGATGAAATTATAAATTGAGAATATTGAAAGAAGATATCATGAATTTAGTTAATTTTGAAGAGATCGGGCTGAATGTGGTGCAGTTGTTTTCCATGTAAGTAAATTGACGTTTGAATTTCTATTTCTTTAATAAAATATTGTTATGTAATTGACTAACTATATTTTCTTTTTAAATTAGGTATCTATACAGGATTTTTTTACAAAATGAAACTACAAGCATTTACAGCTTTATAGATCCAGAGTACATTTCCTTGGAAGTCAAACATGTGAAAAATGATGAAAGAGTTCAATATATATCTGAGAGATTATCACAAACAGAGATTCAGTGCTGGTTTTTGCCATTTCTTGATAAGTAAGAATATCAACATAATTTTGAACTCATGATCATTATAATGTCATTAATTGTGAACTTTTTGTATTATAGGGGGCATTGTATGTTAGGTGTATTTTTCCCAAATGAATGCACCTTATATTGGTTTTGCTCTTTATTAGGAAAAGTGCGTACACCGTTTTCCAAATTATTAAACAGGTAAGTTGTTTTTTTATTTTTAGAAGTTTGTTATGTTTAATTTTAATTGTTTACACAAGTTTTATTAGTTCTTATATAAAAAAATGTAGTTCATGGAAACATTTTACAAAGGAAAAGAAACCAACGAAAATCAAATATGTGGAAGTACAGGTAATTAGTTTTTATATTTTTGTTATATATTGGGTTTCATTATTAGTTAAATGTTTTATAACTGTAGTGTCATCGTCAAAATGGACATGTTGAATGTGGTTATTATATTCTACGATTTATGTACGAGATAATCACAACTGGGGAAACTACTTATTTTCATAAGGTTAGTTGTATTAATTTTTTTATATATTTTCATCCACTTTCTTCTATTTATTAATTTCATATCATTCAATATTATTGTAGGTATTCAATGATTCACAGTCATATTCTCAATCTGATATGATCCATATTCAATCTACTTTTGCGGACTATTTGTTAAGTCTGATTAAGATTTGAGGTATGTATATACTAATATTTATAAATAATAATATATATGGGTTTAAAAAACTAACTCTTATGATATATTAGGTGTTTGAACCTAATAATAATCAAATGAATGCTTCAACAATAACAAACAATGAGCATGTCATATATTTCAGGTATGTGTATTTTAATTCTGCTTTACTGAGTTTTCTCAAGTGCCTCTGCAAAAACTATTTTATTGAATCTACTAATAATCAAATGAATCCTTCAACAATAACCAACAATAAGCATGTCGTATATTTCAGGTACGTGTATTTTAATTCAGAATTAGTTATTATATTTCATTTCATTGTTATTTCTTAAAATCATTTGTCTGTACAGTGACAGATCTGGAGGGTGGTACTTGGATCATGAACATAGAGATTCGTATAGCGAAATAACATTCACAAACACTAAAAATTGTCTCCCTTTCATGCACATCAATATCTTCTAGGCCTTTTTATTTTTTATGCAAATAAATATCGGAAAATGATTGCCGAGAAGCATATCACATAATACCTGAAACAACGCTTAGTGGGTTTGCACAAAGATAAAATAGAAGGCGTCAATTTTTAAGGTATGTTTCTTTATGTCTCTTCAATATGCATTTGATTTCAATTTTATAACCTATTTTTGGCACTCAAACTTATTTCTCTGTTATTCCATAACTTAAACAAATAACAATAGTGAATGGGTAATGCACGTCTATACAGAGCAAATATAAAAACCTGAGGTTGGGGGTGGTGGGGAACCTATGGTGAAAAGACACCCCCAACATCTTCAGTGGGGGAGGTGAGGAATAGGTTGCATCGGCTGAGTGTTCCTGGAATTTTTATCAGGAGTCGTAACATTTCATTTTGGTAATTTACTTTGTGAAAAAATGAATGATTCAAATAAATTACACATTTTCATTTAATGTTAATTCATTGCACTGATATCATGGATTGATTTTTTCACGCACATCTCCTTAGTTTCATTACTGTTTTTACCGGATTGGTGCTATCTATGGGAAGAAACTTACAATGATTGATACTGAGTATGGTTAGATTAAGAAAATGCACCATGTAGGTATGTGTATTTTAATTCTGCTTTACTTTGAGTTTTCTCAAGTACTTTTGTTAAAGCTGTTTAATTGTTTTTGTATACTTCGTTTTTTTTCAGGGTTCCGATTTTTTTGGAGGAGAAAATATATGTATTCTATTTAAAAAAAAATTTATTTACGGTGTCGGTTTTTAAAAAAAACCGACGCCGAAAGTTGGCTATGGCGCCGGTTTCTTAAAAACCCGACGCTGAAAATCCTCTGTAAATTAGTTTCGGCGTCGGTTTTTAGAAAAGCCGACACGGAAAACCGATATTTCGGCGTCGGTTTTATATAAAACCGACGCCGAAAACCTAGTTGACTCTATTTTCCGTGTCGGTTTTTTAATGAACCGACGCGGAAAATAATGTCTAAATGTATCTTCGGCGTCGGTTTTATAAAAAACCGACGCCCAAGCTCATAAGCGAATTATTTTTCGCGTCGTTTTCTATGAACCGACGCGAAAACTGTATTTTTAACGTCGCCTATAAAGACGTCGGTTTATAACCAACGTTAAAAATTAAAAAAAAACGATGCTAAAAAGTGTTTTTGCACTAGTGAGAGGCATATTCTGCCTCGTGTAGGCCCCCTCACCTTAGATCTTCCCTGAAATCCTTGCATGAGACACATACCCAGTTGTCCCAGGCCCAATCATCTATGAAATTTCCACCCGGCGTAGATCCCAATCATTATCCCACCCCTTCTCTTGGTTTCCTTTGGTCACCATCATGATGGTGTGTTACAACAGGGGAGATTTCTTTGGCTACAATTCCTTACTGTCAACATTATTCATGTGTTTGTACATTCAATAAGTGTTGACGTGTGTGAAATCATCCCAAAAATGGATGTTGGCTTCCTGAAACCACTGTTGCTAGCACGGCGTGCTCCTGAACCAAAAATTCTGCTCGTCCCTTCTCGCTTCCTGAATGAAGATATCATACCTCATGCCAAATCCATATGAGGGAATCCTTTTGCAGAGTGGGTAGTGCTTCTGGAAATCTGACAATAGTTCTACCTATGATTCGTGGAATTAAATTCTTTGAGTCAATTCCCTGATATCCATGCTATTCTCCATCTCTTCCCTATGGGAAGCATCCATATGGACCCCTCTTGAAGCTTCCTGATGATCCATTCAGTGTAGGTTTTTGAAAATTATCTCTTGGATCATGGAGATCGTTCATGAAGCCCAAATTATGAAGCTTGATCCTGAAGAAAATTAATGGGGCCCTATGACAAACATCACAGACTGAAACCATGGAGCGCACACTCACGGAGTCGAAGGATTCATTGTATTCCATGAAACAGAATGGACCGATTTGCGGGGAGAAATTGAATAGAGAGCAGAGCTTTGTAAATCGAGAGCATGATCTCCAAAATTAATAGATGAGAAAGGAAAAAAAGAGGTCATCCTCTCCATTTTATAGGTGATGAGACCTTGTGCTTCGCGGTACATCTGGTTGCGGCAAGATTTATGACACTATCAACTTGTGTGTAACCTCTCCACATCAGGAACCTTATTCATGATCTTTCATGGAGATTGGCCTAAACATTTCTATTCTTGGCCCTCAAACCTAGACCCTCATTTTCTCATCGGTTCCTTGTTTGAGAGGGAGCATTTTTTGGACCCAAAATATTGGGAGAGGAAAAGCAAACACAAATAGAAACCACCTATCTTGAGGTTGCCTCATGAAGCCTGTTCATAGAGCCCCACAACACTGCGGCCAGTGTGAATTCACCCCCTTTGTGGGTTCCATGAAGCAAAAAGGTGGGAGGCTCCACGATCTGAAAGAAATTTGAGACGTCGTTGTGAATAAAAGATGCGGGAGGCTCCGCGATACGAATGACATATGAGATTCCACCATGGAGCAAATAGTTGGGAGACTCCATGATCCGAAAGACATTTACGAAGCCGCCACGAAGCAAAGAGTTGGATGGATCTGTGATCTGAATGATGATTGTGAAGTCTCCATATAGAAAAGTGGTAGGAGGATCCACTATTAGAAAAAAGCACCATGTGGCTTCACATCACGCACTCCCAGCATTGCACCGCCACTTGCCTATAAATATCGTGCTTCCCACGAGCCCAAAATATGAATACCCAAACCTTTCACCTTCTAATCACTCAAATCATGAAGCGCTTACTACTCTGTGAAAAATGAACTATTTAAGGTAATATAGCATCGCAAAGTTCCCTTCCTTTTCGAAAAAACACAACCCCTCTTCAAGTAGAGATTCCCTTCAGGATGTCTATGACCCTTATCAAAGGAAGGAGATCACTAATTTGGCTCGGGTATTCACAAATCAATCATTCTTCACAAAGTACCTTCAATTCCCATGTGAACCACATACTAAGGGAGGGTCATTATGTTTGGCAAGGCACACTACTTTGTAGTTCTATGCTTTTCAAAGCACCCTTTCTTTGTGAATCCCTACTTTGAGAGATCCATTATACTTCGCAAAGCACCCTCCATGTGAACATATAACCTATTCCAAGTTTAGGATACCCCCCTACATGAAGCATATCCCTTTTCAAAGCTCATCCACTATAGGGAGCACCAAAGCATCATAAGGACTCTTCCTTTGAACCCCTTTGCCCCGAAAATCCTTTTCCCATATGACGCCCTCAGTTCTTACGAAGTTATTTCAAAGTCCCCTCAGCGGAGTATCATGTTGTGTTAATTTTCGTCATACTTATTTGCATAGGAGCTGTAATGTATATTTTTTCTTCACATAGCCACGTTTACATGGAAACCTTAATGGATTACTCCTCGACACCCCTCACCATGACATTTCTGATGCCTTCTCTTCCTCAGGGGTGTATAGATTTCAGTTGGGTAAGTCCTAGGTGTGTGGAGTGAGCCCACCTCATCTGAGCTTTTGGATGTTAAACTTCCAAGCACCATCGTTCCCAGCATGTGATGTTAAACTGTGGCTTTGCCCCGTGAATCACATGTGGGGGTGCCCCATCTCAGAAATTCTCTATTCCCACTCATCTCCATGAGAGTGATATCTTCCTCACATCAAATGAGATCCTCTCTAATAGAGCGGCATATTTCTGCGGTGAAGGTAAATCATCTCATTGTAATACCCTTTCCTTTCTTGTAGAAGGTAGCACCCATGCTCCTCCTTTCTTCTTCGGTTCCATGTACTAGATTCAAGAGGGGCACAGAGACCATCATTATCATGTCCCTCCCTATATAGGATTTGTCTCCATCAGGCCTCTATCTAAGAATATTTCCTAATCTTCATCTTCGTAGCCTGATAACCATGTGTAATCCCCACTCTACTACCCACCGACACACCTTTCATGATGTGATTGTCAGGTCTTTTCTACCTCTTGTTTCTCACACTAAGCATGAATCATGTGGGCTCAAAGCAAACATTGACCATTAAATCCTCTCTAGGCCTCCCTATATCCTAAGCCCAAATCCATCCTACCGAAATAAGTCTACATTAATTCATTACAAGGAATGGTATGTAGTAAGCATCCTAGAGGTTCAAGCCAACACCTACTTTTCCTGACCCCTTCACGTTGGTTCCCTTATTCTTCCTGCATGACACTAAACTATATCCACCATTATGAACTATGTGGACTTTGATCCTTTCCAAGGTAAGGTATGTAGGAAGCCTTCTAGAGGTTCATGACAAAAACCTACTGGTCCCGACTCCTTCACACTGGTTAACCAAACCATTTTTAAATATGTGTACATTGATCCTTTCTAAGGAATGGAAGGTATGAATCCACTTAGAGGTTCATGCCCAACACCTACTTGTACTGAACCCTTCACGTTGGTTCCACTTTTCATCCCGCGTGATGTTAAACTATATGCAACATCTCGAGATTCATGAACATTGATCTTAATCTCCTAGGCAAGGTATGTGGGAATCCTCCCTAAGGTTCAAACCCAATATGTACTTGTCCTCTCCTATTCATGTCGGTTCACCTTCGTCCCACATGACACTAAAATTTTCACCCATTTTCATCCTGCAACATGTTAAAATGTACCCATTCGAAATACATTGGCATTGATCCTTGTCTCCTAGGCATGATACGTTGGAAGATTCCCTAGGCTCCTACTCCGATCGACTGCAATCCATTGTGTTCCCCAATCAATGGTAAGCCGTTGTGATCTCCCAACCAGCGTTAAGTCAGTGTAACCCCAATCTTCGGAAAGCCATCGTGTTACTCCATGGACAGTAAATTGTTGTGATCCCACAACTAGAGGTATGCCAATAGAACCCAAATCGATGGTAATCCGTTGTGTTCCCCAGTTGGCTGTTAGCTATTGTAAATCCCAAACCAGTAGTAACCTGTTGGAACCCCAATTGATGATAAGACATTGTGATCATTAATCGACGGTAATCCATTCTATTCCCTAATTGATGGTAAGACGCTGTGTTCTCCAATTGATGGTATGTCATTGTAGTACCCTTTGATGGGACCAACATATCTGGTCTACCCCTGTGGTGTCAGACCAACCCTGGTTTCTAACCACACATAAGCCCCATAATATCATCAGGTCGTTTTCCTCTACGCACTCCCCGACACCGTGCCCCATACTGAACTATGTGGACTTTGATTCCCTACCTCGGGGATATGTAGGAAGCCTCACTAAGTTTCAATCACATTAACCATGTCTCATCATGGTCTTTCCCTAGAGCCTATGTGTCCCTAGAAGTTCATTCTCCAACTCAAAGGTTCAATTTCCACTAATTCCCACCCATACGGGTCGCCACCTCAGGTGCCCCCATCGCCCCACTGAACTACATGGACATTGATTCCATACCATGGGGATACATAGGATGTATCTTTGAGGGTAAAAAGAAACACCATTGTCACCCTCGTGTCAGCTCCATCTCACTCACCATCCACTCTCAACCATTCATATCCATCTTGATTCTTACTCGGGCTGCCACATCCTGGTGAGATCATGTCACCAACATTCTCACTACTCCTCGAAAAAAACAGGTAACTAACCGCATGTTTGTACCAGCATCATCAACCCATCCAGGTGTTGCACCCATCTTATACACTACAATTATTGTTTGGATCTGTCTGATCTATCTCCACTCGATGTTAAACTAGTAGAATACCATGTGTTAAACATGGAAAGTAGAGGAAAACCTCAGGGACGTTCCTATATAATAAATTTTTCCAAATTAATTGTGGGATTCCTCAAACATCTATGCCCTTGAAAATCCATATCATTAATGGAAGAAACCCAGACATGCCAGTGTTCTAGCATCCAGACACGCCATCGGTGTCCAACTTGACTACTCACCCAACAATATGTTGTTGCCCTGACAGGACCACTTAGAATTTCCTTACAAAAGTAGTGTAACTAACAATTGTTCATAAAGACATGGAACCTGGAATAATTTCATGAAAAACATCTGAAATCTATAAGGCAAACCCCAAATAGGAAATGAGATCCGAAAAAGAATCCACAAAATGAGGAACCAACATCCCATCATCCTATTTTGTTGAAGGAGAAAATGTCCCTAAACAAGTGACAGATGCTGCTCACCTTTGAAAGTGGGAATGCGAGGAAACAACTGCGCATCCTCTAAAATAGATGGATGAATGCCCTAATGAAAGCATCAGAAACATGGATCCAATGGATCATTTTCTAAATTTTGAAAGACTTAAAATCCCTATCCAATGAATTTTTTTTCACCTAATAATGACATATGATGATTCATTACCCAAAGAGGATCTTGGCATGAAAAATTAATAATTAATTTATTTACATTATGAATAAAATGAAAAATTTTCTTGGTATATTTCTCTAAAACTGATGTTGGTCATTCTAGAAAGCCCAATTTGGGTTACCTTCATTGAATTTGAATGATGAAATTTTATAATTCCTCTACTGTTGAGGGAAACATGCCCCTTTGACATAAAAAACTAAATTTTTATTTAATTTCATTATAGTGAATAAATCATCTTGCACTAGTAATTTTGATCACATCATCATCCTTCAGTTTTTAAAGAGTTCTCCATGTTTTTCATAAATTGAGGTAAGGGATAAATGAGATAGATTTCTGTTGATTGTAATGATTTTAAATTACTATTTTTTTAACCATACACAATAGTTATAACCACTTAATTTTTAACCTAGGGTTTATGATGAAAGTTTATAAAATTTTTGTTATCCCTTAAATAATATAATAAACCCTTTCACGCACTAGGTTATATTTCAAAATTATTATTATTATTATTATTTTATGTTGTGTTCTAATTGGTTCTAAGATAAATATTCTTTCACCATCTTGAAAATTATTATTTATCAATGCATACAAACTTCACCGATTTCTTATTATCAACATTTATGAAATACCTGAATAAAATTTTAAATAAATATATTATATTTGAATAAATGTTTTATTCAAAATCCATAAAATAAATATTTATTAAATTTTAAAGAAATTATTTTGACTATAAAACTTGAATAAAATTATTCCTCAATCTTGAATATAATATTTATTATATAAATTAAATTTGAGTAGAACTTCATCAATATTAATTGAATCAGTTTGTGTGTGACCCTCTTGGATTCTTTATCATTGGAAGTAGGTGGCCTTATTTGAAGTCCAACATTATTTTCTGACAATGAGTCTAAAAATGAAAGAGATAAAATTTTATGTTCTAGCCTCGGAAACCATATACGAATGATTTTTTTGTAATATAACTCATTTTCTCAATGTATAATCAATAATGTTGTACAACCATGACATTATCTGATATGATCGATACATCCTTCATTAACTATCTGAAATAAACACACTGATGCACCATGGCCATAGAATTTTAGGAAATGTTTCTATTACAATAAAAGGTATGGGGTATTAAGATTCATAAATATGGAATGGAAAAATCCTTTCTCTACTTGTCCATTAATAAAAAATCACTCATGGTTAACCAAGAGTATCAAAATACTCTGTGAACTATATCATCATGGTTTATGTGATATATCAAAGTGATGGATTTTTAAAAAAAATTAATAATATTATTTCATTTTAAGGACTATCACACATGCTCACATAAGGGAATATATGATGAAACCAAAAAAAGAAAAAAACTTTATGGAAGGTCATGTCTCACAATCTTCTATCACGGATGTTACCAAGTGAAAACTACATGAGAATAATTTGTCTCCACTTATGAGTACTCACACCTAATAGTCTAAATACTATGTGTCATATCATATTATTTTGACCTTTAGTAGAATTATTTTTATGAAAATAATCAAAAAACATCACGGTTCTCAAAATATAAAGTATCTTCAATAACCATTTGAATATGATAGATATACTAGGGGATTATTTCATTAAGTTGACGTAGAATAATGTAAAATATGTAATATGTCTTGTTTAATACTTTTAAAATCTTATGATATACATTTAATCAATGTAAAATAGTTTTTTTATTATACTAACTCCAAAAAATAGAATTAGGACTAAGGTCAACTACCTATGACATTCAACGTTCGAAACCTCGAATGATAACTAAATTCCTTCTGTGTAATGTCATTATTTAAGGGGTAAAACACATTTTCTTCCATGTGAATTCTACTCAAAATGAAATCACCTATATAAGAAAAGTAACTAAATAGATGATACATCCATGGTATATTTTCTTCTATTGATGTGAACTTGGATCCATTTAGAGATCCACTACTACATTTTTTTAACAATAGAAAGTGAATGTATCATTGCTGGTAGGTATCATATCATAGTCTTTGATGATGTTTCATATCCAAACTAAATCATAAGCTACCTCACAATTCTCAATATAATTAGATTGTACTATAAAATCTATGAAAATAACATGAATTGAAATATTCCATCTCAAAACACCCACATTCAATGTGAATATGTATTTTATCTATAATTTCAAATCTAATTGGTCTTTTTGGAAACTATAAAATTCAGATCATCTGATGACTACTACTTAATCACCTCTATGAGCTATGAACATACAGTTAATATACTTGAGAAGTCTTAGGACAGTCTTGATTGTTATGAAATGGTCATCACACCACAAATATTGATATCTTCCTAGATTACCCTAGGCATTGGGTATATCTAGACTAGTATGTAGTTTAACACACATGACTGATCCATACATTGACATGTATGGAATCCTATACATATTTTGTGTTTCCACATGTGTATGAGAACAAATTTTATTGGAAATTTGAATTCCCTATCACATTGGAAACAATCCCCTCTTCGATTTTTTTATACTGAATCTCATCAATATCATTTTAATATATTTACCTCAAATTATGACAAGAATTCTCTTGGATCAATCAAGATGGAAATTTATAAAAAGAATATATGTTTCCATTCCGAAATCCTTCTTTGAAATGATTTTATTCAAAGAGTCATTAATAAACTATAAAATTGGTTTCTCATATCCAATAAATAATATTTCATCAACATATACTATTATAAAAAAGACATCGCTCCCATTAAAAAACATATATAAACTAGTATTGGATTCATTGTTTATAAAATAGTGTTTTATTATGGATCTATAAAATTGAATGTTCCATGACCTGGATTCTTTCTCTATTATGTGAATTGATTTTCCAAACATTCATAACATTATGGAATCATTTTTAGTCACAACTCCTTTGGGTTGTGTCATAAAGACATCTTCCTAAAGGTTCCTATTATGGAAAGCTGATTTGATCTTCGTTTTAAGAATATAATTATAATAGAAGGCCACAATGAAATTTACAATTCGAATGGATTTTAGGATAGAAAATATTTAAAATATTAAGTCATTGTAAACGTATTTATATTTTTAAAAACTTTTGAAACTATCCATTTTGTTTATGAACTAACTTCTATATCTATTTCTTATTTCTTCTTGAATACCCATTTACAACCATTTTAATTTACATCCCAAAGAGTATCTACCAAAATAAAGACTTTGTTTTGGTAAATGGAATTTCTTTCATAATTCATGGCCTCTTTCCTCTTATTAATTACTTTTCCATGCTCTAATTCCATGTATGTTAGAGGACCACTATTATCAACTATTAATGAGTTACCATATATAGAGACTAGAAAACAGTACCATTCTATTTGTCTTACCTATCTTGTAATACTCTATAGTACTTATGTCCCCAAAACATCGTATTCTATGTGGAATTGTCAAATTATTTTATACTAAATCTTTTGCATCTTTAGGATAGATTAAACCAAAGTATATCTCACTCCCACTTTTACATTTATAGATATGTTCCACTTCATGAAAACTAGGATTATTTTAACAAAAACCATTTTCTCAAAATGAATTTATATGTAGATTCCATTAATTTCCTTGGGATATCTTATAAAGATACACTTTGTACCTCAATGTTAATGTTTTTTTACACAAATATTCCTTTATAAAAGCTCACATTCCAAAAAAAGTAAGTACAAAAAAACAGGATTCCTTCCATTTCATAATTGGAATGAAATAATGTGATACTTTTTTAGTTGGAACTCATTTTAGTATGTATTATTTTGTTTATAATTTTTGTCCATAAAAGGATAATGGAAGGCACCCTTGAATCGTCACTGACATCACTATTTCCAATAATGTGTGGCTTCTCATTTTTCATACACCATTCAATTGAGTTTTATATAGAGGAGTTAGTACAGATAGAATCCCAAACTATTGTAAAAGTTAAATTAGGTCTTGATTGATATATTCTCCACCAATATATTAATGGATTTTAGTAATCATATTACCATGGTGGTTCTCATTTTCAATATTAAATTAATTTAATCATTCAATGGAATCTATCTTTTAACACATCAAGTAGATGTATTTATATATACTAAAATCATTAGTAAATGTTATGAAGTATGATTAACCACCCCTTCCATCAATATGAAATGGTTCACACACATGGTTATGAATCTGTATAAATATATATTTCACCCTTTATAATTTTAAACTAAATGGGTATTTGGTCATTTCCCCCTTTGAACATGCATGACATACCACAATTTTTTTTCAACAGAATCCAAATATCAACGTTGTTATAATTTTGGAAATCAAATTTTTTTAACCTATCCTATTAGAGTATATTATTGTTAGATGTAACATGATTCGTGTTATGTATGTTTGACATAAACTTCCATTATTATGTTTTTGTAATACAATATAAAAGGGATATTATTTAAATATTCCATTCCATAACTAATGAAATACTTATAAAAGGGAAACATTTATTAAAAAAATTGGAAATAAATACTTATGCCTCAAGTTTAGACATAGAAATAATGTTTTTGGTAATGGATGGTAGATAATAAAAATTATTCCAAACCAAGATAATTACCATTTGGAATGTGAGGTTGTGGTCATTGATAGCAATAGTATCAGTTTTAGCTTAGTTGGAAGCATGTAGATGTTCTAACCTCTCATCAATAATAAAAAATATAATCGTTCCATATACTTTAATTTATATGTGATTAACATAGGATTAATCTAATACCAAATTTGTAGAAACTAATAGATTTTAATTGATAACATATACACTAAAATCTTCCCCTTTCTTATTTAGGTATGTCTTGTATTCCCACTAATTTCTATTCATTATGAATGAAAAATAGATAGAATCCTTCCCCCTTACTCACCCCTTTATATTCCTCTTCCTGGAAGTCCATTGTGAAGAAGATTTGGGAATAGAGGTCTTCTCTTGACCGTTACTCTTATTCAACATAAGGATGGAATTTATTCATGATTTATCTCCTAATATTCTGGGGTAATAAGAGTCATCAGATCTAGGAGGGACTTCATAACGTAACTCATTTTGAAATTTACAAAAAAGATTTAGAATCACTGAGTGAGAGATATAAGAATGGGATCAGTGTACAATTTTGTATTGATTCTATTTCATAGAAACACAGGGAGCTCAATGTAGTGAATGATTTTGATAATGTGAATCCCATATAGTTCCCCTTCTCCAGAAATTCTATGAATGAGTCACTTGGAAATATCAAAATGTTTAGGTATTTATCTCTCTTGGTATAAAACTTGAAGATGATTGGGTATTCTATAAACAATCATTATTTTCATGAGACTTCAGGGGTTCATGTCACGACCCGCCCTCGGGGCCCGTGTCGTGACTACCCCAAGCCCGCCTTCCATAGGCCAGGGGCTGGCGACTAGCACCAAGGCGTAAATCCCAACAAAAAGGGAAGGCATTGCCTTTGAAAAGTAAACAAGCACCACATAGTAAGCAAGCGGAAAAGTAAACACTAAGTAAAAACTGTACAAGCTGTGCTGAAAGTAAAAGGGGCCGGAAATACAAGCCCAACTGTAAAGTACAACTGAAAGGAAAAACAACAACTGAAAGGAAAAACTGCAGCGTCGAGCCGTCCTCTGGAAGTCCCACCTGAAGGGTGGGTACAGATAGCCTCCACTACTCCTCGGGTCCACCTGACCGCTCCGAGTACGTCCCGCCCAGTGGTCCACCTCCAGGTACTGTCCTGCTCCGCACGCCTCCTCCACGATCAGTGCTGTTCGTCGTCTGTAACCAACACCATGAAGTGCGGGCATAGCCCGTGCAGGGGTGAGTATAACGATACTCAGTAGGGACCCCGAGACCCCCGAAGGTCTCCCGAAATCCACAATGGATAATCCACAAAGGAAAGATACAATCATGAAGTAACATCTGACCCGGCTTCGGTATATGCCCATACATATACCTAAGTCATCAATTCCCCGATCGGCTCCAACGTCCGAGCCCTAGCACAACCCAGTCCACACAGGAAAGCAAAACGCATACCCACACAGGATAGAACAACACAATCCACAAAGGAGAGTAAACAGTAAATCCACACAGGATAACTCAACACAATCCACAAAGGAGAGAAACACAAGATTCAGCTCACACAGGTATACCTCTTCGGATGACGATAAAGATGATCACTGAACCATCTAAGTCGTCGGACCCACGAAGGACCGATAGGTACTAACCTCGCAGTGACCCACACAGGATCGGACCCACACAGGATCGGGCCCACACAGGACCGGGCCCACGCAGGACCTGTAGGCGCTGGCTCACACAGAACCGTTGAGCGCTGACCCACGCAGGATCGGACCCACACAGGATCGGGCCCACACAGGACTGGTAGCACTGATCCACGGAGGATCGCTGAGTGCAGTAGTCATCGCAGTCCACTAAGGATCTCTGCACAATCGTCGCCGCAGTCCACGGAGGATCTCTGCACGGTCGTCGCCGCAGTCCACGGAGGATCTCTGCACGGTCGTCACTGTCGAAGTAGCAGTCGCAGCCAGCACTATGGTTCCCACACACAGCAAGCTCGTTCGGGAGGGTCCGCTCCATGAGCCGAGAGGCTGATACATCAACTGTCACGAAGTCCAAAGTTGATGTATCCAAAAGTTCTGCATCATCAACAGGAACTCAACGTCGTAGACGGCGCGTCAATCGGATGCCCGGTTTGAGAGATATTGGCATTTTCATCCCAGGGGCCCGGTTGGTTTTTAAGGCAAAACCAACCCGACCTCACTCCACCTGCGTCCAAACCTCGGGCGGAGTATGCCAAAAGATCCGTCTCACTTAGAGGAATTCAACAAAGCTGACGGCACATCAATCGGACTTCCGTAGCTCAAGATATGAGCGTTTCCGCTCCGAGGGACCGGTTGGTCTCGTGTACGAACCAACCAGACCGAACTCAAAGTATTCCTAAACCTTGAGTGCGATATACCGAAACGACCGCCTCGATCCAAGGATCGTGTTGCCGCTGACGGCAAGTCGTTTGGAGGCACGTAGCTCAAGTTACAGGCGTTTGAACGAAAACGTCCGAAGAAGGGGGGGTACGGGCCCGGGCCGACCCGGCCGGACCCCCCCTGGGTCGGCCCGAACCGGGTCGACCCGACCCGGGTCCGACCCGGTTGGCCCGGCCCGGCCCGGCCAGGGCCGGTCTGGCTCGGCCGAGCGGCAGGCGCCGCGAGCATCGACCCGCGGCCTGAGGAAAACCGCGGCCCGCGTGGGCCGCGCTGGTGAACCGCGGACGCGGCTCTGCCGCATCCCGCCTGGGCGAACCGGACCCGCGCGGCCACGGGTCTGTTGGCCGCCGCCGCGCCGGCGACCCGCGCCGCCGGCAGCTTCCGCGGGCCACCGGCGTCGTTCCGGTGGCCCGTTTTCCTTCCTGTCTGCGCCGTTGCTCCTCCCGGGATCCGTTATTTACTGCGGGATCGTCAAACATCCGTTGTGGCACGTTCCATCATCGTCCGTCAAATCCGCACAAAACGAATAACGGCGGAGGGTCGTCGGGCCATGTTCGTTTGGCCCGCACCCTCCGCGTTAGAGATAAACAATCGGGAGAAATTTATTCCACACAGGAAACAACAATTTTTAATAAGATTAAAAATTGTTCACAAAAACGGTTCTTTAATTTCATTAAAGAAACATTGATGGAAAAAAAATTAAAAAAGGGGTAATTCCCATAATATAAAATCCCTACCTCATCGATCATCGCGTGCGGGCGTTCTTCGCGGAAAAGATCGTCGCGGAAGAGAGGGATCGTCGCGTCGTCGCGGGGAGGCGTCGCGTCGTCGCGGAATCCGGTGCTGATTCGGCGAGCTCAACGAACCAAGAACAACAGATTTAAATTATTAATATTTAAATCTGTGTTTCGATTAAATCCAAAAGAAAAGAACTTGAGAGGAAAATCCGACAACACTCACCTCAAACGGTCGGTGATCGGAGATCGGAGCGTGGAAGAACGTCTCGGACGGAAGCGTCGTCGATTTCCAGGTCCGGCGTTCTTCGCGTTCTTCGCGTTCTTCGTGAGGGAGAAGAAGAAACAAGAATCCTCTCAAATTTTCCCCAAATATTTTAGGTTGGTCTTATTTTATTAATATGCCAACACACGAAAACAGGTTAAGAAACGATTGAATTAATTCGTTGAATTAATTCAACGAAAGAAACAGGCCATTTAATTCACGAAATAAACCGCCCAATTAAATGGTCTGTTAAGAATTTAGAAAACGCGTCGGTTGACTTTCATTAAGACGGGTTTTCACGGGTGCGTTTCTTAGCGGAAAGAAACGGCGGGGCTCGTGCGGGCCCCACCTCACAAATATCCTACCAAGGGGGTAGGATATTTCTGGATAGCATCTTATCCAGTTCAACTCAATTTAAGCCGCCTTTAAGTGGCTTCAAGTGGCTTCCAAGTGGCTTAAGTGAAATAAAATAAAGTTGTCGCAAAATTATTTTATTTCTTAACTTTAAGCCCGAAAATTAAAAACCACACCCGAGCAAACGCAACTCCGGAAGAGGCGTTTCCAAGCAAAAACCGGCGCTGCGATTTCATTGGTGCCCTCAGAATTCGATTCCGGGCACCGGTTCAAAAGTTAGAAAAACTCGCTCGCCCGTTCACTGAACGTACCCGAGCCAATCTTCGGAAAATGATTCTGGGCACACCGGGCCTCGGAATCATGTGCCGTCAGAAACTGCGCTCTTGTAAAATTCCAAAGAAAATTAAGAAAAACAAAATTCCCTTGAAATTTACGGGTCTTTACATTACTCCCACCTCAGGACTTTACGTCCCCGTAAAGATACATCAAAAAAAACTAGGGAAACAAATGTGGGTACTGAGCACGTATCTGAGCCTCCCACTCCCAAGTGCTCTCCTGGAGGTTCCCGTGCTGCCATCTGATGCGCACAAGAGGAATTGATCGCCCACGTAGGACCCGCTCCTGTCGATCCTCTATCTCCACTGGGACCTCCGCAAAAGTCGCTCCATCTTCCACGTCTAGCTCCCCATAGTCAATGATGTGTGTCGGGTCGTGCACGTATCTCCTCAGCTGGGATACGTGGAAGACGTCGTGTACCCGGTGCAACTGAGGTGGCAGAGCCAGACGATAAGCCACCTCGCCAACCCTGCTGAGGACCTGGAAGGGTCCGATGAAGCGTGGAGACAACTTGTCGCCTCGGCCAAATCTCCTCAAACCACGTCGAGGTGAGACCCGCAAGAAGACGTGGTCGCCATCCTCGAACTCTAGTGGCCTCCGCCTCCTGTCAGCATATGACGTCTGTCGACTCTGTGTTGTCCTCATCCGCTCCTGGATGACCTGGACCTTCTCTGTCATGGCCCGGACCATCTCTGGTCCCACAAGTGCTGACTCTCCCGGGTCTGTCCAGCACAAAGGAGATCTGCAAGGCCTGCCGTACAACACCTCGTAGGGTGCCATCCCGATGGTGGAGTGGTATTTGTTGTTGTACGCAAACTCTACCAAGGGTAGGTGGTCCTCCCAGCTGCGACCAAAGTCGGGGACACATGCACGGAGCATGTCCTCGAGATTCTGAATGGTCCTCTCCGTCTGACCATCCGTCTGAGGGTGAAAGGCGGTGCTCAGACGTAGTCGTGTCCCGAACGCCTCCTGCAACCCCTTCCAAAGCCAGTAAGTAACACGAGCGTCCCGATCGGAGACGATAGTCGATGGCACACCGTGAAGTCATACAATCTCCTGAACGTAGAGACGCCCCAAGCTCTCCACTGAGCCCTGCTCTCGGATGGGAAAGAAGTGTGCCGACTTGGTGAGTCGGTCTACAATCACCCAAATGGAATCATGACCTCTGGAAGTGCGTGGAAGTCCAGTCACAAAGTCCATAGATATCTCGTCCCACTTCCACTCCGGGACCTCCAAGGGTTGTACCAAACCTGCTGGTACCTGATGCTCTGCCTTTACCTGCTGGCAGGTGAGGCACCGTGAAACGAACTCTACCACAGCCTTCTTCATGCCCGGCCACCAGTGCTGTCGTCTGAGATCCTGGTACATCTTCGCCACTCCAGGATGTACCACCAAAGGAGATGTTTGATATGCTCTCATCACCTCCTCTCGTAAAGTGACTGGTACCAAGGTACGTCCTCTGAAAAGGACATCGTGCTCTGCTCCAAGGGAGAAACCATCAAGTGCCTGTTCCGAGGATATCTGTGCACGTCGTGTCTCACAGTCAACGTCCCCATGCTGTGCCTCTCTGACCTGCTGGAGAAGTGGAGGAGAGACTGTGAGAGACTGAAGGAAGGCTGCTCCATCTCTATCCACGAAGGATATCTGCAAAGCGGCTAGCTGCTCTGTCTCCTCCTCAAGTAGCTGGATGCCCGTCCTCCTGCTGAGGGCATCAGCCACCACGTTCCCCTTCCCAGGAGTATAGACTATCTCAAAGTCATAGTCCTGGAGGAACTCGAGCCATCGCCGCTGTATCAGGTTCAGTTCCTTCTGAGAGAAGATGTACCTGAGACTCTGGTGGTCAGAAAAGACTGTGAAGCGCTCGCCCATCAGACAGTGTCGCCATGTCTTCAGGGCAAAGACCACTGCTGCCAACTCCAAGTCATGGGTAGCGTAGTTCTGCTCATGAGGCCTCAACTGACGTGATCCGTAGGCAATCACGGCCCGCTCCTGCATCAGGACACACCCAAGTCCGGTCCCTGATGCATCGCAGTAGACTACGTATCCAACTCCCTCCTCAGGCAACCTCAAGATAGGTGCGCTGGTCAACCTCTGCCTCAGCTCCTGGAAGCTCTGCTAACATCTGTATGACCACACGAAGGGTTTCCCCTTCTTCGTCAACGCTGAGAGTGGGGCCGTAACTCTGTAGAAGTCCGGCACAAATCTCCGATAGTATCCGGCTAGGCCCAAGAAACTCCGCACCTCTGTCACGCTCTTGGGTGGCTCCCAAGCTTGCACTGCCTCGATCTTCGCGGGATCCACTGCAACTCTCGCCTCAGAAATGAAGTGCCCCAAGAAGTGGACCTCACGTAACAAGAACTGACACTTCGAGAGCTTTCCATAAAGCTGGTGCTCTCGGAGTGTGTCTAGTACAACACGCAGGTGGTAGGCGTTCTCCTCCTCCATCGTCGAGTACACCAAAATGTCGTCGATGAAGACCACGAAAAATCGATCGAGGTATGGCTGGAAGATTCTGTTCATGAGGCTCATGAACACTGCTGGAGCGTTGGTCACGCCGAAAGGCATAACCAAGAACTCATAGTGGCCATACCGACTCCTGAAGGCCGTCTTCTGCACATCCTCATCTCGAACTCTAAGCTGATGATAGCCTGACCTGAGGTCTATCTTTGAGAACCACCGTGCTCCCTTGAGCTGGTCGAAGAGGTCATCAATCCTGGGTAGCGGATACTTGTTCCTCACTGTCACCTGATTCAGGCGACGATAATCGACACACAGTCGCAAGCTCCCGTCTGCCTTCTTGGCGAACAAAATCGGGGAAGCCCAGGGAGAAACACTGGGTCGGATGAACCCCTTGCCCTGCAAGTCCTCCAACTGTACCCGCAGCTCTCGAAGCTCAGCGGGGGCCATCCGATACGCTGGAGTGGATATCGGGGCTGTCCCGGGGTACAGGTCAATATAAAAGTCTACCTCTCTGCGAGGAGGTAGTCCTGGAACGTCGTCGGGAAAGACTTCCGCGTACTGATCCACCACTGCAGGAAAACTGGGACTCCGCATGTCAACTACTCCCAGGATGAGGCTAGCCAACTGATGAGTGATGGGCTGACCTCTCCTCTGCGTGAGTCCATCCTGTGCTGCTAAGGCTCCCTTCTCGCCGGTGAAGGTGAACCTGCTTCCGTCGGTGCGCACACATCGCACCTTGCGCCTAATGCAGTCAATCTGAGCATGGACCGTAGATAACCAATCCATGCCCAAGATGATGTCGTAAGGCCTCGACGCCACTACAAGAAGATCCCAGCCAAAGCTCTCGCCTCTTAGAGTAAGTTCACACTGCCGGCACCAGTGCGTAATCGTCGAGTCTGCTCCCGTAGGAGTCTCTAGCCGTAAGGATCGAGCCAACGGCTCTGTCGGAATCTCTGAGCTCCGAACAAGGGCAGTGGCTATGAAAGAGTGACTCGCTCCTGTGTCTATCATAACTACAACAAGGGTGGAATAGACATAGATCGTACCTCGAATCATCTCCGGCGCACCGTGGTCGTAGGCCTCCGCTACCAGGAGCTGAGCCTGTCTCTGCCCGCCAGCTCCCTGTGGTCGGGGTGGGCCTCCTGGTGGTGGTGGTGGCAGAGCCTCAAAGCGTCGCCCACCACCTGCTGCTCGGCCAACTCCTCTACCTCGTCCGCCTCCTCCCTGCGGACCGCCACGGTCGACCCTCTGCCTCTGCCTGGGTGGTCCCTCCACCGTCTGCTGACCCTCGGTACGACGGGTTGGGCAGTCATGAGCCATGTGGCCCTGCCCACCGCACTCGTAGCACTGCCTGCCTCTCAGAAGGCTGGCTCCGCGATGTGTGCCCTGCACCGCTGAGCCAGTGTCCCGGGGTCGTCTGCCAGAAGGTCGGGTCTACCTGGAACCCTGAGTCATCTGTCGGCTACCTGCTGCCGAAGACTCCGCTATCTGCCGCCCTGCGGTAGGTCTCACTGTGGACTCAGCCAGGAAGCTCTCGATCAGGAGGGCTCGCTCCAGTACTCCAGCCTGGGTCGGGATGCTGAGGGAGATCAGCGATGCCCTAATCTCGTGTCTCAATCCCTGCTCGAAGGTCCGGGCCCGGAAGAAGGGGTCCCGTACCATGTCTATCGAGTAGCGAGATAGGTCGGTGAACCTCGCCGCGTACTGAGCGACCGTCAAGCTGCCCTGCCGCAGCTGAAGAAGCTCCTGGATGCGCACCGCACGGAGGGTGGCTGGGATGAACTCTGAGCGGAAGAGGCTCTCGAAGTCCGTCCAGATGAGGGTGGCCTCATCGTGTACCTGGAGCATCAGGCTCCACCAGCGTCCGGCTACTGCGTGCAGTAGGCTCACCACGAGGATCACCATGAGGTCTGCTAGTGTCCTCACTAGCCTGAAAACTCGGACGACCGCCTCCAGCCAGTCCTCGGCTGCCTGGGGGTCCGAATCCCCACGGAACCTGGGTGGTCGCTGGCGCTGGAACTCGTGCAGAGCTCCGAGGCATCGTGCGTCGTCAGCTGCCAGTGCTGGAAGAATCGGGGGCTCGGCGAGTAAAGGTACCGTCGGTGCCTCTGCTGTCAACGGGCCCTGTACCGAGGCCTCATCGCTCGGTGGGCTGTCGTCGCGCCCTACTCTAGGAACCCTAGCTGGCTGCTGTCGTCGTGCCATCCTAAAAAGGAAACAACTGCACCATGGTCAGAACAGTATACCTGGTGAGCTGACACAACTAATCAAAAAGAAAACTTGAAACACACATGCAATCAATGTTTTCGTGCATTAAGTCGGGAATCAGAAGTCAGGGTCCTGGTGTGTGGATACGTCAGCCGCCGCACCAACACTGGAGTCCCTGGACTGATAACCACACTCAATACGCTAAACACTATTGCTTCACATTGAAGAAAGATCAGAGTCTGCGGTAGAACCGACCCCTTTGATACCAATTTGTCACGACCCACACTCAGGGCCCGTGCCGTGACTACCCCAAGCCCGCCTTCCATAGGCCAGGGGCTAGCGACTAGCACCAAGGCGTAAATCCCAACAAAAAGGGAAGGCATTGCCTTTAAAAAGTAAACAAGCACCACATAGTAAGCAAGAGGAAAAGTAAGCACTAAGTAAAAACTGTACAAGCTGTGCTGAAAGTAAAAGGGGCCGGAAATACAAGCCCAACTGTAAAGTACAACTGAAAGGAAAAACTGCACCGTCAAGCCGTCCTCTAGAAGTCCCACCTGAAGGGTGGGTACAGATAGCCTCCACTGCTCCTCGGGTCCACCTGACCGCTCTGAGTACGTCCCGCCCAGTGGTCCACCTCCAGGTACTGTCCTGCTCTGCACGCCTCCTCCACGATCAGCGCTGTTCGTCGTCTGCAACTAACACCACGAAGTGCGGGCATAGCCCGTGCAGGGGTGAGTATAACGATACTCAGTAGGGACCCTGAGACCCCCGAAGGTCTCCCGAAATCCACAAAGGATAATCCACAAAGGAAAGATACAATCACGAAGTAACATCTGACCCGGCTTAGGTATATGCCCATACATATACCTAAGTCATCAATTCCCTGATCGGCTCCAACGTCCGAGCCCTAGCACAACCCAGTCCACACAGGAAAGCAAAACGCATACCCATGCAGGATAGAACAACACAATCCACAAAGGAGAGTAAACAGTAAATCCACACAGGATAACTCAACACAATCCACAAAGGAGAGAAACACAAGATTCATCTCACACAGGTATACCTCTTCGGATGACGATAAAGATGATCACTGAACCATCTAAGTCGTCGGACCCACGAAGGATCGATAGGTACTAACCTCGCAGTGACCCACACAGGATCGGACCCACACAGGATCGGGCCCACACAGGACCGGGCACACACAGGACCTGTAGGCGCTGGCTCACACAGAACCGCTGAGCGCTGACCCATGCAGGATCGGACCCACACAGGATCGGGCCCACACAAGACCGGTAGCACTGATCCACGGAGGATCGCTGAGTGCAGTAGTCGTCGCAGTCCACTGAGGATCTCTGCACAATCGTCACCGCAGTCCACGGAGGATCTCTTCACGGTCGTCGCCGCAGTCCACGGAGGATCTCTGCACGGTCGTCGCTGTCAAAGTAGCAGTCGCAGCCAGCACTAGGGTTCTCGCACACAGCAAGCTCGTTCGGGAGGGTCCGCTCCACGAGCCGAGAGGCTGATACATCAACTGTCACGAAGTCCGAAGTTGATGTATCCAAAAGTTCCGCATCGTCAATAGGAACTCAACGTCGCAGACGGCGCGTCAATCGGACGCCCGGTCTGAGAGATATTGGCATTTTCGTCCCAGGGGCCCGGTTGGTTTTTAAGGAAAACCCAACCCGACCGCACTCCACCTGCGTCCAAACCTCGGGCGGAGTATGCCAAAAAATCCGTCTCACATAGAGAAATTCAACAAAGCTGACAGCACGTCAATCGGACGTCCGTAGCTCAAGATATGAGCATTTCCGCTCCGAGGGCCCGGTTGGTCTCGTGTACGAACCAACCTGGGTGAAATCAAAGTATTCCGAAACCTTGAGTGCAATATAACGAAACGACCGTCTCGATCCAAGGATCGCGTTTCCACTGACGGAGAGTCGTTTGGAGGCACATAGCTCAAGTTACGGGCGTTTGAACGAAAAAGTCCAAAGAAGGGGGGGACGGGCCCGGGCCGACCCGGGTCCGACCCGGTTGGCCCGGCCCGGCCTGGCCAGGGCCGGTCCGGCTCGGCCTAGCGGCAGGCGCCGCGGGCGTCGACCCGCGGCCTGAGGAAAACCGCGGCCCGCGTGGGCCGCGCTGGTGAACCGCAGACGCGGCTCTGCCGCGTCCCGCCTGGGCGAACCAGACCCGCGCGGTCGTGGGTCCGTTGGCCGCCGCCGCCGCCGCTTCAGCCGCGGCGGCGCGCCGGGGCGCCGCCGGCAGCTTCCGCGGGCCGCCGGCGTCGCTCCGGTGGCCCGTTTTCCTTCCCGTCTGCGCCTTTGCTCCTCCTGGGATCCGTTCTTTACTGCGGGATTGTCAAACATCCGCTGCGGCACGTTCCGTCATCGTCCGTCAAATCTACACAAAACGAAGAACGGCGGAGGGTCGTCGGGCCGTGTTCGTTTGGCCCGCACCCTCCGCGTTAGAGATAAACAACCGGGAGAAATTTATTCCACACAAGAAACAACAATTTTTAATAAGATTAAAAATTGTTCACAAAAACGGTTCTTTAATTTCTTTAAAGAAACATTGACGGAAAAAAAAATTAAAAAAGGGGTAATTCCCATAATATAAAATCCCTACCTCGTCGATCGTCGCGCGCGGGCGTTCTTCAAGGAAAAGATCGTCGCAGAAGAGAGGGATCGTCGCGTCGTCGCGGGGAGGCGTCACATCGTCGCGGAATCCGGTGTTGAGTCGGCGAGCTCAACGAACCAAGAACAACAGATTTAAATTATTAATATTTAAATCTATGTTTCGATTAAATCCAAAAGAAAAGAACTTGAGAGGAAAATCCGACATCACTCACCTCAAACGGTCGGTGATCGGAGATCGGAGCGTGGAAGAACGTCTCAGACGGAAGCGTCATCGATTTCCGGGTTCGGCGTTCTTCGCGTTCTTCGCGTTCATTGCGTTCTTCGCGAGGGAGAAGAAGAAACAAGAATCCTCTCAAATTTTCCCCAAAGATTTTAGGTTGGTCTTATTTTATTAATATGCCAACACACGAAAACAGGTTAAGAAACGATTGAATTAATTCGTTGAATTAATTCAACGAAAGAAACAGGCCATTTAATTCAAGAAATAAACCGCCCAATTAAATGGTCTGTTAAGAATTTAGAAAACGCGTCGGTTGACTTTCATTAAGACGGGTTTTCACGGGTGTGTTTCTTAGCGGAAAGAAACGGCGGGGCTCGTGCGGGCCCCACCTCACAAATATCCTACCAAGGGGGTAGGATATTTCTGGATAGCATCCTATCCAGTTCAACTCAGTTTAAGCCGCCTTTAAGTGGCTTCAAGTGGCTTTCAAGTGGCTTAAGTGAAATAAAATAAAGTTGTCGCAAAATTATTTTATTTCTTAACTTTATGCCCGAAAATTAAAAACCACACCCGAGAAAACGCAACTCCGGAAGAGGCGTTTCCAAGCAAAAACTGGCGCTGCGATTTCATTGGTGCCCTCAGAATTCGATTCCGGGCACCGGTTCAAAAGTTAGAAAAACTCGCTCGCCCGTTCACTGAACGTACCCGAGCCAATCTTCGGAAAATGATTCTGGGCACACCGGGCCTCGGAATCAGGTGCCGTTAGAAACTGCGCTCTTTTAAAATTCCAAAGAAAATTAAGAAAAAAAAAATTCCTTGAAATTTACGGGTCTTTACAGTTCACCTCATATGTATGAAATAATTAAATAGTGAACGTCAACCATAAAGATCATGTATTATTCGTCGATATAAGACAATCCATTAGTTTCCTCCTTATCTAGAATATTACGTAATGAGGATATAGAACATAATATTTTCATTCATGGTGAAACAATACATGATGGTGTCTAAACCATTCTTATAATTTACAGCGAGTGATAAGATGATCTTACTCTAATATAGATAACATTGATAATGTGGATGATTAACATGGAATTTAATATTCAATTTATTATAGTGTATTATTAGTATTTTTGTGATTATAGATCATGTGAGTCAAAATGAATTTAATTTTATTAAGTCTAAAATTATTTTATCATATCTCAATGACCTTCCCTATAGAACATATAATGTTATATCACTCAAAAAAATCATTGTAAATGGTTCATATTTCCCTTCTTGATAATATATTGTTTAGACATGAAATCTATAAGATTAAATTTATGTAGGCAGTCTAGATAATAGTTGGATTGCAGTTCCTTTATACTTTGAGAGGACTCCCCATTACAAAGTCCTAATAGGGATTTATTCTACACATCCCCCCAAATTTTTATTAGATATAACTTTTTTGTTAAACTAAATTCAAGTTTGGTTATATTAAACAAAAAATCATCATGTTAACTCCCCAATAAAAGTAAACATCCATACGTTTACAGTATAAATTCTTAGTTCTATATTTTCATTCCCAGTAATGTAGTGGAAGGTGTAGTCTAGATTAATGTTAAATTGATGGATTTTTTATTTTATGTTCTCTTATTATTTATTTTCATTTATATATCTTGTTAAAAAAAATTATTTTACTTTATTTATTAATCGTTTTCTGATAAAACATTATCCATAATCTATTTATTTACATTTCATGTTTTCATATTAATCCATTTATTTAGGTGATCACAAGATAGAATCCATATTATAAATAATGCACAATGAAATAATAAATAATTAAACAAATTAATTTTTGATAAGCTTATATAAATGTTTATATATTGATGGAACAATAAATTAACATCTCACCATTGATAATAACTGCTTATGTTTTTCATGGTATAAGTTGTAGTATTAAACGTGTCCCCCATTGTTTTACTTGTGCTGGAATCATCTAGGATGGTATTTAACTGCCTACACATGCCTTGGGATGTACCATTTTTTACTCATATTTATAACTCACATGCAGTTGAGGGGAACCAATTGACTAGTTTAAGGGAATTATATTAGTACACATAGAGATGATGGTCCTATATATTAATAGAGGGAACTATGACATTTATACCATCAAAGATAATTTAATAATAAATAACTCTGTCCCCTTAAAATTAATTAAATTAAATATACCAATATATACACTAGTCCTTGTCAGGCTCATGAATGGCCATAGATATGAAATGAATTCCAAAAATTATAAATGGTTAGAATTCATTACAGAATAAATATTTATTATTGAGATAAAAAAGATTTAATTAGTTAATTATTAATTTTTTTATTGTAATGAAAATCCAAATTCCCTTGTAGATACATATTATTAAGAAATATGAGGAAACTAAATGGCATGACCAATAAGTAAAATTAACTAAAATATATTATTTTAGTATACTAAATTATTTTAAACCTTATATTAAAATGTCAAACTCATTAGGTAAAAATAAATATAACAATATTTCAATTCTATAATTACTTATTTAATGTAATTTTAATTATATCATATATTGGTAGACTACATGGTGTGTATTATTGAGCTACCCTTCATGTATCAAATATTTGGATACCCGGGATGCACCCCTAGGGTTCCAACATGTAACTAGGATAGAATACGTGAAATGTACTAACCATTAAACATTATGGGGTCCACATTCCATGTGAATATGAAAAACTCCCTGAGATTCAACATGTATCTCAGATGATTACCAAAAATATAATCATGAGAAACACATCATGTGATCCAAATTTCATGTCTATGAACAACCCATGAAATAAATATGTGTGATTCTCATATGTGGGAATACATGATCGTGTACAAGATAGTTTTACATCATGTATCTCTCATGTCGCATGATTTTATAAATCATAAAATTTCTCAATATGTATTTTGAATTTCTAAATTATTTTAATACAAACCATACAATCCATATACACATCATGTTCATCATAAATGCTTTAGGATGCTTGTATCAGGTGGCTTTGACCATGTATTTGAACACAATGTTTACATGAATTTCTCCTGTTAAACTCTGCTGAACACATGATTTGTATACCTATTGAATGCCAAATATTTTGACATGTCATGTTATATTTTTTCCAAGTCCACTTTCAGTGTAATCAAAATGCACCATGTGTAATTAATATTTGGAATTACATGTATCACATTACAAGAACATATACAGTGCACATAGGTATACAATGTTTATACCAACTACATGTTGTTTAACCCTATAATAATAGTGAACATTTAACAAAAATGGTCTTGGTCTATTCATCCTTATTTATATTTATTAAATTCCCAAATGAATATTTAATTAAATATTTAATTCCTAAATAATTATTTAATTACTAATACACTGAATACATAATTATTAAATATTTAATAACTATTTTTGATCAAAAAATCATTAATGAAATTATTCCTATATCTTGAGAATAATATTTAATCTATTAATTAAAATCAAATCTAAATTAATCTAGGTATAGGGAAGAACTTCATGGGGGACCCTATAGGACTCTTTCTCATTAGAATCAGGTGGGATTTCCTCAAGTTGACGATTACTTTCTAAAACAAGGTCATGGAATCTAAGAGAATAAACTTAATGTCACTAGGTTGACAACCACATATGAATTCACATTGTTAAATATAATTTTTTAACTCAATATCTCATCAAGAAGGTATCAAATCTGTTTCATAAATCGATAGAATCAATATTGATTTCTTTAACTATTTGAAATAAACACATTGATAAACCATGGCCATTGAATTTCATGTGACAATTATATTCCAATAAAAACACAGAGATATCACATTGATAAAGGTGGAAGTCTTAATTACATCCTTGACTATTTCATTAATAAAATATCACTCATGAAGTAACAAATATATCCAACTTCTCTATAAAATTTATATTTATGGTATAATCAGTAAATATATTTGTGTGTAAGGTAATATTTTTTAATAACAATCTTAAAGTCTAAGGACCATCATAAATACTCATATATAGACATATATGGTGACACCAAAACCTGAATAATTCGTACGGGAAGGTATATTTTCATAAAATCTTATCTTGAATATTACCAATTGCTCACTTAAAGAGAAGAAGTATTATCCTCTGTTGTGTACTCATACATGACATTCTATATACTATATTTCTTATCATAGTACATTATCCAACTATAAAAATATATATAAGAATATTTTCATGGAACATCAATGTTCACAACATATAAGGGAATTTCTATGACCTTCTCAATGTGATAAATACCATATGACCATATTATATTAAATTCATACATAACAATGAACAATAAATAATAATTTGATTTTAATAATATTAAAATATTCTAATATACGTGTAATCAATGTACAAATAGTTTGTCCCAGAAAGTAGACTCAACGTACACAACCCAAGCCTTTCATTGAAAAATCTCTATATATAACAAAAACTAATATACTACATGTTATTGTGAGTTGAAAAATAATTATTTTCCTCTTTTTGAAATCAATAAATATTTTATAACATTCATTAATTCATATATAATTTACCAATATTCATGTCAAAATAGTTTTTGGGATAGATAATCATGAAAAATTTCTTAACAACATTGGTAGAAACTATTTAATCTATAAAAACTATGGATTTCTCTAAAATATGTGGGTCTAGGTGATTCCTCTATTTCGGTTAATTTTTAAGGGTCCATATAAAGTATCTAACATTTGATCATGTTCCTTAATAATGTGAATTTCTATATCTAAAATTCAAACATACTAAACATAGTATTCATTTTCTCTATTATTTTTGTCAGTAGAAAAAACCTTATATTATCTTAATGTTCCCCCTTCCTCTTGAAGTAAATGATAAAATCATTAACAAATTATATCAAAAAATTCCATGGTATTATTTCGACAATATATTATTCAAAGACATGAAGATTTCAAGGGAATTAGTATGTCGTGTGTGGAACATTGTGAACTCATAATGTTTATACCTTGTACAAATGGGTGTCATATGAATATCATCCATATTTTACCCTATTTGATAATATCTAGAATGATAAAACATGTATGAAGAGTAATTATCTCTTAAAAGTTGATTGAATAAGTCATCAGTCATTGGTAGTGGATAATTTTTCTTTATAGTGATATATTTGAGCCCTTGGAAATCAATACATAGCCATATTGACTCATCCATTTTCTTGAGAAGTTGAACTGCTACACCCTAAGGTGACACACTATGTTGTATGAACCGTTTTTCAAAATGATATCGTATCATCATCATTAACACATCCATTTCAATCAATTCCAACCTATATTGGAGTTTAGATACAGGAGTAGCTCGCAGTATAAGGAAAATTGATAACTCTACCTTGTGATCATGGGGAAAGCAATGTTAATATTCATGAAATACATCTGTATATTTCATTACATTGGGGAATTTCATCATGTTTTATACATTACTTAAAACAATCCATTTTAGAAATATGTTTTTCTTCCCTATGTATCACTACCCACAACAGTTGGGAATTTTCTAAAGGAGATTCATGATCATCCATGCATTTTTAATAGTGAATGAGAAGGATTTAAATATATGATAAGATTTTGTTTTTTGATAATTTCATGTGATCTTTATATAATCAGTTCCAATCCATGCCAAGTATGGCATAAAATTCCATGAAGGGAATAATTATAAAATTTTATAGATAAATCTTCCCACAAACACTAATATGAGATGATTAAAACACCTGGGTAGAATTGATCACATCACTATGTGTTCTTATGGTTATCTCTACTTCCATGTATCTATATTTTTATTCAATATTTCTAGAAAACTTATAGGATATAATAGAATGTGTGTACCCCGAATCAAATAAAAAAATTATTTTATGGATTTAATAGTAAGTTTACCTAATACATCATCACTTTCTAGTTCCAAATTTATAGTGTTGATGGAATAAGATATCCCTTTATACAATATATTTTTTGGTAATTTACATTAATTACACTCAATGACATGGGGATTACTGAAGTATGTTTTATATTAACCTTTCTCCTTATAAATGATGTATTGAACCAATGGTGTAACATTTAGAGTTTACTTCATTTCATCTATCATGTTGGTCATATTCTTCATGTCTCATCAACATTCATGATATTGGTTTCCTTCCCTCCCACACTTGAATAACTTACATGTCCCTTTGACTCAATTACCATGATTCTTCATTTCACATTTTCACATGTTTTTTGTTGGATCTTCATTCCTCCACTGTCACTTTATCCACCAAATTGATTGTGTAATATTCACTTCTTTTCTCCATGTCAATGGGACCATTCTCCAAACTCTACATCTACCTTCATATCACATCAAAATACTTCTTCAATTCTAAAAAATTATCATAAATCTAAAGAATATGAAAGTGGTTGTTTAAAACCAATAAATAATCAATCCATTTTTGCTATCGTTATTGATAAAAAACCGAAGGAATATTTTATATGACATATGATTGTTTCCTTGTATGTTATTAAATATTAACCCTTATTTTTATTAATATTTTAAAATTATCCCTTTTTCTGCATATCAAGGGTTCAATGGGAATTATTTTTATGAAATAAATTCTTAATGTCTCCCAACTCTATTTCAACACTTTCATCATTCAACATTGTTTTCTTTATGCAATCCCACAATTGATTGGAATATACAGGTAAATAATTGATGGGTAATGTCACCTTCTCCTTCTTATAATACTATATCATAGAACAGATCATCACTTTTGAGTTAACCCATTGTTTCACTAATAGTAGATCAGTAGGTCCCCTAAACTTGAATGGTCAATGTCGTATAAGGTAATCGATCGCTAGTTATTACTTATTTGGATAATATCAATGTGAGACATGTTTAAATGTATTTTTCGTAGCCAAAGATAGTGGGGTAATAATATCTCTTATCTTTTTAACTCCATATCCCATCATATTGGAATAATTTAAAAAAAATCCATTTTCCATTTCATAGGTCATTCGGAAGGATTCTCCATGATTCCAAAATTATCTAAATATAACATCATTGTTCAAATTTTATATTAACAAATAATGAATAAAAAATTTCTTACTAAATGAAAATTAAATCTAAAGTTGTATCTTATGTTATCCCTTTGTTTATCCTTTTTCTTATGTGATGAATCTAAGATGTTTTCCTATAATTAGAGTTATCCTGATGGAATCTATTAAAATTTTTTAATAAAAATATTTCCCAATTAAATAAACCATACCATTGATACAATTTATGGGAACCTAATTTTTTATTATATTAATATTACATGATATTTAAGTTAAACTTTATAATTGGGATACATTCAAGGATAGAAAGTAATTTTATCTTCGAAAAAATTGGTTCATACATTACATATAAATTAAAAATAAACATCATTTCAATTATTCATCAAATATCTAATAAATTATCTCAAATTATCCTTTTACATATAATAACCTTAGTGTATACATCAGACAATGTGGTGAGCTAAAATACCAGTAAGGGGAAGGATATGATAGGAAGAATACGAGTCATGAATCAACTGTACATGGGTGAGAATAATCATTATCATATCAAAATAATGTGATGATAATTATTCAAAGGGAGATACGTATATAATGGTGTGTAATGTGGAATATTCATAATAATGAATCATTATTTCATACTGTTCAAATACTACAAATATCTAAGAATAAATCCTAAATCATTTTAACAGATAATATATGTGCATATATTATAACATCATAATAGTGAATAAAGTTAGAATCATGTTCAAACATAATAAACATTATTAAATGAGATATATCATATTATAATATGCATTTAAAGAATATAAAATTCATATCCATCCTATCGCATCATAAAATTATCATAGTTATTCCATCTATATGGAAAGATAACATATAACAATAATGGTCAAGAAATAAACCCATGGAATTGAATGAGTTTCATAAAGGAGGCATAAATAATACATTATGGAATATCCTTTGGGGTTCCAAAATGAATAAGGTAAATCAATTTATAGAACAAAACACCATCATTATTGATTGGAGAAGAAGTAACTCCCGAGGATTTCATGTGATGTTTCAGCAGTTAAAATATTTTCAACATAGATTTGTAAATGGGTTAAAATGAATTTAAAATGGGGAGAAACGGGTAGATCACTAAAAAAGGTAAATAATCACGAAAGGATATTTTAAGTAAATTATAAAAAAAAATATAATTAAAATAATATAAAATATGATATAACTCTAAAAATAATTTGTGTTCAATCACCCCCTTACCATAAATTCCACTTTATTTCATCTCATCTCCACCAACTAAATTATAAACATAGCATTATTAAGAGATGGAAAATGAAGTAAATTATAGTCAAATTTCTTATATTTAACAATTATCTTCATTTTATTATGATGCTTAATTTTCATCAGTTAAATAGAACCATTTTTATATAATATTTTCATTAAAATATCTCGTCTTTATTGGATTTAATGATCTTGATTTATTTATAAATATTTATTATTAAAATTAATTAAATAATAAATTAATTACTTATATATATTATAAATAATTTATTATAATCATTCATATGATTTTTGGTAATAAAATAATTGACAACGTCCTCATTGGTTGTTAATCGACCTTTAATAGGACGTTGTTGAAAGAAGAAGTTGTCTATTGATGTTGTATATTTGAAAATTACAATATGTTGACATCATCAACATAATTATAAATAATATATAATTAATATTTGAGAATTTTTGTTGGAAAGAGACCGAAAAAAGGTGTAATATTATAGAAAAAATGAATACAGATATTGTTTAAAACTTACATTTTTTCATTGTTTCTTCTTTTATCTAACCCAAAACATCTTAATTTCGTAGAGGTGAGTGTCTGTATAATGATCCTAAGTATTCATAGGGTCTTAAGATATACTATTTTATCATATATTGGGATTTTTTATGTTTAAGTGAAGTGGCTGGCAATGGGGTGGGTGAGGGGTTATTTATACTCAAGGATGGATATTTTTGACATAAAAAAATCAAATAAAATATGTTATATTAAGAAAACCATTATATATTAATATTTTTTAAATTATAAAATATATTTGATTAAAATAACATGATTTTATTCATTTCTAGAACCTTATAGTTTGAATTCATTTGTTTAATCAAAATAATCTTGTAAAAAATGTAAAATAACATTTCAATGTAATATTATAGATTTTAGACTTTGAAAATAATGTTTCAGTTAGGAATTTAAATTATAGGAATTTTTTAACTTACTAAACATGTTTTTGGTTGATCCAAAAATTATATAATTTATTAGGTCATTAATAAATCATTAATGATGTTATTTAAGAAAAAATTGTAAAAAAAATGAATTTTTACTGTTCGCCAAAAAATTAATGTATTTCGTAAAATTTATAAATAAAACACCTTTAGAAATTATATATTTTTTCATCTAAAAATAATATTAATTTTATAATATTAATTTTATATTATATTTAATTATCATTATTAATTTATTTTTTATGTTTTTTATGAAATAAAGTAAAAATTAATTTAATAAAAATATCATATATTTTGTTTCAGTTTTTAAACAAGATATTTATTTTATAACATTTTAATAATTAATTTTTTATTAAATTACTTATGATATAATTTATATATGTTGAAGTTTACCAATTTTAGGTCAAATTAATGTTCCGGTTATCATGTTATTTTTCCCAATTTCTATCTTAATATTCCCAATGAAAAGTTTACAATTGAAAAGTTCTCATTTTTATTCTAATGATCATATATACTCCTATAAATACTAAATAATTATTTAATAGATTATTCTCTACAATTATACCCATGGTTATATATTTTCCAAAAATAATATTTTTGTGGGTTTAGTGAGAGTTTATTTCATATATATACTTTTGTTCATGGGAGCGATAATGCTAGAAGATCGAGGTGATCTAAATTTTATCATTATAATTTTATTATTTTATATATTTTACCCCTTGTAATATTTTTAATTTTAATGTGTTTAGATTCTAGATAATGTAATGATTTTTATTCACAAAATAATGTGTTACTAGTTTCTATATGTTTTGTTTGTGTATAATATAATATAATACATATAATGGCCCTAGCCTGCGCATACAAACTCAAGTCATATAAATAATGCATATTTTCTCGAAAAAGTGAACGAAAACAAAACATTTATTACATATGAAAAAATTTCTAGTCTATTTTAGAAAATTAGATAAATGTCTTATAACCTAACAACAATGTAAGAAATAAAATAATAAAAAAGACTTCATGTGTGCTAAATCCAAAAGGAAAATATACTAAACCTATGAGTATAAATTTAAAATAGATGGTGAGCGTTAATTATCCTGGTAATGGGTTTTTAAAAATATTAGACTAATACCTTGAAATTGTTTATTTGAAAATTAAATCTATGATATATTTGGAAATACCTTTTGAACTGCTTATTGAAATCACTTATTATTTTAAAATACTACACTGCTTTAAAAATTAATTATGCTCAATGATTTCTTTAAACATATTCTTGTTATTTTTATGAAAACAATATGAAATCTTCCTCAAAAAAATATAATAGTTCAACATGAAATGTTGATGGATGTCCTGGGCCGACCCACATGTTGAGGGGTGGGTTAACTTTCTAATTCCCCACCATATTTAAAACATTCGTGTGCATGATTTTATTATAAAATATTGATCTTTTTTAATAGTTCTATACAATATTCAATTATTTTTCTAATTTAAAAAAACTACGACAACATGTGCTAATAAATTATTTCACACATATATCTTAATTAATATAGCTTCTGATAAATTAGAGTAACTGAATTTCACCGCTTTTCAAAAATACCTTGAATATTATCAATATTCTCACATAAAACAAACTCAAAACAAATTCCATAGTATATATGATTAAATACACATATGAAATCAATTAATAAACACTACCACATTCATGACCTTCCATGAATTATATATTATGGCTATATCAAATACAAATTATGACATTCATGTATGTTTGTAAACTTTGAGCACATGAAATGATAGGTTTTATTTAGCATATGCACATAAAATTAAAACAATAAACATAAAATGAATGTTTTAATAAATGATATATATCTCCAATAGATTTATTTTATCCTAATAAAATTAAAAATTTAACAATTAAAAAATTATATTTTTATATTGTTTAAAAATATCTTATATATATTTAAAAAATTAGATTTATTTATTTATTTATTTGTAAATAAAACATAAATGGATAGATTAAAATCAATCTCAAACCCTTCTATATTGATTTGAATCTAAATTATTAGTGCCTTTTAAATTATTAAATAAATTAAAATATGAATATATATATATATATATAAATATTTTACTTCTTTATATACATAAATGGATAGTTTGAAATCAAAATAATCCCTTACAAACCATTAACATTTTTCGATAAAAAAACTAAATAATTTCACAAACATCTCATGTTATGAATATTATTGAGGATAATAATATATATATATATATATATATATATCTGTGTGTGTGTGTGTGTGTGTTTTTAAAATTCAATCATAGATTGAAAAAATAAAGTAATTCCTCAAAACTGTTGGATTAGAAATACAAATTAATTCAAAACTATTCGGAAATAATTTATTAAGATATTTTGATATAAATATATAATCAAATATTTATATATTTTTTTAAAAATGACATAAAACTAACCCTTACATGATTTTATGGAATTGAGAAAATATATATATATATATATATATATATAATTTATATAACTGAAAATATCCATTAAAATCATAATTTCATAATACAATTATATATATATATATATATCATTGTAATTTAAAATTAAGTGGTAAAAATAAACCAAACCCTTACTTGTTACTAGAATCCAAAGAATGCAAGAAACTCTTGCATTCATTATGAATGTGAACTACTAGAGGGGTTTGGATTGGGTCTTCAAATGATGGAGGAGGGTTATTCCAATGTCTGGAAAATATTTAAAAACAATTATGTGTCTTTAGCTTCAATTGGAAGTTAATATTTTTTATATTGTTATTATTTTTTTGCAAGTCACACACCCTGAAATCAATTTTTTTATTGTTCTTTTGTTTATTTTATTTATGATTTTCTACTATATAGTGTTTTTTACGCACCTCATATATATATATATATCATATTTTATTATTATTTTTCTTATATCACTAATCATTATAATTATAATATTATATTATATTTCTTTTTTAATCATTATTTATCATTTTTCTAAATTTCCTCTCATTAAAGATTCTCTACCACTTTGGTTATTTGACACGCCACTTATATTATATTAATTATTAGTATCATTTTTTTAAATCGTTTTATTCTCTTTCTTCACACTTTTCATGTTTTTTTAAATATAATTAAATATATTTTTTAACATATAAAAATATTTTTTAAAAACAAAATATATAAAATTATTTTTTATTCTATATTAATATATATATATAATTAATTTTTTTTATATTTGTAATAATATAATTATATTTACATATATTTATAAAATAATTTATCTTTTAAAATAACCGTATTTTCTAAATATTAAATATTATAACATACTCTTAAATAAAGAATATATTTTACCTTAATTAAAAAATATATAATTACTTAAAGAAATTAATATTTTTTTTAAAATAATATTTTATAATTTTGAATCAAAATATCATAGTTTCTATAAAATATTATATTAAAACCATTCTTGATTGGATTTAAATTGAAACAATTATTTAATAAATACTTAATTAGGATAAATTAATATTTAAATTTTATAGGTTGTTACATTCTACCCCCATTAATGAAATACACCCTCAAAATTCATTCACTAATCTTAAGAAAATTGTGACCTTCCATTTTTAGATTCAATAATAACATGGACTACTAAACATATATACTCTATTTATTAGATAACAACATCAAATCTCTAATGTTGTAAAGACTATTACTCAGATACCAACTATAATGGCCCAATCCTACACTTCTGAAATCTTCTCATATAAATGATGTTTATTTTTGAAAAAAAAGAAAATAGAAATAAACAAAATATTTATTATATATGAAGAACTTTTCTGGTTTAGGCTTTGGAAAATTAGATACATTTCATAAAAACAAACACAATTTTACAAAATAAAATAAACTAAATAAAAATAATTTACATGCACTGCCTCCAACAAGAAAATATACTTAACAAGTGAAAATAAATTTTAAACAAAGGTTAGGAATTAGTTTTCCCTATAAAGAGTTTTTAAAAATAATTTATAAATACATTTAAAATATTCTGTTGAAAATGATTTAGATAATAAATTTAGAAATACATTTTGAACTCATTATTGAAATTACATGTACCATAAAAAACTACATTGTTTTGAAATTTTATTAAGCTCAAAAATAGTTTTAAACATATTACAGGGATTTTTCTGAAATCCATATGCATGATCATTAAAAAAAATTCATTAGGGCCACTTGAAACATTAATGGCTATCTTCGTCCCACCCACTTATCAATATATGGGTTCACTCCCCAATTTTCTACCATATTTACAACATTCATGTGGGAAATGTTTTTAAAACATTTAATGGTTTCCTTATATATATATACATTATTTACTTGGATTTATACTTTAAAAACATTGACAACATATGCTAATAAATAATTTTACACATACAAATTAATTAAGATTGATTTTTATAAATTAGTGTAACTAATATTCTCCTCGTGTCAAAAGTACATATAATGTTATCAAAATTCTCACATAAAACCAAATCCAAATTAATTTCCATGGTATGTATGATTAAATACAAATTTGTAAACAATTAATAAACACTAATCCATGCATTTCATGTTAATTATTATAGATCATGGAAATATACTATTAATGTTATGACATTAATGTATGTATAAAGTCTTTGTTCGCAAGAAAAGATAAGTTTTATTTATAATCGTCACATAAAATGATAACAATACACATAAAATGATAGTTTCATAAATGGTATCAATATTACGAATATTTTATTTATTAAAGAACAATCTAAAATTTAACAACAACAACAAAAATGTTTTGATATTTTTAAAAAATATCTTATATATATTCTTAAAATGTTATATATATATATATATATATATTTAAATCAAACATAGATGGATTAAACAAAAACAATATCAAACCCTTTCATAGAGATTTGAAACTAAATGATTATTCTAATTTAAATTTATAAAAAACATGAAAACATGTAGATATATATATATATATACTTATATATATATTATATATAAATTGATAGTTTGAAAAAAAAATCAACCCTTGAAAACCATGTACAATGATTGATAAAAAACAAATAACTTCATTCACATAATAACATCTAAAAATAATTAATGATTGTTAGATAGATATACACATATAATTATATATATTTAAAATCCTAATATAGATTGATAAAAATAAATTAATCCCTTACAACATAGACATAGAAATAAAATTTAATTCAAAACCCTTCTTATATAATTTATAAAAATAGTTAGATATAAATATATAATCATATATTTATATAACATATTAAAAAAGGCACAACATAAAACCAACCCTTACTAAATTTTATAAATTTTATAAAATATAATTATAAATTTGTAAAATATAATAATACCCTTAGATTAATAATCTATTAAAATAATTTGATAGATATATTGTCATATATATATATCATTTTAATATAAATGTAACTGATAGAAATTAATTGAACCCTTACCTGTTGGTAGAAACCGATGTGGGGAGAAAACACATACCATCTTGGTGAATATTAATTAGTTGAGGTGTTTGGATTGGGTCTTCTAATAAGGATGGAGGTTTATCCTTATGTTCAGAATATATATATATATATTTTTAGGTATCTTATTCTTCGAAGGGAAGAAAATATTTTTTTAATATTAATGTTTGTTTCACATCACAAACCTCAAATTTAAGTTTTTAAATAATGTTTTTTATTTTCTTTATGCTTTTCTACTGTATGGTGTTTGTTCGGAAATATATATATATATCTTATTTTTTTCTTATATCATCAAACATTATACTTGTCACGACCCGCCTTCGGGGTCCGTGCCGTGACTACCCCAAGCCCGCCTTCCATAGACCAGGGGCTGGCGACTAGCACCAAGGCGTAAATCCCAGTAAAAAGGGAAGACATTGCCTTTGTAAAGTAAACAAACTCCACAGAGTAAACAAGCGGAAAGTAAACACTAAACAAAGCAGAGTACAACTGAAAGTGCGGAAAAGTAAATGGGCCAGTATACAAACCCAAACTGAAAGTAAAGTACAACTCGAAAGGGAAAACAGCAACTGAAAAGTAAAAGCCGCTACACCGAGCTGTCCACTGGAAATCCCACCTGAAGGGTGGGTACAGATAGCTCCTCTGCTCCACGGGTCCCGCCGTCTGCTCCGAGCACATCCCGCCCAGTGGTCCACCTCTGGGTACCGTCCCGCTCTGCAAGCCTCAGCTAAGGTCAATGTTGTCCGTCGTCTGCAACCAACACAACGTAGTGTGGGCAAAGCCCGTGCAGGGGTGAGTATAAGCTACTCTGTAGGGACCCCGAGACCCCTGAAGGTCTCTCAAATCCACAAAGGATAAACCACGAAGAAAAGTAACAATCATGAAGTAATAACCGACACTGCTTAGGTATATGCCCATACATATACCTAAGTCATCAATTCAAATACGCTCTATCCTCCGAGCCCAAGTACAACTCAGTCCACACAGGAAAGTAAACGTATTCCACACAGGAAAGCAAAATGTAATCCACACAGGATTGCACAACACAATCCACACAGGAAAGCAAAAGGATTCAGCTCACACAGGTATACTTCTTCAAGGACGATAAAGATGATCACTGATCCATCTAAGTCGTCGGACCCACGAAGGATCGATAGGTAACTAACCCCCGCAAAGACCACACAGGATCGGGCCCACACAGGACCTGTAGGCGCTGGCTCACACAGAACCGCTGAGCGCAAGGACCCACACAGGATCGGACCCACACAGGATCAGGCCCACACAGGACCTGTAGCACTGATCCACGTAGGATCGCTGAGTGCTGAAGTCATCGTCGTCGAATCCACACAGGATCTCTGTACTGTCGTCGTCGCAGTCACAGTAGCAGTCGTAGCAGTAGTAGTAGCAGTAACAGTCGCAGCCAGCACTAGGGTTCCCGCACACAGCAAGCTCGTTCGGAGGGTCCGCTCCACGAGCCGTGAGGCTGATACATCAATTGTCACAAAGACCAGAGTTGATGTATCCAAAAGTTTCGTATCGTCAACAGGAACTCAACGCAACAGACGGCGCGTCGACCGGACGCCCGGTCTGAGAGTTATTGGCATTTTCGTCTCCGGGGCCCGGTTGGTTTTTAAGGCAAAACCAACCCGACCGTACTCCACCTGCGTCCAAACCTCGGGCGGAGTATGCCAAAAGATCTGTCTCACTAAGAGTAACACAACGCGACTGACGGCGCGTCAATCGGACGTTCGTATCTCAAGATATGAGCGTTTCCGCTCCGAAGGCCCGGTTGGTTTCGTGAACAAACCAACCCGGCCGAACTCAAAGTAATCCGAAACCTTGAGTTCGATATACCGAAACAACCGTCTCGATCCAAGGATCGCGTTGCCGCAGACGGTTCGTCAATCAGAGGTCCGAGGCTCAAGATATGGCCAAGAGACCGGAACTGGTTTGAAACGGGGGGGTCCGGGTCTGGGCCGACCCGGCCCGACCCCCCCCCCCCCCTGGGCGGCCCGGCGGCGCGGCGGCGCGGGGAGCCGCGGCGGCTTGTCGCCGCGAGGAGGCTGCGCGGGGGGAATTTAATTCCCCCGCTAAGTGGATGGCGGCGCGGCCTTTGTGCCGCGCCTTTTTGCAAGGAAACGGCCCCCGCACGTGGGGGCCGGCTGGTAAGAAAACCGGGGGGGGGCTGCTGCCCCCCCCCCCCTCCTTTAAAGAACCGCCCCCCTCATAAAGAGGGGGGTTTTTATGTGTTGGCCGGGGGATTAATTCCCCCGGTTTAAAGCCTTCCGGCCGGCCAGCTGGCCGGCCGGTTTTCTCCAACGGGACCGGAAATTCCGGTCCCCCCTTCGGCTTCCGACGCCGGCGGCCCGGCCGCCGGTCTTCTCTCCCCGCCGCGGCCCGGAACCGGCCGTGGTCTCCTCGTCCCGCCACGGCCCGGAACCGGCCGCGGTGTTCGTCGTCCGGCGCGGTGCGACGGCACCGCACCCCTTCGCCGTGCCTTGATACCTTTCAACGCGGCGCGACGGCGTCGCGTTCTTGAAGATTCTTCCTCAGCGTGGCGCGACGGCGCCGCGTAAAATAATTGCACGATCATCCGCATGGTGCGACGGCACCACGCCACTTTGCTTCCACCCGCAAGAATAAACAACAAGAACGATGGAGGGGGGTTCGTCCGTGTTCATGCGGTCCGGCCCCCTCACGTTAAACAATAACGCAACTTAAATTATTTCAATGTCACACGTTAGACTTGCTAAAATTCATGATCAAAAATAGAATAACTAAACAATAATCAACAACCCCTACCTCGTGTATAAGGTTCAACGATTGTCAACGTTCCGCGGAAGTCGACGTCGCGGAGGTCGGGCGTCGCGGTAGCCGTTCGTCAAATCCGATGACGAAGGGGGTGCGTCCGAAGAGACACGTCGTTGGCGAATACTTGTACGCCGACGAAGGTTGTCCGAGCAAGAAGTGGCGTCCCCTTTCATTGACACGGAAGACGAAGAAGAGCGGAGCGGCGTTCTTCGTCGGGGCTTGAGTGTTCTTCGTCAAGTTGAGCGTTCTTCGGGATCTTCGTCAGAGATGAAGAAGAAGAAGAAAAAGCTCTCCACCTCTCAAGAAGACAAACAATTAACCAAAATAAAATAAGACAACATCTTATTTTATTAACACATAACACACTAGAATTTCAAATGTTTGAAATTCAAAAGGATTAACTCCCATAATTAAAAAGTAACTCAAGTCATTTATTGAGGCGTTAAGGGAGTTGAGAGAATATGAAAGGTTTAGGGGTTCGTGTGGGCCCCACCACACTTAATCCTCCCAAGGGAGGTTAAGTGGGTGTGGGTCCCACTTCCAACCCCCTTTGGTAGGTTTTATCAAGTTATAATAAAATTTGTTCTACACAAATTTTATTTAACTCAAACTAAAAACCCCAAAACTAACTTTCAACCCGCAACAAACGCAACTCCCGAAAAGGTCTCTTTAAGAGAAAATCGGCGCTGCGAGTTCATCGGTGCCCTCAGATTTCAATTCCGAGCACCGGATCAAAAGTTAGGAATTCCCGCTCGTTCGTTCACTGAACGTACCCGAGCCAAACTTCAGAAATTAATTCCGGGCACTCCGGGCCTCGGAATCAGGTGCCGTCTAAAACTGCGCTCTTGAAAAATTCTAAAGAAAATTAAGAAAAAATTTCCCTTGAATTTTACAGGTCTTTACATTACTCCCACCTCATGGCTTTACGTCCCCGTAAAGATACATCAAAAACTAGGGAAACAAATGAGGGTACTGAGCACGCATCTGAGCCTCCCGCTCCCATGTGCTCTCCTGGAGATTCCCGTGCTGCCATCTGATGTGCACAAGAGGAATCGATCGCCCACGTAGGACCCGCTCCTGTCGATCCTCTATCTCCACCGGGACCTCCGTAAAAGTCGCCCCATAGTCAACGTCAAGCTCCCCATGATCAATGATGTGCGTCGGGTCGTGCACGCATCTCCTCAGCTGAGATACGTGGAAGACGTCGTGCACCCGGTGCAACTGAGGTGGTAGAGCCAGACGATAAGCCACCTTGCCAACCCTGCTGAGGACCTGGAAGGGTCCAATGAAGCGCGGAGATAACTTGCCGCCTCGGCCAAATCTCCGAATACCACGTCGAGGTGAGACTCGCAAGAAGACGTGGTCGCCATCCTCGAACTCTAGTGGCCTCCGCCTCCTGTCAGCATATGACTTCTGCCGGCTCTGAGCTGTCCTCATCCGCTCCTGGATGACCTGGACCTTCTCTGTCGTGGCCTGGACCATCTCCGGTCCCACCAGTGCTGACTCTCCAGGGTCTGTCCAGCACAAAGGAGATCTACAAGGTTGGCCGTACAACGCCTCGTACGGTGCCATCCCGATGGTGGAGTGGAAGCTGTTGTTGTACGCAAACTCCACCAAGGGTAGGTGGTCCTCCCATCTACGACCAAAGTCGAGGACACATGCGCGGAGCATGTCCTCGAGTGTCTGAATGGTCCTCTCCGTCTGACCATCCGTCTGAGGGTGAAAAGCGGTGCTAAGACGTAGCTGCGTCCCGAACGCCTCCTATAACCCCTTCCAAAGCCGGGAAGTAAAGCGGGCATCACGATCGGAGACGATAGATGATGGCACACCATGGAGCCGCACAATCTCCTGAACGTAGAGACGTCCCAAGCTCTCCACTGAGCCCTGCTCTCTGATGGGTAAGAAGTGTGCCGACTTGGTGAGTCGGTCAACAATCACCCAGATGGAGTCGTGACCTCTGGAAGTGCGTGGAAGTCCAGTCACGAAGTCCATAGATATGCCATCCTACTTCCACTCCGGAACCTCCAAGGGCTGTACCAAGCCTGCTGGTACCTGATGCTCAGCCTTCACCTGCTGGCAGGTAAGGCATCGAGAAACAAACTCTGCTACAGCCTTCTTTATGCCCGGCCACCAGTGCTGTCGTCTGAGGTCCTGGTACATCTTCGCCACTCCAGGATGTACCGCCAAAGGAGAAGTGTGAAACTCTCTCAGCACTTCCTCTCGCAAAGCAACTGGTACCATGGTACGTCCTCTAAAAAGGATGTCGTGCTCTGCTCCAAGGGAGAAACCATCAGGTGCCTGTCCCGAGGATATCTGTGCACGCTGTGTCTCACAGTCAGCGTCCTCACGTTGTGCCTCCTTGACCCGCTGTAGTAGTGGAGGAGTGACTGTGAGAGACTGAAGAAAGGTTGTTCCATCTCTATCCACAAAGGATATCTGCAAAGAGGCTAGCTGCTCCGTCGCCTCCTCAAGTAGCTGAATGCTCGTCCTCCTGCTGAGGGCATCGGCTACTACGTTCCCCTTCCCAGGAGTATAGACTATATCAAAGTCATAGTCCTAGAGGAACTCGAGCCATCGCCACTGTCTCAGGTTCAGGTCCTTCTGCGAGAAGATATACCTGAGACTCTGATGATCAGAAAAGACTGTAAAGCGCTCGCCCATCAGATAGTGTCTCCATGTCTTCAGAGCGAAGACCACTGCTGCTAACTCCAGGTCATGGGTAGCGTAGTTCTTCTCATGCGGCCTCAACTAACGTGATCCATAGGCGATCACGGCCCGCTCCTGCATCAGAACACATCCGAGTCCGGTCCCTGATGCATCGCAGTAGACTACGTACCCTACTCCCTCCTCGGGCAACCTCAAGATAGGTGCGCTAGTCAATCTCTGTCTCAGCTCCTGGAAGCTCTGTTGACATCTGTCAGACCACACGAAGGTTTTACCCTTCTTCGTCAAAGCTGTGAGTGATGCCGCAACTCTAGAGAAGTCTGGCATGAATCTCCGATAGTATCCAGCTAGTCCCAAGAAACTCCGAACCTCAGTCACGCTCCTGGGTGGCTCCCAAGCTAACACAGCCTCAATCTTCACGGGATCCACTGCAACTCCTGCCTCAGAGATAACGGGTCCCAAAAAGTGGACCTCACGTATCCAGAACTGGCACTTCGAGAGCTTACCATAAAGCTGGTGCTCTAGGAGTGTGTCAAGAACAACTCGCAAGTGATAGGTGTGCTCCTCCTCTGTCGTAGAGTAAATCAGAATGTCGTCGATGAAGACCACGACAAACCGATCGAGGTATGGCTGAAAGATCCTGTTCATGAGAGCCATGAACACTGCTGGAGCATTGGTTACACCTAAAGGCATAACCAAGAACTCATAGTGGCCATACCGACATCTGAAGGCCGTCTTCTGCACATCCTCGTCTCTGACTCTGAGCTGATGATAGCCTGACCTGAGGTCTATCTTCAAAAACCACCGTGCTCCCTTGAGCTGATCAAAGAGGTCATCAATCCTCGGTAGCGGATACTTGTTCCTCACTGTCACCTGGTTCAGGCGACGATAGTCAACACAAAGTCGCAAGCTCCCGTCCGCCTTCTTGGCGAATAAAATCGGGGAAGCCCAGGGTGAAACACTGGGTCGGATGAACCCCTTGCCCTGCAAGTCCTCCAACTGTACCCATAGCTCTCGAAGCTCGGCGGGGGCCATCCGATATGCTGGAGTGGATATCGGGGTTGTCTCGGGGTACAAGTCAATATAAAAGTCTACCTCTCTGCGAGGAGGTAGCCCTGGAACGTCGTCGGGAAAAACGTCTGCAAACTGATCCACCACTGCAGGAAAACCAGGACTCCGCACGTCAACTGCTCCAAGGATGAGGCTAGCCAACTGATGAGTGATGGGATGTCCTCTCCTCCGCGGAAGTCCATCCTGTGCTGATAAGGCTCCCTTCTCGCCGGTGAAGGTGAACCTGCTCCCGTCGGTGCGTACACATCGCACCTTGCGCCTAAAACAGTCAATTTGTGCATGGACCGTAGATAGCCAATCCATGCCCAAGATGACGTCGTAAGGCCTCAACGCTGCTAAAAGAAGATCCCAGCCGAAGCTCTCGCCTCCTAGAGTAAGCTCACACTGCCGGCACCAGTACGTAATCGTCGAGTCTGCTCCCGTAGGAGTCTCTAGCCGTAAGGATCGAGCCAACGGCTCTGTCGGAATCTCCGAGCTCCGAACAAGGGCAGCGGCTATGAAAGAGTGACTCGCTCCTGTGTCTATAAGAACTGCAGCAAGGGTGGAATAGACATAGATAGTACCTCGAATCATCTCGGGTGCGCCGTGGTCGTAGGCCTCTGCTGCCTGGAGTTGTGCCTGTCGCTGCCCGCCAGCTCCCTGTGGTCGGGGTGGACCTCCTGGTGGTGGTGGTGGTAGAGCCTCAAAGCGTCGCCCACCACCGGCTGCTCGTCCAGCTCCTCTGCCTCGTCCGCCTCCTCCCTGCGGACCGCCACGGTCGACCCTCTGCCTCTTCCTCGGTGGTCCCTCAACCGTTTGCTGCTCCTCGGCACGGCGGGTCGGGCAGTCACGAGCCATGTGGCCCTGCCCTCCGTACGAGTAGCACTGCCTGCCTCTCGTAAGACTGGATCCTCGCTGTGTGCCCCGCACTGCTAAGCCAGTGCTCTGAGATCGTCTGCCCGAAGGTCTGATCTGTCTGGACCCATGAGTCATCCGTCGACTGCCTGCTGCAGATGACTCTGCCACGTGCCGCCCTGCGGTGGGTCGCTGTGCTGGTGTAGACTCAGCAAGGAACCTCTCGATCAGAAGGGCCCGCTCCAGTACTCCTGTCTGAGTCGGTATGCTGAGGGAGATCAGCGATGCCCTAATCTCGTGTCTCAAACCCTGCTCGAAGGTCCGGGCCCGGAAGAATGGGTCCCATACCATGTCGGTCTAGTAGCGCGAGAGATCGGTAAATCTCGCCGAGTACTGAGCGACTGTCATGCTGCCCTGCCGCAGTTGTAGAAGCTCCTGGATACGCACCGCACGAAGGGTGTCTGGGACGAACTCCGAGCGGAAGAGGCTCTCAAAGTCCGTCCAAAGTAGGGACGCCTCATCGTGCACCTGGAGCATCAAGCTCCACCATCATCCTGCTGCTGCGTGTAGTCGGCTCGCAGCGAGGATCACCATGAGGTCTGCTGGTGTCCTCACTAGCATAAACACTCGAACCACTGCCTCCAGCCAGTCCTCTGCTGCCTGGGGATCCGTCTCCCCGCGAAACCTGGGCGGTCGCTGGCGCTGAAACTCATGTAGTGCGCTGAGGCGACGTGCATCGTCAGCGGCTGCTGCTGGAAGCATCGGGGGCTCGGCGGGTAAAGCTACAGCCGGTGCCACTACTGGCAAAGGGCCCTGCACCGAGGCCTCGTCGCTCGGTGGGCTGTCGTCTCGCTCGACTCTCGGAACCCTAGCTGGATGTCGTCGTGGGGCCATCCTGAAAAGGAAACAGGTGCGCCACGGTTAGAACAGTATACCTGGTGAGCTGATATAAGTAATCACAAAGAAAACTTTGAAACACACACGCAATCAATGTTTTCGTGCATTAAGTCGGAAATCAGAAGTCAGGGTCCTGGTGTACGGATACGTCGGCCGCCGCACCAACACTGGACTCCCTGGACTGATAACCACACTCAATACGCTAAACATTATTGCTTCACATAGAACGATCAGAGTTCGCGGTAGAACCGAACTCCTTTGATACCAATTTGTCACGACCCTCCTTCGGGGTCCGTACCGTGACTACCCCAAGCCCGCCTTCCATAGACCAGGGGCTGGCGACTAGCACCAAGGCGTAAATCCCAGTAAAAAGGGAAGGCATTGCCTTTGTAAAGTAAACAAACTCCACAGAGTAAACAAGCGGAAAGTAAACACTAAACAAAGCAGAGTACAACTGAAAGTGCGGAAAAGTAAATGGGCCAGTATACAAACCCAAACTGAAAGTAAAGTACAACTCGAAAGGGAAAACAGCAACTGAAAAGTAAAAGCCGCTACACCGAGCTGTCCACTGGAAATCCCACCTGAAGGGTGGGTACAGATAGCTCCTCTGCTCCACGGGTCCCGCCGTCTGCTCCGAGCATGTCCCGCCCAGTGGTCCACCTCCGGGTACCGTCCCGCTCTGCAAGCCTCAGCTAAGGTCAACGATGTCCGTCGTCTGCAACCAACACAACGTAGTGCGGGCAAAGCCCGTGCAGGGGTGAGTATAAGCTACTCAGTAGGGACCCCGAGACCCCTGAAGGTCTCTCAAATCCACAAAGGATAAACCACGAAGAAAAGTAACAATCATGAACTAATAACCGACACTGCTTAGGTATATGCCCATACATATACCTAAGTCATCAATTCAAATACGCTCTATCCTCCGAGCCCAAGTACAACTCAGTCCACACAGGAAAGTAAACGTATTCCACACAGGAAAGCAAAACGTAATCCACACAGGATTGCACAACACAATCCACACAGGAAAGCAAAAGGATTCAGCTCACACAGGTATACTTCTTCAAGGACGATAAAGATGATCACTGATCCATCTAAGTCGTCGGACCCACGAAGGATCGATAGGTAACTAACCCCCGCAAAGACCACACAGGATCGGGCCCACACAGGACCTGTAGGCGCTGGCTCACACAGAACCGCTGAGCGCAAGGACCCACACAGGATCGGACCCACACAGGATCGGGCCCACACAGGACCTGTAGCACTGATCCACGTAGGATCGCTGAGTGCTGAAGTCGTCGTCGTCGAATCCACACAGGATCTCTGTATTGTCGTCATCGCAGTCACAAAAGCAGTCGTAGCAGTAGTAGTAGCAGTAACAGTCGCAGCCAGCACTAGGGTTCCCGCACACAGCAAGCTCGTTCGGAGGGTCCGCTCCACGAGCCGTGAGGCTGATACATCAACTGTCACAAAGACCAGAGTTGATGTATCCAAATGTTTTGTATCGTCAACAGGAACTCAACGCAACAGACGGCGCGTCGATCGGACGCCCGGTCTGAGAGTTATTGGCATTTTCGTCTCCGGGGCCCGGTTGGTTTTTAAGGCAAAACCAACCCGACCGTACTCCACCTGCGTCAAAACCTCGGGCGGAGTATTCCAAAAGATCCGTCTCACTAAGAGGAACACAACGCGACTGACGGCGCGTCAATCGGACGTTCGTAGCTCAAGATATGAGCGTTTCCGCTCCGAAGGCCCGGTTGGTTTCGTGAACGAACCAACCCGGCCGAACTCAACTAATCCGAAACCTTGAGTGCGATATACCAAAACGACCGTCTCGATCCAAGGATCGCGTTGCCGCAGACGGTTCGTCAATCGGAGGTCCGAGGCTCAAGATATGGCCAAGAGACCGGAACTGGTTCGAAACGGGGGGGTCCAGGTCCGGGCCGACCCGGCCCGACCCCCCCCCCCCCCCCTGGGCGGCGCGGCGGCGTGGGGAGCCGCGGCGGCTTGTCGCCGCGAGGAGGCTGCGCGGGGGGGAATTTAATTCCCCCGCTAAGTGGATGGTGGCGCGGCCTTTGTGCCGCCCCTTTTTGCAAGGAAACGGCCCCCGCACGTGGGGGCCGGCTGGTAAGAAAACCGGGGGGGCTGCTGCCCCCCCCCCCTCCTTTAAAGAACTGCCCCCCTCATAAAGAGGGGGGGTTTTATGTGTTGGTCGGGGGATTAATTCCCCCAGTTTAAAGCCTTCCGTCCGGCCAGCTGGCCGGCCGGTTTTCTCCAACGGGACCGGAAATTCTGGTCCCCCCTTCGGCTTCCGACGCCGGCGGCCCGGCCGCCGGTCTTCTCTCCCCGCCGCGGCCCGGAACCGGCCGCAGTCTCCTCGTCCCGCCGCAGCCCGGAACCGGCCGCGATGTTCGTCGTCCGGCGCGGTGCGACGGCACAGCGCCCCTTCGCCGTGCCTTGATACCTTTCAACGCGGTGCGTCGGCGTCGCGTTCTTGAAGATTCTTCCTCGGTGTGGCGCGACGGCGCCGCGTAAAATAATTGCACGATCATCCGCGTGGTGCGACGGCACCACGCCACTTTGCTTCCACCTGCAAGAATAAACAACAAGAACGATGGAGGGGGGTTCGGCCGTGTTCATGCGGTCCGGCCCCCTCACGTTAAACAATAACGCAACTTAAATTATTTCAATGTCACACGTTAGACTTGCTAAAATTCATGATCAAAAATAGAATAACTAAACAATAATCAACAACCCCTACCTCAGGTATAAGGTTCGACGATTGTCAACGTTCCGCGGAAGTCGACGTCGCGGAGGTCGGGCGTCGCGGTAGCCGTTCGTCAAATCCGATGACGAAGGGGGTGCGTCCGAAGAGACACGTCGTTGGCGAATACTTGTACGCCGACGAAGGTTGTCCGAGGAAGAAGTGGCGTCCCCTTTCGTTGACACGGAAGACGAAGAAGAGCGGAGCGGCGTTCTTCGTCGGGACTTGAGCGTTCTTCGTCAAGTTGAGCGTTCTTCGGGATCTTCGTCAGAGATGAAGAAGAAGAAGAAAAAGCTCTCCACCTCTCAAGAAGACAAACAATTAACCAAAATAAAATAAGACAACATCTTATTTTATTAACACATAACACACTAGAATTTCAAATGTTTTAAATTCAAAAGGATTAACTCCCATAATTAAAAAGTAACTCAAGTCATTTATTGAGGCGTTAAGGGAGTTGAGAGAATATGAAAGGTTTAGGGGTTCGTGTGGGCCCCACCACACTTAATCCTCCCAAGGGAGGTTAAGTGGGTGTGGGTCCCACTTCCAACCCCCTTTGGTAGGTTTTATCAAGTTATAATAAAATTTGTTCTACACAAATTTTATTTAACTCAAACTAAAAACTCCAAAACTAACTTTCAACCCACAACAAACGCAACTCCCAAAAAGGTCTCTTTAAGCGAAAATCGGCGCTGCGAGTTCATCGGTGCCCTCGGATTTCAATTCCGAGCACCGGATCAAAAGTTAGGAATTCCCGCTCGTTCGTTCACTGAACGTACCCGAGCCAAACTTCAGAAATTAATTCCGGGCACTCCGGGCCTCGGAATCAGGTGCCGTCTGAAACCGCGCTCTTGTAAAATTCTAAAGAAAATTAAGAAAAAATTTCCCTTGAATTTTACGGGTCTTTACAATACTTTTAATATTATATTATGTTTCTTTTTTAATCATTGTTTATAGTTTTTATATCATTCCTCACATTCACCTTTCTCCATCATTTTTGTTATTTGACACACCTCTTGTTTTATATTATTTATTAATGATCATTTTTTTAAATCGTTTTACTCTTTTTTTGATACTTCTCATTTTTTTAAAAAATATTTGAATTTATTTTCTTTAACATAACACAATTCTTTTTTTTAAATTAAAATAATATATTCATTTTTCTTTTATATTAATATATATTCTTTTTTTGTTTTTTATATGGATAATAATATAATTATAATTACATATATTTATAAAATATTTTATCTTGTGAAATAAAAATATATTCTAAAATTATATATTAAAACATACTCTTGAATAAAGAATATATTTTATATTATTCATAAAATTGCATTTATTTAAAGAAAATTATATATTTGGAAAAGTAATATTTTTTAATTTGGATTCATAATATATTAGTTTTTATAAAATATTTTATTAAAACCACTATAGATTAGTTTAAAACTATAAAAAAATATAATAAAAAAACAAGTTACTATTTAAGATTCATTGTATGATATATTAAAACACATATTTATTTTGGAAAAAATAATTTAAAATGTAAGGCTCATTACATATTTGGTAAAAAATTCTATGAAAAATAATATGGTCTCTTTCAATAAAATTTATAAACATTAAAATCTATTAGATTAGTTATGAAAAATATATATATTAGATAATTTAATTTCTATTTTAACAACATAAAATATTATTCTCTTTATAAACATAAAATATAATATAATTAAATTTATACAAATTACATCATTTGAATGAAGTGAGGTAATAATTAAATTTTGTTTTAAACCCCCTAAATTGTATACTATAGAAATTATAATAGATTAAAACATTCATACTTCTCAAAAACCTTTGGCCATACCTTAATAGTTTTCGATGAAAGCAATAGTGCCTCCATCACATGAATTAAAAGATAAAAATTTATAAATATCACCAGACATGTTCATGAAACCCAAACTATATATATATATGATATATCATTATAACCATTTAGGAATATATCTCTAAAAAATATGTATATAATAGTTTTGGTTCCCATTTAATTTGGGTCTAAGGGGATTAGTGATAAATATTTTGAGAACCCATATTGATTTAATATATTTATTAAAAGTTAATATAAAAGATAATTTCTTATAATTAAATGTATTGGTATATCTTAATGATTGATTACATATTAAGGAACATTCTATTTCATAATTAACTTTCTATTTATATCTAAAGTATTAATTATTTAATACATTCCCTTTAATGATTTTAACAAAAGTGGTTTTGTACAACTTATGAATTTGATGATTATAACCCATTCCAGTTTAATATTTATTAAGTTTTTCAATATCCAAGATATTGTCAAATTTTTCATTTCCTTGGAAAAAAATAAGGTCTCTTTTAATCTATTATTTTCAAAATAAAATTTCCATTCAATTTTTGAATAACTTCCAGGTCATCATTGATCATAAAATTGGAACATGATACTATATTTTTCCATTTATTATTTCAATGTTAAATAATCTTACATATAATATAAATCATAGATAAATAATTACAAACAAAGTTAAATCTTTATTCTTGATATTTTTTTTATGAAGAAATCATTCATTCTTTCATTATCATCATTCAGATTTATTAAATTAGAATTTGAAGCCAATTTTTATATAATTTTATTAATGTTGACACTTTAAATTTTTCCTTTTCCTCTTTATTTATCTAATTTTATATTTTCAATTCTATATATAGTTTATCAATTATCAAAATACCCTGTTGAAACTTTTAGTTTTTTTTCATTTCATTAATTATCGTCAGTTTTAATATCAATCTCAAAAAATGAACTGCAATCATGATCAATGCATACCTCACTAATTGTTTTCCCATCATGTATTAATTTTAAAATTATTTTCCACTCTCAGAATCATCACTTCTTGAGTTTCAACCCTCTGGGAAACTCCTTCCATCGGGACATGAAAGTTTATACTCATTCGTAATCAACTTTTCCTTCCCTTCATGTTTCTATTTTGGATAGTCTAATCTTATATGTCCATTTTTCTTGTACTTATATGATATTAATTTTTATCCATTTAATTTAATAAGATACCATTTATTACTTCCATTTTCTCTATCATTATGATTAAACTTCTCGGATGGTTCTTTGAAACACACTTAATTTTCAGGTAGTTGAAATTTATTTTCGTAAAACTTTTTGTTTCATATATCTCTATTGGTTGGAAATAAAAATCATAATAACATTTAGAAATTTTTTTATTATATTTTATTAACCTAATATTCATTTTTTTATATTCCTCACCATTTTAATTCTTCTAATACATCTCATATTGAAGAAGTTATCCTATTAGTTCATACATAGAATACTCAGTGAAATCCTTACTCTCTTCCATTAATTTTTTTTTTAATTTATTTAATTAGGCAAGTCAAAATGTAATATTTTTATAAAAACGCCATTATTTATAGTCAAAAAAGTTAAACCATGCTATTTTTTATATGATTGAATCTTTTGTACATATAATTGACGATTTCATGATCATTCTTCCGGAATAGTTGAGACTCATCCATGTGAATTTCAACATTCGTTTTCAGCAACTTATTATTTCCTTGATGAGTAAGTTTTAATATTATCTAGATGTAAAATGTTGTTATATTGGATGAAATATTATTATATATATTTTTATTTATAGAAATATACAATAAATTTATTACATTTTATTTTGTAACACACTTGGTAGCATCATTTATTGTTATAGTTTCTAAATCCACCCCAATCAATTTAAAAGGTTTTCACATAATAACCCAAAATTCAAGACTAATATTTTTTAGAAAAACATTCATCCAATCCCAATTATATTAATAATAAAATCCTTTGAATTGAAATGTTCTGATGTGGTTCAAAAAAATCAAATTCATATCTTTCTATAACAGAATAATGAATGCATCCATATACTGATAGGATTGTGAAATGGTTAGCATAAAATGATATATTAATTAATGAATCCTTAAAAAATAACCCTCTAATACCAACTTTATGATATTATTTACATGGAATGATTGACTATAGGGGGTGGAAAATTACATTTTTAAAAAATTAAACAAATATAGTAATAAAAAATGATGATTATATAGGGAAAAATTATAATCACCCGGTCCTTATTTTAGAGGTACGGGCTTCTTCTTTTTTCCTTTTAATTAAGTGTTTTGAGAAAATATGGGAAATGGGAAAAAATTCTAAATTTCGAAACAACATGCTGTGTAATTTATCCACACGTTGTGTACTTTTGGCCGTTTTGGGATGAGTACACAGGGCGTGTATCCATGCCGGTGATGAGGGGTGTAGGAACCGACTACACGCCGTGTAGTGGTACCGTACACACCGTGTAGTCAGTCGATAGGCTTAAACAGTAAGGCGGCGGCGTCGCTTCCAGCTGGGCGACAGTACACGTCGTGTACTTGGGAGTACATGTCGTGTACTCATGTCGATGGATGAACAGTGTAGCGGTGCCGCCAAATGAACAGTTAAATGAAGGGAGTACACGCCGTGTACATTGTTTTTTTGCCTTAAAACAGGAAGTAGCCTCCTCATTTGGTAGAGGAGGCACTTGAGCCATTTTAGAGCAAAAGGAGGAGGCCAGATCTTTGAAGATCCTCCGAGAGTTCGTCTAGAATCCGATTCCACCTCGGACGATCCCGTTGGAACCGTACGGGTAAGGGCTTCTATCTCCTTGGATGCTTCTTGCCAATTCTTCTCCTAACGTAAGTTATTTATATTTGAATGAATGTTGTTATTCGTTAGATCTACGCCTTTCTTGGGAGTTTCTAGAGTCATCATTTGGGTATAGCGTTCGTTGGCGTATAAGGTAGGTGGCTTTGTTTTTAGTTTTCTAACTACTGTGTGTTTTGTGCGTTTTTGTGCCACGAACCCATGTTGGGGTGTCATGTGGCTGAGGCCATTGCTATGTTTAATTCCTAGAAATGCATAGGTTATTAAACTATGATGTTAAAATGCTGGTTGGGATCATTGCTTGGATCCGGAACCACCCCAGGTGTGTGTTCCACTATTTAGCTATTTGGCCAGGATACCTAAGGGTATGCCTTAAAATTAGTAATTGTATAATTGCCTTGAGAGGAATTGCTTGTTACTGCTTTTTTAACTGTTGGTCATGGATCGGTTACCTGTTTAGCATGAGATAATGGTTGTATTTAGCCTGAGGGCTTTGTTGTGATTAGCTTGAGGGAACTGCACTATTTAGCCTGAGGTTTGTAGTTATTTCGCCTGAGGGAAACCTTTCGTGCCTGAGGGATTGACTTTTGTGCCTGAGGGAGACACTTCCTACGCCTGAGGGCAATTCCTATTACGCCTGAGGCCTATACCTGTGGGTCGGATTCTGCTTACCTGAGGGTAAGATTTTTTTGTCTGAGGACGTGGACTGTTTACTTAGAAATGCACTGTGATGATTTCTAATATTTAAATGTATTAAATGGATAATAAAATGGAAATATAACTGGTTATTAGTTACTTTTGAGTACTTCTTACTTTATTGATTTTTACTGCTGCACACTGTTGTTGCATGCTTACACGCAGTTGGGCATGGGCCTTTGGTGGGTGCCTACTGAGATATATTTCTCACACCCTGTTTGGGTCACGCTTTTCAGCCCAAACAGATTACATTGTTGCAGGTGTAGATTGGGGCAAGAGTCCCTATACAGTTACTTGACTATTTCTGAGGAGTAAGAGGGCATGGGACCGAGCCTAGGCTCGCGATGCCGCTGCCAGCTGTTTTGCTTGTTTTTTTTTTTGCTCTGTATTTTGTTGTACTGTATTGATATATAACATGTTCTGTCTGTTTTCTTAGAACTTGAATCATGTAGCATCATCACTTGTATACAGTTGGTTATACCCACTGCTATAGTTTATTTCAGTCGTGTATGGTTTACTACTTCTGATGTTTGTTGTTTGTTTATTTTGGTATTCCATTGTGGTACACTTTAACAAATGAGGGCATAGTTTCCCCACTATCAGAACTGGGCCCTCGCTGCTAGTCGGCAGCCTCTGGTGTTTGGGGAAATGCGCTTGAGGTCACGTTGTGAACCGGGCTCGGGGCACCCGTTGCGTGGCACCCGTGTCTGGGATGTTACAAAGTGGTATCAGAGGAGTTTCTTTTCTTTGACTTACTATTTGGAGCCGTAGTCAGGGATAGGATGAAATGGTAGTTGTTAATAAGCTATGCCCAGGCATAGCTAACTCGTGTACAGGGAAAAGCCAGTCTACCTCGTATTTTTCAATATTTTGATTTTGCAATTTCATGGTTGATATGTTTTCACCGTTGGGTGACGCACTTGGATTGTGTTGTTTATATTTTATCTGTGGGTTCTATTTAGTTGCAACCTGATGAGATGAGGGTATGTTGTCTCATGCATCATATAGGCACATGCTAGATATCACATGCCATGCATAGTTTTCATGCCATGTAGGTGCATTAGAATTGGCATGTTGTTGTGATTGTTGTTGGGATAATAAAGCAAGATGTTGTGATAGCTTCTTGATAAATACCTGCCTTGTGATATGGTATGTTTGTTTGAGCTTGTTTATAGAATGGATTCCAAACTTTGGTTTTTGGGGATTATGGGCCCCCATTGACTGGAATTTGGTGGATCATTGACTATTATAGATTATAACACAGATAATATTTCAAACTTTGATTCGTGGGGAGTATGGGCCCCCACGGGTCAGAATTTGACACTTAGGTGTTTTTTCAGTATTTTCTGGGTTCCGGGGAAGTTTCTGAGGCATACTGTCTAGAAAAACCAGAATACACGCCGTGTTCGACCTCATACACGTCGGGTGTGTTCTTCTATTCGGGAAGAAAAATGAACTTTTTGAGTACACGCCATGTACCCCGAGTACACACTGTTTAGTCTCTTCCCATGTCACAAACCGTGTGGGTGGCGACATGGGGTAGGGAAGGGCTTCGGTAAGACACTCTGTGAAGTTTTTGTGCACGTCGTGTAGTGTGACCCGGAGTCTAGCCGTGTAACTAACAACACAGGTCGGTGAAATCTTTGACAGAACATGCCATGTCAGTTATAGGCACGTCGTGTAGTGTGACCTGGGGACTCGGCCATGTAACTAACAACACAGGCCGATGTCACCTCTCCCTGAACACGTCGTGTACTTATGGGATATGCCATGTAGTCTTGTCTGAGGATAGACCGTGTGGAGTTAGCCGAGTGTCTGGGAAACGGGATGGTGTACACGCCGTGTGCGGGTGTAACACACTGTGTGGAGTAAATCCGAGTAGTCACCCATGTCACAGACGACACTGGTAGTTGAAAAATAACACCGTACACGCCGTGTAGATATTATACACGCCATGTAGTTTTTTTGAACGGAATTCGTGTTGCTTAGCCGTGTAGAAGGACCCGGACAGGGGAAATGAAGTCAAGTACACACCGTGTAGTCTGTGTACACATCGTGTAGTCTTGTTTTTCCAATTTTGAATATCTTATTCCTCTTGTTCACTTTGTGGGTCCTTCTCTTTCAGTCTTAATAATCTTGAATCTGAGGCGTGCTTTTGTCCTTGTAGATTCATGTCGCCTAGACGACCGCGAGTTGTTCGCTAGGAGAGCGGCGACAATTATACTCCAGAGATGGTGGGCCATGGGCTACCATTTGATCCACCAGTAGCGCCAGATGCAGAACCAGCTGTTACACCAGACACAGGCACGGAGGCACAGTTCTATGAAGGCTTATTGCGGTTCATGCAAACCTTTCAGGGAGCACTGCAGGTTGCCATATCTATGGCCGAGCTGACATGTATCTTTCAGCAGCAGCATCTGCCTATGTTTTTAGGGGATGGTGGACCACAGGCTGCATAGTCTTGGATAGGATTTATGCAGACTATTTTCGAGCATCTAGAGATGCCTCCAGGGAAGAGGGTCAAGCTTACGACTTATATGTTGCGTGATTCCGCCAAGAGGTGGTGGGATGTTACCACCCAGACAGAGCATCACAGAGACATGGCGTGGGATGATTTTTAGGCAGTCTTCTATGAATTATTCTTTCCCGAGACGCTAAGGGCAGATAAATCTCGAGAGTTCATGAATCTGAAGCAGGGCGCTATGTCAGTGATGGACTATTCTGCTTGTTTTACAAAGCTTTAGCATTTTGCACCCGTGTTGGTGGGTGATGATACGTTGAGAGCCAGACGTTTTGAGGATGGTCTTCAGTATGACATCCGAGCACTGGTGAATGTTTTCAGGTTGCCTACTGTACACGCGATTGTGAACCAGGCGTTAATTACGGAGAGGAACCTACAGGAATAGAGTGGTGTGGTCCAGGGCGGTTCAGCACCAGTTACTGGTACTATTTTTTCTGGTAAGAGGATGAGATAGATGGACTTCTCTCAGGGTGGCAGTACCAGCCAGGAAGCTTCTTCAGATGGACCGGTCAGGTGCTAACAGTGTGGCAGAGAGGGGCACAAGAGGCCGCAGTGTCCACGAGACCCAGTGGAGTGTCGAGCATGCGACAAGATGGGTCATCTGCAGCGCTTTTGCAGGGCATTTCTACCAATGGCTAGTGAGAGGGGTTCTGTGCAGACTCCGCCTGCGAGAGCAGGACTAGTGTCTTATTTCCAGTTAGGGAACTGGAATACATCAGGGCGTGTAGGCAGAGATGGTGGGCGTGGCCGTGGTATCCAGACACCAGGATCACGGAGGCAGCAGGGCGGGACAGCTCAGGGTAGCTAGGCTATGTCATAGGGCTGCAGCACTGGGTAGGCATATGCAGTGCAACAGACCCTGCAAGAGCAGGATCTCGGACCTTCTACATCCAGAGGTACTATTCTAGTAGATTTTGTCTTGTCTTCGGTACTTTTTGATACGGGTGCTACACATAGTTTCATATCTGTACCCGTTGTGGAGAGCCTTGGGATCGTTGTTTATACTTATTCTAAAAGCTTGAAGCTAGACACTTTTTTGGGGACTATGACTTTTGGTGTGCGTCAGTGCAAGGAGTGCCCCCTTGAGGTTGAAGGGTTTCATTTCCCTTGGAACCTCTATGTCTTGGAGATGACGAGCTATGACGTCATTCTTGGGATGGACTGGTTGGTTCCCTTTGGAGCCTTTGTAGACTGCTATTGTCGCAGGGTGCGTTTCATATCAGCAGAGGGTGGGGAGTTTCTATACAAGGGAGAGTGGGATGTTCAGGTGAGTCGAGCTGGACCAAAGAATCATGGGCGAGGTGGAGTCACAGCCCAGATTGTGAGCTTATATCTGGATGACCAGGGGACTTGTCAAATGGATTTCCCTCAAGTTTTTGATCATTTCAGGGATGTATTCCCAGATGAATTTTCAGGTCTACCTCTGGTGCGCGAGGTGGATTTCTATATCGATCTAGTTCTAGGGGCAGCACCGGTGTCCATTTCTCCTTATAGGATGGCCACGCCTGAGTTTTAGGAACTCAAAAGGAAGTTAGAGGAGCTATAGGTGAAGGGTTTTATCTGACCCAGTACTTCTCCTTGGGGTTCTCTGGTCCTTTTGCGAAAAAGGTGGACGGTACCCTCATACTTTGTGTGGATTATCGGAAGCTGAACCAGTTGACGGTTAAGAACCAATATCCTTTACTGAGGATATATGATCTGTTTGATCAGCTCCGTGGAGCACGAGTGTTCTCGAAGATTGACTAGAGATCCAGATATCATCAGCTGCACGATAGAAAATCTAATATACCTCTCACATCATTTAAGAGTAGGTATGGTCTATATGAGTATATGGTTATGCCGTTCGGATTGACGAACGCGCCAGCAGTTTTCATGGCTCTGATGAATCGTGTGTTTCATTCGTACCTTGATTCATTTGTGTTAGTATTCGTGGACGACATCTTGGTGTACTATCACACTTGAAACGACCATCCCACCCATCTTGAGATCGTGTTAAGTACACTGAGAGAGCATCGTCTATATGCTAAGTTCTCGAAGTGCCACTTTTCGATGGACCGGATTCACTTCCTGGGTCATATCATCTCAGAGGAAGGAGTTGCAGGAGACCCAGAGAAGCTAAGAGCAATAGTTTACTGGGAGTAGCCTAAGAACGTGTTTGAGATATGGAGTTTCTTAGGGCTGGCTGGTTAATATAGATGCTTCATACATGACTTCTCCCACTTAGCAGCACCGTTGATAGGTCTGACTAAGAAGGGTGTGAGGTGAGTTTGGTGAGAAGCTTGCGAGACAACTTTTCAGGACCATAAGGGAAGGTTAACATCAGCACCGATCCTGATACTCCTAGAGAAATAGAAGAGCTATACAGTTTACTGTGATGCATCAGGGATTGGGCTGGGAGCTGTTTTGATGCAGGGTGACCGAGTTGGGGCATACGGGTCTCAGCAGTTGACGCCACATGAGAGTAATTACCCAATGCATGATCTCGAGTTAGCTGCAGTTGTGCATGTGTTGCGCTATTGGAGACTCTATCTGTTGGGAGAGCATTTTGTGGTTTTCACCGACCACAAAAGCCTCAAGTATATATTTACTCAGCGTGACCTGAATCTGAGGCAGAGAAGGTGGGTCGAGTACCTACAGTCCTTCGATTTTGAGATTTCCTATACACCTGGTAAAGGTAATGCAGTAGCTAATGCACTGAGCAGGAAGACTCAGATACAGGTAGTGTAGGAGGCCAGTAGTGAGTGGCAGCTTATGGCCTTGTTTTCTGAGATGCATCTAGAGGTGCACGACATTTAGGGGTAGGATTATCTTTCCTCATTAGCTGTGACTTCTACCCTCCTGGACAGAGTGAGGATGAGGCAGCTATTGGATTTAGAAGGCCTAATTCTATGAAAGTCGGTGGAAAGTGAGGACCCTCCTCCCGGTTGGATGATAGGTGGTGATGAGTTTTTGCGTTTCCATGGACGTGTATGGGTTCTAGGGGATATACACGAGGAGCTGATGTGGGAGGTTCATGCTTCAGTTTGGGCAGTTCATCCCGGGGTTACCAAGATGTACCGTGACTTGAGGCGTCAGTACTGGTGGCCGGGTATGAAGAGAGAGATAGCTGGTTTTGTTACGAGATGTTCCACCTGCCAGCAGGTGAAGGCATAGCATCAGAGACCAGCTGGACTATTGCAGTAGTTGCCCATTTCAGAGTGGAAATAGAATGATGTCACGATGGATTTCATGACGGGATTGCCGAGGTCACCTCGAGGCAATGAAGCCATATGGGTTGTTGTGGACAGACTCGTGAAGGTAGCTCACTACTTGCCGATCAAGGAGACCATTGGTGTGGACGAGCTCAGAAGGCTGTATATCCGAGAGATCGTACGTCTTCATCGGGTCCCTCGTTCTATCGTTTCAGATAGGGATTCCCGCTTTACATCTCGTTTCTAGAAAAGTTTTCAGAGGGCGCTGGGTACATAGGTGCTTCTGAGCATAGCATACCACCCCCAGACAGATGGCCAGTCAGAGCGGATGATACAGGTTCTAGAGGACATTCTGCATGCATGCGTCATAGACTTTGGGGGCTCTTGGTTGAAGCATATACCCTTAGTCGATTTTTCCTATAACAATAGTTTTCAGGCGACTATTGATATGTCACCATACGAGGCTTTATATGGTTGGCCATTCCGATCACCTTTGTGCTGGTTAGAGGTAGGTGAGGCAGTTTTACTGGGGCCACAACTCATGCAGGAGATATCTGAGCAGGTCCAGTTGATTCGAAAGAGGATGGCTACCGCGCAGTCTCAACAAAAGTCTTATGTTGATCACTGCAGACGACCTTTGGAGTTCGTGGTCGAAGATCATGTTTTCTTGCATTTTTCGTCAAGGTTGGGACACAAATGGATCAGGAGACAGGGTAAGCTTTCACCATGGTATGTGGGAATATTTGAGATTCTAGAGAGAGTCTGGCGGGTTGCCTATCGGTTGCAGTTACCACAACGTTATCGAGCCATGCACGACATCTTCCACATGTCTCAGTTGCGTCGCTACCATTCAGACCCGTCTCACACATTTCAGCTAGAGGAGGTTGAGCTACAGCATGATGCGTCCTTTGAGGAGCATCTGTTCTGTATCGTTGATAGTAGCACGAAGGTTCTCCGAGGCCGGTCAGTTCCTCTCGTACGGGTTCTATGGAAACATGGCCGAGTGCAGGATGAGACATGGGAGCGGGAAGCCGACATACGCGCTCAGTGTCCATAGCTGTTCTAAGCTTTATCTTCACCACCCTTGGAAGTGAAATTCGGGGATGAATTGCTATAAGGGGAAATTTTGTAAGAACCTAGTTTTTATTTTAGAGGTACGGGCTTCTTCTTTTTTCTTTTTCCTTAAGTGTTTTGAGAAAATATGGGAAATGGGTAAAAATTCTAAATTTCCAAACTACACGCCGTGTACTTTATCTACATGTCTTGTACTTTTGGCCATGTTGGGATGAGTACACAGGGCATGTAGCCATGCCGGTGATAAGGGGTGTGGGAACCGACTACATGTCGTGTAGTGGTACCATACACACCGTGTAGCCAGTTGGGAGGCTTAAACAGTAAGGTGGTGGCGTCGCCACCAGCTGGGCGACAGTACACGCCATGTACTTGGGATTACATGCTGTGTACTCATGTTGATGGATGAACAGTGTAGAGGTGCCTCCAAATGAATAGTTAAATGAAGGGAGTACATGTTGTGTACTCAGAAGTATATGCTGTGTACTTTGTTTTTTCGGCTTAAAACAGGCAGTAGCCTCCTCATTTGGCAGAGGAGGCACTTGAGCCATTTTGGAGCCAAAATAGGAGGTTGTATCTTTGAAGATCTGCCAAGAGTTCGTCTGTAATCTGATTCCGCCTCGGACGATCCCGTTGGAACCGCACGGGTAAAGGCTTCCATCTTTTTGGCTACTTCTTACCAATTCTTCTCCTAACGTAAGTTATTTAAGTTTGAATTAATGTTGTTATTCATCAGATCTACACCATTCTTGGGCGTTTCTAGAGTCGGTGTCCGGGTATAGAATTCGTTTGTGTATAAGTTAGGTGGCTTTGTGTTTAGTTTTCCAACTGCTGTGTGTTTTGTGTGTTTTTGTGCCACGAACTCATGTTGGGGTTTCATGTGGTTGAGGCTGTTGCTATTTTTAATGCCTATAATTGCATAGGTGATTAAACTATGATGTTAAAATGATGGTTGGGATCGTTTCTTAGATCTGGAACCACCCCAAGGGTGTGTTCTACTGTTTAGCCATTTGTCCAGGATACCCGAGGGTATGCCTTCAAATTAGTAATTGTAGAATTTCCTTGATAGAAATTTCATGATACTACTTGTTTACCTATTGGGCATGGCCTGGTTACCTATTTATCCTGAGGGCATGGTTGTATTTATCCTAAGGGCGTTGCTATGATTAGCCTGAGGGCACTGCACTATTTAGCCCGAGGGCTGTAGTTATTTCGCATGTGGGCAACCTTTCATGCATGAGGGATTGACTTCTATGCCTGAGGGCGACACTTCCTACACCTTAGGGAAATTCCTATTACGCCTGAGGGCTATACCTACGGGTTGGATTCTTCTTACTTGATGGTAAGTTTTTGTTTGTCTGAGGACGTGGACTATTTACTTAGAAATGCACTGTGGTGATTTCTAATATTTAAATGGATTAAATGGATAATAAAATGGAAATATAACTGGTAATTAGTTACTTTTGAGTACTTCTTACTTTATTTCTTTTTACTGTTGCACACTGTTGTTGCATTCTTACATGCAGTTGGGCACAGACCTTTGGTGGGTTCCTACTGAGATATATTTCTCACACCCTGTTTGGGTCATGCTTTTTGGCCCAAACAGATTACATTGCTGCAGGTGTAGACAGGGGAAAGAGTCCCTATACAGGTACTTGACTGTTGCTGAGGAGTATGAGGGCATGAGACTGAGCCTAGGCTCACAATGCTGGTGCCAGCTGTTTTTCTTGTTTTGTTGTGATCTGTATTTTGTTGTGTTGTATTGATGTATAACATGTTCTGGCTGTTTTCTTACAACATGAAACATATAGCATCATCACTTGTGTACTGTTGGTTATACCCACTATTGTAGTTTATTTCAGTTGTGTATGGTTTACTACTTCCGTTGTTTGTTGTATTTTTATTTTGGTATTCAGTTGCGCTACACTTTAACAAATGAGGGAATAGTTTCCCCACTATCAGACCTGGGCCCTCGCTGCTAGTCGGCAGCCTTTGGCGTTTTGGGAAATGCGCTTGAGGTCACGTGGCGAACCGGGCTCGGGGCACCCGTTGCGTGTCACCCGAGTTTGGGATGTTACAAAAATAAAATAATAACACCTAATATTTTTCTAGTAGTTCAAGTCACCATGATCCTACTCTATTCTTCAACATTATATACATGGTGGGAATACCATTATTCACCATGTGATTCACCTTTTTAGGGTGTGATAACACTATTAAAAATGTACATTTTTTTTACCTAGCATTATAGCCCATTTATAGATGTACCTTTCCTCACCAAGTGGTATAACACTAAATGAATATTACAGGAGTCAAAATACACAAGACTTTTTTTAAGGGGTCACACTTTGTCCTTCCTTTAGAATTGGATTATTAACCTACCATGTTGTATTTTGGATGATAAAAGCTAAAAATGGCTCTAGAAGAACAAAAAGAATATATAAATATATTACAATGAAAAACAATTGAATAAAATACGATTAAAACTAGATCATGATGATGATTGTTGGTGAAGCTCAATAAATTTAATCATATAAGCAGTATATGATTAAATTATTATGTTTATCTTGATCACAACAATTTAACAGTAGTAACTTTAGTGATTTAAGACATCATATTTCTCATTTTAATATTTTATGTTTCTATATTTCTCTTCTATCAATTATCGGAGACAAATAAACTATTTCATGTTTATTTTTTCTCATTAGTTATATATCACTTTCTAATGAATTAACATCTCCTCATTAGCATCCAATATCTTTTCAATTTGTAATGGTTTGTTTAAACAATTAATCACACAATTCACTTTTCGAAAAAAATATCCATTAAAGTATACTTATTACTTGTTATGTTAATTATTACACCCATTATTAGAGAGTTATCACAATATATTATTCATGCATAAAATTGATCTAAAATACATCCAATATAATCATTAAAAAAAATAAATATTTAAATATTAATAAAACTACTAGGTAAAATTACAATAAAGTATTTTTTATTAAAATATCAAAGTAACTACTAAAAAACTATTATAACACAAATATTTTTTGTCTTTTTTTATAATGAATTTATCCACGTAAATAATTATTCAAGTATCCAAATAAAATTCAGAAAAATTTAGCCATATTATATACATATATAAATGATATAACAAATATATTCTATAAGATGCATTAATAATAAAAATAAAAATAATATATTATTTAAAAATAGTAGATAAATCTTCTAAATGGTGGTATAAAATGTATTTTACCACTACTATTAATGTAATTATTGATATTAATTCTATTTTTCATATTGATATTCCCATATAAATAGTTCTAGGGTGCGACCTCTATTTATTTTTTGATACAACTCATTCAGAGTTTTTACCATTAATAAAAAATAATTTTCAACCATTTCTATTTAGTAGGGTTTAGCCACATGTTCAAATATGGTTTTTACCATTAGTTCAAGGTAATACCACTGTAGGAATATGGGTAATTCCATTTCTATCTTTTGGGTTAAGGGTGTCTTCATTTTTTGTATAATGGTGTGATATAATTTATGTATAAAGGTATATCCATGTATAGTAATTCATAAAGGTATATTCCACTTCTTAGTACATGATTATAGGTAATTTCCACTTTTAACTACTAGTATAGTAGTATGTTTTCTCACTACATATATGTAAAGTGAATTTTACAACATCTATATAATTCTAGACTACACGAAATGTAAATGTTAATAAAAAGATATATAGATTGCAAAAAGGTAAATTTTGTGATTTTTAATGGTAAATTCAAGCTACTTAATGTTAGTTATAAAATTATTAAACCTATGTAAGGATAGTTGGAACCTCATGTAAGGGAAAAGCTAATATTATATTACATGTGTAAGGGTAAACCTAATACCCATATAATTGTGTAAGGGTATTCCAGTACTTTTGTAAGTGTAAAATTTTTATATATGGCTAGAATAATTATATATGATATTTATATAAGGGTAACTAATAGACTATATGGTTCAACTAATGACACAATAAATGTTATGTTAGAATAAATAAAATACATCTGTAAAGGTGTCATTCAATTTGTGAAGATCATGTAATGGTAAAATAATATATGATTATAGTTATATGAAAACCTAAATAAAGTTAAAAATAATTTAATTCAATATATGTAGTGGTATAATATAAATAGAAAAAATATTAAAACCTGATATTGTATTTTTTAGAAATTAATAAAATTGAAGAAAAATAAAAAATATTGATTAATACAATTTATAAAAAAAATATTAAATTATTAAAAATTAACACATATTTAAATATAGATTTTAATATTAAGTGATTTTTAATTTATCAGAAAAACTATACAGATAGCATATATTTAAAAAACAAATCTCACAACACACAAATTCTATATTACCCTCTAAAAACCTTCTAAAATATGATAAATTTTGATAAATTTAAATATATTTGAACATTTTTAATCATGTGAGCCTATATAAAAAATATTCATATCAACTTAAATTAATGTTCTATTTTTTATCAAGTCTTCATTATCCTTCTTGTCATGGTCATTCCATATGATTTTTTCATTAAAAGATACATTCAAAATTTTGAAAACATTGTTTTTTTCAAAATCCCAAATCTAGAAAATCGAAGTCTTCATCTCAATAGAATATGATTAACAATTATTTAGATTTAGCTTTAGGTTTATCTATTTCTTTTTTCAGGAAAATGACTTCAGGATAAAATTAATAAATTTTATAGTGAGAAACATTTGTAACCTTCCTAAACCAATGATCCTCTAGTAATTTATGACCAATTATTATTGACAGACTTATACTCATTAAGTAAGTAGTCATACGAAATATGTTTTCCCAAAACTAATTGGGAAATATAAAATATAGTAGAAAACATTTTATTCTATATATCAATGTGTGATTCATTTTCTCAATAAAACCCTTTTTAGGTGCTTATGGGTTATTCCTCTCTTGTTAGATTCCTATTCTCATAAATTAATTATGAAAATCCTTCTAAAAATACACACTATTTTCAAAAATCATACACTTCTTCATGACTTAGGTTTCTCATTCCACCATATCCTTCCATTAAATAATGATTTAAAACATTTCACTCATTTATTTTCAAAATCATACACATGCTTGTCATGTGGGATCAACAATGACGGTATCAATGTTCATTTCATTTATATAAGAATTCATTGTTTTAGGTTCCCAAAAATATGTTTGAATTAATTCTAGATACATATATTTTATCATTATTCTAGAATGATTGTGTAAAACCTTTCACTTATTATCTCATTACCACTCTCATATATTTTGAATTCTGATTGATTACACATAAATAAGCATTAATCAATGAGAATATTCATAGATTTTTCATTGAGGTTCCAAAAAAAATTATGATAGAGTTTAACACATATGAAACATATTTTTCTGGTGATCATATCCATCACTACCCTTTCAATCAGAATAAAATGAACTATCCTTTACACCAATGAATAGGATAAGAGAATCTTATGTGATTTTCTATACCCCTTCCCTCAATCTCATTTTGAAACCTAATTTATCTACTTAACACACTAAAATCAGGTTCTTCTGAATACCTAGAACATGAAAAAATCCCAATATTACATTAAAAATCAAATAAGTCAATTGATCTTTTACTTCTCTTTTCCACTTAAAATCAAGAGCTTCTTCATAAAAAATATTCACTCTACCAAAAATATTTTGGATACAATTTTTGAGATTTACCATTTTTCACCCAGGGAATGAAATTAATATTGACAATATGTAATATATTATATCATTTATATTGATATATTCACATGTATATTTAAATTAATTATGCTACCAAATATAGATCACTAACATAATTCTATCTAGTGGATTTATTCCTGCCATGAAAATATTTCTTGATGTGGAATCTCTTTCTATAATTCCAATAATTGTTCCAAATTAGGGAAAACATTCATCCTATTTTTCCATTTATTTACTCCCTTACTAAATATTATTCCTCTAATTAGGTTATAATACCTTTATTTTTGTATTCAATGCATAAATGTAAGAACCTAAATCTCTTTATTTCAATGAACCTTATTGAGATTCAAGTTCCAAATATCAGTGAAAATCAAATCATCATTTACATATAAATAGTATACAGAAATAAACCTAGATTCCTAATACTTTTATATAGTTTTTAAAAAATAAACAACCCAAATATCATCTAAAAATTTAACCTTAATAGACCTTGTATGGCTACCGATTAAGTTAAAATCACATAAGAGACCGGTCATAGATCATCCTTCTGAAAAACTCATGCAGGAAAACCTCCACATCTTTCACACCTTATACGTTATAGTAGGTTTCTCATAAATATATTAAAGTTCCTCCATAAACTCTTTTTTGTTCAATTTCCCTCTAATTTTTAAATCAATATTCCTGAATTATTAAATTCAAACCAACCCATTCCCTTACAATTCATATTTTCCCATTCATGTTTTTTCTATTGCTTTCGGTTTAACACCCTTCAATGAAATATATTTATATTTCAAAATGAGATAATATTAAATATATAATCTCTAGAAATTGAAATATATGATATCTAATATATTTATCTAGAAAACAAAATATTATGATTTCATCCTTCTTGAAAATTTCAACTCCATCTAAAATTTAAAAATCGAATGGGAAATAAAATTCCACCATATCGAGTTCATAATACTGAACCTTCTTTAATCCAATGCTATAGTAATGCATGTTGATAATTATTTCATAGTCTATCCAATAAAAAGTCGTAATAATTTTACCCTAAATCATCCAAAATAAATATATTTTGAATACAACTCTCCTTAAATTAATGTTTTGGATCTTTAAATTGACACATTTCTCCCAAATCGCTGCACTAAGATAGAAAAACATCATCTATATTCTTTCCAAAAGATTAAAAAATCCATTTAGTGAAATTAAAATATAAACTACAAACTAAAACATAATATTTAAATGGTTGGTATTGAATGTATTATGTACATGGGATAATAATTATAATATTTCATTCATCCAAAAACAAAACTTTTCGACTTTACAAATAAAAAGTCACTCGGGAGCACTAGAAGAAGGTAATCAAAATTTTATTTATTGTTAGTCACATCATCCGATAAAAATTTACCCCTCTATGAATATATATAGAGTTTCTTCCAGTCATCAAATTTAACCATCCTATGAGAAATAATGGAGTCCATGTGTTTTTATACGCACTAATGATCACCTGTAAATGTACTCAAAATTACTACTTTAAGAGGTAAAATAAAATCATATTGAAAAAAACTAAACATCCACAAATATGTACAAAACACAAACCAATTTTGTAGAACAATAACTCTTATGATGATAAACATTATAATAAACCCATTTTCAATTACATTATTTTTGAAAACCACATTCTAGAATGCAAAAGGAAAACACAACAACAACCCCCACTTCATTTAAAAAATACATATTTTGGAACCAAACATTCTAATCGATTTACTTTACTCAAATAATGTTGGAATCAAAAATTCCAAACCATTATAACTTATATTCATCAATATAATAATACTTAGACTTTCATCTTATATATATCTATGGATATATGATGGACACATAATTTTGTTTATTATTACATCATCTATGTGTGATTACCCATCCATAAACATATTGATTGATGTAATTAGGGAATATCATAAAGATTATTATTACACTTTACCTATATGAATATTCTTTTATTCATATAGATTATTTATTTTTAAATACATGAATCTCTTATGTATTGTTTTGATTTGAGCCCTAGTAACTTAGGTCAAGATGGAGAGGATTTTATTATGGATGTTGTTGACTATAATGTCTTATTAGACCTATTATTATGGGTATTATCTCATAGACTTAGTGAAGATGTATGTTAATTAATTTCCATCACTTTATTTTTTATTATGTAATCCATTATGAAGGGTTTGGGTAGACCTTATTCAAAACATCCACGTGACATGGCATGATTCCCTAAATTTTCAATTATTTTACTTATTTTTGATGGTTTAGTTAATTTTTACATGTCCTTTTATTGGTTTATTTGGTATATTTTTTATTTAGTAAATGAATATTTTGGGTAATATTGTGTAAGGAATTTTCGATAGAGAAAATCTAAGAATGACTGTTTTTAGCATATATGATCATGAAAATATTTCTAGGGTAACCTGTGAGATCATGATGATATGAAATTATGATTATAGATGGGTGACTAGGATTACCCATTGGGTTTTTTATTATAGTTGTCATGCATATATATTTTTTGAATAATTTGTTTTATATTTTTACATGACCTCGATATTAGTAAATCTTTGTACAATGGATATCTTACTAATCCATTATACATAGTTATATATGGGACCTTGTGAAGTGATATACTCATTTTTATTAATATATTCAATTATTTAGAGGACTTCAGAGAGATATGGTGTACATGATATTTATCAATATATGTTGGCTAAATGATAATTATTGAAGAAGTCTTTAAAGAATTATCAATGTTCCTATACTCAATTACTTGGTTATTTAAGGCCATGTTTTATTTTTAGTTGAGGATATATACCAAGTATATTATTTATTAAAATATACTAAGACATTGTTTTTTCTCGATTAATGGTTTGTAAAATATTTAATTACACGCACATTTTTTGGTATATATGCTTTCATTATATGTTAGTGATTCATTTTATAGTAATTCATATAATCTCCTCCATATTTTGTTTTATTACACATTTTTATACTTACACGTGACCTATAAAAGTTGTATCAATGATTGAATCCTTGAATTTTCTTCAACCTACGAAGGTTCTTAGGGGGTTTTGTTCATTTTATTTATAATCCCGTACAAATTTTCAAATTATAACTCAATATCCATTACCTACCATAGAAATTTTTACATTATATTACTTCGAACAGATTGAATAGGGAGATGTTTTAGGAAGAGACATTTTAGGATTGATTTACCATACCTCTAATATCTAATAATTTAGATAATGGGAGGTAATCACTTTTATATGATTAAAAATCTAAATTATTACACTAAAAATGCATGAGAGTTGGTTAATGATGTTTAATAAATTTTATTGGTTCTAATAATGGAAAGAATGTAATTTAAAATGAAGAGGAAAAATTATAATAATAAAAATTACAAGTCAAGTAAACCATATTCCAATACAATCTAAGATCATTGACCAAAAATCTGTAACACCAAAAAATGATAAAGGGTTAAATGGATAAATGATATTACTCGTGTCAAAAAGGTGCACCTTCCTTTTCAGGAGCCTGTCTGATTAGAACTCCACAGTAAAGCGTGCTTGGCCTGGAGTAGTGATCAGGATGGGTGACCTTCTGGGAAGTTTCTCAGGGTGTTTGTGAGTGAGGACAAACAATACTGGAAAGGTAATGTTTAGGCACGTGGGTGGAACTAGGGTGGGACCCACTTGTCTATGGGGAAACTGGTGGTACATAGTGGTCTAGGACTCGAAGGCCATGTTAAGGCGGGGTGGTTGTTCTCTCGTCGGGACCTGGTTGTTACATTTGGTATCAAAGGGGGAACTCAACCTTAAGTGCGGCGCACTGCCTAGGTTGCAATGTAGGGCCCACAATGAGGATGTTGTTCTCTAAAGGGGGGTGATTGTAACACCCCAAAATGATAAAGGGTTAGATGAATAAATTATATGACTCATATCAACAAGGTGAACCTTTCTTTTAAGGCGCCTGTCTGATTAGAACTCCACATTTAAGCGTGCTTGGCCTGGAGTAGTGATCAGGATGGGTGACCTTCTGGAAAGCTTCTCAAGATGTGTGTGAGTGAGGACAAAGCACACTAGAAAAGACATGTGTTGGCCTATGGAGACTGTCATTAGTCAGATGACTCATTCTGGAACGTGGGTGGACCCTATGGTGGGCCCCATGTGTCTGTGGGGCAACCGGTGGTACATGGTGGGCCAGGACTCGATGACCATGTTAAGGCGGGGTGGTTGTGCTGTCACCAGAACCCATTTGTTAGAATGTAAAGACTCAGAAATTATGTGGAAATTTTTTTCCTTAAATTCATGGGAATTTTACGAGTCCGCAGTTTCAGACGGCGCTTGATTCTGAGGCCCGGCATGCCTGGAATCAATTTCTGAAGTTTTGTTGAGCCTAAATTAACACGTGTTGGCCTGTGGGGACTGTCATTAGTCAGACGACCCGTTCAGGCACGTGGGTGGACATGAGGGCGGGCCCTACTTGTCTGTGGGGAAACCGGTGGTACCTGGTGGGCTAGGACTCAACGACCATGTTAAGGTGGGGTGGCTGTGTTTTCACCGAGACCCGGTTTTTAGAAAGTAAAGACCCAGAAATTCTGTGGAAATTTTTTTTCTTAAATTCAAGGGAATTTTACGAGTCTACAGTTTCAGACAACGCTTGATTTTGAGACCTGGTGTGCCCACAATGACGACGTTGTGCTCTAAAGGGGGGTGATTGTAACACCCCAAAATGATAAAGAGTTAAATGACTAAATTATATGACTCATGTCAACAAGGTGCACCTTCCTTTTCAAGATTCTGTCTGATTTAAATTCCACATTTATGCGTGTTTGGCCTGGAGTAGTGATCAGGATGGGTAAACTTCTCGGAAGTTTCTCAGGATGTGTGTGAGTGGAGAAAAAGCACACTAGAAAGGACATGTGTTGGCCTGTGGAGACTGTCATTAGTCAGATGACGCGTTCACGAACGTGGGTGGACCCTAGGGTGGGCCCCACGTGTCTGTGGGGCAACCGGTGGTACATGGTGGGCCATGACTTGATGACCATGTTAAGGCGGGGTGGCAATGCTGTCACCGGGACCCAGTTGTTAGAATGTAAAGACCCAGAAATTCTATGGAAATTTTTTTTCTTAAATTCATGGGAATTTTACGAGTCTGCAGTTTCAGACAACGCTTGATTTTGAGGCCCAGTGTGCCTGGAATAATTTTCTAAAGTTTTGTTGAGCTGAAATTAACACGTGTTGGCCTGTGGGGACTTTCATTAGTCAGATGACCCGTTCAGGCACATGGGTGGACCCTACGGTGGGCCCCACGTGTCTGTGGGGCAACCGGTGGTACAGGGTAGGCTAGGTTTTCACGACCGTGTTAAGGAGGGGTCGTTGTGCTGTCACAAGGACCCGGTTTTTAGAATGTAAAGACCCGGAAATTCTCTGGTAATTTTTTTCCTTAAATTCAAGGGAATTTTATGAGTCTGCAGTTTCAGACAACGCTTGATTCTGAGGCTCGGTGTGCCCAAAATCAATTTCTGAAGTTTTTTTGATATTAAATTAACATGTGTTGGATAGTGGGGATTGTCATTAGTCCGATGACCCATTCAGGCAGGTTGGTAGACCCTAGGGTGGGCCCCATGTGTCTGCGGGGCAATTGGTGGTACCTGTTGGGCTAGGACTTGACGGCCATGTTAAAGCAGGGTGGTTGTGTTGTAACCGGTACACGATTGTTAGAATGTAGAGACCTGGAAATTTTGTGGAAATGTTTTTTCATAAATTCATGGGAATTTTACGAGTCCACAGTTTTAGACGGCGCTTAATTCTGAGGCTCGATGTGCCCGGAATCAATTTCTGAAGTTTTGTTTAGCTTAAATTAACATGCGTAAGCAGTTTTCCAGAAAAAGTGAAATAACTCGTAAACGGTTACTTGTATTAGAAATATGAGGGCACCGTTGTGCTCAAGATGGTGGGTTTACCCTAAGCACGACTTAAGTTTAGTGAGCGCGGGCCTCCTGTGAAGAGAATCCCCAAAATGGAATAATCATAAATAAAAAAATTAAAAAAATTATTTTAATTTTCAAATGCTTATAACTCAAAAACAGTATCTCAGATTAAAAATCCAAGACCACCGCTGAACTCGTGAGGGCATGCTTTGTTTAAGAAGATACTAACTTTGGTCAGCGCATCCCAACAGAAAAATTTAGTTTTTCTCCGCAAATAAAATAATTGAGAGACAATTATATTATTTTAAAATTCATAACATCTAAATGGTGAGTCAGATTAAAAATCTGAGAGTACCATTGGGTTTGTTGGGTAATTTTTCACCTAGTCAGAGCCTATCCTCGACCGGCGCAAGTCGACGGTGACTGATAATAATTTTCCGAACTTTTTTTCAGGTACTTTCAGTAAACACACTTTTGGGATTTTATATCTTTTGAACTAGTGCTTGGAATTGAAATCTGAGGGCACCATTGAACTCGAAGTGTCGGTAATTGCTTAGTGAGACCTTCACTGTAGTTGCGTTCTAAAGATTTTGGAAGTTAGTTTTTGGATTTTTATTTAAGAAAATAATAATAAAATAAAGTACAACACTTTCTTTTATTTTGAAGCTTCCATGTGTATTGTGTGAGGTTAGTTGAAACCTCCCATTGGAAGCTGGGGGTGGGACCGCCACACCCTAACCTCTCGCGAGAGGTTACGACGTGGGGACCACTCGAGCATAACCTCTCAATTAAATGATAGGGGTGAGGACCACCCGACCCCTATTAATGGTGGAGGATGAAACCTCTCCAAACTCCCTCATAAATGAGGGAGAGTCGTTGACCTCCTCCTCGCAATTAATTGTGCCAACGCGCCAGCCAATTAATTGTGCCAACATGCGTGCCAATTAATTGTGCTGACGCGCGTGCCAATTAATTGTGCCAACGCACATGACAATTAATTGTGCCCATGTGCGTACCAATTAGTTTTTCTGACACTTGTGAATTTATTAAGGAGAGTTTCTTTCTCCTTTTTGAATTTGCGTGACAACAATAAAACAATAATACACCCTATTATTATTTTGTTAGCATTCTCCTTCGGAGGAACTTGAGATCTTGGGAGGATTAAAATTCTCCCAACGAAGAACTCAATGAACGCCAGATTTCTTCTTCAACTTCTTCCTCAGACATCTTCTTCCTTCTTCTACCGAAACAAGGAAAGGGAAGCGTCATCCACAAAGAACGCCAAAGTTATCCTCGGCTTCTTCTTTTTCGACGTCAACGGGACGACGCCCGCTTTTCACAACTTCGTCAGCGAAGAATGACAAGCGAGGTAGGGGTTTTGTTCTAGCATAATATCCAGTTCTTTTTCTATTTTTCGAATTTAATGACATTTGATGCATGGTTTTAAAAAAATTTAAGAACATATAATTCCTTCTTGTTGAAATAATTGTTATCACTTTAAACGTGGAGGATGCGGGCTGACCTAACACGACCCGACATCCTCTGTCGATTTCTTCTCTATTGTGGAGTTCTATGACAAGGCGTTGAGGCGACAACGACGAAGGAGGCAACGAAGATGGCCACACTACCCATGGCCTCCGCGAATCACGCCACCCCCACGACACACCAATGCTCCCGGCCAAACATCGTCGGCCAAGAGGCGTCCGACCCGCCTACCCGAGGCGTCCCCGGCGAGCTACCTGGCACCCCAGCGCACTACCCGGCGCAACCGTGCCCAGCAGGCGGCCTGCCCAGCCCCTGTCGGCAGCCTGCCTGACACCTCAGCACGCTACCTGGAACACCCACAACCAACCGGCAGCCTACCTGGAAACCCGGTGCCCTGCCGGCTCCCCCACGACCCCCTGTTGTGGTCTGCCCGGTGCCCTGGTATGCTACCCGCTCCCTAGCGTGCTGCCCCGGCGCGCTGCCCGGCACCCAAGCTATAACGACCCATACTTTACATACATTGTTATTACTTTAGAATTGAAGCACACTTATTACAATATATAACAAAACCATGAAAGGAAAATATAGGTATAGAGTCTTTAGAAACTGGGAAACATAAACAACTGGTTCATAAAGCATCTACATTATCTCCCATTTATTTCATCATATCAAGAGTCCCTTTTTGGCATATATTACTTAATAAACTTCTTCCTGACCTGGGGAAAGAAAACATACAAAAGGGTGTGGTCAAATGCTAAGTAAGGGTAAACAAAAGAAATATCAATCACATCATATTCATAAAAACATAACATTTTGGAAATCTAAACCTGCAAAAGAGATCATAATTTCATAACATGGGATATATCATAGTAGTGAAATGTAATCCCAATAATCATAACATAAAACATGAAGCTTTGTGTCATACACACATAATCATAGAAAATCATTTTTTAGTAGTCAAGACTCATTGCCAAGAATATCTTAGTGGACAATGTCCATTTCTGAACCGAGTTCACTCCTCATTTCAGTCCTGTTTCACTGAAACAATTTAACCTGTTGTTCCAACCATGTCTATATCATGAGATATAAATCTTTACCCAATGCATTGCAGGGAGATATAGGTCCCACCCATCTCATAATGATACCATTCTTATGTGTTCCAAAATATCATAAATCATACATCATAGCATAACCCATGCAATAAAAATGGGATTCTTAAACATCATGCCATCATAACATAATCTATATAAGATAAAAGGACATCATAAAAATAAATTCCATCATAACATTATCAAATAAATTCAAAAATAGGGATAGAAACATAACCCCATATTATCTTAGATGGAAAATAATTTTGATAAAACACTTGATCTTCATTCTTGAGGAAAATATCCTTTCTACTTCAAAAACATTTTTCCTTTCATCACATGTCATAAAATTGTAAACTAAAATAAGTTGATTAAAAATAAACTTGAAAACTTGTAAATGAAGATTCATGGAAACAATTCTCTAAAAATCCATTCATGCCGTATAAGTTAAAAAAACATTCTTCTCGTACTTTGGTCAAAGAAGTCAAAAAGTACCTCGTACGAAAAATGAAAAAAGATTCCTTTCATATCTTTTACTAAAAACTCAGCGAAGGTTAAAATTAGATTTAAACAATTTTATTAGGATAGAAATAATATTACCTATTGAGGAAACATGGATGTGGATGATAAATATTACCCAGTAAATTCTGAAGTATAAACAATCTATGATAAAAATGAGATTGTGAGATTTTCCCATACCTTAGGTCTGATTTTCTTCTTAAGTGTCTGAAAATCCTGTATAATGATTTTAATAATGTCAATGACTTAATCCAGAATCATACTTATATTTATGATATAATATATGGTCACATTATTATCTTATTATTAGTAATATTTCATTGGTACTTGTTATTCTGGTGTTTATTGCTTTTTGTTCTTATGCGTGTTTTGTCAAATAAATTCTTATTCTTCTTTTTAGGTTATAGATAACTCATATAAATAATGGTATTAGTGTAATACATATCATATTTATTCACTCAATTCATTTAAGTAATCATTATGCAATGAAAATCATGTAGAACGAGTCGCATCACATCGTGGAGACGGTATTCCGTACGTACGCACGAGCGATGATATCATTCCCATGATCGTGGAATTGTACTGGAGTGTATGTATACTATTTCAGAATCAATATAACTTTACAATAATCATATATAGTTATTATTTACACCATTATACCCATCCAAGTAAGGTGTAGGTGGAAAACAGATTACACCACGGCGTGGAGACGGTATTCCGTACGTACGCATGCGTGGTGATTTCGTTTTCCATAGGATGGATAGATGGTTAATTAGGGTTCTTTCATACTTATAATAACATATAATTATATGAGGGATAATGATGCTATTAATTCATAATGAAACAACTAAATAAGAAGAAGTGGAAGAAGAAATAAAGTTTAAAGAATCGGTAACGGACATTACCTCTTCTTTGAAGCGCATCTTTGAGACCTCTGCTTAGGGCACTAAAATTGGTCTTTGAAGAAGCCCAGGACCTCTAGTATGTTTCTAGGGAAGTGGAGAAGAAAATTTTTCAGGGGTTGGCCGATCTTTAAGGCTCAAAGTGGTGTGAGGAAGAGAGGGATGAGGTGCCCTTTTATAAGGGAGGAGAGGGGAACCTTTGGAAAAACTAAAAATATTATTTTATTATAAAGTCATAATCGGTTTTAAATAGCTCCAAATGGATTTATTTAGAATCAAAGGTGGGTATGGGTAGAAATAAGCTCATTCAATAGATGTTAGACAAGTTTAGGTTTCTATTTTAAACTTATAATTTAGATTTAACTTTAAGTTAAATAATTTTACTTTTACTGTTTCTTCCTGTTTTCTTACACTATAAGGTTAATAAACATACTATAACAAGCCAAATGAACCCCAAGTTGTTTATTGTTAATATATATAACGTTATATAAGTCATTTTCCTGAACCGTAGATTTTTAGGAATAAAATAACAATTAATAATATAATATTTGTTTTAAAAACTATTTTATGTTATTTTTGACACTATTTGGTAATTGATTTTTGTGAAAATCATAACAGAAATATTAGTTCGAAAAAAGATCATTAAATCAATTATAACATGTCATATTAACCTATAAAATTGTTTTAATTCATAAAAAATCTCAAATTACATTTATTTGGGTATTTATAACATCAATTATGTCAATATTTCATTAATAAGATAATTACTGCATCATCATTGTGTCATAAATAAATTAACTTATTTAATGTCTAAAAATTATAAATAATATACCATTATGTAGGAAATCTTTTTATATTTATAATGAATATTTATAGTTTAATTTATCATATGTATAACCATATATTAAAAATAATTTAGTTATTAAACATTGATTTTAACTATTTTAACCCTTCTTTAAATAAATTAATAATAAATGTCCTAATCTAAACCAAGTGGGTCTAAATGGTCATATTTTATTCCTAAGGTTATTTTTGGTTCAATTACACTTATTCAATAGAATTAGGACATGTTTTAGGGTAATAATAATATCATTTTTACCCTTAATTACCCTATTTGCTTTTAACCGTGGTAAAAAAAAGTAAAAAGTTACTATTCACCAAAAATTATTTTCATCTCATTGAACCGCATTTTAGTCCTTGATATTAACCATGTCTCTTGGATTTTTGAAATTACACTCACAGAAGCGGTAAAATTATGTTTTATGTGAATTTCCAAATTCTCCTAAAAGGTGGGTAAAAGACGGTGAAAAGTTCAATAAAATTTTTATATATCTAAAATTATTATAAAATGACTCCAGTGAATTACTTTGAACTTATATGGTTATTCTGTATCAATTTTGACCTAAAATAAATTTATATAAAATAAATAATTATTTAAATAAAAATTCGGTTTTAAAATAGTAACCTAGTGTTTTCACTATTCATCAAAAATTGAAAGTTTTCAGAAAAATACCAAAATTTTACCCTCGGCTAATTTCGATATTCCGAATCCAAAAATGAAGTCCATTTTGAAAGATGAAATTTAAAAAAATTCAAAAAGTGGTTATTACTATTCATAATGGCTGGTTTTAATAATATTTCAATAGCATATCGTTGTTTAGTGAAACTTGGTATGGCGTACGACGAAAGCTATCGAGGAAGGTCGCGATTGCGTGTAAAGCAATCCAAGCTAGTGTTGTGTGTAGAGAAAGATCCCTTTGATGATTTATATAACATAAAAACAAAATATTTCTCATAAAAGTCTTGGGTGTTACATTCTACCCCCATTAAAATGAATTTCGCCCTCGAAATTTGTCACTTTGTAACAAACAGATGAGGATACTTCTCCCTCATCATATCCTCAAGCTCCCATTTAGATTCTTCTAATTGGTGGTTCCTCCATAAAACTTTCACCAAGTGAGTGTTCTTGTTCCGTAGGACTTTTTCACTACGATCGAGAATCACTATCGGCTATTCTTCATAAGAAAGATCTTGCTCCAGCGGTACAACTTCTGAGCTGAGTACATGTGACGGATCAGGTATGTACTTTCCCAGGAGAGATACATGGAACACATCATGAACTTGAGAGAGATTTGGTTGAAGTTCCAATCGGTAAGCTACCTTCCCAACATGATCCAGTATTTCGAAAGGACCGATATACCTAGGGCTCAGCTTTCACTTCATTCCAAATATCATTACTCTCTTCCAAGGAGATATTCGTAAGAACACTTTACCACCCACTTCAAACTATAGGTCTTTTCTTCAGTTGTCGGCATAACTTTTTTGTCGACTCTGAGTTTCTCTTATATTTTGTTGAATAGATCTAACTTTTTTCCATCTCATCAACAAGATCAGGTCCTAATAGATTTCTTTCCCCAACTTCATCCCTGCAAGTTGGAGTCCTGCATTTCTTTCTATAGAGAGCTTCATAAAGAGCCATCTGAATACTGGAGTGAAAGCTATTATTATAAGAAAATTCTACCAAAGTTAGGTGTTGTTCCCAACCACCTTTGAAATCCATAGAGCTAGCTCTCAACATATCTTCTAAAGTTTTAATTTTCCTCTCAGGCTAGCCGTCTGTCTGAGGATGATAAGCAGTGCTGAAACTCAACTCTGTAACTAGAGTATGCTGAAGACTTGGCCAGAACTTCGAGGTAAATCTCGGATCCCGATCATATATAATGGAAAGTGGTACTCCATGCAATCTTACCACTTCCTTCACATATATGCTGGAAAGCTGATCAAGAGAGAAATCCTCTCTAATAGAGACGAAGTGTGCCGACTTTGTAAGACGATCAATTATGACCCAGATATCATTATTTCCTTTGGATGTTTTAGGAAGTCCAGTGACAAAGTCCATTGTGCTGTTTTCCCATTTCTATTCTGGTATGGGTAATGGTTGTAACAACCCCTTAGACTTCTGTCTCTCACCTTTAACATGCTGACAAACCAAGCATCGAGAGACATATTCAGCAACATCTCTTTTTACACCATATCACCAGAAGTACTCTTTCATGTCCCTATACATCTTCCTGCTTCTAGGATGAATAGAGAATGAAGAACTATGAGCCTCATCCAGCAACTCCTTCATTAATTCTAGGATGGGAGGAACACAAACCCGATTACTGAACTTTATTATCCCATCACAATCAAGGTTGAATTCAGGAACATTTCTCACCTTCTTTTGTAGCTTTACATATTCTTTCTTTGCCTCTTTAATATTCACACGTATATATGGTTGAACATTCATTTGAGAAAGATACGATTTTTCCCCTTCCATTATAATTCAAAGATCCATCCTTTGTAAATCCATAAATATTGGATCTTTTTTTATCCTCATCATGAATAAAATGGCATGGTCTTATCGACTTAATGCATCTGCCACCTTGTTTTCTTTCCCAGGGTGGTAATGAATTGAGCAGTTGTAATCCTTAATCATCTCCAACCATCTTCTTTGGAGCATATTCAGCTCCTTTTGTGTGAAAATATAATTTATACTTTTATGATCAGAATAAATATCACACCTTTCTCCATAAAGATAATGCCTCAAAATCATTAATGAAAAGATTACCGAAGCTAACTCAAAATCATGAGTTGGGTAATTTTGCTCATGGATTTTCTACTGTTGTGAGGCATAAGCTATCACCATATCATTTTGCATAAGAACACACCCCAGCCCCTTCATGGATGCAACACAGTAGATCACAAACCTTTCTCTACTACAAGGAAGTGTGAATACAGGTGCACTGGATAACCTTCTTTTAAACTCCTTGAAATTATCTTCGCATTCATCCATCCGAACAAACTTAACTCCTTTCTGAGTCAACTTGGCGAGTGGATTAGATAATCGTGAAAAATCTTTCACAAAACGTTGATAATATCCATCCAAACCAAGAAAACATCGCATCTCGGTTACTGTTGTTGGTCTCGACCATCTTTCGATAACCTCTATTTTTTCTGGATCCACAGATATCCCCTCTTTTGAGATTATGTGACCCAAAAATGAAACTTTTTGAATCCAAAATTCACACTTGGTAAATTTGGCATAAATCTTATCCTTTCTCAAGGTCTTCAATACAATTCTCAAGTGATCTTCATGTTATTCCTTTCTCTTTGAATAGATAAGAATATCATCTATAAAGACTACCAAAAACTAATCAAGATAGTCTCTAAAGACTCTATTCATCAGATCCATGAAGATAGCAGGGGCATTAGTAAGACCAAATGGCATCACTATAAATTCATAGTGTCCATACCTTATACGGAAAGTCTTCTTTGGTATATCCTCCCTTTTGACCCTTAATTAATGATACCCTGAACGAAGATAAATCTTGGAAAAGTATTGATCTACACGTAGTTGGTCAAATAAGTCATCAATGCACGGGAGAGGATATTTGTTCTTGATAGTGATCTTATTAAGTTCTTGATAATCAATGCAGAGTCTCATCGATCCATCTTTCTTCTTAACAAACAGAACAGGTGCTCCCCAAGGTGACACACTAGGGCGTATGAAGCCTTTATCATGATTCTCTTGGAGTTTCTTCTTCAATTCATGCAACTCAATTGGGACCATTCTATAAGGTGTCTTCGAAATAGGTAAAGCACCCGGTACGAGTTCTATTGAAAACTCAACTTCACGATTTGGTGGAAGACTCAGAAATTCCTCTGAAAAGACATCGTCAAACTCCCGTACAATGGGAATATTCTTAATTGTGAGTTTCTCACAAACCATTTGAGATAAATAACCTTCATTTAGTGGAATCAAGACCCATAAGATGGAATAAATTTCCACTGGAAGGTTATGTTCATCCTTGCATCGATAGAGGGTCATAGATTGATCTGGAATATGAAATGTTACTTCCATTATTTGGAAATTGATATGAGCTCCATATAAGGAAATCCAATCCATGCCAATAATCACATCAAATTCCACTATAAGAAGTATCACAAGATTTTCAGGAATCACTTTCCCACAAACTTCAATCGGAGAAGAATTATAAACTTTTGATGCGATTGTTGTGCCGTTAGGGGTTGTCACAGCTGACTCAACATATAATTGTTGAGGTAATACAGTGATACCCTTAGAAAATTCTTTATAAATAAAAGAGTGGGTGCATCCAGAATCAAATAAAACATTTTCTACTTTAGAGTGGATGGTATGTGTACCTTTCACCACTTCGTTATCGTACTCCACATCGCTGATAGAAATTGCATGTGACTCTCCTTTGTCTTTAGCCTTAGGAGTTTGTTGAAGTCGATCATCATCAACAACCCTTGGATTAGGGCATTGATTGTAATAATGCTCCATTTCCTTACACTTGTAACATTGAAGTGTAGGAGGTGCACTATGTGTAGAATTTTCTTTGTTCGCATCACTAGACATCTTCTTCCCATCATTGCGGCATTCAAATTCCCGATGATCTTCCTTTCCACATTTGAAACATTTACTTGTCCCTTTAAGACAACTCCCTCAATGTTTCTTTCCACACTTTGAGAATAAGGGAAAGTTCATCTTCTTTTCAGTGTCCTCTTTAGATTTTCCTTTGAATTCCATTTTCCTCTTCTTATCAAACCCATATGACTAATGGGTTTCTACAATCTCCATCTCAACCTTGAGAGCACATCGAACGATTTCCTCATAGATATTTAAGTCCCTTATGGCTAACACCCTTTGAAGACTTGGTTTTAAGCCACTAAATAATCGATCGATCTTACTCTCAAGTTGGATAATAATCCTAGAAGTGTACCTCGTAAGCCTTATAAAATTTGCTTCATAGGTACCAACAGATTCATCATCCTTTTGCTTTAGTTCAAGAAACTCCTTCTTTATCTTTGTTCGGAGAATATGAGGGAAGTACTTATTGAAAAATAAGTTCTTGAACTCATCCCATTCCATGGATTCAATTTCATCCCTTTTCCTGGTATTTTTGATAAGATTCCACCATTGATCAGCTTCACCTTCCAAGCAATAAACTGCTAAGATGACTTTATCATGTTCAGAACATTGAAGAACCAAAAATATCTTTTCAGTGGTACTGATCCAATGTTAATCCAATAATGGATCAGAAGACCCGCTGAATGAAGTTGGATGCTGCCTCATTAAGGATTCAATAGAATTTTGCTCCTTCCTTTTCTCATTTGGAATTCCTGCATGATTCATAGCTTGATAAAGCTGTGTGAGCATGGCTACAAGATTTTTTATTCCATCTCCCATAACATTTGGTTACTCAGGAGGACAATCATTGCATTTCTCATCACATTCCGCATTAACACGGTTCCTTCGGGTTCTAGCCATTGACTAAAACCAAGAAGAATAGTGTGAGCAACACTAATTATAATAGGAAAACCACATAATCAAGAATAAAATTTCACACCTAAGGTCTTACCATAGGTTTTACATGGACATTTTTAAAATACTAAGATTGTGTTCTATGCTTAGACTTATCCTTAGGGTTCTTACTAAGGCTTTCACATCCTAGTTTCCAAAGGTTGACTATACCTTTCCTGTGATTCCAACTATAACGACTCATACTTTACATACATTTTAATTACTTCAGAATTGAAGAACACTTATTATAACATATAACAGAACAAGGAAAGGACCATATAAGTAGAGAGTATTTAGAAACTGGTAAACATAAACAACTGGTTCATAAAGCATCTAAATTGTCTCTCATTTATTTCATCATATCTAGAGTCCCTTTTTGGCATATCTTACTTAATAAACTTCTTCCTGACCTAGTGAAAGAAAACATACAAAAGGGTGAGCTCAAATGATCAGTAAGGGTAAACAATAGAAATATCAATCACATCATATTCCTAAGAACATAACATTTTGGAAATCTTAACCTGCAAAAGAGATCATAATTTCATAACATGGGATAAATCATAGTAGTGAAATGTAATCCCAATAATAATAACAAAAAACATAAATCTCTTTTCCATACACATATAATCATAGAAAATCATTTCTTAGTAGTCGATACTCATTCCCAAGACTATCTTAGTGGACAATGTACATTTTTGAACCGAGTTCACTCCTCATTTCAGTCCTGTTTCACTGAACCGGTTTATCCTGTCGTTCCAGCCATGTCTATCTCATGAGATATAAATATTTACCCAATACATTGGAGGGAGATATAGTTCCCACCCATCTCATAATTATACCATTCTTATGTGTGCCATAATATCATAAATCACACATCATAGAATAACCCATGTAATAAAAACGGGATTCTTAAACATCATGCCATTATAACATAATCCATATAAGATAAAAGGAAAACATAAAAATAAATTCCATCATAACATAATCAAAGAAATGTAAAAATAGGGATAGAAACAGAACCCAATATTATCTTAGATGGAAAATAATTTTGATAAAACACTTGATCTTCATTCTTGAGGAAAATATCATTTCTACTTCAAAAACATTTTTCCTCTCATAATATGTCATACAATTTTAAACTAAAAGACGTTTATTAAATATAAATTTTAAAACTTGTAAAGGAAGCTTCATGGAAATAATTCTCTACAAATCCATTCATGTCGTATAAGTTAAAAAAATAATCTTCTCGTACTTTGGCCGGAAAAGTCAAAAATTACCTTGTACGAAAAACGACAAAAGATTCCTTTCATATCTTTTTCTAAAAACCCACCAAAGGGTAAAATTAGATATAAAAAATTTTAGTAGGACAGAAATTATATTACATATTTAGGAAACATGTATGTGGATGATAAATATTCCCTAGTAAATTCTGAAGTATAAACAATCTCGGATAAAAATGAGATTGTGATATTTTCCCTTACCTTAGGTCCGATTTGCTTCGTAAGTGTCCGAACCTCCGGTATAATGATTTAAATAATGTCATTGACTTATTACAGAATCATACTTATTTTTATGATATCATATATGGTAACATTATTAGCTTCTTATTAGTAATATTTCATTGTAATGTGTTATTCGGGTGTTTATTGCTTTTTGGTCTTATGCGTGTTTTGTAGAATAAATTCTTATTCTTATTTTTAGGTTATATATACATAATTTAAAGAATTTTATTAGTGTAATACATATCATATTTATTCAAACAATTCATTTATGTAATAATTATGCAATGAAAATCATGTAGAACAAGTCGCATCACATTGTGGAGATGGTATTCCGTACGTACGCACGAGCAATGATATCATTCCCATGATCATGGAATTGTATTGGAGTGTATGTATACTATTTAAGAATCAATATCACTTTAAAATAATCATATATAGTTAATATTTACACCATTTTACCCATCCAAGTAAGGTGGTGGTGGAAAATAGATTACACCACGGCGTGGAGATGGTATTCCGTACGTACGCACGTGCGATGATTTCGTTTTCCATAGGATGGATAGATGGTGAAATAGGGTTGTTTCATAATTATAATAACATATCCTTATATGAGTGATACTGATGTTATTACTTCATAATGAAACAGCTAAATAAGAAGAAGTGGAAGAAGAAATAAATTTGAAAGAATCGGTAACGGACATTACCACTTCTTTGAAGCGCCTCTTTGAGACCTTCTCTTAGGGCACTAAAATTGGTATTTGAAGAAAACGAGGACCTCTAGGATGTTTCTAGGGAAGTGTAGAAGATAATTAGGCAGTAATTGGTCGAGATTGAAGGCTCAATGTTTTGTGAGGAAGAGAGGGAGTAGGTTCCCTTTTATAAGGGAAGAGAGGGGCACCTTTGGAAAAACAAAATATATTATTTTATTATAAAGTCATATTCGATTTTAAATAGCTCCAAATTGAATTATTTAGAATCTAAGGTGTGGATGGGTCGAGATACTCTCATCCAATAGAATTTAGACAAGTTTAGGTTTCTATATTAACCGTATCATTTATATTTAACTTTAAGTTAAATAATATTACTTTTACCGTGTCTTCTTGTTTTCTTACACTATAAGGTTAATAAAATTAATATAACAAGACAAAATAATCCCAAGTTGTTTATTATTAATATATATAACCGTATCTAAATCATTTGGCTGAACCTTAGATTTTTAGGAATAAAATAACAATTAATAATATAATATTTGTTTTAAAAACTATTTTATGTCATTTTTTACACTATTTGGTAATTGATTATTTTAAAAATCATACCAGAATTATTAGTTCAAAAAAAGTTAATTAAATCTGTATTAACATGTCATATTAACCTATAAAATTGGTTTAATTCATAAAAAGTCTCAAATTACATTTATTTTGGTATTTATAACATCAATTATGTCAATATTTCATTAATAAGATAATTACAGCATCATCATTGTGTCATAAAAAATTAAATTATTTAATGCCTAAAAATTATAAATAAAATACAATTATGTAGGAAATCTTTTTATCTTTATAATGAATATTACTAGTCGAATTTATATTTTGTATAACCCTATATTAAAAATGATTTAGTAATTAAACATTGATTTTAACCTTTTTAACCCTTCTTTAAATTATTTAATAATAAATGTCCTAATCTAAACCAAGTGGGCCTAAATGGTCATATATTATTCCTAAGGTTTTTTTTGGTCGAATTACACTTATCCAATAGAATTAGGCCATGTGTTAGGGTAATAATAATATCATTTTTACCCTTAATTACCATATTTACTTTTAACCGTTATAAAAAAAAGAAAAAAGTTATTATTCACCAAAAATTATTTTCATCTCATTGAACCAAATTTTAGTCCTTGGTATTAACCGTGTCTCTCGGATTTTTGAAATTCCACTAACAGAAGCGGTAAAATTAAGTTTTATGTGAATTTCCAAATTCTCCTAGGAGGTGGGTAAAAGACGGTGAAAAGTTCAATAAAATTTTTATATATCTAAAATAATTTTAAAATGACTCCAATGAATTAATTTGAACTTATATAGATATTATGTATCAATTTTGACCTAAAATAAATTTATATAAAATAAATAATTATTTAAATAAAAATTTGGTTTTTAAATAGTAACCCAGTGTTTTCACTATTCATCAAAAATTGAAAGTTTTCAGAAAAATACCAAAATTTCACCCTAGGATAATTTCGATATTCCGAATCCAAAAATGAAGTCCATTTTGAAAGATGAAATTTAAAAAATTTAAAAAAGTGGTTATTAATATTCATAATGGCTAGTTTTAATAATATTTCAATAGCATATCATTGTATAGTGAAACTCGGTATTGTGTACGACGCAAGCTATCGAGGAAGGTCGTGATTACATTTAAAGCAATCCAAGATAGTGTTGTGTGTAGCGAAAGATCCCTTTAATTATTTATATAACATAAACAAAAATTATTTTTCATAAAAGTCTCGGGTGTTACACCGTCACCCAGCCCGGTGCAACAACGGCCTACCCGGAGTCCCGCCGGCCTGCCCGCGCCCCACGCGGCCTACCCTCTGGTCTCCCGGTTGCCGACCTATTGAGTCGCGAACTTCATGGCGTTGTCTGAACTGGCTATGGCTTTCAGGCTGATGCCTCCTGTGTGGCAGCATTCGGCTGAACTGCCCCCACAATCCGCTGGGCCGAGCCCAGCGGACCGGGCCGAAACATAGCGGGATGAACCACCCAACAAGCTGAGTGAGACCCAGCAAGTCTGACCTAGTTGATCCAGACCGGGTTGACCTAGACTGGGTTGGGCCGAGTCGGCCTGACTGGGTTGGTCCAGACCCGGGCCCACTAATGACCCATTGCTTACTTTGGCCATATCTTTGGCACAGGACGTTTGCTTGACGAACCGTCAGTAGCTCTGGTAATATCATTGAGAAACGGTCCCTTTAAAACACCCCATGGGATTTTGGGGTAGATTTGAGATATGGATAGGTTTGTTCATACACGAAACCAACAGGGCCCCCGGGACTAAAAGACTAATAACTCAAAGACCGGGAGTCTGATTGATGCGCTGTCTGTTGCGTTGAGACCCCTATAACATGGAAGTCCTTGTGATACTTCTATGTGAGATTTCGTGAAACTTGTATTATCGGCTTGGGCACGTGGAGCGGACCCTCCCGGTGACGAGTGAGCAGATTATAGAGACCTAGTAGCTGGATGAGACTTGACGACTTGTGATCGATTGACTTGGAGTGATTCGGATGGCCTAGTGGGGAGCGCTTGGTTTCAGCAGCAGACCCATTGTGAAGGAGCGATGGGTTGTAGCGGTAGACCCGTGGTACTTGACAGAAGGAGTACCTCTGTAGGCTATGAGGGGGAGTGCTTGGTTGTAGCGGCAGACCCATGATGGGAAGTGCTTGGTTGTAGCAGCAAGCCCACAGAACTCGACATGTGGAGTTCTTCAGCAGTCCAAGGTTAGTGGGAAGCGCTTCATTGTAGCGGCAGGCCCACAGTACTTGGCATAGGAGGAGTTTTCTAGCAGTCGTGGTTTGACATCGTGAATAAAAATCCTGGTTTGAGCTGAGTCAATGACCTTTGTGGTTTCCTTATGATTGAGATGGGTTACTTAATAACTTATGCATATGTATGGGCTTATTCTTAAGTAATGGTCATACATTGATTTCATACTTTGTGGTTTATCTTTTTGGATTTTGTGAGACCTTCAGGGTCTCAGGGTCCCTACTGTGTATTGTTAAACTCACCCATGCACGGGCTATGCCCACACCATGTTGTGTTGGATGTAGAAGATGGATAGCATTGATGGAGGCTGAGAGAGATCTAGGACTAGACGATACCCGAAGGTGGACCTCTTAGAAAGATGATACACAGAGAGGACCGATAGACGTGGAGTGCTAAGGTGGACATCTGTACCTACCCTTCTGGTAGGAATCCCATACGACGATCCGGGAGCTGCTTCTACCTTTCAGCTGTTTGTCCCTATTTTTCAGTTGTACTTTCTTTTCATTTGTAATTTCTTGTTGGGCTTGTATTCTGGCACCCCTTTACTTTAAATACACTTGTTATAAAGTTTTTACTAAGTGTTTGCTTCTGATTTTACTCCGGTTATGTGATTTTAAGTTTTATAAAGGAAATGCCTTCCCAGTTTTAGGGGATTATGCCTTTGGTGCTAGTCGTCAGCCCCTAGCCTATGGAAGGTGGGCTTGGGCTAGTCACAATGCGGGCCGTGGAGGACGGGTCGTGAGAAATTGGTATCAGAGGACATCGGTTCTACCGTGGAACATAGGACTCTGATTTTTCTTTTCGGTGAAGTAATAGTGTTAAGGGTACTAAGTGTGGTTTTCAGTTCAGGGAGTCTAGTGTTGGTGCGGGCGGCCGACTTATCCATACACCAGGACCCTGACTCTTGATATTTGACTCAATGCATGAAAATACTGATTGCATGTGTGTATTCAAATGTTTTCTTTAAGTCATATCAAATTAGGTCAGCTCACTAGGTATAGTCTTTTGACCGTGTCGCATCTATTTCTTTCAGGATGCCTCCCCGCAGACAACCAGCTAGAGCTCTAAGAGTTGTACGTACTGACAGCCCGCTGAGCGATGAGGCCTCAGTACAGGGCCCTCTCCTACTATAGGCACCAGCAGAGGCACTAACAGTACCACTTCCCGTTGGGCCACCGATGCCACCAGCCCCTACAGCAGACGATTCATGCCACTTGAGAACGTTGCACGAGTTCTAGTGCGAGAGGCCACCCAGGATCTGAGGAGAGATGGACCCATTGGCAGCTGAGGATTGGCTGGAGGCTATGGAGAGAGTCTTCAGGATAGTTGGGACACCATCATACTTCATGGTAATCCTTAATGTCAGACTCCTTCAGGAAGTAGTAGGTAGATGGTGGATCCTGATGCTCCAGATGCATGACGAGGCGATGCTACTCTAGGTAGATTTCGAGAGCCTGTTCTGGGTGGAGTTTTTCCCAGTAACCTTCAACCTGTGCGGATACAAGAGAAACATCAACTACAATAGGGCATCATGATCGTAGCGCAGTACTCAGTGAGGTTCACAGACCTCTCGCGCTACTCTACAGATATGGTGCGGGACCCATTCTTCAGGGCCCGAACCTTCGAGCAGGGGCTCAGGATCATGTGTTTGAGGCACTCGGGGTGGAAACAGACCTACTAGGATCGGGCTGTGTTACTCATGCATCAGACAGGGTCACCTGGCACGTGACTGTCTGACCCTCCATACAGATGATCAGCAGTCAGTTGAGGGACCTTTTAGACAGATGAAGAGTTTTGATCGAGGTGGACAGCAAGGAGTAGGTGACCGTCGTAGAGGAGATGGACATGCAGCTGGTGCTAGATGACGCTTTGAGGTGCTTCCACCACCACCACTTGGAGGTCCACCCCGACCACAGGGAATGGGTGGATTGGGGAGAGCACAGATTCAGGCACCTGAATCATATGACCGTGGAGCTCCCGAAGTAGGAGGACCAGAGTGAGACTAGTTCCAGGCATAGAGGCCTTTGTTCATGATGCTTCTAGCTTCGTTAATGTCATTGTTGTGGTTGATTTGTGTCTTTGTACTTTGAGCTGCAGTAATAAAATACACTTGTCCTTGTGACATTTTCCTTCCTGCCTTATGTGCGGTTAATACTAAGAGGTTCGAGTTAAAACCGTTGACTTGAACCTCACATTTGAGATTCCTACTGGAGGAGACCTAGTGACCACACACTGATGCCGATAGTGTGAATCAACCCTTGGAGATGAGATTAATGTTTGGATATCTTGGTAGTAGCTTTGAGGCCTTACGACGTCATCCGTGACATGAATTAGTACCGTTCATGTCAGGATTTACTATATTAGGCAAAGGATGTGGTTCATCCAGGGGATTAAACCGGATTTCTATTTTCGATAAAGGAAAAATCTTACCAGCTCTTATAGAACGTAGTTAAAGAAGGGTGAAGTTGAGTTCTTACAATTGGCTTGTCTCACCCATATTTCGTTGGGTGAACGTTTTACCGTGTACTCTGATCACAAGATTCTTCGGTATATCTTCTCTCAGAAGGGCCTGAACCTGAGATAGCGGTGATGGTTTGAGTTCCTCCAGGACTATGACTTCGATATAGTCCATACTCCTAGGAAGGGGAATGTTGTAGAAGATGTGCTCAGAAGGAGATATGGTATTCAGCTTCTAGGAGATGTGACATAGCAGCTAGATACCTTACATATATCCTTTTTGGATAAGGATGGATCAGCATATCTACAGTCTCTTACAGTCACTCCCCCTCTTCTACAGCGAGTCAGGGAGGCACAACATGGAGACGCTGACTGCGAGACACGATGTGCTCATATATCCATAGGGCAGGCACTTGATGGATTTTCTGAAGGTGGGGAGCATGTCATCCTCTTCAGAGGACATGCGATGCTACCAGTTTCACTTCAGTAGGAGGTGTTTTGGGAGTTCCACACATCTACATTAACGGTACATCCAGGCAAGGCAAAGATGTATCAAGACCTCAAACGACAACACTGGTGTCCAGGTATGAAGATAACAGTAGCAGAGTTTGACTCTCGTTACCTCACTTGTCAATAAGTGAAGGCGGAACAACATGTACCAGTAGGCGTGGTACAGCCTTTAGAGGTCCCAAAGTGGAAGAGGTATAGGATATCCATGGACTTCAGGACGGGTCTTCCACGTATCTCTAGAGGACAAGACTCTATTTGGGTTATCGTTGACTAACTCACCATGTTAGCCCACTTTCTACCGACCAGAGATGGTATGAGATAGCACAAAGAACGTGCAGATAAAGACTGCACAGAACAAACAGAAGTCATATTTTGTCAGAAGATAGAGACCTCTGAAGTTTGAGGATAGCAACCACGTCTTTCTACGGGCCTCACCTCAACGAGGTCTACGGAGATTTGGTTGAGGCGGCCAGTTATCTCTGTGATTCATCGGACCTTTCCAAGTCCTCAACAGAATAGGCGAGGTGTATTACTACTTAGCTCTTCCACCTCAGTTGAATCAGATGCATGACTTCTTCCATGTATCTCAGCTGAGGAGATACGTGCATGATCCTTCACACATCATTAACCATGGAGATCTAGACATTTATGATGGGGCGACTTTCACGGAGGTTATATTGGATATTGAGGACCGACATGAGCGGGTCCTACATGGATGACCAATACCTCCAGTGCGTGTTTATTGGAAGCACGAGAACCTCCAGGAGAGCACACGATAGCGAGAGGCTCAGATGCATGATCAATACCCCCATTTGTTCATTTAGTGTGATTTGTAGCTTACGGGAACATAAATCCCTGGGATGGGGAGAATGTAAAGACCATTAAATTCAGTGGGATATTTTTTTTTAATTCATAGGAATTTTACGAGTCTGCAGTTTCAAACGACACATGATTCCAAGGCCCAGTGTTCCCGGAATCAATTTCTTGAAGTTTCATTAAGATTAAATTAACACTTGAAAGCAGTTTTCTTGAAAAAGTGGAATAACTCTTCAATGGTTACATGGATCGGAAATATGAGGGCACAGTTGTTCTCAGGATGGCGGGTTTACTCTAGGCGCGACTTAAGTTTAGTCAGCACGGGCCTCCTGTGAAAAAATCCAAAAAGTTGCATAACCGTAAATAAAATAATTAAATAAAATATTTTAAATTTCAAATGCGTATAACTCACAAAATGTAGCTTGGATTAAAAATCCTAGACTACCGCTGACTTCATGAGGGAATTCGTTGTTTAAGAAGATACTAACTTTGGCCGGCACAGCCCAGCATAAAAAGTTAGTTCTTGGCCGTAAATAAAATAATTAAGTGAAAATTATTTTATTCTAAAATTCATAACTTCTAAATAGTGAGTCAGATTAAAAATATGAGAGTACTGTTGGGTTCGTTGTGGCATGTTTGAACTAGGAAGAGCCTAACCTCGATCGGCGCGAGTCGAGGGTGACTGATAATAATTTTCCAAACTTTTTTTTGGGTACGTTCGGTGAACTTACATTCGGGATTTTATATCATTTTAACCGGTGCTCGGAATTGAAATCTAAGGGCACTGTTGAACTCGCAGTGCCAGTAATTGCATAGTGATACATTCACCGCAGTTGTGTTCTGATGATTTTGGAAGTTATTTTTTGGCTTTTTATTAAAGAAAATAATAATAAAATAATGTACAACGCTTTATTTAATTTTTAAGCTACCATGTGTTGTGTGTGCGGTTAGTTGGATCCTCCCATTGGAAGTTGTGGGTGGGACTACCACACCCTAACCTCCCGCGAGAGGTTACGACATGGGGACCACCTGAGCATAAACTCTCAATTAAATAATAGGTGTGGGGACCACCCGGCCCCTATTAATGGTGGAGGATGAAACCTCTCGACTCTCACTCATTAATGAGGCAGAGCCATTGACCTACTCTACACAATTAATTGTGCCAATGCGCATTCCAATTAATTTTTCCAATGCACGTGCCAATTTATTGTGGCAATGTGCATGCCAATTAATTGTGCCCATGCGCGTACCAATTAATTTTTCAGATGCATGTGAATTTATTAAGGAGAGTTTCTTTATCCTTTTTGAATTTGTGTGCCAACAATAAAATAATAAGACACCCTTTTATTATTTTGTTATCATTATCCTTCAGTGAAACTTGAGAAATTTGGAGGATTAAAATTATTCCAACAAAGAACGCAAAGAATGCCAGATTTCTTCTTCGACTTCTTCCTTGAACATATTATTCCTTCTTCTACCAGAATAAGGAAAGGGAATCGTAATACATGAAACATGCCAACGTCATCCATGACTTCTTCTTTTCCAATGTCAATGGGATGACGCCCGCTTTCCGAGACTTCATCAGTGACGAACGACAAGCGAGGTAGGGGTTTTGTTCAAGCATAATATCCCGTTCTTTTTCACTTCTTCAGAATGAAAGTGATTTGATGCGCGGTTTTAAAAACAATTGAAAAACATCTCCTTCCTTCTTGTTGAGATAGTTGTTATCACTTTAAATGCTGAGGATGTGGGCCGAACTAACATGACTCGACATCCTCCGTCGATTTCTTCTCTCTTATGGCATTCTACTGCAAGACGATGAGGTAACGAAGAAGAAGGTGGAAATGACGTCGGCCGCACTACCCGCGGCCTCCGCGAGTGGCGCCGCTCACACGACGCACTGATTCTCCCAACAAAACATCACCTTCCAAGTGGCTGCTAACCGCCTACCCGTCATGTCCCCAGCACACTACCCGGTGCACCCACCCCCAGCCGGCGGCCTTCCCAGCCCCTGTCGGTGGCCTGCACGGCACTCCGGTGTGCTACCAGGCACACCAACGCCCAGCCGGCGGCCTGCTCGACCCCTGTCGGCGGCCTACCCAGCACCCCGGATCCCTTCCGGCGTGCCCGCAGCCCCCTTCCGTGGTTTTCCCGACACCTCGGCACGCTGCCCGTAACCTCGCGCGCTTCCCGGCACCCCGACACCTAGAACGATGCACCTGCGGCCTGCCCGGAGTCCCGCCGGCCTACCCGCACCCCACGTGACCTGCCCCATGGTCTCTCAGCCACCGAACTCTCAATCGACGACCTTCGCAGCATTGGCCGAACCTGCCCCAGCTTTCAGGCTGCTGCCGCCTGCACAACGGCATCCGTCCAAACTTCCCTCGTAGTCCGCTGGGTCGAGCCCAGTAGGTCGGGTCGAAACTATGGGGCTGAACCACACAGCGGGCTGAGTCAGACCCAGCAATTCTGACCAGGTTGTCCCAGACCGGGTCGACACAGACTGGGTTAGGCCGAGTCGATCCGACCGGGTCGGACTGGACCCGAGCCCAATAATGACACATTGCTTACTTTGGCCATATCTTTGGCACTGGATGTTGGTTTGACAAACCATCAGCAACGCTGGTAATATCATTGAGAAATGGTCCCTTTAAAAATTCCCCATGGGAGTTCAGGGTATAGTTGACATACGGTCGGGTTGGTTCATACACAAAACCAAACGGGCCCTCGGGACTAAAAGGCTAATAACTCACAGACCGGGAGTCTGATTGACGTTTCTTCTATTCCATTGATACCCCTATGACATGGCGGTCCTTGTGATACTTCTGTGTGAGATTTTGTGACACATGGAGTATCGTCTTGTGGTACGTGTAGCGGACCCTCTCGATGATGAGGGAGAAGATTGCAGAGACCTAGTAGCAGGATGAGACTTGACGACTATTGATCGATCAACTCGGAGTGATTAGGATGCCCATTGGGGAGCGCTTGGTTGTTGTAGAAAACCCACGATAGAGGAGCACTTGGTTGTAACGGCAGACCCACGGTACTCGACAGAAGAATTACCTCTGTAAGCTATGAGGGGGAGCGCTTGGTTGTAGCGTCAGACCCATGGTGGGAAGCGCTTGGTTGTAGAAGCAGGCCCACAGTACTCAACAGGTGGAGTACTTCAGCAGTCCAAGGTTAGTGGGAAGCACTTGGTTGCAGCGTCAGGCTCATTGTACTCGACAGAGGAGAAGTTCTCTAGCAGCCGTGGTTTTTACATCGTGAATAAAAATCTTGGTTTGAGCTGAGTCAATAACCTTTGTGTTTTCCTCATGATTGAGATGGGTTACTTAATAACTTTGGTATATATATGGTCTTATACTTAAGTAATGGTCATCCATTGATTTCATACTTTTTGGTTTATCCTTGTTGGATTTTGTGAGACCTTGAGAGTCTCTAGGTCCCTACTGAGTACAACTATACTCACCCATGCACGGGCTATGGCCGTACCACGTTGTGTTGGATGCAGATGACGGACAGTGTTGACGGAGGCTGAGAGCGAGCCAGGATTGGACGATACCCTGAGGTACACCACTCGGTGAGACGGTACATGGATCGAACCGATAAACATGGAGTGCTGAGGTAGATATCTGTACCTACCCTTTATGTAAGAATCCCAGATGACGATCCTGGAGATGCTTCTACCTTTCATCTGTTTGTCCCATTTTTTCCAGTTGTACTTGCTTTTCAGTTGTACTTTCCCGTTGAGCTTGTATGCTGGCCCCCTTTACTTTCAGTACACTTGTTATACTATTTTTACTTATTTTTTTCTTCCTCTTCTACTCTGGTTTTGTGAGTTTACGTTTTATATAGGCAATGCCTTCCCAGTTTTAGGGGATTACGCCTTTGGTGCTAGTCGCCAGCCCCTGACCTATGGAAGGTGGGCTTAGGGTAGTCACAATACAGGCCCAGGAGGATGGTTCATGAAAACATCAAAGGCCTACACATTATTCATTGAATTCATATTTAAAATTAAACCTGTTCATCCATAGATATTGAATAAAAATATAACCTTCATCATTATATAATAACTCATCGGACTCTACAAGTATACTACCTAAAATAATAATCAATCACGCTTAGCCTGCAAGATTTATTAGTCATGCACTGAAATAGTGAATAAAACAAATACTTCTTATAAAATTCATTTCCAATCATTAATTCATTATAATGATATAATATACATAATTAAATCATGTTGTTACTAGCTATCTAATCAACAATGGTTGTAGTTTCCTATATTGTAAAAATATAATAAAAAACTCTATTATAGATTTCCCTAACATCATGTTATACTTGATCAAAATAGTAACTAATAAATTTCAATAAATATTCTATATATGAAATTTTATGAAAATATTTATAGTTTTGACTAATTAAAATCCATGATTTCTATTTAATTGTTGATACAAAACATAAACCATTCCATGAAATAAATTTTTAACTCCTCCATAAACATAATTATTTAGAAACCCAAAATGAGGTTCCAGAACACCTCAAGCATTCTCCCAGAGATCCAAAGGATCAAAACTATTTCCTAGTAAATATATTAAGAATATTTAGGGAAAATTTTAACTCTAACAAAATAATCATATAAAAGAAATGAATCTTTTAGTTAACAAAATTATTTGATAAATCACGATTAATCCATTTAATATTTAAAATTTATCATCTTATAAAATATAATAAATATTCTAAATTTTTTAACACTAATCACCATCTAAAAACATCTCAATATATCCACCTATGTTACTAGGACACAAATCAGATGGATTTGGAAGCATTTCCATTATTAAAACATAAATAATATATATGTATATATGGAATGTGTTTTATTATCAATATCCAAAAATTCTATCAAATGAATTCAATACATTATTAGTAATAAATTTTCATAGAAATATAAAATTCAAGATAATAGAAAATAAATAAAAATAATTGATTTTTTAATAATTATTTATTCTATTTTTTATATGTTACTCATAGTGTCTCTTATAAAGTCTATCTCACATTATAGTTTAATTTATTTCAAATCCACAAAAAATGGAGACTTATTAAAATATAATAAATGTCAGACAAACAATTTATTTCATTTAGTAACCTTATAGAGTTCAACCATTCCTTGTGACATTAAAATTAATCTTTTCACCATAAACCAGCTAATTATATTACAATGATACAAGGTCAATACTCTTGAGTGGTTTTCTTATAATATTATAAATATCATAATCCAGATTTATATCCATTCTTGTATTAATTTATTAAACCATATATGTTGAATCATATCTATACTATCCCCTTCATACTTTTCATTAACCTCCCACTTAAAATGGTTTCTTAAGATATATTTATGGATATCAAAATTCCTTCTCATTACCATAATTCCCTTATTCATTCATATCTTGGTGGTTCTTTCTATTTCTTTGTTCCCAACTTTCTTTATATTTCTCAAGTTTTTCCCTTCAATATCTTTCATTTTCTTCCTTTTTTTTATTTTTTTATAGTTTCTCATTGATTTTCCACTAAATATTTACAAATGATCTTCATATTATGAATCCAATTATTATAACCCATCATTGGTTCTATTAAATGTTTCTCCAATATTATTGGGATGTATTGGTTGTTATACTCTATAGTGTCCTACTTTATATGTTAGTGCTTATTATTTTTATTATTCCCATTTTTTGTTGTGTATACTTTTCCACCATATACCTCTTCACTAAATTCCAATCCCAATAGGAAAACCCACATCTTCATCATCAATGATGGCATGTTTTAGTCTTTTATGACTGTGATGATGGACGAGTTAATGGCGATTCCTTTGACTAATGTTTATTCTTTTTTATTATTTTTTCTATGTTATATTTTTAATTAATGTCAATATAATCCGTACACATGTATCACATTTCATTTTTCTCATTTCTATGTTCTTTCCTAAAAAATATACTCATTGTACATCTTCTTAGTAAGGTAAATAAATTATTATACCTTTATAAGGGTATCACATCCATATTGAGGTGAAAACTTCATATTGTGACAAAGTTGGATGTTTGGATGAGGTTTTGGAGTTTGATTCTTGATCTTCTAATCTGAAATCTTTTAATTTAATTACTTTTGTATTTGGTGTTTGTGAATTTTTTATCTCCTTTTATAGTGTTTTCTTCATATAATAAATCTTTCATTTATTGAATTTTGATTGTTTTATAATGGAATTTTTTTTATTTGATAATAAAAACTATTACTTGTATATGATATTAAGGATTTAAATAGTGATGATCCCATTTTAAATGATTCTAATGGGTTTTCATCTATATGGTAATTTTATTATCTAGATTGAGGTGATTGAGATGGTTGGAAACTATATTGGACATGGGCTAGATGAGGCATACATTCTCCTTCTAGTGTTGTGTCAGATTTTTAGATCTTAAACATTCACGTGGTTTGGATATTGGAATTTGAATTTAGAAATTATGTTGTATTTTGTTTAATTTTCTATTGATAGGGTGGATTCCCAAAAATCTATATGTTTTCTAAAAATACCAAAAAAATATTTATAGGATTCATCCATATAGATTCATGGATCCTAAATTTTGTTTTATATATTTTCCATCCATTGGTTAATAAATATTTCTACAGTAAATTTTGGTAACTTCTACTCCATTAATAATTTTCCACAAAAACAGTCTATAGATAAATTTATATAATTTTCTATTAAAGTTGATAATATATATATATATTTTTTTTATAAATATGAATTTAAATTTAAATTTTTGAATTTTTTTCATTCAAAAAAATATTATTCAATAATAATTTTATTTGATGATAAAATACATGATATATTCTAATAAATATATATAAAATTAGAAATATTATAAACTGAAGATAAATAAAAAAATTTAACATTTTAAAAAAACACATAAAAAATAATGATGCTACCATTGAATAATAATTGAAACCATAAATTTTAGTACTTATTTAAAAATATTGTGATTTATATAAAATCAATTGTACATCATATTGTAAATTAGTTTTATATCATCTTATCATTTTTATATAATAAAATCATTCTGAAATAATGGATCATCCATGAGCATATAAAATTAATGAATACACCTACATTATTTTAATTTTAAAATTTTAATAAATCAATCAAATCAGAAAAAATATTTGTCAAGAATATTTACCAATCCATAATATCAAAACCAACAAATCAATTTTCAAAACCAAATATAAGATGATCGCAAACCCCCTTAATGGATTTTAAATAAAGGATAAAATATAATAATTAAAGATATATCATATATGTCTACAATCATTTTTTATTTTATAATAAATCGTCTAAATGTTTTATGGATTTTTTGGGATGATGACTTCTCAACAGAATCACCCAACTAAAGAACAAATAGTTTTCCAAGTTATATATATATATATAATATAAATATAGGATATGTATAACTTTAATGTGAAAAGATGGTGGTTTTTTTGTCCAAATAAATTATAATAAATGATTTTTAATTCACTCAACTTAATTTCACCTAACAACCATCCTAAATATCATGGCTGCAATGATTGGATATCTTTTATGTAAATTGTTCACCAATGTCATGTGGAAATAGAATAAAAATCGGTATGTTTATATGGTTTTTTACTATATTTTATAGATTGCATACCTAAATTTTCCATTTATAAAAAACCATTAAAAATATATTTTCAACTGGAAATAAATTAAATATTTTTTAATGAGTCACTTATTAAAATGATGTCTTCATATTCGTCCCATTATTACTAGTCTCACTCATAATAATTTTTTTTAAATAACTTTCAACCTCTTGAACTTGTCTCCCCCAGTTCTCCCCACAATATCACCTTCGATGAACCAAAAGTATGTAAGCTACAAAAAAATACCACTAACCCATACCCTCCCCAAAACGTCCAAACAGTGATTTCCCAAAATATTTAACTTTGTGGTTTTATTTTTATGATCATTTGATTTCCAGGATAAATATCTGAATTTCATCAATATGGTTATTTTTTATCACATATATTCATGATTTATTTTCATTAAAAGTGTTATTATCAATTTTTTATTTAATTGCTTATCAATTGAGCATACATTTTTGATATTTTATTTTGAAATTTTTTACACCTAGTTAATAGATGATCTTGTATGACCAAACAATATATATTGAAATTTCTAAGACACTATAATCATTAAAGAAGAGTAATATAGGTAAAATATATATCTAAAATACATCAATTATTTAGTGACATGCATTACAATATTTACTATATATATAATATTATAGTTTAAATGAGGATGAATCAAAATTTAAAAGCAAATAACCTAATTTTTTTATTTTGTATTCTTTTTTTAACATATTTATGATAAATAACTTATTATAAATATTTTCTTGTTAATCATAAGTAAATATATTATTTATTTTATATAAAGTTATTTTTGGGACATAAAATTAACTTTTTTGGTTAATATTTATTATATTCTGATGTCATGAAATGTTATATAAGATTGCTTAAAATAATTATAAAATCCCCATCCAAATCAACCCTCCCAACACATGCATAAAATAATTAAATCATAAAACAAAAACATAAAATGTAAATTCATTTGTTCCATGGGTAACCCAAATTCCATTGATTGGGTGACTTTTTATTCAGGTTATAAAAATCCACCAACCATCATTCAATTAAACACACACACACACACACATATATATATATATCAAAATATTAATTATAATATAATGTAACTCAAAAATATTAATCTTCAAAATGAAGTGAATTCTCATACAAAAAAAACTCATTTACATATTTATATTATTTTCCATGTAACTAAAAATTGAAAATATTTGTTATAAGATTCATTTCCTTATAAATAATTATTTTTTATATAATATATGAAATATCATGTGGATGGAGTTTAATAAAACAATAATTTAAATCAAATATAATAACATCATATAGGTTATAGCTTTGGGATGATTGACTACAATATAACCTACCATGTAAAATGATGCATAAACCTACACCCATAGTCTTTAGGTGAAACACGATCCCCTAAAAAAATAATTATATTATTATTTTTAAATATACATATGTTTTAATGAAATATATAACTACTTGTAGATTAATTTGGCTGGGATGATAGTGGGTGTGGTGATTTTGGTTTAAAGGAATGTTGTTTTCTGTTTATTGAGAGGTAATGTTTAAAATATGGTATAATTATAAAACATTTATATTATAATTTTTCATTATTTATTTTAATTCTGTTTATTTAAAATTATTTTATAGATTCAATGAATGAAAATTCAAAAAATATTGAATGAAAATATTATCTCTTTAAATCCCCTTGAATTTTGATGGGTATGGGAGTTTATGTTTTCACCTTGAAAATATGATTACATGTATTTTAAGCTTTTCTACATTTTGAGGTAGCTAGGGAGTGAATTTGGTATTGAAATTCATCAAATATGGTGTTGTATGATGGATTTCATAATTTGACATATATGGAAAATGCTTGAAAAAAATTCCTAAGGCTTTAAGGAGGTTACTTCTTAATTGTTCATGATGTGGTATATATATTCATGTTGAGAAATACTTTATTGTGGTTTTTAATGAGTAGGGTCATAATTTAACCCTAGAACACTTATTCCTCGTCCAATTTATTTTCCTCGATCCCACACACAAACCCAATGATGTTGGAACTCCCCTTTTGTAATTTTTGGTCCTCCCTCCTCATATCTAGGGTGTTTGATGTTCTGTTCATTTTGATTTCTCCATCTCATTGTGTCTTAGTCGAATCATTTTCTAAATCCCTCTATTTTATTTTATTCATGTTTTTGTTTGATGAAAACCCTATTACCCTAAATTCAAGTCCTATTTTCATATATTTAGTGCATTTAGCTTATTTCAGGTGGTGATTATTTTTGATGAGTCTTCATCGTGCTTAAGATAAGAATTTCTTACCCTGATATAAAATTTTTATTAAGTTTTATTCATTGATTTGTACACATGTATATCTATGTCTCTGAAAGACTGTTGTTTTTAATTTTAATGTGAGTGGGTGAGTTCTATATAGAAGTTGTTAGTACATTTCTGGGGGAGTATTAAGTGTCTACCTCAAAAATGGTGGAAGGATGTTGTGTATTAGGTATGTGTGCAAGGATTCCCAGTTTGGTAAATTGTCTTGTAACAAGCCTTTATGTATTAGTGAGGCTGGCATAGCTATGTTATTTTATTTTAGGTTTTGGGTTGTGAACCCCCTTTATTTGGTTCCTCTTAATTGGTTAATGGGATCCTTTGATAGTTGATAACCCTAGATATATCCATTTAGAAAAAATAGGTTTCAAAAGTTTCATTTGTTTTCAAAATGGGACATGATGACATGAGGTGATTATGTTTGGGTTTTTGGGATTACGTGGTCTTTTCATGATGGATATGGGGTTTCTGGTCATGTTATGTGTGTATGGACATGAGAAATATAATTCGCTCCATTATGAAGATGATGGAAATCATGGGAGAGATGTTGGGTCAGGTTTTGGTTAGGCATATAGATTATACTTCTGTGAATTTTTCGTGTTGATTCTAGTGCTTTTGATTATATGTGACCTCACAAAAACCAGTGAGTATGTGATAGCGTGAATGTATGTGGACTCCCCAAAGTTTGTGGGGATGAGTCTAAGTTAATGTGTGTAAAATATGTGACAACCCCCTCCCTCCAAAACATACCCATCCTAGGCTGGTAGTGAAATTACACCTAATTTCCATTTATAGTAGGCCCCAGGATGGCGACCAGCACCAAGAGTATAATGATCTCATAATATGGGAGGAATTACTCTTCATAAGGAAACAAGATTGGGAGATAAGATGAATCATACACAAGAACTCTATGAAATATTATAAAATAAGACCAAACCATCATACAATGAATGTATAAATCAAAACTGATACATATATATTTCTCTAAATGAATGACCAATAGAATAAGAGATTAGGTAGTAACATAGCATCAGCTCCAAAGGTCCAAACTACAAATGTCATACATGGTCTAAAAATTCCTCCTAGAAACCTGAATAAAATGTTTATAAACATAGGGTTAGCATACAGGTATACTCCATATAGAAAACCAATTTTTCTCATGCACACTCAAAAAAAAGATCAATAATGCAGCCATGTGTAAATAGTATAACCAAAAAGATCCTAAGAAGAAATACTAACCAAACTCAACCACACAAAGTCACTCTCACCAAAAAACACAAACCATGTAATAAAATATAATGTAAAGAAAATATATGATAGATTACCCTAAAACACATTCCCATTGAATAGATGATCTCACACCAAAATAGAAAACTTCCTAGATCTCCCACATCTTATGAATCTACCTAATAACATCCCACCCTCAGAAAAGTGGTCCTCACAATACATCCCTCCCCTACACATCTGGGACTCACAATACATCCCATTTGCACACACCTATACCTCACAACATATCCTTCCAGTATACACCATAGACTCAGAACACATCATATATCATCCTGAAAAAACCTAGGAAATCACATCACAACTCATCCTGAAGATACATGGGATAACACGTCACAAATCATCCTGAAGAACCTGGTAACAAACCACCTCTCCTACAAACACCTTAGATACCACATATCAAAACATCCTACAGAAATAAACCTGGTTCATAATTGGATAGAAGAGGGCATAGGGAAGAGAAGGTGGTCCACTATCTATTCTCCCACTAGGATGTTTGGGAACGAAACCCTCCCTCATGAAAAAGGCGGTGTTCGGAACATAGTGATCAACAAGGGTGGGGTGAGTATAGAAATAAATAGAATGTAATGCTTATATACATATACAGTTACTGAAATCAAGCCCATCCTCAAATTTATAACAATAACTAACCATATAATACAATCCATACAATCTTAACAACCTCCAAAATCATAAAAACACAAAAAAATCCATAATTTGTTTCAATCATTAATCCATATTACAGAATCACTATTTTATCAAAAATATCAACCTAATTAGACATATTTTTTATGAAAACAACATTTTTTAGAGAACACATTCATTCAAAAAGATATATTATTTCAGATTTCCAACCCATTTTTATATATATAATCATTAACCAGTTAAACAACACATCCATCACCAACTACCTCATTAAACATGCCAATTCAAAAAAAATTAACATACAATATTAATTCCATTTATAGTTTGGTAGATATAACAGAACTAACCACATAGTAGAATCATAACACCATATAATAAGAACACAATACATAAGTCACATTATACTTTTTATCAAAAATTTCTCGCTTTAACAAATTTCACAATTATTGAATAATCCCATGTTAAAAACACATCAGTTTATTAAATTCCATCCTAATATCATTCATTCATTATTTTTTCACATTACACAATCCATTTCAAATAAACTATTTTTCCATATTTTTTCCATGAAATAGTGTTAATTCACACAATAAAATAACCAACACACAAAAAAGTATCATCACACAATAAACCATTACTCTCTTAACAATACTCCCACATCATCACAAATTCATAGCCATATCTTATTTTTCAAATCCCCACTACATAAACATACCACAACCACCATCACAACTCCACTAACCCAACGTATCATAACAACCATTATATCCCCACTAAATAAAACATCTCATCCACTAATCCCAAATATCACAACATTGTCAAATTCCATCTATCAGATCACCAGATCCAACCCTCAACACATAATCAAGTACACAAACTTTTTATAACACATAATATAGAAAAATATATGTTCATATTTAGTAGGTCATCCCTTATTCAATTTCCCTTAATTTGTTATGTTATTGCATATACCATATAATCATAGGGGAATCTATTTATATTAGCTGAATATATGCGGTTAAGAAATTATATAATAAGAGACATAAAAATCCAGACAACATGAAAGTATTCCACAACCAATAAACTAGTGAAAATAAAGGACCCCAGTGGCCATAATTATAAGTGGGTATTTATCCCACTCAATTCACCATCACAACAAAAAATATAACAATAAGATCATATGTAACTTTTTCATTGCATGCATATGTTGATTTTAAAATGGTTTATATATAATTATTTAATTAGTATTCAACTAAATGGACAAATGATACATTCTTACACCCACCCATCAAGATATACAAATAAGAAAGATTCCAACTTGGAAGAAGAGAGATATGAAAAACTAAGTTTCACCAATATATGGGAATGCATGAATCACGATGAACTCTAGGGAATCATGAACAAACTACTAGCTCATAACTTCACTTGACTCCTAGAAGAAGAAGGATTTGGGGAATCCCATAGAAAGAGGAAACAATAAGGAATGAATGTGGGGTTGGATATCTTGAGTTTTTTAAGATCTAAAGGGAGTTATATCTTATATATTCTTTATATTTTCCATTAGTGGAAGATCTAGTCCAAATAACACCTTTTGAAAAAATAAAACACCCTAGAACCTTAAGAAAAATAATGATATCAATTATGGGATTTGAATTGGTATAAAATCAAATTTAAAAGGGATCTAAAAGTATTTTCCTTCAAATAAACAGATAAAGGTATGAAATTGTAGGAAGTAGGAAAAATTTTCCATGACTCACCATGGGATGAGGCACTGTTTGATGAACAACCTCTCCTGAGTCACCATTCATGAGCTACCATTAGGAATGATATCATTCAGTGAGGCACTACTTAGGGATCGACCACCACAAGGAAATTAATAGTGTGAAACCTCTAGTGAGTCAGTTTTAGAGAGTCACTTCCATGGTGACACTGCCAGGTTGACACAGCTTGGGAAACACCGCTAGGGTGACACTGCTAGAGTTACACGACTAGGATGATCTACCATCAGGGTGACATACTACTATAATTATCTATCTTAATAAGGATCTAAAATTAGAATATTGTACATTTGGAAAAATATAGAAATGAGTCGCCATTTTAATGAATCTCGTGTCCTAAAAACACCTCAACCATCTCCCGTGCACTTCAAACACCAGATTTTACACAATGTAATGTCCCGAAAAGTCTGAACCACTACATTTGACACCTTTGAATCTATTCCAACCCTTATGAATTCATAACCAACCCCAATAAAATTGAGGAAGGTTTTGAACAATAACCCCTCAAGATACCTCTGATGTCTCTGGTTATATTTGGAACAAAACACTCACTCTAAAACCATCCATTAGGGAATATACTTCTCCAATACCGGCACAATAATGTAGATTGGTATAAAAATTCTACTATAAAATTCATAACAATAAAACAACCATAAAAACACCAAGTATGGAAACACATTCAAGAAAAATTTCATCACATTATTTCAAATGGAATGAATTGTTTCAGATCATAGAAAACATTATTATGCCATTTATTTTAGAAAAATCACTTAGAAATTTTATTGTATGAATATCTATACATGAATTTTCCTAACATGTTAATCTATAAAATTAAAATTCAAAAAAATTAAAACATATCATTCATAACATATCATGACGAAACACTTTACCAAGCTCGATTAACTATTTATTAACTTCCTAAAGAAGCTATTTATAACACTTTATTAAACCATTTTGGTGAAGGATGTGATCAATTACTTTAAGGACTTGTATCTCTATATTTTTTAATTTATGTTATGTTTAAAAAAATTCATATTAAATCGTTCTCTTAAAAAATCTAAAACAAAATCATTAGGCTAAGAAAATCACTTTAGATCAAAACCAATTCATGAATACTTTTTATAGTATTGAATTTTTTAAAATACTCATTGTGAAAACAATTTAAAAAAAAACATAAATTTTTTTTTTCAACATGTTGCCCCTAACCAATTACTTAAATTGGAAGATTTCATGCATTCACAAAAATTATTTTGTTCAACTAACAGGACTCTATCATGCTTATTATGAAGTTAATATTAACAAAGTTTAACAAAAAAAATTAGAAGACATGAACTAACAAATGGAATGCATACCAAATATGAAATGAGTTTTAATCAATCCTACTTATAGAAGTTCAAAAGTGTTACATGTTTTTCATAAAAAAATTAATTACTTGGAACATAATTTTTCATAAACAACAAGAGGATCAACATTACAAATTTTTAATTTCAATAGGTATTTGTCAATACTTATAAGAGTTTCAAATAGAATTCCACAAGTAACATAAAAACATGTTTCTATATAGTCATATCTACCATAATAATCCAAATAAAAGGAACATATCAACCAAACTACAGTATTGCGTACTTTGGGTGGCACTGACTCACATACATGATTTTAAAAAGTGTCAAAATCTAAGGTGTCTTGAAATAAGTGAAATTGTTTCCTTATCATCATATGTTGTTGGTCATAACGCATTCCATAAATATAAGATCAAATGAAACCAACCCAAACATCATGAGGGAAATCAAAATGTTTCAACACATTATTATATGATTTAGTTGTGGGGGGAAAGCACATCTTTATTGATTTCAAGATTTCCAAATTGAATTTTTTATTTTATTTCCACTTTTAAGTGAATAAATATGTTATGAGAGGTGATGGATTCTATCAATACAAACAAATCACAAAATAAGACAAAAAATTGTATGACATAAAAAGATCGCATATCTCTACCACTGCATATCACTACCATTGTACAGAACAACCACCATCCAAATTTATTATCCAACAAAATATCCACCTGATATTCCATACAACTATGACACCACACTACCTTTCCATCCAACAAAAACTACCCTTTTTACATAACGTCATTCTCCATATCATTGCCCACATTTCCCTCAAAAAATTGATCACAATTATTATCACACAAAAAACCCCCATCACACAAATCAAGTAATTCCCTCTCCTATTTCGAGATATTATCCAATTTGCGAGGCACTAACTCACCCTCATGGTTTTAATCATGTCAAAGTATAACACATAGTGCTTTGGGACTATGTTTCTCCCAATTATACTACTCAAATATTTTTAAACCACATGTCACACAAGTAATCGCAACAAGAACAATAACACATAGAATCAACACATAATAACATCCACAATTATCTAGGGGTTAATATTACTTCATGTCATTATTTTATAGAGTTATATTTAAACAATTCTAAATTAGTCAAGGGGAATTGGTTCATTATCCATATACTAGTTATTATCCTTTTAATAAATATTGAGTTTAAACAAGTAGTCAAATCAAGGGTCTCATTATCCATAATAATTGCATCACATTATGGTTTCCATCATCTGTTATTTTTAGTGAGGTATATCAACACATCAATGGAATGATAAAAACAAAACAACACTAAACATTCGTAGATTATTTCTAGTGAAATATGATTCGGTGAATTTTAAATAGTTATTACATGCATCCAAGTTGATGAATAAGATTTACACCTGTCATATCATACACCATGTTTAATATAGTTTAAACTATACATTTTGGATTCATATTATTATTAAGGAAATTAAATTCCAACTTCATTTGAAAAAAATTATATGCTATGTTTTTGTGTTCAATTTAAATACTAATTTTCATAAATAACAGGATTTCATAACAATCATTGTAAAAAATAATTCTAAATGTAAGATTAAAACTATAAATGTTGTATCACTTCAATTCATGATTTATCATTCACAAAAAAAACCTTCATTAATCATTTCATGGCTCATGAAGAACGACTTTATGAAATAAAAACATAATACACATGTTGTATTAATATATTCCATGCTTTATCATGCTCAAATATTATATTACATACATAACATTTTTAGAGAGTCAAAAAAATAATACATGCTTTCTTAACTTGAAATGAAAAACTGAACATGTTATATTACTATAATTCATGATTTATCATGCTCAAGATAAAAAATATTTAACCATTTTATAGTTAATGAAAAAAATATTATATGATGAAATAATGACAACATGATTCTACTTACAAATTCAAATGTTAGGTATTAAACATGCTACAAATGTGGGTCTCTCATACATGAATTTCCCTAGTTACCACAATAATTATTTCTACATTTTTCATGCTTCCCAAAAAACTACTAATGAATTAACATGTGAGGTAAGGTAATTATAGTACCTAAATATTCATATCATTTATAAACTAATAAGTTTAATAACTTATACAGTTATAAGTCTCACAAAGTTACCACAAATAATGCTTACTATTTCCAAAAATTTATAAATAAATGTCTCAAAGATTTGTACCATAAAACATGCTTATATGGCATGGTTATATCAGTACTATATAACTATAATTGATTGAAATAATAAGTAATAAATTCTTTTCAAGGATTCCAAATTCAAAAGAATTATCATTAATTAAGGTGGGAATTTTTAGATATTTCTGAATATAAATGTTTAAAGCTACATTTTACAATAAGTCGACAACACATGATTATGAAAAATTACATATGGAATGAAACACAAGGAATATTAACTCACATAAAAACTAGAATACTTATATCTATGGTTTCAATGTAATTTATTTTTTCAAGAAAGTGTAAAATCAAATTTGAGGTTACATGCTTAATAATAGATTTCAAAATTAAAAAAAATGATCTTAAAAAATTAAACATAGCATGTTTCTCAAAAAAATTCAAAAAATTAGATAAAATAGATGGAATTTAATATTATTCTAACAATTTCAAATAATTATATATATAATGAGTCATGCTATAAGAGAAGGAAAACAACACATTCAAACATCGATAAGGTTTCACACATACAATTCAAGCTAGTTAACCATCATATTATACATTTTCAAAAATTCATCATACATTAACAATTTATTAGAAATAAAAGAATGGTAAAAGAGAGAGAAAAACACTTAAAAAATCTTGATTCATTTAATTTGTTTTATCATCACAAAATCAACCAACTCAAAAAAATCATTATGATGCATGTATCTCTCTTAGGTCTCTACCCAGCAAACAGTGCCACCTCAGTTTGGAATTTGTTAGGCTCATAGTCTATGCACTAGATCCTACAGGGCCCAAAAATCCCATGTCCTAGCCAGTCTTCTGAGAAAAAGTCGCACTCCAAGGCAAGCTAACACTATTTCCAAACCAACCCATGCATTCTTCACAATTCATAACTCCTAAATCTACCCTATCTATCAACCATCATCTTTGATACCATTCTATCATGACCCCCTCCCTCCAAATATAAACCTCTCAGTCTTGTAATGAATAATGAAAGATAATGACCCCTGAGTCATGCCACTAGTTGACCTATGGTTGGAAACTAGCAATAAGGGTATAAATATGTGACAATATGGGAGGTATTTACCATTATTATGAAACAATATTAGTAGAAGAGATGAATTTTCCTTGATAAATCCATGACCTATTATAAAATAATGACATCCCATCCCCTATAAAATGTATAAATAAAAATTGATATATATAAATGTCTCCAAAATTAAAGACCACAATAATAAAAAGCTAAGTCTGTGACCCTGCAACAAATCCAGAGGTCCACACAAGAAATGTATAGTGTGGTCTACAATGCCCCCCATAGAAACCTAAAAATTGTTTTTCTAAACATAAGGTGAGCATAAATTCATTATCATAATGAAAAACCAATGTATCTTATGCACATGAAAAAAGAGAACACTAATTCACCCATTTGAAAATAATATAACCAAAAAGTACATAAGTAGGTATACTGAAAAAACCCAACCTCACTAGTGCACGATAAAAAATAAGGAAAACATGGTAGTATAATATAATGTGAAGCACATCAGTGATAGGGTACCCTATGCCACTTTCACATTGATTATAATCTCTCACACCCTAACATAAAATGTCATGGTTGTCCCACCTCTTCTGAATCTACAACATCACATATCATCTGCAAACACCTAGTCCTCCCAACACATCCTACATTCATACACATGGGCCTCGTAACACATCGCGCATGGACACACCTGGTCCTCACAACATAGCACGCATGCACAGACCTGGGCCTCACAACACACCCCGCCTCCACACACCTTGGCCTCATAAGACATCACATATCATCCTGAATACACATAGTAAAGAACATCACAACTCGTCCAAAAGTAACTTGAGAAATCATATCACAAATCACCATGAGGACACCATAGAAGCACACAACCTTTCTCACAATACACCTAGTCTACCACATCTTAAAAGAAGAAACATGGGTCCTCACCGCCTGGAAGAGGTTTCATGGAAGAATAGGTGACCATCCATCCGTCCTCCATCTAGAATGTTTGGGGAAAACACCATCCCCTATGAAGATGGGGGTATTTGACAAATAGCGGTCAAATATGGTGGATGCATATAGAAATCAGTAGAACATATCGGGTATATACATATAGATTTATATCACAGAAGACCATCCCATGGGTTAATCAATAGAACTAACCATTTCATAGAATCCACACAATCACTGCCGCCTAAAAACACATAAAAACACACAAAAAAACAAAATCCACAATTCATTTTCCATCATTAATATGTATTAGAAATTATCTATTTTATCAATAAATTGTACATTATTTACCACATTGATTGGTAAAATCAACATTCATTTGAATCCCCATTCTATTTAAAAATATTTCCAAATTCATATTTCAAACTTATTTGTTTACATATAAACAAAAACTAGTCAAAGAACATTGTTATCATCATCTTCCTCAATAAACTTTCCTAGTTTTATTATTAACATAAAATATTAACTACATTACTACATGGGTAGATATAAAAAAACCATATAGCATAATAAAAATACCATATAAGAAGAGCTCAATGAATAAGTCACCTTATACATTTAATAGACATTTAGATACTTTATCATATTTCAAAAATATCAAATAATTCCACATTAACACCACATTGGTTCATTAAATTCCATCCTATTATCATTCATTCATTAACTATTCAATTTCAACATTCAATTTCAAATAAAACAATTTTCTATATTCTTACGAAGAAATACAATTAGTTCACACAGTAAAATAACCAACACACAGAAAGTATCACCACACAACAAGACATTAGTCTCTTACAAATACTCAAACATCATCACAAATTCATAGCCACTTCCTCTTTTCCCAGCCCCACTACATAACCATTCCCCAACCAACATCACATCCCCACTACACCATTATGTCATAACAACCATCATCTCTCCATTACCTAATAACATCTCATCCACTACCCTATAATATTAAAAAAATAGTCATATTCCATCCATAATATCACCAAAGACAACCCAAAACACACAATCATGTCTACAAACATTTTACAGCACATAACATAGAAAATTATACATTCTGATTTAGTAGGGTATCCCTTATTCAATTTCACATAATTTAGGGAGTTATCAAAGAAACCATATAATCCTTGGGAATCCAATTATTTTAAAAAATGTATATGGTTAACCAACTATATAATAAGTGTCAAAAAAGACACATTAAATTCAAGTATTCCGCAACTAATAAATGATTTCACAAGCAAGGACCCCCAATGAACATGAGTTTTAGTGGGTATTTAGTCCATAAAATTCTCTATAACAACCAAAAAAACCATAAGTAGATCAAAAATCACATTTTTCGTACCCAGGTATGTTGATCATAAATAGGTTTAATTATCTTAATTTCATATAGATTTAAATATCTCCATGAAAGAGACATTCTTACACCCACCCCACATGATACAGAAATAAGAAATATAAAGGAAAACATACATTGAATATTATAGGTTGGCACATTCTTGTTGCATCGAAAAAGGGGTGCACATGTGGCGGGAAGAACTCTAGGGAATCGTGAACCAACAAAAACTACATCACATAACTAGACTTCTATGAGAAGAAAGATTTTTCAAATCCTGTAACAAGAGAAAATAATAAGGAAAGAATGAGGATGAAATATATATTTAGTTTTAGAATATCCAAATAGAGTTGAGGTTTAGATATTCTTTTTATTTTTTGTTAATGGTTTATCTATTAAGGATAACACATGTTGAAAAATATAAAATCCCCCTGATCTATAGGAAAAATATAGATAGGATTTATGGGATTTGAATTGGTCTTGAGTCGTTTCAAACATGTCATTAAAATCATTTTATGATAGTGAGAACATTAAATGGTTGAAAATATAGAATGTTGGAAACACTGTTCATAATCACCACTGGATGAGACATCATTTGACGAGGCACTGCTCACGAGTTACCATTTTTTTGGTGCATTTGGTGAGATGAAATTAAGAGAGACATTGTTCAGTGAGGAACCACCATGTGAGAGACTGCCAGTGAGTCACCACCAGTGAGTCACCGCTAGTGAGTCACCGCCAGTGAGTCACCACCATAGTGATACCTTTATGATGACACAGCCAGGGTGACACTACTAGGGTGACATTACCAGGGAGACACTGCCAGGGTGACAACGCCAAGGTTACACTGTCTAGGTGATACCACTATTGTGACACTACCAGGTGGACGCCACCAGATGAGTCACCGCTAGTGAGTCCCTTACAAGATGAGATATTGCCAGTATGTGATACTGTTATATGAGTTATAATTGTAAAATTAGAAATTTTTAAAAATCATCAAATGATTCACTTTAGAATGATTTTCATGTCCCAAAAACACTTCGTACTTCTCCTAGACAAATCATATACAATATTTCTAACAATTTAATGGACTATAATTTCTTAACAATTATAGAATCCATAGTGTCTTTAGGGATGGGCTAGTGTTCATTCTTATAACCTCCCCAGATTCTTTAGGGATGGATTGTTGTGACTACCATTCCCAGATGAGTGTATTAGGTCAAAGAATTTTTTGGAGGTGTCTTGGTTCATGATGAATTAATTAACCTCTCTATATCCAATAAAAATAGGTCACTGTGACTTTATTAACCACCTAGAGTATATTGAGATTGGTCAGTTACTAGATGATTTCATGACCAGAGTGATAGGAATATTCCATTGGATGTATGTGTAATAGTATTATAAATAGATTATTTTATTCTGAATTGAGACAAAGAAGGTAGGGATAAAGTTGATGGTATCATGATTAGTGTAATATGAAATTGAAGATTGTTTGTTTATTTTTCATATTTATTTTTCATCATATCATACACTTTTATATGACCTATTTTATTTATGATATCGATGCATTGGTGGTTTCATTCCTTGTTTATAATCATAGCCCCATTGGAATAATTGTGAACATAAATATTCCTCATAGTTAGGTGTTTAGATAATGGTATAGGCCTTTAAAAGGGTGAGTGGACATAAGGTGGATGGTCGATGTGATGATTGGAAAGATTCTAGTGTATTATAGTAATGAAACCTCTTTGTTAATTGTTTATATATCTGATGCATGTGAGGGTATCTGTTGGCTTCTCTATTGGGATGTTTTATGTCATTTTCTAGTGCATAAGTTGATGATAATGTCTATTTCTTGAACATTTTTTATCTGATGTTTATATTTATTATATATTTTTGTTATTATATGTTAACAATGATTGTTTATATGTAACCAATGGAATAGCCTCTCCATAATTTTAATCCCTTTATACTAATTAACATAAGCTTACATATGAGGAGGAACTCATTATTCACACTTGGATCTCCTCAACAAAGACCAGGTGAAATTATTTTGAGATTCACACCTCAATAATACTCTGCAGTACACACACCTTTTAAAATCATTATAGCAAAGTAAAATAAAATAGTTGGAACTAAATATATAATTTATGAATATATCACCTCACTATTTTTTTATCTCATTAAATAGTTAATTTTTATTTGTAGACATCATATTTTAATGTTTTGTAAGCATAATAGTAATTTGAATGCCATATAAAAGATATATAATCCAGATTTTTATATAATATCTAAGGATAAATATCAAATTGGAACTTCATGAATTTTAGAATATTATATAAATTTTGGAGAAACCCATAAACTAATCAAATTTAATATTTAAATTTTTTTTGGACACTCTATGAAACCCAAAAAAATTAGAAAACAAGAAATATCAAATAATGAGTTTCTATAAAAAAAATCCTTTGCATTTTTTATAGTAATGAAATTCATTTAATGAAGTTTTATCATTTTTCATGAAATATGCATCTAATATTAATGAAATTACATGGGGTTTTAAAATGTGTATTTTTATAATAAAATACTATATAATCGCACTATAAATATTTTTTTATAGATTTTATATAATTCAAATGACTAAAAGATGATGGATTTTATTAAAATTTTCATTTAATTTATCCAGTAATAAATCTAGTAATTTTTTTATAGATTAATGGTATATAGAGAATCTATATAAAACTATAAAAGAGAATTAATGAGTAGTTTGTTAATTAATAAATAGTGGGATGAAAAATTAGGTATATTCTTATTTAACATATATGAAAAATAAATCATATATATTGAATAAAAAATATTTATATATAAATACAAGGTGTTTTATAAAATAATTTTGAATACATGTTTAATCTATAACTATGATGGTCAAAGAAGTATCCAATCAAATGAAAATAAAATAATTATTTTGAGTGAGATAATATAACTTCAATGAATTATTTCCAATATAATTCTTATAAAAATATATATTTCAATAAAAACTAAAAGTGGTATATGTTATGTAATTTCAATGTAATATAAGTGGAATGAATATGTTTGTAATGGGTCTATGAATCATATAAGTTTCAAAAAATCATTTTAAATTTCATTATTAGTGATGAATTAAATGATATTAATATTTACTTACTATGGATTATTCACATTGTGAAATTTTTTATGTATCCTCCAATTTTTTCAGTTTTTAATAATGTATTTATTTTTTAAATATTTCAACTAAAAATCACCCACTGTTAGAAGTTCCGGCTAAATGAAATTTTATCTTTATAATGTTATAATCTACCTTGAACTGTCAAAGGTCCAATGAATGTTTTTTGGATCATTATATATATATATATATATAGTAATTAATTTATTAAAAATTTATAATCCCTCTATTTAATACTATTTAGAATGTTTCAGTATTTTTAATTTTGAAAATTATTATTTATGATGTCACTAATGTGATTTTAGTATTAAAATATGTTACATAGAATTATTATATTAATAATTATTATCAAGTAATTTTTTTTAATTTTATTTAATAAAACCAATGTTTATTATTTTTATTTTCTGATTGGAAAAAATAAATTTTTTCGCAAGATAAATATATAGGGAGGTGATGATAAAATCTAATATATTTACTTTTCATGGGTGGTGGTTTACCTTAGCTATAATGTAATTTAATTTGGATGAATTTTTAATTTTTATTATCTATGACGTTATTTAAAATTTTACTACTTAATCATTGTGTTTTGTGTAATGTTTATTTATTATTAAATGTTAATTTAAAAATATGGTATGACATTCCTCAATATAAAATATCTTTGGATAAATCTTGAACAACTATTATATTTGGTAATGGATATAATTCATTATTTTCTTCTCAATTATTGAATGAAATGATTTTTTAACATTTTTTTAAAGGAAGATCATAAATTTATCAATACGTTATTGAATATAATGGAAGTATCAGTTTGATATTAAACATCTAAAATTTATGAAATTATAATTATTATTTGTATCAATTTCATCAACACATAGACAATTATATTTCAAGGTTTATTAATCATCAATTATTATATGTGGATTTTTTGTTATTACAGTTCATGTACCAGATCAATATAATATCTCATTATAACTAAAGGCGAGTAAAAAACCTAATATCACTAGAAAATAGTTACATTCAAATCAAGTATAATTATGAATTAGACATTCGATAGACAAGCATCATAAGGCTTATTTATATTAACAAAGTCCATATATTTTATGGTAAATATTGTATGATTTCAATTTTAACTATTTTTTTAGTTTTATGATAATACTAATAAGGGATGTGAAATATTTTCATCTACTAAATTGCAATATTTTATAATTACTCTTCAGAATATTGATTCGTTTTATTATGGTAAATGAACCTAAAATATTATAGTTAAAATAATATTTATTTTTATATCTTTTAAATAATAAATATATATATATGAATTGTATATGTTATTATATGATTTCATAGTAATGAATTTCACAACCTATATTTCATTACAATAACCCAAGTGGTTTTTTAATGAAATGACCCAGGTCAACCAAACAAATAAACTCACCCTACATAACGTAACATAAAAGAAATGTTCCTGATTACCAACGACTACAAAAAAGACCCATGGGTACCAAATATATACTATAATATCAATTTCAACATATATTTTTGATAAATTAAATAATATTCCTTTTAGAAAAACCAACATGATGTATTTATATGATGGATATCCTGGAAATCAAATAAATGGTTTCAAATATAGAATAAAAACTCTACAGAGTATAATAATGAAATTTAATATAAATAATTTTATAAACTAATTACCAATATATATATAAATAATGTATACATAAAATTCATTAATAAAATAGTGAAAAAAATTTAATGGAAAATAGTTATATGTTTGATAAATTATATATCCAAATGATCAAAAAATAAAAAAATCCCCATGAATTTCACTATGTGACCTACATTTAGAATTGAGCATCAAAATCATCATGATATGAATAACATGACTAAGAAACAAAATTAAAATTAGATTATACCACTAATTTACCTCCAACAGATAAATCCATGCATACATACATACAATACTTTTTATATGGAGTGAGGGAGAAATTCTAGTTAGATACAGCCATGAATCATTGCAATTCATTTTATAATATTAACTCAAATGAATGATACAGAATACAATAAGAAATTACATTATTACAATTAGATCATAAGTAAGAAAAAATAAATCTCATTCTATTTGTAATAATATACTAATCTTTAAAATTTAGTTTAAGTATGAAAAAATTGGAATTAATTGAAAAGCAATATATAAACATTTATGATAAGGTAAATTGAATTATAAAGTTATCTATATTATAAATTAAAACACAAAATATGATGAAATCAATTAATGCATTAGAATATCAAATAATCGCACCTAGTATAGATATTTGTGATGGAAAATGATATGATCCTACAATTAACTAAGCCTAAAACACACCCATTTTCTTTATGGGGTGTAAATCCCCATGATAGTGTACAATATATACTAAATGTGAAGTAGATAGCTCCTAGAATCGCCTATTGAAAAACACATTCTTAATTTCAAAAAAAATACCTATAATTCCATTATAAATATAATACTTTATAATCCTATGGAAAATAACCAATTACATTAACAAATACAACTACGATATCAACTCCTAACACCCTCCAAACATCATCCCCTTCGTCTATTCTATGAAATAAAAATAAATATATATAATTCATTATTTATAACAATTACCCCATGGGGAATATATGAAAAGGGAAATAAAAAATAAATAATTATAGTACTATTAATAAAAATACTTTTGAAATTTATTAATTGAATGTGAACCCATTCAATAACATTATGTAAAATAAAAAATCTTCTCCAGAGCTTTTTGAAAACCTATTGAGTGAAAACCTTCCTAGGAATTATTTCATCGATCATATTACATGTGTTGTAATTATTTTTCAAATATATAAAATGTGTTACCTTTAAACCCCAATTTATAATATCTATAAAAATTATTACATAAAATATCAAATTTTAAACACATTTTATTTCGTTATTTTTTAAACAATTTTCCACAAGTATAATACAGTGATCATGTGGTCTTGTGCCTTTCAAAGATTAGTTATAGAAATAAAACGTCATAATCATAAATTAAATAATATTTATTTGAAAATTTATATTTTTATCATAACACATATATATATTTTAAAAACATGTAGGATATAATGGAGAAAAAAATAATTAAATATTTGAGGTAGAAAACAATTTAAGGGAATGAACATGATAAATAATTATAGATTCTTAGACAAGAGACATCTCCTAATATCATAACAGAGGAAGATTATACAACATCACATGGAATATTGAAACAAATAAGATGATATAATAAGATTATGACCTCATAATGTTATAGAAAAAATATACATGATGAAATCAAAAGCATAAGTCAAGGTACACTTCCAAGATATCATAATATATTGTGGTAGGCTAACTTCATGTATACCGTATATGGTTTCTATTAAGAAAAAACACAAACCAATTCATTTAAGGGATATATAATAAGAGTTACACTAAATTATTCACAATATATACATACATATGTGGGCCACATAAGTAAATTTATCTCCATATGAAGAATAATTATAATAAAACCCATGATAAGGAAGTAGATTTTGTAATCATTTTTGAAAGCATAATCAAAGAAAATATCAAAATCTTTCACACGAAATTAAAGAGTTTACCTTTTTTGGATTTTTATATATTAATAAATATAAAATTTTATTTAACATGGAGATTCAACTTTATAAAATTCATTTAATGTATTAAAAAAGATAAAAATGAGCTACTTCGGTGATGCTTTATCAAATGTGTAAATAATGTTCCTAAAAAAGAAGGAGCTTATTATTTTTATTTAAACAACAATTTAACCTTAGGTGCTTTTTAGTTTATAATTATATTATTAATAATTTATTTATTGAAAAAATAATATTATTTTGGCCATACATAAAATGAAATAAACAATCAGGAACTCCCTTTAAATTGGGTTTACTTTTATGAAGGAATTTTATAGGGAAATTAAATCATGTATATACCCTAAAACGAAAGGGATATGTAAAAATTTATATTTGTAATGAATAATTAAACACAAATAGAATATGTACATGGAAATAATATTTAAGAAAATGTATAAACATATTGTAAATATGTAACATATAAACAATCATGGTGGTTTGGTAGATTACTTACCATGGGTCTTGATTCATTCTATACATGCTCCAAACATCCTGAAAAATGAAATTAATTTTATTAAATAATTTATTAACAATATTTAACATAAATATTTTTTATATGGTATATGTTTTATCATAGGTTATTAAGTTATTATATTGTATTCTCATATATTAGTTACTTGATGTTGTTCAATAATTTTCACTTGAACACTTTCTATATGATTACCATGGTTTATAGTGATGTTAAATAGTTTATAATATCAAAAATTATATTCATTTATTTATTTTATTATTCTATTAGTAAAAAAATTATCAAATTACATATGTTTTTTCGAAGTTGGATCCAATAAAGAAAGTGTCTGTTAAATGTCCCTTCAAAGTAGTTATATTTACTATAACCAATTATTATTAATTTCACCAATAGAATGTACAGTTGAAGTTTCTCAAAAAACAATAGACTCATAAACATAACAATAATATATTGATTATTTTTCTAATTCATCCATGTTATAATGTAATTTAAAATGGGAAACTTAGTATCATTGAGGTGGTATTCTGTATATATATATAGACATTGCTATCCTTAATCATAGAATGAAAATATGGTAGAAAATAAACTAATCTATCATTTAATTGTCTAAATATTAATTCAAATATTATATTAGTTCATTAAAAACCAATATTAACCATCCATGTATGATAGTGATGGAAAATAAATCACATAATTCATAAAGGCTATAGATTTATTGTACGTATGACATTGTTTTCATTTTTTATGAAGGGGAAAGTAGAAAATGATTGTCTCGTTAACATACTTAAATTTCATAATATAAATAATACTAATATAATAATTACATAATGGGTAAAGCATATTTCATGGATAATGATAATGATAGAAATTGATTAAAGAGATGATAGTACTTACATTGAAAATTTGAACTATCTCTTAGAGAACACCAAGGAAATGGAGGACAGAGTCCATGTTCTTGGGATTATAGGCCAATAAACGTGGGAGAAAACTATATGGGAGTCAAAATGTGTATATGATAATGTGAAATAATTATTTTTTATTGTTTTTTGTGGTATAGGTTACATTTATTTATTGGTGAAGAAATTGAATTTTTTGAACACAAATTTTTTAATATAAAAAGAACACATGATTAACATAGAAAGAGGATTTGAAGGTATAAAATAATATATTAAATATTATTGTTTTTCATATAATACTAAAAAATTCATTGTTGTGATTTTTTTAATATGTTTCATGCCTTTTACCCATATTTAAATCATTTTTACCATAATTTTTCTCCACCGTGGTACCAACATTTATTCCTTGGTAATTAATTATTTATAAAAAAATTGAAATTAATTGTTTTACCTAATTTGAAAATTATGATTTAAAATATGAAAATAATTATATAAAATAATATTTTTATGAAAATGATATTAAATTTTTTTAAAAATCAATAATTTTTTATAAGTACTAATTTTGGTGACATAATCAACATTATGATCATTAAAAAATTTACTTATGACCTCATTAAATTACGTTATACTTTTCATATGAATAAAAGGTGTTTAATAATAATATTTTTTTAAATAAATTTTATTTTAAAATTTTAGTTTTATTATTTTAATAACTTGATATTTTAAATGAACACCATGTTTGATAGCATATACAACACACAACCCATAGCTTAAACAAACATTGAAATATTAACATTTAAAAATTATAGATATATATTATCTATTAAATTTTTAGGTATGAATAAAGATAAAAAAATTAGTATCAATTTTTATAATGGTAGTTTAAAATAAAAATATATTCATTAATGCATAAAAATGTGTACTCTATTTTCACTGGTAATATTTTGCTTCAAAAATTAATTTTTTTAAAATGATTTTTTTATTAATTTGAGGAAATATCTTAAATAATTTCTTGTCATTTCAAAATTTTATTTTATTAAAATGAAATAATTTTTAAATCCGCATATAAAATTTTTTCAAATGCAAAATATTTTTATTTTATAAAAAAACTGATTTTTGAGTTAATATAGAAAAATAAAACTTTTAATAAAACAAACATTTATTTTCATTTAAATTTAACAATTTGATTTTAATTTGATATAGAATTAAGATAATAAATATTTAATTAGATATAATCATTAAATTAAATAAGAATTATTATTATATTGGATTTTGGAATATGTTTATTTTATTCTTAAAAACACATTTATTGAAAAATGACTTTTCATTTTATTTTACAAATATATTTTAAAATTTATTTACTCCACTTATTAGAATTCAATAATAAAAATGAATAATATATGTGAGAATATGGGGGTTATTTTTTTTAAAATATGTATCCTTTGATTTTGGGTATTATGAATAGAAACCATAGTAAATATTCCCACCTCGGTAATGGTAAATTGGGTAAATATTGTTTAAAATATATGGTAAATACCAAAAATAACCCTAATACATTCCTTTACTATATTTAATGAATTTTTTTTCCATCCTCATCAAATATTTGAGATTATGAAAAAATGCGTACAATTTGTCACTGAAAGTGGCTTATATATCAAGAGACATTTGATTTGAAAAATAAATAACAAATTAGCTCCCCATATTCTATATGTCCTGTTATGGAGGAACACAAATATAGTAGGGATTAACGTGTAATGAGAAAGTGTATTTAAGAAGAATAGGTATAGATTTTAACTTAATGTCTTAAATTTACTTATTCATCTAACTATTTAAAATCTATATAAAAAATTATTAAATAATAACACCATTATCTTTCATATATTGATATATTTTTATTTTTAATATAATAACCAATATACATAACCTTCTTCATAAAATGGGAACTAGATCCATAATTTTTGTTTGTGGTGTACAACCATCTCATTAAAAATATAAATATTTCTCTTTCACCGCTTTTCGTATATGATTATAATGATTATTTTAATGTATATATACAATATTAATAAAAACATTATCTTTATTTTAAAATTATATATCATCTATTTTCCAACCTTTATATTCATTGAAAATGATAAAACTCTTCATGAATATATATAGATTACCACCTCTATGAAGCAATCTGATTTATTTTTCAATACCGCATAACTGGAATAGTATATATTATTATATTTAAACAAATAATATTTAATTTATTATTTAGTGATAATTATGGAATAAAAAATAATAATTTCCTTATTTTCATCATTAGTTTTGGAAAATGGAAATTTTAATCATGTTTACGTACAACCTACTTTCTCTATGATTGTAACATAATTCATTCTATATAACCATCACAAATGGATTATTTTAAAAGTGTAATTAATTTTTAAAAATTTTAATTACTTTATGATTATTATTTGCGATATTGTGAACTAATTGCCAATATTAACATGTTTATCATGCCAAATATGTTTTTATATTATGAACCGAATCTCCATAAAACAACTGATGTCGACATAAGTTAATATGTAGTTAAATGTGAAACTGAAATAGATTAAATGAATGGTTTGAGTATAATTTATCAAATAGATAAACATTTATAATTTAAGAAAATAATTTATATAAGATTATTATATAGATGTTAAAGGGAACACATTGAATTTATAGACCTAATGAAAGTTATTTTGTCTTAATTTCCCATAATTAAGATATATTTTAATTTTATTCACCTAATTACTTATATATAGATTATATATTTTCATTTTATGTGTTGTATCATTATTCCTTAATAAATAATGGTCTTTTATGATTTAATTCAAGTTATTACATCTAATATTATTATACATGAATGTTACCATGCGGTGAGGGGTTTTTTATCTCAATTTTTATTCATTGGGTTATATCACATCACGATTGATTTTTTTATTTTGAAATAATGGGTGAAACTGAATATTTTTAATTTATTCATTTGTTATAATTTATTTTGTTTATTTAAAAATTTTACACATAATGAATCCAATGATTAATTCTAAATTCATACGTATGATTGTTGTAAGGGTTATACAGGTATTTATCATTTTTAGGTACATGTTGTGAATATGAAACTACTTCATTTTATTCGATGTATATTCTATGAATTGAAATTTTATATAATGAATTACCCCTGGATCAATATATTTAATGGTCCTTTAATGTTCCCACCTTCATGAAATATTTTTTCCGGTGTTATAAAAGATGAATGGGATTTTATGGTCTTCAATTAATATTTTTGGGACATAATTCTTGTAATGTGAGATGTTTTATTTATATGGTGTATTGAATTCCTTGTGAAGTTATTTTCATGTATTCAATCATTGAGAGTACTTTTTAAAAAAATAAATTTTATTTCCTTCTTCCAATGGATTTTTAATTTAATCATTACCCAAATTACAAGGGTTTCTCATCTCAAACATCCTTCATTGAGACCTGATTTCTTTGATAAACCTATATTATTTTATACGGTTTATATAACAAGGCATGAAATATAATATTATGAATATTTTATACTCATTTAATATTATGTTATTTCTTATTTTTTTTCAAATTATTTTTAAATTTAAATTTTCTTGAAATGGGTTTTCTTAAAAAATGTTTATTTCATGATTTTTAAATACATTTAACTAATATATTCCATAATGTTAAAAATATTATTTCAATAATGTTTATCTATAATCAAAAAAATCATAATTTTATTTTTCCTTTATCTTTTACCTTATTTTAAAATATTTTTATAGGAAATTTCTTATTTTTTTACAAGGGTCAATTTTAACTCTATTTACAATAGTTTGAACAGAATTTTTTCTTTTCAAGTATACCAAATCAGTGGATATACTATAATTATTGAAAATTATTTTTATGAAATATTTTTATAAATATTTTAATTTTTATTTTGAAATAAAATATATTCCCAAATATTTTTTAAATTTTTATAAAATACTACCTAAAGAAAATTGATTTTTCATTGTATTCAATGAAATATATTTTTTTGTTATTTTATGGTTATTTTCACCATTGTTTTAATCCATTAATGATTCCTATTATTAACTAGGATTATGATCTTATGATATCATCCATATTATTTCTATGGATTTTATATGATGATTTTTTGAAATCTATTGTTATGAAACAAGTTTCTTCTCCATAGGCAGACAAAACAATTAAGTAATGATAGTTATTTTAAAGGGTATTATATTGAAAATTGAAATATTTTAAATTATTTAGTAATAAACAGTGCTTAGAAATTATTGATGATTAATGGGTGATATCTAAAATCATTTTAAAAATTGGTGATGCCATTGTAGCTCTCTAATGCTTTTGGTAATTTTCCATGTCTTAAGTAGGTTGGAAGGATGGAGTTAACCATGGTTGCATTTCTTATAAATTTATTTAGGATCCAATTATTTCACACACTAGATCAAAATGGAATATGAAAATAATTTTCCAAGATAGTAACATGTTTTATAATTCTTTCTATGGAGTTTTATTTTTTTTATTGAACAATATTGACATTACATGGAACCTGATTGTTAAATGCATAGAATATTTCATTAGTTAAATCTTCATATAATTTATCATTATTTATGTTATCCAATTTTGTGGGTATAAAATATCTTAGGAAATAAATATTAAATTTTATTATTTTATCATACCCTAATTCTCATATTATTCTCACTAATGACATTAAATTGTTAATTCTCATTTTTATCCTTTTATAAAATTTGATCTCACCCTTGTTAGGTTTATCTTTACTATGATTATGAATAATGATGTCAAATGATTTGTGTATATAATAGATTGATGGATAAATTATTTTATGGGATATTTTGAAGAATTATTCTGAAATCATAAAATCATGGAATAGTAAAAAAATTGTCACATGAAGACACGAGTATATATAATTATGGGTAAGTATTAATTATCAAAAATAATAAACATATAATGTACTTGGGTTTGGTAGTGATATAATATAACCTTTTGATGTGGTATGTTTCTGATAGTTAAAATTAGGTCATGTTGAATGTTATAAAATATAGTAATATTAATGCTATGTTTTTTCACCGGGCCTAAGAGTGGGGTGTAAGTCCTATTACATATATATATATATATATAAACTAAAATATGTATATATTTACAAAAAATTAAATTATTATCTCATTATGTAAAACATATGTTTTAATTTTCTATGATGTTATTTAATTTCCTTAAGATATTAATTACTTATGTTATTATTTCATAAGGTTTTCAAATATAATTTTACAATTTCATAAGTTATGCTAGTATTTCAAATGTTAGTATAATATCCCAATGGTTATATTATATCCATGTAATGATTCAGATTAATGATAAAGATCCATCAGTTTTGATTATATAAATTAATTAATATGATTGTAATTTATATTCATAAGGTAAAATTTCTAAATATAGATTTATATTCTATTACAATATTCTTCCATTAATAAATATCTGCCACAATTTTTCATTTCATCAACTAAGGTAAAAAAATGTAATTGTGCATCTTTATAATTATCTCTTTAGGTTCTCGTTTTTCCACTTCATACTTATGAATGATAATATGAACATTTATTATTAGGAAAAGGGGATATTATAAAGCTATATTACCTAACAAGTTCTAAAGTTATAAATCCCTAGGGGATCCCTACAAAGGATGTTTTTTAATCCATATTTAATGAATAAATTCTTAGCTAATGGATTAAATCAACAACATAGTCTCCCTTCATACATATGATTTATATAAATTATAGTACCAAGGTGAGATTTATTTTTATTAAACTAATTTTCTATACTATATAATCTCTTCGTAAACTGATACTTTTTTGATATATTGTGGCCTAGTTATTTGGCCTTTGAATCAAGTACGTTTGATGGATCTGGTATGTAAATCCTCAAGATGGTTACATGGAAAACATCATGTTCTTTAAATGAGTTTGCTCTAAGGGAAAATCAAATTTGCGACAACACCAATGTGCTCAATAATATCAAATGGGACAATGTACCTTGGACTTATGCCCCCTTTCTAATTAAACCCCAAGAAAATATTATAAACGATATATTGAAAAATAATTTATCACCAAACTCAAAATATAGTTCTCATCAATATATTTTAGAAAAGTTATATGTCATCCCTCGACTATATTGATATGATATTAAATAGTCTTATGTATTATTACCACATCAATAACCTTTTTAATTATCAATATAATATGTTCACTAAAAACATTCCATCATGTGGGGGTTTTACATTACTTCACATATTTGTAGTTATATAAGTCCATTTGAATTATCATCTGGAAACTATTTTTTTATGATAACTATAAGTAAGAAAGATATCGATCCACCCATCCTTTGAATTCCATATAGTATGATCTGAACATATTCTCAACTGTTTCAATATTTATTTTAGATTGAAAATCAATATTAGGGAGATCTAATGTAATGAAATTCAACTATATGTTCAGATCTTGTGAAAGACACTTTTAGAATATTGAGATAAACCTCATTTTTTTAATCAGATATAATCGATAATGGTGTTCCATGTATCCTCACCATATCTATGATAAATAACATTTTATATTTATTTATTTAGAATTCATATAAAATGGAAATAAATTTATAATTCTATGTAAGTTGTTTAACTACATACTATAAATAATTATTCCCTTTCGATTTATATAGAAATCCCATGAAAAAATATATAGTGTTATTCTCCCATTTCTATATGGGTGTGGGAAATAGGTTCCTCTTCCCTTTGGATATTACTTTTTTTTCATCCTCTTAATGATGCAACATGATACGTAATGTATATACTGTAATCTACATCATCATATTTTCCCACTGGTAGTGTTCTCAGATATCCTTATACATATTTACATTCCCTATATGTATAGATAATTTTTGAGCTATGATAATCTTTTAATAAGAACTTATTTATCTTCATATTTGAAGAAATTTATATCAATCGCCCAAATATAACAATTCATTCATCAAAAATATGGAACAACAAGGATTGTATCTCTCACATAGTTTCTAACTTCTTCTCTATCACTACATCATTTCATTTTTATTTCACAATTTTCTCCATATGTGATGGTTGACAAATCAATTCATAAAGGAAATATGGAATTCATTTTTCATCCCATATCCATCAATTTTAGGTATAATATGTTCACATACATATCAATTATAAACATGGATAAGGTTGAAGGATCCTCTTTACATAAATCATATGCCGATTTAATTATATTCACATGATAGTAGTGCATTGAGTTGTCATAATACATGATCATATATAATTAACACGGTTATCCCATATTGAGGTCTTCCTATATGATTTATAGTTTAGGATCTTTTTGTCCATCTATATATCACACTTTTCATTCTAGAGATAATTCCTATAAATTTTAATTTTTTTATTACTATAGAAAAATCTTAGTCATTCATCGGAATGTTATTATAAAGAACCATCAACTATCATGAGTCTTGGGATATCACATTATTATTTTACATGATTAATCGTCCCAAATAATTCTTTGATGCATCACTATAAATTAAAAATATATCCCCACTTAAGGGTTGTGTGAGTAAAGGTGTTGTAGTCATCTTCTTCATCATATTTATGCAGTTCTGTTCATATTTATTTTTGTAAGAACCCAGTTCTTCATTTTAGTTGTGGATCTTTATTTTAGGTTATTTTTGTGGAAAAAAAATGAATTGGGAAATTTCTATGTACACTCTATGTACTAAAGAGTACATTCCATGTACCTGATTACCATGTGTAGCTTTGTACTGGTCGTGTAATGTCTGAGTACATGGCTATGTGAGTGACCCAGAAAATTACCAAAATCAAGGGCCAATTGAGGATAGTACACGTTGTGTACATTAAATGAACATGTTGTGTATTTTTTCTTTTTATTTGATTAGTCGAAGTGGGGTCACATCTCATATCTATGAAACACTTCTTCTCCATGTGTTTTGTATAGGAGAGTGAAAAACAACCAAAGAACATAAAGCTCCTTTCATTCCTCTATCCAAGCTCTGATTGAGAGGTTGCAGGGTGAATTGGATTCCCACCGGTGAGTTCCCTCTTTCCCTAGATCATCTCTTCTTAATTTCAATTGTCTCATGAGTTATCGGGGGTTGATTATTTTTTTAGCCTTTTCATAGATCTATGTCATTTGATGGAAAATCAAGGGATTTCATTCAAAAGTGTTCATCATACAATATCACGGTAGGTGGTTTGTGCCTTTCATTGATTGTATTTTGATTATAAATGCTTAATGTATCGAATATCCATGTTTGGGGTATTGTGTGTTTTGGAATTTGACCCTGTTTAATACCTGATATAGTATTATTTTTTGATTAAGGGTTGTTTCCTATGCAAGAGATTGTATACCATTGTTATGGGACACCCCATGGGTGTTTTACCTTATTTAGTTGTTTTGTACGTTTGTCCTAGGTTTCCTATGAGGCATTCCTTGTTTCCAGGCATTGAATTGTTTAGGATTGTGTTGAATGATTATAAGAATTTCATGTGTTATGCTTGTGAATGTTAGACATGTAGTAGATGTATATTACATGTACTACATTAATATGATATGCACGCTGATATTCCAATGGACGTAAAATAATTGGATAAAATTTTTTTGGGTGTTTCCATGTTCATTACATATGACCCTGAGAGCCTTGGTGTAGTTTTTGACCCACTGGGTATTAACCGTGAGAGATACCTAGAGGTTGTGTATAGATTATTTATTCCATGTGGACCTAGGGGTATTGACTATAATAGCTTCCCATGTGGTGATTTGTGATGGATTGTTTATAGGTTAAACCAAAGGGGATAGAATGTGAGAGAATTTCTTGAGGGTCGTTATGAATGGTTGTTTTTTTGTTTTTGATGAGTCTACCAAGACAAAGCACTAGCATGGACTTTTCCTTACATTTTTGTTTATATTGTCTTTGAGATGTCTATTATTACTATTACATAGAGGGATAAAAATATTTGGCAAGATCTCAGGATTCATTATTCAAATATTTTAATAACTAACAAAAAATTATGAATGAAATTGAAAATTGTAGGATTTTTTTATTTTGATTACTCCCAAGGTTATTGGATCATTTTATATATTGCCTGTTATATATATTCACTGATAGTTAGGAACATATATTTTGGTGGTTTCATACTAGGATTTGTCTCACACCCTATCTGGGTCAAGAATTTAGACCCAAATAGTTTATATGGTTGTAGGTATAGATAATGGAAATCAGATATCTTCATCAGGTACATGATTATTGTGGATCCAGAGAGTATAGGACCCAGATGAGGCTTTAAAGGTTGTTGGAGTTTTCTTCTTTTTTTATATTTAGATTTAATATTTTATTTTTTGGATTTGTGACCTGTTTGGATACTTTCATATACACATGTGACATGAATAATTTAAATAAATACCCCAATTTCTTATTTTCTATTATCATTCCACTATTTACTTCGGTTGTATGGCATTGCTGATTCTGATACAATTTACTATTTATTATTCTACTGTGTATATTATGCCAATGAGGGCATAGCTTTCCCATTATTAGACCTTGGCCCTCGCTGCTTTTCGGAAGCCTCTGGCATTTGGGTATATTCACTTTAAGTCATCTGACCAACCAGGTTCGATTCACCTTTGGTCGCAACATGGATCTGGGACATTATAAAGTGGTATCATAGGAGGCTCTTTTATACTATGTCTTACTATTTGGAGCCAGTATATATGGGTAAGAAGGAATGGTTAGTTGGTAAAAATCTATGACTAGTAGTAGTTAACCCGTATATATGGAAAATCCATGTTAAATCAAATATTGCATGTTTTTATGGGTTTACAATTGTTACAATTGGTTTGATTTCACTACTCGGTGATTCACTTGTATTGTGTTGTAATGATTTCAATCATTTTGGTTCTATTTATACTTCATTATGATGAGATGATGGTATTCTATCTCATGCATCAAATAGGCACTTGATAGAGATCACATGATATGCATTCTTGACCTTCCATTTAAGGTGCATTATCGATTGCATGCAGTTGTGAGAGATGTTGTGCTATATATGCTTGTTGTAATGAAAAATTACATGATATAAAACATGTTATTTTGATAGGGTATTTTAATATATAATGTTTAATTTTAATGGATGCCAAACATTGGTCCCTGAGGTGCTATAGGCCCTCTTGGATTGGAATTTGGTGGATCATGTTTAATCTTTAAATGAATTTTTTCAAGTTATGATGTGAAAAACAATGGAAAACATTGATTTTCTGGGAGTATGGGATCCCATAGGTCCGGATTTATCATGCAATTGGTAAAATATTAAGTTTTTAAGGGTTTCATAAGAGTTTTAAAGGCCTACTATCCGGAAACCCAAATTACATGGCGTGTGATGTTATGAATACACACCATGTGTTCTTATATTCTAGAAGAAACAAATTCTATTAAGTACACATTGTGTACTAGGAGTAAATGTAGTTTAGTGATTGACCACATGACTGGCTATCTGAGTAGAGACACGAGGTTGGGAAACTTTTGGTATAACACGCCGTTTCTAGATTATATACGCCATGTTGTAATGAACTCTGTATCCATCCTTGTGACGAAGAACACATGTGGATGAAACAAAGCTTCTACCCACCATGTATCGTTTATGCATTCCATGTAGTTATCAACTATGTATATTACCATGTGACTAACAACATGGGTGGTTGGAACATAACTATTACACATTGTTTCTAGGGTGAACACATCTTGTAGTGTTACCTATGACAGAACCGTGTAGTTCTAGTCGTGTAGTGGAATCTACGAAGTAGCTAAAAATTCAATTACACATCGTGTCTTTGGAGTAACACTCTGTGTGTAAGGGTGTTACATAAACAGGTTTGGAAGAGGTACACGGCATTTTAAAATCATAAAGGAACCCACCATGTAGGGCTTGTACATGTCGTGTAACCCTATTTTGTAAAACATGAATGTTTCCTTCTCTTGTTCCCTTCTATCAATTCTATCTTTATTTCATTGATAATATTGAACTAAGGTGTGTGATTGACCTTGAAGAGACATTCCACCTAACATCCTCTAGTCGTACGCCAAGTATAGGTCAATGACCAAACACAATAAATGGTAGATCAGGGATTACTAGTAGATCCTCCAATCATGCTTGTCTTGGAACCTGCTGTTATACAAGACACATGTGCTGACACATAGTTTCATTAAGGCATTTTCAGGATGATTAAAACTTTCTAGGGAGAACCACATTCTACCCCATATATGGAATAATTTAATAGGGCGTTCTAGCAGCACCATCCACCTACTTTTTCGGGGGGTGGAGGACCTCAGGCTACAGAGCCATGGTTGGAAGCTATATTTTCTATTTTTGAGAATATAGATACACCTCCAAATAGGAGGGTGAAGATCGTGATGTACATGATACGTAATTTCTCACAGAGATAGTGGGATGTTATCTCACATGCAGGACTTCATTTAGTTATCACTTGGGAAGTGGTTTCGAGGACCTCTTGTCACTATTTCTACACTGATACATTGAGAGCCCATCATTCATGAGGGTTTATTCATTTGGAGTAGGGAGATATTTCGGTGATAGAGTACTCTTCTCATTTAACAGATATTTAGTGCTTCACACCTATTCTAGAAGGTGATCATTTATATTTTTCTAGGAGGTTTGAGGATGGTCTCTAGTATGACCTCTAATCACAGGTGAATGTCTTCAGGCTCGATTCGGTGACTGCTATAGTGAATTAAGAACTAATAACTGAGCTCAATCTGAGGGATATGGGAGATGTGAGCCACAGAAGTTCAATATCTAGGTTTGGTACTCCTTCATTTGATTGTAGGATGCACCACAGGGAGCCTCCAAATAGTTATTCAAATATCATGGATGTATCTACAAGTTTCTAAGTGAGGTATTACCCATGCAGGAAGAGTGGGCACGTGAAACCTTAGTGCCCGAGAGACCAAGTTGAGTGCTGAGATTGTGGCAAGATGGGACATGTTAAGAATTATTTATGAATTTTCTCTCCTTTATCTAATAATATGGGATCCATTATGAATCCATTTTCAAGAGAAAGACCACCAGTTTCTCCTCATCTAGTGAACTGGGGTACATTAGGACGTTCAGGCTGAGGATGTGGTCATGGCCATGGTATTTAGATGTCATGCTTTTAGTGAATACAGGTTGGATCAACTAAGATTAGTCATGCATGGTCAGATGGCCGCAGTACAGGTCAAACTTTTTTAGTGGAGAATTTCCACAAAATAAGTATATCGGACCCTCTATGGTTAGAGGTATTATTCTAGTTTCCTCAGTTTCATCATCTGTTCCTTTTGATAAAGGGGAATCTAATAGTTTTATATCTATTTCTATTGTGTAGAGCCTTGGGATATGTTTCTTTACTTGTGAGGAATTTATGAGACTTGAAACTCCGTTGGGGATTAGAACTACTAGTGTATGACAGAGCATGGGGTTCCCTATTGAGGTTTATGGTTTTCACTTCCTAGGGTACCTCTTTGTCTATGAGATTTTAGGCTTCAATTTCCTTCTCAAAATGGACTAGTTGGTCTCCTTTCAGGACTTTGTTGACTACTATCACTACAGGCTAAGTTTCACATCACCAGAGGTAGGGTCTTTTCTACAGAAGGGTGAAAGGGATGTCTATGTGAGAAGAGCTAGACCCAAGCATCATGGGTTGGGAGGAATTATAGCCCAGATTAATAGTTTATATCTTGAAGACCATGAGACTTCAAATATGAACATTCCTATAGTGGTGGTTCATTTTAGAGATGTCTTTCTAGATGAATTTTTATGTTTACCTCCAAAGAGATAGGCAGATTTCTCTATTGAGCTTGTTATAGGAGAAACACTGATGTCCATTCCTTCATATAGGATGACTACACCAGAGTTACAAGAGCTCAAGAAGCTGTTAGATGAGTTAAAATAAAACAGTTTTATCCAACACAGTACATCTCTGTGGGTCTATCCTGCCCTTTTTGTGAAGAAGGTGGATAGTACCCTTAGACTTGTTATGTAATATTAGAAGTTGAACCTGTTGACAGTTAGAAACTAATATCCCCTGATGAGGATTGATGATCTCTTTGATCATCTTTGAGGAACCGGAGTGTTCTCAAATACTTTCTTGAGATCCATTTATAATCAGTTGAATGTTAGACTATCTGATATACCTATTATATACTTTTGAAGCAGGAATGGTCTATATGAGTATTTAGTTAGGTCCTTCGGTCTCACTAATGCACCAGTAGTTTTCTGGGCACTGATGAACAGAGTGTTCCATCCTTACTTGGATTCTCATGTTGTACTCTTCATGGAAGATATTATGGTGTACTCTCACAATTTAAATGACCATCAAACCCATCTTGAAACCATTTTGAGTACACTAAGAGTGCATCAGTTATATGCTAAACACTCAAAATACCACTTTTGGATGGACCAGATTCAATTTTTGGGTCATGTTATCTCATAGACAAAAGTATCAATTGACCTAGAGAATGTGAAAGCCTTAGGTTTTTGGGGGTAGTTATAGAACATATTTTAGGTTTGGAGTTTTATAGGGAAAGATAGTTACTACAAGTTCTTTATATAGGACTTCTAAAACTTATCAGTGTGACTAACATGCCTAAATAAGTTGGGTGAAAAGTACTTGTGGACAGATTCTTGTAATTCAGCCTTCTAGTAGATGAAATGGAGATTGACTTTAGCACCAATATTGATTCTACTGGAGATGGGATAGAGTTACACAGTATACTTTGATGAATCAAGTATCGGGTTGGGATTAGCACTTATTCAGTGAAAATGAGTCATTGTTTACAGGTCTCAGAAGGTGAGTCCACATGAGTGTAACTACTCGACGTGGAATCTCGAGTTAGCTATAGTTGGGTAATCTTTACTATGTTTGAGACATTAACTTTTGGGAGAGTATTTGTAGAATACATCGGCCACAAACATCTCAAGAATATCTTTAATCAGTGTTATCCGAATTTGTGATAGAGAAGGTGGGTTTAGAATCTTTAGTATTTTGACTTTGTGCTTTTTTACATGCATGGGAACAATGTAGTGGATGATTCATTGAGGAAGAGGACTCAGATACAATCAATTCAAGAGGCCTGTAGTGAGTGGAAGCTTATGGATCTATTTTATGATATGCATTAGGATTTTCATGATAGAAAAGGGAAATCATTTCCTTTTTCTATAGTTGTTACCTATACTCTACTGGATTGAGTGAGAATAAGGTAGCTTTGAAATTCTGAAAGCCTTGTCCTACGAAAGAGTGTGTCCAGAGACGACTCTACCCCTGGGTGGATCATAGGTGATGATGAGATCATACATTTTCTTAGATGTATATGGGTTTCAACAGACATACGTGAGGATTTGATGAGAGATTTTAATTCTTGAATTTGGTTAATTCATCATGGTGTCACCAAGATGTATTGAGATCTACACCATCAGTTTTGTTGTCCATGTATGAAGAGGTATGTGGCTAGTTTTGTCATGAGATAATCCTCCTGTCAGTAGGTGAAAGTGAAGAAACTGGGACCATTAGGGATTTTACATCATTTACCCATTCTTTAGTGGAAGTGAAATGATGTTGAGACAGATTTCATGACTTGTTTACCAAGGTCTCCTTAAGGGGGTGATGTGGTTTGGGTTATTATTTATAAAATAACTAAGGTTTCACACTTCTTACTGATCAAGAATACCTTTAATATTTATGAGCTTTTAAGGTTGTACATATGAGAGATTAGTTTTTTTCATGGGGTTCCATACTCTATATTCTCATATAGGGACGCCCAACTTACTTCTAATGTCTATATGGGACTACATAGGGATTTGGGTACACAGGTAATTCTGAGAACAAATTACCATACCCATACAGATGTCCAGTCCGAGCACATGATTCCAATGTTGGAGGACTTTATACTAGCCTGCATACTGGATTCTAGAGATTCATGGGAGAGAGACATAACCATACTGGTGTTTTCCTACAATAATAGTTTTTTAGTGACGATTCATATGTAACCTAATAAGGATTTTTACTATAGGTCATGTTGATCACCCTTATGTTGGCTGGAGGCAGAAGATTATTCTATGCTGGGACATCATATTTTCATAGAGACTACTGAGAAAGTGGTGTTTATTCAGAAGAGGATGGATACTTCACAGTATCTTCCAAAATCTTATGTTGATGGATAGAGATGTCCATTGGAGTTCAAGGTCAGATATCAGGTTTTTTTATGTGTAACACCAAGGTTGGGACATAGGAGGATTAAGAGATTGTTGAAACTTTCACTGAGATACAATAGGCTGTTTCGTTATTTTGAGGGAGTCGGTTCGGTTGCCTATTAATTGCAGTTACCTCAGAGGTATTGGTATATGCATATATCCTTCATGTTTTCTACAACAACATTACATTTTTAGACTTGTATCATGTTTTCAAACCTATGGAGGTTGAGTTGGAGGTGGACACATCGTTCTAGGAGCACCCTGTTCAGATTGTGGATCATATTATGAAGGTTCTCCATGGTCGGTCTTTTCCTCTGGTATAGGTGCTATGGAAGCACAGGCGAGTACAGGATGAGACTTGGGAGAGGGAAGTCGACGTACGATCATAGTAGCTATAGTTTTTTGAAGTGTCTTAATCGAAACCCTTGGAAGGTAAATTCGGGGATTAATTGCTTTTTGGGGGATGTTTCTAAGGACATGTATCTTAATTTCAGGTATAGATCATTATTTTTTGGTACTATTTTGGAAAAATTATGAATTATGAAATTTCTAAAAACATATCATGTACTTAGAATTACAAACCATGTAACTGGTTTCTGCCTATAGCCATGAAATGACAGTGAAATGGCTGAGTACATGGCTGTGAGGGTGACCTAGAGAACTACCTAAAGCGGGGGCCAGTTAAGAATAGTAAATGGAATGTACATTAAATTAACAAACCATGTACTTTTCTTTTTGTTGGATAAGTCGGAGATGAGTTGCATCTCATCACCAGGAAACACTTATTCTCCCTGTGTTTCATACAAGAGACAGACATATGATCTATGAACTTTGAGCTCTTCCCATTCATCCATCTAAGCTACGATTGAGACATTTCTTGGTGCATTGGATTTCCACAGGTGAGTTCTCCCTTTTCCTAGAGACTCTCCTACTAATTTCTCCTCTCTCCTGAGTTATCGATGGTTTAATTGTTTTTACCCTTTTCGTAGACCGAATTTATTCTAGGATGATTCAAGGGACGAAGTTCAAGGGTGTTCATCATACAATATCAAGGTAGGTGGGTTGGGCCTTTCATTGATTGTCTTTGGATTATATATGGTTAATGATCTGAATACCCATGTCTGGGGTATTGTGTTTTTTAGAATTTGACCTTGTTTAATACCTTATATTGTTTGATTGTTTTATTAAGGTTTGTTGCCTTTGCATGGGATTTTATAACCTTGTTATGGGACACCCCATGGGTGTGTTACCTTGTTTAGTTATTATGGCTTCTTGGACTAGGTTCCCTATGAGTCTACCATGTTTCCATGCCATGAATTGTTTAGGATGGAGTTGATTGATTATAATAATTTCATGTGTTGTAACTGTGAATTTTACCCATGTAGTAGTTTTAGATTACATGGACTGTATTAAAATGATATGTGTGAGGATCTTCCATTGGACCGTGAGATCCTTAAACTAGGAAAAATATTGGGGAATAAATGTTTATTACAAAGGACCGGGAGATCGTTGGTGTTGTTTTTTTTGAACCAGGGGTTATTAACTATGAGAAATACCAAGAGGTCATTATGATTATTTATAATACATTGACCCATTGGGTATTGATCGTGACAGCTAACCAAAGGTCGTGTATAAATTATTGATTCCATGTGGACCGAAGGGTATTGACCATGAGAGATGACCATGTTGACATTTTCAATTAATTAGTACTATGTTAATTCAAAGGGTATAGACTATGAGAGCTTTACCAAAGGGTTTTCATGAATTATTGACTGTTTGTTTGTGAAAATTCTACAAATCCAGAGCACAAGATTAGGCTCGGTCTTACTTGGTTGTCCAGATGGTCTTCTGAGATGTTTGTTGATTCTTTTACACATAGGGATACAAATATTTGGATAGATACTAGGATTCATTATTCAACATTTTGAATAAATAAAAATTAAAAATGAGTGTAATTGAAAACTATATGATAGTATATATTTGAGTACTTTCTAGTTTATTGCTTCATTTTTCATGTTTCCTTCTATATATATTCACTAATAGTTAGGAAAAAATATTATGGTAGTTTCTTAAAAGGATTTTTCTCACACCCTATTTGGGTCCAGCTTTTGGGCCCAAACAGTTTATATGGTTGCAATAATAGATAATGGAAAGCACCCTTCTTCATCAGGTGCTTGATTGCAGTTGGAGCTAGAGATCATTATACCATGCTGAGGCTTGTGATGCTATTGGAGATTACTAATTTTTTTCCTTTTCATAGTATGATATTTTTGGCATTGTGACTTGTTTGGATGATTTCTGAGATACGTGTGACATTCATCATTTATATATATTCTATAGTTTCTTATTTTCTATCAGTCTTCTGTTTTTTACGTTTTTTGTATGGTATTACTACTTCTACTATTGTTTACTATTTTTTCATTTATTATGAATATTATTCCAATAAGGGAATTTTTTTCTCTATTATTAGACATTGGCCCTCACTACTAGTCAGTAGCCTCTATCATTTGGGAAAATGCGCTTGAGGTCATGTGACAAACTAGGTTTAGGGTACCTTTGGTCAGTACCTGTAATCGGGATGTTACAATTTGTCTATAAATACATCACTATATTTTTATTCGACATTTTTTGTGGGTTATAAAGTCATGAAAATTGAATAAATTTTTTTTATAATACCTAGGAAATCAAAGGAATCTATGGAAATCCATTGTAGATTTTATTTGGCTCTTTTGTAATCACCTTTATCATTATATGATCCAAAGATATCCCCATAATTGTGATTACATTCCCAATTTATGGTGCTTTCTCTATTCAAAACTCACATTTATATTACATTTTATATTAATTCATATTCATTATTTCAATTTTAATAAAACTCAAACACTTTTTAATGTCCTCCATTATTATAGAGTATATAAAAATATAGTCCATAAAGACAACAAAATATTTATGAAGGTAATCTCTAAAGTGTCAATTAAAATAATCCATGATGATTTTTGGTGAATTAATTAGTATAAATGGAAATACTATAAACCCATATAGAATATAACTTGAATTAAAGGTAGTAATTATAATATCCTCCTTCCCCACCTTTTATTCGTGATATCAGTATTGAAGGTGCACTTTTGAGAAGTATCGGGACCAAAGTAGTTGACTAAACAATTCATCAATCCATTGTAGGGGAGACTCATTTTTTATCATTTTATTGTCAAGATCAAAATAATCAATAAAAATTTGATATATACCTATATTATCTTGAAAATTATAATAGGTTCATCCCATGGTGAAGCACTCGATTGAATGAAGTCATTGTATATATTGTATTATAGTTTCTTATTCATTTATTCCAGTTAAATGGGGACCATTCTAAAAGGATTATTCAAAATAAATAGATATGAATGTATAATTTCCATTGATTACACAACCTCTTAGTCCATAGGATGACCATGAAACTCTTCAATGAATACATCATCATATTCCCATACAATGGTTATGCCACCAAGAGTGGTCCTCTACTTTTTTCACTCATTTGATCTAGATTTTCATTATTATAACGAAAAAATATATATTATTATGAATAAAATTATTGGGGAGATTCATTATACATCTTACAATTGCATATAATCAAAATCTAATTTTGGATATGGAAACTGATTTCCTTCTCTTAGTAATTATTGTGAGATCTTTATGGAGAAATAAAATCCATTCCTACAATATAATAAAATTCCACTAAAGGGAGAATGTAAAGGTTTTCTATAAGATCATCCTTAAATAGGATCACTGCATATGAGATATATACATGAGATGAAAACAAACATTGATTTATTTTTTAACATATAATTGAACCTACATGTTTTATACTTGTTTTTGAATGGTTCTACTAAAATTTCATGATTTAAAATAATTCAAAGTATAATAATGATATAATATGTTTTCTATTCAAGATGGAATAACATCCATGCCTATAACCATATCATTGTTTTGATCCACCTCATAAATAGTGAAAATATAATTCCTCCCGTGCTCTATAAGACTTGGAGGTTGTTTCAATTTATTATCAATGACAAAATTTATCAAAGTGTATTGATTTCATAGTTTTTATAATGATTAATGTTAGAACATTGGATCATATGGTGATAACTAATCTAAACCAAGTTTTCCATAATTGTATTTGCATGATTCTTTAAATCAAATTTACATTAATTGGTCTGAAGTACATCCTTTTCAACAATAAAAAAATTCTTTGATCCCCTTAATTAAATTTCTATAATGATTCTTCCCTCATTTTTTGATATGTGGTTAGTTGGAGCTTCATAGTTCCATGATATTTATCTGGTGATATGATATAATTATACACCATTTATCACTTATTATCTCTAGTCCCCTAATATCACTATGAATCACAAATTCCCATATCAACATTAATAGTACATCAGATAACTTCTTCATAGATTCCAAAGTCTTGAATTTATAATGACTTTTATAGGATTTACATTAACTATATATAGAAAATTATCCCATTACTTCTTGCATTAACATAAAATATGAAGGTTTTCCCAGAAATCCTTGTTAATATCACCTCATAATTCTTGATATATTCATCAAAAAATTTATTTTTCTATAATGTTATCCCAATTTATTTCAATATGGAGAGTGAAAGGAAAATATTAGTTTATAAATATCCTCTAGAATTCGTCACACACCATTTATTATATCATTTACTTTGATATAATATTCTTGATTAGTAACAATGACTAATAATATTCACCCACAAGGAATTGAATTCCCAATATGAACATGTCTTACTTAGAGAATTATAGGATAAGTAATATCATATCCTTGGAGTTAATCCACTTTTTCATGACTATAAGATTAAAATATCCACTAATAGATTGAGGTATCTTTTGAAAAAAGGATTTAATCACACATTTTAGGTTTTTTGTAGATGGAGGGAAATCATCATGATTAATTATATTATTCTAAACATTTGTATGTTTATCATAATTTTGTGAAGTTATATAATTATTATCTCATAATTTCGGGCATTTTTTAGGGAAATAATCACATTTACCATCACATTTGTTTTCAACATGGTTCCACATATTTCTTAAAAAAAATAAAATAAAAAAAGATTAGGAAGATAATAATAAAATTAATTAATTTATAAAATAAAAACTATGATAATAGATTAAATAACCCTTAAATTTAACATATACCTTAAATAATTAGTCTCTTGTTTTCAATTGATGTTATCTATAGTCAAATTACTTATAAGTTCCCAAAATGAACTAGTTATATTAAAATATCCTTCATAATAACTAACAAAGATCATTTCAATTGACCCATGATTTTCTAGAATGAGTGAACAACTAGGCTTGGAATCAATCCCACTACTCATGCACTAAGTGAATATGGATTTATCTCATAATAATATATTTCCATGGTTATTAACCATTTTTTACATATATTCCAAATCACAAATACACTTGATTATATAAAAACTGGTATTTTATTACTAGGAATACCGAATTCTATTTAATTTAAAAAATTACTATGTTATCATATACATGGTCTAATTTTTATTGTTTTCACTATTAATTTATAATATTATTATAAAAATCCTTAAAATTCTCTAATAGAAAATGTATAAAACCATATCCTATATACATTTTATTTCAGTATTTTTGGCATAATATCCAAAAAATGAAATCCAAGGATAAATATTTCATATGTAATTAGATTATTATTCCCATAAATAAAAAATTATAAATACGAACTATATAATAAGTATTTATAAAATTATTGGAAAAATTGAAAAAATATAAAGGGAATGTGTATCCCATGAGTAACGAGGGTGGTATGGAATATCTCTTAGCCATTGTCCCGGTTCATTATACACATGTGTATAACTTATTCAATAATAAAATTATATTTGTTAAATACTTTATTAAAACAATTTTAACAATTATATATTTCATTTTCTACAGTCTATCTATTGTCATTATTTATTAATTTATTATTTCTTTTCCCTCATGATGGTTACATGTAGTTTTTCTATCAATTACATTGGAATAATTTTAATATATTGAACATAGTAAAAGTTATTATAAAATAATACATAATATCCAGAATTTTATTGCTGTATTTATTTTATTTTTATATTAGAAATAAATATACTTTTATATAGGATTTTATAAATGGAATCAATTTTGGAAAGATACCATGATATGTCTCATTTAAGTAGTTTTATATACTATAACATTTCCATCTTATTATCAGTTATAAATTTTATAATATAATATATAAATAATATGCACATATTCATAAAAAATAATATAATAAATTTATATAAATTTTAAAATTCATTAATTTCATGATGATATGGAAAAGGAAATACATCATTTGGTGGAGGCAGTAGTCTCCACATACATAGAGAGACACTATTATTTTTCAGAGAATGAAAGGAAGGTAATATTAATAATATATATATTAATAATCAATATCATGTTATAAATTATATATTAGATCATTAAATTCCCCTTTCAACCATCCAAATAAGTATATGATGAAAAATAAAACATGTCTTTCATCATGATGATAGTATGTAAGTACGCGAGAAGACATCTTAATTTTTCTTTGGAATGTGGGGAATATAGAAAATGATTATTCAATATTCATAATAAAATAATAGTAAATAAATAATAAAATTTTAAATACTTTCTAATTGGTGAAATGTTTTTTAGGTCAATGATATAGGAGGAAAAAATATTAACTAGATTTTAGTACTTACATTTAAAATATAAATATTCCCTTGAATAACTATCTAAAAATAGAGGGATTAGAACAAAATATCAAGAATAATGTCTTAGGAAAATGGAATTGGAATACATGGAAGTAAAATGGGAATAAATTCATGAAGAATTAAAATTTTCAGAGTACATTTTAATGGGAGGATGTGAGATCCATTTTGTAGGTGAAGGAAATGAAATTTATTTAAATATAAATTATTAATACAAAAATAATATATGTTTCTCATAGAAAGTGGATTAAATAGATGAAAATAATGTTCATGAGATAAAATTCATTTCATACACTTCTAAAACATTCATTTGGATTTTTTTTTAATATTTTATCTATCTTTTTTCCTTGGTTAAACCATTTTTTTCAAAATAAACCTTTTTTGTGGTAACTCAAATTTTACCATGATAATTAATTCCATATAACCAAAATTGAAACTGACCCTATTATATAATATAAAACATATGACTTTTTATATGAAAATAATTTTATCAAATAAAATTCCTGTGAATATGAAATTTAATTTTTAATGTAAAATCCTTATTTATATAAAAAACTAGTTTTTGAAACTTATAGAACATTACAACATGTAGGAAAATTAATTAGGACTTCTTAAATTTATATTACCATTTACATATGTATAAAAAAAATTTATAATAATCTTTAATGAGTACTGGATTTATTTTATAATTTTATATTTATTATAATAATAATATTTAAACGAAAATATGTATATTTTAACAAAAAACTACAATTATGATTTCCTTATGTCAAAAATACATTTAGTTTTTTGTTATTATTTTATTTTATTATATCATGATATAAATTCCTTATATTCTTTCTACATGAGGATTCCAAATATCTCTCTACCAATTCATAACTCAATTTACTATTCTAATATTCAAGATATTATCTCATTGGTCATATTATAGCCACGTGATATTTTGAATTAATGATTATGTCACTGATTTTTATTATATATATATATATATCTTAATATCATACACTTATATATTTATAAAAGGGAATTTATATATATATATATATATATAGATCATTACAGATATATATTAGAAACCATTTATCCTTATATCAATGGTCGCTTATTGGTCCCAAAATCGATAATGGATGCTCTTATAAAAGATAAGAAATAAAATTAAGAAAAATAAATTATTTTTTATAGATAAAACTATCTCAATCTATCATGACTAATTTGTCCTCTATGAAAATGGTAACATTTGGAATAAAATATAACTATAAAATCCTTATAAAAACAAATATTTAAACATTCCCTACCCATCAGTTCAACCATAATGTCTAGTTAGTTAAAATTGAAATGGTGGTTTAGAATAGAGAGGAATAGATTAAGTGGAATTACAGGAGGAATAGTATTTTTCTTTGAAATATTCTCATGAAATAAAAAATGGCTAATAGAAACATGAATTAAGTGTTGAATCGGCTATTAAACCCCTTATGATATATAGAATGTATAATTATGGGTGATGTGATAAATCAAGTATAGTGGGGGATTGAAAATATAAAAATTAAAATTATAGAATGAATATATTTTTATGCGGAATATTTATACAAGGAATCAAAACATGCACAACTATTTTAATTTGAAAATTATCATGTATAGTTACTTTACTAGGTTAGGGGAACCATGCATGATAATTATGAAACCTTATGAAACCCTATAAAATTAAAATTTTAGCCCATATTCCCATGATAAATGATAAAAATGAAACACTAAAATATATTGGATATCGTGACATCATGGATGAAGAAATTCCCATGAATAGGATATCTAACACCAATTCAACAAAGTTTTAGCTCTGTCAAAGATGATACTATTTTTTCAACATCATATCCTAATGTTCCCACTTCTCATGGATGTAATTTCATTTATTCTGTAACACGTTGACTAAAGGATTATATTCTGACAATATGTTTTTTCTGATAATGAATAATATGAGCCAGTTTCTCCATTATTGATGCATTGTGTTCCAAATAAAAATATTCCTATTTAAAAATTTGAGATGGACCAAGTTTTTATTTATTCAAAAATAAAAATGAAATGACTAATGAATTTAGGTCAATAGAGGATGAAAATCCAATTGGAATTCAAATATCCTATATTGACGTGTAATATAAATACCTTTATATAGAGAAATTTGATCATAGGCCATTTCCCCAACTTCAAACATCTGAATTAGAGAAACGCATTGAGGAAAACTTGATCACAATTCCCAAATTATATGTTTTGAAAATTATTATTCTCAGAAAATGTTTGATAAATTCATGACATCACTATCCACATTTGAAACAATTGAATCTTAATTATTGTCACCCAAACTATGATAATTCTAAAAAAAGGTTCTTTCACCAGTTACATTATAATAGAAAAAATTAACATGTTCAACCATAAAAGATCTCCAAAGGAGTGTGTCTTGATTCATAAATGGTATCAATAATTTTCATTAATAAATAAATTATAAGGGTCCTCACAAGATCTGCAATGTATAATATTAAGGTAAAAGGAATATATCAAAGAATAAAAAATTATCACATCAACTAAAATTCAATTTATGGATGTTATTCCAATATCAAATTCAATTATGATCATATTAGTTTTTGAATACCCATTAGAAATGTATTTATAAAAATATTTTATCAGTTAAAAATCATAAAATAATCTAAGAAATACAATGACCTAATGCCCAATGATATTTCCTAGTTCTTCTAAATTGTTATGCCCATATATAGGGAGAAAATGGAACATTTTTTTTCAAATGATAAATAATGACCCATATTGAATTACTTAATTAGATAGACTTAGTAAATAATATTAAAATTTTCATAGAGATGTAATGACACTTCAAAATTATAATGGGGGGGAATTTATAGAAAACTGATAGGATTCTAATCCTCATGATTTACCTTTTGATAGGTACGGTAGTGATATAAAAATATATAAACACTACGCTTCATCCCTGGAAAAAAATATCATTTTTTATATCATAAAACATATTTGTGGTGTATGGTTGAGTACTGAAACCAAGGAAATATAATAGTGTCATAAATCGTAGCCTAAATTATTAAATAACTACCATTATTTTTAAAAAAATTATGATCCCCATCAAGAGATTGGGAATAATAACTTTAGTTATCCCAACTATTTACTGTTTATATATTACATTGTAAATTTGGATACTCGCTAGAATCCATTCAAATTTCATCATCCATTAATTTCATTACTTATACACTAGATAAAAATTCATGAACTATCATTCCCTTTACATTAATGTTAATTATTGAAATATGACCCATAAAACACCATTCCTCTTCAGATTCTTTCACAGAGGGAATCACTAATTTCATATTAAGAGTTTAAAAAATCATATTACATTATATTTTGATATATTCTAGATAATTATCAAAAGTATAAGGATACTTAACCCTATATCTCATCCATGGGGTGGGTTATTTTAAAGATAAAATATGATTTATAATTTTTTTTCCATATACTCTGTGATGTTCCCTCCAAATAGTTAATACCTCCATTTCTTCAATTAATGCATCCGGACAAATAAATAAAGGTCATGAGCTATTTAATTCCCCTAATTATGGCATAAATAGTGACTTCATTGGGAAACCATAAGGTCATACTTAATAAACACACACTCGAAACACACACATCAGGTATCAAAATACATCATGTAAACCTCACCAAGATCTAGAGTAATTAATAAAAAGAAAAACATCAAATGCATAATTAACTCATATATATACTTCTATAACTCATTAATCAATTCAAATATCTCCAACATTCAGTTCAAGACCCAAAAACAAGATTCAAACATGGAGAAATCATGATCAAAGTATCTATATTGCCTTTCTTGATAAAACATATATCAAATTTCAAACACATTACCACATAGATCATCAAAAGGACTAGTGAAATGATATTTTTAAATATTATTTGACCTAATAACAATAATTTAGACCCCTTTTCATACATGTTAAAATATTTCCCATTTTCAAGATATATTTAGATAATAATCATGGTCTTCATCTATAATTGAATAAACTGATATATCATCTCCAATAATTAATTAAAAAATATTAGAGTACCTAGGAATGAATTTACTAATGAGGATAATTCAACAAAAACATTCAGTTTTTCAAAAATAAAATCATAGGGTATTCCTAATTAACATATCTAAAAAATGGTGGTACAAGGAATTTAAACATATTTTACATAAAAATTGTGATATTACATTCTTTGGTCAATTTTTAAAAACTATCTTACACCCATAAGATGATAACCAAGATCCTTAGTCTAACGATAGATTATGTTTTATAATCACATGGTTATGCTTTTAATAATCAAGAAACATTAAGATACATTTTTTCATTCACTTTTAATTCCACATGATCATTCATATGAACTTCTAATTGTTTTGGTTTAGTTAGGGAAATTTTATTTGATCAAAAATATATCATACTTATCCCAGGACTTGGAATAATATAGAATTCATCATAACCCCCTATTTTTATTCAATATAAATCATTATGAAATTGAATGAAAAAAATTTGTTGAACCACAATTATTTGATTCCCATAATTTTTTGCGATCATATAACAATAAGAAACAAAAATGACACATGATGATCCTTCTATTTTAAATAATGGTTACCTATCTACCATATATTCAATTCCACTCACCTTGAAATATAATAGTGTCCTTATCAAGGGAATAAAATATGATATTTTGGGGATAATTGTCAATATAAAACATAGATATGTTCATACTATTTATACTATATATGAGCTCTTTGTCATCCAAATTAGGAACTGTAAAATCGCATATGACCTCAACATCATCAACCACTATAGGAACGAAAAGGAATTTTGATCACTATTCCTTATTTTACCAAGATTGATTATATATTTATAATTCATAATAAGAACCTCCCCTAAAGAAAAATATCATTAGTCACTATATAAAATATAATAGGTGCGGGGAAACTATTTTAAACAAATATATATTTATAGTAGAACCATTATTCACCGTACATCTAATAGTCACCAGAATAACATTATATTTTCTAAGTGTGTGCTTAGTAGTATATAATTGTCAATGTTCGGGTATATTATGAAACATATTATACCGGTGATATTCATTGTTCATTTATATTCACTCAATTTTTTCATAGAATAATTTCCAACTCTATTTTAATTATATTGATGAATTCATGAGCTTCTATTATAAATAAAACCATCCATAATAACATAATAATGAGAATAATTAAAAAAATGTTTCAATTAACCCAAATATCCATATTGAAGGAAATTATTTTGATATTAATTCAAATAAGACTTAGAATAACTATGATTCACATATAGGATGAATATTGTAAATCGATCTCCAAATGGGATCATGGTAACAGAGTAACATATTTTCTTAAAACTTCTTCTACATCCCCTTAACGAATCCTCAGACATCCCCTTTTGACCAGAAGAATAATATGGCTTTTACAAAAAATATAATAATTAAACCCAATATTCTAACCCATATATTTCTAATCCATAAACAAATTATTAACCACATTATTATTTCTGGGTAGAAAAAATTGAAAACCCAAGTATTGAATATGAGGTCTCATGCCAATATTAAATCAATGATATTTGAGATAACCTTTAAGATGATTACAGGAAAAAATGTAAAATTTGGTGAATTTGGTTAATACTCTATAATTGAATGATTCCCATTCTAAATATTTAAAAACATAATTTATAATTCCAATATAAACATTACATGGTGGAATTTTTGAATGGATATTTCCTTAAAACCATTCCATGTAATTCCATTTGGAAATTTTGTTTTCACAAATTAAAACCACCGTTTTCTTTCTTGGAACCACCAACATATATGTGAAAAAAATTTATTTTTTTGTAATGGGTGTCTTATGAAAATAAAATATAGTTCAATATTCTCTAAATAATACATAATTTATTGATACCCCATTCCACAATTCATGGAAGTAATATTTTATTTTTAAAATATTATGCACAAACCACTATCAATGATTGATCTCACTTTCGCTCCACTTATAGTTTTTAGCTTATATAAAATAAGAATTCATATAAATTTTATTTTATTGGATAATTACCCAATGAAAAATCATGTGAATTTTTCTCACACTTTTAAAAAAATATCCTTCTATGTGGTGTTTTCTATAATAACAAGAAGTTTCATACATTATAAAAATTTAGATGAAAATTAAAAAGTTGATTACCTTAGACACAACATGGCCATATAATATCAGTAGATTAGAAAAGATATTTTTCATTCCTAAAAAATATGTAATTAACAGTGATGAAAGTATTTTTAAATCATAATTATTCAAAACACCAAAAATATTTTTTTTATTGGAGCATGATTGAGATGCATTGTTATAAAAATGGTGTGACTAACCATGAATAACCACTATATCCTGAAAAACATTACATTGTATTATAAATTATCATTTAGTTATTAAAAGGTTTATATTTTTATTATCTTTAGGATATCATTAAGGACTAAAAATGAGGAAATTATAATTTGAGTTTGAATAGGTTCCACTAGTAAATAGAAATTATCTATAGAATCTAGTTTAAATGAATATAAAGTAGAAATGATAAAGTTTATTGGATTTCTTTTTCAAAGAATAAGTAATACTTAAAATCAATATTGATTGTGTTTTTATATGAGAAAATGGATTAAGGATTAATTGTATTGGTTCTTAAGTGATTTGGTATTATCTGAAATAACTTTGGAATTTATTTTACAAGCACCCCAAAAATTAAACACTATCAGTTGATGTATAGTACCTGAATTATACAGAGTTACAAAATAGAAATATTTGAAAAAGTTAAATTTGAAATTTAGATTAAATAACTAAATATTACATCCAATTTTCATTGAAGAATTTTTGAAGTGTGAAAATTAGAAAAATTATTGTTAATGTAGATCCAATATGTCCTTGTAGAGTTACTGTTTAGTTTTTATAAATAGAGTTTCTTTATAGAGTTGGAAATTTAGAGATTAAGGGTGAATTAGTGTTTTGTAGATATTAAATTTTAAAAAGGAAAAGTGGATATAGAGTTCATCTATCAATGGAGAGTTAATTTACCCTCAATGAAGGGTACGTTAAAGTTGATGTGAAGTGCACATTGTTTGATATACAGAACAAAATTATGATATAGATTTTTGGGAGGATATATTAGAGTAAAAAAATTATATATATTCTCTTCCATCCATTTTGATAATTCTATCAACTTGATGTCCAAAAAAGTTATAGAATAATTATGGTTAAGCTACTAACCACTGATTTGTTTTCAAATGTCTTGGAAATTCATAATCAATTGATACCATAAGATATGTTACTAAACTAAAAAATACCTCAATCATTTTTTCCATGATTTAGGAAAATTTAATGTTGTTTTATGATGAGGTTAAATTCACATGAACATTCACATTGTGAATTAACAAATAGTGTCTGTATTTTTTTCATACACAAATATATATATCTAAACATATTTTATCCATGTGGATATCGTGAATAAGAATATGAATAGTGGATAAATTTCATTATAACTAATTATTCAATTTAATATACATGATTAATATCATGAAATTAAATTATAACTAGAAACATTTATAGTAAAGATCAATGAGAATAATGATTTCCATCTTCTAGAAAATTTAAATTCAGTGATTTCTAACTATTTTTTACAGGTAGATGTCCAAAAAAATTATGATAATATAATAATTTATATCAATGGTTTTTGTGAATATATATCTAATAAATAAATAAATAAATAATTTCAATATAACAACTATTCTATATATTTTTCAATTATTCTATTATCTAAGAATAAATAGGTCATCGATGATGTTCATAAAGAGAATTAGATGATTCATATGGTGTTCTGGAAGAAAATTGAGTGGTTTCTAAATATTGTGAAACAATAAAATAATAATATGAATAAAAACAACTAATAAATTGATAGATGTACCTTGTTGGAAGACATAATTTTTTTACCAATAATACTTTCTAATTTTTGGTGTGATATGATAAAATGTGTTGGATGTAACAAAATAGTATGTGGGTGCACATTAAAACTATCAAGAGATGATATTAAAATGTATGTTTGGTGATATACGATCCCAACATTTACTTAAAATGGTTTTTCTATAAGAATATGAGATCTAAAATGAATCCAGTTCACACCAAGGATTAGTCATTGAACGTAGATAGGTGAATCTATTAAACCATTATGCTCCATATGTTAGCATGTGTTTGAATGACTTTGAAAAGTAAGCATCACTCTTCTTAATAATAATGAGATTTGTTTCCAAAGAAACTATATAAAATATAAAATAAATGCTGCATCCCAAATTAGTAATATAAATATATATATCCTATTTGTGGTTTTTAATGTATTATAACTTTATAGGGTCTATTTATTTTTTATTGGTTCTTTGTAGTTTAGATTTTATAGTCTATAACTAGTTTAAGAAGTTGTTTTTTAATTATATTTTCTATTATGAATAATTAAAATTTAATAAACCATTAGATGATTCACACATTTCATGGAAATAATCTAATATATTTGGAAGTAAAAACACTTTCATATCTATTATCTATCAGTTATATTATGTTGTAAGAAGAAAAAAATCAATATGTCCCATGGGACAAAGGGGTCCACTTCATTTGGATCTCATTTTGATTTTTTAAGCTTTCAAAAAGCACCCAATACTATTTTTTAAATCTTAACTAAGATATCATTCAAGGTTTTAAACCTTGAGTCATCTTTTACCACTTATTTAATTTTGTTTGGTTGCACCATTGATAATAGAGTATCATTATCTTCATTTCCTCGTCATACTCGTTTGAGTTAGCATATATTTATGTCCTATTATATTATATGGATCAACCTCCATTCTTCCACTTCTTCTATGAGGAACTGGTTGACCCTCTCCATTAATGATATCATCTTATTATTAAATGACACAATATTATTCATTATAATACTTCTATTTAAACTCTTAATTAGCATTTGCCTCATTATAATCTTATTTTCATTCCATTAAAACATCATATTTTGTGATTTTTGAATCCATTCGTTCCTTCTCCTTAGTGACCATAATCCAATTAATCTCAAAAACATTTCATCCCTATTTTCAAAAAATATAGTTTCTTTTTATTCATTGTGGATCCCAAGAAGATTAATTCATCTATAGTATCGACATACTATCCATTATTTATTTATTTTTTTTAAATGTAACATTTACATCAAAATAACCAAAAGTGTTTTAGCAAGTAAATCCTTTCAAAACACATTTTAATATGGTTCATCATCACTGTAGGACAGAGTAATGATAGTTTACCAGTTTAAACATCCACTTGTACTCCATCCTTTTAATAATAATGATATATTCTACCTTTAATGAGTAAGAATTTGTTCATGTTGTTCAATATGTGGTTTTATTTTTCTATAATCCAATTCTATTGTGGCATTATGATTGAGCATACATTATTCTCGATGATATATTTCTCATATTATTTTTCAAAATCAATAGATGTATATTCTATACAATTGTCAGACCGTAATTTTTTTATTGTGACCTTGTTCTAATTCTCAACTCTTCTTAGATAACTCTCCATAAACCACATAAATTATCTATTAATCTGCATAAAAATTTCATCGGATATTATATTATAATAATCAATATAAATAATTAGGTTCATCTGTCCATATGTTCCAACCAAATTAATCATAAAATAGATATGATTATGGACTAGATGAGACATATTTAGTTATATTATTTTGGTTGATAAGTATTTGAGATAATATTTCCTCACATTCATCCATCACATTTCTTATCCCTACCTTTATTCAAGTTAAAAATATCAACTACTACATTGAGTTTATAATGTTTTTCCATTAAATAATGATATAATTATCCTAACCTCAAATTGCACTTATATTTTTATTCTCCCAGCATAAGGAGAGAAGTGTCTCTATGAGTTTCCACATAGTGAAAATGACAATTCATCCTTCTTCCTCTCATAATATTGATCTTCACAATTATTTTGATCTTTAATATTTATTAGACAAACATAACATCAAGCAAAGATCCAAATATTTGACTCACACTCAATAAGTTGTGTTATAGTCCATCTATGTAGAGCACTTATGTACCATTTCTCTCATCACCTTCAAGAGGGTTATTATATCTCTATTTTTTCATTAAGGATCAATAATTTCTAAATATCTACATACTATATATACTTGCTATGATATTTTTTATTATATTTCACATCACATTAATTTGTCATGAGAACCCACTATCTAGGATTCAGGTGCTTTTTTATATTCATTAGTTTGAGAAAAATATCATCTAGGATAGCCATCTCTCTATTTTTCTTTTCCTTCCATGAAATTCCCAAGTGTGTTGAGGTATGGGAAAGGGATTCCACATTATATTCAATATAGAACATGTCATCATTTGATTCATATTCTTATAATGTGGAGTATTTATTTCCTAATAGAATACGGTTGGGTTTATTTTTATCCATATTTCTTTGTCTCATATGATGAAAAATTATTCTTCTTCTTCTGTTTCTTATGTTAATAGATTTATGGAAAAAATAAAAACATTGATAATAATATATGTAAGAATATATTCTTATTTTATATGTTTGATATGGGTGTATCCTTATCTCATAACTCCCTATAGATTCATATCTTAAATATCTTCTCGCTTCTTCAATGTATGACATGGTTCGACCACAATAGCCAATAAATTGACCCTTAATTAGATAGATCATATTCAATCCTTTATTTATTTTTTAATTTCTATAATATTTGTTTCTCCTCGACTATTGGTATTCATTTATAATACAAGGAATTTTTTTAACCCTCTATTTTTACCTATATTGAACAATATTTTTACATGTTTTTAGAATGTAATATTTTGTATTAGTATCAACAACATATGTATTCCCTTTAATTTCGGTTCTCATGGTTATTTATTTATATGACATAGTACAATATCTATTTCCTACTTGTTTATTTTTTCATACCTCTAATTAGTAGGAATTTTATCAACACCATCTAAGCCCAGTTTTCCCTTTCTAGATGTTCCGCATATATTAAACTTCTGAAACCCAATTTTTTCTTAGGATCAACTGATTTGGGTGGGTTTTCCAATATTTACCTCTAGGTAATAACTTCTTATTTAATAATATGAGTCTTATTAGTTTCCTACTCTATAAGTTCATATTGTTCATTATTATACATAGCTTGTTCTTTGATTTGAATCATTAATTCAACTATTTTTTTAGGGTTGGATTATTTTTTCAAGTTCTTCCTTAAACCGATCAATTTTAGCTTCAATATGATGCATGTATTTAGGAGATTAATTTAAAAATAAAATGATATTTCTATTTTTATTCCATTTAATATTGATCTTATCAAGATACTCCTCTAGTTTCACCTATAAATAAATAAAATAATATGATTTCTTATCATTTTCATTTTTAATTTCATATTTTTCAAATTATTTCCAACATGAAATCCTCTATATCTAACTTGAATTCATTATAAATATTCATAATATAAACTTCTTCATTATATTATTTTCTAATAATGCCCTTCTAAAAATAACTTTCTCTTGAATAATCTTCTTGTATTGTATAATTTTTTTGGAGGGAATACCCTCAAATGTTTTTAAGTTCTTTATACATCACATTAATCATCAATGTATATTATTAGACACCTTGAAGAAATGTTTCCATATTTACCACATTTTAAGCATTCCATTGATATCAATCATAAAATCCACACATTCTACATTTTAATTTTCTATTAACTAGTGATATAAATTCATTATCCACATATCCTTCTCGATTTCTATAATTTTTTATTTTCAAAATTACCTTTTATTTTAATTAAATTTCATTAATTATTTAAAATTATGTTTCTTTTTTATTCCCATTTATTTATAAGGTCACTATGTTACTCAGTACATCATATAAAGATAACTTCACTAAATCATTTTTTTTATAGATGATATTAATGGATTATAAAAAGGTGGTAGACATTGGAGAATATTATTCACAATGATCATAGATTTTATCTCCTCCATAAGTCCCTTCCTATAAATAACATAATAAATAATTTAGTTGAAAAACTCTAAACATTTTCATCTGGAAGTATCATTGGATCATCTTAATTATTATGCATTACTAAAATTTTAGCTTCACCTAACTTATTATCCTCATTATATATATTAAATAGTTTATACCCCATAGCGTTTTTGTTAGAAAATATCACCAACTTCATAAATATATCCGGTTTAATAGAGCTCCTAATAAATCATTTTTATCCTTTGTGTATGAATCAAGAAACATCTTATACACATCAGTCGAGGTTATTTTAGATTTATAACGACCATGTGTCCTTGTAAAAGTAGTGGATAGAACATAAAAACCAAGATATTATAGATGTGATATCATTATATTATAAAATATATGATAATCTATTCATTAAAACTTTTTAAATCCACTTTTATTCATAATGAAAAAAAAATTAATGAAAAATGTAACACATATAACTTGTGAATTGGATTCCACATGTTTCATCATCAAATATATTTAAAGGGAATGGGTGAATTAGGGTGATAAAATTTTATTTTGATACTCAGGATCTTTTTCCCACATTTCTATGAAAATTTTTAACCTATTCCAATAAAAACACATCCAATGTATTCATATGTGAATAAATTAAAACACAAGACACAACAGTGGTTACTTGTTTCGCCACTAAGGGATAATCCTAGGAGCATACCCCATTGTTGTGATGGTCATAATGGGATCCAATATTATTCATTATTTATTGTTGATAAAAATAGTTCATTCATGGTCTCATTATTCTAATATCACAACAATTATAATTAATTTATGAATATCATGTTACCTCCCTCTGATCACTTTCATTGACTCTTCATATACTAACTGGTCTAAATATGTCTTCCATAATTTAATGACTTTAACATTTCTACCAATTCAGTAAATATGTTAATTATGAATTATTATAATAAAATATGATTATTATAGTCTGAATTATTTACCAACAATAACCCAATGTATAACACTTAATTCATGCCATCTGCAGCCTAGTCTACTTCACTCAATTCATGAGATTCACCCTTTTCACCTTCCATGACGTCTTTAGTTTCGCCTAGATTTTATTTGGCCAATTTCCTTCACTCAGGTTCCTTCTTATTGGTGATCCTAATCAATTCACATTACATTGTATAAGTTTTACCTACCTAGATAATGAAACTTACATAGCTTATACGGATTCACCTAGATGTATTTTCTAAATGGAATCACCTAGATGTCTTCACCAAAGCGTGCTTACTCAATTTTATTCAACAAGATCCCTTCCCACATGTGTCTACACTCAATTATAACTAATATTTTAGAGGGTACTTAATCATTAAAAAAATTAATTAACACTAAATAAGTGGATTAATATGTTTTATTGATAAAAATATCTATTTTTAAATTAGTACATTTCTATTGGAAATGTGGCATGTAGTTTTGTTTTCCATGGGTTAGTCACTCCTTTTTCAATTCTCCCCTCCTGGAAAATGTCTCCACTTAGTTGTGTGATAGGCCAGTGTGAAACAAGCACATGGCCCAGCATAATCCCCCTCCAACATGCTCATGGTAAATAAACACACTACCACACATGACTAGAACACAATAACAAGGTTCACATGGTCTAAAATTCTATTTTCCATATTGAATAAAAATTTAACATCATCAACAAAAACACCCCAAAATTCCCTGATTTGTTTACATAAAATTGTTCAATCATTTCAAAACTGTTCCATTATTAATCCTTCTTCAACTCCTCATGTGATATTCTATTTTTTTCAAACCATTTATCTTTATCTTCTAACTCCATGGTCAACGTAAAGATGGATTTACTATAAACACACCATCAATCATCCCTATTTGATCACTATGGTTCCGAAAATAGTGATGTAATTTTCATTTATGGGATGAAGAACAATATCATTAGTTCTACCCAACTATTTGATAATGGTAATGAGTTGATATTTTGAAGTAAAATATTTTTCATAATATGTCTCAAAGATAAAACTATCATCATTAAGGGTCTATTAACAAGTGTAAGACTATTTCTGACCAATGGTGATCAAAATAGTTTTCCATGAGTGAGAATGAACTTTAGCATTACATTCATCAAAATTTATGTCAAAAAAATATAAATATTATTATAAAATATAAGGTGTTTTAAAATATAATAAATATTTATATTTAAGTGAAAATTAAATTTGAAACATATAATCATGAAACTACATTGAAAAAGATATAGAAGATGGTAGATGATAACACAAATAACCCACAAAAAAATTTACACTCAGATGTGTGTGGTTTAATGATAATGAAGTAGAAAAACTAACTTACAAACTCTATTAACTTAATTTATTATTTTACTTTTATCAATTATGTCTAATATACGACATATAAATCACAATATTTTGAGATGTTTAGAAACATTCAATGGTGTAATCAAAATCCAATTTTGATTGTATATGTCATGAACTAACCTGGGTTGACATAATATAAACAGATAAACAAAACAAACAATAAAAAAATAAAAACTATCAGAAAAAATAAAATAGAAACAAACATACCTCCTTGTGAACTTCTATGTGACTACCCAACTTAGACTCAAGCCTTCTCCAACACTAAGTAGGATAAACCAAAAACTTGAGCAAGAATAGAACCTACAAATGAAAGAATATTATATGCGTGATAATCGATATACTCAGTGGGGATGCCAAATATAACCATAGAATACTAGTATTCCATTTCCCAAAATAATCCAATGAAACAAGTTTTAAATAAAAATTTAAAAGTATGATTTTCACATTTTAAAATAAGAAACATGTCTTTCCTATTCAAAAACCCAAAACACGCTACATAAAATTTCCAAAATCATTTTCCATTTTATAAATAAAATCTAAAACACAATATACCAAAGATTGGATACAGTAAAGCAAGTAAAAAGTGAAAACTGAAAATAAACTAGTGCAACAAAATGTAAAAAAGAATTGTAAATAATCCAGTAACCATGGTAGATCCTAATCATCCCTAGAAGACCCCTGGACATACTCAGTTTGGAACCACCTGTCGGCGTATTGTTAATCCCTTAAGTCTATAACCAATTTGCCACCCTATAACTCACCAATCTAGTGGCAAAGCCCGCCTAGTCTAACAACCAATCCAGGGGGTACCAACCCGTCTAATTGGGGTTGATCAGTAACCGTCACCCGATCATATAAAAGACACTCATGAACCCATGGTGGTTACAATAATATCATTTAAGTAGTAAAGTACTCGCACACGTGACTCATCTCACCACACATTCTTTCCCCAAACACAGATGCTTCCTATGTGTTCACCCTAAAAGGGTAACCCTAGGCAAGAGTTACCCCAAACATACATTCAATAATTACACATTAACAAATTTCCAACCATGATGTCACTTCACATAAGCATTCAAACCATCTTTTAAAACACCTTATGTTTCCAACCGGACATTCAGAATTTCCAAATCACATTATTTTCAAAAATAACAACCAAACATCACCTTTATAAGTACAATGCCTCATGGGCTTTCAAGTTTAGACACCCAAATAAATTTACCAAAATAGTTCCAAATGATTTCATGAACTATTTCCATGTATACCTTTTAAAATGGGCCTTGAAAACATTTGAAACCAACCATGTCCAAAAATTCCTCAGAGATCAAATTTTAAATAACACATTCAAAATAAAATTTTAAAGAACAATTTAATACCAACGCACAATTTAGAAATTAAAGATCCATTTTAGTTGGAAGATAAAGGTATAAAGAAGAGAAAACATTTGAGAAATCATGGTTCATATATAATATCCTTTTCCAACCCATACCAAAACAGATTTCAGACCAAATGACCAAACATTAAAGGACCTATTATAAACCATGTTTTCCAAAACGCTTCCAAAAAACCCACCATTTATCATAAAACCATTCTCCACCACCCACCTCATTTAGAAAACATAAAAAACCCGAGAAACACCATAAAACTCTTTAAAACATTTTCATATAAACACAAGGCCATAAGAGGACTCATTCGAACACACCATAATAAGTTCACAAACCATCAATTTATCATCACAACATTGCTAATGCTATAATTTTCATACACCCCTGATTCCCACTTTAGTATAACTGTCGATGTAAAAACATTCCCCTAAAGTGAAATAAAATGTGTCATTTCACTACCATATCCATAAAAACTCATTTTTTAGAAAAATAAACAACTCCAAAATAATTTAATTAGATAATCTAGGATGCCATAAAGGTGAAAATAATATTTCAAGTGAAACTAAAAACATACAAGAGCCACAGAATTAATTTGGAAAGGTTATAAAGGGGAGACTCGCGTAGGGTACGGGAGGGGGGGAATAACGGTTAGTTAATTTTTTTTCATTTTATATTATAAATATAACTATTATTATTAAAAATTATATTATTGTTATTTTTATTATTAAAAATTTTATAAAATTATGTTTATTTTAATTTAACAAACTTTACATTTTTTGTTTATTTAAATTCATTTACCATTTAAATTAATTCATTTATTTACATAAAAACTAGGGCAGTTGTATTTCTTGCCTGCAGTCCAATGCACGGTAGAACAAATTTTTCCTGAACCATGCGGTTCTATAAACAGTGCACGAGTCATGCACCATAACTCCGACACACCCGGGTATCCATGCGGGCACTATGAAATTACTCCCAACCATGCGGGATGGCTATGAAATAGTGGCAAAATAGTTTGAAACCCAAAATAATAAATAAAGTAATTAAAAATAATAAATCAGTCAGGTTGGGTTGTGACAATTCTTCCCACCACAGACACTTTCTTCCCCCAAAAATTCATGAAGCCATACATTGGTCAAGAAATGAGTCCATGCCCGAACAGAACAAGAACAACCGAAGAAAAACGAGAATCTTGGGATGACCATACTCTACACAGGTCACACCCAATTGATTCAAGAGAAAACGGATGCCCAAGGTTGCGGGGAGAACACGAAGGGGTTCTCCCCACCAAGATAACTTAACTAGGGCATATATTTAACACCTAATCATATCATACTCTGAAGGGGGGGTGATGCGGGAACTCCCAATCGACCAAAAGAAACTTTTATAACACAAGAAAAAAACACCACCGCTGAAGCATGAAACTTTAGTCTCGGACTAGAAACTGCCAACACTGGGAGAAAAACCTCTAAGAAGTAAATCACCCAAAATGATGAATTTGAGAATAATCACAAGCCTTGACACCCCGCGTGCACTAACACCTCCAAACGAACACTGCCAAACCGATATTAACCCAGACAAGGTCCAAACACACTTTAAAAATAAACACATGATTCAGAAAATCATGATCAGACAAACGAAACTATTTGGATTACAATATAACAAGTCCATCATAACTTCATGACAAAAAAATGAACTTATAACCACGTTAAAACATTTATAGGGGAAAATAAGAATGAAAAGACATTAAATGTTTTATTGTCAATACGAAACACAAAACCCAAACCAAAGATTCAAACCTCTAGCAACTCCTGCCTGAATGAAATCTTCACCCCAAGACCTGTGGATGGGGCTCTGATTGCTAAAGATTCTCCTACCTAACAGTCAGGCACAAAAATTACTCTGGTCATAGCTTCTTCTTCCGATGACGCTTCCTATAGAACTTCTCTATATGACCCAGACACCCGCAATGATGACACATATTCAGAGGGATGTCACATGATGACTTCACATACCCAAATCGGCCACATTGGTGGCACACCACTGAATGGTCCCATGAACTGGAAGTCAAAACCACTCTAGAGGACTCTTTAGCAACATGTTCCTTTGGCACACCCCACTTTCCATATGGGGAACCATTGCAATCAACTGGATACGCTGGATTTCTAACAATCTACACTCTGGTGACCAACTCAGCTAAGAATTCCTCATCCACCCTATTCTCGAAACAATGGTCCTTAGAAGAGAGGAATTTATCCATGATCTCGGATGAAGGTCCCCAATGATGATATAAGTATTAAAAAAATCTTGTGATGCTACTTCTAGATAAAATAATAATGGTTCCTTGAAATTGTCAACATAAGTCTTCACCATCTGTTGGCCTTTTTGAATATGCATATGTTAATCCCTTTTCTTTTTCTTCACCTCTTAAGGTATTAACCATAGGGTGGAGATGTATTTAAAGACATCCCACATCATCCCAACATGAAATGATGGTTGGGTGATCAACTCCCATTTGTCCAGGGCTAGGCCTTCAAACATGCCCTAAAACGGTATGCACTCTAACAAATTAAAGAGTTCCCAATACCCTGAAGACATGCCCGACCTCTTCAAGACAATATGCTACTTCTAACAGACCACAATCACCATGAAGGATAGGCTATGTCTGAGAAGGACCAAAATATGGGAATGAATTATCTCAAACTTTGGCGACCTTTCGGTGTGGAATTTTTTGAACAACATTAAAACATAGAGCCAAAACTGATATCTAGCTAAAGCAACATGAAAGAAAGCTTGTTAATCCAAAACAACCAGCTCAAAATAAATAAGCAAATACAAAACTGGTAAATAAATATTTTTTCAAAATCCCCCTTCCATTTTATATTTGAAAACCGCATTCTTTCAAGGACACTTTCTAAATACCAAACCAACTTTTCAAACCAAATTCAATGTTCCAAAAAAACATTTCTCTTTTTCATTTTCAAAAACAGGCTTACATCAATCAAAACCCAATAAAAAATTCAACATAAAATAAAACATCGGGATGAGGAACTAGAAGTTAAACATAACATGGTGACATGGTATTGAGATATGGCCCATGAAGCGTAAACAAATAGAAGAAGCTCAACCATTTAATCAAACTCCACATGGGTCACTACTCCATCTGAGGTCATGAAATTACACTGGTCTGTCTCCATTGTTACTCCTCAATCCACAAATAAAACAAGATGACTAAAAAACCGGACTACCCCTGGAAACTAGAGGTTCAGAACAAGCAAAGGTTCAGGACGTCTTTCCCGTAACTACCTCTCGAGTCCCGACAGTACTAATATCCATCTACCAGACACCCCAAATAACAAAACCTCATCTGATACCATTTTTCCATGAACCATCATGGGTCGACCCTGAACTCATCACTTGAGCATGTCTGCGACATGGCCCGAGGGGAATTCCAGATCCCCACAGGATGGAAACTTGTCCCTGGCATCAGAATTTAATCAGTGGGAACGATTTGGACCATAAATTCAAAAGATAAATACATAATAAAAACTGATGATAAAAAATAAAAACTTGCAGTGGAACTAAAATAAAATAGAAAAAATATCTTTTTAACATTCTAGGTTACCACCCAACTCGATATCAAGCCTGCTCCAATATTGAGTAGACTGAACTGGGAACCTGAGCAAGAATAGAACCTACAACTGAAAGAATATGATTGGCGTGCAAACCGAGATGCTCTGTATGGATGCCAAATATAATCATGGAATATAATTATTCCCTTTCCCAAAATAGACTGAGGACACATGTTTTAAATACTAATAAAAAGTAATATTTTAACATTTTAAAATTAGCAACATGTTTTTTCGATTTAAAAACGCAACACATGCTACATACCATTTCCAAAATCATTTGTCATTTTATAAATAAATTCCCAAACAAAAAATACCCACTATGGGAAACAGTAAAGCAAGTAAAAAGAGAAAACTAAAAATAAACTAGTGCAATGGAATGTAAATATGCAATGTAAATACTTCGATAACCATGGGTGGTCCTAAAAATATCTACAAAACCCCTAGATATACTCGGTTAGGAACCACCTGTTAGGGTATGGTGAATCCCCTAAGTCTATAACCAACTGTCTACCCTATAACTGATTAATCCACTGGAAAAGCCCACTTGTCCTAACAACCAATCCAGGTGGTACCAACCCATATAATTGGGGTTGATCAAAAGATGTCACTCAGTCATCTAAAAGATGCCTAGGAACCCATAGTTGTTGTAATAATACCACATAAGTAGGAAGACCCTCGCACATGTGACTCATCTCACCACACTTTACTTCCCCTAACACGAACGCTTACTGTGAGTTCACCCATAAAGGGTTACCCTAGACAAGACCAACCCCAAATACACATTCAATCATTACACATTAACATAGTGCCAACCGGGCCATCACATCCCATAAGCATTCAAACCATATTCTAAAACACCTTAAGTTTCTAAATGGGAATTCCTATTTTCCAAATCACATTCTTTTCAAAAATCACCACTAAAAATCATCTTTAGAAGTACAACACCACATGGTCATTCATGTTTACACATGAAAACACATATACCAAAATAGTTCCATATCATTTCTAGAACCATTTCCAAGTATACCATGTAAAATAGGCCTTTAAAACTTTTGAAACCAACTGTGTCCCAAAATTCCCCATGGTTCAAATTTTAAAGAACACATTCAAAAAATAATTTTAATGTAATATTTAATACCAATGGGATATTTAGAAATTAAATATCCATTTTATATGGAAGATAATGAGAGAGAGAAGAGAAAACATTTGGTAAATAAAGGTGATTGTATAAAATCCTTTTCCAACCCACACCAAAACATGTTTCCAACCAAATGACCAAACATTAAAGGACCCATTATAAACCATGTTTTCCAAAACCCTTCCCCAAAACCCACCATTTATTATAAAACCATGCTACACCACACACCTCAATTAAAAAACCTAAAACAACCCAAGAACCAAAATAAAACCCTTTTTAAAACATTTTCATTTAAACACAAGGATATAAGAGGACTTAGTTGGACATGTCATAAGAATTTCACAAACCATATAATTATCATCACAGCATTGCTAAAAATATAATTTTTATAAACCCACAATTATCACCTTAGTATAAATATCAAAGATAAATTAAACCCCCGAAGAGAAATAAAATGTGGTATTTCACCCCCATAAACATAAAAACCCATTTTTTTTATAAATAAACAATTCCAAAATAATGTAATGAAATAAACAAGGATGAAAAAGAGGTGCGAATAATAGTTAATGAGAAATTGAAAACATTCAAGTTCCATAGAATTAATCTGGAAGGGAAAAGTTGGATTCGCCTACCTCAAATACACGTAATCGTGACTGAACTTAGACGTAAGGTAAAAAAACTCCCTACGGACCAACCACACACCTAAAATAGCACCAAGAACGCACAAACACAACACTTAATATGTTAGGGTTTTCCCAACAATAAGAAAGACACCCAAAAAGGAATGTAAATCGAATAAACCTATGTTGAGTGTTTCCAGTATGGATGTTCTCTGGAAAGGGAGGTCGTTAAAAGGTTGGGTTTATTGGTGATGGCGTTGTGGATGGATTGCGGGGGGTTTTAGAAAGTGAGGTAGAGTTGGAATTATATGCGATAGGTTGAAGAGGCCAATGATGGAATTTGAGGGAAAGGCCAGGGCGGTATGGCGACATGCTGGGGTCGGAGTGGCCGAAGGCGGCCAGATCAGTAGTCTGCGGTTGGCCAATGGAAAGACCATAGGTGCGGAGGCTGAGGCATGAGCGGGAGGCTGACCTGGGTGAATTGAGTGGGCATTAGTGAAGGGTGGTGTAGAGGCCAGGGAATGAGTTGGAGGTTGTTCGGGGTGCACTAAGAGGGCCTGAGCAAAGGGTGATGCGGTGGTCGGGGTACAATCTAGTGGTCGGATGGGAAGAATTAGGGGGGTGGTTCGCGAACGAGGAAGGGGTATGAGGGGTTGGTTCACGCAGGGTAGTGGAAGGGGGGTGTGGGATGAGGGTTAGATAATTTTTTTCATTTTATGTTATAATAACTATAATAATAACATCATTATTATTATTAAAAATCATATTGTTTTTATTAGTATTGTTAAACATTTTATATAATTACTTTTAATTTTATTTAACCTACTTTATTGTATTTATTTATTTATTTCATTTACCATTTAAATAAATTCATTTATTTATTTTGAAAACCAGGGTAGTTGCATTGCTCACCTACAGTTCGATGCATGGTTGAGCAAACTACGCTCGAACTGTGTTACCTGGTACAACCCTCTTCTAGGGTAAAGTCCCGCGCTTGACACGTGGTTCTATAAAAGGTTTGAATGTTGCATGCCATAACTCTGACACACCTGGGCATCCATGCAGGCACTATACATTTAATCCTAACTGCATGGGAATACTGTGCAATAGTGTAAAAAATTGTCTGCAACCCAAAATAATAATTCATGTAATTAAAAATAATAAATCATTCTGATCGGGGTGAGACAATATAAAATGGTTTGTCTCAAAAATGCATTTAAATTTAATAATGTTGAATTTGAGGAAAATGTTGAGAAAAAATTTTATAATTCATTAATATAATACTCTATCCACATATAAATAATTTTTTAGAATAAGGAATGAACAAAAGTTTTATATATTTTGGATGAACAATGATTTTATTTCATGAAACCTGCAAAAATACACAAAAATGACTATCAACATACTTTATTAGTGACTACATTCACCAAATTTAGTTAACAAGTCTTATGAGATATTTTTTCAATGAATATGTATTTTTAAATTCAAAATGTATTTGGAAACAAATTTATATCAAAATGAATGATATTTGGAAAAATTATATGATAAATATGATGAGGGTATAGTCATTGGATATATATATATAGTGTAACGAGTTGAATATGTTACAATAATCCTATGAGAAAAAAAACTAATATCTATGATGTTATTAATTTAGACAATAAACTTTCATTATGAAAAACATTATTTGTTGTTGATGATAATGAATAATTATGATTTAAATGTATTAGATATGTGGGTATATTTTAATATTATAGTATAATTATAAAACATCCATGATAATTCTATGATTTCCATTGATAATGAATTCCAATATAATAAAACAACAATGTTCACTAAAATAGAAAATGAGTTCTCACTAAAACATGTTCTGTGGAAAACATAATTGTTCTTTAAACTAAGAAGAATTTTAAATTTTATAGTCACAATATTTTTATTTTACAAATTGAACTAGATATTATTTAGTAGGGTTTGAAACGTGATGATTCAATAATAGAAATATAAAAGGATATTAATAAGATTGCGAAGAAAGATAACTGTGTATTGGTGTCATTTTCCAAAAATAAGAATTTGATAGTAATGATGTTGGTTTCAAGAAAAATATCAAAGAGAAAAAATTACCTCATATGAAACAAATGAATCTTATAAAAAAGATACATTAAAATTGAGTGTATAAACAAAAATGATAGTTTTATTATAGTCAAAAGGCTTTAAAATGTTTAGATATTTCTCATTATATGTGATCAAATATATTATAACATGTTCAAAATAGATATTATTCATTAATCAGGAATTCTAAACTAGAGAAAAGTATGTTCCCCAAACAACTATCAATGTTTGTATTAGATAACAATAGTTCCCAATAGTGAACATAGTTGAAATAAATTTCTTCGAATAACAACGATCCTTAATAATAGTATGAGAAGTTGTAAAGTAGTCTAATGATCATGAAATTAATGAAATTCAAGAATCAAAACAATCTATATGTCATGTAATATGATAAATCCTCACCCATAGTGATTTTTATGTCAATTATATTATTTTTAACATAAATTAAGAAGAATATTGTAGTAAAATTTTGATGAAAATGTAAAAAATTGAAATTATAATTATTTATGATAATATATTTATTTGGGGTTTAATTTTATTGAAAACAATAGGAACTATATTTTCCTTTTATAAAAAATTATCTCATGTGTTGGGTCATGACCCGCCTTCACCAAAATAAGGGAAGAGACAGCAGATTGCCAGACCCTTCCTTATTTAAGTTGAAGGAAAGATAATGACCCCTGAGACCCACCGTTAATAGGTCCTGAAGTAGTGACTAGCACCAAGGGTATAGAATCACACACAAGATGTAAGGCATTACCCTTTTAATTTTAATAGGATCTAGAGATAACATAGAAACCCCAACAACACCAAAGATGAAAGTAAAGGTAAAGCCAAAAGTAGACCATTCCCTTATGCATGTTTAAAAGTGAGGGATACAACCCATAAAAACTCCAAAGGTAATGTACCAAGAAAAGGAAAATGACAATAGAAACTGCCCCAAGTCCGAGCTAGTACGGTTCTGCATGATCCCTGATGTCCTCCTGGAAACCTGAAAACAGTTTTATATACGTATGGTGAGCATACAAGTACACTCGGTAGGGAAAAAAAAGACTCTCGTGCACAAGTGGAGAGGCATTCTAATTCCCTATGAGAAAAGAAAATCAAAGCACCTAGCAAGGAAAAACTATCCACCCAAGTCTCACCAAGGCACACTCCCTAAATAACACATAGAAAGTAAAGTATAGTAATAGCACATCGATATTTGGGTACCCTGCACCACTTTCCAACTGGTTATTGAAGACATTCTATGCATCGAACCAATCCCGCCATTCTCACCATAGTCCCACTACCAAACCCCGACCACACACACCTGGACCAAAACCAACATGTGTAACCACACCCACAAACACCTGGGTCAGAACAACTACTGCCACGCCCGAAGACACCTGGGCCTCATCCCGAAGACACTTGGGAAACAACCTACCCGGAAACACCGGGGCCAACCACCACAACCACCCTACCTGAGGATTCTTGGGCTAATAATGGACCTCAAGCCATCATAGCCTGCCCAAAGAGTCTTGGGATATTCAAGAAAGGGAGCAAAAAATGAGCTAATAACCATCCACTCATAGGAGTGTTGGGAAAAACACCCTCCCCATGAAATGGGGTGTTCGTCACTAAGTGTTAAACTTGGGTGGGGCGTGAACAAGAAACATAAGAACTACAAATACATGTATAGTTAACAAGAACTCACCCAACCCAGGGTTTTCCAAAGCCAACCTAAGCACGAACACACTCATCACTATCCAATCAAAAAAGAAAAGCACAACTCCCACGGACAACTCGTTTCCAGAACCAATTCCCCATTTAACCCATTCTTATTTCCATGCCAAGTTATCCTGCTTAAGTAAAATTCTGCACCACTGGGCAACTAAAGGGCCTAAGCACAAGCCAAGGGGGAATACTACATCCACACAACAATTTAAACATTCACACCCAGTTCTCTTGGGAAGTTACAACAACAAAGGGATAAGTGAGGTCCCTCAATGCACTGGATCCAAATAAAATCCCACAAAGGGATAAGTGATATCCCTCGAAGTAATGGAAACAAGGAAAACCCCAAGACATAGCCCCATGTCCCCAGAAACATGGGTTTCTCAACATCAGAGGATTCCACCCCAATTCGTGATACAAGCAGAGGATCCTATCCTCACCCACATCACCCCGTCAATCTAATCACCCATCCAAGAAAACCATAAGGTCACCTGAATTCGGCCTGTGAATGAAAACAACCAAACCACTACTACCAACACAAAGCAGGACCAAGCAGGTATTTTCAGGTTTAAAAGAATTAACACACTCCATGGTTTCAATTTCACTGGGCTTAAACCAGGGTTATCATAGAAAGGGAGTTGATCCGGGTGCTTTCAATTTATTTGACCGAATATAGGTAATTAATCAATTTCCTTTATAAAACACAAGGTCGACAACCAAAATACAAGCCATTTAAACATCATAGGAGGTAAGATTTCATTAGTGCATATATAAAGACCACCAACGGCCATGATTTTCAGTAGGCGCAAGCCCGCACAATTCAAAAATCATTAATCATGAAAGAAGAGAAGACAGAGTATCATCATCAATCACACCCCTCCCCTTCATTCTTTTAATAGTCTATTTATTATCATCATTAGTGTTTGGTTCATCCATTCCTACAGAATAAGTAGTGTACCCACCCCGCATGATACACAGAAGGGAGAGATGAAGGAAAAATCCCTACTTGATTGATCAAGGATCGACATTTTTCTCCACGCACAAAAAATAGGGGATGCATGATTTTTATGGAAGGGACGTCGGGAACTCCAAGGATGACCAGATGACTCGATCAAAAGCGCACTAGGGAGAAGTAGAGGAGTCGGCCAAACAGAAGAAGAGAAAGATGAACTTCCTCTGTGATATATAGATAAAATAATGTTGTTACAGGATATGGGGATTTTCAACACCTTGAAAGTAGGATCGTGGTTTCCCACATGGTTTGGGAGGTTACACATGATGGTATTAAGTGGTTATTTAATATCCCCCATCAGGTACATTTCTTGGGATTTTTAGGTATTAATTATGGGCTTTAATAAGGGTAAAAGAATTAATTACTGTGGGAGCGTAAAGGTCAGGAACTGGAAAAGAATGAATTGGACACGATGCCATGGTCATAGTTTCACCGTCATGGTGTCACCCTCACGGTTACACCATCACGGTTCCACCATGACCGGTGCCACTATTTTGGTGGAGCCTCACTTTTTGAAAATTAATGGTCCAGGAGGGTCTGGGACATTATATTAGATACCTATCAAACTATTCTCACCCTCGAGAATCAAAAAAACCATAAGAGAAGAGAGGGTCTGAACAACCACCTCGAAAGATACCTCTCAAGAGTGAACCTCGTCATTATCTAGAAACACCTCCCTCTCAAGAACTAAGAAACATACCAGGGTAAAACTGCTCAATCATATGGGTTGGGGAGTCTCTTCCCCCATGCCAAGATACTATTCGCTTTGGCCGGCACTGACTCGCCTGCATGGGTTTAATCACATCCACCTTGATGTTTCTTGATTAGGGATCGGGTCCTCCCCTTCCCATAGCCAAGAATTTTCACACACATTCAGAGAAAAATGAAAACCACACATTCCACAGTCAACAAGGTGAAGTGTTCCATTACAAACAAGTATAAACAAAACAGAACAAAACTCAAAACAACTCTGGGTACTGGGCGGGCATCTGTGCTTCCCGTTCCCAGGTACTCTCCTCAAGCCCACCATGTTTCCACAACACTCTAACTAAAGGGATGGTTCTCCCATGAAGCACCTTCTCTTCACGATCCTTGATCCTCACTGGTCTTTCCACAAAGGTCACGTTATCCCCGATATCTAGCTCTCTCCAGCTGAGGACGTGTGAATCATCGTGTAGATACTGATAGAGCTGGGACACATGGAAAAAATCATTTATCCTCAATAGTGGTGGTGGTAAGTCTATCTGATAAGCCACTTCACTGACCAACCACAACACTTCAAATGGTCCTATAAATCTGGGAGAAAGATTACTCCCTCTATCGAACCTCTGTTGTCCACACCGAGGGGAGACCTTCAAGAAAACATGGTCTCCGACCTCAAACTCCAAAGGCCTCCTCCTGCTATCAGCATACGACTTCTGTCAGTCCTGGGCCTCCTTCATCCTTTCCCGTATAAGGTCAACCTTCTATGTCGTGCTCTGCACCACTTACGGGCCAAGAACGCTCGTTTCCCCAACCTTAGTCCAGCACACCAGTGAGCAACACGACCTTCCATATAGGGATTCAAATGGATCCATGCCAAAGGCAAATTGATAGGTATTATTGTAGTAAAACTCTTCCAGATTCAAGTGTCACGCCCAAAATCCTCCTGAGTCCAGAACACATGCCAGCAGCATATCCTCCATGGTCTAGATGGTGCGCTCTGTCTGTCCATCTATCTGGGGACGGTAAGTAGTGCTAAGATGTAGTTGGGTGCCAAAAGAATGTTGCAATCCTCTCCAGACTCGTGAGGTAATCCTTGCATCCCTATTCGAGACTATGGATCTCAGAACTCCATGAAACCGCATCACCTCATCCACGTACCTTCGTGCTAAGGCATCTACTGCACCCGACTCCTTGATTGCCAGAAAGTGAGCTGACTTCGTCAACCGGTCCACCACTACCCAGATAGCGTCACAACATTCTTGAGCCTTAGGTAGTCCCCTGACGAAATCCATCGAGATGTCATCCCACTTCCACTCTGGGACATCCAGAGGCTACAACAAACCGCTGGGAATGAGGTGTTCAGCCTTCACCTGCTAACATACCAAGAATTGGCCCACGAACTCTGCCACCGCTCGCTTCACCTCGGGCGACCAGAACTAACCTCTCAATCCCCATTACATCTTGGAAACTCTCGGGTGCACTGCTAGGGGTGAGTTGTATAACTCTCTAAGGAGTCTCTCACGCATCGCCTCTAGAACAAACAGCTTTCCTCGGAAAAGCACTTGATTCTGACCATCCTCCGTCCACCCTTCTGGAGCATCCTCTTGGTTAACTTGGTCATACATCACCTCACTTTCCAAGTCTCCCCATTGGGACTCCTCTACCTGCCACAACAGAGAATATTTCACTGTCATCTGATATAGGAAACCTCTACCACCTTTCATCCCTCTATCTAGGTGCAGGGAAGCCAACACCTCCATTTCCTTCCAAGCATCTGCCGACCCCCGGACCGCATCCTTTTGTGATTTTATGCTCAAGGAATTGGCCACCACATTCCCCTTTCCTGAGGTGTAAGAAACCTTAGAGTTGTAGTCCTGAAGGAACTCCATCCACCTCCATTGTCGCAAGTTCAGGTCCCACTGGGAGAAGATATACTTCAATCTCTTGTGGTCCGTGAGGACTACAAAGTGCTCCCCGATGAGGTAATGTCACCACAACTTTAGTGAAAACACGACTACCACAAGCTCTAGGTCATGGGTGGCATAGTTACGCTCATGGGAATGTAACTGCCTAGACCCATAGGAGATCACCCTTTTCCACTGCATCATCACAAATCTGAGGCCTTTCCCTGAAGCATCACAGAAAACCTCATATGTCGCCCCTTCTTTTGGAAACCTCAGCATTGTGGCACTTACCTACCTTTCCTTTAGATAACTGAAGGTCGTCTCGCACTTCCCATCCCACACGAAATCCTGGTCCTTCTTGGTCAAGGATGTCAAAGGTGCCGCAACTAGGGAGAAGTCGGGCACAAACCTACGGTAGTAACCTTCCATCCCAATGAAACTATGAACCTATGCCACATTCTTGGGTGCTTCCCAAGAAACAACCACCTCAACCTTCGATGGGTCCACTGCTATCCCCTTCTCAGACACCACGTGCCCAAGGAAATTCACTTCTCGCATCCAGAACATTCACTTGGACAACATCCCATAGAGTTGGTGCTATCGGAGGACTTCTAAAACCGTCCTCAAGTGCTCTTCGTGATCCTCCTTTGATCTTGAGTGGATAAAGATGTCGTCAATAAATACGACTATGAACCGATCCAATTACTCCTAGAAGATGGAGTTCATGATCCCCATGAACACAACCGGAGCGTTTGGGACACTGAACGGCATGACCACAAACTCAAAGTTCCCATATCTGCACCTAAAGGCCATCTTTGAGATGTCACCCTCCTTCACCCTCAACTGGTGATATCCATATCGTAGATCAATCTTAGAGAACCATCATGCCCCCTTCAACTGGTCAAAGAGGTCGTCTATCCTTAGAAGAGGGTAGGGATTCTTGATTGTTACCTGATTTAGTCTCCTGTAGTCTATACACAGCCTGATACCACTATATGCCTTCTTTTCGAACAAGATTGGATCACCCCACAGTGATGCACTCGGTCGAACAAAACCCCTCTTCATCAGATCGTCAATCTGAACAAGCAAATCCTGTAGCTCCAAAGGTGCCATCCGGTAAGGAGCCATTGAAATCGGATGAGCACCAGGTTGTAAGTCTATCCGAAACTTGATATCACAACGAGGGGGTAGAGTCATTACCTCCTGAGGAAAGTCATCCATAAACTCCATGACGATCCATGGAACCTTCACTATCTCTGCATCCACCGACTCCACTGATAGCTTGGATACAAAGAGAGGAGGGGTTCCTCTCTCCTGCTGCCCTTCTGGCCACCTCGCTCGCCGATGTAAGTAACATGCCAGCCGCCTAAGTCTGAGAACATGACCCTTCCTCGAAAGCAGTAAATGATGGAACATACAGAGAACAACCATTCAATGCCTTGGATGACATCGTATGGTTGTATATGCAATAGTAGGAGATCCCTGACAGACTGATGTGGCCCTATAATCAGTTTGCACCCTCAAAAAACATATAACAAGTTGGTCTGACCTCTGACAGGTGTGCTCAGCACCAGGAGAACTGGACGTCTCTCGGCATCTAAACCCAAATCATGGGCCAAACTGGGTGTAATAAAGGAGTTCTAAGCTTCGGTATCGAACAAGTAATAGGCAAGAGTACTAAACAAGATGATCGTACCTCGAACGACCTTTGGCCCTATTAGAACCGCTGCATCTACAGCGTGCAACTACCCACGCCTAGCTCCTCTGCCTCTCTGATGTCGGTCGCCTCCCCGACCATGCCCTAGTCGAGGTCCCTGAGGAACGCCATGAGTTCGGCCTCCTCCTGCAACGTCTACCCTCAGAGGGGCGGGAGCCTTCTGCCCCTGCTGCTGCTGAAAGGGCCTGGCTGGAAACTGTTGTGGCAGAAGTGGGCACTGAACCTGCCCACCCCCGATGTATTGCACTCTATCTGGGAACTGATTCCGAATATTTCCATGGCTCCCACAGATGAATCACCTCGGTCCTACTCCTGAAATGAAGGGGCGAGGACCGGGGGATCAGAACTGAAACTGTTGAGGCCTTCTTCCTGCCAGTCGAAACCTAGAGGGTCCTGATGCCGGGGGCCTGCTGCTAACAGCTTTCCCCTTCGATGGGCCCAACTAGATCCCTTCTCGTAACACACCTCCCAGTGTGTGCATCCTCTCAACCACTTCATCCTTCTTCTACACCTATAGGTAAGTTAGTAAGGAAAAGGGAACAACAGTATACTGAAGAGGAGGTCGGAGTGCCTCCTCTAGACATCTCTCCTGAGACTCCTCATCCAGAAAGTGTTCCGGAGCAAAGCGAAGGAGATCCTTGAACTTGATCCCCAACTCTCTCACTGAAATACTCCCCTACTGAAGGGAGAGTAGCTCTTGTCTTTTCTCATCCTTCATCGTGGAAGAGAGGAATTGTGCCTGGAACTCCTTCTCCAAGTCAGCCCACGCAACCTCAGTCTCCCTCCTCTCTCCAAGATAAAGCGTCCACCACTGACGCGCTGCTCCCTGCATCTAGATGACGTCCAAGGGAACCCAGTACTCTTTTAGAGCCCAAATCAAGCAGAAATCTATCACTAGATCCTCGAGCCAGCTCTCTGTCTCGAAGTATGAGATGATGCCCTTATACTTCCCAAGGGTCTGTCGCTGAAAATATCAAAGCGTCTTCTTCCACTGGTTATCCTCCTTCTCTCGGTCGATCCTTTGTTGATCGTCCAAGTCAACCTCCTGGACCTAGATCTCCTGTACTACTCATGGTCACCTCTTAGGTTCCATAGCTGCAAGGTAAACAAGGAATTCCTATGCCCGAGTAGTGTAGAATATTGTTCTTAAATTTTCTTAGACTTATTTATTTATTTTGAACTCCCAAGACATCCATGAAACACGAAAATAAAAGTCATTATGATGCATGTACCTTTCCTAGGGTCTCTACCCTGCATTCAGCGTGGCCTCACTTGGTCGTTCGGTAGGTCCAGAGTCCTTGCATCGGATCACAAGAGGCCCAAAAATCTTGTTTCCTATCCGGTCCTCCCTGGCCTAATTCACGCACCAAGGTCACCCAACACTACTGCTTTACCATCCCATGCAATCCTCACTATGCCTAACACCATACCCCATCCTATCTCTCAAACCTCTCCTCTAATAGCATTCTGTCATGACCCGCCTTCACAAAAAGGATGGAAGGGACATCAGATTTCCAGGCCCTTCCTTCTTTTAGTTGAAGGAGAGATAATGACCCCCAAGACCCGCCTTCAATAGGTCTCGGCGTGGTGACTAGCACCAAGGATATATAATCATACACAAGATTGAAGGAATTAACCTTTTTATTTTAAGAGGATCAAGAGATAAGATGGAAACCCCAACAACACCAAAGCTGAAAGTAAAGGTAAATCTAAAAGTGAACCATTCCCATATGGATGTTCAAAAGTAAGGGATGCAAGCCACAAAAACTCCAAAGGTAATGTACCAAGAAAAAGGAAAACGACAACAGAAACTACACCAAGGTCTGAGCTAGTACGGTCCCTCATGATCCCGGATGTCCTCCTAGAAACCTGAAAACAATTTTATATACATAGGGTGAGAATAAAAGTACACCCAGTAAAAAAACCAAAGACTCTCGCGCATAAGTGTACAGGCATTATAATGCCTTGTGAGAAAAGAAAACCAAAGCACCTAGCAAGGAAAAACTATCCACCCAAGTCTCACCAAGGCACACTCCCCAAATAACGCACGACAAGTAAAGTACAGTAATAGCACATCGATATTTGGGTACCTCGTGCCACTTTCCCACTGGTTATTGAAGACATCCTATGCATCGAACCAATCCTGCCATTCTCACCGTAGTCCCACTGCCAAACCCCACCTGCACACACCTGGGCCATAACCTTACCGTATTCCCACAGCCAAACCCCGCCTGCACACACCTTGGCCACAACCACCATGCATAACCCCACCCACAAACACCTGGGTCAGAACAACTACTACCACGACCGAAGACACCTAGGCCTCATCCTGAAGACACTTGGGAAAAAACCTGCCCGCAAAGACCTGGGCCAACCACCACAACCACCCTGACCGAGGATTCTTGGGCTAATAATAGACCTCAGGCCAACACAGCCTACCCGAAGAGTCTTGGGCTATTCAAGAAAGGGAGCAGAAAACGAGGTAATAACCAGACACTCATAGGATTGTTGGGAAAAACACCCTCCCCATGAAATGGGGTTTTCGGCACTAAGTGCTCAACATGGGTGGGGTGCTAACAAGAAACATAAGAACTAAAAATATATGTATAGGTAACAAGCACTCACCCAACCTAGGGTTTTCCAAAGCCAACCTAAGCAAAAACACACTCATCACAATCCAATCATAAAATAAAAGCACAACACCCATGGCCAACTCGTTTCCAGAACCAATTCCCCATTTATCCCATTCTTATTTCCATGCCAAGTTATCATGCTTAAGTAAAAGTTTGCACCACTGGGAAACTAAAAGGCCTAAGCACAAGCCAAGGGGATAAACTACATCCACACAGCAATTTAAACATTCACACCCAGTTCTCTCGTGAAGTTACAACAATAAAGGGATAACTGATATCCCTCAATGCACTGGAGACAAAGAAAATCCCATAAAGGGATAAGTGAGATCCCTCGAAGTAATGGAGAAAAAGAAAACCCCAAGACATAGCCCCATGTCCCCAAAACCAACGTTTTCTCAACATCAGAGGATTCCACCCAAATTCATGATACAATTAGAGGATCCCATCCTCACCCACATCACCCCAGAAATCTAATCCCCCATCCAATAAAACCATAAGGTCACCCGAATTCGGCTCGTGGAAGAAAAAAACCAAACCACTAATACCAACACAAAGCAGGCCCAAGTAGGTATTTTCAGATTTAAAAGATTTAACACACTCTATGGTTTCAATTCCACTGGGCTTAAAATGCGGTTATCATAGAAAGGGTGTTGATCCTGGTGCTTTCAATTTATTTGACCGAATATACGTAATTAACCAATTTCCATTATACAACACAAGGTCGACAACAAAAATACAATCCATTTAAACATCACAGGAGGTAAGAGTTCATTAGTGCACAGAGAAATACCACCAACATCCATGATTTTTAGTAGGCGCAAGACCGCACAATTCAAAAATCATTAATCTTGAATGAATAGAATACATAGTAGCATCATTGATCACACCCCTCCCCTTCATTCTTTTAAAATTCCATTTTTTATCTTCATTATTTTTTGGTTCATCCATTCCTATATACGTAGTAGTGTACCCACCCCGCATGGTACAGAGAAGGGGGAGACCAAGAAAAAATCCCTACTTGATTGATCAATGATCGACGTTTTTCTCCACGCGCTAAGAATATGGGATGCACGATTTAAATGGGAGGGACGTCGGGAACTCCAAGGACAAGCATACGACTCGAGCGCTAGTGTACCAGGGAGAAGGATAGGAGTCGGCTAAAAAGAAGAAGAGAAAGAAGAACTTACTCTACGATATATAGATAAAATCCCATTGTTACGGGATATGGGGATTTTGAACGCCTTGAAAGTCTGATAGTGGTTTCCCACGTGGTTTTGGAGGTTACACACGATGGTATTAAGTGGTTATTTAATATCCCCCATAGGGGGCATTTCTCGGGATTTTTAGGTTTTAATTATAAGCTTTAATAAGGGTAAAATAATTAATTACTGCTGGAGCGGAAAGGTCAGGAACTGGAAAAGAACGAAGAGGACACGGTGCCACCGTCACGGTATCACCCTCAGGGTGTCACCGTCACGGTGTCACCCTCACGGTGCCACCGTGACTGGTGCCACTATTTTGGTGGAGCCTCATTTTTGGAAAAGTAATGGGCTAGGAGGGTCTGGGCCATTTACATGTTGTTCAAGAAGTTAGAAATGGATGAATAAAGAGTAGCTTGCACTATTATAGAACATTAGACCCAATTTTCCAAATATTAATTCACAATTAATATTGCTCAAACGGATTTCTAGGTTCCCATTAGTTGGGTACTCTTAATAAAAGTGTCAAGATCATAATCCAACTTCTTAGTTACTTTTTATGCATTCCAAATGGAATCCTAAGGAGTTACATTTCATGGAAGTGAAATCTAGGTTATGCTAATTCAATGGGACAGTTTATTATGGCTTCACATGTGGAAAATATTTTCCATTACATCATTATAGACGTTTTGATTTATATTGATACGGATACATTGGTACATTGAATGAAAAATATGATGATACCTTTATTATTAGTGGAATATATTTTCTTTTGGAACTCTAAGAAGAAAAATCTAATCACTCTAAGAAAAATAAAAGGTGAGTATATTGTGGAATCCAAACCGATTACCCATATGATATAGATGATTTCAAATATATAATAAATTAAGTTAAATCTTTTATACCTATTGATTAATCAATGTAGAAATCTATATAAAAAAATCTAGTCTAATATTATAATATAATATTTGATGTTAAAAAAAATACTTTCATAAAGTTACACATTATCAATGTGAAGGTTGAATTTGGAGAAATTTTATGAGAATATTCTTTATCATAAGATAATGTAGTTGAAATCATTAAAATCCTCTAATTAACGATTCCTTATAACACTTGAGTGTGTTTTTGGTGATGCATTATCTCCCAAACTCTTTATATGTTCATTAGATTATTGTCCCTATTTCATTCCTTTGGATTTGGTAATAAGTTATAAAAATATAAAGAGGATAAAATTAAAATGATGGGGAGACTATTTCCTTTTAGTGGTGATGATAAAGTGGGAAAATAGAAAAATAAATCTCTACATATAAGAAGAAATGTGGTGTTAGAAGATAATTTATATAGAAAATATCATATGTTATGTCATATGTTACTAAAAAAAATTGGGTAGATAAAAGAGTCCCTAATAATTGGGGAAGTTAATGAGACCAAGATTTAAAGGACCCATATGATGTGAATTTAAATAAAATTATTTTTCTATTGATAAAAATTTAATCTTATTAATATATTATTAATATTTACATTGACACATAAAAATTTTCAATCCAACAATGTGGTATTTTGGTAACTTCCTCATTAAGAATATTATATGAATTATTTCATGAGATAATTCATTAATTATTCATAATGGTTTTATAATACATTATTTATAGGTAAAAATATTATTTAGGAGTTTCAGGATTATTCCAAATCTCACATAACTCTATGAGCTAGTTGACTTTATAATGTTATTTAAACTTTTTGTTTAAGTGTGACAATTTATTTTTTAGATTGATAGTTTATCAACTAGAATGATGTCTTAAAATATTAGTAAACCACTATTTGATCAATGCAATTTGGTATTTGAGTGTAAATAAATTTATTTTTTAGGGTAACATTTCCTTAAAAATGACATTGGAAAAAATGAAACTCTAGACTATAGTTTCAGGTTTTGTTTAGAAGCATAGTTTTATTCATGATAAATTATAATGCACCCACATTTTAAAATTTTAATTTATTTTAGAGAGTTGGAAAAAAAATATTATTTCTCTAAATGAACTGTTATAATGAGGAAATGAATGTAGTTTAATACTTGTTATATTTAGAGAATTCATATTAAAAAAACATAGTTATGTGGTGGTTTGCCTAGTTCATTTTATTGAAACTAAAGTACCCTAAATTGTAGTGTCCCATAAATAATGAGTTTATTATATGAATAAATTATTATTCTTGATAATCAAAGATACCCTAAGAGGTTATGAGAAATAGGGTATGAAATCTTATGATTTCCCTTCCACCATCAATGATTTGTGTTTATTAAAAACTCAATTTTATTTATTATAAAAATAATGGAGTAGATAAATGAAAAAAATTAATAAAAGTTTATTTTTCTTAGTTCACCCCCACTAGAATAAATCAATGGATCATACACTCAATGACATATTGATGTAACAAAATTTCATTAACACATAACTTATTTAAACAATTTTATAGCAATCACAATTCCATAATTTTTTTACAACCCTAATAATATTTTGATAACTCATGGATCTACTCATATAGAAATCTCATTTCCCCTCTATGTAAAATATCATGATCATCCACCAACCATGACTTATAATATCCTCAATAATGGTATTTCAATATGTTCCTAGATTTTTCACTAGTTGAAGATGCTAATATTCTAGTGAGATGAATGTTGCTCTTGTTAAAACAAATATTCATCTCATACCATAAAAAAATAGAAGATTAGATTAAATATTTAGGGATAATAATAAGTCAGACATTGAATTAGATCCAAGTTTTGGGACCACTAACTGTTAAATGTTTTTGAAGTGTAGTTATGGAAGGTTGAATTATAAATGAGTTATATGATCATAAAAATTAGACATTATATTATTGTGTTTAGTGGGTTGTTTTCAATTTCTATTTTCAGATAGGTATTTTCAACAATGGATAAATGATAGTAGAAAAGGAAAAATAAATGGGATTGTCTATATATAGATGGTTCGGGTCATGTTCATATTTATTCTTATTGTACGATTTGTAGTGTAGTAATGTGTATGATTCATTTCTCCTATTTTTAATTTCTTGTGAATTAATGTGAAAATAATTGGGAACAAACAACATAATGGATTGTATGTACTTAACATACTCCTCTTCTATTTATGTATCATATTTTTCATGGATTTGGAAATGTCCTAAACCACATAAATCCTTTGTTCCTAGTTTTTTGATTTCATTAATTTTTTGTTTTTTTCCTTTTTTTCATGCTCAATGGCTTATATATATAGTACGTGGTGGGGTTGAGAGGTTTTTTAGTTCTATATAAAAGTATTTTTTATCCCTTGTATTTAAAACCATTTAGATATTATTTTTTTACCATTAATGGCTATTATGGTTAGATAATTATGTTTCACTAAATATAAAACAACAATTAGTATGAGCTAATATTTATTAAGAAAATGAAATATATAATATCAAAAGGTAATAGTTTATAATCATTTATTCCATTAAATTTTAATGACAGTATTATATTTCGGAGGGATGGTGTTATAACATGAAAACGTGTGAATATAAAATCATAATAAAATAGATTTTAGAATCTATATGATAAAATTTTGTGATAAAAATTTCAATATAGTTTTGAAGATTCTATTTTTATTGGTAAATCTAGAATTAATTCTAAATATATAGTGAAAATGGATTGACAAAAAGTCATTAGGTGTGATATCAGTAATGCAATCCTAGAACATTGAATTCAACATTTTTAAAGTGAATACAACTTCTAAATTTATTTCAATTAATGCTAATAAATTGAAGAAATATTCCATAATAAAAAAATATTTTTTATTTTTACAAAATTTGATAAAAAGATTTTGTAATGAAGGCCTTTTCCTAATCATGTTAATGAATTCAATTTGATCCAATGTTTTTCTGTGTAATTAAGGTGAAGCTTCTCAATGGAATATGGGAATTTATACTTCTCTCATCTCTACCAGAATTATAATTTATAATAGAAACTACTTTTAGATATATTAGTTTTATTGAAATTATTTAATTTTAGGGGACCCAAGATCAAATTATGAATAAATATTTCAAAATAATTAAAGGATTAATTACTATAGGAATCAGCATTAGTATAAAATAGAATGGATGTTTATGTTAATGAATTTAAAAGTAGAATGTATATATTAAAAGATAATAGTTATATAATAATTCTTTATTTATTATTTCCTCTTCTATCAGGCATGGTAGAAATAACAAGACCATTTTGATTGATTTTCATGAATAAAAGTTTCATTTTGAAATAATTCTTCCATTTCATTTAGAAAAACAAAACCAAATGGGTGGATAATGCTTGGAAAATAATTATTTGTGACTTTAAAGGATTGATATATTATTTACTCTCATGCTTCATTTCACTCCATGACTAAGATTTTGTATAAGAGAAATTTTCTATTGGAGAGCATTGTCAGGTTTCATCTTATAGATATAGAAACAATTAATATTTATGGAAGTGTGATATAAATGTTTGGTTAAGGAATTAATGATTGATGAACTTGTAATAGATTCCTCACATCCCATTTTTATGAATTAAAATGATTTGTATTAGTTATTTTTATGATGAATGATTCTATTATATCTTGGTTGATGGTTTGTGGAAGATCTCACAAGCTTCCATGGTGTTAGACAGTTGTGTGAATGATAAAATATTAAATATAACCAAAATATAAAAGTATATAACACATTCCTGAGCATACACAGCCAATATAATTAAGTTTGTGAGATACCAATATTGAAACATTAATTGTAAAGGTTAATGCACCTTATTTTTAAATATATTTATGAATTTTGATCATTTGCAGTGCGGAGCATGAAAAATTTTCATCATGGGGAATCATTAGAAGGTTTTATTTGATTCTTTTGCAAGGAATAAAAAACTTCGATGCTCAATTTGGTCATTATAGATGAATAGAAATTAATATAAGTGTGTGGAAAGTCATTTCACTGAAGGTATATTCTTGGTGTCACAAAATATTTTTACCCTAACAAGTATAGTACCAGTAATAGTCGATCCACAGGGGAAAAAGTAATTTTTATCTTGTTTAACTTATTTTTTATTTTTGTTTTAATGAATTTTTATGAATTTAAAGTCAATTTTTATAGATTGGATAGAAATAGTGATTTGATATAAGTTTTTATTAACAAATTATTTAACCGAATAATCGCAAATATGGGAAAATTGACTTTGATATAGATAAAGAGATATGTTCTTTGGGGTTATGGATCAATGATATGTTTTTAGTAAATCTAATTGATTATGATGTTGTGTTGTTCATAAAAACCCATAACTTTAGGTTTCAATTTGTAATAAAGTTTCCTTGGTCCGGTAAACTTATATTTAGAGCTGATGAGATTAATTTAATTATCTAGTGGTCAGTGTTTCAGAGTTCATTATTTGGATTTTTCCATTTTGAGTCGATGAATACTTCCAATGGTCATGAAATTGTTCGTCGTTATTCTTCATTTGAATCCCTGAAAATTCTGCCCATGGTATAGTAGACGATTTTCAATGACAAAATGAAGCTATTTAATAATAAGAAGAAGAGGTTAAATGGAATGAACACATTCATTTCAACGAATTTAATTTAAAACTCGTCATCTTCCGCAACCCCAATGTACTGCGTATTTAGTTACACATATAGAAAATAATAAACACAAATCTCTTGATACCTGATGTGGTCATACTTGGAACTTTGAGCTGGAAGTGATTATTCAGTAGATGGTACAATGGTGGTAGTACGGCAGCATAGCCTCTCTTCTTCGCTCCTTCAACCCATTCTCCATAATTTCTCTCCACACACCACCCTCTTAAACTGGAGGCCAAGGCCTACTTTTATAGAAAAAAATAACTACACGGATTGTGGACAAAGTACACAACATGTACTTTTGTCAATGCGCTTTTTCCTTTGTTTTATCTGCCGGTAGGCGGCCTAACACGCCATCTTTGACTTGTAACATGGCATCACTTTGTTGGTAGCTACACACGGCATGTAGCACGTCCATACTTAGTTTTTAGTCTCATTTTTCGGCCACCAACAACTTCTAGAGAGTCTTACACTACGTGTAGACGTTAAACAAGACATGTTCCCTTCAGCCATCTATATGGGCGTGTGGACTTCTTCTCATCCGCCAACTGCTTCTAGAAGTGTTTACATGGTGTGTAAAGTGTGCACACGGTATGTACCAGATTCTGATTACATGGGCATGTACTTGTCATAGTCAATCTGTGTCTGAGTTTGGAAGTACGCATCATGTATATAGGTACATGCCATGAACTTTATAAATTTGGCTCAGTCTCCCCCATTTTGTGTATTTGGCCCTAAATATCCTGAAAATGAACAAGATCACCAAAATCAAAGTATTTTTTCCCTAAGTAGTAAGTAATTGCTGAAAACTTATTCTTATTTTCAATAAAATATGTGAAAATGTATACACAAATTGGGTGCATCAATGTGATCTTATAACAACATATGATATTTCCTATATCAATGATTACATTTATGTGGGTTTTTATCCTTATAAAGGAGTATAAGGTATTTCAAAATTTATACAGATATAGGCCATGTTGGATGATGAGACTATGATGATGATGAAATTAATTAATCCTTATAATAGAAATGAGTCTGGAGGAAATATATTTATATTTTCTATTGGATGAACTTAATTTAGATAGAGAATATTCATCCTAAAACACCCAAATAAAATGGTGTGGTTGAAAATATAAATTAGACACTAAATGTAAGATCTAGGATCTTTTGGTTATGTTTAACATTTTTAAATGGATTTTTATATGAAGTAGATATGTTTACAGAGTATCTCATTAATAATATTTAATCTAAAAAATATGGATAAAAATTCTAGTTAAACAGAGTATGGGAATATTAAATGATTTTATTCACTTGAAATTTTTCGGTACAATCATGTATTCCCATGTAAATGTTAAAGAAAGGGTAAAGTTGGAAAAAAAATCATTGACATGATTATTTATTGGATATAGTTATAATTTTATTTATTTTTGTTTCTAGTTTAATAAAGAAGTAATGTTTATCAGTGATTCAAATTTCCTCATAATTGATGTGATACTATATGTTTATATCTATAACTAAACATATAGTGTTATTATAAACCAAAAAAAATTACCACAATATATTTATAGATGAAGGGAAAGAGTTGGTTTGGTCAGTGGGTCTCTTAGAAGAAATCGTAAGAAGACAAAAAATCAAAAATTAATTATTTGGAAGCTAAAGTGTGATTCAGATTATTAAAATGATTTATTTCACCCATGAAAGAAAAAAAAATTTATAATGGACAACATAATTTAAAATCTATTGCAAAATGTAATGTTGTAATAATGGTAGTTTATTGGGTGAATGGATATAGTAAATATACTTACCCAAATCATAATCTAAGAAAGTCTATAGTAGTGAGAAATTTTAATTGATCTTGGAAGACATGGAGATATTGATAACATAGAAGAAAAAAATAAAGGAATATTTATATTTTAAGTATTTATATTTCAAAAAAAATGTAAATTTGGGACTTGATGGACTTGATAGTCAATGCTAAAAACTACATCATTAAATGAGTGATTATAATGCCTATGAAAACAACATTTTAGATTTTTGACTAATAATTTCAAATGAGGCGTTCTAGATGAAGAGTTAAAAATTTTATGGAGTTATAATTAGTTCCACAATATGAATCCAACATTAATGGTTGATTTTATAAGTATAGACATGGGTGGATGATATTTAGGCACATGAACTATTCACTAAAATGTTAGCTTAACTTGGTAGTGTTCAAGGGGTTTTGGGGGATTCCATTATCTATTTGATGATAAATATATATAATATATGGAAATATAATCCCTAAAACTATCTAGTATTTTCAGTAAATATATATTTTGGGTAACCTAAACAATATGATTTTTTATAAGCTTTTGAGGGCTGATAATTTTGTGTTCAACATCACCATATGTAGTCCCCCATCATTGGGAACCTGTAACTAATTGAATGTTTATTATTACCTTCTCCATATTTGATTAATTTTCCTTATTTTCTATAGAGTAAGGTTTTTTCTAAAAAATATATTTCCACGTGTTCCTTGTTGTGTGTTTCTTATATTTTTCTTGGTTTTATTTTTGGATTTTTCCTTTATGTTCTCAATAGAGTGTGTTGATAGAGTATGGATGGGGCATGAGGAATATAATTTATAGATTCATTTCTTAGTGGATGTTTTTATTTCAAACCTTATAAATCTCCTATTTCTACCTTTATAGGTATAGTAGGTTGTACTATTCTGTAATATTATGACACACTAATGAAATCCTGAAACTTCTCTCAATTTCATTACAAAAAAAGTATTTGTTTTTCCCTCTCCCTCTCTTCCCCTATGTTCATTTCATTATATCTAATATTATTCATTAAATATAAGCATGATTATCAGCATTCCTCTCTAGTAATATGACCACCTAAAAAATATCTATTTTTTATTTCTAGACAAAATAATGAAAATATATCTATTCTTTCTGCCACAAATACTTTATTTATCCATTAGAATAGGTATAATATTTATCCTCATGAAACATTCTAAATATATTGGAAAATAAATATATAAAACCCTATAATTTTTTCATTAAAACTCACTTGAAAATATAAGTACATTAATTATTAAATTTAAAAAGGAAATTTCTATTTAATTTCCCAATTACATAAAGTCAAACTCCGTCAAAATATAAAATATTATTTTTCATTTAAATCAATAAAAAAATTTATTGGGAAATTAAAATACTTTATCTAATTGTAATCATGTAATATTTTATAGGAAAACCATCCAAATAATACTTACATGATTTTTGTGATGTTTAGTATAATCTCATGTCATTAGATCAGTCTTCATGTTACATTTACCTGAACTTGAATCATTCATATATAATCATACCCCAAATGAACTTTACATATACCTAGTCAATTATTAATTAAATTATTCCAATAAAGGATCAAATTATTATTACATTGGTTATATATATATTAGTTTAATATTAAGTGGCCTCCATCATATTCATATGTCACCTTTTAAACATCACAATCAATTAAACATATCTATTTGAAGGAAATTATTACTCTTATGTATCCACATTAAATATATTCAAATTCATAAAAAACATTTGTGTGCTCCCGATTACTCACATGTGATTAGTTCATTCTATAAGATATTCTTATATAGACTTTTATAATTCAATGTTAATATTATAAAACATCATTAATTACTCTTATACTAGGCCTAAAATTTGGCTTTATCATTTTAATATCTCCAAACTTCATTACGCTATTACATAGTTATTCTCTGAAGATTTTATAATATAACTACATCAATATTTTAATAAACAAAACCTAAAAATTTGTAAGATTATTTTTTCTACAATCAACCATTAAATCTCCATTTACGTTTTATTATTAAAATGATGACATGAAATATTTTTTATATTTTTTGGTATGACTTCTTTCCAATATAATGTTCATGTAGATGTTAAAAATAATTTATGATATACACAAGAGAATTGTTCAATTGTTATAAAAAATGGAACTTGGAGTTTTGTTAGAATATTAAGATCTACCATAAAAAGATAAAATTATTTTTCAAGCTTATTTTAAATTTATCTATTGTATTCTATGTTGTATTATAATCTACATAAATTTTTTTGGAAAGTTTATATTATTAAATTTTAAGAATTATTTTATTTCATTCCATTTTATAATTAAATTTTATAAATTATAAAATAAATTAATCAAATTTCTTATTGATTGATTTATTTCATGATTTTTTATCTAAATATAATTTATTATTAGAATTGAACAATGTGTCAGAAGATTTATTATAATAAAAAATTTATAATTGATAAGTAAACAAAACCAATGAAACTTGTTTTATACATATCCTATAATCCTTGAGTCTATAAAGAACCTTAAAAATTAATTTTGATCACATTTCAATTTATTGTAGTCTTGATTATTCCTTAAAATATCTTGTCACTATAGTAATGGAATAATTTTATGATGCCTCAAAATATTCAATATGTGAATATTATTCATCTAAATCTTTTATTTCAACTTAGGAATAAAATATATATACCAGTCTATCCAAATATCTAACAATTTTTATTTTTTATTAAACTAAATTTTGGGAACCCAATTGATTCTAATTATGTTTTTCTATTTTATATTAGGAATAAAATCTTAATTATGTTTTTTTCATTATGATAAAATTTAAAATTGATATAATAATCACCTTTATTATATAAAACTAATTCATCAATGACATATTTCTTATTTTTTGTTATCAATGTTTTTTTAACAATGAGTCTCTATTTCCCCCACACATTAGTTAATTAATATTTTTCTCACAATAATATTTTTCCTGAACATTTATATCTTCTTATAAATCTAGTAAATATTTAATTTAATTCAATAGTGTGTTGGCAATCTTATATACTTTTTATAAATATTTTTATAATTTTACATGTCATGTTGAATTGACTTTTTATTATTATAATCATGTTTACCATTCACCATTGGTTCTGTCAAAATGATATTGAAATCACAAAATTTAACCATTTTTTAAAGTTTTTATACAAATACATGCATCCACTTATATGTTATGATCAAAATATGAATATACCTTCCTTGTATATATTATAAAATATTCCAAAACATTTCATAATTATTTTGATTAGAAATACACTTACAAATTTTCATAAATATTTAATTAAGTCTAATCTATAATAATTTTTCACTATATTTTTATAAATCATTTATTGCGAATTTTAGTACTAGTATATGCAACTTTTTTTCAAAATAATTTGAAATTTTGAACATAATAGGCTTGGTCATGTATTTATCCACTAGGATATTATTTTTCATAAAAGCTACTCAATATTGATGGGGTACATATGGATAACTATATTTTTTCATTATATCATTCATTATTATAAATATCTAATTTGAATTGTATGTGTATTCTTTTCCCTAACATATCCTTGAGTTTAGGAAAAATAGAACATTCTATTTTTCAATGTCTCTTCTAAATATATTGAATTTCCCCGCGATGTAATACTTATTATTTTAAAAAGTTACATTAGTTATAATAATAAATTCATTAATAAATGAATAAATCATCATTTTTTAATAATGTCTCATAGGTAAACATAAATAAAAGTATAATTGCTCAAGCTGGTTCTTCGATTAAATTTTTCCTATCTTGTCACTTTCCCATAATATCTGTCAATTTTTTAATGTTTTATAGACAAGATGTTTTTATACTATTATTTTTCAGATGGTGTATTACAAACTCAAACATAGTAATCTAAATTATTTTTATTTCCCGGGGAAAACCTAGACTCACGGACCATAGATATTTCTCAATTATTACACTAAAATAAAACGAATTTTAATTTTTTTTTATTTTGAAATATATCATCACGGGTATCATCCCAAATTGTGAAATTGGATAAATACTTCAATATATGAATGATTTATGTTTTATTAAATAAAAAAATCACAACGTTATCTCACACTCAATAATTTATACTTTAGACAATCATCATATAATACAGATTTTTTCCTTATTTTTTGAGTATATACCTTTGTTTTACACATTACTTTATCCATCATGGTACTATAATTTAAAAATTTTATAGAGTCACAACTATGAAATTAAATATTATTCAATATGTTTCTCATACTTTTAATATAATATGAAAAAACTATACAATATCCATTTCAATTAATTTCTGTTTATTTTGGAGACCCCTATAAAATATAAATTATTTATTCTATTGTTTTTTTTATAATATTTTGATTTAAAAGGAATATTTTAATTACCCAACAAGAATCATTAATGATATTCCCTTTATTATTACTAATTTTATTAAATATTCTTTTTGTTTCTCATAGAAAATTAAATATATTTTGTTCAAAATATTTATAATTTTTCTTCCCTTTAATATCCATTTTACTCTTTGTAATTTCTTCTTCATCAATAGAGAACTATATATCACTCCAATCCTTCGTTGAATTGACTTCATCACATCTCCCACTTGTTTCCTAAAAATGTTCAAATAACTTTTCTACACTCTATTAAAAAAATTCTTCTCTTTAGTATAATTTTTCATGATATAATTTGTTTCATCACTATAGGTTTATTGTCACTCACCCAACCCTACTACGTGTTACTTAAAATGAAATATTTTACAATCCTATATATGATTTATAATCATATTCTCTAATGTTTAAATAGTTTTAATAAAATATATCTTATCAATACTAGAACATTTTCACTTTAGATATTTTTTAGATATATTTTATTATTTTTCTAGATTAATATGATTCTATTTTATCACTTATTTTGAATAGATAATTTTATTTGAATATTTCTTGAATTCCTTATATATAAATTAGGTTGTTTAGATATTCTCATAAAAGAAAATTTTAAAACAATCCAAATTAAAAATTGTATAATTTGAGTAAACAATTATACATTTATAAGATTTATGGGTCAAATTTTACCAATTTTTATTATTATTATTTGAGATAAAAACATACCTAGATAATCATAAACCATTATTTATCATAGAACGTGGTATCCGGATATTATGGAACAATTCAAATTTCATAATGATTCTCTCCATTCTTAGAATATTTTGATAATTCATCTTGAACTTTTATGGTTGTATCAAAATACTATTTAAAATAAATCAATAAATTTTCATAATTATTATATATTGAATATACATTCAACACTTTCCCTATATTATAAATTTCACCATTCAATTTATATTTTTACTTTATCTAGAATAACAACATATATTTCTAAAATATTGATTTCAAAAACAAATTATTTCTGAACTAGATCATAAAAAACTCCTTCACAAATGTTAGACATGTAGATGGTGACCTATGATGGCTGACTTTAATATGACATAATGGTAGAGATTGATAAAAATTTTAAAAATAACTATATAAAGTGAATCTTCATTTTAAATATTAAACCAACACATTAACATAGAACAACACTATAAACTATGATAAAAATATATGTATAAACATCACTAACTGATTACAAGTTTTATGTGTTATACAAATAAAATGACATTAAACAAACCATTTAAAAAAAAACTACATGTCAATAATCTTCATCATAGGTTATATGAAATGTAAATAAATATATAGACTCTTATAATTTAAAATAACTATCCTTCACTCTATAATATTAGGACCAACACCATATCTAACATTATGATGAGAGTATAAAATTGATAAATAAATGAAAAGTAAAATTTCAACAATACTAAAAGGTTCCTACTTAATAACTCACATGTGTCAATGTAGATAAAGAATAATGAGACCCTAATGATGTAAATATAAAGACATGACCATAAAATCCATATTTATGTAATGTAAAACTATAAAACCTCACCCTTACACACTATCTTTGACATATAAGAATAATATAATATTAAGACTAATTTTCAATATGATATTAATAAAATGTCCCCAAGAACAAAATTTAATGATGATTCATTTATATAAGAAAAATACTATATCCCTGATGAAATTTTATATCCAATATTATTGAAATTAAAATTGGAATGAAACATATTGATAAGGGAAAACAATACCTAATGATTATGATAACTCATAGTCATCAATAAAATATAACATTAATATTGGATATCACCAGGAATACATTACAATATGGATATTTATCATTCTTAATCTAACACAAGTAATAGTCTTGTTGTGAATGGAGATTAAAATATTGATCCATGAATTAAATTGAAAATACAAAATTATATACTCTTAGTCTTTAAAACCTAATAACTAACATTTTCATTTAAATAATAAAAGCATAATTTAATTCAATCAGAAAAAATTAATCAATACATTCATCATGAGATATATTATGCTTCATAATTAAATTACTTTCTATATATTGGTAATATGTCGAATAAAATGATTTCTCAATTTATTCATATATATTAACTTTATTTTTCATCACTATATCCTATATTAATATATTCATTCAACAAATTTGAAATACTAAATTACAACAACCACGTAGAATAACAACTCATATACACCATGTCAAAAAATTTATAATTATTAATCTTCTTCAAATTACCATATATGAACATCTAATTTGAAATTACACATAGAATCGTATTTTAAAAAAAAATATTATCTGACTTTATTCTAAATTCATCTTACATGAAAAAAGGATAATAATAAAAAAAATGATGATTTATTAAAAATTTAAATAAAATAACATCATAATTTAAATTACCCTTAATTAATTTAACCAAACATGTTAAATACAAAAATAATATGACATATCCAAAAAAATAATGAAATTTTTTATGTATACATATAATGAAATGTTTAGGATTTTTAATCATCAAATGTGAATGCTACTTAGTTGTGGACTAAGTAGTTAAGAAACCCAATAAATTTTCATGAGATATATGGTTCAATCCTACATGGATTTAAATTAATGTGATTTTCTCTACTTATTCCTTCCACTTTGGAGGCAACGAGCTGTGTATAGTGTATAGAAGCTCATGCATTATGGATCAATTATTTTCATTGGGGCTCAGACAGATGATAATAATAGTTCTGGGTGGGGGTTTGAGCTTTCAATAATGATTATAAATAAGAGTTAGTGGCCTTCGATGTGAGGTGTGGGTAGAGCTCAATTCTAGGTGATTCATTGACCTCCATCAATGTGCAATCAGATGATACCAATAACACTTTTTTGGGGTTACATCCTTTGACAATGATGTTATATAGAAGAAAATAACCTCTATTAGGGTGTGATCAAATGACAGTGAAGGAGCTTGGTTGGGGTTCATGCCTTCGATGGTGATGGTGATGGTTAAAAGGAGGTGTCAGCCTCTGATGATGCATGAATGGGGCATGATGTTAGGAAATGGACCGAGCATATATTGGGGATGATCATCTCCCACACATGATCCAGACTAGGTAATAGAATTTTAGGCATACATGTTATGTTAAGGATTTTAAAATTTTGGATTTGGATAAAGTATCATGGACCTAAAATCCATGTGTTGGTATAACTCCACACATTAAAAATAGAGATGTTTTATTGGATTCATTAAAAGGATCCTTCTTAATAACCTACCTAAAAAACTAAAAAAACATACCCATCATGAAATAATAATTAAAATCCCATAATCAAAATATACATTCTTCTAATATTTATGATTCATTTCCTTTTATCCCTATATTAAAATAATAATTATTTTTTCTAACATTCAATCAAATCCAAAAAATAAATCTACTTAATCAATTTTCCATTCCACAATATCTATGTAATTAGTTTACCATAATCACTAATTTTCATATTAGTGAAAAAATAGGATAAGTGAAGAATAGTTATATTGTTCTAACCATCTTTCTAAGAATGATTTAATCAAATAATAATAACAAATTAGTCAAACCCTTCAAGAGATAAACATAATCCACCCCTAAGAACATCTACAATCATAATGGTGGTTTGGGGTTAATTATGTAAGTAAATATATATATATATATATATATATCTGTGTGTGTGTGTGTGGTTTAATGATAAAAAATTGATATTTAATTAAATGTTAATGATTGGTTTCATGTTAATTTTTCAATTCACCATCTATACAAGAATAAATTACAAAAATGTCATGAATTCATGTTTTGGATACAATTTCATAAATGTATTATGATTTATCCACTTCATAGAGATTCAAATGTTGGTTATGCACCAAAATATACATGCATATGATGCATAAAAAACTTTCACATCATGATTTTAGTACATTCATATATACATATATCTTGTTGGTATAAAGAATAAAATAATGAAAATGGGTCACACATAATTCATGAATATAATGCATGTATAATATTAGGCATAAAATGAATAAATAACACATGGATCCGACACATGAAGGTGAGTCATGCTGATTAATTATGATTATATGCACTTCAACCTGATAATGCAGGATATGTAAAAGAGGATTCCACTAACCTCCCCACTTATTTTCCTTTTTTAATCCATTATTAATGGATTAAAAAAATTCATTGGACCATTCAAAAAGTTCAATAGTTCCATCTTGGAAGCCTAAATCATGGTTCTATTTTTATGAAACCAGACATGGCCTATGAATTCCACATTCATGATTTAGTGTTTGGTTTCACCAATATAAAGAGAATGAGTTATATTAATAAAGGAGTCTATGATTATCCATTTTAATGATATTAATTACACTAACCAATTTCAATCAAATATTTATTTTATATACTTCCTTCCAAAAGGCTTTTCATCAACATTATTGAAGGCTTGGGTACCCCTTAAAACATATTAGAGTTCTCTTGTAACTAATTGAGAACCATCAGTAGATGTTTCCTTGTTAGTTTCATGAGGATTTGAACAATTAATCCTCATTATAACCATCGAGTGTTCTCCCTTATTCATTTGAGTATATATCTAACTAAATAGAAGAACTATGCATGCTCTGCTTTTTGGGTGCATTCCAATATTCAGGCATGTTAATCTGTTTAGGGAAATACCCTTCCTATTTTAAATTTTTTATCTTTCCTGTGATCATAATATTGTCGTCAAACCCCTTTTAGTTGAATAAGTTATTTCTTTATAATCGGATCATTGGGAATATTTGAAATGTTTTTTAAGAACATGATATATTCATTTTAACCAGTTTGACTTTGTTTGTATTTATGTTATATGATACCAAATTAAAGGGTTTGTTCAATCCATTGGATGTCTAAAAAACACATTTTGACATGATAACAATGGAGATGGAGACAATTTTAGTAGATAATGATACTTTTATCATGGGTTGCATAGAAAAATATTTTTAGTTCTACTCATTGATATGGTGACTATCAATATAAGGTTTGATGTGAGAATGAAATTTGATTGTATGAAAACATATTATAATTATCTATATGTAAGGTATTCACATGAATCAAAATTGTGTAATTAATAATAAATTGATGTGAAACCTATAGGTTTCGTGAATAACATATTTTTCAGGGATAATTTTTAGTATATAGATGTTGATCATTATTTGTTGTAGAAATTTTGAAGGATTTCATACAAATGTAGTATGGGAGTGGAATGTATTGATTAAACATAGTGTGTGTGTGTGTGGAATTTTTAGAATACAACACTTGGGTAGATGAACAGTTACCACATAGACCAATCCCTACATCATGATTTTCTTATGAAGGACGGTACTTAATTGTCCAGGATTTTATAATGGGTTTTTCTTATTTCTATTATCACCACATATAAAGACACCCTCTCTCATACCATCATGCTTCCGTATATGGTGATTCTCTATCTTGACCACCCATATATTATCACACTCTTTCTCATATTCCATATCACACTCTTTTAAACCTTCCCTTAAGACTTTCTAACTATCCCATGATGGTTAGATACTTGTGCGGGCTGGCCAAGGGCTGGAGATTGTTTTGGATAAATAAAAAATTATATTTTGTAATATATAAAAAAACAGTTTATTTTTAAAAATATATATATTTTATGATTTTAGTTAATAAAATAAATATAAGTTAATTTTATGATTTATAAAAGTTATTTCTCAAGACTAATTTAAATATAAATTTCTCGTTTCTTTTCAAAAAATAAATAATATATTTTTTATTAATTAAAAAATAAATAAAATAAGTGGATTATATTGTTTCAAAATTATTTTAAAATAATGAAACGTAATTTTGGAATGTTTATAAAATTTTAAGAATGATTTGTTTATGTAGTTATAATTTTTTGTGGTAAATTATATATATATATATATATCATTGAAAAATTTATTACTAATATCCAATTATTATTAAACAAAAAATATTAAGAATATATTTTTCAAATTTACATAGTTTATAAAATTTTACACGTCATAGAAAAAAGTGTTTTAACATTTAAAAATTTATATTTAATGCCTTTAAATCATAAATAAAGTGTTTATTTAAAAATTATTACAATAAATTAATGAGAACTCATAAAATTAAATAAAAAATTAATATGAATAAAGTAGTTTATATTTAAAAATATGAATTTCCTATAAATAATTAATTTGAAATTGATATATTTAAAAGGGACCTTATTTAAAGATAATATTTATAAAATAATGTTTTTATTATTGATTTGACTAAAGGATTAAATAATTATACATATAAGATTTTTATTAACATGTCAGCGAAGTAAAAGAATTAAATTCCAAAATGTTTATAATTTATAAAATATAAAATATTAAAATATATATTTCATGTAATAAAAAATTTGAAATATTTAATATTAATATCATATACTATGTGTTTATATCGAATACTCTAAATTATCTATAATATTTAGGTAAATTATAAAAACATTTATAGTATTATTATTTTATTAATAGTTTATATATATGACTATCTCATGTATATGTTTATTAAGTGTTCATTTATTTCAAATTTATTATATAACTAATTAATGTTTTATAAATATTTTATAGAATATTAACAATATGTAAGATTTATTTATATGAAAAATAACTTCTATGAGGTTGTGCCTTGCACCACATTTTTGGTGAAACTATATAAAATAATGTTTTTTATCTTCCTTGGGCTATCTTTTTTAGATTACTGGGCATAAGAATAGTTGTGGTATAATGTATGTGACAATTAGGTTATAGAGATATTATAAATTGAATTATCACTTTATTAATATCTCATTGAGAAGAAGTGATTGGGGTTAGACTATTGATTGGATTGTTGGCTTATACCATTCCCTTTAAAGTTGAAGGGGATGTTAATGTGTTTTTGTAGGCTTACTCATGTTGGGTTTATCAATCTCAAATAACTATTTTTCATTTATATGAAAATTTTATATACCCTATTATTATGAAACATTCATATATATATATATATATGTCAATATACTTTGCTCCTATTTGGGGTGAATAACACAAACTTGCATGTTGTGTAAATGTTACACAATAATGTGGTGTGGACACATTAATTTTATAATAAAAATAAGTATTCCATAAATAAATTATTATAATAATCCATACACATCGGAATAAAACCTAAAAAAGATAAAATTTATTTTTATGAAACTTGTTATATATTTAATATGCATATGATGTATATTATGTAAGTGATACTTTGAAAGAAAACTATTTAATATTATGTTTGAGGTACCATTCAAACCAAATCCACTCAAGGACTCAATAATCCAACTAGGGAGTTTTGTGCTACAATATACTACATTTTTATTTCCTTGTGTAAGGAAATCAAGTAATAAGTGACTCTTTTTTGTCTGATAATGTAGTTTTGTGAAAAATCTAAATTATCATGTAGTAATATAGAGTTATATTGTTTTTTGGTGTCTTCAATGGATGAAACAAGTTGTGAAAATCTAACATATACAATACCCAAGGAATAGATATGAGTATATACATATTATTGGTTTGGATAAAGAGTAATGTGAGCAACTAACTAAGAATTATAACTATTATGAATGTGTTGATTCACTTACTAAAAAACTATGTGGTGAGATAATTGATAATAAAAACTTATAACATATAAAATTATGGATCAATTATCACTAAAAGATATAATGTATAGAGAAATAATATTTAGTGAGAGAAAATTAATAAGAGAGTGGTGTCCTATTTCTCTACCTTTTCCAAACCCAAGCTCTTTCAGTATTTCCCGCAAAGCATCCTATGCCATATGGTTTCTGAGATCAATGAAGGATGCCCTAATATGCCTTTATCCTTCAAAGAATTAAACGAAGCCTAAACTCTCCTCTCTCAGACCTTGGGTGCACGATTTCCATAGAAAATTCGATCGATGGACACCTTCGATAAGTTCATTTTCGACTCTTGGGATTTAATAGAGAGGCATATTATGGGTCTGCCCAACAAAAGATTCATTTTGATCTATTTCACATTAGAGGATGACCTAATAAAAGCATGTTCAAGTGTGCCTCATAGCTAAAACAGGTCTCGTTTCTTCCTCCAAATATGGACCTACGACATCCATATGAAGCACAACTCCCCGTTAGTGGAAATTTGGGTGGTTTCCCTAGTCTTCCTCTTCCCTTTCATGATTCTCCAATTAATAAGATTCTTGGGAACCTCGTAAGAAGGTATTTATCCTCTATTCAATGAAATGATACTATGTTCCACCCCACGAATCCTCATGTGTGAATGTAATTGGATGCATCAAGGAATCCTCGTAAGTTCGTTTGGATTACCATACGAGATGAATACCGATGTAGACCAAAGGATGTGTATGATTTGTGGGTTGACTTTTATTTGGACTACAAGCATTTGGGAAACATGTCAGAAACATTTATATGTGGTTCTGGACTTTGGATTAATGCTAAGAATAATATAGTCCCATGTGAGGTTGAGGATCGTGACAGCCCCTCAGGGTTGTATTGCAGTGGCCCAAATGAAGATGTAGATTTAGATTTTCCAGATAATTCCCACATCAAGGTTACTAATAGTATAAGTTTATAGGTGGTAGGTGGGGGTGTCCAAAAAATAAAAGGACACACTTACGGATCCAAAAGTGTTTGATTTTAATGGTTTGTGGATACACGTTATAGGAGCATGGTTCCCTACTTGCACTGAGGCGATTCACGGTGTTGTAGGTGTTTCAGGTGATGGATGTTCCTATGTCTCTGACATTATTATAGGTGTTTTGAGTTATGAATTTTAGTCTCCTTCTCAACGTGAAGATGTCCAACTAGATAAAATTCATTTTTCATGTGTGGAACGTATTGGTGCTCCTGTTTCTGGGCCACCGTGTGGAGAAGTCATGGTTCCAAAGCCAACACTGGTTTATAAGGTCAATCCCAAAGTCTCTGACATTTTTCATTGATTGAAAAGTGTTTTGGTTTTGAGATTCATGTAGGAGGATGTTTATGTGCCTCTATGTTGTAAATATAAGGAGGCTCATTTGGACGCTACAAGGATGTTGCAGATGGGTACATACAATACAGTCAAGGAGTCTGCGATGAATGTGGGAGTCTGCGAGGACCATGAAAATAGTGAGGATTCCTAGTGTCTGGGTCTGGAGGACGGATTAATGAAAATCCATTTTATGGGGTGAGGTTTCATTAAAAATAATCTTGATACAAACCCAAATAGGTCACGCAGGTGTGACCTTCTTATGCTAAGAAGGTTAAATCAGGGGGTTTGAATGTGAACTCACAAAACCAGTTTGCAGCGTTAGGAGAAGAGGATTGTCATGATAGTGGGAAAATACATGAGGTTTACCATGGAGAGGAACCCTCATGTTGGGACCATGTTGGATGGAGAAGGAAGTAAGAAGAGTTTCATGTTATAGAGTGTTGTCTTTTGTTGTCAACAAAGATAAATAAATTTTCTTTGTAATGGACACAAAATCAGACGATTCTTTTCTGGTTTGTATTTCACAAATATTATATGTTTGGAGAACTTGTGATGAAATCCTTATAAAGAAAGGGGGAGTAAATGTGATTCCATTCATAAGAAGTTTTGATTGGAAAGAATGATGCTACTAGACGATAGTGAAGTTTCAGCAATTCCCATTAAAAATCTAACAATGCTAAAATTTGTCGATCAAAGGATACATATCACAATAGTGTATTTTGTGATGAAAGATTAACAATTTTTATGAGATACAGTGAAGAAATAACATGAAAAAGGAATACATGATCTGGGGGTGGCACAAAAGAATGCAAGTTTGAAGATGGCTTAGTATGTTTCCTACTAGTGGAGTTCCATAATCCGACCCTCAAAATCAGGAAAAGGAGAGGCTTGTGTGAAAGATTGGGGTTTTTCACGTAAGACTGGTTTTTGTGTGCAAGATTGAAGGTCGTTTTGAATCTTGCATGCAAGGGTTGATTCGAGGTCCAAACATTTTAAAATGGAAAAGTATGGAAGTGTACAAAAGATTAAAAAAGTGCCTAAAAGAAGAGGGTGGTGTGAAAGAGACTTATGCGCTAAAGGTGACGTAAAATGGGATTTTGCACGTGAGGATTGATTTGAGGTCCAAACATCAAAAAATGGTAAAGTCATGAAGTGTGAGAAATAATCCAATAAGTGAACAGAAAATAAGGTTGTCATGAAAAGCCCTGCGCGCCTAAGGTGACGTCAAATTGGGTTTTGCACGACGTGTCAGGATCCTGCGCGTCACATATGGGTTTTTACGCAGAGGGGTCAATGAGGTCTATAAATAAGAAGTGACCCCCTCCAACTATATAGTATTGACACACAGAGAAATACCGAGCTCTGAGGTGCGGAAAAATATTAAGAAAAGGAGATTGTGCGAATGAAATAGAGTTGCGTGAAAGAAGGAAAATTTGCGCACAAGAAGAGAGTTGTGTGAAAGATTAAAGTTGTGTGAAAGGGGTGTTTCATGAAAAAAGTTTAATCTAGAGTGTGTGACATAAAAGTTGCATGAAAGACACCTAAAAGGGGGGATGAAATATTTGGGGTCTTCACACATATTTGGTTGTGTGTTAGATAGTTCTTACCAGCTTCTGGGTAAGAAAATAAAGATTTGTACTTCAAATAATACATCTGTTAAATTATAAAGAAGCACCAAAATACTGTAATTCCCTATTTTTGATAAGAGGGTCAACATGTGCTTGAATATTGTTTTCCATGTGCTACACTAGTGTAAGGGTATATCCAACTCATTGTATTCCACACAAAGGATTTTTTTCAAGTGGATTGTGTGGTACTGGATTATTTTTGTACCATAACAAGGATGTAGCTACTCTTGTTGAGTAGTGAACCTTGTAAATCTTGTGTTTCTATGGTTGTGTGTGTTCATTAGGGAGGAAACTCTTTAACAGGAGGTGAATGTTGTTTCAAAAAGAAGGAAACATAAAAAGAAAAATATATCACTGATTCACCCCCTCCCCCCACTAAGTGATACTTGGATCCTGATTGGGAATATCACATCAGTGGTTGAAAGAGCACCTCAATAGGAAAATAATGATTCTTCAGGAAACCTTGCTAAGTCCAAGGAGGTTACCATTGTCAAGGACTACTTCAGATCATTTTCGTGGCAGGGCAAGAACACTATTATGGATTCTGACAGCTTTATTAAGAACATCAAGAGTATGTGACGTAGGAAAGAGTAATCTTACCTACCAAGCCCTCCTATGGAACGGTCTGCATATAAGGGATAGCTTCCTACGAAGGTCCCTAGTACTGTAGAAAACATATCACCGAGAAAGTGCAACAGTTCTGCCAAGCATGTGGTGGCCGACACCTCTGATATTTGGGTGTCCTCGGGATGTGAGGATGTTGCCCATGCCACTTCATTGAGTGGTGGTAAGGTGAGGATGAATCTTTGGCAGTGTGTGAAAGGATCCACTATTGACCCTCAATGATAGATAATCATAGTTCTAAAGCACATGGATCTACTCATGGACTCAGATGATATAATGATTGAGGAAGTTTTGGATATGAAAACATTAAATAATATGGGAAGATTTCATTGTGTGACCACTACTAAGGAGCAAGGTGATTTGATTGATAAGTAGGCTCACATCTTTCTTAGAGGCTTCAACATGGGGATGATTAACATGGAGGAATATAGGAAATCCTAGGACAACTTGGAACATCTATATGATAGAACCTTAAAGGGATACCGAGACTCTCAAGTAAATTTTATTCCCTAGATATTGTTTAGGTATATTGATTCCAATCATCTCAAAAAAAATTCAACAAATCTAGAGTATCTTTTGGTGTTTAAACTGATAATTGTGAGGGTTATCACTTTCCCCCTTAGAAGTCTCTGATAAAAAAACATTATGTAAGATATATAATAAAATTTTTGTGGTCATGAATGGAATCAGTGTCATCTAGTTTTACCCTAATATAATTTTTGGATAAATAAAAACTAAATAGAAGTAACTTTATATACTAGTGTTGGATCTGAAAAATCATTCTCAATCCAAATTCTATATTTCTTATTTTGGAAATAATAATTCCAAAGAAACCAACTAGTGAAGATATTCTACAAATTGAGTGAGATTCCTATAATAAGAACCTAAAATATTCCCTAGTGTTTTTGAACTCATTATTCACACTATGTAATATATTCCAAAAAAAACATGATACTATGGTTTCCTATAGCATGATAGGAATTTATAAGAGTATCAATCAAGAAACAGATGTACCAGAAAGGTATAAAGTTTCAATGGGTCACCTTTAAAATATAATGGTTAAATGAACTATAATTTATAATAATGTTCTCAATTAGATTGGGTATTTAAATGATTTAGAAATAACAGGTTCACCTCCTAAATTTAAGAATTCCATAGATTTCATTATGTAGTCGAAATTGGAATGCTTATGATAATTGTTTTCAATTACGATGTAAATGAATTCTATAAAACATTACCTAAAGTCCCCAATATTTTTTGGATAACTAATTTTTAAAAAATAGTCCTAAGATCAAGTTATATATTGGTTGTGTAAAAAAAATTATGGTAAAGTTATAGAATGAAAATAGGATACTAAGATTTCTAAAAACATGTTAAATTGAAGATGATGAAGTAGAGACAATGTTATCATTGAGGAGAAAATTATATAAGAAAATTATTTGTTCAAAATACTTAAAAGGCCATATAAATTTGTGTAGTGAGTTTTTTAACACCATAGACCATGGATCCTAAATGGAACCTATGAATGGGTTCTATATGACCTCAGTTTCACCTACTATTATCGTAGATGATGGTTAATATATGTGAGGTCCTAACATAGTCCTAGAAAGACTTTTCCATTTAAAAAAACCAAGGGTAATGCCTAAATATATTGAATATTTGAAATGAATCGTCCATAAGAAATGTACCCCAAAAAACCAATAGGAATAAATTGTGATCCCCGTGGTCCCATTAATGATTAGATAATCAGCATCTCAAGCCTAACCATATCATTAAAAATATTTTATCATGCCCAATTTAGTTATATCACTAGTGGATTACCTATCCATTATATACATCAAGTGCCTCATCTCACCCACAAAAGTTCCACCCATGATATCTCACTTATAGTGGATCAAGGCCATAGTATCATCTCATCCACCAATTCCATCGACTAGTATAATAATACCTTTAGAAAACACAGGAAATGAAATATAGTGAATGTGAATTGTCTAATATATCACCAAATAATCACTATGGAATGGTCTCTCATGAAATAGTTCCACACATAGAGCATATACCATGGTCATTATTACCCTCCTCACCCTCTAAGGGGTCATTTCATCACACCACCACAACATAGGATTTGATTGTAAACTCAATCACTTAACAACCACATAGAAAAATCACAACTACAGAATAAAAAATACCATAATATTAAAATCTAGTATTACATAAATCATGAAAGCATTGGAAGATAGTGAATTACCCACATAATTTCAAAAAGACCAAAACCAACTCACACCAATCCTTTTATGATTTCTTATAAAAACTAGTTAATAAAATACTTTTTACATTTATTAAAAAAAGAAAAATGTTATATACTACTCAACTAGGACCTCGCCAAAAATACCATCAAAACTTATTTTAAAAAAACTTCTTTTAATTTGGAAATCCCATTTCAAAAATTATTTCTCAATTAACCTATTTTCCCTTGAAATTCATGTTCAATAGTACCCCATAATAAGATGAATTTTAAGAATGAAACCCTTTAATATATGAAATAAAACACATTCAACCATAAAATCCATAACGATGTTTATTGGTACTTGTTTAACCTTGTTGTATCCACCGCACCTTTTACCAAGATGTATGGTCCATGATGAATATTATGCCAATTTGAGTTGATCTCACCCTTATAAAGAATTCACACAATTCATGATACATGATGAAATATATAGTAATGATGGAACATGGACATAAAATAAATAGTTGAAAAAGATACATTAGACATTCAAAACCTTCCACCTTAATTGATGATTCATAAATTAATCAAATCTTTTTTTAACATCCATCAACTCAACATTCACCAATATCATCCATAAACACCCCAAAAATAATTAATTAATCGATTTAAAATAAAAAAACAAAATTATAATAATCAACACTAAACACATTGGGTGATCTAATAATAATAATTACTAAAAAATAGGGTATTCTCTACTCCCTTCATGCACTAAAACCTAATATATGAAAAAACTACCCATTTTTTAACCCAAAACAATAGTTAATTTCACCCAAAATCATAAGAAACGTAATGAAATTATAAATTGTGGCATATTTTGTTTCGTATGATGAAATTGGAATGATAATGGCCTATCAGAGACAATTCTAAATGCTTTAAATGAAATCCATTTAATCATGATGATTTTTCCATGCCACCTTAGGTCCTCAACCCCATGTATGAGTCATTCATGGTGTCTTCACTAGACATCATTACCTAAATGTCAGTTTTCTGTAATTTTCTATAACCTCACCACTTGATCATTTCTTTACATCCTCTAAAACAATTGATTAATCCTCTAATCCATGGTTTTTATAATTAAAACTCTAAATAAATAAATAAAATCAAATTTAGTAGGAAATGAACATCCCATTTCATAATGGGTCATTACAAGTCTACTCAATGAATAAAAGTTATAGAAATAAATTAAACTATTTTGAACGATATATGATATCAATTGTATATTTTTCAGGTTTTTTAAATATGTAAATGTTTTGAATTAAAAAAATAAGATAAGGTTTTAACTTGAAGTTATAGAGTATGTAGTTGTTGCACTAAATACGTGGATGCAAGGAACACGTAATGTTGGGATGATTCTCTTCATGGATGTTTATTTTTTAATCTAATTTAATAGCTTATAAACAATTGTTATTTGAATACATGAGGTAATTATTTTGATACTTATATTCTTCCACTAAATTTTATAATATAATTTAAAATGTTATAAAGATAAAATAGTTTATACAAGATAAAGTGTCTTTTCAGGTCAATTTTGAAATATAGTAAATGTGAATTCCATCCACTGTGGTGTATTTTAATAAATAATGTCTTATTTAGAAGTAAATTCCCTAAACACATAGAATAAAATATCATATAGGGGATCATTAGTTTTTTTATTTCTTCCAACTAAAAGTGAAAGAGTGAAATTAACTTAATGAAGTGATGTTTTTGTGTCAAAGTAAGATATTTTGAGAATAATATGATGTCAAAGAAGTCAGTGGGAGAATATTTGAACTTATAGAAGCTAGAATTTAAAAAATTAAAATATTATACTAGTCTATATTTAAATTGATTCTTCACTTAATAACCTATATAGTATTGTATATTTGATAGTAATGAAGAGTTTAATGAGTTAAATTTAGTTAAGATATTAATGTGAATGTCACTTTATCCTAAAAGAGTATAAGATATGTTGGTATATAACAATGTAGAAAAATTATATTATTTCAATTAAAATACTAATGGTATGATGATGGTATTAATAATATAAATAATTATCTATTGAAGTTATAAAATTTTGTTATGAAGATAAGGAGTTGGAATATGTTCAACGTGGTTAAAATTAGGAATATCATTCTTAAGTCTCACCACAATACAAACTAGTTTACTTCATAGATTTTATTCACTGTTAATTTAGTGGGAGATTTTTGTAAGGATTCTATTTAGAGATATTACATAAATTAAAAATAAATTAATTTAGATATAAATCTCATCACTATAGAAACAACATGAGGGTCATATAGAATCTATGGTAGTGAAAAAAAATATAAATTGGTTATAATTGTTGTAAATGTATCATGTTATTATACTAAATCAATATCTATTTATCATTCATCCGTATAAGTTTTTTTATCTTAGAAAGATGGTATATTGATAATAACCCCTCAAACTATAACTTTGTGTCGTCCCTAACCATTCATCATCTGCTTTATAATAGGATGTGATGATATATAAAGGTTGGCTAGATTAGTGTAACATCCTTGAATTTTAATATATGTTTTTCTTCAAATTTTTTGTTCATTAGGTTCCATTTTATTTAAATATATAGATTAATAAGTGTTTATTGGGACCAAGAATCAAAATTATGAGAAATAAGTGGTCGAAATAGCTAAATTGATGTTGCTAGAGGTCCACCAGCAAGCCAGTCCAGCACCACTAACCATCTATTAGCCTATGTAGTAGGTATGTTATTCTTCAGTTACAAATATCCATTAAGTGGAATATCTAAGATATATATAGTTCTTTAGATTCCATAAAGAATCTAGTGGCTAGGGATGGGTCTCTGGGGTCTGATTGAAACCACCAACCAGCTGTTGAGGCCAACCAGCTAACTGGTTGTTCCTAGATTCCTCGATCATTGTGGGTGATCTCATAGTTTTTCTATAACATGGATTATTTTTTATGTCTCCGTATAATTAAATCCCATTCATCAATAATTACCCAAAAAGATCTATTTTAATGGATTTTCCCACTAATTATTCTCTCTTTGGAGCTCCAGTATTGGATAAATTTTTTGACTCCCAAATGGCATGTTCCATCCATTATAGCCTGAATATTCTCCTTATCAAGAGATGAATCACAAATATATGCTACTTTGGGTGAATTTATGAATTATATCATGATCTAATATATAAATCATGTTTTATTATTGGTTAGATCGTGGATCTTAAAATTTTCATTCTTCCCTTGAATAGATATAGATCTACCATTAGTATCTAGTCTTATTTTTAATGTTAATATATTTTGAAGAATACATTGTGTTCAAATTTTTGAAAATTGGTTGTGTAATCCTAGTTTTTATGAGTTTTAATTTGTTCTAGGAATCAATTCAGTGTCAACATGCATTGGTGATGAAACATTGGATTTACATTAGAACACTTGAGCTAGTAAGTCATTATCACATAAGTCCCTTAGATAAGGTTTATTGGAAAGGTTGGGATACATGTGAATACATGTACTACCATGAAAATAATTCTGTGGTATGGTACTACTTTTAATTTTTAAATGTTGTGAATTATTCATGTTCATAATACATATGCTTTATTTTCAAGGATTGTTTCTTCAGTATTATTCCCTCTTGTGTTTTAATTCTTGGCCAACAATGTTTTGTGCCTTGTATCATGTTGGAAAATGTATCATTGTGTCTTGGTTAGCCTCTATAGATGGATCATGTGATGGTATTATGTGGTTTCAAATATGATTATCCATCTTGGATATATTTCATGGGAAGGAAAATCTTGTGGCTCTAAGAAGATAAGGGAGGGTCATGATAGAGTTGTGCTCAAAATTGAGGTTGGTCCAGGGTTGTGATGGATTTGTGGCCTAACCCCATTGTGGTATGGGAATGATCACATTTTTTTCTAACACAATGATTTCATAGGGTTATGGTTGATTTTTGGCCTGATACGTGGCTAGATCGATTGTGTTCCATAATCAATGCAATATTTGGGTGTTGTGGTTTAATTTGATGTGTTATGAAAAATGAAATATTAGATATATCCTAGACATTAAGGGGGAATGATTGGGGTTTGTGGCTTCCAATTCAGTGTATGAATGATTAAAATATGTTTGGATACTTATTGTTCATTTTTTTCTATCATGATAAACACATTAAAATACATGTTCACTATGTATGTGTATCGTGTTGAAAGTGCATATTTCATGGTTCAAGATCCAACTAATGACAAGGGGTCTACATAAATGTTTTTTAGTGGGTGTAGCATGAAATATAAATTAAAACCCATGAATGAATACACACTATTTATAAAGTGATTATTTATTTTCATTATCAGTCATACCTTGTTGAGTTACTATACATATATTCTTTTGGATTATTTATACAACATTTATTACATTTTATAATAGTAGAATAACACACTATTGGTTTCCACTGAGATATTTTTGGATGTTTATTTAAAAATTGAAATTATTTTTATATTTGATTAATGATACTGAGGGAAAATCATTCTATGGAACTATTCAGAACATCGCCACTAGTAAAAATCATCTTTCAAATGGGAAGTTTTACAAGAGGGCAAATGGATCTCCATAAATGGTTAGATGAATCTGGATGGGATGAAACAAAGTGTTATTAAGGGAGGGTTTTATTTCATTTCATTTATTTCTTCTTGAATATGTTTGGGGAATGGTATAAATATGACATGTTATCAGGAACTCAGGTAGAGGATTAAAAGAATTGATTGGATAACTCTTATAAATAACCTATGAGTTATGTTTGATGGTATTATTATTACAAATTATGGAAATATAGTTTCATGTTCATGTCCTATAATTATTTTACCATATTTTATGGGGTATGGGTGATTCCATGAATTACCACTAAGCATGTAGGATCACATATAATGTATATGATTTCATTTCACAAAAAGTAATCGAATTAATTATATTTCATTGGGAATTTATGACAAACTATTATTTGGTATATCATTAATGAAATTTTAATTTATTAGACAATGCAAGATATTTTTTGGGAAAATAAAACAATTACTATTGTGTTGTAATGTATTACTTGATTTGGGAACTAGGTAATGTTATTGGGTTTATTCCATGTTGAAATGGGTATAATCTTAGGATGAGTCTTTATATAGTGAAATTGTTCTGTGCATAATATTTATTTAGTATTTTGGTTCTTTATATTATTGATGGAGATTCTATGAATTTGTCTTAATTTATGATTTTATTTCTATAATATCATCTTAGAGGACCACCTAGGGAAGTGGTTCAAGATTATTGTGCAAGGGAGGTATCACCCGTAGTTCCTCCAAACAAATTAGACAATACTACTCATATGAAATCCCACCTTTTTTACATAAAATCGTAATTAAAATAACAAAAAACACGAGATATATAAATATTTTTTCATTGAAATTAGATAAATAATATATAAACTCATAAAAAATTTATACAAATCAACATGAAATGTATATTAATGGGTTCACCCTTAGTTACTTTTACTGCATATCATATCTTGGGTACATACATAAAAGTAAAGGGCTGAGAATAAAGCCCAATAAGGGAATAAGAAAGGGGAATATATAACATATGATAGGGAGGCATACTAATAAGAACATGGGGTATAATAGTATGTAATCAAAAAGAGAATATGATACCCAAGAAAATAAATAAAAACATGAATCATTACATGGATATGTTGCTATAAATTTTAAATGAGATATTCATATAAATATTTCCAAATATTATCCCCAAGATTTAATAAAAAAAATACCATTTTTATTCACCAAGGTATCATAAAACATTTCACCTCTAGAGATTAATTTCATTACCCAAAGCATCAGATAACTAGAAGGGTGTACCATCCATATTTATTAATTAATTTGTGACACATAGATCCTAAATAATCATTTCATTAATAAAACATTGAGAATAAATAAGGGTTATCTAATCAAAATCATAGTGTAAAAAAGTGGTTAAACACATTATAATGACATTGTTATTCTCCAATGAAATGGGAATGTGGGATTCATATATAAAAATATAGAAATAAATAAAACATTTTTATATCGATGTGAATACCATTGAAAAAACATGGGGTTTGGGGATTCCTGAAAACAAAATAAATTATAATTTATCAACTAAAAGTGTTATATTTGAGGAGTAAATTAAGTAGAATGACGGGTATTAAATGATGTTTTAGAATAAAAAATGATATAGGAATATGGTATATAATTGATTAAAAAATATTTAAGTTTTAATGTTATGATAAAAACAATAAAAAAAATGATTGTAACATACCCTTTAGAAGATGTATAAAAAACAACCATTTGAATTAAAATGAAAGGGATGATATTTCCCTTACCTTGAGGATTTTATACTAAATTTTTTTGTTTTGAACCATTGGAGTATAAAGAATCCTTGGGCCTACCATGGTAGGAAAATCACCAAAACATCATGAAGTATTTATTGTGAGTTAAGGGGAATGGTGAAATGGGTGGTTATTTATAGAAAATGTAGAGGGATTGTTTAATAATTTCCATATAATGGTCTTGAAAGTCTTGGTTGTGGAAAATGAAAACACATTCTCTTATCCATGGTTTTTTCCCATGTTTTTGGAAATTTGTGTGCGATTTTATGAAATTTAAATCCACTAAAACTAAACACTATTTTTAAAAACATTTTTCGTCATGGAGAAGTAAACTTTCCAACATGTAATGTTTTTAAAATAAAAATTTTCATTTTTATACATTTTAAATTTACTTCTATATTATGAAATTGATTAAAATATATTAAAATATTATATATTAATAAAATAAAATATTTTATTTTATGAATTTATCTTTATTAACTATTAATTAATTATGAATATAATATGAAGTCATAAAAAATACTAGAAACCCAAAACTTATTTTTATTACTCATGGGAGAATATATTATTTTATTGAATTCTCATAAAATCTCTCAATCCTAATTTAATCATGATTATTTAAAATATGAATATTATTTTATCATAATTTTTTGTCTAAATATTATAATTTTGGCTTCTAAATATATAAATCATTATTTAAAGAAAATAGTTTTTTTCATGGAAAAATAATATTTTTGAGACATATAAAAATTTCCTATGACACTGTGAAACAATTTTATAATTTATATTTAAATATTTTTTTAAATATTTTTTGATTAAAAAATATTATTACAAATACCTCAGTATATTATAAAAATGTTAATCATTTGTAGATTAAAAAAATGTTTTATTTGTTTCTAAAAATCTATTTATCACCTTTATATTAATTAAACATATATTTTATTAAAAAAATTATTAGTTAATTCAAATTGATGGAATACATTTTTTACAATGAAAATAAAATTTAAGTAACTAAATCCTAGAAATAGAAATGCTTATAACATTGGTGTACTTCATATGGGTATGGTTTGTGATGGATGTAGTTTCATGGGGTGGAACATCTAACATTTAATGAGTTTTAATATCCACTAATTTGAACAACTCCAATAAGTGATTTCATTCAAGATTAACTTTTGGATGCTCATCTTGTGTTTAGACCAGGTCGAACCTCGGTGACGCTACCTCCCTCCCATGTTCTAACAATTGGTCTTCAAATGTTATGAATCTACTGGATGAGTCCATCATTTCTCTTACTATATCAATTATAATTCTGCATTACTAATTATAAAAAACTAATTATAATGATAAACTTATCACCCATGGTTATATTTTCAAAACATCAACTATAAAAAATTTTATATTTAGAAACACTCATATAATGGATGAATCCCTTTGACCACATTTCCCATAATTCCCAATAAACATCACATCATTAATTCACTCAATATTCAAAAAAATCATCCTACGGTTTTATGTTAATTTCATAGTATTATCATTGGTTTACTTATTTTTTGTTTCAAATGTACTGTCTTCTCCACTTAGATGATTATTCTAGTAGATTTTTTAGATCTATATTTTCCCATTTTAGCTATAATATTTTATATTTTATTCTAGTTATAAATTTTTCCATTTTTATTTGATTCATATATGAATAATGTAATTATATTTTGAAATTATATTTTTTTGGTTTCTCAAAATTTTTTACATGTATAATATTATATAATATATTACTCACATTTATTTTGGAAATAGTTATCATTCAATAATTATGGTTCATTACATTTTTTCCCCTTAATAAATTTCATCCCTATAATTTCAACTAATTATCTCAGTTAAGAAATTGTGAGTATGATTCTATCTCATTTCCTCTTATGGTTTCCTTTTTTAGTTTTTATATTTATGGTCTCTACACATCACTTATAAAAGGTGAGTTATCTTTTTTCACTGAACATTATAACCATCCTAAAAGTTCTCTACCAGCTGCTCCTCATAATATTGTTAATATTCTCTTTATACCAACTTAAAATTGTACATATGGTAGATCAGTTATGTATGAAGACATCATGAACTTGATCTATATTTTGTGGATGTGTTGTGTGATAGGCATCCCCTCCTCTATAAATATGGATTTCAAAGGGTCCAATGTTACTAGGGATAATCCATTTCTTTCCCAAACAGATGAATCTCTTATGTTTTGATATCCAAAGGAGAACACTCTCTCCAACATCAAACATCATGTTATTTTGATGGTTTTCATAAAATATATTCTACTATGTATGGGAATAATTTATATATTGTTGGATGACATGACATATTTATGTCATCTCTTGTATAAGATCAGGCCAATGTAGCTTTCTCTCCCCAACTTCATCCCTAAAATTAGAAGTTCTACATATTTTCTCATATAGAGCTTCATTGTGTACCATTTGAATACTCAAGTGTAATATTTTTTGTATAATAACATAACTAATGGGATTTTTTTTCAAATCAACCTTTATATTCCAATGTATAGGTTCATAACATGTCTTCGAGTGTATTCATTGACCATTCAAATTGGTCATTATTTTGGGTATGATAAACAATAATAAAATTAAACTCTGTATTAAAATAATTTTGATGTATTATATAGATTTCAGATGTCATCCTTGTATCCATATCTCGGAAATTTGGTGAAGTGATAAATATTCATGAATAGCGATGGATTGGGAAGTATTTTTTAGTCAATCCACTATAACCTATATCTCATTGTATATTTTGAATGTTATTGGGAGACCTATGATAATTCCCATAGTGATATTGTCCCACGTCTATGTTGGTATGGGTAGTGGTCATAATACCCCATTAAGAAGTGGTTTCTCCATCTTCAATTACTGACACACACAGAAGAATTCAATGTGGTTATCAATCTCCATTTTCATATTATCCCACCTAAAATAATCTTGAAGGTCCCTATATATTTTATTTTTTATAGAATGTATCGAGAATTAAGATGTTTGGGCTTCATCTTGATCTCATTCAATATCTTTGGGATATATAGACACGTATCCTTGTACAAAATTTCATTAATAATTCTTAATCAATATATAACTCCTAAAACATCCCATTCTTCATATCCTCTATCCATTTTTTATCAAAGGATCCTATCTTTCATATCTTATGATATTCTCTAGTAATGATGGTTGATAAATCAATCAATATAGGGTTGATGATTTCAATTACAATACGATTCCCATATCCGACCATACTAGGTACTTTTTCATGACCTGTCCCCCAGGGCCCATGTCGTGACTACCCCAAGCCTGCCTTCCATATCCCAAGGGCTGGCGATTAGCACTAAAAGGCGTTTCTCCTAAAACTGGGAATGGATTTCCTTTATAACATATAAACTCATAAAACCAAGCACACATCAAGATACGAACACAAGAAAACTATATTACCAAAAGAATGATGAAAGTAAAAGGGTCTAGAATACAATCCCAACAGTAAAGGTACAAGTACAACTAAAATACAATACAACTGAAGAAAGAGAAAAGACACCTACTGGATCGTCCTCCAAGGTTTCTACATGAAGGGTAGGTACATATCACCTCCATAGCACTCCACGTCCACCTATCTCCCCTACATACCGACACGATGTATGGTCCTCCTCCAACTATCTTCCAGTCCTGGTACTCTCAGCCATAGTCAGCGTTGTCCGCCATCTGCATCCAACACAACAAGGTGAGGGAATATCCCGTGCAGGGGTGAGTATAACGATACTCAGTAGGTACCCCAAGACCCTCAAGGTCTCACAAAATCCACCAAGGATAAACCACAAAGAATGAAATCAACGAAAAACCTTACTTAGGTATGTGCCCATACATATACCTAAGTTATCAATTAATCCATCACAATCATGAGGAAAACATGGGGGTACTGACTCATCTCACACTAGTATTTATTATAGGGGTAGTAACAAGTAACATTTCGAACACCTCGGATGGTGGAGAACTCCTTCTATATCGAGTATAGTGGTCCTACCACGTCACACAGAGGCGCTTCCCACTAACCTTGGACTGTTGATGTACTCCTCCTATCGAGTACCATGGGTCTGCCGCGTCACGCAGAGGCACTCCCCACCGTGGGTCTCTCGCATCACACAGAGGCACTCCCCCTCAAAGAATACAAAGGTACTCCTCCTGTTGAGTACCGTGGGTCCACCACATTACATAGAGGCTCTCCCCACTGTGGGTCTTCCGTGTCACAAAAAGGTGCTCCCCACTGGGCCTGTCAAGTCACTCTGAGTCGAAACGTTCAGCACTCGTCAAGTCTCATCCAGCTACTAGGTCTCGGCATTATGCTCGCCCGTCTCCAGGAGGATCCACTCTATAAGCTACTGGTTGATATTGAAACTGTGAAGAAGTCCCAGGGAGAAGTATCTCAGAGCTCCCCTAAATCATAGAGATCTCAACACAACAGACGGTGCGTTAATCGGACGCCTGGTCTGTGTGTTATTAGCTTTTTAGTCCTCGGGGCCCGGTTGGATTCGTGCTTGATCCAACATGACTGTTGCCCATCTTAATACAAAATTCCAGTGGGGTATACTCAAAGGGACCATCTCACTCCATGATTTCCAAGGATTCTTACAGTTCATAAAATGGATGTCTGGTGCCAAAGTTATAGCCAAGAGGATGTAATTGTGTCGTAGTGGGCCCAGGTCCAGTCCGACCCGATCAGACTGACTTAGCCTGACCTAGCTTAGGCCGACCCGGTTCAGGTTGAACCAGCTGTATGGCCTGACCCCCTGGGCAGCCCAGCCCGTTGGGTTTAGCCCAACCCGCTTGGTGGCCCGGCCAGCTGGGTCCAGCCCGGCAGGCCACGAGGGGATGCGGGTGGCCGTGAGGCTACAGGGAGGCAGTCCGGCCATGGGGTGGTGGTCCGGCCGCAGAGCGGTGGTCTGGCAGCAAGGTAGTGTAGAGACGCAGACGGCGGTGGTGTTCACGGTCAGCGTGAAGGCTATGGGGCAGCGGTGGTGGCCACGGGGTGGCATCTTTGCCTTCTTCACGGCCGGCGGCGGTGTCAGCCGTCGTTCTCATGCCTCAACCATGGATGGTTATTGTCGTCCTCCATTTCTAAGAACACCACAATATTTGCGGATGGTTTGGGCCATATTTACTTGGCTCTTACCCCCCGCATTAGGGTGGTAGCATATGGCTCATCAAGAACATGTACATGAACACCAAATCTTATCCTCCCACAAATATTGTTCCCAACCCACAAAAGAAATAGAAGAATGTGAAGTGATAAACCTAAAGAAATAACACATGCCTCATTCGCTTGATGATGTTGACGAGGTCTCAAGGAAGAAGATGAATTGTTGGGAAAATATGGACATCGGTGTCATTGGAGTTTTCCTAGATTTTCGGTTCGTACATCGTTGGAGATCCTTCGACAGAGTTTGGAGAAGAAATCATCGAAGGAGAGGCTTTCTTCATTGGAATTCTTCATTGGAGAGATTTTCTCCCAAAGCTCTTCCTCTCCAAATTCCACAAAAATTAAAATTTATCCCCAAAAAAATGATTATGTGATCTATTATGTTTGTTGGAACATAATTCAAATTGGGTTAATTAATATCCTAGTTTGGCACAATTAAAGTGGTGTGTTGGCTTTATTATTGTGGAGGAGGGTTGGAAAAAATAATATTGGAGGAGTTGAAGAGGCTCTCCCACATTTAATGGGGGAGTTGAGAGGTTTAGGCCTCGGGTGGTCCCTGCCACCATAACCTCTCATGGGGGGTTAGGCTCGTGTGGTCCCCACCACCATATCCTCTCATGAGAGGTTAAGGTTTGGTGGTCCCCACTACTCAACATCCACATGTAATAAAAATAAAAATAAAGATACGCATTTTTTATTCTTTCCCGAATATATGAAAAGCTAACTTCTACCCTCGACCTACTACGGTCAAGGAGAAGGTCTCCTTAAGCGAATACTGGTGCTACTATTTTAACGGTGCCCTCGGATTCTAATTCCGAGCACCAGTTCAAAATTTAGAAAAAATATGCTTGTACGTTTACTGAACATACCTGAAATAAAGTTCAGAAATTCATTCTGGGCACTCTGGGCCTCAGAATCATACACCGTCAAATTTCGAGGACTTGTAAAATTCCAATTTATTTAAAAAAAATTAAATGGAAATTTAGGGTCTTTACATTCTCCCTATATCAGGGATTTACCTCCGCGTAATCCAAAACTCAGACTAAGGGAACATTTGGGGGTATTGAGCAAGCATCTGATCCTCCCACTCCCATGTGCTCTCCTGGAGGTTCTCGTGCTGCCAGCGAACGCGCACCTGAGGTATCGACCATCCATGAAGGACCTGCTCCTGTCGATCCTCAATCTCTACTAGAAGGTCCATAAAAGTCACCCCATCGTCTACATCTAGCTTGCCATGGTCGATGATGTGGGAAGGGTCGTGCACGTACCTCCTCATCTGGGATACGTGGAAGACGTCATGCACCCGGTGCAACAGAGGTGGAGGAGCTAAGTGGTACGCCAACTTGTCAATTCTTCTGACGACTTGAAAAGGTCTGATTAATCTCAGAGATAACTTGCCACCTTGGCCAAAACTCTATAAACCTCATCAAGATGAGACCCGTAGAAAGACATGGTCACCATCCTCGAACTCCATAGGTCTTTTCTCCTATCAGAATACAACGTTTTCTGGTTCTGTATGGTCTTCATCCACACCTAGATGATATGAACCTTCTCTGTGGCAGCCCATACCATCTCTGGTCCCACTAGTGCGGACTCCCCTAGGTCATTCCAGCACAAAGGTGATCTACAAGGTCACCCCTACAACACCTCAAAAGGTTTCATCCCTATGGTGGAGTGATATATATTTTTGTAATCAAACTCCACCAAAGGCAAGTGATCCTACCAGCTACAACCAAATTCACGGAAACAAGTATGCAACTTGTCCTCAAGGGTCTGAATGGTTTGCTTAGTCTGACCATCTGTTTGAGGATGGAAGGTGGTTCTCAAATGAAGCTTCATCCCGAAAGCCTCCTGCAACCCCTTCTATAGCCAAGAAGAAAAACGTGCATCATGATTGGATAAAATCATCGAGGTTACTCCATGTAGTTTCACAATCTCCTGCACATAGAGGCATCCAAAGATCTCTACTGAACCCTGGTCTCTGATCGGTAGGAAGTGGGCAGGCTTGGTGAGTCGGTCTACGATCACCCAAATCGAGTCATGACCCATGGATGTATGTGGAAGTACCATCATGAAGTCCATGGATATCCCATCCCACTTCCACTCTGGGACATCTAAAGACTGAACCAAGCCTGCTGGTACCTGATGCTCCTCCTTTACTTGCTGACAAGTGAGGCATCGAGAAACAAACTCTACAACTACTTTCTTCATTCCTGGCCACTAGTGTTGTCGTCAGAGATCTTGGTACATCTTCATCACTCCTCGATGTACCACTTGAGAGGATGTGTGGAACTCCCTTAACACATCCTCCTAAAGTGACACAGGTACCATGGTACGTCTTCTAAAGAGGATAACATGCTCCCCACCTTCAGAAAATCCATGAGGTGTTTCTCCTGTAGATATCTAAGCACTTTGTGTCTCGCAGTCAATGTCCCCATGCTGTGCCTCCCTGACTCGCTAAAGAAGTGGGAGAGTGACTGTAAGATACTGAAGAAATTATTCTCTTTCTCGATCCACAAAGGATATCTTCAAAGCAGCCAGTTGCTCTGTCACCTCGCCTAGAAACTGTATACCAGATCTCCGGCTGAGTGAATCTGCAACAACATTCCCCTTCCCATGAGTATAGACTATATTGAAGTCATAGTCCTAGAGGAAATCAAGCCAATGTCATTGTCTCAAGTTCAGGTCCATCTGAGAGAAGATATACCTGATAATATTAAGATCAGAGTACACTATAAAGCACTTTCCCATCAGATAGTGTCTCCACACCTTCAAGGCGAAGACCACTACTGCTAAATCTAAGTCAGGGGTAGAGTAGTTCTGCTCATGTTGTCTTAGTGTCAAAAACCATATGTGATCACTACTCACTCCTGCATCAGGACACATCCGAGACTATTCTTTGATGAATCATAGTAAACTATGTACCCTACACCCTCCTCTGTAAGCCTCACAATGGGGGCACTAGTTAGCCTCTGCCTCAACTCTTGAAAATTGCACTGGAATTTCTCCAACCAAACGAAGGGTTTCCCCTTCTTTTTCAATACTGATAGTGGGTTTTTTACTCTAGAGAAGTCTGACACAAACCTATGGTAGTGTCCATCCAAACCTAGGAAACTTCATACCTCTGTCACACTCCTGGGTGGCTACCAAGCAAGTACCACAACAATCTTCACTGGATCCACTACAACTCCAGCCTCCAATATGACATTTCCCAGAAAGTGAACCTCTTATATCCAAAATTGTCACTTCAAGAGCTTACCATAAATTTGGTGCTCTCAATTAGTGTCTAGTACTACCCAGAAGTGATAGGCATGCTCCTCCTCAGTAGTCGAGTAGATCATAATGTCGTAGATGAAGAATATTACAAAGCGATCAAGATATGGTTGAAAGATTATGTTCATGAGTCCAATGAACACTGTTGGAGAATTGGTTACACCAAATGGCATAACCAAGAACTCACAATGTCCATACCGACATCTGAAGGTTGTCTTCTACAGATCCTCATCTTGCACTTTGAGCTGGTGATAGCCTGATTCAGGGTCTAACTTCGATAACCACCACGATCCCTTCAGCAGATCAAATAAGTCATCAATCATTGGGAGTGGGTAATTGTTCTTCACGGTCACCTGCTCGAGGCGGCGATAGTTGGAACAAAGTCTCAAGATCCCATCCACCTTCTTGGTGAACAAAATCGGTGCTTCCCAAGGTGAAACACTGGGCTGGATGAATCCCTTCACCTGCAAGTCCTCTAGTTGTAACTACATTTCACGAATCTCCATGGGAGCCATCCGATACACCAGTGTAGATATCGGTGCTAGCCTGGGGTACAATTAAATGTAAATGTCTACCTCTCTGTGAGGAGGTAGACCCGAAACATCATCAGTGAAGACATCCACATACTGGTCCACCACTACAGGATAACTCGGACTCTCCACATCAACTGCTTATAGGGTAAGGCTAGCCAACTGATTAGTGATCGGTTGTACTCTCCTCTGGGTAAGTCTATCCTACACTGCAAAGGCTCCCTTCTCGCCAGTGAAGGTAAACCTGGTCCAATCCGTGCAGACACACTACACCTTATGCCTAATATAGTCTATCTGAGTATGGACTATAGATAACCAGTCCATACCCAAGATGAAGTTGTAAGGCCTCGACGCCGCTACTAGGAGATCCCAACTGAAGCTCTGGCCTCCTAGAGAATGCTCACACTGCTGTAACCAGTGTGTAAATCATCAAATCTGTTCCCGTAGGAGTCCATAGCCATATGAATCGATCCAACAGCTCTTTCGGAATATCCGATATCTGAACGAGGGCAGTGGAAATAAAATAATGACTGCCACCTATGTCTATAAGTACTCCAGCTAAGGTGGATTTGACACAGATCATAACTCGTATCATCTCTAGAGTGATGTGATTGTAAGCCTAAACTACCTGGAGCTGAGCTCTCCCCTGTCCACCGGCTCCCTGCGGTCGGGGTCGACCTCCTGGTGGTGGTGGCATTAACATCTCAAAATGCCACCCACCGCCAGCTGCACTACTAGCTCCCCTACCACGTCTGCCTGCTCCCTGTGGACCTCCTTAGTCGAACCTTTGTCTCTGCCTGGGCGGTCCTTCAACCATCTGCTGATCATCCGTACGATTGGTCGGATAGTCATGATCCATGTAACCCTCTCTTCCACATGTGTAACACTGCTCGCTCCTGGTATAACTGGATCTGCCTCGGGTGCGCCGGACAACCGATCCTAAGTCATGCAGTCGTCCACCTATAGGTCTAGTCTTCTAAGACCTCTATAACATCTGTCTACTACCAACTGCAGAAGACTCTGCCACGTGATGACTGGTGGTCTGTCTTGCTGTTGGTGACTTCTCATCAAGTAAACTCTCTACTAAGGGGGCTCTCTCTAACACCCCTGCTAGCGTCGGGATTCTGAGTGAGATCATTGAAGCCCTAATCTCTCGCCTAAGCCCCTGCTCGAAGGTCTAGGCCCTAAAGAATGGGTCACGCACCATATCTTTGGAGTATCTTGAGAGGTCAGTGAACCTCACTGAGTACTCAGCTACAGTCATGTTTCCCTACTGTAGATGAAGAAGATCTTGTATGCGCACTATGTGAAGATTCACTTGGATAAAATCTGCCCGAAACAGGCTCTCGAAGTCTGCCTAGAGAAGCATCACCTCATTGTGAACCTAGAGAATCAAGCTCCACCATCTACCTGTTGCTTCCTGTAAAAGGATGGAAGCAAGAATCACCATGAGATCGGCCAGTGTCCTAACCAGTCGGAAGACTCTCACCACAGCCTCCACCCAATACTCAGCTGCATGAGGGTTCGTCTCTCCCCTAAACCTAGGTGGCCTCTAGCATTTGAACTTTTGCAACACACTCAAGCGGCATTAACCATATGTTGTTGGGGCTGGTGGCATTGGTGGCCCAACAGGGAGTGGTACCGTGGGTGCCTCCGCTAGTGCCTATACTGTAAAAAGGGCCATGCACCGAGGCCTCGTCGCTCGGTGGGCTATCAGTGCATAAAACTCTTAGAATACTTACTGGTTTTCTTCATGGAGGAATCCTAAAAATGAAATAGGTGCATCACGGTTAATAAGTTATACCTGGTGAGATGACTCAAAAGATCACAAAAAAACTTTTGAAAACACACATGCAATCAGTGTTTTTGTGCACTGAATCGGAAAGCATATGTCTAGGTCCTAGTGTATGGATACGTTGGCCGCCACACCAACACCAGATTCCCTAAACTGATAACCACACTCACTACACTTATCACTATTTTTATTAAAAAGAATGATCATATTCTTAAGTTCTACGGTATAACCAACTCCTCTGATACCAACTTGTCACATCTCGTCCCTGAGGGCCCATGTCCTGACTACCCCAAGTCCGCCTTCTATAGGCCAGGGGCTGGCAATGAGCACCGAAAGGTGTTTTCCATAAAATTGGTAAGGCATTACCTTTATAACCTATAAACTCATGAAACCAAGCACACAAAAAGATATGAACACAAGAAAACTGTATAACTAAATGAGTGTTGAAAGTAGAATGGGCCAGAATAAAAGACCAGCAGTAAAGGTACAAGTACAACTGAAATTCAATACAATTGAAGAAATAGAAAAAAAACTACTGGATCATCCTACGAGGTTCCTACCTGAAAGGTAGGTACAGATTACCTCCTCATCACTCCACATCCACCTGTCTAATATATGTACCGACATGTCATATGGTCCACCTCTAGGTATTGTCCAGTCCTGGTACTCTCAGCCACAGTTTGTGTTTTCCGTCGTATGCATCCAACACAACAAGGTGCGGGCATAGCCCATGCAGGTGTGAGTATAACGATACTCATTAGGGACCTCGAGACCCTCAAGGTCTCACAAAATCGACCAAGTATAGACCACAAATTATGAAATAAACAGACAACCTTACTTAGGAAAATTCCAATACATATACCTAAGTTATCAAGTAATTCATCTCAATCATGAAGAAAACGCAGGGGTACTGACTCAGATCACACCAGGATTTATTCTAGGGGTAGTAACAAGTAACATTTCAAACACCTCGTCTACTGGATAACTCCTCCTCTATCGAGTACAGTAGGCCTACTACGTCACACAGAGGTGCTTCCCACTAACCTTGGACTGCTAAGGTACACCTCCTATCGAGTACCGTGGGTCTTCCATGTCCCATAGAGGTGCTACCAATCATGGGTCAGCCACGTCACACTCAGGAGCTCCCCCTCGCGACTACTGAGGTACTCCTCCTGTCATGTACCAAGGGTCTATCGCGTCATATAGAGGTGATCCCCCTCAAAGCCTGCTGATGTACTCCTCCTATTGAGTATTGTGGGTATGTCATGTCAAACAGAGGTACTCCCCACCGTGGGTCTTTCGCATCACATAGAGGCGCTCCCCACTGGGCCTGTCAGATCACTCCAAGTCGAAACAATCAGTAGTCATTAAGTCTCAACAAGCTACTTGGTCTCCGCACTATGCTCGCTCGTCTCTCGAAGGATCTTCTCTTCAAGCTACTGGTTGATACTCCAACTATCACAAAGTCCCATGAAGAAGTATATCAAAGGTTTTCTACATCATAGGGGTCTCAACACAATAGATGGCACGTCAATCGAATTCATGGTAAGTTATTATCCTGTTAGTACCGGGGGCCCAGTTGGATTCATGCTCGATCCAAACCGATCATTATCCATCTTAATCCAAAATTCCAATGGGGTATACTCAAAGGGACCATTTCTCTCCAAGATTTTTAGCACCACTAACGGTTTGTCAAACGGATGTGTGGTTTAAAATTTATGGCCAAAAGGATGTAATTGGGTCGTAGTGGGCCTGGGTTAGGTCTGACCAGGTCGGACTCACTCGTTCCTGCCCGTTGGGTTTAGCCCGACCTGATGGGCGGCCCGGCCTGCAGGGTCCAGCCCAGCAAGCCTTGAGGGGCTGTAGAGGGCCACGGGTGACTGAGAGGTCGTGGGGTGGCGGTATGGCCGCGGGGGAGGGGTCCGGTAGCGGGGCGGCGGTACGGCCGTGGGACGGCGCTCCGGCCGCCGGGGGTGGTCAGTCCGTGGGGCGGTGGTCCGGCCGCGGGGCGGCGGTCCGGCCGTGTGGTGGAGGTCCGGCCACAGAGTGATTCCTCAGCCATGGGGCAGAGGTCCGGCCGCAGGGCGGTGGTCCGGACGCGGGGCGGTGGTCCAGCCGCGGGGTAGTGGTCCGGTAGCGGGGCGGTGTGGAACCGCAGACGGTGGCGGTGGACGCGGTCGGCGCAGAGGCCGCGGGGCGGCGGCAGTGGCTGCGGGGTAGCACCATTACATTTTTGCCTTCATCGTGGATGAAGGTGGTGCAGGCTGCCATTCTCGTTACCCAACCATGGATGGATACTTTCCTCTTTCATCGCAAATAACACCACAAGATTTGCGGAAGGTTCGGGCCATGTTTGTTTGGCCTATACCCCCCGCGTTAGGTTGGTAGCATGTGGTTCATCAAGAACATGAACATGAACCTCAAATCATATCCTCCCTCAAATATTGTTCCCAACCTAAAAAATAAATAAAATGGGTGTACATGGGAAGTGATAAACAAAAAGAAATAACCCCTACCTAGTTCGGTTGATGACATCAACGAGGTCACAAGGAAGAAGACGAATCATTGGGAAATGATGGACATCAGTGCCTTCAGCGTTTTCCTCGATTATCAGTTTGTGTGTAATTGGAGATCCTTCAACGGGGTTTGGAGAAGAAATCGTCAAAGGAGAGGCGTTCTTTGTTGGCGTTCTTAATTGGAGAGCTTTTCTCCCAAAGCTCCTCTTCTCCTAATTCAACCAAAATTAAATGGTAACCCAAAAATAATAGATTATGTGATTTATTGTGTTTGTTGGCATATAATTAAAATTGGGTTAATTAATCTCATAGGTTGGCACAATTAAAGTGGTGCGTTTTGAGACACCCCAACCCCAGTTACCAAGAGTCGGTGCATTATTACGTAACATTGGCATGATATAAGGAAATCATGTCCCGAAAGACCGATCAGTTTAGTAGCCTTGGAAATACTAGATACATTCATAAGTTTTACAGTACATTATAAAATGAAAAACTACAACGCCATTATTTCAATAGACCACACTCGTATCCCCTCAGACTATCCCTGCAGGTCAGTCATAAAATACTTCTTCACATCCTGGGAAAAATAAAACATAGAACGGGGTGAGATCAGATGCTCAGTAAGGATAACAATATATCCAAAACATTCATAAATAAGCATAAACATTTAAGGAAATGCATATGACTAAAACAAAAGCCTTTTAAACTTGAACTTCAGCATAATATGGCAAAGATAAAATCAAATAATTCCATTTACTTATTCACATGGATATTCTTCTAGTCGAATAATCACATTCAATATCAATAGTCACTTTCATAATGATGGAATGCATAATGCCAGACTTCTTAACAACATAGTCAAGGCCTTGTGCCAAGACTACAAATAAGATTTTGTCAAGGCCTTATGCCAGGACAGTAGTTTGTCTCATGAGATCTACTGACTCATTGAGGAGCTATAGCAGGCTCCACCCATCACATACTAAGTCCAATTCATTTTTCATATGAAAAGGTTTAAACATAACATAAACATTCGTATTAAAACAAGCATATAAAATGTCAATACTTTTTCCATAAACTAAGAATGGTGTAAAAATAACACCTCCATAGTTATATATATCACAAAACCATCAATACAATATTTAAGTTTTTTATCATAATAAATCAACTTCAAATAAGCTTAAAATCCATCAAGGGATGTTGACACAGATGAAATCAAAACATTTTTTAGAGAAATATCTCTTTCTATTTTGAAATTATTTAAAATTAATATAACTATAAAAGAAAAAATTTATTTTGGAAATATTTTTATAAGCTTTTAAGGGAATATTTGATGATGTTATAATGGAGGAAAATAGTTGCACCCACCATATAAGTTAAAAAACCATTCTTACCTTAATTTTGTCGAAAATGCCTTAAATCACCTTATTTAGAGAATGACATAAAGATTACTTTTAGAACATATAAGGATAAATAAGGCTGTAAATTAATTTAACCCATTTTCTAGTAAATAGTAAAAAAATTCCAATACGTATTTAAGAAGCATGGATGTGGATGATAATGAGGTCCCAGTAGATAATTACGTATAAACAACCACGGATAATGAAGTGACTGTGAAATTAATCCTTACCTTGTTATTTTCCTTGGTCGAGGGTAGGTCAACCTCTTGTATAATGTTGAAATAATTGTTATTAATTTATACAAGACCCATATACATTAATATTAATTCATATATTATCTTTTAATATTTCTTCTTTAATGATATTTCAATACTACATCGCTTCGGGTGTTAACTAATTCATTTTCCTTTATATTATTTGTTATGTAAGTAATGTTTTTTGTGGATATGATGTATATTATTCATATTAAAAATTATATAAGGTATTTAAACATTATTTTTAATCATAAAATGAAAATTAGTCTTGAATGGACACGATGGGGAATAAATCTCATCGTGTTCGTAAAGATGGTAATCCGTACGTACGCACAAGCGACAATATCATTCTTTTGATATTAAAATAATATATAATTGGATTTTATATCATATATAAAGAATTATTATCATGTTATATTTATTATTTACATCAATTATACATCATTATTATACCCATCCAAATAATATTGTATTGAATAACAACTACACCACGACGTGGAGACGGTAAGCCGTATGTACGCAGGTATGGTGACATGTCATTAAAAGGATGGATAGAATAATGAATATGGTTGTACCATATTTATAATAACATCATAGTATATATAAGATACTGGATTTATTATTTTATAATGGAAACAACAAAGAAAGGGTAAGTGGAAGAAGAAAGGAACTTGAAAGAGGTGATGAAATATTTACCTCTTCTTCGGGTTTTTCCTTTTGATTTGGTCAAAATGGATCCATAGGTTGGTTTTATGACTAGATGAAGGCCTCTTAGATGAATGGAGGAAAGTTTAGAGGATATTTGGGTATGTTTTGGCTGAGTAAAATGGATTTTAAGGTGTGAATTTGAGAGAAGGGGAAGTTCATTTTTATAAGAGGGGTGAAGGGCACCTTAGGAAAAGATTGAAACATTATTTTATCATAAAATAGTTTTCAATTTCTAATGGCACAAAAATTATTTATTTCAAGGATAAGGTGTGGGTGGGTCAAAAAAGACTCAAATAATAGGTTTTAGATAGGTTCGGGTCACTATATTAACCTTGTTTTATAGATTTAACTCTTAGTAAATTAGCTTGACATTTACCATGTCTCTTTAGTATTTTTATATTATATGGTTAATAAACATAGTAGAAACTTATAAGAGAACCTAAATTGGTTAATTAATGACATATATAATATTATTTAATAACTTAGGATGAAACATAGATTTTTAGGAATAGAATATCAATTAATAATATAATATTTATTTTTAAAACTCTTTTATGTCAATTTTGATACTATTTTTTATTTTGTTTTTTTTAATTCATAAAATCATTATTTCTTCAAATAAAATTCATTTAATAAACCCTAACATGTAATATTAACCTAGAAAATTATTTTAATTCATAAAAAGTCTAAAATTATATTTATTTGTTTATTTATAATATCAATTATTTTAACATTTCATTAATAATGTAATTACTGCATCGTCATTGTGTCATAAATAAATTAAATTATATAATTTAAAAGAAATTTAAATAAAATACCATTATTTAAGAAATATTTTTAGATTTATAATGAATATTTATATTCGAATTAATCTTATGTGTAACCCTATATAAATAATAGTTTAGAAGGAGGGTAAAAACGGTAAAAAAGTTCAATAAAATTTTTATATAACTAAAATTATTATAAACTGACTCCAATGAATTACATTGAACTTACATATATATTATTTACCTATTTTAATGTAAAATAAATTTAAATAAAAGAAAAAAAAATATAAATATAAAATCAGTTTTAAACAATAACTTAGTGTTTTTCACTATTCATCCAAAATTGAAAGTTTTCAGAAAAATACCAAAAATTAACCCTAAGATAATTTGGATATTCCGAATATAAAAATGATTCCTATTTTGAAAGTTAAAATTTTTAAAATTTCAAAAAGTGGGTATTACTATTCATAACAGATAGTTTGATTGGTTGTGATGTGTTTGAACTCGAAGTTGCGTACAACACAAGCTACTGTATTATTCAAAGGGAAACATAATGTGGAAGATTGGGCTGTTATATTCTCCCCTCCTTAAAATAATTTCATCCTTGAAATTTCTAAAATACTGCTGCATAAAAATATTCGGGTGGTTCTTCATCATATTTTCCGTAGGTTCCCACGTTGCCTCTTCCATCTTATGGTTTCTCCATAGAAATTTTACCAAACGAGTCTTTCGGTCTCTCAACACTTCTTCTCTTGTATCAAGAACCTTCACAGGATCTTTTCAATAAGACAGATCAGGTTCCAGTTATAATTCCTCATAGGTAAGTATATGAGTTGGGTCAGGAATGTATTTTCTCAACAGTGACACATGGAACTCGTCATGAACTTTGGAGAGACTTGGCGGCATTACCAAATGGTAAGCTACATCCTCAATTCGTTCTAGAATTTGGAAAGGTCCAATGTACCTGAAACTCAATTTACCATTCTTACCAAATCATATAATTCCCTTCCATGGAGATACCTTTAAGAAAACATGATCTCCCACCTGAAATTCCAAATCCTTCCTTCGGTTATCAGCATAACTCTTCTGCCTACTTTGAGCTGCTTTGATGTGGGTTTAGATTACCTTCATGTTTTCCATCGTTTCCTCAATAAGTTCTTGGCCTATGAGTTTTCATTCACCAACATCATCCAAACAGGTTGGTGTACGACATCTCTTTCCATATAACGCTTCATATGGTTCCATATAAATACTTGAATGGAAGCTATTATCATAGGAAAATTACACCAGAGGTAAATATTGATCCCACATACCTTGAAAGTCAAGTTATCTAGATATCAACATGTCTTCTGAGGTTTGAATAGTCTGTTCTGATTATCCATCAGTTTGAGGGTGGTAGGCAGTGCTCAAATGAAGTTTAGTATCCAGGGATTTCTGAATACTTTTCCAGAAAGTTGATGTAAAATGAGGATCACGATCTGAAACAATCGATAGGGGTACTCTATGAAGACTTACAACTTCATTAATATATAATCTTTTTTAATGTTCAAGTTGTAAGTATTCTCTTATAGAAATAAAATGTGATGACGTGGTAAGATGATCAACAATAACCCATATTGCATCGTTCCTTCTAGGATTCTTTGGTAGTCCCATGAAAAATTACATCATAATATTATCCCATTTCCACTTAGGTATGGGAAGAGGTTGCATGACTCCCCCAGGTTGTTGCCTTCCAGCTTTCACTTGTTGACAAACCATATATCTTGAAACAGAATCAGCAATCTCCCTCTTCATGTGGTCTCACCAAAAATGTTACTTCAAATCTCTATACATATTGGTGCTCCCAGGGTGTATAGAGAAATTAGAGCTATGAGCATCATCCAACAATTCTCTTTTTAGATAAGGTATATCAGGAACACAAAGTCTCTTCCCAAATATTAAAATCCCATCTTCATATACGAAGTCACTCAATCTCCCATCATTCAAATATTTAATCTTCTTTAGAAACTCCTCATCATCAGCATGAGAACTTTTTATCCTTTCTAGTGAAGATGGTTTGGCAACCATTTGAAAAATCATTGATGTTTCACCTTCCATGGTTATTCTCATATCCATCTTTACTAGATCCATGTTTATAGGATCCTTTTCAACTCTCATCTTGTTCAAAACTCCATGATCCTTTCTACTCATTGCATTTTCCACCTTATTTGCCTTCCCTGGGTGGTAGTGTATTATGAAATCATAATCCTTGAGTAGTTAAATCCATCACATTTGCCTCATGTTGAGTTATTTTTGTGAGAGAATATACTTCAAACTCTTGTGATCTGTATAATTCTCTCATTTTTCACCATAGATATAATGTCTCCATATCTTCAAATCAAATATTACAGCTAATAACTCAATATCATGAGTAGGATGGTTTTTCTCTTGAATTTTTAGTTTTCTTGATGCATAGGCAATAACCCAATCATTCTGCATAAGGACACAACCAAGTCCTTTCTTTGAAGCATCACTGTAATAAAAAACCCATAATTCTCCAATAGTAGAGTCAATATAGGATAATTGACTAATCTTATCTTCAGTTATTCAAAGCATTCTTCACACTCTTTTGTCCAAACAAATTTAACCCCTTTACGTGTGATCTTGGTTAATGGGTTAGCCAATCAGGAAAAAATTTGGATGAAATGTCAATAATAACCTACTAAACCAATAAAACTGTGTACCTCAGTTATACTCATAGGTGCTATCCATTCTTGGATTGCCTTGGTCCTTGAAGGATCAATAGAAATTCCATCCATAGATACAATATGGCCAAGAAATAAAATCTCTTGAAGTTATAATTCACACTTGCTAAACATTCCATATAATTCATTTCTTCTAAGAGTCTTTAGGATAATGCACAAGTTATTTTCATGATAATCATAGATTTTGGATTATACCAATATATCATCAATAAATACCACTACAAACTCTTCAAGATATTCCTTGAAAACCCTATTCATTACATCCATGAAGACAGAGGGTGCATCAATCAATCCAAAAGGAATTACTATAAAATCATAATGCATGTACATGGTTCAAAATACTCTTTTCGGAATGTCTTCCTTCTTTATGCACAACTAATGGTATCCAGATCGAAGATCAATATTTGAAAAATATTGAGCTCCATGAAGTTGGTCAAATAAATCATCAATTCAAGGTAGGGGATAATTGTTCTTTATTTTTAAAGCATTGATCTCCCTATAGTCAATGCACAACCTCATAGATCCATCTTTCTTCTTAACAAAAAGGACAGGGGATCCCCATAGAGAAACACTAGGGAAAATAAATCCTTTATTACTCAATTACAATAGTTTTTTCTTTATTTCCACTAATTCTATAGTGGTCATTATATAAGGGTTCTTCGATATGTGCCTTGAACCAGGAATTAAATTAATGGAAAACTCAATTTCTCATTCTGGAGGATGTCCAGGTAAATCCTCTGGAAATACATCAACATACTCTTAAAAATAGGTACATCCTCTATTTGAACATTATTTTCCTCACCCATAGTTATTTCATTCACTTCCTCCCCAATAATTGAATTTAGTTAAGCTACCGGGGGTGGATCTAGATAAGAATAAGGTGGTGACGATTCCTCTCTAAAGATAAGGTGTTCCTTATCATCATCATCAAAAATAGTAACCTTCGTCTTCTTAAAATAAATTTGTGCATCATGGTCAAAAATCCAATCCATATCGAGGATTATATCAAATTCAATCATGGGTATGACAATGAGATAAGCAGATAAAGAACAATTATATGCCCTAATGGGGACTGATTCACAAAACATGGTTGCAATGATACTTCCCTTAGGAGTTTTCACTGACAAATCCCTTGTTAAATAAAATTGGAAATATCTAATTTTCTTAGAAAACTAGGAATATATGAAATAATGTGATGATCTAGAATCAAATAAAGCATTTTATAAACTTGAGGAAACCATTAAATTACCTTCCACCACATGTTTCAGAGCATCAAACTCAGCCTTAGTGATTGCATAAGCTTGGCCATGATCCCTTGGCCTTTTTTGAGGTAAGTTATCGTGGCGCTTAGGACATTAATTTTCATAATGCCCCCTTTCTCTACAATTGTAGCATTCAACATTGACATCCACTTTCTTCCCCTTGCAATCATGAGCTTGGTGGCCTTTTTCACCACACTTGTAATAGACTCTCATTCCCTTCAGGAAAGTAACATGGTGTTTCTTCCCACATATATGCAGTATGGATATTAAACTTTTCCCTTATTCCCCTTATTTAAATTTCCAGAGTGCTCAGTATATCTCTTATTCTCTTTCTTTGCTTTAAGTCGTAAGACTTAGATAACTCATTTTTTGTCATCATAGCACATGAGACAATGTCTCCGTATGATGAGAGGGATTGTGAGGCTAATGCACGATGGAGATACGGTTTTAACCCATCAATGAAACAATCAATATTACTTATTGGGATATGTATATAATCTATAGAATGCCTCACTAACCATGTAAAGTTAGCTTCATACTTTGTGACATTCTCATCCTCCTTTTTCCTCAGACTCAGCAATTGTCTTTCTATATTCGCTCGATAGTCACAAAGAAAGTATTTTTCTAAGAAAATCTCTTCAAACTCCCTCCATTCCATACTTGATACTTCTTCATCTTATTTTTTGTTTTGAATCAATGACCACCATTGATAAGAATCTCCAGTGAGGCAGTAAACTACCATGACATCTTTTCCCCTTTCGCTACTCCCCAAGGTGTGGAATATTTTTCTAAGCAGTTTATCCATTTCACATCCACTAATGGATTTTTACTCCCATTGAATGTTGGTGGTTGTCGCCTCATGAATTGATCGAACATTGATCCTCCACATTGTGGATCAGGGTGCTCTATATGGGTAAGGTTATTATTCATAACCTTAGTGAGTTGTCCCAGTATGGTGATAAGCTGATCAGCACCAGTTACTTCACCGGCTCCACTATAATTATCTTGAGTTGAATGGAAATCCCTACATGGATTACGTGCATTCATAAGGTTTCCATTCCTTCCACTATAAGCAATTTCTAAACAATGGCATAAACTAGATTAGTTTATGAATCGAAATATATAATTACAAACTTGTAAAATACTTAACATAAACTGAACAGTTTATGGACATAATCCATAATCAAAAAAAAGTTTTATTTGAGTAATTATATACTCATAAACCCTTCATAATGATTTGTAAATAAAATGATAGTTTTTCTAAGAATATCCCCTGGGAGTGTCGTAACCAAGAGTGCAGTAAGGCCTGTTGTCATGCACCAGATCCCATTTGAGTCTGGCACAAAGTGGTGTTTTTAGGTTTTAAACCTAGGTACATCTGTGTCAGACCCACCTCTACCTGCTCATATCCAGACATGGATTTATTGCTTGGAAAACTCACAAAATCTCTACAATACCAAAATTATAGGATGTTCTTCTATACTAATCCTCAAAGTCTATCTTAGGGTAATGTGCTCTAATCAAAGTTTATCTAAATATAGATTCCAATGTTCTTACTAAACTTACTCTGATACCAATTGTAATGGCCTGATAACAGTTATCTAGAGTCGGTTCATTATTACATAACATTGGCATGATACAAGGATATCGTGTCCCAAAAGATCGATATGTTTATTAGCCATGGAAATACTAGATACATTCATAAGTTTTACATTACATTATAAAATTAAAAACTACTAAAACCTTATTTCCATAGACCACACTCATATCCCCTCAGACTATCCCTACAGGTCGGTCATAAAATACTTCTTTACATCCTAGGAAAAATAAAACATAGAAAGGGGTGAGCTCAGGTGCTCATTAAGGATAAAAATATAGTGGAAACTTTCATAAATAAGCATTAAAATTTAAGGCAATACATAAGACTAAAAAAATCCTTTTAAACTTGAACTTCAACATAATATGGAAAATATAAAATCAAATAATTCGATTAAATTATTCACATGGATATTCTACAAGTCGAATAATCACATTCAATATGAATATCCACTTTCATAATGATGGAATGAATAATGCCAAACATCATAACCACATAGTCAAGGCCTTGTGCCAAGACTACAAATAAGATTTTGTTAAGGCCTTGTTCCAAGACACTAGTTTGTATCATGAGACATACCAATGCATCGAGGAGCTATAGAAGGCTCCACCCATCACATACTAAGTCCAATTCATTCCTCATATGAAAAGGTTTAAACGTAACACTAACATTCGTATGAAAACTAGCATAAGAAATGTCAATACTTTATCCATAAACTATGAATAGTGTAAAAATAACACATCCATAGTCAAACATATTAAAAAATATTCAATACAATACGGATGTTTTGTATCATAATAAATCAACTTCAAATAAGTTTAGAATCCATCAAAGGTTGTTGACATAGATGAAATCAAAACCTTTTTTAGAGAAATATCTCTTTCTATTTTGAAATCATTTAAAATTTATATAATTATCAAATAAAACATGTATTCTAGAAATATTATTATAATATTTTAATATAATCGTTGATGATGTTATAATGGTGGAAAATAGCAGCACCCACCGTATAAGTTAAAAAACATTCTTAACTTAATTTTGTCGAAAAGGTCATAAAGTACCTAATTTGGAAAATGACGGAAAGATTATTTTCTGAACATATAAGGTTAAATAAGGGTATAAATGAATTTAAACCATTGTCTAGTAAATAGTAAAAATGTTTTGAAATACATTTTTAAGAAGCATGGAAGTGGATGATAACGAGGTCCCAGTAGATAATTGCGTATAAACAACCTAGGATAATGAAGAGATTGTGAAATTAACCCTTAATTTGTTATTTTCCTTGGTCGAGGGTTATTTAACCTCTTGTATAATGGTAAAATAATTTTTATTAAATTATAAAATAACTTTATACAATAATATGATATCATATATGATCTTCTAATATTTCTTTGTTAATGATATTTTAGTAGTATCATCGTTTCGGGTGTTAACTGATTCATTTTCAATTATATGATTTGTTACATAAGTAATGTTTGTTGTGGATATGATGTATTATAATCATATTACAAATTATATTAAGTCTTTAAACATTATTTGTAATCATCAAATTAAATTTTTTCATGAATTGATACGATGGGGAATGAATCTCATCGCGTTCGTAGATTTGGTAATCCGTACGTAAGCAAGAGCGACAATATCATTCTTTTGATATTAAAATAACATATAATTGGATGATATATCATATATACAGAATCACTATCATGTTATATTTATTATTTACATCCATTATATATCATTATTATACCCATCAAAATAATAATTTATTGAATAACAACTACACCACGACGTGGAGACGGTAAGTCGTGCGTACGCACGTATGGTGACATGTCATTCAATGGATGGATAGAATAATGAATATGGTTGTACCATATTTATAATAACATCATAGTATATAGAATATACTGGATTTATTATTTTATAATGGAAACAACAATGAAAGATGAAGTTGAAGAAGAAAGGAACTTGAAAGAGGTGATGAAATATTTACCTCTTCTTTGGGTTCTCCCTTTTGATTTGATCAAAATGGCTCCTTAGGTTTGATTTATGACTAATGAAAGGCCTATAGTATGAAGTTATGATATTTGGGTAGGGTTTGGCTGATCCAAATGGCTTTGAAGGTGTGAATTTTAGAGAAGGGGGAGTTCCCTTTTATAAGAGGGGTGAGGGGCACCTTAGGAAAAGATTGAAATATTATTTTATAATAAAATAATTTCCAGTTTCTAATAGCTCAAAAATGATTTATTTCTAGTCTAAGGTGTTTATGGGTCTAAAACAACTCAACCAATAGGTTTTAGATAGGTTTGGGTCACTATATTAACCTTATCTTTTAGATTTTACTCTTAGTTAATTAGTTTGACATTTACCATGTCTCTTTGTATTTTTATATTATATGGTTAATAAACATACTATAAACTTCCAAGTGAACCAAAAGTGGTTCATTAATGAAATATATAATATTATTTTAGAACTTTGGCCAAACCTTAGATTTTTAGGAACAGAATATCAATTAAAAATATAATATTTGTTTTAAAAACTCTTTTATGTCAATTTTGAAACTATTTGCTATTTTGTTTTTGTTAAATTCATAACAGCATTATTAATTCGAAAACAATTCAATTAATCAACCCTAACAGGTCATATTAAACTATAAAAATAGTTTAATTCATAAAAAGTCTCAAACTATTTTTATTTGGATATATTTAATATTAATTCTGCTAATATTTCATTAATAAGGTAATTACTGCATCATCATTGTGTCATAAATAAAGTAAATTATTTAATGTCTAAAAAATATAAATAAAATACCATTATTTATGAAATATTTTTATCTTTATAATGAATATTTATAGTTGAATTTATCTTATGTGTAACTCTATATTAAAAATGTTTTAGTTATTAAACATTGAACTTAACACTTTTAACTTTTATTTGAATTATATAATAATAAATGTCCAAATCTTATCCAAGTGGACCTAAATGATCATATTTTATTCCTAAAGTTGTTTTTAGTTGAATTAAAATTATGAAATATAATTAGGACATGTGTTAGGGTAATAACAATATCATTTTTACCTTTAATTACCCTATTTACTTTTAATCATGGTAAATAAAAGTCAAAAGTCACTATTCACCAAAAAATATTTTCATCTCATTGAATCACATTTTTCTTATTGATATCAACCGTGTCTTTTGGATTTTTTAAATTAAACTCATAGAAGTGGTAAAATTAGGTTTTATGTAAATTTGGAAATGCTCCTAGGAGGAGGGTAAAAGACGGTAAAAAGTTAAAAAAAAAATTATATATCTAAAATTCTTATAACCTGACGCCAATGAATCACATTGAACTTATATATGTATTATGTATCTATTTTGACCTAAAATAAATTTAAATAAAATAAATAATTATTTAAATAAAAATTCAGTTTGAAACAATAACTCAATGTTTTTCACTACGCATCAAAAATTGAATGTTTTCAGAAAAATACCAAAAATTCACCCTAAGATAATTTCAATATTCTGAATCCAAAATTGAACCCCATTTTGAAATATAAAATTTATAAAATTTCAAAAAGTTGGTATTAATATTCATAATAGCTAGTTTGATTGGTTGTGGTGTGTTTGAACTCGAAGTTACGTACAACACAAGCTATTGTATTATTAAAAGGGAAACGTACTGTGGAAGCTTGGGGTGTTACACGTTGGATTAATTATTGTTAAGAAGTGTTGGCACAATTAATATTGGAGGAGTGGAAGAGTATCTCCCACATTTAATGAGGGAGTTGAGAGGTTTAGGCCTCGAGTGGTCCCCACCACCATAACCTCTCATGGGAGGTTAGGCTCGGGTGGTCCCCACCACCAAAACCTATCATGGGAGGTTAAGGTTTGGTGGTCCCCACTACTCAACTTCCACATGGAATAAAGCTAAAAATAAAGCTATAAATTTTTATTTTTATTTTTTTCTTTCATGAATATGTGAAAAGCTAACATCTACCCTCGACCTACTGTAGTCGAGGATAAGGTCTCCTTTAGTGAATACTGGCACTGGGAGTTCAACGGTGCCCTCAGATTTCAATTCCGAGCACCGGTTCAAATGTTAGAAAAAAACCTGCTCGCATGTTTACTAAACATACACGAAATAAAGTTCAAAAATTCATTCTGGGGACTCTGGGCCTCGGAATCACGCGCCGTCAAATTTCACAGACTCGTAAAATTCCCATTTATTTAAAAATAATACATGGAAATTCTGGGGCTTTACATACTTGTTCAATTTAGCTAGGTGAATACTCACCATTTTCATCACAATAGTGTATTTCCTGCTTAATTAATCAGTGACATTGATTTATATTTCTACATGATAATGAATTTCATAGTACTAGTATTTAAGGAGCTAAAAAATATGCTTTGTATAATTTTCTATTATTTTTGTGTGAATATATACTTCAAACCTTGGTGTTCTGTGTATATATCGCATTTATCCCACTAATGATGTTACCTCTATATATTCTATCGTAAAATAAATTCATTTAACTTCAGGTTATATGTATGATAATTATGATAATAAGGCTCTAACTATTAATATTCATAAGTGATCACTGGGTCATTTTTCATGAGTATTCACCCAACACCTTTTAGTTATTCATCACTATAAATAAAAAATATTTTTTCTATTGAGTGTAGAGTCAACACTGGTGAAATATCGAATCTCTTCTTTAGTTCAAAGAAATATTCATCACTCTAATTTCTAAAAATTATCTTATCTTATTTTTTATTTCACTGGGTAATTTGATTAAAATACATGAAAAATATTTCAAAAACCTCCTATATTATCATTATAAAACAAGGAAACTATTCATCTCAGTTATTATTGTAGGATGAGAACAATCCCCTATAGTATTATTTTCTCATGGTCAATTGAGATTCCTTCACTAGTTACAATAAACCCTAACAATGAAACCAGTTAAAACTAGAATTCAAATGTGATCAATTTTCCAAAAAAACAAATCCTTCCATAGAGTTCTTAATATAACTCTTATATGATCCTTATTGTCCAAAAAACATTTGGATTATATTAGAATATCATCAACAAATCTACCATGAATTTATCAAGTTAGTCCTTTATAAATCTATTCATCAAATCCATAAATATGATAAGATCATTAATCAAGATGAAGGGAATAACAATAGACACATAATTCCCATAAAATTTATAGAAGGAAGTCTTGGGAATATAATCGTTATTCACAATTAATTGATCATTCATAGATTAGAGTTTAATCTTGGAAAAGAATTTATCCACGTGAGGTGTGTCAAGTAAATCATCAGTCCTAGGGAGAGGGTACTTGTTATTACCTTGGATATCATTAATTTCACTATAATCCATGCAAAGCCTAATATTTCCATTTTTTTATTTATAAAAAGAATATGTGATCCCTATGGAGACACACTTAGTCAGATAAATCATTTCTCGAAATTATAATGATGTTGTTTATTTCATTCCTCTAACTCCATATTTTCAATTTTATAATGGGTCTTTGATATCGGACTTGAACCTAGTATGTGTTCAATAGATAAAACTATGTCTATTATTGCGGGGGTACATGTAACTCTTTAGTAAATAAGTCAATTTATTCCTAAATTGTGGGGAAATTTCTTCTCTTTATACTTTTATTTTCTTCTCTGTTTTCCCTAGTCATCCTCATAAAGATGGTTATGGGAGGTAGTTCTAAATAGATCTCAATTCATGATCTCGTTCCTCTAAAAATAACTATAAGTTTTCCATTAAAGACTACTAAAATTTCATTTATTTTTTATTTTATCATAAAATTATACTTTGAGATCCATTCTATCCCACATATACTGTTTAATTCCATAGTGAAAATGGCTACTATATTTTTCATGAGATTGTACTCTCTAATGTTAATACTGAGTTTTCTATACACTATTAATGCTATGATAATCCCTCCTGGATTCATAAATGATAACAGTGCTTCTAGAATATCACGTATTGATTCTATATTCATGGTAATCAAGGATGGAGTAAAGGAATTTTTTGAACGACAACCAAATAATTTAATTTCTAGCATTGTGATCACAACAAATGTACCTACCAACACATTATTTAGAGCCACCACTGTGGTTGTCATTAAAGGAAATGACTACATTTTATCCATGTGATTTTTTTTGGGGTTGATGGTGGTCTCCTTCTTTTATCGTATGCTTTTATCATTGATTTTCAATGTTCTTATGTTATCCAATCATGAATCGTTGAACCTCTGGTTGGGATTTCATAATCCCCCATTTGTTTTTAGTATTGAAAAGATGAGGCTTCACCTGACGCGAATTGTTCCATGTTATATGCCCATATCTTCACCATTTTAATCACCACACAGTACGTAGAACATAGTTCCATTAATTATTATTTAAACATTTATTTCATTTGGTTATTTGATCATTATTTACTCTTATTTTGTGATAAAAATTATTCCATGATTTTCACTACATTACTCTATTTTTTCATGTCACCTATATGACCACAATATCTCTCCATACTCCCACTCAATTTTCATAGTACTATGTGAAATATCCCCATAGACTTCATTGATTTTATAAATTCCTCCATAGTTGGGGTATCATTCCACCAAATATTCTATCATCCAGTCCCATAAGATTCGAAATAAAGCTTGAGGAATATCGATCTGGTCTTTTAAATTTTATCTCATAGATTCTCACCAATTCAATTTAATTTAACTTCTATACTTTAATTCATTCTCTATTTAGGTTATCATAAAAAGGGAAAAAATTGTAAAATATTCCCCTTAATTCTTCCCACTCCATATCATCAACCCCCATTCTTTAATTCAAATTTCTAATCAATTTCCACCATAGATGAGCTTCTCCTTCTATGTGTCTTACTTCTAGCGTGACTGTCTCTAGATCTTAATAGTGGAGTATAGAAAAAATATTTTCTATAAAATTAATCCATTTTTCAAAAAAAAACAATTGGTTAGGAGATCAAATAGAGGAATTTTTTCATTGATGCATGAAGGACTCAACCAAAAAAATTTCCTTCCAAAGAGAATCTAGTATCTCATCATGAATCATGTGATAATTCATAATCCAATTGATTCGATCCATCTTACTTATGAAGTTATCCATTCCTACATCCATCTGCAGGTATTTAGTGAATCCTATATTCCACTCATCATTTATGTGGTTCCTACTATCCCCCGCTATTTTTATTAAAATACGAAAAACTCAATGGGAAACGTGTTACATTACAAAATTTTATAATTTAAAATAGATTTTATTTCTTCAAAAATCATGATTTAATATGTTATTATTAACTTTTATTAATAATTACATTTTATATATAACCTTTATAATAGTTCATAAAAATATTTTGATTAACCCAACATATCACATAGAAGTTTCATACTATGTGTGCGCCAAGGACCTTTTCCCAACATTAGTTCCAGATTGAGTCTAACTCAATGCGTTGTTTTTTTATGTTAGCTATAGGTATATACGTGAGAGAGCTACATCCAAATGTTGTATCCAAATGGAGATGTATTTTATTAGAAACCATAAACTTAATACATACCAAAATACCATTATGTTTTCTTATATATATACTTCTCCCTGGAGATTATACTAATGTTTTCAAGTGCTAATTTCCACAAATAACTAAACTATAATCTAATACTAACTATAGAATCCTGCCTTCTGTTGTATAGAATTTTCATTATATGAAACAAAATACATGATCATTTAATGATTCAGTTTTTGGAAATGAGAAACATAATACATAAACCCATAAAACATTCTTCTAAATCCATGTGAAATATGTATTCATTGGTTCATCCCAGGTTTCTTTTACTACATATCATATCTTGGGGATATTCATCAAAGGAAATAGTTGAGAATGATTCAAGTTAATGGAATAAGAAAGGGATACATGTTTCATGGGTTCATAATGCATACCAACAAGAACATGAGGTAAAATATTTTGGCATGAAAAGGAGAACATGAGACATATAATAATAGAAAGAATAGGAATCCTAACATGAAATTGTGTTTATTTCTATTAAATGAGACATTCATATGCATATCACTGAGTTTTATCACTATGTTTTCAAAAATAAAAATAAAAATTATTATTCACCAAGGAATTATTAAACCTTTCATATGTAGGGATTAAATATATTACCCAATTAATTTAAGCTCTACATGGGAGCACACTTCATGTGTCTTAATTAATGTCAAATTCATACATAATAAATAATCATTCGATTAAAAACATGTGGAAAATAATGACTGGGTTTCTCATCAAAATAATGATGAAAAAAAGTTCTCCAATACATGATCATTACTTCATTATTAATCCAAAAAAAATTAATATGGGTATCATATATATGAATCCATGAATCAATTAATGATTTTAATATCTAGTTTAATAACCATGGAAAAGTAAAAGGTGTGTGTATTTAGATAAATAAAATAAATGAAAATTCCTCATGTAAAATATAAAAACATGATATGTAACTTTGGTAGCATGACAGGTATAATTTATTCTTTTATAAAATGAAAATAAGAGATATGAAATTTTTTCCATTAATAAAATAATTATTTTAAAAGAAAGGGTATAATAAAAATCATAAGAAGGTAATGTAACATGATATTTAAAAGTCATACCCAAAAATAATTTATCAAATGTAAAGGAAAAGGATAAGAATTCTATTAGCATGATGATTCCCTCCTAAATCATGAGGTTTGGAACCATGGGGGCATAAGGACACCTTGGGAGGAATCTTAGGGGGGATATCCCTAAAACTTCTTGGAGGGTGGATTTGGAGTGAAGTGGAATGGTGAAATGGGTTGCTATTGATAGGAAAAGATGAATAATTTTCCAAATAATTCTAAAATATATGTCATATAAATTTTTGTTGTGGAAAATAAAAAACAACTGTCTTACTAATGATTTTTTCACATGGTTTTAAACATTTGTGTAAAAATTTATAATATTTAAATGAACTATCACTGAACATAATATTGTAATATTTATTTTTTCATGGAAAGGTAAATTTTCAATAAAGTAATGTTTTTAAATTCAAATTATCCATTTTAGACATTGGAAAGTTATTTATAGGTTTATAAATTTATTAAAATCTATTAAATTACATATTATTAAAAAAATTAAAAAAATTATACCATGGATTTTATTTAATCAATTTTTAAATAATTATGACATAAATAAAGTATTATTATTATTCATATAAAAATAAAGTGTTTTATAAAATTATAATAAATTCACCACAAATTAATTATATTATTCTTATTGAAAATATAAATTTTATTTTATCTAATTTGTTATCTAAATATGAAAATTTTTTCATTCAAATATTAAAATCCATATTTATTGGAAAATAGAAGTTTATTAGCGCAATAATTTTTTTAACACTTATAAAAATTGCATAGGAAGTTATAAAGCTATATAATATTTTATATTAATATAATAGTCTTCTAAAATAATATTTTATTTAAAAAAATTATTCAAATTAACTTCATTTATAATAAAAATGTATCTAATTATTAAAAAAGGATTATTTTGTGTGTGTCTATAAATCAATTTATCAAATTTATCCCAATAAACCATATATTGTATTAATATGGACTATTATTAAAATATAATTTATGGAATAAAATTATTATTATACAATGGAATTAGTCTTTAATTAATTAATACCTATAAATTTAACCCATTATAACACTCACCTACTCTCTAAGGGTAGGATGTGTGATGGTGGTATTTTAATGGGGTGGCATGGCTATCATTGTTATAGTGGTAATCTCCAATAACTTAAAGTTATCCCACATGTGATTTCATTAAGCTTCCCTTGTTTAAGCTCGTCTTGGACATGGTAAGGGGAGAACCCCAGTGACACTGTCTCTCAACCTAGTTATAAAAAATGGGATTCAAATGACATGAATCCACTAGATTAGGGAATCAATTATACTTTATGAGTAAATTATACTATGTCATTAATACTTATAAATAATAAATAAAATGGATAAATTTTCACCCATGTGTACAGTTTCCAATGGTAAATTTTACCAATGGTCATATTAACCAATGGTAATATTTAAAGAATGGGATTATAATGGAAGAATCTCAATGGTATAATTTCCCATTAAACAATATAAATACCACTCCATTCATCCACAAAATAATCACTACAATTACTCATATGGTTTTATTTTCATTTATTAATATTTTGAATGGTTTATAATTTTTTACAATTCTATATTATTGTTCTTGTTGATGATGCTTATTTAAGATTGGGTAAATCTATATATTATTATTTTTTCTATTCAATATTATATTTTTTGTCTCATTATAATATTGGAATTTTCATTGGTTTTATAGAAGATTAATGTAATGACATTTATTAATGAGATTAAATTTTTTTGGTTTCTCTATATTTTTTATGCATGAAAAATATATAATATATAAGACACATTTATTAAATAAAAAATATAATTTAAATGATCCGGTCATTATAGATGACCATGATCTCACACACACTCTAGTGGTTTAGGTAATGAAATCAATTCATACAGGAGTATATAGGTTAGTTCCACTTCAATTTGGATGATCTCATTTGATTATGGTCAATTATGCTTGGGATTTCCATATCTTAGATCCCCTAACATATCATGGCACTAGCATACATTAGGATATTGAGTATTTTATCAAAATCATCGAGATAATTATTGATCTAGTAGCGACTCAATAGGATTAATGGATTATGCAATCTACTTTTATAAATTAAGGACATGTGAGTATATTGTGGGTTTTAATGAAACAGTTATAGATACATGATGGAATTACTTGGGAGACCTTCAAGAATTAGTTCTATGATGATTTTTTCAAAGATTCTAAAAATTTGGATTAACCTTCTAATTTTATAGAGCTTCATAAGGTAGGGAGTCAATGTATTCCTATTTTCCTCTCTAACCAAAATTTATTTTCATCACACTTATTTTGGATGAGAATAAAGAAATTAAGGAAAAATGATTGATATTGGCCTCCATCAAAATATTATGTTCCATTTAAGACCATTAACCTACAAATTTATCCTGATTTCCTATGAATTCCCCTAATGAGAATGATGGGTTAGGAGGAATATTGAGATAGATGTATTCATTCATACCTTGGTGCACCAATTAGGGTGACTCCTAGAGATTCAATGAGTTCCTTTATCATTATTACGGAGAGAAAATATAAGGGTGTGTGGAAGGGTTTTAATTGGTTATCTGATTGGATAATAATTTCATCAAAACCATTTAGGAAATGAGTTTTCACATTATTTTTACTTTATATAATGACCAAACATTATTAAAAAATTTCACTAAATCTTAGATCAACTTTCATCATTGTTTTAAGATAAGGATTCTTCAACAATTTTTTGAGTTCAATGTGGTTTGGTTTCTAATGAGGATTCATTTATTCTATGGTTGTAGGCCATAGGACCGATACGGGATATTAGTAGGTTTCCTATATTCTATAAGGGTCATTGAATTAGCCGAGAAATGTTTCATAGAGATATGTTATTGGGATTGATATAGGCATAATTTATTCAATTGAATAGGTTTTTTTCTGATGGTGCATATGGGCCTTTAGTTTTAGGTAAATTTTCCATTACCTCTCCACTTTTTATAGGTTTGTTAAATATATTATATTCAAATTTTTTATACCATATCAATTCTTTTCTAGGAATTAATTTCTATTTAATTTTTATTCCAAATTTATTTATCTTGATACACCCTTGATGAATAAAGTAAATTATCTCCATAGATTTATAAATTGTACTGTTGATGTTTTTTATATATATATTTATGGGGATTTATGATCTTAGGGAACAATTCCATCAATATAATGTTTTTAATGGACCAGGTTATCATATTTCAAACACACATAAATTTCTATAAGAGATAAGTATGATTTACTATTCCTAAGGGGGGTTTACCAGTGATTGGATGTTAGAGAAGAAAAATGGGACTTTTCTAAAACATTTTGGAGATATTATAGTATACTTAGGTGGAATGGTTCATAAATAATAGTTTTTTGTATCTTATTCTTCAATTCCAATAGGTGGACTACTAAAAATTTTTTTTCATAATAATTGTATGGGTATTATTTTAAATAATGAAATTAATTTTGAGATCAAATTCAATCAATGATTAAAACAAACATTGATCACATTATATCTTATGGGTCCAAATGACTTGGAATAATGTATGTCACTATTTGATTATTTAAAATTCATGGGATTTATCAGAATGAGAACATCTCATTGTGGTTCTATAATATTGTTCTATAAGATGGATAATGTAAAACTATAGTTGTTTATACAATTTATGTAGCTTAATCAGAACAATATGAAGGAAATGCTCTCATTTTCAAGGATCAATGAGTTGTTTGGTCAGGTGAGGGTATCTCGATGGTTCTCTGAGTATCTATTTTGATTAGGATTCCACCATATTTGGGTAATATTATTGGATACAACTAATACAATGGATAAAAGAAGGTATTGATTGTACGAGTGTATTTTTATGATTTTTTGGATCGTGAATGTTATAGTAGTGTTCATAGCTCCCATAAAAAGGATATTCCTACCATATGTTAACTCTTTTTCCATTTTATTCATTTATAATATCGTAATATACTCATGTACACTAGATATGTGTGCTAGATATATTTAGATCATGTGGAGTGCACTTTGAGAGCATCAGGTCTATGCCACGATTTTAATGTGTCTCTTTTGGATACAAGAGGTGAGATTATTTGTGAGTGTTTTTTTTGTGATATGAATCTCAATTGATCTAGAAATTTTAGAGGAAGTTATTTATTTAGAAGACCTAAGGAATGTATAAGTCCATATCCTTATCCACTATATAATCTTGATTGAAGTTGAGAATTTTACATTATTTCGCATTGAGGATATTTTTATGTTTAGAGAATTATATAATTTGGAAATAACTCATACATAACAAAACCATATAAATAAAAAGTGGAAACCTCCAACATTATACATTTCTTTTATAAAACAAAAACATTTAAATTGAAACATGGTTTATTTTCATTTTTAATCATCAAAACTTTTCAAAAGATCCCATCATTGTCCATATTCTCCCTTAAATCCTGTGAAAAACATTTTAAAAAATATGATGAGAATAAAAATCTCAGGAAGCGATAAAAAAATATTAGAAAATGTTTTCCTTGCAGAAACATGTAAATCATGAATACTTTATAATAATGTAATACTTTTTACCTTAAATAAGTAGAAAATTATCATTGTTGAATACAATCTCCCTGATTACCCTTTTTGTATTCAAGATATTGCTAATAAAACCATATAAATCACATATAACTTATAAAGGTAACTTGGGACATAATCATACATAAATGGAATAACAATACAGTCAACTTCCACATATATCACATTTATAAAATAATTACACATATGGCCAACTTCAATACGCAATGCATTATAGGTAATAATCCTACCACCCATCATTAGATTATCACAGAACCAGCCATCTATGGTTTATCATGTACCCACCCATCAAATGTCATTATACCATTATAAAATCATAATACATAAATGATTTCAATTATCAACATTTCAATCATAAAATTTCATTTTCAATCACAAAAAATCATTTCATGATTTTGGTATTGTCAATCCATTTTAAAAACCATTTTGAATACAAAAATACCCAAAAAGGTAATAATGGATTTATATTCCATTTAATAACATTAAGTACTATAAAGAAATCCAATTATCAAATAACCTTTATGGCAGAAGATAGGTTATTGTCATCGTATATGATAAAAAGGACATTACTTTTTTCATCTTCCAAAACATTCAATATAAAATATGTAAAACAATTCCTTTTGAAAACCACTGAATTAAATTACAAATATATAAAAAATACTTATATATTATTTTTATATCAATATAATAAGTATGTAAATCCATATCATGATGAAAAATAATTTAAAAATAAATCTTTAAGCATTCAAGGTGTCCCATACCACTTTGAAACTTTTTAATCTCAATCTCAATGAATTAATAAAATTACAAAAATATTAAATTAAATTAGAATAGATAAAATATTTATATTATTTTTCTTAGTGTTTGTAAATACAACTTATAAAATAATAAGGGTGCAAATTTTCAGTAAATGCCTTAACCAATGGAGATTCAGACGAAGTCTGTTACCTCATGTCTGATTTGTCTCATACATTAAATATATTCCTAAATAAAATAATTAAGTTAATTTATACTTACCTGAGAATATTTTAATGTTTATTATTCATTTTTATCACTTATTACCATGTTATAACAATTAAATAATTAATTAAGTTCATATCGGATGTTATTTTGTTATTCGGTACTTGAGCCGAAAGAGAACACAGTTTGATGGAAAGAGTCAATTTGGTCATAATTCTGTCATCTCCAGAAAAATATTCATGAAATAAAAATCACTTTTATATATTAATTATACCTTTAAATCCATTTATTAAATATATATAATAAAAATGAATTATATTACAATCATGGAGATGGTAAGCCATACATACGTAGGGGTAACATTTCCATTTTTCATTGAATGTTATGGAAAAAAGGAAATTATTGTTTTATAATTACCTAAGGATAATAATATTACTAAAATAATATAAATCTTTGAAATTGACTTATATAAATATTATAATTTAAGTGGTGAATAAAAAAGAATCACATCGCTTTGTGGAGGTGATAGTTCACATATACGCACAAATGACGTTATCATTTTTCTGTGTGGAAAGTATAAATGTAATTGATATACTATTATTTTATAATTATTATTATATCATAAATATAACATATTAACATTAATTTCATAATTATAACTAGTCATCATATATTGTTATGTAATATGAATTATTTCATTTCATGGAGATGATAGTTCAAAGGTACACACGATCTATTAATTTGTTTCCCATTTGATGGATGTAGAGATGGGTTTAGGTGATTTTATTTACATAGTAACATGTCAGTATATATTGGATACTTAATTTAATATCTTTTAATGGTTGGATAAGTTTTTAGGGAATTTGAAGAAGAAAACAAATACAAATACATAATTAAAAATGGTACAATTCATTCAGATGATCACCTTTTTACAAAGATGACACTTGTAATGAGGGTTTTTTGTCAAAACATTGGCCCCTATAATGTGGTGAGGTAATAAAGTTAGGTTTTGGTATAAATTGGTCGAACCAAAAGGTTTTTTATGTGTAAGGATTATAGAAGAATATTGTTTTTTATATGAGAGGGGAGAGACACTCTTGGAATTATAAAAAGTATTAAATTAATATAAATTCAATTACATTTCCAAATGGGTAAAAGTTAATTTAGTTAGAAGATAGGATTAGTATTGGATGAAACCCATTCATCTAATAAAAATTATACAGGTATTGGATATTCTATAATCCTTATCTTTATGTTTTATCCATTTTAACTCTTACCATGTTTTTATATAATTCATAATTTGAGAATTAAAATAAGGACCGTAACTTGTTAAAAGACTAGATAATGATTAATTAATGAAATATTTAGTCTTAAATAAACATTTCTTTCTGAAAATTAATTTTTTAGAAATTTTATATCATTTAATTAAATATTTTATATTTTATGTTATGAATAATGTCAATTTTGATACTATTCATTACTTGACTTTCAAAATAAATTATAAAAACTATATTATATAGAAAAAACTACTTTAACATATCCATAACAAGTCATATTCATCCATAAACCTAGTTTATGGAATAAAATATTTATATTTATATTTATTTTAATATTTTTAATATCATCTATTTGATTCGTACTTCAATAAATATCTTTTTGCATCATCATTGTGTAGTAATTAAATTCAGTAATTTAATATCTAAAAATTATAAATTAATTAAAATATTGTATATAATCTTTTTATATTTCTAATTACTATTTATAATCAAATATATCACTTATTTAACCCCATATTAAAGTTGTTTTCTTATTAATAATATGAGTGATAAATTTTTAACATATCATTAAATAAAATAAAAAAATGTCATATTCTTAACCAAAGGTGTTAAAAAGGATATAATTTAATAAAAAAGTTTATTTTAGTCCAAACCCATTCATACAATAAAATTAAAACATGTTTAGGGTAATATTACATAATTATAATATTTTTTTACCATTAATTACCTTATTTACCTTAAACGATAGTAAATAAAAACCTATGTTTCTATTCCCCAAAAATAATTTTGATACTATTGGACCACATTTTTATACTTATTACAACAATGTATTTAGATTTTAAAAAAGTTAATTCATAGTAGTGGTAAAATTATGTTTAATGTTAATCCGGTATATGTGGTTAGAAGGCCGGTAAAAGAGATGTCCAAAATTTCAATTAGTGTTTATATCTAATTTTAAGAAGAAAATTATTCCAATGACATAAATTAGAATAAATTATAAAAAAAATCTAATTATACTTTAAAACAAATTAAAATTATAACATAATAATATAAACCAATTAGAAAAAATCATTTTGGAATTAAAATGAAGTATTTTTCACTATTCATTAAAAATGAATCTTATCAGAAAAATACCAAAAATCTAACCAATTTTTTTATGTCTCTATTCCAAAGAAGAATATTAATTTCTCAAATAGAACTTTTAAAAGTTAAAAAAACTATATTTGTAATGGGATCTCCATCAAAAGGCAGTAAAAATTATTTTTTTTAACTAATCATTTTATCTATAAAATTTTACTATTCTTATATAATGTCTACAATACACATAATATAAATTTTAAACGATATATTGAATTTATATCTCATTAATATAATCCAAAAATAGTTATTTTATTATTTTACAAACACAGTTATTCATATTTAATAATTTTTCAAAAAAACACATCCTTTATATTCAATTTGTTTTTATTTTAATTTCTAATTAATTTTAAAACAAATTAATCCTTATATAAACATTTATAAACAATACTTTCATAATTCAGTTAACACTATTCATTCCCTCCATTCTAATGACTAGGAAATAAGTACCATATTAAATAAAAATATTTAGTTATTCGTTTAATCTCGATGTGGTGTGTCGTTACTCTATTGAACATTGTGTTTCATTATAAAAACATTGGATGTTAAATTATCTCCCCCTTATATAAATTTTGTCCTCAAAATTTCAATTCATAATTGGTATCTATGTTATGAATTTTAAAAATATTTTTATTAAAATCCTTTATTGGAAAAAGGATTAAGAAAACATCTTCTTTAAAAGAATGAAGTGACCGTACAAATGTCACCTGATATATCAAATAATAAGATAAAATGTAGAAAAACATGGATATAGAATAAAGAACTAACTATTAGGTTCTAATGGAGGGTAATAGAAAACATTTTTGGGATAAAGATAACAATCACAAAACCATAATATGGTAACTGGTAAAAAGGACATTGATTCCTTAGTAATAAAAATAAATAGATAACGCTTTTGTTTTAGGATCAATTTCATTGAGTTTTATAATTCATTTACTTCCATGACTAATAACACAAAGAAACAAACATAATTGATAATTATAATTCCATACTTTAATCAAATTAGACCAGTAACTCATATTTTTCCTCAAATGATGTGTATTTAGGATGAAATAACCTTTATACAATCAAATAATCCACAAAATTTAAAGTGTCTATTTCTCTTGTCTTAAATCATTTACCAAAACCAAAATTGTTAGGATAAGATAATATAATTCCCAAAAAAATAATCCTTTATAAGAATAAATACTACTATTAATGTCCAAAATTCAACATTAATACCCAATGTTCAACAAAGACGATTCAATAAATAATTGTCCTTAAAATCCCTAAAACATATTCCAAACTATGTCTAAAACCCAGAACTCAGAATAAATTGATTACATAGTCTTCCGAGATATATTTTAACATTTATCTACAAATAAATTAGACCACTCTTAATGTATCATACCAAAAAGTAATTAACCTAATCACATATTCTCTATGATTGGTTAATCATTTATAGAAATAACATAAATCACTATAAGTCTACAAAATCATAGATTTATCCACAATAAAAATCAACCATTACACGTCAAATAAAATCCCATAGTATTCTATTTACCTTAATCATAAAAATTTCCCAAATAGTGAATATATTACAAATTAACATTTATCCCTTAATCCCCAAATCATTTTCCATTACCAAGGATATCAATTCTATAAAACATTTTTCCAAAAATAATCTTATTCTTAATCCATAAATTTATTTATCTAAAAATAATAAGTCATACTAACTAAGTACTTCACATAGTCCATTGTTAGGTTATGAGACCTTTTCGCCCTTTGGTTGTGGGTTTGATTCTCTCCTCCACACTTTGTTGGTTGGGGAGGTGCTCTGTCACGTTGTGCTGCCAGCACAGTGCAACTTCTTGGCAGAGGGGGCGACACTCTATCTTAACAGATCTCACTATTTTAGGGCCCTAGAAAGGGAGGTGATGAGACTTATGATGACTACTTATTTGTTTGTTTCTTCTTGGACTTGTGGTAACTTTTGATCCTTTTTCTCATGGATTTTTTCCCTTCTTCTAATGGGTTCCTCTTTCCCATTCTTTAAAGATAGTTTTCTTGTTCAATAAAGGGGGATTGACCCTCAACCCTTTATAAAAAAACCTGAAGGAAAAAAATTAGTTTTTAAGGCTAAGACAAGTAGTATACTTCCAAATAATCCATAATAGATGCAAAATATAGATTACCTAATGAAATTATTTCAATTTTTCAGAACAAACAAGGTTAGAAATAAAAAATCATATTTAAAAAAAATGGGCAATATATATCTTCCAAATTTTTGAAAGATAATTTTAATGCATAGAATTTACATTACAAGAGATATAATATTTATAAAATATATTATTATGTAAAAATATTTATATAAAATAGTTTATATAAATTCCATAGGTATGTACAGTAGTTCAAACAACATTGGAATACATTTCTATATCAAATATAAATAAACAAGTTAGCAACATTATCATATGCCAAAAGGTACAATAGTATTATCCTGCTGTATTACTTCACACTCTTTCTATTAACTCAGAAAAATTTGTATACAAATAACCTTATGACACTAGCCATTACAGACTCATCACCAACCCGTCAGGGATGTGACCCGCTGCATGTATGTTTCTAAACATTGTAATACCATAGAGTGTATCCAAATAACTCATTTACAACCTAAGAATTGTGTGTTCTCTTACATTATGGTAGAAATATTTTAATACTTCTTAAAATATGATCAGTCACATTCATCCAGTAAATTCAGATATCGAGCCTTATTTATCAGAACGGACCCACCTACATCTTTCATGAAGTAAGACACTCACAATGACATACTTATATGAGAACGAAGGATAATGATATATTAAAAATTGGTCTTGAATAAATATCCAACACCACATCCCATAGATCCTTCTATCCCTAGATTGTCTATTGAAAAACATAGAAGAAAGGAGGAGATAAACTCAATGAATAAGGGAGAGAACTTACCCGGGAATCACACCATAAGAAAAAGGATGATTGAAAGCTAATAGGATCGATCTGGAAGGTTGGGATCCTTTAAAAAAATTCTAGGGAGAGTCTATGGTCTACATCAAAGAGGTCTAGGAAAAATAGACTAAGCGATATAGTGAAATACATTACTTTACTCTGGGCACAGGTCGATCACAACGTGTACCCAGGGGTCACAACGTGTAGGCCATGCTAGATAAGTATACTAAAAAACCATAGCCTCAGGTTGAAAATATATTATTTAACCGATACATGATTTGTACTTTAGGGACATGAAGTATACCACCTTGTGGCACGATCACCCCGACCACAGACAAAAACCAACACAATGTACACAATGTGTACTTTAGGAACACGGTGTGTACCTATTCTAAAGTCTATCATAAACCCAAAAAAACACATAAAAAGAATTTTTAACAAAATGGGATCCTGTAAAAGGTGGAAAACATACCCAATCAAGGTCAAGTGATGTAATAACCTCTCAACCATAAAAACATTCTTCCCCAAGAAAAACTATGATGAAGCGTTCATTCTAAAGAGACAAATCCACTGCTCTCTCATCAGTGCCTTGTTTTCCAATGTCTCATGACTATCATGGACATTTTCCATAGTACATGAACCAAAGGTATCATCCTCCCAAAAATCACCTTTGTCTCAGAATCAACTATCCTTACTAGTTGCTTATTTAGTGATAAATCAGGCTCGATATCAAGATTACCCAAGCTCAAAATGTGAGATGGATCAAATAGATACTTTCTCAGTTTTGATACATGGAACATGTTTTGTATCAATGTTAGTTGTTGTGGAAGTTCCAAATGGTACGAAACCTTCTAAAACTACTCAAAAAACTCAAAAGGCCTGAAAAATCATGGATAAGGATTCTCATGCCTCCCAAGCCATCAATGACCCAACTGGGGTGGAACATTTAAGAACACCAAATCACCAACTGAAAACACCAATGGTATATGATGTAGATCAACATAAGACTTATATAGGATTTGTGTTATCAATATCCTATAATGTACAAGCTGAATTTTTTGGTCAAATCATGCACCACGCTTGGTCCAACTAAAGAACTCTCACCAACCTCTGACCAACACAATATCTATTTACATTTATTTCCATACAAGTCCTATAAAGGTTCCATTCTAATCGTGGACCGGTAACTAATATTGTAAAAAAAACTCAACCAGACCTAAGTGATTATCCCAATCCCCTCTGAATTAGATTACTCAATCACGAATCAAATCCTCAGGAATTTGTATACCTCTTTATGTCTAATCATCCGACTTTAGATGGTAGTCTGTACTCAAAAGAACCTGAGATCACGGTTCCACCAAAAGGCCTATCAAAAAGAGAAAATTGAATGGAGGATCCCTATCAAACAATATAGATTATGGAAATATTTTCAAGCAAACAATATCATTCACATAAATATTTCCCAACTCCTCAACTTAGGATTATTACTAATGGGTATAATGTGTGCCCACTTGGTCAGCCTGTCTATCACAACCCATATTTCATTCTTCATTATATGGGTACAAGGAAACCCAAAAAAATAAGACCATAGAGATCTTGTCCCACTTACAAGTAGATACTAGAAGTGGTTGAAGCAAACCCTAAGGTTTCTGGTGCTCAACATTCACCAATTGGTACATATAGTAAGGACAAATAACCAATGAAATGTCACATATCAAACCTGTACAGAAAAACTATTGCCTCATGTAATAGAACATTTTTTTTGTTCCTAGGTGAAAAAACCATTGAAAATTATGGAAATCTCTCACCACTTCCTTTCTTGCTGCTAATGTCACAATGATGCATTTCTGATAGCATAGAACACCCTCTTCGGAGAACGACCATTGGGAAACTATCTCCCTGTTATAAAAGAATTCTGAAATTCAATAGAACCCATTATCAAGATCTTGATCTAGAATAATCATCGAGAGAATGGTATATTTCAATTGAACACTAGCTAAAGAAACATTACTCCCTTCCTCATGATCTCCAATATTCAACTGTGCAAAGAGATCCATCAAATTCCACTCATTTGAAGAATCTTTCACTGCTTGGGTCAGATGATTCCTTCTCAAATAATGAGTAATAACATTCACATTTCATGGGGTATAGACGATGTTAATGTCAAAAAAACTATCGTTACTGTACCCAACACCTCTGTTGAACATTCAAATATTTTTGAGAGAAGATATAACTTAGGATTTTCTTGCCTAAAGACATCGTAATACTTTATCCAAAATGGTAATGGCACCAACATTTAATAATTTGCATCACAACTACAATTTACATATCATGGTTAGGATACTTCATCTCGTGTGGTATAATCAAACAAGATATATATGCTACTACATGATCACCCATCATAAGAAGGCATCCCAAGAAAAAACCTGATGCATCACAATAGACCACATACCCCTTCCCAACTTCTGGAAGAGTCAACGCCAGTGAATTAATAAATAAACATTTCAAATCAATAGAAGAACCTTGAAATTAATCATCCCATGAAAACTTCACCCCCAAATTAGTTAGAGTAGTCATCATTAAAGATATCTTTGTGAAGTCTTTCACGAACATTTGGTAATATCCGACTAAGCCCAAGAAGATCTCGATCTCAAAGAAATTTTGTGGTTGATCCAAAGTCATAACAAACTTTACCTTATTAGGATCAAAAGATACACTCTATTGAGACACCACGTGTACCAAGAATTTATCTTCCTGAGTCTATAAATCACACTTTGAAATCATGGAATAAATACAGTGATTTCTTAAAAGTCTGAAAACAGATCTCAGATGTTTCACATGATCCTCCCCAGAATTGGAGTAGACAAGAATGTAATTTCAAAACACAACCTCAAATGTATCAATAAACTCATGGAAAATCATGCTCATTAATATCATGAAAACTCTTGGAGAATCAGTTAAAGAAAATGGAATAACAAGGTATTCATAGTTTCCATACCTACTCCAAAAGTCAATGTTATGAATATCATATTTATTAATCCTCAATTTATGGAAACCACATCAAAGGTAAATCTTTGAAAACTAATTTTACCCTTTTATATAATCAAACAGATCTCCAATCCGTGGAAACAAATATTTATTCTTTATTGTGACTCGGTTGTTCTTTCGACAATCAACACATAGGTGAAGAAAACCATTATATTACTTACTAAAGTGAACCGAAACCGCTCAAGGTGACACACAAGGGAGGATAAAGGCATTATAAAAAATATTTTCTTGTTGTTTCTTCCACTCTTTCGGTACATCTGGTGCAATTTGGTAAGAGGGAATAGAGACAGGTTGAGTTATAGGAATTATGTCAATAGAAAATTCAACCTCTCTCACTAGTGGTAGACCAGTGAAATCCCCTAGAAAATATTCTTAAAACTCAACAATAATAGTAACAATATCACCACCCATTTAATATTTCTCCATGTGAAAATAAAACACTAATATCACTTTCCCCAACTCAGGATAAGATGTTCTAAATCTACTCGACCATGGGACCCATTATCATTGAAGGATACAAAGAACACCAATATTTGTAGTAAAGTAGACATGATGAATATAACAATCAACTCAGTCTTTGGTGGAAATGATCCAATACTTCCTGAATACGATGTTAAGAGATTTCAAATCAAGAACCAGAAATATCCATGCTAGCTTGACATCTTATAGAAAGAAGATATAAGCAGGACTACAAATACCCTTCTCTCTTTTCTTATCAAGGGGTGTAGTAATTTCAATTGTACAAGATATTTTCTTCATAGGATGATTAAGATGGTTAGAAAAACATGTTGAAATAAATGAGTGCGATTAAATAGTATCAAAAAAAGTAGTCACTAATGATGAAGCAATGGTAATGGTACCTCTCACAATTGCTGGACCCGTGTCTACTTCCCCTAGAGACTCTTCCACTATGTGAAGAATCTTTGTTCAGTATTCCTCTAGCTGGAACCCTTTTATCATCAATGAATTTGATTTCATGGTAGTTTTATAAGTACTTATGTTCCTATCCCAAGATGTGGAGTAGATAAGTGATGAAAAAACCTCCTTAAATGCCCTAAATGTTCACATGAGCTACAGTTCTTTGGTGTCTTAGTTCACACCCTCCAAGAATTTTCTGGCATGAAAAACTGATATCATGTTAACAAACATCATCCTACAGTTGTACGAGGTATGGAATGACTCTTTCATTAAGAAATTACATGATAATAATCATGGTTATGCTTCCCTTTGAGGGGATCGATGCTACCGCTGGAAGAAAAAGGAACTCCCATCAACCCTGACATTCCAGCCAAGTCCATCACAACCATCATCTCCCTATCCATAACATCAGAAAATTTGGGCAGGATTAGCAAGAAAACCTGAGAATGGATATCATATCAAAGTCCCAAATTGAACCTTTGATCCTTCATCCTACCATTATATACTATCTCGGGTGAAAACTGCACTATCTCAGTAAATCAATTTGAATACTATGTCATTGTTTCTTCAGCCTGGTCAAGTTTGAAAATTCTACACCCTAGGGAAACACCATTGACTCTAGATAAAACTGGTTAGTGTAATTAACATTGATTTCCTTTCAATCTAACCCCTAATCATTCCCGACTATCACCATCGTGTCCCACCATCTCCTTCTTGATCCCTCCAGCACAAAGGTGACATATTTCACCCTGATCACTTCTAGTGTCTCCTAGAACTCAAATAGATTATCTATCTTTCCAAACCATTCCTCATCATGTTGAGGATCATAGGATCTTTTGAAGACTGGAAGCTTATGGTGAAGAAACTCCAAAAAAATCATTTTTAAGAACTTCCCCTTGAGGGTCCACACCTAGAGCCTAAGTGGGAACTTGAGGTGGTACATGTCTAGTGTCATAGACAATGCGCAAAATCACCTCACTGAGATTCAGATCAACAATAGGATTTTATTATTGAGGGTCAGCAGTATACTTTTCCTATATTTGATTCTAACATCCTCTCAGTGTCATGATGCTAGAAAACATCATCAATTAAATGGAAAATATTATAATAACACTCAAATTTAGTTTAAGGAGAAAATAATCTCAGCAGAAGGGTCAAACAAGATTTGGATTCCATAATATCCAAATCTTTATAGGAAAAAGACTATAAATAATCACCAATATGTATTTCCTTAACCACCGCTAGAGACTTATGGTTCATTACGGTGATAGATGGCTAGACACTCAATGAAAACTACCTCTTATGTCTTGAAATTATTTCAAGTAGCATTCTGACCTCAAGAAAAAAATCAACAACCTCCTCTGATACTAATTTGTCCCGAACTATCATAAGTACTCAGGTAACATGATAACTAAGACAGCCTTGACATTAGTTGATGTGCGTTTCTGATCCCAGTGGGTTGTCTAATAGCACCTAGCATCCTAGAAGAAACAAGTGGGAATAATATTTCTTCAAGAATACATAAGTGAATGATAAAAGATATAATGCATATAAATAGGAAAATTCCACTATGATTAAATGAGAAATAATACAATGAGGAATAATTTCCAGAGTACTAAAAAACAAAGTACTAAATAGAGAAAAAGCTCCAACGTCCCAAAAGACACAACTCACCATTTCTAAATTTCAACAACTATATCTACATCCAAGATATTTGTTCCCTTTATTCGAGCTTGGAAGAAGAAATTCTACAAACACATGAAGGGAAAAGTATGGTGTGAGGATAATCCCAGTAGGATACCACCAATGATTCTATAATAGATTCCAAATATATATTATCTAAATAAAATATTTCAATTTTTCAGAATAAACAGCTTTGGAAATACAAAAGCATATGCAATGAAAACATTCCATATATTTTCAAAATGATGCAAAGATACTTTTAATGAATAGTCATAACATTAAAAGAGGTGGAATATTAACTAAACAATAGATTATGTAAAATATTTATATAATATGATTTATATAAATTTAGAATTTATGTACTACATTTCAAGAAAAATTGGCATACATTTATATCTCAAATATAAATAAACAAGCGAGCAAAATGGTTGTATGCCAAAAGGTATGATAGTATTAAATAGATACATTATTTCTCGCTCTCTTAGTGAACTCAGACAAACATGTATACACATGTCCCTATGACACTAGATAAATGAGACTCATCACCCACCTGTCGGGGATGTGATCCATTGCATGTATGTTTTTTAATGTTGTAATAGAGTAGAGTGTATCCAAATAAATCACTAACTACTGTCTTGCATGCACTCTAAAATGGTGGGAGAACTATTTTAATACTACTTAAAATATTATCAATCAAATTCTTCCATTTCAAAAATTCTAATTTCAATCCATTTAAAACCAAAAAAGTTTTTGTCAAAGAACATGAATTTTCACAAGATAAAACCTCTAGGTTTCTACATAATCATTTTAAACTATTTTCATGAGTTTTAAATCTATTCAATCCTAATTTCAATATTTTAAAATTTTATTTTCAAAATTAAACTAAAAAAATTAATTGAAATAATTTCCATCGAAATTCACCCTTTAAATTCAACAATTTAGATCGAACTATTTCATAAAAATGCCTCAATTCAATAGAATTGGGGGTTTTCCAAATTTCCTACCATAACCATTTAAAATCTCCCAATTCAATGGAATTTGGTTTTATAAAAGAAGTTGAAAATAGGTTTAATCAATTAAATTTAAATAAGTAATTGAAATAATCCTAGAAAATAAATGTTAACCAATATGGAAATTTAAAATGGAACCTCCAACCTCTTTCCTAAATAAGGACACTCGCAACGACACCTGTGAATAAGAAAAAAAGTGGAGGATATCTTGAAACTCAACCATGAATCAAGATCAAACAGAAAATGGAATATATCCTTCAATACCTAGATGATCCATTGAAAAACCAAGAGGAGAGAAGGAGCGAAACTCTATAAAATAAGGGAGATAACTTACCTAGGAATCACATTGAAGGAAAAAGCATGATCAAAAGCTGATCGGATCATTCTAGAAGGATGGGATCCTCTAAAAATCACCTAGGGAGAGACTGGGTTCGAGTTCTAAGAAGTATTGAAATAATATACCAAGAGGTACCACCAAATTCTTCACTTTAGGTTGGCCATGGGCTAAGTCATGCCGTATACCCAAGGGTCACGACATGTAGGCCACACTGGATAAGTATATCGAAAAACCCATCACCTTAGGTTGAAAATATTCTATGTAACCACTACATGATTTGTACCTCAGGTGAAAAACATATAAAATTTCACAGAATGATCTCCCTATTCATGACGTAAAACCAACACCAAGTACACGACGTGTACTTAAGGTACACGACATGTACCTGTACTTCAGTCTGTAGTAATCCCATAGAAAACACATAAAAGGATTTTTAACCAAAAGGGAACTCAGAAAGGGTGTAAAACATACCCAATAAAGGTAAACAGATGTTATCTATTTCCATGGACTTTACCAACATGACGTGTTTTCACCAACCTATGGGTTTTCCTTTTTCAAAAACTATATAATTCTTATCACATTCACAAAATAAAATCCCCATAATAATAATAACATGTTTTAACCTCAAATTTTATTTTAAAATTTTCATTTTTTTAATCCAAAAATTAATAACTTGTAATTACTTCGAAATTGAATGTCTTAAAAAATACCATTGATCACATTGAAATTTTAAAACATAAATCCCCAAAAGGGTTTTCTATGGCATTGAACCTATGATCAACCATAAAATTATAAACCTTTTCTGAAATACCTAATTCTTAAGAAGACATCATAATCACTAATGTTTTCAAAAGGTTTCCTATGATATTAACTATAAGGCCCTAACCATAAATATTAAATAATTTTGACTTATTCCAAGAATTTTGAATTATTTTACATTGAGGATCTTTTCATGTTTAGATATTTAGAGAATTAGGCCATAACTCATACATAATAAAACATATAAATACATGGTGTACACTTCCCACAGTATCCACTTAATTCATAAAATGAAATTTTTTAAGAGAAAACATGGTTTCGTTTCATGTTTAATCATCAAAAGTTTTCCCTTGATCCCATAATTGTCATTATTATCCACTAAATCGTGTGATTTTGTAAAAAACTAGGATTAGCATAAAAATCATATTAAGGGGTAAAAAAATAAATAAAACTATTATCCTTGAAAAAACATGTAATCCAAGAATACTAAATCATAATATAATAAATTTCCCATTTAAGAAGTCGAAAATACTCTTCATAAAATAGAAGCTCATTACATACCCTTTTTGTAATAATAAAATCACCATAAAATCCACATAATTCACATATAACTTATAAAGGTAACTTTTATAATAATCATACCTAATTAGAATAACCATAGGACTGACTTCAACATGAATCACTCTTACAAATAGAATAGTCATACGATTAACTTCAATACCTAATGCATTGGAGGTTATATCATAACCACCCATTTATGGTTTATCATGGAGCCACATGCCTTTGTTTTATCAGGTAACCACTCTTTAAATTTCCATGTACTTTTATAAAATCATAACCTTTAAAATATTTCAATTATAAACATTTCATTCATAAAAATTCATTTTCAATCACAAAAAAAATCATTTCATGATATAGAAATAATAAATCAATTTTAGAAAATATTTTCAATAGAAAAATAACCAAAAAATAGAATAAGGGGTTTCTTTTTTCTTATTAAACATATTAAGGCTTATATAGTAATCCATGTGTCAAATTATAGTTATGGTGGGAGATAAGTTGTTGTCCCCATATATGTTAAAAAGAACATTCTTTTTTATTGTAAAATGTTTGGTATAAAACTCCTAAAAATGTTGATTTATAAAAAAATTGAATTTAGTTCCTAATATATAAAGAATTCCCTTTAAAATACTTTTATATCCATATAATAAAAAATTTAATTAATATCATGAAAAAAAACATTTGATAAAAAATATTTAAACGTTCGAGGTGTTCCATAACACTTTGAACATTTAAATATTAATCTCAATGAATTAATAAATTTAAAAAAAACATTAAACAATATTATTATAGATAATATATGGATTTTAAATATCATATTGGCTGTATATACACCTTATAAAATAATAAAGGTGCATATTTTCAAAAAAACGCCTCAAGGAAAGGAGATTGAGATGAACACCCTTACCTCGAGTTTGATTCATCTCATTCATTTTTTATAATACTATATAATAAAATAAGGTACATTTATTCTTAATTGAAAAAGATATTCATGTTTACTATTACATATATATCACTTATTTCCATGTTATGACAATTATATAATTTTTGAGTTCATATCAGATGTTTTGTTGTTATTTGGTACTTGAGTCAAAAATAAACATGGTTTGATATCAATAGTCCATGAAGTCATAATTCCATCATCCCAAAAATAATATTCATTGCATAATAATAACTTTGATATATAAATTATACCATTAAATCCATTTATTTAATATGTATATGAAAAATGAACAACATTATAGTTATGAAGACGGTAAGTAATACGTACGTATGAGTAACTTTAACATTTTTCAGTGATATTTATAAAAATAAGGTAATTATTATTCTATCATTACATAATGATAAAAATATTATCATCATCATATTAATAATATAAATATAGTTATATATCATAAAAGTGATGTTTTGAAAAAAAACAAATCATATCATTTTGTGGAGATAATAGTTCACATGTATGCACGAATGACGTTATCATTTTCATGTGCACATAAAGTAAGAAAGTAATTGATATATTATTATATACTAATTATTAATATGTAATAAATATCACATATAAATATTAATTATTTCATTATAACCATTCACAAGAGACTGTTATGGAAGATGAATTTTATCAATTTGTGGAGGTGATAGTTCACACGTACACATGAACGATTAATATGTTTCCCATTTGATGGAAGTGGAGATGAATTTAGGTGATTATAATTACATAATAACATATCAATAAATTAAGGATACTTTTTTTATTATCATATCATGGTTGTAGAATATTTGAAGGATATGAAGAAGAAACAAAACAGAATTACTTAGTTAAAAATTTTATCTTCCCCTTGGATGATTACTATTATTAACACCTTAATACCGCTAAGGAGGGTGTTATTCCTAAACTATGACCTCTAGAATGTTGTTAGGGAATCTAGTATGGGTATCGGGAATATATTGGTATAACCAAAAGGATTATTAAGTGTACGGAATAGGGAAGAAGAGTGCATTTTTATAGGAGAGGGGAGGGGTACTCATGAAATTATCAAAAGTATTAAATTAATATATAGATACTTTATATTAAAAATGGGTCCAGGATGATTTTTTAGAATATAGGATGATGAAGCACCAAAATTAATTCACCCAATAAAAATCATACATGTGTTGTATATTATAAAATCTTTATCTTTATATTTTAATCCTTTTAACTCCTATTGTTTTATTAAGTAATTAAGAATTTGAGAGTTAAAATAATTATCATATCTAATTAAATGACCAATGAATGAGTAAAAAATGTTTTTTTATTTTTTTAAAAAATTTGTCTGAATATTCTATTTTTTAAAAAAAAATATCATTTAATTAAATATTTTATATATTTGGTTTTGAATTATGTCAATTTTGACTATATTCATTACTTGACTTTTTATAAAATCCCAAAAACATGATTCCTTCAAAAAGTACATTTACTTATTATTATCATGTCACATTTATCCATAAAACTCTTTTATGGAATCAAATATTTCAATTTAAATTTATTTTAATATTATTAATATTATTTATTTGATTATTCCTTTAATAAACACATTACTACATTTTCATAATGTCATAATTAAATTTTATTATTTAATTTATAAATATTTAAATAAATAATCATTATGTAAATAATATTTTTATATTTCTAAGCACATTTTATGGTTGAATATATCACTATTATAACCCCATACTATTTATGCATATGGTTTATTTTTTTTGAAACCCACTCATCCAATTCAATTAGGATAACTATTAGGGAAATTATATATTATTGTAATATTATATTTACCTTTAATTGCCATGTTTAACTATAACTGTGGTAAATAAAATTCTAAAGTTATTAATCACCAAAAATCATTTTTATTATATTGGAAAACATTTTTTACACTAATTAAAACCATTTATGTTTTTTTCAAAATTAAATTCACAGTTGTGGTAAAATTACGTTTAATGTTAATCCTACAGATGTTGCTAGAAAGCGGGTAAAAGACCCATTCAAAATTCCAATAATTGTTTATATCTAATTTGAATAAAAAATCATTAAAATAGCTTAAATTGGATTAAATGAATAAAAATAATCTAATTATAATTTAAAACTAATTAAAATGGTATTATAACATTATAAAAAAATATAAAAAAATATTTTTTGAATTAAAATGCAGTATTTTTAACTATTTAAAAAAATTAATAACATTAGAAATGAAAAATTAACCAAAGTAAATTTTTATGTCTCAATTACAATGTTTAATTTTGTTGTAATCAAATATAACTTATAAAAGTGAAAAAACTATATTTAAACTGTGTTCTCCATCTAAATATGATAAAAATTAATTTTTTGTAAAATACACATTTTATCTCTAAAAGTTTATTGTTATTATATAATGTGTAGAAAAAAATACAATATGAATTTTAAATTTTTTATTGAATCTGTATTTCATTAATATAATCCAAAAATATTGATTTCAATATTTTATGAAAGCAATTATTTATAATTAAATAGTTTTTCCAAAAAAATCATCCTATATATTCAATTGGTATTTATTTTAATTTTGAATTAATTTTATAACCAATGAATAATTATATAAACCTATGTATTCTATATTTTTATAATTCAGTTAGCACAATTAATTCCCTCCATTCTAATTGTTATTCAATAAGTATAATATTAAATAATAATATTTTTTTGTTCCTTTAAACTTGATGTGGTGTATGATTTATGCTATTGAACATTCTATTTCCTTTTAAAATCATATTATGTTATAGAATGTGTTCAAGATCAAGAGTGACCTAGAATTTTATGTGTAATAAAGATAGTTCATTCCAGATGTTTTCCCCATCTGGAAGAACATATGACTTGGATTTCCTAGAAAGTGATATAGTTTGAGTAGATAGATGAGTGTGAAGAATTTTTTCAAGTATAGAAGTGGATATTTATATTTGTACGGATTTTGATCTTACTTGACCCCAGTATTTGATATACAGCATAATATAATGATTTTATGTGTTTTTTGGTAAACTTTTTTTATAAATAGAGGTCATTTAATTATATATGGTTCTCATTAGTTGTTACCTCATGAGTTGAACTATCTAACATATGACTTTCAGTTAGTGATTATGATCCATGACATGAAGGGTTGGAGCCATTATCTACTTCATAATATGTGTTTCATTTACATATACCACAAGAGGTTAATTTATATCGAATCTCAGAATCATTAATAGAGTAAATGGATTAATTATCTATACAAAAAAAACATTGAAAGTGATTATGCTCTTGGAATGGGTAATATTATTATAGATGCACTCTATAGATTGATTTTGGGTAATATGAGAGTCCGTGAGAGGATGATGTGAGATTAATGAGATTATTGGCTAAATGGTTCGTAGGTACATCTAAGGATCAATAGGTGAAGGCATGTTCCACCATAATTATCAATTCTTTGATTTTAGAATGGATTACATTCATCCAAGAATTTGATTTTGTGTGCCTAGTGATGTGGGAATGGTTAGTAGGGAACAACCCATTCATAGGTTGGTCTTTACATGGATATGAAGTGAGTTATTCTAATGTGAGAGTTTTATTCCCAAAATTCATTAGAGATGAGATAATTGGGGACTCTCATGGTTCATTGTAGGAAATGCACCCAGGATCGATGAATATATACCATGATATAAGGATATAGTTCCTATATACAGTTTTGAAGATGGATATTTCTTGTTTTTCACCCATTATCTAACCTATCATAGGATTAAATATATATATATATAGTATATACCTTGAGGTTATCTTTTTATTCTTCTCATTCTTTTGTGAGAGTGAGATGAGGTGATGATGTACTCTTTCACAGGGATTTCCAAGACCCTGATATATTTAGGTGTTTTTTCAATTGTTGTTGATCAACTAATGAAATGTGTAAAAAAAATTAAATATGATAGCATATTTTTATTGTTGAGTTAGGAAAACACTATGTTCAAGAGATAATATTGTTTCATGGAGTTTCTATACATACAATATATTACTAGGTTCCTCATTTCAAATTATGATTTTTTTAATATCTTTAATATGGTGATGGGGACTCAATTGAAGATGTTTACGGTGCATCCTTCACCGATAGATGAGAAATTGGAGAGGGAAATCTAGATTTTCGATGATATGAATCTTTCATGATTCCTTGATTTTGGTGGAGATTGGGATGACTAGTTTTCCCTATCATATTTTTTTAGAATTAAATATACAAATATTCAATTATGAGGGCACCATTAAGGAATTATTGTGGTTCAACATATCATTCACTGTAATATTGGAATGTGGTGGATGTTGCAGCTTCAATAAGACAGATTATAGTACTAGAGACTTCTAATATTGACTATGTAATTATGATATCATTTGTGTCCCCTAATAGAAGTAACTAATCATATTTCCCCAAGAGGAGATGACCATTGGTGTTCATTGTGGGTGATCGAGTTCTCTTATGGGTTTTATCTTAGTAAGGGAATCAATGTTTATTTGGAAATTAGGTATGTTTGAACAGTAATTTGTTGGACCATTTGAGATCATTGAGAATATCATAATATTATATTATTTATTTTAACACCCCAACAGTATCATGGTAATAAAAAAAATTCCACTGGTATCAACATTATATTTACATTCCATATTATGTGAATGCGATCAACAATTTGGATGTTTAGATAGAACAAGATCTGTTATTTCTGGAGAAACCTGTAATAATTTCTAAATGGAATGACAAAGTTTAAAGGGAAAATATGGTACCACTTGTTTGGTTTCTATAGTATCATAAATGAATCAATGATAAAACATGGTATTTATTGATAAGTAATTGAGATAAATATACCAACTTTTTCGTAGGGAACTGCTAGAGGCACTTATTTATGATGATAAGTTGTTACTGAAGAATATTTGCATCATCTTATAATTTAAATTTATGTTATTATTTATATTTTTCATGTCAAGGGAGTAATTTTTATTATCCTTTTAGGTGTACTATAGTTTTTTGGTACAAGGTATCAAAATTTCAAGAAGTAATTTACCAAAACATAATCATTAAAGCTACTAAAAGTGAATTTTAAAGCTAGTCTAGAACCACTAGTGTATTTATGGCCTATCTAGGAGAATATAAATTTTTTAGATCCCATCAACCATCCAGTGGGAATCCAACATCTTTCCAATGACATATCCAAGATATTTCAAAGATTTATAAGGTCTACTGGATAACTAGTGGGAGGAAAGTGTCCAGCTAATGGCTGGGGAAGAATCCCCACAGTCTTTATATAGATAATAGTTACTTTGTAGGATTATTTGGCTAGCTGGTGGGGTCACTGGACAAATAATGAGTCCAATTAACTTTATGGTGGTTCCCTTATGCATCAACCATTCAGTGTTATTTCATAACTTCACTCTAAAGAATATTATTATTTTTGGTCTCCCTATGTTTAACCCACATTCATTAAGAATCACCCTATGAGCTCTTTTTTGGTGGATTTAGGATTTTCCTTTATATGTCATCATTGTGTCAATAATTTATTGATTAATTGATACCCAAATGAAATTTATTCTATGTTATAGACTAAATATTCTTCTTCTCTTGAGATAAATCATATATATATGAAATGGTGGGTAGATCTATGGATTTAGTCATGATTTAATAGATAATTCATTGTTATTTTTTATTAAACATCTAATATAGAGAAGTTTTATCCCTCCATTGAATGGATATAAATATTACATTAGTTTTAGATCTAATATGGTAAGTTGATCTATCTATAAGGCTATGTTATGATATCCTTTATAATACAAGGTTATAGGATCCTAGTTGTGATGAATTGAGATTGGATCTAGGAATCATTATTTTGAACATGCAATATGGTTATGGTTATTAGGATTGGAAATAATGTACTTAAGGTATGAAGTCCTTATCAAATAGTGAATATGAATAAGGTTGATTGTAATGTATTTAATATGTGTGAGTGAATGTGTAACCATGGGAATCATTGTATGATGTGGTAAGAGTTTTATTTTTCCAATGGTGTGTGTGTGCAATGTTAGACTTATGCATTATGTGTAATGATTATTCCTTTTGTATAATTCCATGTTGTGTGTGAATTCTTATAATATAGAGGTTTTGGTATAGTATCATGTTCTAAGGTGGATCGTCTTGAATTGGTTATACCATGAAAGGATATAATGTTCTTGTATAATGTGGTGCCAAAAATGTTTGTGGGTCTCAGAGATAGGACATGGGAATGATGACCTTCTACAATGAAAAAAAATAGGTATGGGAGTGATGGCCTTGTTGTATGACCTGTTATTTATTTATAGGTGTGTTGGACTTGTGTCTTGACCTAGTAGAGGTAAGGGAATGACTGTATGTTGGCATAACATTATAGTGAATTAGGGTTGTGATTGCATTGTGGCATGATCTAGGGCCCGATCAGTTGTTGTCCTTGATTCAAGACATTTTTTGAACTTGCGACCAAATATTATGTGTGATGAAATATGAGAAATTTCATCCATCATTGAACTAAATAACATATGTTTAATTCTTAGGGAATCCTAGTTATCACATGAATGCTCAATAAATTAATAGTTACTTTTTGTGAATTTTCCTCTTCCATGAAATAGACATTTATATGCATATTCACTTTATGTTAACCATTCATAGGTGGTATCATAAAAGTGTTATATCCATACCCTAAATTGGTATGTCAAATATCATAATGATTTAATAGTAAGGGGTCTATCTATAGGAATATGACCTACATCTGGTTGATTAGTAGGTACATCATAGAGGAGGTATGCAATGTAGATACAGAATCCAAACTACTTCTAAAGTAATTTTTCATTTACTTTGGTTATCATGAATAATTCACTAACAATAGTAGGATTATTTTAGTTTATTTTTCATGACATGTACTCCATTTTAATATACCATGATGAAACACTTTTGATTTCTGTTGAGTTGTTTTTGAGTTTTTTAATTTCACATTATTGGGATTATAATGTATGACTAATGATATAGAGGTAATAGTATCCCCACAACATCATTTGAATCCCCACAACTAGATGAAAACATTTTGAATACAGAGAGATTTACATGTGGTCATGGAGCACTCCAACCTGGACAACGTGATTCAAGTCAGGGTATTACAAATAGATTGTTGTATATATTACAAAAGGTTCTAAATGGGATATGAATAATAGATTAATTAGGTAATAATTAGGGAATTATTATTTGGATTGAACCACCAAATTATATCATAATCAATATAATATTTTCATTGAAATACATATGGATTTTTATTTATTATCAATATTTCTTATAAAACACAAATAAAAATTGAATATTTTTCTAATAAAGTAATTTTCTTCAATAGCTTACACTATATGAAAAAACCAGTTTTAATGAACTGTAATATAATATTTATATTACCACATAACATAGCCATTACGAACTAGTAGTTAGACATATAGAAAATAATTTAAATAAAAAAAATTGAATATGAATTAATTTTTTTATCAAAATAACACATATTGAAAAAACAATACTCAATTTTCTATAAAGTCGTTATATGTTTCAAAAATATTATTTTCCGAAAAACATTTATAGTTTTTAGAGGAAATACTAAATATAAATATTGAAAATTTTATAAAATGTATTTGATAGCATAAAATTTATTTTTTTAATCTATATTTCAAAATTATCTTAGGCTGAAATTATAACAACCCTACTATTTATTACACACTAAAACCTGATTTATTACATAAATTTCACTTGATACAACATTGAAGATCGAGAGTTCTAGTTTCTTTGGGGATCAAGATCATTACATAACAACTTAAAACATGAAATACAACATCTTTATTGAAAATTTCATTTACATGACCTCTACATTCCCTCATACTTAGCATTTCATGGGATAACATGAGGACATGCATAAGAAAAGAGTGAGAAATAAAGCCTAGTAAGGGAATAAACAAGTAATAACATGAATTATAAAATATATGTTAGAAAATAGGCATATTAATGGATCACAAGAGAAACATGAACATAAAGGCATAATAAATCATGACAATCATAACATGGAAATGTGGCAACAACACTTAACATGGAATTTAGCATGATCCAAGGCTCATTGCACATGGAGCATGAGTAAACACTCGTTGCACATGAAGCATGATTAAAACCTCATTATACTTGAATAATCACGAGTCAACACTCATTGCACATGATGTATCATGATACTATACTTTACTTAATGCATTGGAGCACTCTCAGGGTGCACTCTTCTTAGAAATTTCATTTCATGAATAAGTGTTCCACATGGATCATACAATATAAAATCAATCATCATAATTTATTCTATGATAAAGATATGTGAATTAAATCAATAAAGATTTATAATCAATAAGTAAATATTCATAAATGTGAATACCATTGATAGAGAAATGGGAATTGTATTTTCTAGACAATGATATTGTCTTAGAAAATCATAGTGCAATTTAGACAGCATAACGGCGTGAAATAAGAACTCATAAAAAATGGATAATGAGAGAGAAAGGGTGTATAATCATATTTACATGAAATGGACAGTAAGTGGTTCATATAGATACATGTCCCAACAAACATATTGGAATTTAGATGCATAATACAAAAAAAATACATGGATGTTAATGATGAGAGAGAAATCCCTCATGGAATTTCAGCATGGTAACGATTGTACATGGGAGGCATTAATGAAAGATAAAGGGGTCTTGCATAATCTAAACATAAAGAGGGAAGTATGTTGGATGATAAATCATACCCCAACATTTTTAGTTTAAAACAAAAGGTCATAATAACTTAAATAAAATTGGACAAAAATGAGAAAGGAATAAATCCCTTACTTGGAAGTGAGATCCCAAAAACTTGGGAGAGGATTGAGAGAGACTTATTGGGATATTCGATCACCTTGGGAGGACTATATAGATAGAAGGTCAGTGGTTGGTCGAAGTCCAAAGTCTTTGAATGAAGAGGAATTGGGAGCTCTGGTGGGTTTATATAGGAAATGAGAGGGAATTCTTTATTAACTAGGTTTGGAAAACCTCACATTAAACTAATAAAAAAAACGAACCATCCCATATTATTTTCTAAAGGGGTGTGAAAAACAATATTTTAAAAGTCCAACATCCTATTTTCTTAAAATAATAGGGTTGCGTTTGTGGAGGTGAGTCACACTCTCAAGGAAAACAATTTAAAAAGGCATTATGTTTTATAAGCCTTGAAGGGTCCACTAATCCATTGTAAAATAAATGAAAAAAACCAAAATCATATTATTTTAAAGGTAAAAGATATATTGTCCGAAAATAATGTGTATAGTATTTTATTACATCACTATTGGTTCATTATGACGTCATAAAACACATTATATTTTTAAATGGTATTTAATTTTTACCCAAAAATTCGACTGTCTTAGAAAATTATGAAAATTTACCCATTGGATAATTTCTACATCCTGATTCCAAAAATAATATTCATTTTATCTAAATAGTTTTTTTAAATATATGAATTAATACTTTTAAAAAAACCGACAGTTATCAAAAATTCATTGATTTTGACAAAAACGGATTTCAAACCTTTGTAAAAAAATTAAAATTGCATTCATAAAATTATACAATAATTTATATTTAATAAAAATTAATATAATATTAATATTAATATTTTATTAATATATTATTTAATTCAAATATGCATTAATTTATCAAAATATATTTCTTAGTTGAATATTAACTAAAATCTATTTGTGCTTTAAAAACTATTTACAAAGTAACAATAAAAAGAATGTATATTCTCTATACAGGAATAATGTACATAGTCATAGTGCTAGGATCTCGATAAATAACCCCTTATAACACCTGCATAAGACTGAAGGGTAAGGTTTGTGATGGTGAAAGTCTCCTAGGGCGGCTAGGATAACATCACTCGGGTGGTAATCTCTATTAACTTCCACTTCTCTCGTATTCAGTTCTGCTCAAGCTTAACACATTCAGGCTCATCTTATGCTTGGTCAAGAGAGAATCCCGATGACACCACCTCCTTTTTGATCTCCAACAAATGGGCTTCATATGGGAAAAATCTATACTTTGAGGTCATCCCTTCCTTTATCTAAGTAAATTGGATTTGTTAAAGCCCTATATTTATACTAATCATGTGATCATTGTTCAAAAACTATATTAGAAACGGTCACAATTATTAATGATATTTTAAAATCCAAAACATTGAACCAAATAAGTGCATAAGTTTTACATAACTATAAGAAGACATTTAAAGAGACCCAGATGAATTTTCATTAATGAATTTTTGGGTTGTTAAAATCTTTTCCCCTTAAGAAATTTTTCACTAGAAATTTCCATTTACCACACTAAAATATATGAGGGTAACTATGCTTCTTCACTTCCTATGATTCCCACGTTGCTTCTTCAAACTTGTTATTTTTTCAAAACACCTTCATGAGGGGAATTGTCTTATTTCGTAAGACTTTTTCCCTATGATCTAAGATCTTCACTAGTTGCTACTCATAATAAAGATCACCCTATAATTGTAATACCTCTGAAGAGAGTACATGTGAAGGGTTTTTTATGTACTTACTTAAGAGGGATACAAGAAAGACATCATGTACTTTGGCCATGGTAGGTAGGAGTGCTAGTTGATAGGCCACAACCCTGACACGATCATGAATCTCAAATGGGACGATGCACCTAGGACTTAAGTTCCATTTCATTCCAAATCTCATGACCGTATTCCGTGGAGATATTCATAGAAATACCATGTATCAAACTTTAAACTCAAGGTCTCATTGATGGTTATCTTCATAACTCTTCTTTCGACTTTGGGCAGCCTTGATATGCTGCTGAATGATTTTCACATTCTCTACCATTTCTTCGACCATTTCTAGTCCATGTAGCTTAGGCTCAAAGACTTCATCCCAACATGCTATTTTTTGAACCTCTTTCTATACAAGACTTCATTAGGTTCCATTTTTATGCTCGAGTGGAAACTGTTATTGTAGGATAATTCAACCAGTGGAAGATTTTGGTCCCACCCTCCTTTGAAGTACATAGAACATGATCTTAACATATCCTACAGTGTCTGAATAGTTCGATCAAATTGGCCATCCATTTGAGGATGATATGCCGTACTGAAATTCATTTCAGTATCCAAAGTATGTTAAAGACTCTTCAAAAACATAGAGGTGAATATTGGATTTTTATCGGATGCAATAGATAGTGGTACTCCATGAAGACTTACCACTTCCCTAATATATATTCGTGCCAGATGATCCAATGAGAAATCTTCTCGAATTGAAATGAAGTGTGAAGAAAATATAAGATGATCCACAACATCTCAGATTTCATTGTTTCCTTTGGATGTCTTTGGATGTCCGGTGACAAATTCCATGGTTATGTACTTCCAATTCCATGCTGGTATAGGCAATAGTTTCATCAACCCCTTAGACATCTGCCTCTCTGCATTCACTTGTTGGCACATTAGGAACTTTTATTTATACTCAACAATCTTCTTCTTCATATTATCCCACCAATAATTCTCTCAAATATCTTGATACATCTTTGAGTTTCCTATGTGAATAGAGAAATTCGAACTATGTGCATCATCCAAATGTTCCTTCTTCAGCTCCAAACATGATGGAACACATAGTCTTTTCCCAAATCTCACAATTCCTTCTTTATTAACATTGAACTCTGAGGATTTCCCTTTTTTGATAGCGTCCACTTTCTTTTGAGTTCTCACATCATCTTTTTGAGCATCCCTTAACTTATCCAAAAAAGACGGTTGAGCAATCATTTGTGAAAGGATTGATGATGTTCCCTTATTTATGATTACTATGTATATCTTCCTCAAATATAATAAGATCGGGTCCTTCTCAATTCTCATCAATGATAAAATTATTGGGTACTTTCTACTTAGATCATTTTCCACCTTGTTCTCTTTCCCAGGGTTTTAATGGATTGAGCAGTCATAGCCTTTGATAATTTCTAACCATCTTCATTGGAGCATGTTCAAATATTTCTATGTGAATATATACTTGAGGCTTTGTTGGTATTTATATATTTCACACTTCTCCCCAAAGAGGTAATGCCACCAAATTTTTAAGTCAAAGTTCATCACAGCTAACTCCAGTTCATGTGTTGGATAATTCTGATTGTGAAATTTTAATTTCCTTGAAGCATAGGTAATGAATTTTTCAATTTTCATCAAAACACAGCTCATTACCTTCATCAAATCATCACCAAATACCACAAAGAGTTCTCCACTTGTAGGTAAAGTGAGCACAGGCGTATTGATAAGCCTCATTTTCAACTCCTTGAAGCTTTCTTCGCATTCACCACTCCAAGAAAACTTTACTCTCTTCCAAGTTATCATTTTAAGAGGGTTGGAAAATCATGATAAATTTCTGAAAAATCATCAATAATATTCATCTAACCCTAAAAACTATGGATATTTGTTACCGATGTTGGCATCGTCTATCCCTTTATTGCAACATTAATAGATGGATCCAAAAATATCTCACTGATTTTGATGATATGGACCATGGGTGAGACATCCTTTAACCAGAACTCACACTTGATATACTTTTCATAGAGATTCTCCTTTCAAAAGGTCTCTAGTATAGTTTTTAGATTCTTTTCATGACCCTATTTATTTTTGAATTATGTTATAATATCATCTATAAAGACTACCATGAATTTTTCTAGATAATATCTAAATAATCTATTCATCAATTCAATAAATATTTATGGAGCATTAGTGAGTCCAAAAGTCATTACTATGAATTCATAGTGCTCGTATCCTGTATGAAAAAATGTTTTGGGTATATCTTCTTTCTTCCCCCTTACTTGATAATATTCTAACTACAAATATACCTCGGAGAAGTATTGTGCTCCATACAGTTGATCGCACAAGTCATCAATTTGTGGGAGAGGATACTTATTCTTTATCGTGATTTTTTTAAGCTCATGATAATCAATGTAAAGGTGCATTGACCCATCCTTCTTCTTAATGAAGAGTAATGGTGAATCCCATGGTGAAGCACTTGGGTGTATAAACTCTTTATCTAGATTCTCCTATTATTGTTTATTGAGATCCTCAAGCTCCACAACATCCATTCTATAAGGAGTCTTGGATATTGGAAATGCACCGAGTATAAGTTAAATTGAGAATTCAACATCTCTTATAGGAGGAAGACCTAGAAATTCCTCGAGAAACACTTCAGAAAATTCCCTCACAATAGGCATGTCTTCAAGGATGGTTGATTCCTTGGACTCAATCATCTGAGCCAGATACGTGTTCTCATAGGGTAGTAATATCCATTCTTAATATGATGGAGCTAAGAAGATTCATCTTTCTCATTATAGTTGTACAAAATTGAGGGTCGATTCTCTACATAGAGAGTGATTCCCCTATTATGGAAATTTATGTTGGATCTATATAGGTAAATATAATTAATGCCAGGAATTGCATAAAATTCCACCAGAGTGAGTATAATGTGGTTTTTTAGGAAGTTCAATCCATCGATTAGGATAGGGGAGGAGTTATATTCATGGGATGAAATGATTTCCCCATTTATCATACTGACCAACATCTTTAATTCCATGATTTTTGGTAATGTTAGGATTGTTCTACTAAACATTTGGGATATAAAAGATTTCGTAGAACATGAATCAAAAAGTATGTTTTCTATTCTTGAATGAACAACCATCGTACCTGTCACCACTTTTTTTCGGTGTTCACTTCAGTAGTTGTGATGGAAAAAGCTCTCCCTTGCTGCTTTGGAGGTTGTTGGTTTCCTCCGAAAACCCTTATCTTAGGGAACTAATTTTCATGGTGCCCTAGTTTTTTGCATTTAAAGCAATGAAAAATATGTTGAGATTCAAACATAGCATTCCTCTCCTTTGTCACTACCGCTCGTTTTTCTTGCGGGTAGTTAATAGCCAGGTGCCCTTCTCTTCCACACCTAAATCATTTTCTTTGTCCCCTTCTGGAAATTTCTCAGGTGCTTCTTTCCGCACCTTTGGAAAGTGGGGTACTGGATTTTAATAGCACCATTGGATTTATCCCTCAGATAGATAGGATTGAAGTTCACCTTACACTTATCATCCCCATGATACCCCTGAGGTTCGCCAATCTTCATTTCAAACTTGAGTGCACATCAGACAATTTCCTTATATTTGTCAATGTCGAGTATCGCTAGGGCTTTCCGCAGGCTAGGTTTCAGCCCGCCAAAGAAGTGGTAAATCTTGAATTCAGGGGTAATGAAAAATTCGTAGGCATATCATACAAGCCTTTTGAAGTTTTACTCGTATTCTCCAATATATTCACTGCCTTTTTTCTTGAGAAAAAGGAATTCCCTTTCCATCTTAAGTCGGAGGGTGCAAGGAAAATATTTATCAAAAAACATCTTCTGGAAATCCTTCCATTATAATGCCTCGATCTCCTCCTCAGGCTTCTTATTTTTTATCAATGTCCACTATTGATCAACTTCACCCCCTATATTATAAGAAGTCAAGAGAACCATCTCTTGTTCAGAACATTGAAGGGTGGAGAATATCTTTTCAATGGAGTTGATCCATTGTTTGCCGATTGAGGAATCAGATGATCCCTTAAAAGTAGGAGGCCTATGTCTCGTGAAGCTTTCGATAGTGTCTTTTTCTTTCAAGGGGGGGGAGTTTGAACATTACTCTTGACCCATGATTCTATTCAAAGCATTAGTTAACTGAGAGAGTATTTTGAAAATGATTGTGATTCCTACACCCACCGAATTGGGCATCTCATTAGAACAGTCATCACATTGGTCTTCACATCGGTTGTCAGCCCGAGTCCTCCTATTACCGGCCATTGGCTGGAATAAAAGGAAAGTTAGGGGTAACACATAATGGGTAATCCAAAAATAGAGGACTTATAAAAATATTTTATTTCCTTAACTTATGAATCCATAGGCTTTAATCTATGTTATCCATGATCTTCTTTCTAACATATATTCTTAGGGGAATTTTTTATTCCCTTTATAATGGTTTATACTAAGATTTTGAATTTCCCAATGCATGTCCCCTAAGAGTGTATTAAACAAGAGTGCAGTAAGTCCCATTTTAGTGTACCAGGATACCCTGGGTCATGCCTGAAACTCCTTGTCGGGGTTTTCACCCCTAGCTACGTCTGTGTCAGATCCTCCTCTACCTGATCGTATCCAGACAGGGATGTTTTGCTTGATATACCACTTACTCAATACTTATCAAAACTTTGGGATGTTTTTCTAAAAACTTATTCTTATTACTAAGGCTTTCACTAGGGTTTTCTAATCCCAATCCCATAAAATAACTAAACATATCCTATAATACCAACTATGACAACCCTTCTCTTTATTACACTCTAAAACCTGATTTATGACATAAACATCACTTGATACAACATATAAGATAGAGAGTTCTAGTGTCTTTGTGTTTTAGGATCATTACATTACAACTTAGAACATTAAATACAACATCTTTATTGAAAACTTCCTTTACATGACCACTACATTTCCTTGTACTTAGCATTGCGTGGGGTAACTTGAGGATATGCATAAGAAAAGGGTGAGCTATAAAACCCAGTAAGGGAATAAACATGGAATAACATGAAGAATACAATAAATATTAGATAATAGGCATATAAATGGAGAACAAGAGAAACATGAACATAAAGGCATGATAAAGCATGATAATCAAAACATGGAAATGTGGCAACAACACTGAACATGGAATTTATCATGAGCCAAGGCTCATTGCACATTGACAATTAGTAAACACTCATTGCACATGAAGCATGAGTAAACCCTCATTTAACTTGAATTATCATGATTCAACACTCATTGCACATGATGTATCATGATACTATACTTTACCCAATGTAATGGAGCACTATCAAGGCACACCCTTCTTAAACATTTCATTTCATGCACAAGTGTGCCACTTGGATCATAAAACAGGGAATAAATCTTCATCATATATTCCATAATAATGGGATTTATAGTACATAAATAAAGCTTTTTAATCAATAATTAAATGTGAATAAATGTGAATACACTTGATAGAGAAATGGGCATTGTATTCACTACACAATGACATTGTCTTGGAAAATCATAGTACAATTTCAGCAGCATAACGGTGTGAAATAAGAACTCATAAAAAATGGTTGATGAGAGAGAAATAGGTGTCTCATAATATTTACATGAAATGGATAGTAAGGGGGTCACATAGGTACATTTCCCAACAAACTTAATGGAATTATGAGGCATAATACAAAAGAATTACTTGGATGTAAATGAGGAGAGAGAAATCCCTCCAGGAATTTCAACATGGTAACGGGTGTACATGAGAGGTATTAATGAGAGATAAAGGGTTATCCCATCATCCAAACATAAAGATGTAAGTATGGGGGAGGTGAGAAATCATACCCCTACATTTTTAATTTAAAACAAAAGGGCATAACATCTTAAATAAAATTGGACAAAAATGAGAAAGGAAGAAATCCCTCACATGGAAGTGTGATCCCAAAAGCATGGGAGAGACTTGAGAGAGGCTTCCTGGGAGCTTGGGGCACCATGGGAGGATTATAGATATATGATTCCAGGGGTTGGTCTAACTCCATAGGATTTTAGTGAAGAGTAAGTGAGATCTTTGGTGGGTTTATATAGGAAAGGAGAGGGAATTCATAATTATTTATGTTTGGGACACCTCACATTAAACTAATCAATACCACAAACCAGACCATGGTTTTAGACCATGGTTTTTTCCAAAGGGAAGTGGAAAAAATATTTTATAGGGCCAATGGCCGAAATTCTTAAAATAATAGGGTTGCTTATGTGGAGGTGAGTCACACTCTCAAGGAAAACAATTGAAAATGAAAAAATGTTTAATAAGCCTTGAAGGGTCCACTAAAGCATTGTACAATAAATAAAACAATCCCAAAATCACATTATTTTAATGGTAAAACATATATTGGACGAACATAAAGTTTATAGTATTTTATTACATCACTATTGGGTCATTATGATGTCATAAAACACATTTTATATTTAAATGGTAATTAATTTTTACCCAAACATCCGGTTGTCATAGAGAATTATGAAAAATTCACCGATGGATAATTTTGACATCCTGATTCCAAAAATAATATTAATTTTATCTAAATAATTTTTTAAATATGTGAATTTTTACTTTTAAAATAAAAACCGATATTTATCGAAAATTCATGGGTTTATACAAAAACAACTTTCAAGCATAAATAAAAAATTAGAATTGCATTCATAAAATTATACGATAATTTATATTTAATAAAAAGTAATTTTATAATAATAATAATATTTTATTATCCCAAAGGGCATGGGTGAGTTGGTTCAAGGCGGTGGTGTCCTGTTGTCGAGGTTCTGGGTTCGATTCCTCACAAAGGCAACGCGCACTATATGCCAGCGAATTACTCATGGGCCCCTCTACCCCGTGTGGAACTGGACTGAAAGCCTGGGTGTCGTTACTCCTGGGCCTGCGGCTGGGGGAGTACATAGAGGCGTCCGGTGGTGGGTGACGGACCACCTATACCGGGTAACCCCTTGGTCCTGAAAACCTAGTGTACTTTTGGCCTGCGGGGCATGGGTGAGTTGGTTCAAGGCGGTGGTGTCCTATCGTTGAGGTTCCGGGTTCGAGTCCTCGCAAAGGCAATGCGCACAATACGCCAGCGAATTACTCGTGGGACCCTCTACCCCATGTGGAACTGGCCTGAAATCCTGGGTTTCGTTACACCTGGGCCTGTGGCTGGGGTAGTACATAGAGGCGTCCGGTGGTGGGTGACGGCCCACCTATACCGGGTAACCCCTTGGGCCTGAAAACTCAGTGTACTTTTTTTTTGTAGTTGGGGTTTGGCTTAGTGGTAAGAACCCTGTAATACTACATGGAAAATGGGGGTTCAAAACCCATGGGGCGCAGGTACTGTAGCAGTACTGTAGCGGTACTGTAGCAGTGGTGACACTGTTCATCTGCGGGTACTGTAGCGGCGACAGGGCACTGTAGCGGCGGCAGTACTGTGCAGGTACTGTAGCAATAGGTTACTATTCACAGAATGTGAATTGGGCATAAAATTTGGGCCTACGAGCTATGTATTGGGATACAAGCCCACTAGGCCTTCGGGCTATGTAATGGGTTTCCCTCTACCCAGTTAAAAAGAGGTCTTTGCTTTAATTTAATAATAAAAATGAGGCTTCGGCCCCAACCTTTAAAAAAATTATATTTTATTACAATATTATTTAATTCAAAAATCCATTAAATCATCAAAATATATTTCTTAGTGGAATATTAACTAAAAATACTATTTGTGATTTAAAAACTATTTACTAAGTAACAGCAAGAAGAATGTATATTCTATATACAAGAATAATGTTCATAGTTATAGTGCTAGGGTCTTGTTACATAACCCCTTATAACACCCTCATAAGACCGAAGGGTAATGAGTGCAATGGTGACAGACTCTAGGGGTGGCTCAGATAATATCGCTTGGGTGGTAATCTCTATTAACTTCTACTTCTCACGTAGTCAGTTCCACTCAAGCTTAACATGTTCAAGGTTTGCTTGGGATTGGTTAAGAGAGAAGCCCAATGACGCCACCTCCTTTCTGAGCTCCAAAAAATGGGCTTCGTATGGGGAAAGTCTAATGGATGAGGTCATCACATCCTTTGTCTGAGAAAATTGGATTTGTTAATGCCCTATATTAATACTAATCATGTGATCACTGTTCAACAACTATATTAGCAATGATCACAATTCTTAACAATATTTTAAAATGAAAAACATAGAACCAAAAAAGTGAATACATTTTACATAACAATAATAAGACATTAAAATAGACCAAGAGAAATTTTCCTTAATTAATTTTTGGGTTGTCACATAAATGTTAATAATTTTCTGTATATATTAATTTTTTGATGAATAAGGAAACAATACTTGTTATTATTGAAAATTTCATTCTTATTTAATGAATTTATACGGTAAATTATATTTTCAAATGGGATTAAAAGTAATGTTATTTAAATTATAGATATTAAAAAAATTAGGACATTCAAATAATGTTTATAATAAATTATTGATATAAAACCTCTTTAAATTACTAATATTTTTCTCTTTCGAAAACAGCTTTTTATTTTCATATGTTCGTTTTCATTAAAATTAAATTCCACCACTTCAGTAAATATAATTTAAAAAATGGATTTCGTATTTGGAGTCATGAAAATTTATATTATCTAAAAAGTTCAACTTAATATTTGACTATAATGAATAGTAAAAAAATTAAAAATTAATAGTCATGGTTATGTTTAAATTAGAGTAATCGAGTGATAAACTAAAACAGTAAGGTTTACAATGGACTAAAAACTTGTCCAATAACTATATTGTCGATATATATCAACCCTTACAACATTATTTAAAAAATTTATGTTTTTTAGACACATTTTCATGAATGACATAAATGTAATAATTTATGTAAAGAAAGAAATAAAAAACATCACCCGCTTGTTTTTAAATGATAATTATTTGTTCACATTAGGGGAAAAGAAATATGAGAATGAATATTGGTGGTAATTTTGACCACAATCAAATTAATTATGTGATATTAAATTATTTTTAAATTTTTAATAATTATATTATTACATTAAATTCTAATCTACCACCAACATATTAATTATTTAATTAATATAAAATTAAATTAAATGATAGTAATAATATTGAAATTAATATAAATTTAATGAATTATTAAATTAAATTAATTTTTAGATAAATTATACATGTTAGAAGGACATGAAAAAAAATCAATTGTAATTCCATCCTCGGATTGATAATTTTATGGCCAACTTAAATGAATAGTGTCAAAATTGAAAATATTGTTATTTTATAATTAATATTATTTTATTAAATTACTTAAAATACCTAAAAATACTATCTTATTCAAATATATAATTAAATGTTTTAAATAATTAATTTCTTCCAAATAGTGGACCAATTTTTCTTCCATAATTATTATATTGACTCCAAAATAGTAAAAACATTATTAACAAGGTAAAGGCTAAAACAGATTTTTTCATGTTACATGTGCTTGTGTTAAATGTAATTGTCCATATAAAAATGTTTTTTATTTTTAAAAATTTTATTTAATATACATGAATAGTAGGTAAAATCTATCTAATTGGGATCATTTATCACTATTGTTTCATGGTAAATTACCTTTGTAAAAAGACTAGTTTCCATATTGAAAACTAAATTAGTAAAAGTAAGGAAACATAAAAGTTAATGAAAAACGTATTTGAAAAGTGATTTTATTTTTGGTGGAGGTTTTTCATGACCAAATATTCAATAAAATTCATTAATTGTCAATTTTTTAATCAATTAATTTAAAATTGAGTTCCAATTGTTGAATAGGATTGGGTATTTAAAAATATTCACTCCACTATTATAAAAGGACACTTCCCCTCAATTATTCAAATATAATTAAACATTTCCCTTGAACAAAATCAGATAAAATACATCCAAGATTTCTTTATCCATTTATAGTTATTTTTTTCATCCTGAAGGATATCCCCGATGGTCCTTAATAACGCATTAAAAGGGGGTTGTTTTATGAGAAGGTATTTATCTTTAGTAAACTCTTTTTTTAATTTTTATGTTACCACCTCCAATAGATTCATAATAATTCAAATATAATAACATTATTATATAAAATATACTAATATTTTACTATGTTTATTTAATAACCTATATCCATCTCCTTTTCCATCAAATGGTAAATGAAACTATCGATCGTGTGTATAGAAGATAATCGCCTCACGAACTGATGTAATTAGTATTCTCCCACCACCTCTCTTGGATGTATTTAATTATATATTTAATATCTTTATATAATATTTATGAAATAATTATATTTTATTATTTATAATATCACACATATCTTCATACATTCAATTTTTTATAAATATGATAATGTTTAATAGGTTTACGGCGGACAACCACCTCACGAAGCGATGTGATTTGTTCTTTACTTACACTATCCATGAAAAGTGATTTGGTTAGGTTTAATGAAAATATATGATATATATGACATAAATATTATTCGATAAGGGTAATATATTATTTATATATCAACCATTTAATCCGTCGAGATAATGGAATCTACATTCATGTGTATCACCAATTGTCTCCATGAGCGGTGTATTTCATTTTATATCTCTAACAATTATATATTACTCTAGAAACTTATATAATGAATATAAATGATATATATTTATATATATATACATATCATGGTTAAAATTTTATATATTATTAATCTATGATCAAGGTAAGGGGATAGAAAATACTAAATCAGAACATACATGAAAAACAATGTAGTTATTACACGAAATGTAATTTTAACAAGGAATTGTTAATAAACACATAATAAAAGTTCATAATTATGTCTTATATGGAATGATATATTTTTTTATGATTCCTTAAAATATTTACAATAAACCTATATTTATTATCAAACAGTTTTGAATGTGTACAATATTAGTTGAGACTTATGGAAACTAATTTTACATCTAACTTTTATATATGTGAGATACATGACATATTAACGACTTGTTTCTTATATGGAGTCTATATAATTCACATGGATGTAAAAAATGTTTCATAAAATAAAAATTATAGTTACTTTCATTTCATTTTGACTATTTCTCTTTCAAGAGGATTATTGTTCAAAAGATACCAAATCAGTTAAGGATATTTTTCTCAATTTTCCATCATTGAGTGATATATTCTGTTATGCACCTATATTATTTTCCTAAATTGTATATACAGACCCATAGATATGTTATATCATTTATTTGACTATTTTCATGATCATTTAATGTTATTATTTCATGAGTCCTACAATTAAATGTCACCAAATTTTTAATGGATTTATTTTACAATCTCATTTTTTATCAAGAATGTTTATGAATATGAATTCAATGATAAATAATTATGATATATATCTCATGAAAATAATAAATTTTAATATAAAATGGTTATTTATAGAGAATACACCAGTTCAATTAATTAACTTCTCTTAATGAATTAGGGAGAGATAAATATTATTTTTAAGAAAAAACTCCTTTATTTTTCTGTTTAGTTTAAAACCCATTTTATAATATATCCATGTTATCAATAAATGTTTTAAAGAAAATTTTTATGATATTTTATGATTGATAAATGTAATTTTTTACCCTTTATAAATTTATTATCTATGTTTTCAGAGGAATCTTCATATTTTTTTAAATAAGGCTTTTTTGTATTTACTAAAAATGTAAAATGAATCATTATTATAATGTTTAGGGAATGAATGAAATTTCCCACCATATGTACCATTAAATGTGTAAATTAATCCCATAAAATTTAAAAAGGTTATTTTAAAAGAAAGTTATTATGAAAATGTTTTATACTTTTAAATGTTCTTTTAAAGTGGAAATGATATTTTACTCAAGAAATGTTTTAAATGATTTATAATCCTTCCTTTATATGTTTTGAATTTTATATTAAACTAAAAGGATTTTGAAAATGATTTATGTTTTAAAAAGTGATTTACAATGTATAATGTCAATTTTCCCAAAAAAAATTCCATGTATACTTTCTAAGCACTTTCTAGCTAAGATGAAATACTTTGATGTTACATATGATTAACTAGCTCTATGATCCAAGGATACCATTATTATTATTTTTCCGAATGGTTGGGGGTTATGATGATAAGATGTTTATGAAACATTAATTTATTCCATGGGTTATAAAATGATTAAAATCTAATCAAACCTTCTTATTTTCCATTGGTTAAGTTTTCATGAAATTTTTTATGAAACATATTTCAATTCATTAGTTATGGTATAATGAATATTTTAAGAATCCCAATTCTTTTTATGGGGTTATGATGCGATGAATGTTTTGTGAGCTTGTGGCACATAAATATATGGTTTTTATTCTGTTACTTATGGGACCTATATATCCCTCTAATGCATTGTGTAAATATTAATATCTCATTGTCTAAATTGGAATGGAATAGTGATTGAACCTAGTTAAATAAGAACTTTCTACATTATGAAAGTGTAGTATCCCAACCTGATTATCCACCTTAAAAATGATATCAAGATAGGTTCCAATGGCCTTAGGTTCACCCCCCCCCCCACCCCTAAACTCCAAAGGATGCTGACTAGTACAAAGTGTTTAATATGTGATATTGGGTGTGATATACCCTCATAGAGTAATATAATAACTGTATGAGTACATATATATAATGCAACAGGTGAAAAAGAATCAGAAGGCTCGAACCAACCCTACCAAAGGAATAAGTGCATTAAATTTAAATAAATAGTAAAAGTATAACAGAACCAAAGAAGTGTAAATAAGTACCCAAAAATATATAACACTTGTAGCAATTTAAAATTGTCCATGAATTTAGAACATGTCATACATATGAATATTCATAAAGGGTTGCCATTGGAAGGCCAACAATATATACATATACAATGAAGCATGCTGAGTTGAAAAGTAAACCAAAAAACAGAAACTCAAAAGAAAGTCATTTATATGAAATAACCTAAAGTTCCTTTGCCAATATCATATGCCAACTCTACTAGGATACATATCCATACCTCTAACCCTTACCTGAATGAACAACTATATAGTCAAAATGCATTCTAAAGGGCCCATATAGGGTATGATAAAGTGTATCAGTAGAATACCTCCCATATGTGGATACCTAACATATATTTTAAAGAATTTTTTTAATAAAATAAATATAACATCTCATCAAATTTAAATAAAATAAAAAATCTTCCTTAGTTCTCAACAGCCACCAAGAAATTGTCACATTCATTGGCCGACGTCGGAATCACTAAATAGGAAATTATCCTTGGCCCACAGGCCATTGTATTCCCAAAAAATAAACAACCCAAGTGAACCCTAAGGATCCACCACCAAGTAAGAACCCTAGAACCTCGGGTCTCAAATAAATCACCAATGTCTTTAAGGCACTGCCATGAAACTGTAAAAAATCCCTTAATCTCCTTCTTCAAAGCACTCATTGGATTAAAACTCAATGTTTAAGGGAATATTGATATATTTCCTCAAATAAAATCACCATCAACTCATAGAACAAATTCATGAGGAAAAGTGATCTCCATCTTACAAAAAAAATCCATGCTCACATCCTCTATATGGTGATTCTATTCCCACAACTAATAGACTCAAAATTTTCATCTGAAGACTCCCTACATTCCATGTATCTTTTTATGTAAATAACCCAAAAAAACAAACTGTGATGCACTACCAGAGGCCTCAACCCATATGAGAGGTTAGAACCACCTATTCATTAATTTAATTAGTTTTAACATGACTCCAATCAGTTCTTTGACCATCATGGTTGAGTAGTAATTACAAATTTAGTTCCTAAGTCACATTCAAGTAGCATGTCATGATCTTATGACCATGTCTATGGTGTTTGATGGATTTTCTATCCAAATATCCTAAGACATACCCATAACCTAAGGGCAACGCTTCCTAAAACTAACGCCCATAATGCATGACCGATGGTGAACACAATCTAAATAAAATGGATCCAAGACGAACCAAATGACTAAATCACCTTAATCCAAATGGCTATGGAACACAAATTCCTCGGGCCAAGCTCGTCGTGAACCATGGGTCTCAATAGTATGTCACAACCATAATATATAAATAAATCAATTTAAATCTACTAAAAATTTAATTAAATTGAAATTTAAAATTCCATTTAAACAAACCACTCATAATAAATCAAGAGATCACCCAAGCCTAACTACCATAGGTGGTGAACAAGCTTTTACATGGCCTCAAATGAGAAAACGAGGTTTGGTCATTGAAAAAAATATCCCATAAGGTCATAAAATTAATTTAATATAATAAAATCAATCTTGAATGTATAATTATAAAATTTCCAATGGTTAAATAAAATCTGTTCCCCCATAATGACCGCAAAAACCTAAATAAAGTCATTCACCACATACCTTTGAAAAATTGGCATAGGAACGTTTCATATTGGCCTAAAAATTATAGAGTTCTAAATGAAGTCAATGATTTCATCTAATGCCCTAAAATGAGGTTAAAACGGATAAAATATATTTCATTATCCATGAGGTGCATTCAAGGAGAAATATATTCAAGGGAGAGGGGATACTCACTAATGTGGTTCCAACACACAAGAGAGCCTTCAAAATGGATCCTGAATGATGGGTCAAGGCCACAACCAAGTGGATATGGGTATTTCCTTCTAATAAAATGCAACCCGTGAATAAAGATGCAGGGGAATAGAAGAAAAAATAGGGAAATAAATAATTTGGAAAAAACTAAATATTCACACATTTTTAAGGCTAAATGTTTATCTCGTAGAGGCAATACAATTTACAGAAAACTGAACGCCATTTCCTACAACTCCAAAAATAGGCCATTAGGCCTTCAATGCTCCAAAAATTCATCCGAACACTTGAGGCTTCCGATAAATCCCTAAACCCCTCCAACAAATTATATTGGGTTTACAAAACTCTAATAATTATGTTTTTATGCCAAAAAATGAATTTAGCATACCCACCAATTAAAAAATTCAAAATGGATAGGTTTTTGACCCCATTCAAAAAAATGGGACATTACATTCCTACCACCTTAACATAGATCATCCCTTAGATATAAATATTAACCCAAATATGGTACCAAACATACCCATCTAGGTAAAAATACCTGAAATGCTTTAGTCTCAAGGGTACCTGTCAACTTCAACAAGGTGGATCCCCACCTTAGGAGTGACCTACCTCGATGCCATCACAACCCAAACTCAAATCAAACAATGGTCTATCAACCAATTCAAATACTCAAAAGTACTCCAATGATGCATCTTTACTCATGTACCTGATCAGGTTCTCTCATGTCATACTAAAAACCCATAATTATCTTTCATCACATTGGTTCCCACCACATTTCCATATCACACATTGCACCATCGAGGCCTTGCATCTAAGAAAATGCTAAAAACAATCATGGTGAATCTCACCATAATAATTTCTATATTGGAATGGTTCCCAAATTTCTTTCACCACATGTTAACAAATATCCTTAGTAACCAAATTCCAATGCATCTCATTAACCCACATAACCTTGATTCCCTAATGAAAACATACCTTAATAATCCACACATCCAATGGTACTAAATAAAATTCTTAGTTCCATGCACGTCATATATAAATATATATCATGAACCAGATCTATTTCATAATTAACAACCACCATTTTGTTAGTCCTTGCAAACAGCCTCTCAACCAAGTGAAACTAAAAATAACAGGGCTAACCCATAAATGAAAAAACATAAATAGAATGAATTTTGGTCATTCCCCCATAGTACATATTCCTATCATATTCTGACCAGTTTTCTTAGACCTTGGAAGCTCCACGACAAGCACTTAGACTAATGCTATACTACCTGACACTTCTCCTCTATATGGTGTTAAATCATCCACTATCCATTGACTCAAATACTAGGTCCTTCTATCTCTACCACCAAATTTGTGTGGATATTATGCTTGGATACCCTCACCTGGAACTGATCCCAATCTGATCTCAGACATCTGATTTTGCCCCAATCCCTTTCTACCAACTATTGTATAATGCTTCTAGCAAAACCTATTGACATGCTCGACCTTCCCACATGAATGAAACTCTATTTGAGGCCACTCACAGAAACGTTTAACATGTACTACATTTCCACATTGAAAAAAACCATTTAAGATCCACATTTAGGTGTTTTGGTCAACTCATTTTCTTGAAATCCCTACTAGAACATGTCTCTCCCTCACTTCCTTCCATCTGATGTGTCACCACTTAAATCTCTTGAAGCTACTGCCTTGGTCATGTATAACCTATCCATGAAAATTCCATAACTATGAGCACCTACTTCACCCCCTCTAATAATGAATCCAACCTAATGATGTTTACATGTACCTATATGGAGTGTCGTAAACCATTCTTAATGAACCTCACCCTCAATGTTTCATTTATCACAATACTGAGTGAAAAGAAAATAAATCTAGTGAACATTATTGCATATTCTATGATATACATGTAACCCTAACAAAGGCTCAAAATCTTTTGATGTCTTGCTACCCTAAATGTCTCTAGTAAGAAGTTCTAGAAGATCATTTTTAATGACTCGATCGATTTATCACCCTCAAAAGGACCACCCACGCCCTGAGAAAGTGACGGGTTCTATGATTGGAACTCTTGAGTAAGATGTTCAAAAGATGGACCTACTCCCTAAGAAGTCCTTTTGATCCTAGGGATCCCATGAAACATGCTTTCTCCGAGATTCTCATCATACCATGGCCCAAAAAGTGTAAAATCTAGCGGTTGTCCTGCTTACACTAGAAACTGAACCTGAGCATGTACCTTCGATTGTACTTATGGCTCCTTCTCTCCTTAAACCTCAGAGGCTCTACCTACTAGTGATCTTGCATCACCATTTCATTACATACCTGATGCTCCATCTGATCCATCTAGGTAGAACCCACTGAATACCACCAAAATGTATAGAAAACCAAAAATATATATTCTTTAAACACATATAGGTAAAGAAGTAACAAGAAGTGCCTCATAATTACCCTTACCCTTCCTATCACAACCATGGCTCATAGCATCCCAGACTCATGGCCTATTTAACAGCCCTCAGAATAGTAATGTATAAAAATACTCTAGTCCATTCCCGTCCTAATGATTGAATATCCTTAAACAGTTGACCAAGTCTTGTAACCTACGGATCAACATCACCCCATGCCATAGTACCTTCTCACTCCTTTATGATCCAAGACCATTTCTCATATCATATGAAATTTTGATATATATATATATATATACAACATATAATATAAAATTTTACAATTAAATTGAATATCACATTAGCATTTATATGTTAAATTAAAACATCTTATAATATGCCAAAATAAATTCAAAAAAATACACTATTGTCATATCATTCCAAGGGTCCAAATCTCATTCCATTCCATGCCATGACAAGGTACACAAGTGATAAAATTTTATAATTCACAGTCCATGTGTACCACCAAAGTTGGAAATCATATAAGTTGTTAACATGAAAAAGAAGAATGGAAATTACCACCCATTATAACTCAGTCCACCCCTCATACCTGAGAATACATTAACAAAAACATGAGTTATAAATCCAGTTATGACCACATCCAAATCTCCATTGTATCGAGTCCCAAATAGTAAGACCTACTGAAAAGTAAAGTCATTCTCTATATAAATAGTACATATCCTAACAATGATACTAAATCACAGGATAAAACAGCTTCGATACCATTTTTATTATCCCTGGCATTATTAGACACCTGAACATTGCTATCGGGGTAGCTACCACTCACCTTAGGGGCACCTCCCAAAACACCAAAGGCTAGAGACTAGTAGTGATGGTGTAATAAGGGACTGTGGGGAGGCCATACCCTCATGTATTGATTTAATAATTGTCTGAGTATATATATATATATATAACATGAAGAAAAATGAAAAGACTCAGCAGACTCAAACCAGACTCTCCAATGGTAGAAGAAGAGTCAATATTAATATAATGGGGAATCCTAAATGAAAAAAAAGAACTAAATAACCTACCAAACATTCCACTAGTATAAATTTAACACAGATAATGAATTCATAACACGTCTTAAATATCTATATTCATAAAGGGTCATCAATAGATGATCAAAATTGTATACATATATAAAGAATCATGCTAAACATAAAAGTAAACCAAAAAGGAAAACAAATAAGAAAATATTACACACACAAGAACCTAAAGGTCCATTTCTAGCACCCCATTCCAAATTAATTAAGATATATCTTTGGATCAAAAACCATTACATGATCATGTAATTATAAAGTCTACACACATCCTGAAGGGCCTGTGTAAGGTGTGATAATGTGTCTTAGTGGGACACCACCTTAGTGTGCATACCCTATATTTGTGTTTAAGTAGTTATGTGATAAAATAAACACAATAGATCATGTAATTTAAATTAATAAAATAAACTACATTGTCTCTAAATAGCTACCAAAAAATTTTCACCTATGTCATCCAATGCAGAAATCATTAAAGAGGAAAGGATCCTCAGACCATGACCCATGTTGTCCCTTGAAATAAAAAAACTAGGTGAACCCTCAGGTTCATCATCTATGTATGAAACCTTAATACTTGTTCCTACCAAAACCCCATGTCTCAAATAAATCATTGATTTTGTGATGGTATTCCTAAGAAAAATTAACTAGTCCCTTGGACCCTACCTTGAAAGCACCTGTCGACTCAAATCCGATCATCGAGAGACACAGTGATGTTTTTCCTCTAATAAAGTCACCATAGGCTCATACCGTGACATCCTGAGGAACATTAATCTCTATACTCTAAATATAATCTAGGCATATAGCTGCAATACAGTAAACCTCATCCCCCAATCGATAGCCACAATGAAAGTATCTGATGGTTCCTTTCCATCCTTCGGGATTTCTATAGAAAGGAAGAAAAAATTATATACCTATGTTTTTCTACCAGGGGAATCTACCCACATGAGTGGTCAAAATCACATCATCACTGAGTCAACCTATGTGAAAATAACTTCAATCGATGTTTTGACCATCACGGGTGAGTGGTAGTCACCAATTTACTACCTAATCCACATCTAGTAGGCACCTTGTGCCCCTATGATCATGCATCTCAAGTCTGATCATCATACCGTCCAAATATCGCATTCCATACAAGAAACCTGATGGCCTTTCTACCTCAAACTGACATTCATGTTTCCCAACCAATGTTCAACACCACCAAAATAAGTCTGGGACAAGCCCAACCACCCCCTCACCTTAGTCTCGATGGCCATGCCACCCTAATTTCTCGGGACAATCCCATCATGGCCCGATGGGTATCAACATTATATCACAAGAATCATATATAAATAATTAAATTTTAGTCAACAAAATAGTTCTATATAATTTAATTCTATAATTCCATTAAGATAAACAACTCAAAATAAATCAAAAACTCACCCCAACCTAGCTACCATAGCTGGTTAACGGGCTCTAACCCAGCCTCGCATGAGAAAAATTGGTTTTAGAATGACCAATTACATCCCATAAGGTCATACAATCAATTAAATATATCGGAATACATTTAAAAAGGTTCTCACTCAAATACCAATGGTACACCAAAACTCACACCCCTAGAATGACAATAAAAACAGAAATAAACTGTAACACCCCAGGATTTCAGAGTGTGTTATTTCTTAAAAATAATTCAATAACTTGCACTACACGCAACACCGAGTTCAATCACACCATTAAAAGAGGTCATGAATAGTATTAACTACATTTTGAACTTTATATAATCCTTATAATTTTATAATCCCTATTATGAGTTTCTTAGTCATAATGCAAGAACAGATTCATTTTCAGTATTTCACTTTTATCAACTTCTAATAGTGAAACCTTTTTAAATACAATATTTTAAACTTTTTGACTAAATGGGGACATCAAAAATTTAAAATGAAACACCCCAAGCTTCCACGGTACGTTTCCCTTCGAATAATGCGATAGCGTGTGTTGTACGCAACCTCGAGTTCTAACACACACCACAACTAATTAAACTAGCCGTTGTGAATAGTAATACCTACTTTTTAAATTATATATATTTTATATTTCAAAATGGACTTCATTTTTGGATTCGGAATATCTAATTTAGCCTAAGGTGAAATTTTGGTACTTTTCGGATAACTTTCATATTTTGATGAATAGTGAAAATTACTAAATTTTAATTAAAAACAACTTTTTTAATCAGAATAATTAATAGTGATAAATTAGGAATTTTAGTAGTTTTAAAGTATATTTAGAATATATTTTTACCATTTAATATAATTTTGGTCATTGGACATAATTTTACAATTAAACCGAACATAAACAAGTGTCAATCTTTTGATAGTTATTATCTCTTAAAAACACGCTTTTTGTTTTGACAGCGGGAATTAATTTTAAATTAATTTCTGCCACTTCTGTGTTTTGAATTTAGGAAAATGGATTCCATATTTGGAATCAGGATGTTCAAATTGTTTAAATAGGTAACTTTTATTTTTAGACATTTTGAATAATTACTGCGGTAAATATTTTATTTACCATGGTTAAGGGTAAATCCGGTAAATAAGGGTTAAAAAAATAATATTATAATAATACTAAATTACCCTAAAACGTGTCTTAAACCTATTGGTTGATACGTGGTCGACCATTAGCATCTTTGGGTCTATTTTGGGACCCCATGGATCCACTTGTAAGTGATAATGACACTTTATTTTAATTTAGTTAAAATGAATACAAAAATGACACAAGCATATATCTTTTAGAACAACAATTGTTACATAGGGTTATATATGTTGGATTTTAGATTATAAATATTCATTAGAAAGATAAAAAGCTTTACTACATAATTATATTTTATTTATAATTTTTAGAAATTAAATAATTTATTTTATATATGACACAATGATGATGCAGTAATTACTATAATAGTGAAAAATTAAAATAATTGATATTATAAATACCCAAATAAATATAATATGAAACTTTTAATGAATTAAACTAATTTTCTAGGATAATATGATATATTAGGATTGATTTAATTGACTTTTTTCGAAGTAATCAATCTGTTATGAGTTTCACAAAAATCAACTATTGAATAGTGTCAAAATTGACATAAAAGAGTTCTTAAACAAATATTATATTATTAATTGATATTAAATTCCTAAAAATCTAAGGTTCGGCCAAGAGACTTATATCATGATAGGTTCATCAGTAATGTACCACTTGGGGGTCACTTGGATGTATATAGTAAGTTTATTAACCATATTATATAAAAATACAAAGAGACATTGTAAAAGTGAAACTAATTAACTTAGAGTTAATACTTAAAGATAAGGTTAATATAAGTACCCAAACCTGTCTAAATTCTATTGGTTGAGTGTTTTGCGACCTATCCACACCTTAACCTTTGAATAATCAACTTTGGAGCCATTAGAAACCGAATATGAATTTATTATAAATTAATATTCCTAGATTTTCCAAAGGTGCCTCTCACCCCTCTTATAAAAGGGCACTCCTCCTTCTCATTTATTCACACCTTCAAAGCCTTTTGGTTCGGCCAAACTCTGCCCAAATACTCTCCCAACATCCCTCACTACAACCTAGAGGCATTAGTTTGATCAGAAAGCCAACCTACGGAGCCCTTTTGATCAAATCAAAAGGAAGAACCCGAAGAAGAGGTAATGATTTCACCACCCTTTTCTAAGTTCATTTCTTCTTCCACTTCTTCTTCCTTTGTTCTTACCATTCTAAAATAATAACTCCAGTATCTCAAATATACTGTGATGTTATTATAAGTATGTTACAACCATATTCAGTATTCTATCCACCCTTTGAATAACATGTCACCATACGTGCGTACGTACGGCTTACCGTCTCCACGTCGTGGTGTAATTGTTATTCAATATAATATTATTTGGATGGGTATAATAATGATGTGTAACTCATGTAAATAATAAATATAACATGTTAATGATTCTGTATATATGATATACCATTCATTTATATATTAATTTAATATCAAAAGAATGATATTGTCGCTCGTGCGTACGTACGAACTACCGTCTCCACAAACGCGATGAGATTCATTCTCCATCGTAACCATTCAAGTATAATTATCATTTGATGATTTAAAAATGATTTTTAAGGACTAGATATCATTCTGGATAAGAATAAGATACAACAACCATGGATTATGTAACAAAACATATAAATAAAATGAGTAAGTTAACACCCGAAACGACGATAATTCTAAGATATTATTAACAAATCAATGTTAAAAGATCATATATGATATCATATTAATATATATGATTCTTGTATAATTTAATAACAATTATTTAACCATTATACAGGAGGTTAATCTACCCCAACAAAGGAAAAGTACAAGGTAAGGTTTTACTTTACAACCTCTTCATTATCCAAGGTTGTTTATACGTAATAATCTACTGGGATCTCTTTATCATCCACATCCATGTTTCTTAAAAATGTATTTCAAAACATTTTTACTATTTACTAGAATATTAGTTAAAGTCATTTATACCCTTTTTGACTTTTATAAGTGGTTTATAAAGGAATCTTTCGGTCGTTTTCAAAACAAGGTCCTTTTTAACCTTTTCGACAGAATTAAGGTAAGAATGTTTTTTAACTTATACGGCGGGTGCGGTTATTTTACGCCGTTATAAAATCTTCAAAGATTCCCTTACAAGCTTATAAGAATATTTTCAAAGAAAATGTTTTATTTTATATGGATCTTAAATTATTTCAAAATAAAAGGAGATATTTCTTTAAAAAGAATTTTGATTTCATCTATGTCAACATCCTTTGATGGATTTTAAGATTATTTGAAGTTGATTTATTATGATACAAAACTTCTATATTGTATTGAAGGTTTTGTGATATGTTTGACTATGGATGTGCTATTTTTATACCATTCATAGTTTATGGTGAAAGTATTGACACTTCGTATTCTAGTTTTAATACGAATGTTTATGATATGTTTAAACCTTTTCATATGGGAATGCATTGGACTTAATATGTGATGGGTGGAGCCCGCTATAGCTCCTCGATGCATCGGTAGGTCTCATGAGACAAACTAGTGTCTTAGCACAAGGCCTTGACAAAATCTTATTTGTAGTCTTGGCACGAGGCCTTGGATATGTGGTTATGATAGTCTGGCATTATGCATTCCAACATTATGAAAGTGGTTATTGATTTTTGCATGTGATTATTCGATTAGTAGAATATCCATGTGAATAAGTAAATGGCATTATTTCATTTTATTTATGCCATACCATGTTGAAAGTTCATGTTTAAAAGGCTTTTTTTTAGTTATACATTGCCTTAAATGTTTATTCTTATTGATGAAAGTTTCCTCTATATTGTTATCCTTACTGGGCATTTGAGATCACCCCTTTTCTATGTTTTATTTTTCCCAGGAAGTGAAGATGTAAGTTATGAATGACCTGCAGGGATATTATGAGGGGATTATAGTGTGGACTATGGAAACATTATGTTGTTGTAGTAGTTTTTCATTTTATGATGTAATGTAAAACTTATGAATATATCTAGTGTTTCCAAGGCTACTAAACCAATCGGTCTTTCGAGATTTTATCTTTCTTGTGATCATGCCAATGTTATGTAATAATGCACCGACTCTAGGCAACTAGGGTCGGGGCGTTACAGTTGGTATCAGAGGAAGTTTAGTACAAACCTTGGAAACTAGATTTAGATAAACTCTGATTAGAGCACGTAGACCTAAGATGAACTTTGAGGATTAGTATAGAAGAACTTCCTAGAATTTTGGTATTGTAGAGATTTTGTGAGTTTTCCGAGCAATACATCCCTATCTGGATACGAGCAGGTAGAGGCGGCTCTGGCCCAGATGTACCTAGGGGTAAAACCTGAAAACACCGCTTTGAGCTAGACTCGAACGGGAACTGGTGCACGACAACGGGCCTTGCTGCACTCTTGGTTACGACACTCCCGGGGGATATGCTTAGGATAACTCTCATTTTCTTTACAAATCATTTTGAAGGGATTATGAGTATATACTTCCTCAAAGAAAACATTCTTATGATTATGGATTATATCCATAAATAGTTCAATTTATGTTAAGTGTTTTATAAGTATGGGATTATTTATTTTGATTCATAAACTGATCTAGTGTATGCCATTGTTTAGAAATGGCGCCCAGTAGAAGGAATGAGAACTCTATCAATGCACATGATACAAAGAGAAAGAAGGATCATATATTTTATGGTCTTAAGCCAAAATTTACAAGAGAAATAGTCTCCCATGTATTATCATCATATGAAGAAATAATATCATGTGTTGATAAGATAAGTATAGAGTTTACTGAGTCCTATGGCTTTGAAGGGAATCAAGAGAAGAAAAGGATAGAAGAGAGAAAGATGGATAAAGGGAAGAGGGAAAAGAAGAATTTTCCCATATGTAGTAACTGTGGAAAGAAACACCCTGGAACTTGCCTGAAAGAAATGGGAGTTTGTTATAAGTGTGGAGGAAAAGGGCACAAAGTACATGACTACAAGGGTAAGAAAATGGTTTCAAATGTACAATGCTTCATTTGCAAGGAGTTTGGACACTACGCGAACCTATGCCCCAGTCATCAGACTATGCCGCAAATGATGCTATTGGATAATAATCAAGTTATGATACTACCACAGATGAAGAGGAATGATTAGAGTTCTTATGTTGATTATATCAATTGAGTGTTGTATCAACAATGTACTTGTTATAATAATTATGGAGTATATAAGGATTGTACTGCAGTACTATTTCATTAAGGACTTGAGATGGTGTGGAACAAAGAAAAGTGACTGAGTATCAGGTTAAATGTTTGGAAAATATATGGTTGAGAGAAAGATAAACCATAATATGGTTCAGATACCGAGGTGGTGATTTTAGAATAATACATGATTGATTTGGATAAATTATATTGGATATTATTGACTACCTTGAAGCTGATTAATGATTTGTATATTCCATCATTGTTGGGGTTTAAAACATTTTTGGATTAATGAAGTATATCCAGTATTCTATATGGAATACGGGAGCATGAATGTAATCAATAAGGAATATGGTAATACATGATGAAGGTATTCATATTCTATTACGGGGTAAAAAGGATCTATATTATGTTTACCTTCCTTATAAATGTTGGACTGTGAGTTTAGACAGAAGTATTTTGGATAGTTCTAGTTTCGATTATTTTGGATTGCCATAAAAGAACAACCCGGAGGTCGGGCGGCAATCTGTCGCGTCCGGCAAGGCTGCGAGACTTGAACCCGCAACCGAAGGGAGACAAGGGTGTATCACCTACCACTGTCCCACGAGATTTCCTGAATTAAATAATGTAGTTTTTTTTAAAAGATCTGGTAGATGAATTATAAATTCATTTATTTTGGAACCCTGTACGAATAGTATAAAGAGAAAAAAAAAATTACGTTCTAGAGTGAAAGATGAGTTTGTGGTAGAAATTTATTAATGGGTAAAATTCTAATTATAAAGTAAGTATATCTCCTTATTATCTTAGCCAATCTCATAAATAAATACCTCAACATTAATAATAGAAACTTAGAACAAAAATGTTGTCCTAGATGGTACCTTAAATCATCACAAATTTATGGCTTTGGGATTGTTTGCCTTTTCATAGCCATGTTCTCTACCACTCTCCATCAGATAATTGATGGTTAGATTTCTCTTCCATATCTATATTTTCCTACATGGAACCCTAGTATGTGTTATTTTCGGTAATCTTCATACTTTCCACTCTTTATTTTAAATATAGGCCTCATTAATTCATTTTTCGATGTGGGATTTCAACTAAGATATTTTGAAATGTCAAAAATGTGTTGTCCCAATACCCTATATTTTGTTGAACCGATGGTACTTCAAATCATCATAGATTGATGAGTTTAAGGACCTCAATTTTATACTTGTTTGTGATTGATGACCTCAATCACTACCTATAAATATTTACGTTTTTCCTCCAATTATATGTCTCTAATTGCCACCAATGTTCTCCTAATCGAGATCATAATTTGGTGGTGACCCTTTCATTTCTCTTTTCCTCATATTAAGACTAAATTTTAGTAACCCAATTTCCGATGTGGGTTTTCCCACAAATATATTTTCTACTTTCAACCTTTTATTTTCGAAGAACAATTTCAAATTGCGAGGACGCAATTTATTGAAGGAGGGGAGAATGTAACACCCCAGGATTTCAGAGTGTGTTATTTCTTAAAAATAATTCAATAACTTGCACTACACGCAACACCGAGTTCAATCACACCATTAAAAGAGGTCATGAATAGTATTAACTACATTTTGAACTTTATATAATCCTTATAATTTTAGAATCCCTATTATGAGTTTCTTAGTCATAATGCAAGAACAGATTCATTTTCAGTATTTCACTTTTATCAACTTCTAATAGTGAAACCTTTTTAAATAAAATATTTTAAACTTTTTGACTAAATGGGGACATCAAAAATCTAAAATGAAACACCCCAAGCTTCCACGGTACGTTTCCCTTCGAATAATGTGATAGCGTGTGTTGTACGCAACCTCGAGTTCTAACACACACCACAACTAATTAAACTAGCCGTTGTGAATAGTAATATCTACTTTTTAAATTATATATATTTTATATTTCAAAATGGACTTCATTTTTGGATTCGGAATATCTAATTTAGCCTAAGGTGAAATTTTGGTACTTTTCGGATAACTTTCATATTTTGATGAATAGTGAAAATTACTAAATTTTAATTAAAAACAACTTTTTTAATCGGAATAATTAATAGTGATAAATTATGAATTTTAGTAGTTTTAAAGTATATTTAGAATATATTTTTACCATTTAATATAATTTCGGTCATTGGACATAATTTTACAATTAAACCGAACATAAACAAGTGTCAATCTTTTGATAGTTATTATCTCTTAAAAACACGCTTTTTGTTTTGACAGCGGGAATTAATTTTAAATTAATTTCTGCCACTTCTGTGTTTTGAATTTAGGAAAATGGATTCCATATTTGGAATCAGGATGTTCAAATTGTGTAAATAGGTAACTTTTATTTTTAGACCTTTTGAATAATTACTGCGGTAAATATTTTATTTACCATGGTTAAGGGTAAATCCGGTAAATAAGGGTTAAAAAAATAATATTATAATAATACTAAATTACCCTAAAACGTGTCTTAAACCTATTGGTTGATACATGGTCGACCATGAGCATCTTTGGGTCTATTTTGGGACCCCATGGATCCACTTGTAAGTGATAATGACACTTTATTTTAATTTTGTTAAAATGAATACAAAAATTACACAAGCATATATCTTTTAGAAAAACAATTGTTACATAGGGTTATATATGTTGGATTTTAGATTATAAATATTCATTATAAAGATAAAACAATTTCCTACATAATGATATTTTATTTATAATTTTTAGAAATTAAATAATTTATTTTATATATGAAACAATGATGATGCAGTAATTACTATAATAGTGAAAAATTAAAATAATTGATATTATAAATACCCAAATAAATATAATATGAAACTTTTAATGAATTAAACTAATTTTCTAGGATAATATGATATATTATGATTGATTTAATTGACTTTTTTTGAAGTAATCAATCTGTTATGAGTTTCACAAAAATCAACTATTGAATAGTGTCAAAATTGACATAAAAGAGTTCTTAAACAAATATTATATTATTAATTGATATTAAATTCCTAAAAATCTAAGGTTCGGCCAAGAGACTTATATCATGATAGGTTCATCATTAATGTACCACTTTGGGGTCACTTGGATGTATATAGTAAGTTTATTAACCATATTATATAAAAATACAAAGAGACATTGTAAAAGTGAAACTAATTAACTTAGAGTTAATACTTAAAGATAAGGTTAATATAAGTACCCAAACCTGTCTAAATTCTATTTGTTGAGTGGTTTTCGACCTATCCCCACATTAACCTTTGAATAATCAACTTTGGATCCATTAGAAACCGAATATGAATTTATTATAAATTAATATTTCTAGCTTTTCCAAAGGTTCCCCTCACCCCTCTTATAAAAGGGCACTCCTCCTTCTCATTTCTTCACACCTTCAAAGCCTTTTGGTTCAGCCAAACTCTGCCCAAATACTCTCCCAACATCCCTCACTACAACCTAGAGGCCTTAGTTTGATCATAAAGCCAACCTAAGGAGCCCTTTTGATCAAATCAAAAGGAAGAACCCGAAGAAGAGGTAATGATTTCACCACCATTTTCTAAGTTCATTTCTTCTTCCACTTCTTATTCCTTTGTTCTTACCATTCTAAAATAATAACTCCAGTATCTCACATATACTTTTATGTTATTATAAGTATGGTACAACCATATTCAGTATTCTATCCACCCTTTGAATAACATGTCACCATACGTGCGTACGTACGGCTTACCGTCTCCACGTCGTGGTGTAATTGTTATTCAATATAATATTATTTGGATGGGTATAATAATGATGTGTAACTCATGTAAATAATAAATATAACATGTTAATGATTCTGTATATATGATATACCATTCATTTATATATTATTTTAATATCAAAAGAATGATATTGTCGCTCGTGCGTACGTACGGACTACCGTCTCCACAAACGCGATGAGATTCATTCTCCATCGTAACCATTCAAGTATAATTATCATTTGATGATTTAAAAATGATTTTTAAGGACTAGATATCATTCTGGATATGAATAAGATACAACAACCATGGCTTATGTAACAAAACATATAAATAAAATGAGTAAGTTAACACCCGAAACGACGATAATTCTAAGATATTATTAACAAATCAATGTTAAAAGATCATATATGATATCATATTAATATATATGATTCTTGTATAATTTAATAACAATTATTTCACCATTATACAGGATGTTAACCTACCCCAACAAAGGAAAAGTACAAGGTAAGGGTTTACTTTACAACCTCTTCATTATCCAAGGTTGTTTATACGTAATAATCTACTGGGATCTCTTTATCATCCACATCCATGTTTCTTAAAAATGTATTTCAAAACATTTTTACTATTTACTAGAATATGAGTTAAAGTCATTTATACCCTTTTTGACTTTTATAAGTGGTTTATAAAGGAATCTTTCGGTCTTTTTCAAAACAAGGTCCTTTTTAACCTTTTCGACAGAATTAAGGTAAGAATGTTTTTTTAACTTATACGGCGGGTGCGGTTATTTTACGCCGTTATAAAATCTTCAAAGCTTCCCTTACAAGCTTATAAGAATATTTTCAAAGAAAATGTTTTATTTTATATGGATCTTAAATTATTTCAAAATAAAAGGAGATATTTCTTTAAAAAGAATTTTGATTTCATCTATGTCAACATCCTTTGATGGATTTTAAGATTATTTGAAGTTGATTTATTATGATACAAAACTTCTATATTGTATTGAAGGTTTTGTGATATGTTTGACTATGGATGTTCTATTTTTATACCATTCATAGTTTATGGTGAAAGTATTGACATTTCGTATGCTAGTTTTAATACGAATGTTTATGATATGTTTAAACCTTTTCATATGGGAATGCATTGGACTTAATATGTGACGGGTGGAGCCCGCTATAGCTCCTCGATGCATCGGTAGGTCTCATGAGACAAACTAGTGTCTTGGCACAAGGCCTTGACAAAATCTTATTTGTAGTCTTGGAACGAGGCCTTGGCTATGTGGTTATGATAGTCTGGCATTATGCATTCCAACATTATGAAAGTGGTTATTGATTTTTGCATGTGATTATTCGATTAGTAGAATATCCATTTGAATAAGTAAATGGCATTATTTCATTTTATTTATGCCATACCATGTTGAAAGTTCATGTTTAAAAGGCTTTTGTTTTAGTTATACATTGCCTTAAATGTTTATTCTTATTGATGAAAGTTTCCGCTATATTGTTATCCTTACTGGGCATTTGAGCTCACCCCTTTTCTATGTTTTATTTTTCCCAGGAAGTGAAGATTTAAGTTATGAATGACCTGCAGGGATATTATGAGGGGATTATAGTGTGGACTGTGGAAACATTATGTTGTTGGAGTAGTTTTTCATTTTATGATGTAATGTAAAACTTATGAATATATCTAGTGTTTCCAAGGCTACTAAACCAATCGGTCTTTCGAGATTTGATCTTTCTTGTGATCATGCCAATGTTATGTAATAATGCACCGACTCTAGGCAACTAGGGTCGGGGCGTTACATAAACTCATAAACTACCGCACTTGGACTATTAGACATAGGAACGTCCATTATTAGCCTCAAAATCCAAGTAGTTTGGGTGAAATAAATGATTCCATAAAACACTATTAAAATATTGTAAAATAGATCAAACGGATTTAGAACTCTATTAGGTGAGAGAAAGAATAAATAGATGGAAGGGAGAGGGTAGACATATCGGCATAGTTCCAACACACCAAACGATGCTCAAAATTGATCTCAAATGATGGATCTATGGCAGAACCATTAAGAGAGAAAAATTTCCTCTTATTATGAAACCCTTGATGAAAATAGATGAGAAGAAGGAGAAAAAGGTAAAACGAAAAAGAGGGAAAAACTATATTTCACACATTTTTTAGGCCGCAAGGTTATCTCGAAGAGGCTACCTAGTTTACCCCAAATAGTGAAACTTGACCTACAGCTAAAATAATAGTTATTTGGGATGATGATGCTCTCAAAATATTTTTGAACACTCAATATTTAAAAAAAACACATAAAACCATCCATATATATGATATTAGGTTGAGGAAACTCTTGGAATTTAATTATATTTCCTGAAAAATAATTTTTCATACCAACCAATTCAAATTTCAAAAACGGACAGGTTTTTCACCCAATTCCAAAACCCAATACATTAGATTTAGTCATGGGAGTGAATATTGACTAGTAGGATGTTTTGGGGAGTGATCCCATTCCATTATAATATGTTTTAAAAATATACATGACTACAATGGAATTGTATTTCTATACTAGTTTGTATTCTACAGTTTCATTACTTATGTCAATATTATGATATGTTAGATCATGTTATTTGACTTTTCAATGATTGAGGTCTTATGATTTATCTGTTATTACTCCATGACACAAGATTATGATTTTTTAAATGTAAGTAATGGTTTTTAAATTGATTATTGTGTTTTCATACCCTTATGATCATGATATGTTTACATATCTCCCTTGTTTACGCTTACTGAACATATGAGCTCAGCCTTTCTTATGTTTATTCTCCACATGTTATGATGATAGGTATTATAGGTGACATGATAAATAAGGTTTCTTGTAATGAGAAAGTATGTGGGATATGATGAAGATCTATTATGAACCATTTTTTAGGTTTTTATGTTCCCAAATGCATTATACATTTATAATCCCTAGGCATGTGTTTTGGTAATGTAATAAATATTCATTAAAATGATTTAATATTCATGTATGAGAATAATGAGACATTACACTTATTGCCTAATATTTTTAGCATAACTATTATGATAACCTTTAAACTTTCATACCTTACATATGCATATAAATGTTACATTCCTAATTAAGGGGTTGTTGGGTGAGTTTTTTGATCATTTTATCAGTAGGATCCCAATTAAGAGTGGATTTTTCATGTTTTATGATGAGTAAATAGATTTTACCAATTATATAATTATATAATTTAAATTATTTTCAATGATTAATTAATTTTCATATGATGTTTCATGCTATAAATATGAAGTCCATGTGATGTACTCATATATTAGATGAATGACATGTGATGTATTAAATATCTGGGTTAAACTCTTTTTAGAGAATCAAAAAATGATGATTTGGACAACAATTTATTGATGTCTTCCATTCCCAGTGGTGACATGATGTAATAGATAAATTTATTACATAGTTATATATATCACATATATGATACATATTTTTTTTAATGTTCTTATAGAGTTATGAGTACTTTTTATGGAGATCATACTAGACCCCTTAATAGCTTGAGTGACACTAATTCTATGAAATATGCCTATCTTTTTAATATATATGATGCTTTTATTGCTTATTTTTTTCAATTACACTAAGCCTAGTGAGGTCACATAGTTAGGATCATGGATAAGAATAATGTTTTGGACATAGCTTTTTCTTTAAAATGAATAGAGCTGAATAAAACCATATCAAAATTGTTTGGATGTATTAACGAAGAGTTGTGAAGTTTGAAACTAAGTATCAATGGAATTTTAGTGAATGTGGGTTATTTTTTGACATGCACTAAAATATACATTCATATGGTGAATAAAATACATCCATATAATATATATTGGGTATGAATATATATATATATAACATATTAGTATATGGTATGTAGTAGTGAAGATATTGCACATATAATACATTGGTATGATGAATTTATATAATTATTCATTTAATGCATTAGGAATGGATTCATTTGATACATTTTCATTTGGTATGGTTTTGTAAAATGAAACCCAATAATACAGGTTAAGTAAATTTGGCTTTTATAACCCTCACTATAGATTTTCCTTTTTTAATACATTATGAATGAATATAAACATTTATTTTTGATCAATTAATGGGTTCGATGCATCCCCTAATGAGTCATAATTAATGGATCCATTTTTATGACACAAAACATGGCCAACACATTCCTCATTCATTGTAATGCATCAGGATTGGACTATAGGAAGAGAATGTGTTCTATTCATTGAGGTGTGAATGATACTCCATTTTTTTGATGTTATGTGTGATCATGTGTTTCAATAAATGAATTTTATGTGATAATTCCTTAATTTAGTTTATTTTTCATCATTTGTGAAAGAAACTAAAACACATTCAGATGTAAGAGAGTTATTCCGTTGAGAACTATGATTATTCATTTGGTGATTCCCCCTTAAATGAAGTAGTCTTTGATCAACTACCCCAAGTGGTCATCATCATGTGTTCTACTTCTTCCATGTAATAGAAAATATTCTACATAGAAGAACCGAGTGTGATATTTTTGGGCTTTTTTATTTATTCACATTTACCTATGAATGGAAATATTATCTTTCATTTTGTAATTATTTCCCCTACCAATGATAAATGATTATCCTTGATTCCCTTAATTTATATGACATGTATGGTTATTAAATATCCAAGAAAAACATGTATAATTCAAATATTACTAAAAAAATCATTAAATAAACTTAATACTGAATAAATGTAAACCAAGATAAACAACCCATTTCAAAATCAAGGATTCAATAAAAATTCACTATTGAAATATCTATGGAAACTTAAACATACCTTGAATTCCATTATCAATGTAAATACCCCCTAAAATTGACAAATTAAATGAAAAAATTATCTTTATATCTAAGAAAAACAAACCTAAAATTATTACATCCTTGAAAATCATAACAATTATCACTGTTAGTAAATCATATAGATTTAGAAAAATAAAAAATACAAATAAACAAACTCACCAAAATATAATCAATTATAAGGATCTCCACCCTGAAATGAAAATAACTATATCATCTCTATATAAAATTGAACAATTAAAATATGAAATTTTAATAAAGTCCTGAAATAATTTTATGGAATAAAAATTTAAAAAATGATCACATTAGACTTTATTTTTTGACACTCATTGCCTTTTATACTCCTTGAAATATTGTTTCAATATAACTCGTGTTAATTGTATAAAAAAACATGTAATACTTTCACTTAATGATAATCAATCTATATCAGATATTCATTTAATTTTAAAACCTTAAGATTAAAAACATCACCCCAATCTATCTTTTAAAAAAATTCAGGAAGGTACTTTCAAATTTTTGACATATGAAAAAATTTCGGAACTCAATCCAATCATGATGGAAGTTATAAATGACACCCATCTTACCAAATGAACACTAACCCATTAAATAACCTAGTGTACCTAATATAATTCATACTACATTAGAAAAAAATAAATTCCATAATGGGGTGAATCCTTCAAGAATATGTGGGCCCCAATATCAAACTCTAATAATATCCTCCTCAAATAATCATATCACCTCCTCATCTGAATTCTTTTTTTTCTATTTTCATAAAACCCACTTCAAAAATTGGGAACCACGTTACACCATACAAAACCAGAATTCAAAAGCCGGGTCTGAATTCAAAATTCAAAAAAGAAATGGCACAACCGCGGGAACTAAATCCCTCAAATCACGCACCGCTGGTAAAATTTCTGATGTTGTCATTATCACAACACGGTAGGAATCATCACACCATCACCATCCCTACCAAACATCGATCTGTTTTTATTCCATCCTCTGAACACCGTCATCGCAGTCACTACACCTGTCACCGAAAAACATAACCACCATCAAACACCATAATAATAAAACATTGTCTATTATCCACACCATCCAAAAGCCACACCAGAATGTTGGACACAACTGGTCGTCCTCCCCCAAAACACCCAATTTACAGAACGATCTCACCACATGAGAAAGCTCAACATGAACCCGTTGACCACCAAAACCAAACATTAACAAAAACCACTCCAAAAACAAAAAAAGGGCGTCATTGATGAAGAAACATCGATCAGATCGACCGTAGTAGAAGAAGAACCAAACCTTCATAAATGACTTGAGGGTAAAATCTGAAAGAAACCAAACAACCCAGTGATGATGCTGAAACCTGAACGTCAATGAAGAAGAAACACCAAGTATGTCGCGGGAGGGGCACCATCAGCCATCAAAACTGACCTCCCAAAAACATTGAGAAGCCATTGCTCTAGATCTGACCAGGAGAAGAGCTGAGGGACTTGAAGTTAGGGAAAGTGTTTGAATGGTAGAGGGTTCTGAACAATGAAATCCCCATGAGACTAAAATAAGAGACAAAGAGGACAACAAGCTGATGTTGGATCGCGCCTGAAAACCATCGACCGCCGAATCAAAAATCACAAAAACACGATGAACCACCACTCTAAATCCAACATAGAGAGGCGTGGTGGAGCACACGATCAGAGAAAGTTGGAGCGGAATGAGGCTTCCATAGTGAACCTCCTTTGACAGAAACACCATGAAATATGAATGAACCTCAATGGAACAAAAACTCGGATCTAAGGAGAGGAGAGAAAGCAGGGCGGAGTAAAGGAAACAGGGAAAGAAATGGGCTAGAAGGAGCAGCGCCGTCATGAGGAAACCCAAGTGGAAATAAAAATGAGGAAAATGGAGAAAGAGATGGATCGGAAGGAGTTGTGTCGTCGCGAGGAAACCCTAGGGGGAAGAAGACTGCGCTCGAGGGAGCTCTCTAGGGGAGAACGGGGCCATAACATAGTACATTTATATAATCATATCACATCTATAAAATTTGTTCCATCCTCATCCACTCCTCAATCATATGTACTATCTTCAATGTATCATATATTAAAAAATTTCAACAAATAAAATCCACCAATATCAAACTAGTATGGTCGAGATCCATATAGTTACACATAAAATGGCACAAATGGAATTATATAAATAGATGAGTGATAGCTATTATAACATGAAAAATAATTTCTTGGTGTATGGTCTGCCAATGATAGTTTAAAATATAGAATGTATACTATCAACATATCATCTAGGTTCTAGATCATCCTCTAGGTATACAATTATTTTTCCAATATAATTTGGTAGTAAGAAACTATTGGGTACTATATGCACATTGAAATTCCAACTAAAAAACTTGATTTAAACCAATGGTCATATTCTAAAATGATAATCTGGTGGATATTGTTAATATTCACCACATGTTTCATGTACAGTCTATCCAAATCATAGGTTATTGATATCTTTATTGGAAAAATGTGGGTTGTCATAAGAAATCTACAAATAATGACCCATAATTAATCATAACCTCTTAAAAAAAATTATAATACAATAAATAATGAATATAAATTTTTTCCTACTTCATGTATAAAAAACGGTGTTAAACTAGAAATTTTTTGCAAGTAGGGTACTTATATATAAGAACAACTACAATATTCTCTATTCATAACCAAAAAAGTTCCTACTTTAATGAATCAAACATCTTCAAAATACTTGGATACAATAATAAATTTTATTTAGTGGACTATTATATGAAATATTTCTACATTATCTAGAGAACAAACAAATTCTAATAATATGACATTTAATGTTTCACATCCTCTCTCCAACCATCACCAGAATCATCATTGACTACAGAGTCTCTCCATAAATCCACTTCAAGCTCTACCAAGATAGACACTTCTATTTATTAAAACAATAAATAATCTATTATAATTTTATATAAGATACTTTTAATAAAAATCAAATATATTTCTAAATATTATCCATTATATTCTCTATTTTCATCCATTTATCACTTTATTAATAAAAAATGTCATTTTGAGGCTTCATCATCAATTCATTAAGTACCAAATTAAATTCAACTAGACAATAATGTTAAAACAATAATCCTTAAGGAATAAGACACATCATGACTATTGTATTTAAAAATATCTCTATAATTGTTGTTAACAAATACTATTATAGTTTATGAAAAACTAAAAGTGTTCCCTACATGGTTAAAGTATTTATATTCTTAAATTAAACAATATCCCCTCATGTACAAATTTATGTATAGAATAATTATATTCATGATGTCATATGTTTCATGATGAATAAGATATAACTTCCATATATTATGTTAAAATGAAACCCATGATATTGTGAGAATTTATACAGGAGTCATTAAATATGACAACTTCATTTAAAAAATAATAATTCTAAAACCTATTTTATTTTTCCATCATGCACTCATAAGAATTTTAATTATTTTACATCTAGAGAAATTGATGATATTTGTTATATGGATCCATTAAATGAGTTATAATGTTGGAATATTGAGACACAAACTAGTTAAACAAACCTAGAAAGAAATGAATCTTATACCATTAAAAAAATCTCATAGACATCATGATATATAGCTTCCCTGACCTTAAATGGATCCAAAAATACATTTTGGAGAAAATTATTTATATACATATAGTATAAATTTATTACATCTAAATCCCACTAAATAAAAAAAGTTATAATTTATCAGATTTTTTAAACATTAGAACCTTTTGAGTTAATTCTTCAAATCCACATAAACATGTATTTTAGTGAACTAAGAATTATATTCATGTTTTATTAAACATAGAAAAAACATTTTATATGTTTTGAATGTTTTAGTGGAATTTATGAATAAAATTATCTTTCAAGGGAAAATTAACATCCTCTTGGACCATGAAAAAGAGTAGAGTATAATATATAAATGGATTGATGTGTCCATGAATCAAATAAGAAAACTAGGGATCCACATGAATTTATTGTAAATAACATTATAAAGGTTATCATTTACCATAATGAATAAAATGGATTTTAAATAAATCATGAACGTTTATAAATAACCCATCTAATTTTTTAAATAGTTCACATTGAAGGATTTAATAATAATAATATTTAATTGATCATGGGAGTGAATTATAAAACATCAATCAATAGTCATTGATCAGATATAAACAAAACTTATACATGTTTTAAGATCATAAAAGCTGAGTGAAATTATGTAAGTATTAAATTTCCATGTAATGGTCGACATTTTAAGTCACTTTTATGTAGTACTATGGAGAAATAACGTACCAACTATTATGAAAATGAAAAATTAAAATCTCAGATTTATGATATTGACTACTAATATATGGTGTATTTAATTCTGAAATAATCTCATTATATGAATCATAATTATTGTTGAAGTGGTGGATAAATTGGATATGTGACACAGATGAGATTGAAAGGATATATAAAAAACATAAAAAATCCCAATATGAAAAATAATATTTTTTTATGACTATATAATAAATCTCAGAATCATTGAATAAATTTCATAAATATCCCCTAGGATAATGAAAGAGAATATGGAATAGATTATAAAGTATGTAAAATAATATTATTTGAGCTATAAGTTGATATATCTGATATGAACAAGTCCTAGGGATTGATTACATACTATTTTACAAAACATGGATTTATCAATAATAATTTATGATGATATAAGTCCACTGGTTTTTGAATATGTGAATTATGGTTCACTAAATAAAAATATTCCTTGAAATCATTCATTTATATATTTAAATTATAAATCAATATATTTTGTACATTCTATATAATATTCTTATATTATTATCTTTTCTTTAGCTTGGTATACTGGATAGAATTCTATACTAGAAATTGGTTTTTGGTTTCTTCAAGATGGTCTATTGACCTGGAACATTTCTTTATGTTTTCAGGATGAATTATTCCTCGCAGGAGGATATTATTATTTACACCAGGTTTTATTTGATTAATCTATTGTCTTTATTCAATATCCTCATCTAGGTCATCCATGTTGTTTCTTCACATAACATAATCTTTTATGACACTCCTTGGATTTTACACTTTTCATTAACATAATTTCCTTCATTGCAATAATTTATTCCCTATGTTGGTGAAATCTTTAAAACTAATATCTCCTTGTCTGTTGATTTAAAATCAAGATAAACTCTATATAAATATAGAAAATAAAATATTGAGTCCTACCCGAGCTTCAACTGTATGTATCTGATTTTGACCAATACTAATCCTGGTGTACATATTCAGTAAAGATTGAGTGCTCTCCGATAACAACTAACATCATTCATCAATGTTTATTAAATAAAAATGAAATATATATTCTTACTAAATCCATAGTGTAGTTAAACCTATCAATTGTTGCATCTATCATTAACAAGTATCCTTTTTATTTATTATTTCCTCGTTTTTTTTACTTATTAATTCATGTGTTTATTATTCTTTTATTTTTTTATTTTTTTATTTTTTCCATTTTTTATAAATTTATTTTCTTAATCTTAATAATTATGTGAGTCATTGGTATTATAGTCATGAAAATTGGACCAAAGTAGTCTAAATCATGTTAAATTGCAATGTTCCTTACTGATATAATTTTACATTCTTTATTATTGGTCCATGTCATCACAACTCAATAAGGACTCTCTTTCCTTCTAAACAACATCTCTAATGCATCATTCATATTTTTTATTTTATTAAACTCTATATAATCCATTATCGTATCTATATGATATTTCGATTTTTGGTGGGTGAAAAGTACTCATCATTGTCTCTAATAATTAGCTCCAGTTCTCTTGGAAATAATGATGAAATCTATTAAGTGACAAATAAAAATGTTCAATGGTTCTATTGATATTAATATTTTATGAATAAGGATGATATTTTTTTTCTTTCATAAAAGGGGATCCTAAATACTATTTTTATACCCATTGAGCATATGTTTAGTTCATACACCAGTGGATAGGGAATTACTACCAACCAAGATGTTCTGGTAAATGATGTTCAAAAGTTACATTTTTCATTATTTTCATATTTAAGTGATAATTTATTAAGAGAATTAATAAATGAATCTCACACTTCTAGTATCATTTTTTTTTGAAGGAAGGATAATATTAATGACGAATATCAGCAGATGTACATGAGCAGAGCCAAGAAGGGAAGTTGTCCAGCCATAGATGGTTAACATCGAAGGGGCCTGAGGCCGCCAGCTAATGGGCTACATTGTTTCCTTCCCTTTTGGTAAAGGAAAAGGTGTAGAAAGAGAAGCTTTGGCGCAGCGAGAGGATTCTCCTGATGATGAAGCCAAAGGCCTGAAGTCCGGCGTCATTGTGGTTAATGGAATTGATAACAGAAAGGCAGTCCGACTTGATGATGATATCATCCCATCCACGTTTCATAGTGAGCATAATCCCTACAATAATGGCATAGGCCTCAGCAACTGCAGGTTCCCATAAGGCATGATGTGGTTCATATTTTTCCGCAATGATCTGTCCCAGATGATTTCGAGCAAGGAGGCCGAGAGAAACATGCCCATCCTTGGGGAGAGAAGCATTTATGTTGAGCTTAATACTCCCTTCCTTTGGCGGGTCCAATGAGGGGGACAGAAGGGGGTAATGCCTGGAAAAAGGTGTCCTTTTTGGTCCTTCCATCCCTCAATCCATGAAGTGTCTCATTCAATCCAGAACTCCGGGGGCTGATGAACATAGTGGAAAATTGAATCATTGCGCCGAACCCAAATGATCCAGGTCAGGGTACAATGGGTGCTTGCATTAGCTGATGAGAGATAGGAACACAAGCGCATCAGAAGATCAGGGAGGTCAGAGGCAATGTCCAGTGAAGCATCCGAATTTGAGCCCCATTTATTCCAAATTTCCTTGGCTCTCAGGCAGTGAATGATGGCATGCCAAGGATTTTTAGGAATATTCGGGCAGAAAGGGCATGAATCAGCATTGCCCATATGTCGGTAAACAAGGAGGCTCATGGTAGGGAGGGTGCCCATGAACACCTGCCCCCAAAATTGGCGTATTGTTTGTGGGACTTTGAGCTTCTAGAGTGCTTTCAATGGTCCCTCATCATGGTCGCGAGATTGAATGCCAAGATCCAGTCTGTACCTGGATCTCACCTTGTACTCGCCTGAAGAATCATTGGTCCAAAAAAGATGGTCGGGGCCTACATCAGGGACCCAACGGATGATCAGAATAATTCTTTGGTCTCTTTCATTAAACCAATCTTGGATATTTTCCACACACCATATCAGGCCCTGGTTTGAAAAGAGGCAGTTGATAGTGGTGTCTTCAACACCTAGTTGGGTGGGGGATGTGGCTCACAAACCATCCTTATTGAAAATCCATGGATTGGTATAGATGTTGACAGAAGATCCATTTCCAATCCTCCAGCCCATTCCTTTTTCAAGGAGAGTTTGGGCCCCCAAAATACTTCTCTAGAGGAAGCTTGGGTGGGGGCCAATAAAGGAACCACGGAAGTTCGTGTGGGGAAAGTACTTGGCACGGAGTATCCGCACACATAAAGATGGTGGACGGTTAAGAAGGCTTCATCCTTACTTGGCCAATAGAGTGTCATTGAATAGAATAAGATTCCGGAATCCCATCCCTCCCTCCGACTTGGGTTTTCAGAGTTTCTCCCAGGCCAACCAGTAGGGTCGATTTCTTCCATCATTTTTCCCCCACCAGAAGTTGGCAGTACGTGAATGGATCAGGTTTAAGATGGCCGCTGAGAGCTTAAACATCGACATAAAGTTGCTAGGGATAGACTGAATGATAGCTTTTATGAGGGTTCCCTTGCCATCTTTGGAGATGCTTTTTGGGGTCCAGCCTTAAATTTTTTTCTTGATCCTATCCACCAGAGATGCAAAGATTTCTTTTTTGGACCGGCCAATCACCATAGGGAGTCTGAGATACTTCTGGTGTTTATCAACCAAATGGATGCATGTAGTTTCACAAAGCTCAGCTCTCTTGGCAAGAGGCACCCCTGTGCTGAAGTAGATTTCTGATTTTCTGTGATTAACAGACTGTCCAGACACCCGCTCATATTGCTGGATTTTTGGTTGATCACCCGACATTCATTAATAGTGGCTCTGGAGAAAAGGAGGCAGTCATCTGCGAAGAAGAGATGTGACACTTGTGGGCTCTCACGGTAGACCTTTGCACCAAGAATATACTTAGAGGATGCAGCCCTGAAAATAAGGTTAGATAAAACATCATCCACCAAAATGAAGAGAAAAGGGGAGAGAGGATCTCCCTAGTATAGGTCTAGAGTTGGGGTGAATCTTCTGGTTAGCTCCCCATTGACCTTGATTCTGAAAGAGATGGTCAAGATGCAGTGCATGACAATTTCTATCCATTTAGTGCAGAACCACATTCTCATCATCACAGCTCTAAGGAACTGCCATTCCACTTTATCATAGTCTTTGGTCATATCCAGTTTGCAGACCATGGTTCCTCTTTTCTTAGTGGAGCGTGTTTTCATAGAGTGGAACACTTCATGGGCCACAATTTCATTATCAGTAATCAGCCTCTTGTCCACGAAGGCACTCTGGTTTTCGGTAATAATATCAGGAAGCCAAGGACACAGCCGATTGACAAGGATTTTTGAGAAGATCTTATAAGAGGAATTATAGAGACTAATCGGTCTGAAATCAGGGATTGACTGAGGTTTTTTGATTTTGGGATGAGGAAAGGGACCGTTTTGTTGATGGCAGAAATGCTTGTATTCCCCACCCAGATGTTTTTTATCATTTTTCAGATGTCGGGACCGATAATGTGCCAGTATTGTTTAAAAAATAGGGTGCAAAAACCATCAGATCCCAGGGCCTTAGTGGGGTGGATATGCTTCAAATCCTGGTGTATCTCATCATTCGTCACATCTTTTGTAAGTTTCCAGTTTATCTCCTCGGTGATCATGGTTCTGATGCATTCTTCCACTTCAGTAGACATTAAAGGAGTCCCTGTGGAGAAGAGGTTCTAGAAATAGCCTACTAAAACTTCATGAATGCCGCAAGTGTCAAAAACAATGCTTCCATCTGGTTTTGAAAGGCTCCTGAGAGAGTTTTTTCAGTGCCTAGCTGACGCTTTCCGGTGGAAATATCTTGTATTTACGTCACCCTCTTTAATGTGGATGTCCCGCACCTGCATAGCCCAATAACTTTCCTTAATAGAAAGGGCCACGTCCATCTCTCTTTGAGTGGCACCAATCCTGGAGATGTTTCCATTGGATGGGGGTTGCCTGAGTAAGTTTTGAAACTTATTTTCAAGGGAATCACAATTCCTATCAGGTTGGTAGAATTTCTTGTTGCTCCAATATCTCAGACCAGAGGTAACCTATTGTAGATTGAGGCTAACATAATCCTGGTAACTCTTCCAACTTGATTGGACCACATCTTCACATTCCTGGTCTTTTGCCCAGAAGCTCTCAAACCTGAAGGGTCTGCTGAGTTGTCGATTTCATTCACCTTGCAAACAGTCAATGAGAATTAGGCAGTGATCTGAATAGTTAAGGTCCATGTTTCCAACATGAAACATGTTGAACAGATTGATCCAATCAGTAGAACCCAGAAATCTGTCAAGACGCTCAGCAATGTGAGTACCTTCAGTATTGTCGTGGAACCATGTAAAAGGGTTACCTGTGAACCCCAGATCAACCAGGTTCGCCTTAGTGATCATGTCTTTGAAATTAGATATATCTATAAAATATCTATCTGAGGAGGAAATCTTATACTGAAATTGTTCCTTCCACAAGCGTCCCAATAGAGAATACATTAAAATTTTGATTGAGATATTAGAGAGGGAATTTATTTTATGTAAAAATATGAATTGTCATATCTATATTAGAGGCACTGTCTTTTGTGATTTTAAAAAACATTCAATTTTCACCTTATATATTATAAGGTGGGTATTTGATCTTCATAGAAACCTTATCTCCTTTGGAGATCTAGTTCAGAAATGTTTTTACATTAAGTATAGTTCATGGTTTCCTTAAAATTTATACTGTCTCTCAAACACTCATTAAATTCTATCTAGATAATGGTTAATATGTATTAGGTGGGAAAACACATTGACCGTTTTTTTGGAAATAAATATATCACTAATACTGATGATACTATGAAATTGCATATGTTAAGTCATGATGTTTATAAGAACTTTGAGTAGTTAAATAAATAGGGTTTTTTGAATGATATAATGCCCAATAATCTCTCATTATATGGTAATTACATACTATGTAAATATAATAGAGTGAGTTTTAATCTATCCCCTTTGAAGGAAAATTACCCACTCGAGTATATTTACTCTAAATTGTAGAGTCCTGCTAAGAATATTTCCCACGGTGTAGGATCATATTTTTTAACATTAAATGATAAATTTTCTTATAAAGTATGAAACTATATCTGAAAAAACAAATACAATGAGTTTAATACATTCAAAACCTAGGAATACTCTATTGAAAACCAAGTAGGAAGACATATTAAAATAATGAATAAAAATAATGGTTTGGATTATTTTTTATCTAATTTCATCCAATTATGGGATTCTCAAGGAAAATCTAAACATCACACTATTAAGGATACTCCCAAATAGAATGATAATGATTATCAGATTAACCACAATATTTTAGAGTGGGCTCAGATCATTCTTGCTTGCCTGGTCCCTCAAATATAAATTTTTATTGAAGTTTCTATCACTATATCTTACTCAGTAATAGATTTCATTATATTAATGATCAGATTAAAAATATATAATAATTTTAATGTAATATACTTCCTTATTAATATATATTTCTAGAATTTGTGTTTACATTTTATGCCCCCATTAAAGTGGATAAGATGCAACCTAAATAACTCAAGTGAAATTTAATAGTTTATCCAAATGGGATTGAGGGATACAATACATTGGTTGATAAACATAAATATAAAAAATTAATGATCATCCATGATGTTACATTCAATAACTTAGTTTCAAAAAATCAAATTCATCCCATGAAAACAGTGTAAACGAGCCACAAATAATGTAAAATGAGACTAATCATTCAAACATGTCTGAGGATCCTATCAAGACTAATCAAAAATGTACTCATCCAAGTCCCAACCTCAGTATAGCTTTAATTTGGAGTTATAAAGTGATCCCTCTAATGGTGGAAATTATTTCCATCCCACTAGATATAGAGTCATGAGGGTAATTTTTCATCTTTATCATTATGGATATTCTAATGGGATCTATTTTACTTTTAATATTTCTTGTGATCTTATAACTGAGGATAGACAAAATTATAAACATTACTTAATTACATTGATTCCATGAACTTTATCACTTCTATTAATGATGTGATAAACTTCTTACAAAACCATGCATGGTTCACTATTAATAAAAACGAAATTGCTAAATTGATCTGTTGTAAGAGTATTTTTAAAAGGAAATAAATAATAATGGAGATATGAAATTTATTTTTCTGTCTATACTAGTAGAACATGGATTCCTTCAATGTGAGGGAATTGGTTATTCTAAAAAAATTCTCTCATGTCATGAAGCATTCACCAATTCATTTATTTTAGGATTTTTCTTCTTATCTTGACCATCATATTAATAATCTTAATATTAAAATTTATTTTCATCATTGTGATACTGATTAGAATTTATATATAAATCCTCTTAACTATTTCATTAATGTATTTAATACAATTAAGGTATGAATGTTCAAAAATTCATTACATGGTCTAAAAAAGCATCACACAAAGGGTATAATAAATTTGATCATTTAATGTAAGATAATAATTTTAACATGATTTAGCATCATTAATTTGATTTCATTATGTTTATTATGAATTTGATGCTTTATTTTCTTTAATATGTCGATGATATGTTTATTATTTATAAATAAATGAATCTCATATGTATTATTAAATCACAATATTAGACTGTTTTACAAATGATGGGTCTTGGTAATGCTTATGAAAATTTGGTAAAAGGGAAATTTGGGAATATGAATAATAAAATCCTTTATATATCTTAGAATTATTGTATTTTGGTTATACCAAAAAAATTATATTTAATTCTCTTAAACCAATTCGTATACCCTTTTTAGAAGACTTTATATTTCAATTATCGCAATAACCTACCACAAATATTGATATGGATTACATGAGTTAAATTGATTGTGATAGTACAATGGGTATCAATATATATGTTATAATCCATTCAATAATGAATTATTTTTATACCTTAAGTAGGTTCATGGGTATTCCAAGTATATCGTATGGGCATGCCTTTGATTGGATTCTTAGGTATATATCATTCACATTTGAATTGCCTCATTTATTTGGAAGAAATTATTATTTGTATGATATGGTGGATAGTTTTTTTAATTTATATTTTAAAGTAAAATTAACACCCAAAAGAACCTTATAGGATATGTTTTTACTACCTGTGGAGGACCCATATCCTATAAATGCAATATACAGCCAGTAGTGGCCATCTCAACCATTGAGGCTAAGTGTACTACTTTAAACAATCTTGTTAAAGAATATATTTATCTAAAGGTTTAATTTATAAATTTTCCTAATTAAATTATTTTTTTATAGTTTATAGAAATATTCAATGTGAATTATATTTTCCAAAACATATATTTATCATTGTATATAAATATATATATATTAGACTACACATTATTTGATATGTTGTTGAATTTGGAATGTTGTGTGTCAAAAAAATACATAAAAAAAATTATCTAGTTGAAAGTATGACAACAGTTATGACACTTTCCAAGTTCAATCACTGCTTAATCATCTTGAACATAGTTTCAATTCCACAACATTAATTGTAAAAATTTCACTAAAGTGAATTTTATATGAAAATGGTGGAGATTCATAAACTATTATTTACTCCTAAAAATTAATTATTTGTTTATATGAAATTTATATTGATTAATTTTCATGATTTATATTTTTTATGCTATATTTACTATATTGGTATTATTTTCTTTTCTTCAGTAAATCCTATTGAGATAAGCTTATATGTTGGTTGGTTGTTTTTTCCTTTTTTGAGTGTGACCACTAATGTCGATCTTATCTTTCTATTGCTGAGATGGCTTTTTCTACCCATGAGGATCATTAGTTTTTCAAAAAGGATCATTTGAGTTGTTGATTAGATTCTTGTATGTTATAAATTTTTCTATTTCTTATTCCTCTATTGGTTTTATCACTATCAAATGTTACACTTGTCAGAAACATAAATTCTATTAGAACTAGGTGTGTAATGGAATTTCAAAATAATAATAATTTGACAAATATATATGGTGATCTACATCATAATAACATCTCTTGGGTAACTATAATCTAGTAACCATAAAGAAATATTATGTAATTTAAATTACACAAAAATAAATTCATATGAAACTTACCTCATGTGTATTCAATTGAAGCCATTTTCTACTCATCTTCAATGATCATTTATTAAAAGTACCCAAGACAGAACCATTAATATTGTCAATACACTCTAGAAAATTTATCAATTGTCAATATTCATTGTCTATGTACTATCATGAAGATAATAATTAACTTTTAACATCAATTTTATCATTTAATCATCAATTCTTCAATCCTAAAAGGATAACATGGATTTGGTTGATCATATATCCCTCTTCTCTCTCTAAAACCAAAGATATATCTTACGATTTGTCATAATTCATGTGGATGTATAATCAACTAATTTTTTATTAATCTTATTCATATAGGTAGGTTTTATTTATTAAAATTTCACCTTATCCATTTAATAAATAAAATCCCATAAATTAAATCAAATTTTCTATGTGTGACATATAGAAAATGTCTCCAATCTCATAAATATAAAATATAATACTTGAAACATCTAAATAATGTTATGTGATAAAACATAAGTCAATAACTCAACTCTCCTCAATCATAAATATTTAACAATTCTTAAATATGAAATATAAAATATGAAATATTTTATTAAAAAATATATTCTTTTATATTCACTAAATAAAATATGAATATAATAATTTAATAAATTCAATATTTATTATTATGAAATCAAATAATATTGAAGTTTTTTAATTTTTTATCAGTTAAACTTGGATGCCCCCCCCCCTCCCTGTAACATGGAACACTACGTCCTATGATAAATTTAACTAGAATTTCATGGATTTTGAATACTCTTTTGGATTTACCCTCTTTGTCTTTATCTTGATAGTAGTGAGTGACACTCAAAAAACAAAAGTAGAGTCTAAAAACATCTTTATGGTTGAGTGGGAACCAAAATTTTTTAAATACTGATTTCCAAAAAACACAAACAAACATCAAATTTTTTTATAATGATCACATGACAACTATTGGGTATTCAACAAATTAAAAAATCAAACAAAAGTTACCACACCACTGCCACAGGCCACAAACCGTGATCTTGTGATTTGAGCCATGAACCCTGAACCATCCAATCACCCATCATCATCCATAGCACCCAGGATAGCATCTCGGTGGAGACATGTCCTTCATCATCACTCGAAACGATGTATACATTCCAATAAAAAACATCACCAGAGAACCAAACTAGATCCAAACACCACCAAAAAATTATATTTTCATGAAATAAAAGATTCATCATGGAATAATATATTGGTGTGAAACATGATTTACCCAAAAAAAGAAGGTTTAAATAAAATATAAAATCATTATAAATTGGAATAAATAATTCATTAAATATGATAGTAAAAGAATATTGATTATTACCCAAGGAAACAATTTGAATCATGAAAACCCTTACCATTATTATTTCTTATTTGAAGGCATTATGACCTCCCATGTAAAAAATAAGAAATTTAATAACCTATTTTAGAACATTATTAAAATCTATAAATATTTATAAACATGATTAATAATAATTTATGGATATAAAATTTGTTATTTATACCCCATTTTCATCATCGGATGCTATTAATTTTGATAGATTATTTTTTACCAACTTCGTAATGGTGGTGTTGATTCTTATTTATAAATTGAAGTTCCATTATTCCAATATAAATATACTTATTTTTATATATGTTCTATAATGATTTAAAAAAATTTAATTTCATTTCATAAGTATTTTATTAATGATTCCTGATGACAATATTAGCGAGGAGCTTGTTTCTATAATTTAATCAGCCAAGTTTGACGTATCTTAATTACAGGATATTTTTTTATTACAATTCCATAACCAGAAACATATAATTATTCAATTATTATTTAGAAATATATAAAATAATTATTTTTTCTTTATTTAACTATGATAGAAAATTTAATGTAAAAAATGAAATAATTTGATATAGTGGAGGTGGTATTTTGTATGTAAAAGCAAAAACATTTTCATTTTTATGATGTTTAAGAGGATTTTAAATAATGGATATCACAGTAGTATAAAAAAAATTCACCATATTAGTAGTAATTATGACATCATAAATTAATTTATATAGTATTTTAAAGGTGGTTGAATAATGGAAGGGGTGAAATATATTAGTTGAGAACATTACCTCTCCCTGTGGATATTATCCCTTGGGTAACACCTAGAGGATCCTTTATTAGTATTTTATAAAGAGTATGTATTTTACTATGGGTATTAATAGTTTATAAGATACAAGGTTAGTTTTTTTTTTGAGTTTTCATTTTTTTTAAACGCTGGATAAATTTATTGGAATTTATACCCTTTTATAAGTGAAGTAAATTGATTTTTTGTAAATACGGGTTACTTTTTAATTAAAGTTATGACACTATTAAGGATTCAATGTCTCCAGAGTGGTAAAAAATTGGGTTGATATAAGGTAAATAAATACTCTACTACTCATCTTTACATTATTTTTAATAATGTATGGAGTATTTTACCTCTATATCATTACACTTTATCATTTTTTTACATTGGTAACTAGTTCTTAACAAAAATAAAAATATTTTATTAAAAAATATATCTGAAAAAACAACTTACTAAATTTACATATTTTGAACATAAATATAACTTAATAGAATCTAATTCAATTTATAAATATTTTAAAATTGTATTTTATATTAAAACATTTAATATATAGAAAAACTATTTCATTGAAACATGATATTTTTATCATTCAGTGTTGATATATATATTTAGTATGGATTACCAATTTAATGAGTATTAATATATTAATACATGAGTTTAAAAATTATATTATATTAATTTTCTAAATATATTATTTTATTAAATTAGATTTAAATTTAAATGATGTTAGTAAATTGGTCCTTAGAAAATTAATGTTTTACCATTATCGTAATAAATAACATTAATCCTTTTAATATTTTATATAATAAAAAAATAAATAGAAATTTTTTAAATTTTAATACTAAAATTAAAAATATAAAATCTGTTATACCAAATAAATGTTTTTAGGGTGATAAAAAAAATAAATTTCCAATTAGTGATCTTAATGCATAAAACCCCATTTTTATAGAATTTTTTTAATGAATAAATTGAGATTTTTTTATTATTTATTTTTATACAGTTTGTATAAAATTTTTTATTCATAAAGAAACCCACCAATATGATGGTTCTAATATAAAAAAATGTATTTATTAATTTTATTTTATTAAATTATTATTGTTTTTTTTCTCACTTGTTGTTGTGTATAATATAAGGTAATAAATATGATCTAGGAAAACATATATATTAAAATAAGGGGTCATTAAGTTTTCAATATGTTTTACCTTTAAAACTATAGTATTCCCATAAACCACTTATGGGAAACTATCAAACATTGGCTAAAACATTATATTATATGATGATCGTGTTTGCTTTGAACCGTAAATAGATCCTTGAAACCTGCATCCTGTATTAAATTTCCTTACTATTTCTAAACATATATAGTCACATCATATATACAAAATCTATAGGATTTCCTCTAAGTAGGTTGGACTTTACATACAGTGTAAAATATAATGATCATTAAATGTATCTAAAATATGTATATTTTCTATGGATTTATGAATTAAGACTTGGTATAACCAATCATGGATTATTGGTACTATGATTATAACACCCACGTATAGTTTCTCTTGAAAACCAACCAATGGATGTACAATAATTATAGAAACCAAAAAAATTACTAAACTATTTTTTTTATATTAAATCAATTTTTTTGAATTAAAATAAACTTGAAAAAAATATTATATTTATATTTACATTTCTATTTAGGATAAAACTTCATATTGTTATTGAATAATATATCACCATAACATGGTGATCCTAAAACTATATGTCTTCATTTTGTTCATTCCCATATAGTATGTTTCACTTAAACATTCACTTTCCACAAGCCCTAAAAGAACATGTTCCAATGATAATTATTTTTATATCCTAAGAAGTGACTTTTTCCATGTAAATATTTCACCCACTATCTAAAATATATATGTAAACCCTCTAAAAGAAATATAGACTATCTCTTTACTATTACTTTATTATCCTAGGGATTTATGTAATATCGAAAAATATATTATGATAATTACGTGAGATGAATTTTGGTTAATTCTTGTTCAATGATGGTTCATTAACATGGGCTTAAAAAATCATTTCATCTATACACATGTTCTATGAAAATATTTATTTAATTAATACTATAAATCACATGATAAAAAATTATCATTATTGTTGTCATGTGTTCATGTTTAGGATTTTTTATTTACAATGATTAACTTGGATGATAATGGAATATTTTGTATGAATTATGAGCCCCATCATTGATCCTCTAATTAATTTCATCATTTCATTTATGTGATTATGGAAATTTGAATTTATTAATAAATTCACTATACCTTTAAATTATCAATGTCTTCATTTATGACTCATCATTGAATTGTTGTTTACTAACATCATGTCTCTGATTTGTAAAAGAAAATTTAATTTTATGAACAAATCCCCTCTATATTTTTAATGTCGATGATTTCTTAGTCCATATATCTTTAGGATCATGGTTTCATTGAAAGTCACATATTATACCCAATAATGTTATTTACTTCACTATTACATTCCCTAAATCATAAAAGGATCTTATGAAATATTTAGACATATTTATAGCTTCATCATAGAATTGATCATGTTGTCAAGATGAACAATCCTTGGAATATTTTTGGATTATCTTTATAGGTTTCATTGTCAACAACTAGATACGCAATAACATATGAAATACTTAATGTTTTTTCTCTAACGACACTAAACACCATTATATGTATATCCATGAAAAATACTTTTTTTTACTATAAAAATAATTATCATTCCACAAATGGAAAATATATATTCTTATATATAAATATTCATTATTTATTTTTTGTGATATAAGTATTACTAAATAATAGGTTGTGTATGAAACACCACAAAAAACATTCATTACAAAATAAAATAATTCCTTTTTATGTCCAACAGACAAACAAGATAAATGTTTTTATAATTCTCAAAATAAAACAATTATAATCAATGAATTGAGAATTTAGAAGTTGTTTGATTCTCCCCAGTGATATAAGAATCATCCTTTCTCATATACTTTTTGAATTAAACTAAATTCTTCTAATATTAATGAATTAATTCGATTTTTTTATTTGGATATAACCATGTGACACATATAAATTATCTAATACTGAAGAATTTGAAAAAAAAATCATCACGTGAAATTATGAATATAATCTATATTAAAGCCTATTATTGCTTCTTAGAGTGACATGTAACTTCCATACATAGAATTTACATCTTAAGGGATGAATGATAAATTCAGATCAATACTATCCATGCTATAACTGTAAATATTTAGTTTATTTGGAAACATTTATAGTTAAACAAATGGTTTCTAAAATAACTAAATCATCTCCCCCATTGATATTATAATTAGAAACCTTCTTAGACACATCATATTTAATAATTTTCATCATATAATAGGGAATATAATATTAAATAAATTGTGATATTTGATTCCCAATAATGTTAAACGAGGAAGATAATAATGTAAGATAAGTACAATGGTATTAGAACATGATATTAGCATTTGAAAACCAACCCCTGTATATTGAAATACATAATATTGGGTCACGTGATAAATCAAGGTTTTTCATATGACATGAATCATAATGGAATCAATGAACTCTGTCCCTAAGATAATATCTTTAGCAATATATATAGATTTTTTTATAATCAATAGAAAAAAAATTGTTTCCATAGTATTTAAGGATCACATAAAAGGTTATAAGAGTGGATTGAGTTCACTCCTAAATCAAATACAGTATACAAGTTACAATCCAAATACTACCTTAGTGGACAAAATTCTTTAATAAACTATTTTCACTAACCATTGCATACATATTTATCTCATGATATATTCATCTTGATCAATTTTAATGGAGGGTTATATAATTACTGGAACACCCTTCATATAACAAAAATCTTACATATATTTTCAACAAGATCATAAAATATTCCTCATATGAGAACCTAAGAAAATAAATGGGTATCATAAAAATTTAATCATAGAATAACAAATTGAAAATAAATGGGTTTCAAAAACACTTCACCATTTTATCATATCATTACCTATGGAAATTAATTAGGACTCATTAACATGTCATTATTTTAATAATGTATGGCATGTTGATAAGGAACTAGTTTTAAAATTATCATGTCATTATAAAAACCATACAAATAAAAAAATAAATCTCCCTATGGATCATACCCCTAGTAAACAATATGTTCAATCATGGTTTTCTTGTTTGATGAATATAAATACTATTACAAGTTCATTAAAACATTCTTGAGGAAAATAACCTTCCCACTTTAAAAATCACATTTAAAAAATAATAAATTTACTGAATATTTTGAAAATAATTTTCATTTATAATATACTTTCAAACTTATAATAGAATCTTTAGAGTATTAGTCAGTCATGATAGTGGGAAATTCCATTCCTGTCGTAAAATGTAAAAGAAAACATTCCATTCAAATTTTGTAAAATATAAAAAAAAGTACCTCATTCAGTAATTAATGACACGAGTCATTTAAAATCATTTTGTACATAGTAAAAAATGGGAAAAAGGAATTTAAATAAGCATACTATAATAGTAAAAAGATTCCTGATTTGTTTTTATAAAACATGTGTAAAGAAGAAAACAAATTTAAATGATAGGAGAAATAAAGTGGGTTTTCTTTAAAAATTTATTCATTATATTGAGTTATTAAATTAAGGGTAAAGGAAGAAAAACATGTATTCTAAATTAATAAGCATAGAATAATAGAATTCAAAAAAAAATCTTGTGCTAGATAATAATATTTCATCATCGGTAACATAATCGGAAATATTCCATATAAACAATGAGATTATAATGTAAAACCCTTACTACTTTAGTAACATTTTTATCATATTCCACATGAAATAATAAATTCAAATAAAACATGAAATATAATCAATACAATTATAATAATTACATTAAATTTCAAATGGTACTATAAATTCCGTAAAAAATAAAATTGGTTCATGAAATAACATATGCCTCAAAAAAGATAGTTTGAGACCACAAACCCTCACCCTGAGTTTGACAATCTTTTAACATCCTATATACACATGATTAATAAATAAATATTTAATATAACTCTATAAAATATTTGTTTTCACAGTCATACTATCATATTTTATCATATTATATAATTTTAAAACATATTTATTAATAACAACTTCTGAATATCATTGTTTTTTTAGGTTAACTTCTTCATTTCTCATAAGAATTTCAGTTTGGAAGTTATTGTCCTTGTACATTGATCATTGTTATATCATATCCTGAATATTAATCCTGATATAAATATAATATTTATTCATTTTATAAAGATTTATATCTATTTTAATATTTTAGAGAGACAAAAATGAATTACATCATTTATGAAGACGGTAGGTCGTATATACTCCTGAACTTTATTTTCACATTTCAAAGAGTGGAATAAAAGAAAGGTAAATAATAAATCTCATTTATAGAATAATTATTATGTCAAATATATAATAAATATTCATTAAATCCATCTTTATTTCTGTCCATGTAAAATTGAAATGAAAAACAAATCGCATTTCTTCATAGATGTGCTAGTCCGCAAATACACATGAGCGACGTTATTATTTGCAAATGGTTTTGAAAGTAAGATAATAGATGTTGTATTATCATTAAAAAATATTAATTACATTATAAATATAATATAAAATCATTAAAACCATCATAAAATTCAACCATGAATGATGGGGGTGGATACTGAATTATATCGCAACATGGAGATGGTAATTCGTACAAACATATAAGTGATATTTTCGATTCAAATTTGATGGAAAGTGGATGAATAAAGGTGGTATTTGTAATTATAATAAAATTTATTTATATTTATCATTTTGAATTTATTATTTTTTGGGTAATATTAATATTTTATATGAGTTAAAAGAAGAATTAAAAATAAACTGATCATTTAAAGAGATTACCTCTTCATTAAGAGATCATTCAGATCATCTCTTTAGGACCTAATGGTCGGTCTTTTCAGAATACCCATACACATATAATGTGTATATGGGAGTTTATTAGATAATTTTAGGTTAATATCGATATATATGGATAAAATTTGTCTGAAGAAGATAAGGGAGGGGTTCCCTTTTATAAGTGATCAGAGGGGAACTGTTTGAATTTCTTAACATATTAATTTATAATAATTCCATTATATTTCCCAATATCCTAAAAAATGATAGTGACTGGAATATAAGATAAGATATGATTAAAATACCATTAAAAATAATATTTTGATCATTTTATGTTGTTTTTAAGACTTTATAATACGGTTTAAACCCGTAATTACCATGCTCTCACCTTAAATGTGATAACATGTTTTTCACTCATAAAGGGTTATAATTTTACATAAAAGATCACAATTGGATCATAAATTTTTAAGGAATGAAATTTAATAGAAAATACTATCCTCATTTTCACAATTAATTTCTCCAGAATTATTATATGATTTAATAAATTATAATTTTGATAAAATATCATTAATGTCAATTTTGACATTATTCATTTAATTTTTCATGAAAGACCTAAAACAAGTTTGAATTAATGAATAATCCTTTAAAACCATTATATTGTGTCATATATATCTCCAAATTTCAGGTAACACTATAAATCATTAATATTATTTTACTTATAAAATTTTAAAATCATTTTATTATTATTTTTTAATTAAATATATAATTTTCTAGTGTTTCTTAAGAATTTATGCTAATTATATAATTAATAAAGAGTAGAAATAAATTTAAATCATCAAATAAATTTCATTACAATAATAATTTACCATTAATAGTCATTTATAACTTTATTTTTTCCATATGTGAACACATAAGAGATATTTAAAACTAAGAGATTGATGTTTTGAAACATTATTTACTTCAAATATTTTATAAGACATTCTCCCTGAGAACTAACTCTTAATCAGTTATATTTCACAAATTAAGGGATAATTCATAAATTATATACATCCAACAGTAATTTATCTTAAAAATAGTGACCTTAAGAATTATTTATAACCTTGACTAACCAGATACACCCTATAATAAGGTGATGAATTTTACCATGGTTAATATTCATAATATCAAAAAATAAAAATGGAACAGTTTACAAAATTTGATAATCCTAATTCTAAATATTTACTCAAATTTATGAAATTAAATAAAAATAAGTTTTAGAAATTAAATATAAATTAAATGGACAAAATGTAATGAAACCCATTTTTCTAATACAGTTTTAAGCATAAAAATGAATTTATTCTTATCTCTTGCATAGAAAAAATATTAGATGAAGGATAAAACATTTTATTGGATATATAATACATAAATTCCATTAACATAATTTTATATTGTTAATATATTTACTTTTTTAAGATAAAAACGCATTGTGGGTATGAAAACATTTTTATTTGAGAAATTCCTTTTTCTGTAAAAACAATTTACATACCAAATTAAAAAATATAATTGATTCCAATGAACATAGTTTTAATATTTAAGATATAACATACATTTTATTTTTTAAAATCATTTAATAAATGGATTTTTTTACATGATCGAAATAAAAATACAATTTTCAATAAAAATTTTTATTTTTAACTACTCATTGGAAAATTAATCTTTTTAGAAAAATAATTGAAATTCACGTGTAGATAATTTTTATATGATGATTTCATAAATGAATTTATTTATCATATAAATTTTAAATATGTGGATAAAATTCAATATAATATTATCTCAAAAAAATTAATAAAAACATTTTTGATGGAAATATATTTTTTAAGCATATTATTACATTACTAAAATTGAATGTTTATTTCAAAATAATTAATCATTAAATAGGTATTGAGTACTACCTTTATATATATTTCATAATTTCATTATTCATATTCATACACTCCAAATTAAATGACTATGTTTTAATGTTTATAATTAAATGATAATATTTCGTGGTCATTTATGTATGATGTTGTGTGTCGTAAACTGTATAAAACATAATATTCCACTTTCAAAATGATGTAGTGTAACACATAAACATTATTACATATAAATTTCTCTTCCATTGACATATCCTAGAAAATATAAAGAAAATATCAACTTATTCCATTCTCTTCCCATTATCTTTGAAGGACATTTGAGAGGTGCCTTTGGAATCACACATTCCATTATAGTTTTCACATTTTAATTAAAATTTTTCACCATAATAAATAATAATTAAAATATATTTAAGTTATTATATTTTTGGAGAACCATACCAATAAGGTATTGAACAGTTTTCCCGATACTATTTTTCTATAATACTAAATGATGTTGTAGAAACTAGGTTATATTAATAGACCAATGAGATGTATTCTAATATTATAATTCATTTTTAATTTACATGAGTTCAGTGTAATCATCATCTTATTCATATATAAGATAAATTTCTCATCACTAACATCATTAAGATGAGAAAACATGTAAAACCATATATTTTATGATGTTTATTTCATAACTCATTGAAAATTGATGATTGAATTCTGATTTAAACATAAAAATACATCCATGTGTCTCTTATATGCTTCCTTTTCACTTTATCATTAAAAGTTAGCTCGAATGATAGTGGAGACTCCAATACATAGATATTTTTTAAAGTATAATACCTTTTCCTAATGAATTTATTAATCTTCTAAATTCTTTGTCAGTTAGTACATATTATTTTCCCAAAATTGATCATAGAAAACTTGTTGAATAATTTTTCTTTATTATATAATGAAAAAAATATAATATGTAACTTTTATATTTATTTTATATTATTATTAATTATATATTTATTAATAAAAAATACCTCTTAATAGTTATAAATTCATAGCTTCAATATGAAGAACCATAGACAAACAATCCTGATTCAATTTGCAAATACACATGATTTTTTAAATTAACAATTATTCCAAGTTATATTATCACAATTAAATTGGAAAAAATCTCACTATTATTAAGTATCATGATAATGTCACACAAGTCAAAGAACATTTTGGTTTAGTTTCATTGAGAGAAAGTTACATATGAATTTTTTTGCATCATATGTTTAGATTTATCAATAATCCGACCATATTATATTCCCTTCTAGGCATATCATTAGTTAATCTCATATTTATAACCTTGGGAAATAAAACATAAGAAATAGGTGTGCATGATAACTCAGTAATGGAAAATAAACCATTAATATTAAATCATGAATTATATAAGGAGAATGAAATATAACATATAAATAGAGACTATTCTAATTAAAAATCATGAAAAAATAAGATATTTTAACATTTTTAATAGAATGACATCTGATCCCAAATGGAGGAAAATATACCCTAGAAAAAGTGTTTGAAATCATTACATAATAAATAAGATTCATATAGCATAATTATTGGCATATGGAATAAATATATAACATAAAATTGAAATATAAAATAATAAGTAATTTTCTAACCAACAATAGAATATTTTTATATGAAATTGTGGAAAAAATATATTCATCATGTTTGGAACAAACAAAATATAAACACTTCCTCTTATGAAAAAAATGTATGTGCTTCCTTTTTAAAACAATAAAAAATTCCTCTTATTCTTGATGTGAAAACCCAAATTTAAATTCCTAAAATCTTGTCCAATGAGATTCAAATCCCAAACTAATGTGTTAAAGTTCATTAATGGGAACAATCTTAATAATTTAGTGGACCACAGTCTCCTTACAGCTTTATTAGATCAAACTTTTATTTATGTTTTATCAAACCCAAAACTTTCTTAGGGACTTATCAAACCCAAACCTTCTTAGGTAGTTATCTAACCCAAACTATCTCATGGATTTATAGAACCCAAAATAGCTCATAATTACAACTCATAGACATTTATTCTATAAAAATGAATTCAATATCATAATATAAAGAACTGTTGGAAGTAAAATGTCTTTCATATCAATTTCCAAATGGTATCCCCTAATTTTACCTCATGAATATAAATGGTTTATATCCAAAAAACATTCACCCAGAAATATAATTTTATAAGATCATTTAGATGGTCATTCATAAAAAATAATTTCCATTTAAATAAGGCCTTTAGATATAAAAAATTGATGGTAGTAGAATCATAAAAAAATTATAAAAAAAATTTATTTTTTGTTTAAATGGTGAATTTATAGTCACTTTTGGAATGAATGTTTTGAAAATATGAGCTGAAATTTTCGAGAAAAGTTACTTTTAAAAAGAACATTCAATAGTCGATCAATGAAAAACATATACAGACATAAAAATGTGGTGTGAATACAGCATGAAATCTTTAACATTATAATAAATTTTATAATAACTGAGCTTTGAAAAAATAAAAAGTTTATAAAAAATATTTTGAATTGGAAGATAAAATATTTTAATTTGAAATTATGGGAAGACTTTAGAATATATTCCAATAACATTGTTGAAAACCCACATCATAAAAATAGATTTTAAAACATACTTACTAAAATATGATAAGGAAAATATAGTTGTCAAATTTGTAAACACATATTCAGGTATCAAAATATTTAGGGAAAAAATATTTATTAATAATGAACATGGAAAAGGGGCAAGACCATATTTGAAGATGATGATATTTTTAAATGAAAACATTGAAATTTTATAAGAATGAAATTTAATCAGAATGAAACTTTGATTTCAAATAATTTTCCCACTATAATAAGAATATGAAATATATTATGAATTTTGAAGTTGAATAATTTATAAAATTTCAAATAATTATGGTCATGGAATTTCTTTTTGTCACAAAGAAAGAAAATTGGAGTTAACTGAATCTCTTATAAATACCATAATTCATAATTAAAGATACTGGAAAGGGATAATGTGGTATAAATTTAAATCCATAATAAAATAAAACAAAAAATATTATATAAAAACCCATGTGAAAAAATATCCAAATATATATGATATAGGTTCAAATAAGAACCCTCATAAATCATTGAATAGGTAGGGAGCTTCCAAAAATATGTATGGTAATGGTAACAATTAAATAAGCATGTTACAATGAAATAGAACTTCCAATATCTTGTATGGAAAGATATACATTATAATTGATGTAAATATAGTAGTGAAGACACCATACAATAGAAACTATGGTGAAAAATATCAAACATGTCTCATGGATTAGAAAATGACACATATAAACCCTTACTATAATTACATGCTTCCATTAATGTACTTGAATCTCCTAAAAATAAAAAATATTTATCTTAAACACCTATTTCAAAACCCTATTCAAATTTATAACCTTTTGTAAACTTAATTTATAATTATTTCATACATATATATTAGATAGTTATTATCCATTATCAATATCAAGTGTCAATTATCTTGGTTATTTTGTACTCATTTTTTAATAGTGGTGTGGTTATTCCTTATTTTCCCAAATTTAATAAATCCTATATCTTTTAACATACTATAATAGATTATTTATTTTTATTTATATATCTATTATCTCATTCCATTAGTGTTTTAGTCATTTTTCATGGAAATTCTATTGGTGTCAGCTTATTTCAATAGTTTTTACAATCAAAAATGATATTTTAATAATTAGTTAAGTACTTATTATGACATTTCTAGAACCATAAAAAATAAGCATTCTATTATAAATATATAATAATATCCGAATTTATGTTCTTATATTCATACATGATTTAGTTTTAAAAAATAGTTCATGTTTGTTTCTAGACCTATCCAAACAAAAACATAACATAATATTATGGTTATTATGGTTAAGATACTGTTTATTTTTAAATAATATCGTCAAAACGTAATGATAATGATATTATATAATTTTTTTGTTTTTTAATACAATTTTAAGAGGATTGTAGAATTAATTGAAATCAAGATTAAAAATTAAAAACATTACTTCAAGGAGGTGGTAGTCTACACACTAAACTATTAACATATTCATTTCCCAACTAAAGAGAGGAAGTAATGGATAATTATAATTTATCACCTAAAAATAATAATTAAATTATATATGTAACATTTACTCTTAAATTATATCCTTATAACTAAGGAATGGAGCTCGGGTAAAAAATGGGAGAAGTCACATCGGGGAGGAATTAGTCCACACAAATACTTGATCGATGTTATTTTGTTCTTATAAGTGGATGTAAAAGAATAAATAATGGTTATTATGTTAATATGATAACAAATCATTATACTAATGAAACCAGGGTCATTATATTACTATATATGGGTTATGATTTGATGATAAATATTTTAAAGACAAGATTAAGGATTTATTAATACTCGCATTGGAAGTTTAAATGTTATCTTGAAAGTCGCCATGTAACTTGTGACACCCCAAGATTTTATGATATATTTCTCATAAAATAAATTAATTTTTTTATAAATTGTGATACATATAACCCTATATCTAAATAAACCATATTATAATGTTCCCTTACATACTAGTTGATTTTTTTGTTGTTAATCGGAATAACTACATTCACTAAAATTATAAATGTTTTACATAATTCACATATATTTATAAATATTTACTTAATTTTTATTAATGTCATTATATGATTTAAAAATATATTTTTCCTCAAAAAAAAATTTTCATTTTTTGTGAAATTAATATAATTCATTCATGTAACTTTTCGAATATTTATATCATAAAATTGACTTCATTTTTAATTTTATCATGTCAAAATAATATTAGAGTAAATTTTTGATAATTTTATGAAAATTTATATTTTTTTGATGAATTATAAAAAAAATTGTTTTTACTGCAAATTTTCAAACGAATTTAGAAAGATTCACTTTATTTTACAAAAAATAAAAGAAAAAATTTTTTTATTTATAATAATAACAATACAATTAATATAATTATAATAATTGTATATTCTATTGTGGTGAAAAATCATTTTTATAATTAAGAAAAAAAATTGAAAACTGATTTTCTCCATGTTTTATGGGTATTGTTTTAGATTATTTACTCAAACATCCCTAAATTGAGATTTATAAAATGGATTCCATATTTATAAACATAATTTTCAAATATTTTAATGATTCCACTTTAATATTTCATAATATTCAACCGAAAAAAGTAAAAAATGTTCATCACGGTTACGTTTATAATGGTTTTACTGTGGGGTGAAAAAGAGATAATGATATGTTTTCTAATTAAACATGTATAGGTCATATATAATTTACATGTTTCATCTTAATCCTATCACACTATTTAATAACTAAATATTTGGATGCATTTTTTCTTTATTATGATATTATTATATTATAATCTATAAGAGATTTCATGTTTGTCCGTTCCCACCCTTATTAATGGAAAACCATTCTCTCTTATCATTACACATCTTCAAACCATATAGCTAAAATTACTTACCAATTATATTATAAATATTCTTATCCATTAATTAGCATTTCTTGAATTCTTAAAAAACCATTACAAGGGGTACTTAAGAAAGGATCTAAATAGATCTCCGGAATAATATGTGATCATCTTATTTGATTTCATTCAATTAATTCCATCATATACTTCCTATAAATATATTTTATTAATAATATGGTAAAAAATAAGTATCATTAATATATTACAATTTTATTTTTATCATTAAACCTCAATTATTTACCCTCCTCCCATAAAATGAGAAGTGTGTATATCGTTAATGCGTATGTGTGGACTACCACTACCGCATAGAGATAAAATTAATTCTTCGTTACCATTTTCAAGAATTGTTATTATTATGTATTCAATGTTTAAATATTTTATTTCTGATATAATTATTCTTTTTTATTTGTAATATCATATTTACATTCTTACCATATCATCCATTTGAAAATGGTAACATCTCTCATGCATACGTGTGGACTACCGCCTCAAAAAAGTGATGTGATTTTTTTCATTAATGATTTATCGGGATAGTAAAAAAGTTATATTTAAGAAATATATATGATATTTATTATGTTATAATTATTTTTTAAATGATAATTATTATTTTCCTTTCATTCATTCCAAAAATAAAAATGTAAAAATATCATTCAAGCATATATACAACCTAATAACACCATAAAACGTGTAACTCAATTTTCTGTAACAATATTGTATGGATGACTATAAATATATATATATATATATATAATGGAAATAAATGACATTTATTTCATTAATTATGAAATTTAGTTGATTTAACTTTGAGAAATGTTCATGAATTGGAACTGCTGATCTGAAATTCTCATGAAAAAAAAATGATTAACTCCCAAAAACACCAATTTTAATATGAAATTATTTGTAAAAAGTTTTTGAAAAATTTAAGTGGTATATATATGTTTTTTTAAGTATTTAAATTAATTTAATATTAAATTATAATAAATATAAATTTATTATTCATGAGGGTAGAGTGATTTTGAAGTAGGTCATACATGAGGAAATTTTTTATTCAATAATCTCATCCTTATAAAATATTGTTTGTGTTTAAATATATATTGGGGAATTATTATATACCCTTACCATAAAACTAATATATATTATTCTCCTCATGTTATTTAATTATAATAAAAAAATTCATTTCATTTTTCTTTATTTATGTACTCAATAAATAGAAAAAATATTTTCATGGGAAACAATATTTGATTCTATCTTATAAAAAAATCAATTATCATCCATATCTATGATTTTTAAAAGAATTTCAATTATGTTTTATAATATTATACTATATTTTTTTAAAATAAATTTTAATCAAGAATGACTTCTTTAAAAAAATGGAATCTTACTATCCTTTTCCAAACTATGAACTTGCGACTTTTTACTAAAAATGTAAAATGAATACATATTTTTAAGTTTACCACTTGAATAAAATTTACCATAATATGTAAATTATAAATGATATGAATAGAACTTTAAAATATTCCATGATAATTTTCAAAGATATTTTAGTCCAAATATTCTGGAATTTTTTAGTTTTCAAAAGTAAATTTCATTGTGAAATTTGTATTTTCCCCAAGAATTTTTTGATAAATTATTTATGGTATTCCTATTCATCAATGATAAAACCCCATTTTTACATATGATACAATGGTGATATATTGTATCAATATCAGATTAATTCTATATGTTTATTGTTTATGATAAGATTAACTATGGAAAGTATTGATATTCAATATTCTAGTTCTTCATATATGGATAATTTTTTATTATTAAGTCATGTTGACTGTGTTGTATTATTTATTCATATAATGAATGAATAAGACTTATTAAGTGAAGGGTGGGGCCTAAAATTATATATCCCCTCAATGCATCAGTATTTATCATGAGATCATATAGATTTGGTATTATGCTAAGGACAAACCCATTCATGTATGATTTCATGTTATGAGGCCTTTATTGTGAATTTATGATATGTTCATATGAGTCTTTAATGGTTTGTTTATGATATACTATATTATTCATTCCATTATTATAAAATTAGTTTTTTAGGAACATGTGATTATTTAAATATTTGTCATACCCATGGATAATATTCAAGATCATGTGATTATTTATATTTCATTATTTGATAATCATTTATTCATTACATATCATTCTTGACTTTTTTTATTCTATGAATGCTTCCACTATATACATTTCCTTACTGAGAATTTGATCTCACACCTATCTTAATCTTCCTGTATAAAAGGGTATATGGTGACTATTATGATTAATATGTGATGATATTTTATAAGAAATAATTATGTTCTCAGTGAAAAAACTATATTGTGTTTTATTTTTTCGTATATAGTGTATGATTCAAGTATATATATATTTTGCCCAAATAAATAAATTATTTGATCCTTTGGGATAAAATTACTTGTATATAGTACCAATGTTACAAAACTAACAATTGGATATGGGATTCTAGGGTCAAGGTCTTTGTAGTTGATATCAGAAGAAGAATATTAGAATCCTTATATATTATATTTTAGAAATCATAGATTGAACATAATCCCATGACTGAATTTGTGGATATGTATATATAGGAAAACATCCTATTGTTATGGTATGGTATAGATTATTTGTGTTTCCTAAAAATACATTCCTTTATAGAAACTACATTTAGATGTGTTTTGACATAGGTGAATCTAGTGGAAATATCCTCTAAAAGAGTTGTATAAGTATATTGCGGTTATTGTTCTAGTGAAAATGAGTGGGACCTTAAAGAAAATCAAGTAACACACTCATGGTATATATTCTTAGGTTAATTAATGTATATATTAAAAAACAATTTTTAATGATTTGAATTTATTTTTTAATATTTTTGAATATTCTCAAAAAAAACCATGTTTATGATTCTAATATTATCTATGCATTTATTTTTCAATTTATGATATGTGTTCGTATAGATTGAAAATTATACATTATGATTCATAATGTTATGATATAATCTGATTTTTTTCATTATTTAAAAATAAAACTATGTTGAATGAATTTAAAACATATCAATAAACATAATATATATATTTATATTCCTCTAAGTAATGATAATGAAGATATAGCTGGTATTAGAACTAGAACTATAACAATTATTACCATATTGGGGTAGATGAATTAGGATATTACCAATAACTATACCCATATAAATAATATTTTTGATCTAAAATTCAATGTAATGATTTTATACCATTTCTTGTGAAAACCCCACTATCATTAAAAGAAACTGCAAATGCATTTATACATGATTAATGGATTAGTTTATTAAAAAATATATTTCTCATATTGGGAAGAAATAAAAGGGAGATAGTTTCATGGATGTTTATCATCTCATGGGGTATGAAGATAAATGATTCATATTTATTAAAAACACTAAGTATGCGGAAGAAACATCCATCATGGAGTGTAAGAATTTTATCAAAACATTATTTGGAAAATATTTTCCTTATGAACAAAGAGCATATCTGGAGAGATAATTCCTAATTTTAAGATAGAAGGAGGATAAAAATGTTTCTATGTATAAAGCCAACATTACAAAGTAATAAAGTCAAGTTATAGAGTACATAAATTTCCCAAAGAGTATTATTGACAATTTCCATTATGGTAATAATAAAATTATTTTAACAGAACTAGTATACCCAAAAAATCTCATCATATGAGGATATAGTATCATGTTTGATCAAGATAGTGAATGAATTAACTATGTCTTATATATTTAATGGAAAATATAAGAATATTATTTTTAATAAAAAAATGATGTGGGGAAGATGAAAATTGGGGACTTTCCAATATGTGAAACTTGTGGAATGAAATATCTAAGAACATACTAAAAAGGAAAAGTATTTTTTAAGTGTAATGGAAAATAAAATCATGGTCATGAATGAATTCATAGGGGAGAACCCATAAAATTAAATTCATTAACAATTATTAAATGAGGAACTATGCTAATCAATAACCCAAATTTAAATGGAACTTATAGAAAAAGAATCCAAGGGAAGAAGACCTAGCTTCTGAAACTACATTAGACAAAGTTAAAGTTCCTAGAGATTTCTTGAAAGGTAAACCTATCACACTATAGAGGGTTGAATTTTTTTATTTTATTCTAGTTATACACACTATTTTATATATGAGTAATTTTCTAAGAATATTTCATCACCACATCATGAATTATTTATAGAGTTGGTAGTGGATAATCATAATGGTCGGATAACTGCATGTCATGTTTATAAATCATATGTGGTAGAATCTTGTGTGAATTTTCTTCCTATATATCATTTTAGTCATACTCTAAATGAATTTTATGTATTTTTGGTTGTGAATTTGATCTATCATTATATATCTCATATCAAATTTCTAATAAGGGGTGTAATATTCTATTTTCTAAAAAAATATTCATTCATCTATTAGAGTGATAGTGGACCCTAAAATCCAATTATAATTACTTCCATCACATGGATTTTTAAATCTATTCATGAGTGGTATTTGTATAAAATATTTTAGAAGAAACTCAACATTGAAAATGTGTATATTTTTCTAGAATATTTGGATGTATTTCCTTGATTACATTCCTTGTATTACACTAAATCATGATATTAATTTTTCAATAGACATAATAATTGGTGCAATTCCTATTTCAATGACTTCATATAGAACAACCTCGATTGAGTTATAGTAATTAAAGAAGAAACTCAAGTATAATATAGATAAGGGATTAATTAAACCATGTTATTCACAGACACCTATTATATTTACTAAAAATAAATATGTGTTAATGAATAATTCAATTGATGATTAGGTTCATAACATGATCATTATTAAGAACAAGTATCCTAAACCCCATAACAAAGATATCTTTGATAAATTACAAGGATATCAATATCATTACAAAAATTTATCTTCATCATGTATATCGTTAGTTTAGGATGAAGAAGGAGGATATACTGAATATATCCTTTTATACGAAGTATTGTAGTTATAAATTTTAGTAATTCCGTTTAGAATTACCAATTCTCATGTTATATTCATGGATTAAAAGAATGGAATCTTTAAATAATTCCTTGATTAGTTTGTGTCATATTTATATATGATATTATTATATATTTGATGATCAAGGAAGAACATCAAGAGAAATTGAGAATTTTTTGGGTTCATCCATGATCATATAAGAATGATAAAATTCTGAAATTGAATATGTGTCCCATCAATAACATATTTTAATATGTATTTTATTGATGTAGCTCATAGTTCATGATTCAATATTTATCCTTGATGTATGATGATTTATAAACATATGGAAAGGTATTTTTAGAGAGATACCATGAAAAGGGATGTTTTTAGTATGTATCTTAGTTCATGGTATGTCATCACATTAAGGCTGAGAAACATAAGTCAAAGCAATGTTAGAATAATTACCCATACTAAAATGGAAATGGGAAAACCTCACTATGTATTTTTTCATTGGAATCCCCAAAACATCATAAGTATATAATGATATTTTCATTATATTTGATCTATGTATGAATTCATCACACTTAATTTATATTGTATAATATTTCAATCTTCATTATATTATTGGAATTTATAATAATTAAGTGGTAATGTTTCATGGAGTACCATATTATATTGTATCATATCGAGATACAAATATTATCTCAACATTCTCATGAAGTTTTTAGAATCCTATGGATTTAGAGTTATGTTTTAGTAATTTTTATCATCCCAAAATAGATTTTATTTCCAATAGATCCATTTAACTCATAAAAAATATGATGAGGTCTTGATCTATGGATTTCAAAGGTGGTTGGGATCAACACCTACCATATGATGAATAATATTATAACAAAAAAAATCACTCCATAATTTAGATGGATCCTTATAAATCTATTTATAGAAATAAGTATAGAACTCAAATCTAATGAGATGATGTTTTTGAAATAATTATCTTTTTAATTGAGCTATTAGAAGAAATTATAGTGAAATTAATATATATTCTTTCATGCATACTAGAACGTTGGAGTAAAAAAAATGTTATGCTGATATTCATCAGTGAAATTTTGAATTCAAATATCATGAGGTGGTATTTCTACTAATTTCTACATGGAATCTAGTTATAAAATTTATAAATAATGTAATTTTGATCCCTAGGTATATTTTTACCTTCGATATAATTGATTGAGTAGGGATGGTATCTTATCATTTGGCTCTTCCACTAAACATCTCTCAAGTTCACAATATGTCCCATGTATCTCTCCTGAGTATGTATATAAAATATCCTTATTCATATAATAATAATAGATATTATACCATTGTTGAATGATATTTTCTACTAACAGCTACTATTAAGATCTTCAAAAATAGATATAGAGTTCTAAGAAATAGGAATACTCGCCTAGTCAGTATTCTCTAATGGTATCATAAATTCAAACAATCATCTTGGGTAAATGGGGATGGAATTAAATAGATATATCATCATTTTTTGTATTGGAGTGATGTAATTTGTACGATTTAATTAATTCCAAGTGGTTTATAATGTAAACTCGTAGATTTTATGATACATTTCTCCAAAAATAAATTTAATTTCTTCGACTTCTTATAATATACACAACCCTGAGTCTAAATAAAATGTATTATAGAACACCATTATATCCTAGGAATTTAATTTTAAGTATGAATATGAATAATAATAACAATAATAATAATATAATAGTTTTATATAATGAAAATATATTCAAAAATACAACTACCAAAGTACAATAACATGAACTAAAAGATAAAAGGTCTAAATAAAATCACACCACAAATAGTCTAAAAACAAGTCCAACCTAAAATTATAGAGGGTGGATATTGTCAAGGTCCCAATTATAATACACACCATTTAGTCACTCTAACAAATCTCCACCTGGTATTGATCCTTATTATACTCCATCATAAGTTCAATCAGTTACCTAAGACACAACACATGAAGAAAAATACCATACATGCATGGGTATAATAATACCCCGTAGGAATCCACAAAAATTACTAATAATAAAACAAAAATATTGATAGTCATATAGAAATAGGTTTATGTGTAAAACCCATATTACAAGAATATATAGATATACTCTATAGAGACATAATTTATCAATGTAGATTCCCTACTATAATTACATCCTAGGAATCATTCTCAAAGCATTCACATAGAAATCATCAAGGGGAACATGCTCCAGAAGTTAGATAGAACTGATAGAATCCATCCAATATGTACTACTCATCAGGTATCACTATAATATATATATATATATTGGAAGTCTAAAGAGGATGATACATAAAAAGGGTCACACACAAGGTCATGGCGTATACATTCAACTAAATCCAGAATAACCTACATAAAAGAGGATAAGTTACCATATAGTGTTGGTCATGATCATACCAAGAACTCCACCTATGGAAAGATGGTGATAGGGGATCTCAATTTGTTCCTCATGAAAGTATTCCAATAACTCTATCAAATAATTCCAATGAAATGGATCACTATCGAATGTGTAGAATGTGATTACATGCTAACCCTCATGGTTTGGGTCTAGGGAACACTCCCTACAAAAACATATTCATGATGATGGGGAAATGGGATCTAAGACATGTTTGAATATTTACATGAATTTTAATGGTTGTACATTTTATTTATATTTGGTATATTTTTCTACCCATGTATCACAACATTTCTCTGTGTCCATGCCCATGTTAGTGTACATCGCATGTTTGACTCTGTGTACTTATATCCATTTCCATGTCTGGCCATATGAGTCCATGTATGACTAAGAATTCCCATGAACATGTCTATGTACAATCAAAAGTATATGACAATCTTCTAGGTTGATTCACACACCATTTGATTATGGTAAAATGCCCTATGATATTTAACTTCTCTAAGAAACCCCTAGGGCCACACCATGGGTGTCACATGGAATTTTTCTCCGCAATACATGTCGTGTACTATGGGATTTTTGAAAATTTTAGAATCGTCTATTTCTTCATCCCCCAGTCCTTTGTTCTTTGATCCAGTATTTAATAATGCTAAGTAATGTGGGTCTACTCTAGTAAATCATTTCCATCACTACTCATAGGAATCTGATCATCTAATTCTTATGTGAATTAGTTATCCTTCATCCTCATCTTCATCACAAGTAATTCTCAAATAAGATGTCTTTAATTGTATCTAATTAACCCATCTATACCATCATCTCATGATACTTAGGTCATACTGAGTTGGGATCTATGATAATAATTGGTTTCACCATGAAATGAGTGCACATCGATTGTTTATTTAGTATCTATTGAACTACAAGCCTAACAAATTTCCTGTGTTGAACGGACGAAGAACAATAGGAGAGAGAAACACAAAAACCATAAACATGGGAAATTATACTTGGAAAATATTTATGTTTCCCTTGATTATTTTCATTTATAATGATAAATGAGGAGATAATAAGATAATCAAAAATAAATCCCCAATTCCTAGATAAATCTTTCCCTTACCCACAATACACAATGTCTGCAAATCAATTAGTTAGATGATTTATTCCCATTAGGTGTAAGAATCAAAAAAGGGGATAAATAAAACAAAAATATTCCCTACATATATTTCATCAGTGACTAGTCAAGAATGATTTCCTTTCACGTACATTGGTGAGATACACATGTTCTGCTGCACCCTAATCGATGATCCATGATCGAGTGGTTATCCTTCTAAGAGACATCTCATTTTCTCCCTCTAATGGTTCTCTAGATCTATAGGGTTTAGTAGACAACCCTAAGAATCTATGATAACCATATATTTCTAGATGAATTAAAATTTCACTTGGTCAATGTAATAAAATAAATATATTTATTTCTTTATTTTATTATTTACACCTGATGTAGAATTTAACAAAAAATCTAACACCATAAATTTTTATTTAATTAATTGGGTTAAACCTATTCTCAAAATAGAACAATGGCCTTAGATTTCTAATTATAGACCCCATTAATATGTTAGTCAACTTTTTCATGAAAATCAATCATGCATGCATTGAATTTATTAAAAATATTTGAAAAATTATTTTCGATCATACCAGGCCTCAGAATATCATGTTAACTTTATGAATATCTCCCAAACTAATCCATATAGTTTTCCATAACAATTCATGGAAATATTGTATTCATTACAATTCCTATGGTTCTTAGCTATTGAGACTGACTTTGATGGGTAGAACTGTTTGGTTATCAATCTCTTTTAACCCCTAGTTTCAAGTTTTCAACATTAATTTTAGAAAAATATGCCATATAATGTTTATTCATGGAATTAATCATGAACCCTATGCACTTAAAAGTTTTTAATAAGAGTTTTAAAGAATATTATGGTTTAATGAAACTGGTGTGTAATCTAGTATGGAAATCTTGGCCATCTTGATGAACAACTCATCAGAGCATGAGTCATGTTTTTTGGATCAAGTGGTATGGGATTAAACCCCACTATATAGGATGTTCTGGTACACATAAGATAAATTTTTTACTACTCAAAAAATAAATTAGTGAGTAATAGAGTGTGAGACAAGGACTAACAATTTTAATGATTTTTTGTGTGCATGGTTTCTTGGGAATTGTGTTGAAAAACTAAATGTACGATGAGGTAGAGTACACATAAAAGATAAATTGGGTGTCATGAGGAAGTTGAACCTAGGATATACCTAGACAAACATATTCCAAAGACATGGTTTCAGGATTTAGTTAATGTCAAGAATAGACTACTTTGATTTGAATGTAGATTAGAGAGAGATGCACACCTAACAATGGAATCTTGGCATACTCTTATTTTATTGGTAATCATGCTCTATATATTAACATCATAATTAGTATGTTGATATAGAATTATTTATATGTCAAGAATAATTTATTTTCAATTATCATTACTGTTTTGATTAATAAACCAAATGAGGTGGCTCTAGGGGCATGTTATAAGGAAATCCATATTATGGGTATTCCACCTTTGTCAAATTCATGGTGGTGACCTATGTGTTCAGTTAAAATATAGTATTTTCTGTAAAAACCATTCTCTAGAATTTATAATGGGAAATTTTTTAATACTTCAATGTTTCACCTCTAATAGGAATGGTTTTGGACATGCCTGTATTTGTGTTTGATGATTGATAGATTGTATTACATTAACCATGAGCTCAGGTGTGATGTGGCAATGAGGGTATTTCTATGGTGGGTAAAAATAGATCATTCATACTTAAATAACATCCATGATGGAAGATTTATTGATTCTATGAAACCTGTCATTCAATGATCATGATGGAATAGTTGTGTACATTCTTGAGATGATAGAATGGAGGTTTTTTTTATGTCCACATAATCTTATGGATGATAAGAAATATTGTGAGGAGGATGTAAGGACCCATGTATTCTGGACATGAAATTTGAGAAAAATTTTGAATTTTTCCCTCTGTATATTTGAGCTGGGTTAAATGGTTATTTTACCCAAGTATATGATATTTTATAATTTTTATAACAAATATTTTGGTTCTATAATATGATTTATACTAAAGGACGTGATATTGGGGGAATTATGAACCATTTTAAATTTAATTGAATAATTAATATTTATTATTTAGTAAATTAAATATTAACAAATTCTCACACATTTGTTTGGTTATATCATTTTAATATAATGTCGAATTTAGATTATATATCTATCATTAATTCAAGAATGGGTATTCCTTTATAGTCAAGGAAAAAACTCATGTAGGGAATCATGACTGGAGTTGGGACCCTCTTTGTTTTTTTTACTTGTCTTCCTGTATATTTTTTTTCTTTTTTTACTTCTCCTCCAATGGATTTTCAGGCACACCCTTATGGGTTATCCCCTACATGTGGTAGAGTGAGATAAATGGAGAGGCATATAGAGAGATATAGGGAGATATATATATATATATATAAAGTGTAATAGAGGAAGGGAGGTGACACCAATGATCTCAGGAGGAGTAAGATCGTCATGCAGTATTTTCGTTTTGTGAATCAGTGTGACACATTGGAGGATTCTACCTTATGGTATACTATTTTTATTTTTATGACATAAATCCCTATATATTTATCATTTTCTAGTTTCAAGGACTTATTATTAATTTTAAACACCCTATGAGGGGTTATCTGTATCTTTTTAAAAGAGAAATGATGCTGCAGGCCTTTCGCAAGGGTTTCCTATTCAAAAATCCTGATCAAAAGGCATGTATTTCATGGACACACATTGTGTGTCTTACCAGTTCCAGGAAGATGCCTTTTTAAAATAATATATAATTTACTAAGAGTATGCTTAATTTACTGGTTCTTGGTCATGTACCCAAGAACTAAGAAAAATAGCATTTTTAGTATAACTTGGTTGTGTACAGTACATGGCCAGATCCCTATATGTGCTACACGATGTGTATATATAAATATCTAGGAAAATATATATACTCAACCATGTGAGGTACATATTTAGGTAAATAATTTGGGTTACACATAATTTACATGCTATTTATAATATGTATATTGGTTATACATTCCATGTCAATATGAAGTACATACCCATGTTACCCTTTTTGAGTGCTCATCACGTTGTCAGGCCCACATGTTATGTACTTCTCTAATGCTAACCTATTGATGTTTTCTCTATTTTAAACCCATAAGTCATAATTTTACATATTATTAGTCCAGTTTGAGATTTCTTATATTTATATTGCAATGGTGGAACCCATAAGATTATTTAATAACTCTAAAAAGGTGTTTTTATGAATGATATATAATGGGGATATTCTTCCTCCAATAATTGGATTCAGTTATCTTATAAGAGTGAGACCTGGTATAGGGAACTTTTTAGGGTTGTGATAGTAATTTTACAATAGATCATGAGATATCCAATTTCCTAATTTGGTAAATTATTTTGAGATAGTCCCTAGTTAGAGGGACTATGATGTGGATGGATGGGACTGATAGGTAGGGTTTTCAGACCAACATTGAGTTAGACCATGATTTGGGATGCGTGAGGATATATCTCCCTTGACTTATTATTACATATAATTTCCAAGAGGGTGTCCCCATTGTGAGATGTTACTTTATAGACCTGAATTCTATGAGATTACTTCATTCTGAGGATCCAATATATGATGCCTCTATTTATGTTTCTATCTAAAAGATCTTGTGTATAATACCTACTCTTAACTACTACATTCTGAAGACCCCAATTAAGATTACTCCACTAGTTAACATTTTCATGGATCCTAATAAGCATTTCATTTCTTATAAAATGTATTATAGGATCCCTAGGGGATATGGTTTCTTATGTATAGTCCTTGAGGATAAAAATAGGATACCACACTAGTGCTTAGACCTAAGGGACCTAGTGGGTTCCCCAGTGTTTGATCGACCCTAAGCTAGGGTGCTGGTGGATGGGGTATAGATGTTAGTGGGTGTCACCATAGAACCCTAAACGAATATGTAATCCAAGGTGAATGTGGTATTAGTGGGGTGTTTAGGTATTTGACCACCCACACTCTTTATTTATACATTCACATATTTACTAATTATGTGGCTATGATTTCTAGAGTTACTTTCTTGTGCTCGTACTATGAGTCTGACATGATGTGTTATATAATGGTACTTCCATAGGTGTTTCTTAGTGCATGTATGATGAGCCTAATGTAATATAGTTTTATGGTGATCATTAAAAGATGTAATTCTAAGATACACCTCATGATCATTCTTTTTTATGGTTACTATTGAATGAATGGCCATTATATACAAAGGTTCTTACCTATTAAGGGATTTTTTGAGGTGGATTCCTAGTTTACCAAAAATACCCTCTACCTAGTGATTACCTATATATTACTATATACTAAAATCAATGAAATTAAAATCCATGAGGAATGGCGTTGAACTCCTCTAGTGATGCCTGGATGCTCTATAGGGTTATGTTGACACCCCATTACTACGTCCCCTGGAAATATCACAGAATTGATTTGTTGATCTGATTATTTAATTGATTTGAAGAGTTATATTTAATCCATAGAGTATTCATATTTCATAAGGGTCTTACACTTTAGAGATCATCTGAGAAACAATTTTAGTTTTTCTTATGGACCGGGGATAATAAATCTAACATCATACTAGATTACAAGAAGATTTAGTGGATTTGAATCAATATTATTGAAAATTTTATAGGATGATCAGATATTACCTAGAATCATATTTTATATTTATTGGAGGTGACCACAAGTAAACCAAGGGTTAGGATATTTACCTCCCCTATTGTGATATAGATTTATGAAGATAAATTTCTATATCATAATGAAGAATCTATCATTGATTGTAATTATGTACCCATAGATAAAATTAATTATACATATCTTGAGTGGTAATACATCGATCTAAATTTATTCTTCACAAGATTTCCACACAGTTGGGTTTACAAAACAAAGGATCGGCTACATCTGATTAATGTTATTTTCTCCTTACTCATATATATAAATATATACCTATATGTATGTATATATATATATATATATTTCTATTAATATATATATATATATATATATTCACATTAGATCTCATTTTTTAGAGACATTTTGTCTTGGGATAAAGTAGATATAGTGTAATGACCCAAACATTTATAAATAAAATTCACTTTCTATTAATTAAGTGTCTTATTGGTATTGAAGAAACATGTACTCATTTTGTATTAATATATACTATTAGATTTTAATTATAATTATGTATCCTTAGTCTTGATAATATCTTTGTTGAACAGTGATCACATTAATATATATTTAGAGGGTTTTAACAAATCCTTTTGAGACAGAAAAAATATGTGATGACCTGAACCAGTAGGATCATACCCAATGACTCCCATTTATCGGATATTTTGAGGGATATATAATTTATAGGATATTACCTAGACTAATACCTAGATGAGATCCAATAATGTAATCCTGAGAGAATTTTTTTATGGGAGATGTCAAAATTCATCAAAATCACGACCCAAACTATGTTAAACGAACGGACCCATGAAAACCCCACCATCATGCACCTTAGTCTTAGGGATTATGGAAGTGTCATAAATTGATATGTAACAAGACTATATAATTATATATAATTAAATTATTTTTTATATAATAATTAATATATTTTCCATATTAATTTTCCATTGTACATTCTGTTTAAAGTTCAAATAGTATATTGGGTTAATATTCAAATTCAATTAAAGAATCTATTTGGATTAATTGATGTGTTTTTTAATAAATAATATGGTATTAAAATATTATTATTACATTAATTTGTTAAATATTAATGATTATATAGTTTTTATAAAGTCAAATGTAACTTTTATTATGGTTTGAAAACTACTTGTTTTTTCAAAATATGAAATTTTTTAAAAAAATGTCGATTTTATTTTTAAAAGTAAAAATTCATGTATAGAGAAAAAAATTTCAATAAAAATGAATATTATTTTATAATCAGGAAATTTAAATTATATAACAGTTAATTTATCTTAATTTTCTGAGATAATCAAATTTTTGGGTAAGAAAATAGTTACTGTATAAATATATAATGTGTTTTATGACATCATAATGACCAAATAGTGATGACATAAAATACTATAAGATATATATTCGATAAAATGTATGTTTTACTTTAAAATAATTTAATTTTAGGTTTATTTGATTTATTTTATTTATTTTATAAATACTTAGTGAATCCTCAAAAACATATAAAATAATTTAAGATTTTAAAATCATTTCCATGAATGTGTGACACACCTCCACATAAGAAATGGAAATACTTTAATATATTTGACCCTTATCTATATAAAATAATGTATAAAACTCCCCTTTTATGAAAACCATTGGAAAAACCATGGTATGGTTTGTGGTTTTTAATATTTTCGTGTGTAGTATCCAAATCCAAAATAATAAAGAATTCCCCCACATTTTCTATATAAACCTACCCAAGGACCCATTTATCTCCACTAAACCTCTTTGATGCTTAACCTAACTCTTCCCCAAACTCCCTAGAGTCCTCCAAAGGTTCCCTCAGGCTCCCAAGAAGCCTCCCCCAAGCCATAGGGCACACAAATAAATGTAAGGGATCTTCAACACTCCTCTTTTATTTGGCACTCCTTTTATGATATGTCTCTTAATTTCAATTTTCATTTGTTGGGATATGTTCATACATACTACCCTTAAAATACATTTTATTTGTCATAAACTAGGAACTTTTTTTCCAATTTCATTAATACACCCATGATCCTTTCTATACATGTAATACCCCAAAACCATAAGCTCGGAGCCAGTGCATTATTTTAATACATTGGCATGATTACAAGTAATCAAGTCCCGAAGGACCGATCAGTTTAGTAGTCTTGTAAAATAGATTACATATATGAATGTTAAATTAAACATTCAAAAAAACACCACATAAATAATCCCTTGGGAATTACATTATTCCCCTATCATACCCATGTATGTCAAACATAATACACTTCTTGGAATCCTGGGAAAACAAAACATAAGAAAGGGGTGATCTTAGATGCTTAGTAAGGGTAAATAATTTAGTGGAAGATATAAACTTTTAAGGAAAGATGTTTAATAAAAACAACAGCATTTAAAACATAAACATTTACATAATAAGGATAAAATAAATCAAAAAATACCATATAAACATTTATATGGATATTATAATAGTCGAATAGTCAAATGAAATAATTAATTTCATAATTAGGGAATGTCCAACGCCGGATATCATTACCATGTAGTCAAGTCCTAGAACCAAGACTACAAATAATTTTTTTTCATAACCATGTGCCAATACACTAGTTTTTCTCATGAGACCATCTGATGCATCGAGCAGCTATAGTGGGACCCACCTGTCACATACTAAGTTCACTACATTCCTCATATGAAATTGTTCAAAATAACATAAGCATTTGAATTAAAACTAGCATACGAAATGTCAAAACATTATCCATAAACAATGAATGCTATAAAAATAGCACATCCATAATAAAACATATAATAACTCATTAAATACAATATGGAAAATTATATTATAATAAATTAACCTCAATCAGGAATAATATCCAGTAAAGGATGATGATATAGTTGAAAATGATCAGTAAAACTCCTTGAGTGAAATACCCATTTTACATGAAATCATTTAAAAGTCATACAACTTATAAAGGATGAAATTTAAAAGATATTTTTGAATCAAAGTGTCCCATACCACTTTGAAACTTTTTAAAGGAATTAAAATTTTAAAAAATTCATGTCCATATAAATAAATCCTTAAAACAATTTTTAAAACATTGACATTATTGAGAATGATTTATAAGGATAAATATTAAAAAGATTTAAAATAATGTTTAAGATAAAGATTACCTTAAAAGAATAATATTTAAAAAGTATTTTATGAAACATGGATATATATAATAAATATTTCCCAGAAAATACTTATACATAAACAATCTCGGATAATAATGAGATTGAGGAATTAACCCTTACCTTTCACTTTCCTTTAGTCAAGGGTATGTTTAACCTCATGTATAATTACCATAGTATGTTATTGAATTATACCAGAACCAAATTCATATTTATTATATCATAAATGATTCATTTATGACTTTATACTACCGGTTTAATAATAATTTCCATGTTAAATTAACATTACGGGTAATAATCGCTTTCATTATTGTACGTGTTTTAACTTGTTATTCTTGATCGTATCATTTAGAACATGATTTAAATACACTCATAATATAAAACATGATTTATATATCATATATATTTATAAAATAAATTTGTATAATAGATAGATATATGAAATGGAAAACACCATTTATGGAGATAGTATGTCGTACATACGCATAAACGTTGTTTTCATTTTCATATCATATTGAATGGAAGTAAGTGAATAAGATATATGTAAGTACACAAACACACACACATAAATATATCTCCAGTATAATTATTATTTCATATATTACATACTTATTAATAATATATATTTTTATAATCATTGTTGAATGGTGAATGTGGAAATGACCCTCATTGTGTTGTGGAGATGGTAAGTCGTATGTACACACTAGTGACGATATCATTTCCTTAATGATAAAAAGTTGTTGAATTGGATGTTATAGTAACTATAATGATAAATTATCATGTTAGTTTCATTATTTATGCACATATTACTCATCATTATATCCATCCAAATAAGATAGTGTTGAATAATAAATTACACCATGGCAAGGAGACGGTAAGCCGTACGCACGCACGCATTGTGATATTATCTTTCATAGGATGGATAGAATAATAAGTATGGTTGTACAATATTTATAATAACATCACATTATGTAGAATGTAATGGAGTTATTATTTTGTTATATAAATAACAAAAAAGAGAAAGTGGAATAAGAAATGAACTTTGAAATAGGTGATAAAATAATTACCTCTTCTTTGGGTGTTTCTTTTTGATTTGAACAAAATGGATCTTAGGTTTGATTTCTTCTCAAAGGAAGGCCTATAGGTTGATTTTAGGGAAGTTGTGAGGATATTTCGGCAGGGGTTGGCCGAGACAAATGGATTTGAAGGTGTGATTTTTAGAGAAGTTGAAGTACCCTTTTATAAGAGAGGTGAGGGTCACTTTAGGAAAAGATTGAAATATTATTTTATTATAAAATAATATTCTGTTTATAATGGAAAAAAATTGATTTATTTTGAAGATAAGGTGGGAATGGGTATAAATCCTCTCAACCAATAGGTTTTAAACAAATTTAGGTCACCTTATTAACCTAATATTTTAGATTTAACTCTTAGTTAAATACTTTACCTTTTACCATGTCCTCTTGTATTATTATAATATATGGTTAATAAACATACTATAAAATGTCAATAGAACCCCATGTGGTTCATTAATGACATTTGTATCAATATATAAGTCTTTTGGCCAATCCCTATATTTTTAGTATTATTATATCATTTAATAATATAATATTTTTGATAAACTCATTTATGTCAATTTTGACAATATTTAGTATTTGGTTTTTCAGAAAGTCATAAAAGCATGATTACTTTGAAAAAAAATCACTAAATCAACCCTAACATGTCATATTAATCTAGAAAATTCTAGGATGGCATCAAAATCCTCAATTTACATTTGTTATTATATTTAAACTATCAATTATTTTAATCATTCATTGACAAATAAATTACTGCATTATCATTGTTTCATAAATAAATTTAATTATATAATATAGGAAAATTAGAAATAAAATACCATTATGTTGGAAATATTTTTGGATTTCTAAGGAATATTTATAGTTGAATTTATCTTATGTATAAACCTATGATAAAATTGGTTAATTATTAAAAATTGAATTTAACACTTTTAACTATTTTTAAATAAAAAAAATGTCCTAATCTAATCCAAGTGGACCAAAAGGGTCATATTTTATCCCTAAGGTTGGTTTTAGTCAAAATTCATTTATCCAATAGAATTAGGACATGTTTTTTTAAGGTTTGTCCTAAAACCTCATTTATTATTAAAGAAAATAAAAGACCTATTTAACTGGGTAGAGGGAGACCCATTGCATATCCTGAAATCCCATTGGGTAATTATAATATCATTTTTACCTGTAATTAACCTATTTACTTTTAACTGTGGTAAATAAAAGTCCAAATTCATTGTTCACCAAAAAATATTTTCATCTTATTGAACCGCATTTTAATTATTTATTTCTACCATGTCTCTTGGATTTTTGAAATTCAATTCATAGAAGAAGTAAAACTTCGTTTTATGCAAATTTTCAAATATGCCTAGAAAGAGGGTAAAAGATGTTAAAATTTTCAATAAAATTTTATAAATCTAATTTTGTTATAAAATGACTCCAATTAATTAAATTGAACTTATATAGGTATTATATATATATTTTTACTTAAAATAAATTTAAATAAAATAAATAATTATTTAAATAAAAAGTCGGTTTTAAACAATAACGCATTGTTTTTCCCTATTCATCAAAAAATGAACGTTTTCATAAAAATACAAAAAAATCACCCTTATCTAATTTTGATATTCCAAACTCAAAAATGAATTACATTTTACCAAATTAATAACATTGGAGTTTCATTAATAAATTTAAAATTAATTCCCGTTGTGATAACCAAAAAACAGGTTTTTAAAAAAGTAAAAACTATCAAAATATTGACATGTGTTTATAGAAAATTTAAATGTGAAATTACTTATAGCAATATAAATTGTATTAAATGATAAAAACATAATAAAATTATACTTCCAAGCCATTCAAATTCATAATTTAACACTATAAATTATTGTGATTAAAAATTTTGTTTTCAATTAAATTTTGTATTATTCACTATTCATAAAAATATGAAAGTTATCAAAAAAACAACGAAAATTTATCAAAACTAAATTTTTATGTCCCGATTCTAAATAAGAAGATTATTTCATCAAATTTAATATATAAAAGTGTCAAATATTGGATTTAAAAAGGGTTCTCCATTAAAAGGTGATAAATTTTTATTTTCTAAAAAATACTTCTTTTATCTGAAAATTTGAATTTGTTCTTATATTATGTACAAAAAACACATAATATGCATGTTAAAATTATATGTAATTTGTAAAATTCAAAATTCCATTATTTTTATTCATTACCTCTTTTTAACAGCTAGTTTGGTAAGTCGTGGTGCGCTCGAGCTTGGCGTTGCGAGTAGCACAAACTATTGAATTACTTTAAAGAGATAATGTACTAATAAATCATGAGGTGTTACATTCTGCCCCCATTCAATAAATTTCTTTCTCACAATATGAAATTGTTCTTCAAAAAATGGTTAAAAATAGAAAAATATATTTGTGGAAAACCCACATTAGAAATTAGGTTAATAAAATTTATTCTTAATAAGAGGGAAAGGGAAATGAAAAGGTCGCCACAAAATTATGATCTTGAATCGAAGAACATTAGTGGAAATTATAGACACATAATTATATGGAAAACATAAATATTTATAGGGACTGATTGAGGTCATCAATAACAAATAAATGTAAAATTGAGGGCCTCAAATACATCAATTTTTGATGATTTAAAATATCATCAGTTCAACAAAACATGATATATTAGGGTAACACATTTTTGGTTTTAAGATCCCTTACCTAAAGTTTAAGAATTAATTTATTTATATAATAAGAGGAAAAATATACTTGACAAGTATAGTTTCATCCTTCTACTAATTCCTACCACAAACTCATCTTTTACTCTAAAAGATACTAGAATTAAAAAATATATTCTATTTACTCTAATTGTATAGGGTTACAAAAATAATGAATTTATAATTTATTTGTCACACCATTTAAAAAAACTACATTATAAAAACCAGGACATCATGTAGGCCAGTGGTAGGTGATGCACCCTTGTCGTTCTTCGGTTACGAGTTCTTGTTTCATGGCCTTGTCAGACACGACAGGTTGTCTCCCGACCTCTGGGTTGTCATTTTATTACAATCCAAAAATAGTCATAAAAATGATTTGACATTAAAAATAGTATCCAATGTCAAACTTAATCCACTCAAACCATTAGACATATCCAAAATACGTCTTTCCAAACTCACAGTCTAAAATTTATAGGAAGGTAAACACAATGAAGATATATTTTTTCCACGTAATAACATGTGAATACCTTCATCATGTATTATTTTAAAACATGGTGACACCCTAAATTACCATAAAACCTTATTGATTACATTCATTCTCTATTATTCATTATAGAATACTGAATATACTCTTTATATCCACAAATTTTTAAAACTCCAAAAATAATGGAATAAACAAACAATTAATTAGTTTCAAAGTAGTCAAGAATATTGAATATAATTTTCTAAATCAATCATATCTTATTCTAAAATAACTACCTCAGTATTGGAAACATATTAAGAATTATCATTCCTTTAACCATGTAATTTCCAAAAATTTTAAATTGATATTGAGTCACTTTTCTTAGAATCATATAATCTCTAATCTTCAATGAAATAGTACTACAGTACAATCCTTATTTTTTTCCAAAATTCATATAATCAGTACATCATTGACACAACACTCAAATGAAATAATTCCTTAATAACAACATAAGAACACTAGATATTCTTCTTCATTTGTGCTAGTATCATAACATGATTATTATCCAATAGTATCCATTGGGGTATACTCTGATGATTTGGAAATTGATTTGCGTAGTGTCCCAACTTCATATAGATTAAGCATTTCACATTTGAAACATTTTTCATACCCTTGAAATCACGTACATGGGGCCCTTTTCTCCACACTTATAAAAAACTCCAATTCCCTTCAAGAATTTACCGAGTTGATTCTGTCCATAGTTATCATATATGGGAAAACCCTTCTTTTCCCTATTCCATTTATTCATCTTTCTCTCTACCATCCTTTTCTTCTCTAGCTTCCCTTCAAATCCATAGAACTTAGAGAATTATTTACTTGTCTTATTAACACATGATAATATTTCAACACATTATGGGAATACATGGGAGACTATTTACCTTCTAAATGTTGGATAAATTCCATGAAATATATGATCCTTATTACTATTTGGATCATGCGTATTGTGGGAGTTCTCATTCCTTCTATAGGGAGCCATTTCTAAACAATGGCATACACTAGGTTAGTTTAGGAATATCAATGCATGTCATGACCTGCCTTCACCAAATGAGGGAAGGGGAAGTGGAATTTCCATACCCTTCCTTCCTCAAGTAGAAAGATAGATAATGACCCCTGAAACCTGCCTTTAATAGGTCTTAGAGTGGTGACTAGAACCACAGTTATAGAATCACACACAAGATGGAATGCATTACCCTTTTCATTTAGTAGGATCGGGAGATAAGATGGTAAATCTCAACAACACCAGAACTGGAGGTAAAAGTAAAGCCAAAAGAAAACCATTACCAGATGCATGTCCAAAATTAAATGCTATAAAAGTAAAAGAAAACCCCAAAGGAAAGTACCAAAGAAACAAACAACAGAAATAGATATTATCCCAAGGTCTGAACTAGTACAGTCCAGCACAATCCTCAAAGTCCTCCTACAAACCTAAAAACAGTTTATATATGTAGGGTGAGTATACAGGTATACTCAGTAGGGAAAACCAAAGCTCTCATGCACAAGTGGGGAGGCATTCTAATGCCCCGTGAGAAAAGGAGATAACCTGAGCACCAAACAAGGAAACTATCCCCCCAACCTCACCAAGGCACACTCCCCAAATAACGCAAGTCAAGTAAAGTAATAGTAATAACACATTGATGTTTGGGTACGTCGTGCCACTTTCCCACCAGATATTAAATATATCCTACACATCATACCTCTCCCGCCATTCTCACCGCAGTCCCACTGCCATATCCCACCCGCACACACCTAGGCTATAGCCATGCATCCCACCAGAAAACACCTGGTACACAACCACACATCTCGTCTGCAAACACCTAGGCCACAACCACACATAACCACGCCCTCAAACACCTGGGCCAAAACAACTACTTCCATGCCCGAAGACACATGGGCATCATCTTGAAGACACTTGGGAAACCACATGCCCGCACACACCTGGGCCAACCACCACCACGTACCCTTCCTGAAGAATCTAGGGCTATAATAGACCTCAGGTCATCACAGCCTTCCCAAAGAATCTTGGGATACTTGGGAAAGGGAGAAAAAAATGAGCTAATAACCATCCACTCAAAGGAGGGTTGGGAAAACACCCTCCCCCATGAAATGGGGGTGCTTGGAAAAAAGTTATAAACATGGGTGGGATGTGAATATAAAACATAATAACTAAATTATACATATAGGTAAAAAACACTCATCCCAACCTAGGGGTTCCAAAAATAGTCTAACCACTAACACCCTCATTACTATTCATTCATAAAGAGCAGCACACCCTCAACCATGTCACAACTCATTCTTGGAAAACAATTCCCCATAAAACCCATTCCCGTTTTCATATTCAAGTGATTCCATTTTAAATAATTCTTCACTAATAGGAAACTAACATTCATAGCCACAATCCAAAGAAGGAAAAAAATCCAAGAGGCAATTTAAGCATTCCCACCCAGTTCTCTTGTAAAGTCTCAACAACAAAAAAGGGTATGTGAGATCCCTCAAAGTACTAGAGCAAAAACAAGCCCCAACATATGGACCCTCATGGACTTAGGTACACAAACAAACAACTTCTCAATAGGGGATCCCATCCCCAACCACGTCACCTCACAATCATCAATAGTAAACATCACCAGAATAGATCAAGGGAGTTTTTAAATTTTCAATATGCCATTTATTTCATCTCGTCTTTCTGTTTGGTTAACCGGGGTGACCAAACAAAGATACTTATTCATTTGGAATCCATTTAATCAACTGGGTTTGCATGATTTACCAGTTTTCATGTTATATCCATTCAATCACATAAATATCCAGAAAAATAGAGGTTCGTTAGTGCACAAGAAAGGACCACCAACAACCACGATTTTCAGTGGGCATAAGACCATTAAATTCACATCATATATGAATAGATAAAGGAGTATAACAGTATTATCAACACACCCTTTTATTTTTAATATCCATTTATTATCTTTGTTAAGTTTTGTTTTCATCCATTCCCGTAGAAACATTAGAATACATGCCCAGCATGATACACAGTAAAGAGAGACAAAGGATGAACCATATATGGATGATCAATGATCGAAGTTTCTATCCATGCACCAAGAATTGTGATGCATGACTTGAAGGGGAGGAACTCAAAAGACTCCAATAATGAGCAGGAAAGTCTATAGCACAGGCGCACTAATCACCTCAGGAAGGGGGCTCCAAATGCACCAATGGGAAGAACGAACCTAGACAATAGGAAGAAGAAAATAATTTTAGTGTGATATAAAGAGGCGAGATCCTCGAGTTATGGGATAAGAATTTTGAACGGATTTAAAGTCGGATTTTGGTTTCAATGCGAGGTAGGGTGGTTACACATGAAGGGATTAATTTTTATTTAATGTCTCATTGGGGAGGTGGCCGTAACTATTGTGGGAAAAAGATTTTATTTAGACAGAGAAAACGGGTAACACTGACACAAAATATGGGTCTGTGAGGGTCTCCCCACTCTTAGAAGAATTTAGATATCATTTATGGGTTTAAAAAAAATTCTAGAACCACTTTAAAATCATTAAAAAATACTTAAAAGGGGCGTTTCTAGGAAAACTGGGAAAGAGAAACCCGACAAGCCCCCCCCCCCCTCGTGGCACTGATCGGTGACACAATTATTGGAGTCACACCAATAAGTGACACATCGATCGGTGTCACCGATGGTTGACACTGTGATGACATCCCGCCAACGAGATTCCACCCTTAGGATCTGGACCTGATGGGTCTAGGGCATTCCAAACACTAGAAATTTGGAAATGGGATTGACCAAGAGGGTATGGGCCATTACATAAGATTCCTCTCGAACTATTCTCATCCTCGAGAATCAAAGCTAGACCTGAAGATAATAGAGGGCTCCGAAAAACCACCTTGAAAGATACTTCTCGGGGACAAACTACCCCAAACAGCCATACTAAACCCAAGGATCACATTTTCCCAACACATGGATTGAGGATTTATTTCAACCATGTCAAGATACACTCCGCTTTGGGCGGCACTGACTTACCCGCACAGGTTTAATCGCATCCACCTTAATGCGTCTTGATTAGGGATCATGTCCTCCATTCCCCGCATATCAGGTCTTCTCATAAACATTCACCAAGTAAGGAAACAAAATATCCTTTAAAACAAAAAGTTCATCATTACATCACCAACAATTACAAAAGAAAACAGAACAAAACTCAAAACAACTATGGCTACCGGGCGTGCATCTGTGCCTCCCGTTCCCAGGTACTCTCTTCGAGGCCACCATGCCTCCACAACACATGAACCAAATGGATGGTTGGACCAAGAAGCACTTTCTCCTTTCGATCATCAATCCTCACTGGTCTCTCCACAAACATAGCATCATCCCCTATATCCAACTCTCCCCAGTCAATGACATGAGAGTCATCGTGCAGATATCGATGAAGATGGGAGGCATAGAAAACATCACGAGTCCTTTCCAACTGAGGCGGAGATGCCAGTTGATATTCCACCTCTCTGACTCGCCCCAACACTTTGAAAGGAATGATGAAACTAGAAGAGAGATTTCTCCCATTTCTGAACCTTCGCTGCCCACGTCTAGGGGAAACCATCAAGAACACATGGTCTCCAACCTCAAACTCCAAGGGCCTCCTTCTATGATCGGAAAACGACTTCTACCGGTCCTAGGCTGCTTTCATCCTCTCATGCACAAACTGAACCTCCTCTGTTGTTCTTTTCACTACCTCTGGGCTAAGAAAACTTACCTCTCCACCCTCGGTCCATCACACGGGCAAACGATACGGCCTCCCTTACAAGGCGTCAAATGGTGCCATTATAGTAGTAGAGTGATAGCTATTATTGTAGGAAAACTATACTAAGGGAAAATGTCATTCCCATGATCCCCTGACGTCCAAAACACATTCCCATATAATATCCTCCATGGTCTGGATGGTTCTCTCAATCTTCCCATCTATTTGGGGTGGAAAGTTGTGATAACGTGTAGCTGGGTGCCAAAAGCATGATGCAATCCCCTCCAGACTCGTGAGGTAAACCGAGAATCCCTATCCTAGAATATGGACCTCAGAACTCTATGTAACCGCACCACCTCATCCACGTATCTCTGTGCTAAGACATCCACCGCACTCGACTCCTTGATCGCTATGAAGTGAGCTGATTTCGTCAATCTGTCTACTACTACCCAGATAGCATCACACCCTCCTTGAACCCTGGGTAGTCTTGTGATGAAATTCCTCGAAAGTTCATCCCACTTCCACTGGGGTACATCTAAAGGCTGCAACAAACCTCCTAGTATGTGGTTTTTAGCCTTCACATACCGACACACCAAGCACCTTGCCACGAACTCCGCCACTGGCCGTTTCACCCTGGGCCACCAAAACTGTTCTCTCAGGCCTCGGTACATCTTGGAAACTTCAGGGTGTATTTCTATGAGTGAGTTATGGAACTTGCAGAGAACTCCCTCGAGCGTCATCTATGGTAAAAACAACTTCCCCTGAAAAATCATCTCATTCTGACCATCCTCCGACCACCCTTTCAAAGCATTGCCTTGGTTAATACGATCGTGTATCACTTCACTCTCTAAGTCTCACCATTGAGACTCCTCCACCTACCTCAATAGAGAGGACTACACTGTCATCTGAAACATAAAACCTCTACCACCATCCACCCTTTCATCCAGGTGTAGGGAAGCCAACTCCTCCATTTCCTTCCAAGAATCCACAGATTCATGAATAGATTCCCACTGTTACTTCATGCTCAAGGCATCGGCCACAATGTTCCCCTTACCTTTAGTGTAATATATCTCGATGTTGTAGTCTAGAAGAAACTCCACCAACCTTTGATGTATCATGTTTAGGTCCTGCTTTGTAAAGATATTCCTCAAACTCTTGTGATCCGTGAATACCGCAAAGTGTTCACCGATGAGGTAATGACACCACAACTTCAATGTGAACACTAATGCTGCAAGATCAAGTTCATGGGTGGTATAGTAACGCTCATGAGAACATAACTTCTTAGACCCATAAGATATCACTCCCCACTATTGAATCAGTACACACCCCAGGCCAAGTCCAGAACCATCACAAAATACCTCAATAAAAACCCCTTCCTCTAGAAACCAGAGCATTGTAGTGCTGACCAACCTTTCCTTCAGATAGCTGAACAGTGCCTGACACTGCTCACTCCATACAAAAGATTTTTCCTTTCTGGTCAAAGCTGTTAAAGGAGTTGCAACTCAATAGAAGTCGGGTATGAACCTCCGATAATAGCCTACCAGACCTAGAAAACTGCGAACCTCTGTCACATTCTTGGGTGCTTCCCAAGAAACAACCGCATCAACCTTTGATGGGTCAACCGCTACCCCTTGCTGAGACACCACGTGTCTAAGTAAATTCAATTCTCATGTCATTAACTTACACTTAGAAAACTTCCCATAGATCGGGTGGTGTCAAAGGATTTCTAATACCATTCTGAGGTGATTAGTATACTCCTCCTCTGATATCGTTCTGTCACGACCTGCCTTCACCAAGATGCAGGAAGGGATAGCGGAATTTCCAGACCCTTCCTTCCTCAAGTTTATGGAAAGATAATGACCCCCAAAATCATCCTTCAATAGGTACCAGAGTGGTTAATAGCACCGAGGGTATAGAATCACACACAAGATAGAAGGCATTACCATTTTCATTTAGTAGGATCGGGAGATAAGATGGTAAATCCCAAAAACATCAGAACTGAAGGTAAAAGTAAATACAAAAGACAATCATTCCTATATGCATGTCCAAAAGTAAATGATACAAAAGTACAAGAAATCCCCAAAGGAAAGTACCAAAGAAAGAAAAAACAAAAACAGCTATTGTCCCAAGGTCTAAGCTAGTACAGTCCAGCATGATCCTCTATGTCCTCCAAGAATCCTGAAAACGGTTTATATACATAGGGTGAGTATACAGGTATATACATTAGGGAAAACCAAAAGCTCTCATGCATAAGTGGGTAGGCATTCTAATGCCCCGTGAGAAAAGGAGATACCAGAGCACCTAATAAGGAAACTATCCACCCCAACCTCACTAAGGAACACTCCCCAAATAACACAAGTCAAGTAATGTAATAGTAATAACACGTTGATGTTTGGGTACCCTACGCCACTTTCCCACTGGTTATTGAAGACATACAATGCATCGGTCCTCTCCTTCCATTATCATTGCAGTGCCACTACTATATCCCGCCCACACAAACCTAGGATATATCCACACATCCCACCTACAAACAACTGGGCTACAACCACACATCCCGCCTAAAAACAACTAGGTCACAACCACACTGAACTATTCCCATAAACACCTGGGCCAGAACAACTACTGACATGCCCGAAGACACCTGGGACTCATCCCGAAGACACTTGGGAAACCACCTTCCGGCACACACCTGGGTCAACCATAACCACATACCATTCCCAAAAAATCTAGGGCTATAATGACCCTCAGGTCATCACATCCATCCTAAAGAATCTTATGCTACTTGGGAAAGGGAGCAGAAATGGGTATTATAACCAGCCACTCATAGGAGTGTTGGGAAAACACCCTCCCCCATGAAATGGGGGTGTTCGGCACAATGTGCTAAACTTGGGTGGGGTGCGAATATAAAACATAATAACTAAATTATACATATAGGTAAAGAAGCACTCATCCCAACCTAGGGGTTCCAAAACCATCCCAACCACAAACACCCTCATTACTATTCATTCATAAGAAGCAGCACACCCACAACCACGTCACAACTCATTCCTGGAAAACAATTCCCCATCTAACCCATTGTCATTTTCATATTCTAGTGATTCTATTTAAAATAATTATTCACTCCTAGGTAATTAACAGGAATAGACACCATCCAAGGAAGGAAAAAGAACCAAGCAGCAATTTAAGCATTCCAACCTGGTTCTCTTGTAAAGTCACAACAACAAAAAGTTGTTTGTGAGATCCCTCAAAGTACTAGAACCAAACCAAGATCCAACATATGGCCTCACACGGCCTTAGGTTCACAAACCAACAAATTCTAAATAGGGAATCCCATCCCCATCCATGTCACCTCACAAGCATCAACCGTGAACATCACCAGAACAGAGCAAGGGAGTTTTCAAATTTTGAATTTGACATTTATTTAGCCTCTTATTTTTGTTTGGTTAGCCAGGGTGACCATACAAGGATACTTATTCATTGGGAATCCATTTAATCAACTGATTTTACATGATTTACCATTTTCCATGTTACAACCATTCAATCACATAAATATCCAGAAAAATAGAGGTTCGTTAGTGCGCATGAAAGGACCACCAATGGGAATGATTTCCAGTGGGGATAAGTCCATTAAATTCACAACATATAGGAAGAGATAAAGGAGTAAAACAGCATTATCAACACATACCTTCATTCTTTAAATCCTTTTATTATCCTTATTAAGGTTTGGTTTCATCCATTCCCATAGAAACATTAAAATACATGCCCCGCATAATACACAGTAAAGAGAGATGAAGGAAGAACCCTAAATGGATGATCAAAAATTGAAGTTACTCTCCACCCACCAAGAACTGTGATGCATGACTTGAAGTGGAGGAACTCCGAGGACTCCAAGAATGAGCAGGAAAGGCTACGGTATAGTCACAACACTCACCTCGGGAAGGGGGGCTCCAAATGCACCAATGGGAAGAACGAACCCAACCAAGAATATGAAGAAAATAATTCTAGTGTGATATAAAGAGGAAATATCCTAGAATTACTGGATAATAATTTTGAATGTATTTAATGGTGGATCATAGTTTCACCATGAGGTTGGGTGGTTACACACGATGGGATTAATTGTAATTTAATTTCTCTTTAGGGAGGTGGCTGTAACTGCTGTGGGTAAAAGATTTTATTTAAACAGAGGAAATGGGTAACACTAACACACAGTATGGGTCTGTGAGGGTCTCCCCATTCTTAGAAGACTTCAAATATCATTTATTGTATCTAAAAAAATATCCATGAACCACTCTAAAAGGTTTAACAAAATACTCAAAAGTGGTGTTACTGTGAAAACTGGGGAAGAAAAACCTGACAAGCCCCCCCCCCCCCCCCCCGGTGGCAGTGACACACTGATCGGTGTCACTGATGGTTGACACCGCGATAACATCCTGCCATCGAGATGCCACCCTTAGGATCCGGAACCTGATGGGTCTAGGGTGTGCCAAACACAAGAAATTTGGATAAGGGATGGACCATGAGGGTCTGATCCATTACATTAGATACCACTCTAACTATTCTTGTCCTCGAGAATCAAAGCTAGACCCGAAGAGAAGAGATGGATCCAAACAACTACCTCAAAAGATACCTCTTGGGGGAAAACTACCCCAAATTTCCATACCAAACCCAAGGATTACATTTTCCTAACACATGGATCAGGGAGTTATTTCTTCTATGTCAAGATACTATCTACTTTGGGCGGCACTGACTCGCTTGCACTGGTTTAAATGCATCCACCTTAATGCGTCTTGATTAGGGATTAGGTAATACCTTCCCCACATATCAGGTCTTCTGATAAACATTCACTAGGTAAGGAAAACAAATATCTCATAAACCAAAAATGTCTACATTACATCCCCAACAAGTACAAAAGAAAACAGAACAAAAGTCAAAATAGCTCTTGGTACAGGGAGTGTATCTGTGACTCCTGTTCCCAGGTACTTTCTTCGAGTCCACGATGCCTCCACAACACACTAACCAAAGGGAAGGTTCACCCATGAAGCACTTTCCCCTATTGATCTTCGATCCTCACTAGTCGCTCCACAAATGTAGCAACGTCCCCTATATACAACTCTCCCCAGTCAATGACATGGGAGTCATCGTGAAGATATCAATGAAGATGGGAGACATGGAAAAATTCGTGGCTCCTTTAGAACTGAGGTGGTAATACCAACTGATATGCCACCTCTCCGAATTTCCCCAACACTTATAAAGACCTGATGAACCTAGGAGAGAGCTTGCTCCCCTTACTGAACCTTCACTGCCCTCGTCTAGGGGAAACCTTCAAAAACACATGGTCTCCAACCTCAAACTCCAAGGGCCTCCTCCTATGATTGGAATATGACTTCTTCCTGTCTTGGGATGCCTTCATCCTCTCATGAACAAGCTTCACCTTCTCCATTGTGCTCTTAACAACCTCTAGGCCAAGAACACCTGCCTCTCCAACCTCGGTCTAGCACACCGGTGAACGACACGGCCTCCGGTACAAGGCTTCAAACAGTGTCATGCCAATAGTAGAGTGATAGAAATTATTTTAGGAAAACTCTAATAAGCTAAAATGTCATTCCCATGATCCCCCAAAGTCCAAAATACATGCTCGTAGCATATCCTCCAAGGTCTGGTTGGTTCGCTTTGTCTGCCCATCTGTCTATAGGTGGAAAGTTGTGCTAAGGCGTAGTTGGGTGCCCAAAGGATGATGTAATCCCCTCCAGACTTGTGAGTTAAACCGTGAATCCCTATCAGAGACTATGGACCTCAAAACTCTATGTTACCACACAACCTCATCCAGGTATCTCTATTCTATGGCATTAACCACACTCGACTCCTAGATTGCTAGGAAGTGAGCTGATTTCATCAATCTGTCTATCACTACCCAGATAGCATCGTAGCCTCCTTGAACCCTGGGTAGTCTTGTGACGAAATCCATTGAGATTTCATCCCACTTCCACTTGGGGACATCTAAAGGCTGTAACAAACCTCTTGGGATGCGGTTTTCATCCTTCACCTGCTGACACACCAGGAACCTTTCCACGAACTCTACCACTACCCGTTTCACCCCTGGATACCAAAACTATTTCCCCATGCCTTGGTACATCTTTAAAACTTCAGGGTGTACCATTACAAGTGAGTTATGTAATTTACAGATAAATCCCTCATGCATCATCTCTGGGAAAAACAACTTCCCCGAAAAAAGTATCTGATTCTGACCATCCTCCAACCACCCTTCCAGAGCATTGCTTTGGTTAACCCAATCACGCATCACTTCACTCTATTAGTCTCCCCACTGAGACTCCTCCACCTGCCACAATAGAGGGGAATATACTATCATCTGAAACAAAAGACCCCTACCACCATCCACCCTTTCATACAGGTGTAGGGTAGCCAACTCCTCCATTGCCTTTCAAGCATCCATAGATTCCTAAACAGATTTCTTCAGTGAATTCTTGCTCAGGGCATCAGCCACAACGTTCCCCTTACCTTCGGTGTGAGTGATCTCAATGTTGTAGTCCTGAAGAAACTCCACCCACCTTCGCTATCATATGTTCAGGTCCCACTGTGTAAAGATATGCCTCAAACTCTTGTGATCTATGAATACCGCAAAGTGTTCCCCAATGAGGTAATGCTGCCACAACTTCAATTAAAACACTACTGCTACAAGCTCTAGGTCATGGGTGGCGTAGTTATTATCATGAGGACGTAACTTCCTAGACCCATAAAATATCACTCCCCGCTACTCATCAGCACACACCCTAGGTCAAGTCCATAAGCATCACAAAATACCACATACAAAACCCCTTCCTATAGAAACCTGAGCACTGGAGTGTTGATCAACCTTTCCTTTAGATATTTGAACGCTTCCTAACACTACTCTCTCCATACGAAATCTTGGTCATTTTTTATTAAAGGTGTCAAAGTAGATGAAACTTGAGAGAAGTCGGGTACGAACCTCCGATAATAGCATGTCATGCCCATAAAACTGTGAACCTCCATCACATTATTGGGTGATTCCCAAGAAAAAACCGCCTCAACCTTTGACGGGTCAACCAATACCCCTTTTTGAGACACCACATGTCCAAGTAAATGCACTTCTCCTGTCATGAACTTACACTTGGACAATTTCCCATGGAGTTAGTGGTGTTGAAGGATTTCCAAGACCATCCTGAGGTGATTTTTATGCTCCTCTTCTTATAACATTCTATCACGACTCTCCTTCACCAAGATGAGGGAAGGGACAATGGAATTGACAAACCCTTCCTTACTCAATTTTAAGGAGAGATAATGACCCCTAAAACCCGCCTACAATAGGTCACAGAGTAGAAATAAGCACCAAGGGTATAGAATCACAACAAAAGATGGAAGGAATTACCCTTTTCATTTAGTAGGATCAAAGAGATAAGATGGTAAATCCCAAAAACACCAGAACTTGAGGTAAAAGTAAATCCAAAAGAAAACTATTCCCATATCCATGTCCAAAACTAAATGCTACAAAGGTATAAGAAAACCCCAAAGGGAAGTACCAAAGAATGGAAAAACAGCAACAGCTGTTATCCCAAGGTCCGAACTAGTACGGTCCAGCACGATCCTCAAAGTCCTTATGGAAACCTAAAAATATTTTATATACTTAGGGTGAGTATACACGTATACTCAGTAGGGAAAACCAAAATCTCTCGTGTACAAGTGGGGAGGCATTCTAATTCCCTATGAGAAAAGGAGATAACCAGAGCACCTAGTAAGGAAACTATCCACCCCAACCTCACCAAGGAACACTCCCCAAATAATGAAAGTCAAGAAAAGTAATAGTAATAACACATCAATGTTTGGGTACCCTGCTCCACTTTCCCACTGGTTATTGAAGACATCCTACGCATCGGACCTCTCCCACCATTCTCACCATAGTCCCACTGCCATATCCCGCCCACACACACCAGGGCTATAGCCACACATCCCGCCCACAAACACTTGGTCCATAACCACACATAATGCTCATAGAAACTGGGGCCACAACCACACAGAACCATGCCCGCAAACACCTAGGCTCAAACAACAAATGTCACACCCGAAGACACATGGGCCTCATCTCGAACACTCTTGGGAAACCACCTGCCTGTACAAACCTGGTCCAACCACTACCACGTACCCTGCCCAAAGAATCTAGGGCTATAATGGACCTCATGGCATCACATCCAGCCCAAGGAATCTTGGGATACTCTGGAAAGGGAGTGGAAAAGGAGATTATAACCAGCCACTCATAGGAGTGTTGGGAAAAACACCCTACCCCCATGAAATGGGGGTGTTCGGCACAAAGTGCTCAACTTGGGTAGGGAGTGATTATAAAACATAATAACTTAATTATACATATAGGTAAAAAATCACTCATCCCAACCTAGGGGTTCCAAAACTATCCCAACCACAAACACCCTCATTACTAATCATTCATAAGAAGCACCACACCCGCAACCATGTCACAACTCATTACCAGAAAACAATTCCCCATTGAACCCATTCTCGTTTTCATATTCAAGTGATTCCATTCAAAATAATTCTTCACTTCTAAGAAATTAACAAGAATAGCCACAAGCCAAGGAAGGAAAAATAGCCATGCAGCAATTTAAGCATTCACACCCAGTTCTCTTGTAAAGTCACAAAAACAAAAAGGGGTCTGTGAGATCCCTCAAAGTACTGGAACCAAACCAAGCCCCAACATATGGCCCCACACCTCCTTAGGTCCACAAACCAACAACTTCTCAATAGGGGATCCCATCCCCATCCACATTGTAACAACCCAAAATTTTGAATAAATCTTGTTTCCAAATTTTATGTGTTATTTTATTTTTATACTCAACAAAAATGTTTCATTTGATAACATGAGTATAATTAAAATGATACTATTTGTTTTTTACTGTTATATGACCATTGGTCAATATGACCACTGGAAACTAAACGTTTTGATTATTGTCTCTAAATACAAGTAATCTTGGTTAATATAGAAAGAAGATTCGATGGCCTCACCCAGTAGTCTTGGACCAATTGAAGCCCATCTATCAAAACTTGGGAAGGAGGTAGCACCACTGGGCTTTTCTCTGGACCAAACCCAAGCTGAACTTCATCGTATAAAGCTAGAATGGGATCACCTTCGCGAGAAGTTCAAACTGATAGAAATTACTACTCGTGCGATGTTGGTCGAGCCTCCCTCAGATTCTCTCACCTTAGCACACCTTACACTTAGGTCCTATGTTGGTGTGATAAGGGGCTATGTAAGGAGACCATAACCGCCTTGTGTAATCCTTTGTTTTAAATAAAAATTGGGATTTCTTCTTATGATGAAGTTTATGAATTTTCAAATGACCGGATAAATATAGTATGCATATTTTTGATGAATTTTAGAAAAATGATATTTTAAAAATGGTTGTGTAAACCTTAAATAATTAAAAATGTGTAATGATTTTCGAAAAATGGTCTTCTACAATTATGTTCAGTATGAAATTTAGAGTCTAATAAGATTAACTTAATTTTTGATGAATAGTAAATTATGAATAGTGATTTTATGATTAGGATTAGTAATGTGTCCAAATGTATTAGTAATCTCACTTAAAGAAAGTATTAATATAATCTAGGCACCTTGATTAAGTAATGTGATTCAATAAAATGGTTAAATAATAGTTTCCTAAATTATTATTCAAGTATTAGTTTTTTCGAGTGAATAGTGTTTTTTAATTAAAAATTTAATTAAAAATATTTAGATAATTATTTTTATAAAACGGATTTCATTTTTGAACTCAGAGCACCGATATTATGTTATGGTAATTTTTGGGGTTTTTTCTGAAAAAAATGAATTTTCGGTGAATAGTGTTTTTATTTAAAAATTAAATTAAAAATATTTAGAAAATTATTTTTATAAAATGGAGTTCATATTTGTAATCAGAGCTTTCATATTTGGTTAAGGTGAAATTTTGGGATTTTTCTGAGAAAGTTGAATTTTCGATGAATAGTGAAAATACAGTTTTTAAGTTACGGGTGTTTAATGACATCATTAAATGATGTATTATGTTTTTAATCAATATGTTCGAATTATGAATAGTGAGATAAGGTATTAGGTGTACCAAGTGTCCAATACCATGGGAAAATACCATGGGCAAGCCCATGGTTTTGCCAAAACCACTAATGAGGTGTCCCTTTGCCATTAATGCCTTGTCCCCTCACTTTCCCTATAAAAACCAAGCCATCCTCTCATCCATTCGACTCCCCACTCTCCCCCAACAAAGTTATGGTCTCTTTACCTCCCAAGGAGTCCTCCCATGGTGCCCCCAAGCTCTCAAGGTCACAACCATTGAGTTTTAAGAGTTATGTTTTAAGGTAAGGGATCTGACCTCTCTCTTTCATTTCAAGTAATCTCTTTTATGTCATTCCTTTTATGCTCCATGTTCTTATGTTGGAGGATGTTCTTTTATACTCCTCTTACTGCCCTTTTCATGTTCATATAATGATAGATCCCCTCTTACTCTCATTATTTCGTTTTAATAAGTTTTAAGTGGCGCCGTTAGGCTGCCGAAATTTTTGTAACAGATTCTTTCTCCTTTCTCTTTTTTCAAGATCTATTTTCATGTAAAGTATTTCAAGTTCCTTTTTATTATGTTGGGGTATGATCTATAAATTTATCATACTGATCTTTTATGGTCATATGATTAGAGACCCCATTTGATCTCTTCAATTCAGTATTTTGAAGTTTTAAGTGGTGCCGTTAGGCTGCCGAATTTTTAAGTGGTTCTTCACCCTTCTCGTTTTGAAGTTCTACTTTCATGTCAATTCTTTCAAGTTCCTTTTTGTTATGTTGGGGTATGATCTCTATATCTATCATACTGGACTCTTATTTTCATATGATGAGATACCCCATTTGATCTCTTCAATTCAGTATTTTTAAGTTTTAAGTAGCGTCGTTAGGCTGTCGAATTTTTTAGGGGATTCTTTCACCCTTCTCATTCTTTTCAAAGTTCTACTTTCATGTCAAGTCTTTCAAGTTACTTTTTAATTATGTTGGGGAATTATATCTATATCTATCATACTGAACTCTTATGTTCACATGATTAGAGACCCTATTTGATCTTTTCAAATCATTTTTGTTGAAGTTTAAGTAACGTCGTTAGGCTGTCGAACTTTCATAAGAGAAATCTAATTTTTGTCTTCCTTCCATGTTTTTCATTTCAAATGGTATGTCCTTGAAATTTCATTACCATTTTCATGTATCCTTCTTATTCTGTCCATCTACTATTTATGGGTCATTTATGAATGTTTGACCCATTTTCCCTCTCTTTTTAATGTCTTCTAAAACCTCGTAACATAGCTGTTATGCTGCAGAATTTCCGTCCAAAAATGTCTCTCTCTTTTTCTAAAGTTCTTTTATATTATTAAGTGAATACTCAAAGCTATTTCTTCTAAATGGGTATTCACATATATACCAAAATGTTTTATTTTAAATTCTGGGATTTACATACATGATACCCACCTTCCTTTTCTGTGGGTTTTAAAGTGACGTAAAGATCATGTCTTTAAAGCAGTTTTTAAAACGTTGTGATTATGAAATGAAACCCATTTATTTTATGCTATATGGGTTATTTATGAAATTTTTGATTATGATATATGTGGCTCACATGATAATAAAGGAAAATTTAAGGGTGCGCCCTGATAGCGCTCCAATGCATTGGGTAATGATGTAACCACTAGAGATTACAATTTTCACGATACCTTGGTGAATAACCTTGGTAATTTTCAAATGACACCTTGGGGATGGACCTTGGTGATATGTTCATGATTTTCTATGTTAAATTATGTAGCCACATCTTCAAGTTATGAAAAATGTTACTTATGATATATCTCATGATTTCTTTCTCAGGCCTTAAAGTTCTTTTCATGACCTTATTGAAATATCTCAAGTTCACATGTAAAATGTTTCTCTTGTTTTCCTTACTGGGCCTTCTGCTCACTCTTTCCTTTGATGTATGTCCCCAGGTTCTGAGATGCAGTAATGAACCTAGGATGAACATAAGGAGAAGCCTTTCAAGTATTTAAGAAGAATGTTTTTTTTGTTGTTTCATGTTTTAAGTTCCTGGTTTCCAAGACACTAAACCTTAAAGATCCTCGGTTTTGTAAAATGTAATGAAAGATTATGTGATAAAAAGGCGGGATGCTATAGTTGGTATCAAAGGATGGTTTAGTTATTTGTGGAAATTAGGATATGAAAACTTTAGGAAGAAGCCTATAGAAAAGTTAAAATATAGGAAATCTTCCTGGTATTTTGGTGAGTATTGAGTAAGGGGTTGCCAAGCAAATACATCCATGTCTGGATACGAGCAGGTAAAGATGGCTCTGGCACAGATGTACATAGGGGTAAAACCCGAAAACACCGCTTTGAGCTAGACTCGAACGGGGACTGGTACACGACAACGGGCCTTGCTGCACTCTTGGTTACGACACTCCCGGGGGATATGCTTTGGTAAATTCATAAGCTTAGTATGAACCATTGTTAAAGGAACAAAGATAAAATAAAATTAAGATTCACATAAGAATATATGATCATGGATAACCTAGATGGGAACCTAGGGGATAACAAGTTAGGGTATACTTTTCAACTACAAGTTATCCTTATATGCTTTAAGTTTCTTTTCATGATTATTGGATAAGTATTTAAGCCCCTAATTAAAGATTCTTTTCTTAGTTAATGGGTGGAAATGGAAGAACATGTCTCAACAACAAATGTGATAGGAAATGTTACGATTGCCGTATTAATATGATAGAGATGATTAGGGGATTAAAATATGATTTTTTATTTTGGAAGACGTTCTCTATTTTGGGGACCCTATATGATCGAGGTAAATATATTACAATTGTATTTTCATTGAGGAGTAAGGTTGAATTATATTTGAAGAATCGATGAATTTAAGGTGGACTTATAGTAATTTAGGTTACTTATGGGAATGATTAACCTATCTTGGGATAAATATGTTTAGGTTAGATACTTTTTTTATAAGATGATAGGAGTGGTCGATGTTTTTTGGAGATGAACAATGAAGTTTATTTTGGAAGACTATGTTATCAAATCCTTCTTGTATTTGGGTTTCAATCTTAGTTTGGTTTATTTTGAAGAATTTTAAGGACCGTTATTTATGGAATGGACTATGATGAACTTTGGGTAGTACCATGGAACTTTGAAGATTTAAAAGTAGTTTCCATTCCTATGGGATTATTCCTTTTTGAAGAGTTGTTTAACCTTACCCTTTCTGTTTTTGGTATAATGTTTGAAGATAGAAGAAATAGATAGTTAATCTTTTGTGGAATATGTGATTCTCTAGAAGATGATTCTTGTGTTTTTATGAGACCAAGTAGTTTTGAATGCTCGTCGTTTGGGAGAAAAGATTAGTTTTGGTAGAAACTTATTAAAGGGTGAAACTCTACATGAAGGTAGATATATTTCCTTATGTTTTTGGTCTATGTTGTAAATGAATTCCCCAAAATTATGGAAAGGAACGTAAAACAAAAACGTTGTTGGTTTACGTTTACTACTAGGTAATCAAAGATCGTTTACACACATCATATGTTTGGGATTTTCTTATGGTTAACTTTCTCCTAATCATGTTCTCTGTCACTCTCCCTTAGAACTTGACCCTTTGTTTTCTCCTCCATGTCCATGTTTTCCTACATGGAATCCTAGTGTGGGCTAACTCGGGTGACCTTCGTACTTCCCTTTCTTTATTTTAAAGTAATAGTTTTACTGACTCCTTTTCCGATGTGGGACTTTCAATGAAATTTCAAAATCTAATTTTAAAAAAATTGCGAGGACGCAATTTCTTAAGGGGGGAAGATTGTAACAACCCGAAATTTTGAATAAATCTTGTTTCCTAATTTTATGTGTTACTTTATTTTTATACTCAACAAAAATGTTTAATTTGATAACATGAGTATAATTAAAATGATACTATTGGTTTTTGACTGTTATATGACCATTGGTCAATATGACCACTGGAAACTAAACGTTTTGATTATTGTCTCAAAATACAAGTAATCTTGGTTAATATAGAAAGAAGATTCGATGGCCTCACCCAGTAGTCTAGGACCAATTGAAGCCCATCTATCAGAACTTGGGAAGGAGGTAGAACCACTGGGATTTGCTCTGGACCAAACCCAAGATGAACTTCATCGTATAAAGCTAGAACGGGATCGCCTTCGTGATAAGTTCAAACTGATAGAAATTACTACTCGTGCGATGTTGGCCGAGCCTCCCTCGGATTCTCTCACCTTAGCACACCTTACACTTAGGTCTTATGCTGGTGTGATAAGGGGCTATGTAAGGAGACCATAACCTCCTTGTGTAATCCTTTGTTTTAAATAAAAATTGGGATTTCTTCTTATGATGAAGTTTATGAATTTTAAAATGACCGGATAAATATAGTATGCATATTTTTGATGAATTTTAGAAAAATGATATTTTAAAAATGGTTGTGTAAACCTTAAATAATTAAAAATGTGTAATGATTTTCGAAAAATGGTCTTCTACAATTATGTTCAGTACGAAATTTAGAGTCTAATAAGATCAACTTAATTTTTGATGAATAGTAAATTATGAATAGTGATTTTATGATTAGGATTAGTAATGTGTCCAAATGGATTAGTAATCTCACTTAAATAAAGTATTAATATAATCTAGGCATCTTGATTAAGTAATGTGATTCAATAAAATGGTTAAATAATAGTTTGATAAATTATTATTCAAGTATTAGTTTTTTCGAGTGAATAGTGTTTTTTAATTAAAAATTTAATTAAAAATATTTAGATAATTATTTTTATAAAACGGATTTCATTTTTGAACTCAGAGCACTGATATTATGCTATGGTAGTTTTTGGGGTTTTTTCTGAAAAAATGAATTTTCGGTGAATAGAGTTTTTATTTAAAAATTAAATTAAAAATATTTAGAAATTTTTTTTTATAAAATGGAGTTCATATTTGTAATCAGAGCGTTGATATTTGGTTAAGGTGAAATTTTGGGATTTTTCTGAGAAAGTTGAATTTTCGATGAATAGTGAAAATACAGTTTTTAAGTTACGGGTGTTTAATGACATCATTAAATGATGTATTAAGTTTGTAATCAATATGTTCGAATTATGAATAGTGAGATAAGGTATGAGGTGTCCCAAGTGGCCAATACCATGGGCAAATACCATGGGCAAGCCCATGGTTTTTCCAAAACCACTAATGAGGTGTCCCTTTCCCATTAATGCCTTGTCCCCTCACTTTCCCTATAAAAACCAAGCCATCCTCTCATCCATTCGACTCCCCACTCTCCCCCAACGAAGTTCTGGTCTCTTTACCTCCCAAGGAGTCCTCCCATGGTTCCCCCAATCTCTCAAGGTCCCAACCATTGATTTTTAAGAGTTATGTTTTAAGGTAAGGGATCTGACCTCTCTCTTTCATTTCAAGTAATCTCTTTTATGTCATTCCTTTTATGCTCCATGTTCTTATGTTGTAGGATGTTCTTTTATACTCCTCTTACTTCCCTTTTCATGTTCATATAATGAGAGATCCCCTTTTACTCTCATTATTTCGTTTTAAGAAGTTTTAAGTGGCGCCGTTAGGCTGCCGAAATTTTTGTAACAGATTCTTTCTCCTTTCTATTTTTTCAAGATCTATTTTCATGTAAAGTATTTAAAGTTCCTTTTTATTATGTTGGGGTATGATCTCTAAATTTATCATACTGATCTTTTATGATCATATGATGAGAGACCCCATTTTATCTCTTCAATTCAGTATTTTGAAGTTTTAAGTGGTGTCGTTAGGCTGCCGAATTTTTAAGTGGTTCTTCACCCTTCTCGTTTTGAAGTTCTACTTTCATGTCAATTCTTTCAAGTTCCTTTTTGTTATGTTGGGGTATGATCTCTATATCTATCATACTGGACTCTTATGTTCATATGATGAGAGACCCCATTTGATTTCTTCAATTCAGTATTTTGAAGTTTTAAGTAGCACCGTTAGGCTGCCGAATTTTTTAGGGGATTCTTTCACCCTTCTCATTCTTTTCAAAGTTCTACTTTCATGTCAAGTCCTTCAAGTTCCTTTTTAATTATGTTGGGGAATTATATCTATATCTATCATACTTAACTCTTATTTTCACATTATTAGAGACCCTATTTGATCTTTTCAAATCATTTTTGTTGAAGTTTAAGTAACGTCGTTAGGCTGTCGAACTTTCATAAGAGAAATCTAATTTTTGTCTTCCTTCCATGTTTTTCATTTCAAATGGTATGTCCTTGAAATTTCATTAACATGTTCATGTATCCTTATTATTCTGTCCATCTACTGTTTATGGGTCATTTATGAATGTTTGATCCATTTTCCCTCTCTTTTTAATGTCTTCTAAAACCTCGTAACATAGCCGTTATGCTGCAGAATTTCCGTCCCAAAATGTCTCTCTCTTTTTCTAAAGTTATTTTATATTATTAAGTGAATACTCAAAGCTATTTCTTCTAAAGGGGTATTCACATATATACCATAATGTTATATTTTAAATTCTGGGATTTACATACATGATACCCACCTTCCTTTTCTGTGGGTTTTAAAGTGACGTAAAGATCATGTCTTTAAAGCAGTTTTTAAAACGTTGTGATTATGAAATGAAACCCATTTATTTTATGCTATATGGGTTATTTATGAAATTTTTGATGATGATATATGTGGCTCACATGATAATAAAGGCAAATTTAAGGGTGCTCCCTGATAGCGCTCCAATGCATTGGGTAATGATGTAACCACTAGAGATTACAATTTTCACGATACCTTGGTGAATAACCTTGGTAATTTTCAAATGACACCTTGGGGATGGACCTTGGTGATATGTTCATGATTGTCTATGTTAAATGATGTATCCACATCTTCAAGTTATGAAAAATGTTACTTTTATTATGATATATCTCATGATTTCTTTCTCATGCCTTAAAGTTCTTTTCATGACCTTATTGAAATATCTCAAGTTCACATGTAAAATGTTTCTCTTGTTTTCCTTACTGGGCCTTCTGCTCACCCTTTCCTTTGATGTATGTCCCCAGGTTCTGAGATGCAGTAATGAACCTAGGATGAACATAAGGATAATCCTTTCAAGTGTTTAAGAAGAATGGTTTTTTTTGTTTCATGTTTTAAGTTCCTGGTTTCCAAGACACTAAACCTTAAAGATCCTCGGTTTTGTAAAATGTAATGAAAGATTATGTGATAAAAAGGTGGGATGATATACACATCACCTCGCAATAATCAACTGTAAACATCACCAGAACAGAGCAAGGGAGTTTTCAAATTTTGAATATGCCATTTATTTAGTCTCGTATTTCCATTTGGTTAATCAAGGTGACCACACAAGGATAATTATTCATTAGGAATCTATTTAATCAACTGAGTTTACGTGATTTACTAGTTTCCATGTTACATCCATTAAATCACATAAATATCTAGAAAAATAGAGGTTTATTAGTGCGCAAAAAAGGACCACAAATGGCCACAATTTTCATTTGACATAATCCCATTAAATTCACAAAATATAGGAAGAGATAAAGGAGTAAAAAATAATTATCAACACACCCCTTCATTCTTTATATCCATTTATTATCTTTATAAATGTTTGGTTTCATCCATTCCCATAGAAACATTATAATACCCACCCTGCATGATACACAGTAAAGAGAGACGAATGAAGAACCCTACATGGATGATCAACAATCGAAGTTTCTCTCCACATGCCAATAACTATGATGTGAAACTTGAAGGGGAGGAACTCTGAGGACTCTAAGAATGAGTAGAAAAGGCTACAGCATAGGCGCACCACTCGCCTTGGGAAGGGGGCTCCAAATGAACCAATGGGAAGAACGAGCCTAGCCAAGAAGAAGAAGAAAAGAATTATTGTGCAATATAAAGACGCGAGATCTTGGATTTATGGGTTAATAATTTTTAATATATTTAAAGTTGTATCATGGTTTCACCACATGATTGGGTGGTTACACACAATGGGATTAATTGTTTTTTAATTTGTCATTGGGGAGGTGGTTGTAACAGTTGTAGGTAAAAGATTTTATTTAAACAGAGGAAATGGGTAACATTGACACGTAGTATCGGTTCGTGAGGGTCTCCCCACTCTTAGAAGAATTTAGATATCATTTATGGGTTTTAAAAAATGGCCATGAACAACTTTAAAAGTTTTATGAAAATTACATAAAAGTGGAATTACCAGGAAAACTGTGGAAGAAAAACCTCACAAGCCCCCCCCCCCTCGTGGCACCGATCATTGACACACCGATCGGTGACCCACTGATTGGTGTCACCGATTGTTGACATAGAGATGACATCCTGACACCGAGACGCAACCCTTAAGATCCATACCTGATAAGTCCAGGTTGTGCCAAACACCAGAAATTTGGAAAAGGTATGGACCAGGAGGGTCTGGGAAATTACAATGCATAATTCCAAACTTGTAAAATACCTAACATAAATTGAAAATATTTTTCATATAATCTATAATCATAAAAAAAATTCTTTTAGGAATTATTTTCTCCAAAATCCCTCACAATGGCTTATAAAAAATGTGAATTATCTTAAGCATATCCCTCGGGAGTGTCAGAAGCAAGAGTGAAACAAGGTCTATTATCCTGTACCAGGATACCCTTGGTAAAGCCAGAAACTCCTTCTCGGAGATTTTGATCCTTGGTACATCTATTCCAGAGCTTCCACTACCTAATTGTATCTAGACAGGGATGTATTTTGTGAAAAATACACAAAATCTCTACATCACAAAAATTCTAATAAGTTTTTATATACTAGTCCTCAATGTCTATCTTAAGGTAATATTCTCTAGTAAGAGTTTTTCTAAATATAATTTCCAAGGTTTGTACTAAACATCCTCTGATACCAACTATAACGCCCTGACACTAGAATCCCAGAGCTGGTGCATTATTTTAGTACATAGTAATTATTATAAGGAATCAACTCCTGAAGGACCGATCCGTTTAGTAGTTATAGAAAATAGATTACATACCTAAACGTTACATTACACATTAAAACATAAAACACAACATAAATTATCCATCAAGAACACAATTATTCCCCTAGAATAACCCTATATGTCAAATATAATACACTTCTTGGAATCCTGGGAAAATAAAACATAATAAAGGGTGAGCTAAGATGCTTCGTAAGGGTAAATAATTTAGTGGAAACTATAAACTTTTAAGAAAAGATGTGTAATAAAAACAAAATCCTTTTAAACATAAATTTTAACATAATATGGATAAAATAAATCAAACATTACCACATAAACATTTACATGGATATTATACTAGTGGAATAATCACATGTAATAATTAATTTCATAATGAGGGAATGCCTAACGTTGGACATCATTACCCTATATTAAAGGCCCCATGCCAAGACTACAAATAATTTTTTTTGTCAAGTATTTATGCCAAGAAACTAGTTTGTATCATGAGACCATCTAATGCATCAAGGAGAAATAGTGGGCTCTACCCATCACTTACTAAGCCCACTGCATTCCTCATATGTAATTGTTGAAACATAACATAAACATTCGTATTAAAACTAGCATAAGAAAGGTCAATAATTTATCCATAACCATGAATGGTATAAAAATAGCACATCCATAGTAAAACATGTCATAACTCATTCAATACAATATAGAAAATTTTATTATAATAAATCAACCTCAATCAAGAATAATATCCAGTAAAGGATGATGATATAATTGAAAATGATCAGTAAAACTCCTTGAGTGAAATACCCCTTTTTCATGAAATCATTTAAAAGTCGCACAATTTATAAAGGATGATATTTAAAATATATTTTTAAATCAAATTCCCTAATACCACTTGGAATCCTTTTGATGTTATCAACATTTTAAAACATTCATGACCATATAAATAAATCCTTAAAACCATTTTGAATACATGGACATTAATGAGAAAGATTTATAAGAATAAATTTTTAAAACATTAAAATGATGTTTTAGTTAAGGAGTACCATAAAAGAATAATTTTTAAAAATTATTTTATGAAAAATGGACATGGATAATAAATATTTCCCAAAAAATACTTACACATAAACAATCTCGGATAATAATGAGATTGAGGATTTAACCCTTACCTAACACTTTCCTTTGGTCAACAGTATGTTTAACCTCATATATAATGATCATAGTATGTTATTAAATTATTATAGAACCGTATTCATATTTATTATATCATACATGATTCATTTATGACTTTATACTATCCTTTTAATAATGATTTCCATGTTAAATTAACATTCCTGGTAATAATTTCTTCCTTTATCATACGTGTTTTAATTTTTTATTCTTGATCGTATCATTTAGATCATGATTTAAATATTTACAGAATAAGAAAACATGATTTGTATATCATATATATTTATAATATAAATATTTATAACAGATAGATATATGAAATGGAAAACACCGTTTATGGAGATGGTAGGTCGTACGTACGCATAAACGTTGTTTCTGTTTTCATATCATTTTGAACGGAAGTAAGTGAATAAGATATATGTAAGTACATATATATATACATATATATATATATATCCAGAAGCATTATTATGTAATATATTACATACTTATTAATAATATATATATTTATAATCATCGTTGAATGGTGAACGTGGAAATTAATCTCATCGTGTCGTGGAGACGGTAAGTTGTACGCACACAAGAGTGACGATATCATTTCCTTAATGATTAAAAGGTATAGAAATGGATGTTATAGTAATTGTATAGAGAAATTATAATGTTAGTTTCATTATTTATACATATATTACTCATCATTATATCCATCATAATAATATAGTGTGGAATAAAAAATTACACCATAGTGTGGAGACGGTAAGTCATACGTACGCACGCATGGTGACATTTTCATTCGTTGGATGGATTGAATAATGAGTATGGTTTTAAAATATTTATAATAACATAAAATTATGTAGAAGGTATTGGATTTATTATTATGGTATTGAAATAACAATTAAATAGAATGTGGAAGAATAAAAGAACATTGAAAGAGGTGATATAATAATTACCTTTTCTTTGGGTGTTTCCTTTTGATTTTAAACAAAATGGCTCTATAAGTTAGATTTATGCTCAAAGGAAGGCCTATAGGTTGAATTGAGGGAAGTTGGGAGGAGATTTTGGAAGGGTTTGGCTGATACAATAGGCTTTGGAGGTTTGATTTTGAGAGAAGGGGAAGTACCCTTTTATAAGAGAGGTGAGGGTAACTTTAGGAAAAGTTTGAAATATAATTTTATTATAAAATAATATTCGGTTTTTAATGAATAAAAATTGATTTATTTAGAAGATAAGGTGGTTATAGGTCTAAATAATCTCAAACAATAGGTTTTATACAATTTTAGGTCACCATATTAACCCTATATTTTAGATTTAACTCTTAGTTAAATAGTTTTACTTTTACCATGTCCTCTTGCATTATTTTAATAAATGGTTAATAAACTTACTATAAAAAGAAAAATAAAACTCCATGTGGTTCATTGATGACATATTAATCATTATATATGTCCTTTAGAGGAACCGTAAATTTTTATAAATATTATATCATTTAATAATATAGTATTTGTTTTAAAAACTCATTTATGTCAATTCTGACACTATTTAGTATTTAGTTTTTGTAAAAGTCATAAAAGCATGTTTACATAAAACAAAATCATTAAATCAACCCTAACATGTCATATTAATTTATAAAATTCGTTGATGGAATCAAAAGCATATATTTATTTTTATTTTTATATATATAATATCTATTATTTTAATCATTCACTCATAAAGTAATTACTACATCATCATTGTGTCATTAATAAATTTAATTATCTAATCTCTAAAAATTATAAATATAATACTATTATTTAGGAAATATTTTTAGATTTCTAGTGAATATTTATAGTCTAATTTATCTTATTTATAACCCTATATTAAAAAGGGTTTAGTTATTAAAATTTGAATTTAACACTTTTAACTCTTTAAATAAAATAATAATAAATGTCCTAATCTAATTCATGTGGATCAAAAGGATCATATTTTATTTATATGGTTATTTTTTGTCTAAATAAACATATCCAATAGAATTAGTACATATTATGGGGTAATTATAATATAATTTTGACCTTTAATTTCACTATTTACTTTTAACCATCGAAAATAAGTCAAAAGTTACTATTCAACAAAAATTATTTTCATCTTATTGAACCAAATGTTACTTACTGATGTCAAACGTGTATCTTGGATTTTTTAAATTTAATTCACAGAAGCGATAAAACTTTGTTTTATGAAAATTTGCAAATGTTCCTAGAAGGTGGATAAAAGATGTTAAAATTTTCAATAAAATTTTATACATATAATTTTATTATAAAATGAATCCAATGAATTACATTGAACTTATATAGGTATTATATATCTATTTTTGCTTAAAATTTTTCAAATAAAATAAATAATTATTTAAATTAAAAGTCAGTTTTAAACTATAACGCTGTGTTTTTCACTATTCATCCAAAATTGAAAGTTTTCAGAAAAATAAAAAAATTTACCCTACGTTAATTTTGATATTAAAATTTCAAAAATGAATTCTATTTTACCAAATTGAAAAAATAGGATTTGAATTAATCAATTTAAAATTAATTTCCATTGTCAAAACCAAAAGGATAGTTTTATTAAAAAGTAAAAACTATTAAAATATTGACACGTGTTTATGACAAATTTAAATGTTAAATTACTTATAACAACCTAAATTGTATTAAACGATAAAAATATAATCTAATTATACTTCCAAATAATTCAAATGCATAATTTAACACTATAAATTATTTCGATTAAAAAGTTGTTATCAATTAAAATTTAGTATTTTTCACTATTCATCAAAATATGAAAGTTATCAAAAAAACACCAAAAATTTACCGAAATTAAATATTTATGTCCTGATTCTAAAGAAGATTTTTATTTGGTCAAATTGAATATATAAAAGTGTCAAATATTGGATTAAACAAGGGTTTTCTATTAAAAGGCGGTAAAATTGCATGTTCTGAAAAATATTTTATTTCAATAATTGAATTTATTCTTATATTATTTCTCAAAAACACATAATATGGATGCTAAAATTATATGGAATATATAAAATTCAAAATTCAATTAATACTATTCATAACTTCTTTTGAACATCTAGTTTGATAAGTCGTGGTGCGCTCGAACTCAATGTTGCGTGTAGCGCAAACTATTGAATTACTTTAAAGAGATAACGTACAATAATATTATGGGGTGTTACATTCTCCCCTCCTTCAATAAATTGTTTCCTCACAATTTCAAATCGTTCTTCGAAAATAAATGGTTAAAAATAGAAAAATGACTTTGTGGAAATCCCACATCAGAAATTGGGTTAATAAATTCTATTCTTAATAAGAGGGAAAGGGAAATGAAAAGGTCACCTCCAAACTATGATATTGAATAGGGGAACGTTGGAGGAAATTAGAAACACATAATTGGAAGAAAAACATAAATATTTATAGGGAATGATTGATGTCATAAATCACAAACAAGTGTAAAATTGAGGGCCTCAAAGCCATTAATCTATGATGATTTAAAATATCATCGATTCTATAAAACATAAGTTATTGGGATGACACATTTTAGGTTTTAAGATCCATTCCCTTAAGTTTAAGAGTTAATTTATTCATATAATAAGAGCAAAAAAACATATAATTGACATGTAGAGTTTCATCCTTCAAGTAATTCCTACCGAAAACTCATCTTTTACTCCAAAAGATAATAAAATTCACAAAATATTCTATTTACTCTAATCATATAAGGTTCCAAAAATGATGAATTTATAATTAATTTTTCATACCATTTAAAAAAACTTTACACAAATAAGGACATCATGTAGGCCAGTGGTAGGTTATGCACCCTTGTCGTCCTTCGGTTACGGGTTCAAGTCTCGCGGCCTTGCTAGAACCCACAGGTTGTCTCCCAACCTCCAAGTTGTCCTTTTTATAACAATTAAAATATAATCTTATGAAATTCTTTAACATTACCAACAGTATCCAATGTCAAACTTAATCCATTCCAACCTTTAGACTTATCCAAAATACTTCTTTCCAAACTCACATTCCAAAATTTATAAGGAAGGTAAACACAATAAAGATCTTTTTTTCCACGTAATAACATGTTAATACCATCATCATGTATTCTTTTAAAACATAGTAACACCCTGAATTACCATAGAACCTTATTGATTACATTTATTATTCATTATTCCTTATAGAATATTGGATATACTTCTTATATCCAAAAATGTTGTAAACACCAAAAAATAATAGAATAAACAAATAATTAATTAGTTTCAATATAGTCAAAAATAATGAATATAGTTTATCCAAATCAGTCATATCTTATTCCAAAATTACTACCTCGGTATCAGAACCATGTTAAGGTTTATCATTCCTTTAAGTATGTATTTTCTAAAAAGTTTAACTTGTTATTGAGTCACTTTTCTTAGAACCATATAGTCTCAAATCCTTAATGAAATGGTACTATAGTACAATCCATATTTATTTCTATAATTCATATAACCAGTACATCATTGATACAACACTCAAATGAAATAATTCTTTAATAACAACATAAGAACACTATTCATTCTTCTTCCTATGTTCTAGTATCATAACATGATTATTATCTAATAACATCATTTGGGGTATACTTTGATAATTTTTACATTGATTCATGTGGTTTCCCAACTCCATGTAGATTAAGCATACATTTGAAACCTTTTTCTTACCCTTAAAATAATGTAGTTGGGGTCCTTTTTTCAACACTTATAACAAACTCACATTCCCTTTAATCATTTACCGAGTGGGTTCTTTCAATAGTTACCATATATGGGAAAACCCTTCTTTCCCCTCTTCCCTTTATCTATCTTTCTCTCTACCATCCTTTTCTTATCTTGAATCCCTTCAAAGCCATAGGATTTAGAGAATTATTTACTCATCTTATTAACACATGATATTATTTCTTCATATAATGAGAATACATGGGAGACTATTTTCCTTCTAAATTATGGATTAATACCATGAAATATATGATCCTTCTTACTCTTTGGATCATGCATACTGATGGAGTTCTCATTCCTTCTACTGGGTGCCATTTCTAAACATTGGCATACACTAGGTTAGTTTATGAATCACAATGCATAATTCCAAACTTATAAAATAAAAAACGTAAATTGAAACGATTATTCATATAATATATAATCATAAAAAATGATTTAATTGAGGAAGTATTTACTTCTAAATCATTCATAATGGCTTGTAAAGAAAATTTGAATTATCCTAAGCATATCCCCAGGAGTTTCGTAACAAAGAGTGGAGTATGGCCCGTTGTCGTGTACCAAGATACCCCAGGTCAAGCCCAAATGTAACGCCCCGACCCTAGTTACCCAGAGTCGGTGCATTATTACATAATATTGGCATGATCACAAGAAAGATCAAATCTCGAAAGACCGATTGGTTTAGTAGCCTTGGAAACACTAGATATATTCATAAGTTTTATATTACATCATAAAATTAAAAACTACTACAACAACATAATTTCTCTATAATCCACACTCATATCCCCACATAATGTCCCTACAGGTCATTCATAATTTACATCTTCACTTCCTGGGAAAAATAAAACATAGAAAAGGGGTGAGCTCAAATGCCCAGTAAGGATAACAATATAGCGGAAACTTTCATAAATAAGAATAAACATTTAAGGCAATGTATAACTAAAACAAAAGCCTTTCAAACATGAACTTTCAACATGGTACGGCATAAATAAAATGAAATAATGTCATTTACATATTCACATGGATATTCTAGTAATCGAATAATCACATGCAAAAATCAATAACCACTTTCATAATGTTGGAATGCATAATGCCATACTATCATAACCACATAGCCAAGGCCTCGTGCCAAGACTACAAATAAGATTTTGTCAAGGCCTTGTGCCAAGACACTAGTTTGTCTCATGAGACCTACCGATGCATCGAGGAGCTATAGCGGGCTCCACCTGTCACTTATTAAGTCCAATGCATTCCTCATATGAATAGGTTTAAACATAAAATAAACATTCGTATTAAAACTAGCACACGAAATGTCAATACTTTAACCACAAACCATGAATGGTATAAAAATAGAACATCCACAGTCAAACATAACTCATTTGATATAATATGGAAGATTTTATTGTATCACATTAACCTCAATCATGAATAATGAAGGATGTTGACATAGATGAAAATAATCATCAAAACTATTTGAGGGAAATATCCCCCTTTTCTTGAAATCATTTAAAAGTCACACTATTTGTCAAGAAGCCATTTAAAAATAGATTTTTTTGAATCAAAGTGTCCCATACCACTTTGAAACTTTTAAAAGGAGTTTTAATTTTAAAACATTAATGTCCATATAAATAAATCCTTAAAACCATTTTTAAAACATGGACATTAATGAGCAAGATATAGAAGAATAAGTCTTTAAAACATTTTAAAATGGTGTTTTGGTTAGAGATTCTAACCAAAAGAGAGACACTTGAATACAAATATTTGAGGTAATCAAAAATTTGTAATATCATGAGAATAAAGGGATTCATGATATACTATGTCAAAGTACATTATATACACCACATAAAAGTGATTTGGTGTATATCAACAAAGAAGTCTCAGTTGAATGTAAATTGAGATGAAATCTCTCATAAAGGTCGTATCATTAGGTTAAGGATAAATCAACGACATAATTATGTGTCAAAAAATATAAATACACTAAATATGATTGAATATTCAGTGTAAAACAATCAAAGGATATTCACACATATTCTTGTAGAAACAACACCAACGAATTGGATGTTTAACTCAACAAATGGTGAAAGAGTTAAAATTACTCTTATCAAATTCATATTAATGACTTGAGAATTATCAATGGAGTGATTATGTGTATCAAAATTATATCCACAGGAAGGGGAGTGGAAATTTTGTCATAATCAAATGAATAGTGATTCCACACATAATCTTGGAGTAATATAATCAATGAAATATGCGTAAAGCCGAATGAGTGGAAATTGAAATCTCAAATTCCCTTATCGATTTGGTAACTTACGAAACAAACAACCATGAAATAAGGATCATACCATGACTATGTAAATACCCATAAATTAAAGTATATTACACAATTAATACAATCATGGGCAGTACGCATACACCACATGTAATAATTAAGTGGTGAACAATGGAATTCTCATGAAATTAAGAGCGAGATGAGAAACTCCTTACCACGTTTATCAACTGAGTCGTATGGACAAAAGTTAATAACCACCAAATGATTTATATAATAACATGAATATAAAGATAATCATGATAATATATATCAAATGGTAGTACACAATACACCACTTTCAATAATTTAGTGGCGAACAATGGAAATCTCACGGAATTGAAAGTGAGATAAGAAAATCCCTTACTTGTACTTTTTCCTTGGTCAATGGTAGGTTTACCTCCTGTATAATGGTGAAATAATTGTTATTGAATAATACAAGAATCATTTACTTTAATATGATATCATATATGATCTTTTAACATTGATTTGTTAATAATATCTTAGAATTATCGTTATTTCAGGTGTTAACGGGTTCATTTTACTTTATATTCTTTGTTATGTGAGCCATATTTGTTATTAATGGGATGTATATTATTCATATCCAGAATGATATCAAGTCCTTAGATACTATTTTTAAATCATCAAATTATAATTATACTTGAATGGATATGATGGACAATGAATCTCATCGCGTTCGTGGAGACGGTAGTCTGTACATACGCACGAGCGACAATATCATTATTTTGATATTAAAATAATATATAATTGGATTTTATATCATATATACAGAATCATTATCATGTTATATTTATTATTTACATGAGTTACACATCATTATTATACCCATCCAAATAATAATATATTGAATAACAATTACACCACGACGTGGAGACGGTAAGCCGTACGTACGCACGTATGGTGACATGTTATTCAAAGGATGGATAGAATACTGAATATGGTTGTACCATATTTATAATAACATCAAAGTATATATATGATACTGGAGTTATTATTTTATAATGGTAATAACAAAGAAAGAGGAAGTGGAAGAAGAAAGGAACTTAAAAAGGGGTGGTGAAAACATTACCTCTTCTTCGGGTTCTTCCTTTTGATTTGATCAAAAGGGCTCCTTAGGTTGACTTTATGATCAAACTAAGGCCTATAGGTTGTAGTGAGGGAAGTTGGGAGAGTATTTGGGCAGAGTTTGGCCGAACCAAAAGGCTTTGAAGGTGTGAAGAAATGATAAGGAGGAGTGCCTTTTTATAAGAGGGGTGAGGGGCACCTTTGGAAAAGCTAGAAATATTAATTTATAATAAATTCATATTCAGTTTCTAATGGCTCCAAAGTTAACTATTCAAAGGTTAAGGTGGGTATAGGTCTAAAACCACTCAACCAATAGAATTTAGACAGGTTTGGGTACTTATATTAACCTTATCTTTAAGTATTAACTCTAAGTTAATTAGTTTCACTTTTACAATGTCTCTTTGTATTTTTATATAATATGGTTAATAAACTTACTATATACATCCAAGCGACCCCCAAGTGGTCCATTAATGATGAACCTATCATGATATAAGTCTCTTTGCCGAACCTTAGACTTTTAGGAATTTAATATCAATTAATAATATAATATTTGTTTTAAGAACTCTTTTATGTCAATTCTGACACTATTCAATAGTTGATTTTTGTGAAACTCATAACAGATTGATTACTTCGAAAAAAGTCAATTAAATCAATCCTAATATATCATATTATCCTATAAAATTATTTTAATTCATTAAAAGTTTCATATTATATTTATTTGGGTATTTATAATATCAATTATTTTAATTCTTCACTATTATAGTAATTACTTCATCAATATTGTGTCATAAATAAAATAAATTATTTAATGTTTAAAAATTATAAATAAAATATAATTATGTAGTAAATCTTTTTATATTTCTAATGAATATTTATAATCGAAAATCCAACATATATAACCCTATGTAAAAATTGTTTTTCTAAAAGATATATGCTTGTGTCATTTTTGTATTCATTTTAACTTAATTAAAATAAAGTGTCATTATCACTTACAAGTGGATCCATGGGGTCCCAAAATCGACCCAAAGATGCCCATGGTCGACCATGTATCAACCAATAGGGTTAAGACACGTTTTAGGGTAATTTAGTATTATTATAATATTATTTTTTAACCCTTATTTACCGGATTTACCCTTAACCATGGTAAATAAAATATTTACCGCAGTAATTATTCAAAATGTCTAAAAATAAAAGTTACCTATTTACACAATTTGAACATCCTGATTCCAAATATGGAATCCATTTTCCTAAATTCAAAACACAGAAGTGGCAGAAATTAATTTAAAATTAATTCCCGCTGTCAAAACAAAAAGCGTGTTTTTAAGAGATAATAACTATCAAAAGATTGACACATGTTTATGTTCGGTTTAATTGTAAAATTATGTCTAATGACCAACATTATATTAAATGGTAAAATTATATTCTAAATATACTTTAAAACTACTAAAATTCATAATTTATCACTATTAATTATTTTGATTAAAAAAGTTGTTTTTAATTAAAATTTAGTAATTTTCACTATTCATCAAAATATGAAAGTTATCCGAAAAGTACCAAAATTTCACCTTAGGCTAAATTAGATATTCCGAATCCAAAAATTAAATCCATTTTAAAATATAAAATATATATAATTTTAAAAAGTAGGTATTACTATTCATAACGGCTAGTTTGATCGGTTGTTGTGTGTGTTAAAACTCGAAGTTGCGTACAACACACGCTACTGTTTTATTCAAAGGAAAGCATACCGTGGAAGCTTGGGATGTTTCATTTTAAATTTTTTTGATGTCTCCATTTAGTCAAAAAGTTTAAAATATTGTATTTAAAAAGTTTTCACTATTAAAATTTGATAAAAGTACAATACTGAAAATGAATCTGTTCTTGCATTATGACTAAGAAACTCATAATATGGATTCTAAAATTATAAGGATTATATAAAGTTTAAAATTTAGTTAATAATATTCATGACCTCTTTTAATGGATTTTTTTTGTAATTCAAGGTGTGATTGAACTCGGTGTTGCGTTTAGTGCAAGTTATTGAATTATTTTGAAGAAATAACACACTATGAAATCTTGGGGTGTTACACCAAAACTCCTTATCAGATTTGTCACTCCCAGGTACATCTGTACCAAAGCCTCCACTACCTTCTCGTAAACAGACATGGATGTATTTCTTGTAAAATACAAAAAAACTCTACATCACCAAAATTCTAGGAAATTCTTCAATACTCATCCTCAAAGTCCATATTAGGGTAATGTTCTCTAATCAGAGTTTTTCTAAAACTAACTTCCAAGGTTTGTACTCAACATCCTCTAATACCAACTATAACGCCTGGACCCTAGAAGCCCAGAGCCGGTGAATTATTTTAATACATTGGCATGATTACAAGGAATAATGTCTCAAAGTACTGATCAGTTCCGCAGCCTTGTAAAATAGATTACATACATGAATGTTACATTACAAATTCAATCATTAAACACAATGTAAATAATCCTTTTGGAACACCATTATTCCCCTAGAATAACCCTACATGTCAAACATAATACACTTATTGGAATCCTGGGAAAACAAAACATAAGAAAGGGGTGAGATCAAATGCTTAGTAAGGGTATATAATTTAGCGGAAGCTATAAAATTTTAAGGCAATATGTGCATTAAAAAAAGACATTTAAACATAAACTTGAACATAATACGGAGAAAATAAATCAAACATTACCATATGAACATTCACAAGGATATTCTACTAGTCGTATAATCACATGTAATAATTAATTTCATAATGAGGTAATACCTAATGTCGGACATCATTAACACATAGTCAAGGCATCGTGCCAAGACTACAAATAAATTTTTTTGTCAAATCCTTGTACCAAGACACTAGTTTGTCTCATGATACCAACCAATGAATTGAGGAGCTACAGTGGGCTCCACCCATCACTTACTAAGCCAACTGCATTCCTCATATGAAATTATTGAAACATAGCATAAACATTTTTATCAAAACTAGAATAAGAAATGTCAGTAATGTAGTCATAAACAATGAATGGTAAAAAAATATCACATACACCTTAAAAAATATCATAAATAATTCAATACAATATATAAAATTGTATTATAACAAATCAACCTCAATTAATAATAATATCTGGTAAAGGATGATGATATAGTTTAAAAAGATCAGTAAAACTCATTGAGTGAAATACCCCTTTTTTATTAAATCATTTAAATGTTTCACAATTTATAAAGGATGACATTTAAAAGATGTTTTTTAATAAACTTGTCTCATACCACTTTGAAACTTTTTAAATGAATTAATATTTTAAAACATTCATGTCCATATAAATAAATCCTTAAAACCATTTTGAAAACATGGACATTAATGAGAAATAATATTCAAAACATTTAAAATGAACTTTTAGTTAAAGAGTACCTTAAAATAATAATTTTGAAAATGTATTTTTTGAAACATGTAAATGGATTATAAATATTTCACTTAAAATACTTACACATAAAGAATCTTGGATAATAAAGAGATTGATAAATTACCCCTTACCTTACACTATCCTTTGGTCAAGTGTATGATTAACCAAAAATATAAGGACCATAGTATGTTATTAAATTATATCATAACAATATTCATATTTATTATAACATACATGATTCATTTAGAACTTTATACTACCCATTTAATAGTGATTTCCATGTTAAATTGACATTTCGGGTAATAATCGCTTTCTTTATCGTACGTGTTTTAACTTGTTATTATTGATCATATCATTTAGTTCAGGATTTAAATACATCCAAAAAATAAAACATGATTTATATATCATATATATTTAGAATATAATTATGTATAATAGATAGATATATGAAATGGAAAACATCTTTTATGAAGACGGTAGGCCGTACGTATGCATAAACGTTGTTTCCGTTTTCATATCATATTGAATAGAAGTAAGTGAATAAGATATATGTAAGTAAATATATACATATATATATATATATATCCAGTAGAATTATTATGTCATATATTACCTACTTATTAATAATATATATTTTTATAATCATCGTTGAATTGTTAACGTGGAAATGAATCGCATCGCGTCGTGGAGACGGTAAGCCATACGTACACACGAGCGACGATATCATTTCTTTAATGATTAAGAGTTGTGGAATTGGATGGTATAGTAATTTTACATAGAAATTATCATGTTAGTTTCCATATTTATAAACATATTATCCATCTAAATAACATAGTGTTGAATAACAAATTACAGCACGGTGTGGAGACGGTAAGTCATATGTACGCACGCATGGTAACATTATCTTTCATAGGATGGATAGAATAATGAGTATGGTTGTGAAATATTTATAATAACATCACAGTATGTATAAGGTACTAGAGTTATTATTTTGGTATGGAAATAACAAAGAAACAGAAAGTGGGATAAGAAATGAACTTTGAAAGAGGTGATAAATTAATTACCTCTTCTTTGGATGTTACCTTTTGATTTGAACGAAATGGTTCCTTAGGTTAGCTTTAATCTAAAGGGAAGGCCTCTATGTTTAAGTGAGGAAATTTTTAGGAGATTTCGGTAGGGTTTGGCTGAGCCAAATGGATTTGGAGGTTTGATTTTGATATAAGGGGGAGTACCCTTTTATAAGAGAGGTGAGGGCCACTTTAGGAAAGGTTTGAAATATTATTTTATAATAAAATCATATTAAGTTTATAATGGATACAAATTGATTTATTTATAATTAAAGGTTGGGATGGGTCTCAATACTTTCAAACAATAGGTTTTAGACAATTTTAGGTCACCATATTAACATTATATTTTAGATTTAACTCTTTGTTGAATAGTTTAACTTTTACCATGTCCTCTTGTATTATTATAATAAATGGTTAATAAACTTAATATAAAATTCCAAGAGAACCCCAAGTGGTTAATTAATGAAATATTGATCATTATATAAGTTATTTGGACTAACCATATATTTTTAGGAATGTTATATCATTTAATAACATAGTATTTGTTTTAAAAACTCATTTATGTCAATTTTGACACTATTTAGTATTTGGTTTTTTGTAAAAGTCATAACATCATGATTACTTCGAAAAAAATTCATTGAATCAACCATAACATGTCATATGAATCTAGAAAATTCATGGATGGAATCAAAATCCCCAATTTACATTTATTTTTATATTTATAATATCAATTATTTTAATCATTCATTGATAAAGTAATTATTGCATCATCATTGTGTCATAAATAAATTTAATTATATAATATATAAAAATTATAAATAAAATACCATTATTTATGAAATCATTTTATCTTTATAATTAATATTTATAGTTGAATTTATCTTATGTATTACCATATATTAAAAATGGTTTAGTTATTAAAATTTGAATTTAACACTTTTAACTCTTCTTTAAATAAATTAATAATAAATGTACTAATCTAATAAAAGTGGACCAAAAGAATCATGATTTATTCCTAATATATGTTTTGGACTAAAGAAACTTATCCAATAGAATTATGACATGTGTTGGGTAATTATAATATCATTTTTACCTTTAATTTTCTCTATTTACTTTTAATCGTGGTAAAAAAAAGTCAAAAGTTATTATTCACGAAAAAAAATTATTTTCAACATATTGAACCAAATTATACTTAATAAGGTCAACTATTTCTCTCAGATTTTTTAATTCAATTCACATAAGTAGTAAAACTTTGTTTTATTCAAAATTGTAAATGTACCTAGAAGGTGGGTAAAAGACGTTAAAATTTTCAATAAAATTTTATACATCTAATTTTAATATAAAATGACTCCAATGAATTAAATTGAACTTATATATGTATTATATATCTATTTTTAATTAAAATAAATTTAAATAAAATAAATAATTATTTAAATAAAAAGTCAATAATAAACAATAATGCAATATTTTTCACTATTTATCAAAAATTGAATGCTTTCAGAAAAATACCAAAAAATCACCCTAAGATAATTTTGATATTCTGAATTCAAAAATGAATTATATTTAACAAAATTAAAAATATAGTATTTTTATTAATCTATTTAAAATTAATTCACATTGTCAAAACCCAAAAGTGGGTTTTTAAAAAAGTAAAAATAATCATAATATTAACATGTGTTTATGTCAAATTTAAATGTGAAATTACTTATAACGACCTAGATTGTATTAAATGATCAAACTATAATATTATTAAACTTCCAAACCATTCAAATTCATAATTTGACACTATAAATTATTTCAATTAAAAAAGTTCTTTTCAATAAAAATTTAGTATTTTTCATTATTCATCAAAATATGAAAGTTATCAAAAAAACACCAAAATTTTATCGAAACTAAATTTTTATGTCCCAATTTTAAAGAAGTTTATTTTGTCTAATTGTATATATAAAGGTGTAAAATATTGGTTTTAAAATGGTTTCTCCATTAAAAGGCGGTAAAATTTCATTTTCAAAAAAATACTTCCTTTATCTAAAAAATTGAATTTGTTCTTATATTATGTCTAAGAAACACATAATACAGATGTTAAAATTATATAGAATATATAAAATTCAAAATTAAGTTAATACAATTCGTAACTTCTTTTGAATGGCTAGTTTGGTATGTCGTGGTTCACTCGAACTCGGTGTTGCATGTAGCGCAAACTATTGAATTATTTTAAAGAGATAATGTAATATTAAAACTTGGGGTGCCACAAAACATATGTTACCATGAATGAATTGAGTAAGGGATATCCCTCTCTCCTTTTTTCAAGAACCACTTTTAGGTCATGCCTTTTAATATCCATTTTTTTGATTTGGGATATTTTCTTCCATACCTCCTCATTATCCATTTGATGTATACATGATGTGATCTTTCGTTCACTCCCATTAATCCCCACTATGATCGTTTAAACCCACCTGTTACTATACTGAAAATCTATTAGTGATTTCTCTCTTCTCATTTTCATTCAATATTTTTATTATAAATTATGCACATAAATTCCATTTCACATTTTGGGATATTATATTTTCTAATCCCACTGCATTCCATCCCATTTATAAATAAATAGAGACACTTTTTCTCTCATCATCCCAATTTATGAATTTCTATATGACATTGTTATGCTGCCAAAATTGCACCATGATTTTCCATTCCAAAATCAGCATGTATTTAATACCATACCCATTCCTCTATCAATGGTATTCACATTAATGTACACATAGTTATTGAAAATTTTCTTAAATTTATGAATTCCAATTTATTTTATCATGGAAAAAAAGTAATATGTCGAATGAATCCTATTTATAAGACATATATGGCATACTTAAACATGGGATTGAAATGATTATGAAGGGTGCAATCGGATAGTGCTCCAATGCATTGTGTAACGTTTAGTATCATGATACGTCATGTTGGGATAAGGGTTTTTCTAATTCTGTTATTCTAATTGTGTCTACTGTCTTGGGACATGGGTTTACCTAAATCATTTATTTTATTGATGTAGTGTTTTAAGTTGTTTTTACATTTCCATGTCATGATAATCATGCTATATCATTCCTTTTTGTTCATGTTTCTATTATGCTCCATTGACATTTCTATTTCCTAACATGTAGTTTATTCCTCATGTTAGGCCTTGATTACACCCTTAATGGGATTGGTAGATCACCCTTGTCTTATGTATGTCCTCAGTTTATCCCATGTAATGCTAAGTACGAAGGAATGTTTTGGTCATGTAAAAGAGGTTTTCAATACATGTTTATGTTTCATGTTTTATATTGTTATGTAATGTTATTAAGCCCCAAAGGCACAAGACCTCCCAATCAATTGAGTTGTATTAAGTGAATATTTATCTATTAATTCATGATTAAATTTAAAATAAAGAGCAGGTTTGTTTTAGTTGGTATCAGAGGATAGGTTAATTTATTTTTGGGATTCGGATTAGAAAACACTATTAAAATCCCTAGGGACAAGACTAAGTATAAAAAAATAATACCTAAATTTTTATGATTATAGTGTAAGTGGATTATCATTCAAATATATCCTTATCAGGATACAAACATGTAGAGGTGGCTCTGACATAGATGTATCTAATGGTAAAACACGAAAACACCGCTTTGAGTGAGACTCGAACGAGAACCGGTGCATGATAATAGACCTTGATGCACTCTTGGTTCATCACTCCTGAGGGGTATGATTTTTTAAATTTATAAGTTTAGTAGAACAATTATTAAGGGGGAAATTTTCCTTAAGAATATATGTTATGAAGTATATCATGGATTACATTGATCAAAGAATAGAAATTCATAAGTTTAGGTGATAAATTTAATGTATAAGTTATCCCTTTTTTCATTGGATTCTTCTTTGTGTGTTTAATATTTTAAAATATTTACCCATAATTTTTCTTTTTTATAGAAAATGGCCTATAATAGGAGGAATTAGGTTAACAATCGATGTGAATATCAATGTGATGACTACTCTCATCAGATGCTCAATTCAATGGGAGTGGGTATCAAAAACTTTTTCATAATACCCTATCAATTAACTCATGTTTATAATAGAAACCTATATCAAGAGGATCCCCCCTGAGAAATAACAATTTCTAATCGAGAGAATCATGATACAAAGGCTAAAAATTCTAGTAGATCATATAATCACTCAATCACCGAAAAACAGATCAACTCCAATGATAATATCTTCTTTGTCCTTTAATGCTCCGAACAAGAGAAGGTTCTTTTGTCTGCTCATCGTATAGAGGGTGAAGCTGGTCAATGGTGGATATTGATAAAAAAATATGAGGCTAGATGAATACATCATGGTGATGGGATATAAGGATTTCCAGAAACTATTTTTTGATAAACATTATACATAAACCCACCTTCTTAATGTGGAAATATATTTCATTACACTCAAGAAAAAGGACGATGAATCTATTGGGGCGTATGATCCAAACTTCACCAGACTTTCTTGATACTCCTTTTGGTTTATCATTACCCACAAATTTTAGGTTTTCCACTACATTGGTTGTATAAAACCCAGCCTATTGAAATCCTTGGTGATATGCACCTTTGACATCTATGAGGAGATTTTTTGATGTTTCATCGGCATTGAGAAGGAGATCAGAAAATATATGGGGTATCATGGGGATAAGATGTGGAAATAAGACTTTAATTATAGTGATCCAATGGATAAATAAAATGGTGCTAAAAAATTCCAACACCCAACTTGTCAAACGTGTGGAATGTAGCACCCTATAAATTACCTAAAGGGGACGAGGAAATGCTTTAGGTAAGGGAAGGAAGGGAAAATATCCAGTGGTTTTCCGTATGAAAATCCCACTACCACTATAGAGGAAAGGAACACTTTTTTCAATCCTCAACTCATTGTTCATTTCTGCAACTTCAAGGATCAAGGGAAACTTGCAAACCAGTTCCCTTAGCCAAGGTTTTTCGGAGGCAACCAAGAACCTCCAAGGTAAAAAGAGAGAGCATTTTCTAACACTACCACCAAAGTGATTCCCAACAATGAAGTGCTGAAAGGTACACTAGTTATTAATTCATGAATAGTGAGTGTAATTTTTTATTCTATTTCTATACATTCTCTTATATCCCTAAATTTTAGTAGATAAATCTGAATACCACCACAAAGCATGGAAGTAGAGATGTTGGTGAAAATTGAAAATGGAACAATTATAGCATCCAATGCATATAACTCATCCACATTCACAATTTATGGATTGAACTTTTTGGAGAACCTCATCATACTTCCCTAGGTATAATTTGATGCAATTCATGTGATGTATTGTCTTTTCTAATATAGGGAAAACATTAATTTCTGTGATTGGGAAATCACTCTACATATGGTGAAGTGAACCCTAGTTCTAAAAAAGTGCATGGTGGAGGATGAATCCTATTTAACACCATCAAAAAAATCATAGACAATACTTCCCTATGATCACATGTATCTTTCACATATGATTGAGTCTTAAGAAAGAAAAATCTTCTAATATACACATATTTTGAGTAAATTTACTGATTTGCTTCTTGATAAATTTCATGGTCTTCCTCCTATACGAGATGTCAAATTATAGATTTATATTATACATGGGGGGTTTCCAATATCCAAGACTCTGTATAGAATGATTTTTTTGGAACATGAGGTGCTAAAGAAAAAACTACAGGATAATTTGGATAAGGGGTTTATTCGCCGAAGTGTTTAACCATGGGGTGCACAAGTCATCCTCATCAAGAATAAAGACGTGTCAATGCACTTTTCCATTGATTATAATGAGCTCAAAAAATCATGATATTGAACAAGAATCATTTTCCATGAATTGATGGCTTGTTTGATCAGCTAGGTTGAGTACATTACTTCTCCAACGTGGATCTGCGATCAGGATATTACCAGGTTGGGTGAAGAAGGTTGATATCCCCAAGACTAATTTTCATATGAGGTATGGGGATTACAAGTTCATAGTGATTCCATTAGAACTCAAAAATGCTTCATAAATCTTCAGGGACTTGGTAAATAGAGTCGTTAGATATTACCTCGAAAAATTTGTGGTAGTCTTTATAAAAGATATTTGTAAGAAACTGGATCTTATTTTCAAGTATGTTTTTATCTTATCTGGTGTTTTTTAGGAATAAGAGGAGTTTCTGGAAAAAATTTAAGTACATTCCATGTACTTATATGTACACGTCGTGTACTCCTTTTCTGCACATAATCATGTGCTGGCCATGTAACGGCTGAGCACATAGCCATGTGTGGTGACCTGGAGACTTCCTTATGCGGAGGCTGGTGAGGGAAATTACATTCCATGTACATATAAAGTACACGTCGTGTACTTTATTTTTTTCACTGAACGGATCGGGGTCACGTCTAATTGCTAGAAGTGTCTTCTTCTTTGCCTTATTCAACCAAGTGAATTTATATGGTGTTGATCCTTCCTTTATCCCCCAATCGATAATTTGTTATCTGAATCAAACTCTGTCAGTTTCATTCAAATCACAGCAGTGAGTTATTTCTTCTTCTTGGACCTCATTTCTTGGTTTCTCTTCTCTCATGAGTTATCCCCGGTTGAAAGTTTTATATTTTTCTTTAGATCTACTACGTTTTAGGTTGATCCAAGGGTTGACACTAGAGTATATTGATCATACAATGCCAAGGTAGGTGGTTTGTGCCTTTTCATAGATAGTCATTTGGTTATATGTGCAAGAGTTCCCAATAACTCACTTGGGGTATTATGTGTTTATGTATTTAATCCTGTTATTTTCTACTATGATTTATATGATTGAGTAGAAATCAATTTAATATTAATAGGGTTAATTGAAATGTTATGGATGTATTTCCCATGCTTGTATTTTTTATGATCATTTGGTCTTGTGTAGCCTATTAGGTTGCTTGCTTTCCATTCCTAGTGTTGATAGAAAGGAATGATATTATTTATCTAACATGTTGTTATGTTGTAGACTATTTATCCAAGTAGTTATTGAGGTATACTTTGTCCATTATATATCAATGTGCTCGATTGACTTACACAGGTCCATGAGAACCTAGTGTAGTAGACCATAGAGAGAATGGACATTGAGGGCTTCTCGAGAGTGTTTGTTTACTGTTACGATGTGAGACCATAGTGGGAATGGACGTTAGTGCTTCCTCAGAGTGTCTGTAGTTCCTCAATGTAGGCCACAAGGGTAATTGGACATTGAGTTCTTCTCCAGAGTGCCTTTTAGTTACCGATATGAGACTATATAGGGAATTGACAGTGATTGATTCCTCATAGAGTCTGCAAAATAGCTAAACCAGAGGGGTTAGACTGTGTGTACTTTCCAGAGGGTTGTTGTGTTTGTTTTTGTTGGACCAGAGGGGTTAGATTGTGAGTACTTCCTAGAGGGTTCCCTGATTATTATTAGCTTATTACTTGATATTTGATAATTGAATGCATTTAAACTGTAGGATTTTTTACTTTTGAGTACTTTCTTTTTTACTGCTTCATTTGGATTATAGACAGCCATATATATTCACTTACTATTAGGAACAAATATTTGGGTGGTTTCCTACTAGGATTTAGTCTCACACCCTTTTTGGGTCATTCTTTTGGCCCCAAACAAATCATATTGTTGTAGGTATAGATAAGGGAAAGCGCCTTTCTACTTTAGGTACTTGATTGCTGTGGATCTGGGGAGCATGGGACCAAGCTGAGGCTTGCAATGTTGTGGATATTTTTTTCTAATTTTTGTTGAAATTTGGTTTAGTATGGTATTTCAGCATTGGGACTTGTTTGGATTCTTTCTTAGACATATTTATTTTTCATCATATATGTGTGTGTGTGTGTTCCAGTTGTTTATTACTTCCATTGTTTACCTATTGCATGTTTTACTACTTCTGCTATTTCTATCAATTTTACTTACTCTGTGTCACTCTTCCATAGAGGGCATATTTTTTCCACTACCACACCCTATTCCCTTTCTTCTAGTCAACAGCCTCTGGTGTTCAGGGAAATGCGCTTGAGGCCATGTGACCAATCGGGTACGGGGCACTTCTAGGCAGCTTCCGGAACCCGAACGTTACAAAGTGGTATCAAAGGGAGGTTGATTTCATCACTGATACTAGAATTGCTAGAGCCATCAAGAGCTATACTGTTTACTGTGATGCATCAGATATCGAGATGGGAGCAGTGCTTATACAAGGGGAAAGGGTTGTTGCGTACGGGTCACGGCAGTTGAGGCCACATGATAGGAACTACCCGACACATGATCTTGATTTGGATATCGTTGTTCATTCTTTACATTATTGGAGACATTATCTTCTGGGAGAGAATTTTGTGGTTTTCACTGACCACAAGAGTCTCAAGTATATCTTCACTCAGTACGATTTGAATTTGTGACAACAAAGGTGGGTTGAGTACCTTCAGTCCTTTGACTTTTAGCTTGCCTACACATCTGGGAAGGGAAATACTTTTGCTGATGCGTTGAGTAGGTGAACTCAGATACAGACGGTTCAGGAGGCCATAAATGAGTGGAAGCTTATGGCTCGGTTCTCTAAGATGCATCTGGAGGTGCATGGAAGGCGGGGGTAGACATTTCTTTCTTCTATAGTTGTTACCTCGACTCTACTTGATCAAGTGCAAATGAGACTACTATCAGATTCAGAAGGCCCTGTCCTATGGGAAAGTGTGTCAAGAGATGACCCTATTCCTAGATGGACCATGGGTGAGGATGAGATCTTTCGTCTTCATGGGAGAGTATGGGTGCCAGTACACATACACGAGGAGCTGATACCAGACTTTCATCCCTCAGTTTGGGTAGTTCATCCTGGCGCTACTAAGATGTATCGTGATATACATCATCAGTATTAGTGGCCAGGTATGAAGAGGGATGTTGCTAGTTTTGTCATGAGGTGTTCCACCTTTCACCATGTGAAGGCGGAGCATCAGCGACCAGTAGGGATTTTGCAGCAGCTACCCATTCCTGAGTGGAAGTGGAACGATGTCGCGATGGATTTTGTGACAGGTTTACCGAGGACGCCTCGAGGGAACGATGTAGTGTGGGTTGTCAATGACAGACTCAAGAAGGATTCTCACATCTTTCCAATCAAGAAGACCTTCAGTGTGGATGAGCTAGTAAGGTTGTACATCCGAGAGATTGTATGTTTACATGGATTTCCACACTCCATTGTTTCTGACAGAGACGCTTGTTTTACTTCTCAGGACTGGCAGGGATTACAAAAGGCTTTGGGTACATAGGTACTTCTGAGTACAACATACCATCCCTAGACAGATGGTCAGTCTGAGCATAATATTCAGGTGCTTGAGGACATGTTACGAGCATGAGTCCTAGATTTTGGATGTTCGTGGGAGAATCACATACCTCTTGTGGAGTTTTCCTACAATAATAATTTTCAAGCAACTATTCAGATGGCACCTTATGAGGATTTTTACAGTAGGACATGTCGATCGCCCTTATGTTGGATGGAGGTAGGATAGGCAGCTATACTAGGACCTCGTCTTATTCAGGAGACCACAGAGCAGATAGAGTTTATTTCAAAGAGAATGGCTACTGCACATTCACAATAGAAGTCTTATGTTGATCGATGGAGACGGCCTCTGGAGTTCGATGTCAGGGATCAGGTTTCCTATGTGTCACCTCGAGGTTGGGACATAGGAGGATTAGAAGATAGGTTAATCTTTAACCATGGTATTTCAGGCCATTTGAGGTGTTGGAGAGAGTGGGGCCGATTTCCCATCGGTTGCAGTTACCTCATAGGTACTAGGCTATGCATGGAGTCTTCCACATTTCTCAGTATTAACATTACTTCTCAAAACAGTCTCATGTTTTTCAACCTGAGGAGGTTGGTTTAGAGGTGGATGCCTCATTTGAGGAGAATCCTATCCAGATTATTGATTGAAGTATGAAAGTTTTCTATGGCCAGTTTGTTCCTCTAGTAGGAGTGTTATGGCAGCATGGGCGAGTACAGGATGAGACCTGACAAAGGGAGGGTGATGTATGATCAAAGTGGCTGGAGATTTTCAAGTATTCTTCTTCTACGTTGCCTTGCTAGGGAAATTCAGGGAAAAATTTCTTAATGGGGGGATGTTTATAAGAACCCAGATCTTCTTTTCAGGTATTTTTTTCTCTTCTCTGGTGTTTTTGAGAAAAAATAGGAGTTTCTGAAAATTTTTGAAGTACACGCCATGTACTTATATGTACACATCGTGTACTCTATTGTCACACGTATCCATGTTCTAGCAGTGTATCGGTCGAGCACACATCCATGTGTGGTGAACTTAAGACTACCTTATGTGTGGGACGGTAAGGGAAAGTACACGCCGTGTACTTTTAAGGTACACGCCATGTATTTTTTTCATTAAATGGACTAAGGCCACGTCTAATTGGTAGAAGCATCTTCTTCTTTGCCTTCATCAACCGATAGTGTCCATATGGCGTCAATCCTTCCCCTATACCCCGATCAAGCATTTGTTCTTTGAATCAAAGTTCGTTGGTTGTGTTGGAATCACATCGGTGAGTACTCTCTTCTTCTTGAACCTCATTTTATGATTTATCTTCTCTTGTGAGTTATCCTTGGTTGAAAGTTTTAGACATTTTTGTAGTTCTACCACATTATAGGTCGATCCAAGGGATGAAATTGGAGTATATCAATCATACAATTCCGAGGTATGTGTTTTGTACCTTTCTGTAGATAGTCTTTAGGTTATATGTGCAAGAGTGCCCAATACCCTATTTTCGGTATTGAGTGTTTACAGATTTAACCCAGTTATTTCCTACTAAGATTTATATGCTTGAGTAGAGGTCAATAGAATGTGAATAGGGTTAATTTATATGCTATGGATGTCTTTCCCATGCTTGTATTGTTTATGACTGTTTGGTCTTTCTTAGCCTGTTAGGCTTCTTTCTTTCCATTCCTAGTGTTGATAGGATAGTGTGATATTATTTATCTGACATGTTGTTATGTTGTAGACTATTTAGATAAGTAGTTATTGTGGTATACTTTGGCCATTATATATCATTGTGCTCGATTGACTTACACATGGCTGTGAGAACCTAGTGTAGTAGACCATAGGGAGAATGGATGTTGAGGGCTTCTCCATAGTCTCTGTTTATTGTTACAATGTGAGACCATAGGGGGAATGGACGTAAGTGATTCCTCAATGTATTTTTAGTTCCTCAATGTGGTCCATAAGGGGAATTGTATGTTGATTGATTCCCCAGAGCTCCTTTTAGTTACCGATACAAGACTATAGGGTTAATTGACGGTGAGTGCTTCCTTAGAGAGTCCGTGTAAAAGATAAATAAGAGGGGTTAGAATATGTGTACTTCCCATAGGGTTGCTTGTGTTTGTTTTAGTTAGACTAGAGGGGTTAGTCTATGAGTACTTCCTAGAGGGTTCCCTGCTTATGATTAGTTGCTTACTTGATATATGATAATTAAATTCATTTGAAACTATAGGATTGTTTACTTTTGAGTACTTTATTTTTTACTGCTTCATTATAATTATAGCCCTCCATATATATTCATTGACTGTTATGCACAAATATTTGGGTGGTTTTCTACTGGTATTTAGTCTCACACCCTATTTGGATCATGCTTTTGGGCCCAAACAGATCATATTTTTATAGGTCTAGATAAGGTAAATCACCCTTCTACTTCAGGTACTTGATTTCTGTGGAGTAGGGGAGCATGGGACCAAGATGAGGCTTGCGATGATGAGGAGTTTTTTTTTCTATTTTCTGTTGAACATTGGTTTACTATGGTATTCCAGCATTGTGAATTTTTGGATTCTTTCTTATATATATGTATCTGGCATCATATGTGTGTGTGTGTGTGTGCTCCATTTGTTTATTACATCTGTTGTTTTCCTATTTCATGTTTAACTACTTTAGTTATTGTTATCTGTTTTACTTCATCTATGTTACTCTGGAAATGAGGGAATAGTTTCTCCACTATCTCATCCAATTCCCTCCCTTCTAGTCAGCAGCCTCTGGAATTTGGGGAAATGTTCTTAAGGCCATGTGACCAACCGGGTACGGGGAACCTCAAGGCGGATTCTAAAACTGGGACGTTACAATATTCAAATATACTCCAAAACCAAGGAGGAGCTTGAGAAGCATCTAAGAACTATTCTAGAGACCTTGTGAGAGGGGAAGCTCTATTAAATGTAAAAAAAGTGTAAGTTTCAATTTAAGGATGCCTCATCATTAGGGAATATCATCACGATGAATGTGACATCTATGGATCCTTCCAAAAAAAGAAATTGTGGGGTGTCCTAGGCCAACATCTGTGATGGATAACCATATATTCTTGGGGATAGTTGTATATTATCACCGATTTGTGAGAAATTTATAATGATTGACATATCCTATTACCAAGATAACTATGAAAGGAGTCGAGTTTTCTTGGAATGATGAATGTTAAGAAATAATCACAAAGTTGAGGAAGGGGATTATTAATACCCATGTGCTCACACTACCTACTAGTGGGGAGATTTTCATAATCATTAGAGATGCATAAAAGAAGGTGTTGGGATATGTGTTGATGCAAAGTTACAATGTCATTGTCTATACATCAATTTCATTGGAAATTCTTGAGAAAAACTATCCCACGCATGATTTGGAGTTGGCAGCAGTGATCTCTGCATAGAAAATATGGATGAATTATCTCTTTGGTGAGAAGTGTGAAATATAAATGGATTACAAAACTCTTAGATATATATTCACACAGAAATAGTTGAATATGTTATAATGAAGATGACTAGATCTCATCATGGATTATGACTGGTCAATATATTACCACTATGGGAAAGAGAACAAGGTAGAGAAGTTTATAAGTTGAAAGGACCCAACAATTCTATCATTTATGTGAATTGAAAATGATCCAATCTTCTTAGATATTATGAAGATGGAAATGGGAATCATAAATAACAAAACATCTTCATTGTGTTCACAAATTATTTCTCAACCACCTCTTTTGGAAAGGTTAAAGTATTCCCAAAAGGATGATGAGGGAATTTAAAAGAAATTAGAAGCTACTTTAAAAGGGAAATGCTCATATTTTATTGTTAATAAAGAAGAAATTATGAGATTCGTATTGAGACTATGTATTCCATCAAATCCTATATTAAAAACTACATTTTAATGATTCTCATAGTTTGAATTTATCTTTTCAACAAGGAAACACAAAGATGTATCGAGATATCTGAGTGCATTATTGGTGGGATAACATGAAGAAGGAGACCACTAAATATATTTTTAGGTGCCTGGTATGTTAGTAATTAAAGGTTGAGAGGATGAAGTCTAAGAGTATGATGCAACCATTACACATACCAACATGGAAATGGGGAAACATCACCATGGAATTTTTCACCAGACACTTGAAGACATCCTAAAGAAAAACAATTATATAGGATTTTGTAAATCATCATAAAATGATGGCACAATTCATTACTATTTGAGAGGATTTATCATCTAATCAACTAGAACAGATATACATCATAGAATTGGTATAGTTTCAGGGAGTACCACTATGGATTTTATCTAATCGAGATCCATGATCCACCTCTATGTTTTGTAAGATTATCCAATACGCTCTGAACACTGAGTTGATCTTCATCATGGCTGATCACACTAAAACTAATGGTAAATCTGAGTGAAATATCAAAACACTTGAGGAAGTTCTAAGATATTTCTAAATAGACATAAAAGGTGGATGGGACCAATATCTTACTTTGGTAGATATCTCTTATAAAAATAGTTACTACTCAAGAATCCAAATGGTGCTTTATGAAGCCCTTTATGGGAAGAGGTGAAGAACACTGGAATATTAGGATGAATATGGGGAATGAAAATTTCTAGGCCTAGAAATGGTCAAAGAAATGGTGGAGAAGGTTAAGAGAATCCAAGAGAACATCAAACCATCCCAGAGTCGATAAAATAGCTATGATGACAATCATCGATGAGAATTATAGTTATTGTTGGAGACATGTTATTCCTATGCATATGTCCCTAAAATATATTTATGAGACTAGAAAGATGGTAAAGCATAGTCTAAGGTACATCAACTCTTTTGATATCCTTGATTTCATTGGATTGGTGGCTTATCAGCAAGAAATCCCACCGAACTTGTATCAAGTACATGATGTATTACATGTAACACTCTTGAGGAAGTAAATACCTGGACCATCACATGTACAAAATCCAGAGGTGGTAACATTGGATAATGAACTCTTATATTAAGAGAATCCAATTAAGATCTTAGATCTAAGATATTATGTTCAACAAAATAAGACAATGAACATCGTCAAAGTGTTCTGGGGAAACCAATACATTGAAGAAGCGACATTGGAACCAAAGGAAGTGATGAGGCAGAGTTACCATAATCTACTTTAGATTGGGAAAAGGACATTTTGAGGGAGAAATTTCTTAATGGGGGAAGGTCATAACAACCTGAACATTTATGAATAAAATTCCATTCTTTTAAATAAATGTCTTATGGATTTCCAAAACACATGCACTCCTTTTGTTTCATTGTTCCCAATTTGATTTAAATGACCATTATGTATCCTTTCCATTAATAATATAGTCATTGAATAGTGATCACATGACTAGTAATAATATAGGGTTTTAACAAATCCTTTTGACACAGACAAAGGAAATGATAGCCTTAGCTATTATGACTGTACCCAATAGAGCCATTTTATCAGAGCTTTTGAGGGATATAGCATTTCATGGATTTCCCCTAGACCAATCCCAAGACGAGATCCAACAACTTAAGTAGTATAGAAATTTTATATGGGATAATTTCAAAATCAACAAGATGACGGCCCAAACCAAGTTCACCGAAAAACCCCAAGAATACCCACTATTGTGCACATTACTATTAGGGTGTATTATGGTGTAATAAAGGGATATGTAACCAGGCCCTATCATTATGGATATGTAAATTATTTTTGATAGAATAATGAAAATATTTTTCCTATTACTTTTACTTTTAAAATTCTTTTTAATGTACAAATTGTATTTTGGCTAATATTCAAATTCAAATAAGGAATCTATATTGATGAGTTGATGTACTTTTTTAAAATAAAAATTATTTTAATTAAATATTATTATTAAATTAAATTTAATAAATATTAATTATCATGTATATTTTATAATGTCAAAATTATCTTTTTTTAAGTTTTGAAAATTGTTTTTGTCGAAACCCATTAATTTTAATTAAATGTCAGTTTTATTTTAAAAGTTCAAAATCATATGTATTAAAAATTATTTTGATAAAATGGATATTATTTTTGGAATTAGGATTTCAAAATTATACAATGATTATTTTTTAATAATTTTTTGAGATATTCGTATTTTTTGGTAAAAATTAAATACCTTATAAATATATATTGGGTTTTATGATATCAAAATGAACCCTTATTGATGTAATAAAAAAAATAAAAGGAATCTTCAGCCAAATATATGTTCTTATTTTAAAATAATGTAATTTTAAACTTATTTGATTTATTTTATAAATCCTTAGGGAATCCTCCGAGACATATAAAATATTTTAAGATTTGAAAATCATTTCTTTGAAATTGTGAATCACCTCCACATAAAAAAGGGAAATATTTTAATACTTTTAGGCCTTATCCTTATAAAATAATTCATACCACTCCCCATTTAAAAATACCATGGGCCAAAACCATGGGATTGTTTGTGGTTTTGAATATTTCTGTGTGGTGTCAAATACCAAAATAACAATGAATTCCCAACCATTCTGATATAAACCCACCCAAGGTCCCTTTTCTCTTCAATAAATCTATTTGATTATAGACCACCCTCTTACGCAAACTTCCTAATATCCTCAAAAGGATCCCAAGATCTCCCAAGAGTCCTCCCTCAATCCTTTTGTAGCACACATCCATGTGTGGGATCTTCCACTCTCCTCTTTTTTCAAGCACTCTTTCTATGATATGTCTCGTAATATCAATTTTCATATGTTTGGATATGTTCATACATACTCCACTTACAAACCATTTTATTTTAAAATAATGATATATTTATTTACACTTTGATTAATTCTTCCATGATCCATTATATACAACCATTACCATGCCAAAATTTCTTATGGGGGCTCCCTCTCCCCATTGTTCAAGAAGCTCTTTTAACATATCCCATTGATTTGGGATATGTTCTTACATACCTCCATACTATACATTTGATATAAATATGATGGGATATTCCTTTAAATCCCATTAATCCCCCCTTGGACCCTTTAACCCCCCCCCCCCTCCCCCTCGTTACTATGTAGAAATTCCGTAATGGATTTTTTTATTCTCATTTCCATTCAATCATTTTATTTTATTTTATGAATATAAATTCCATATCACATGTTGGGATATTATATTCCATTATATCCTTACTTTTATCCCATGTATAAATGATGAAATACCCATTTCTCTCTCATCAACCCAATTTATTAATTTTCATATGCCGCCATTATGCTTCTAAAATTGTACAGTAATTTTCCATGCCAAAATCATTGTGTAGTGAATATCATACCCATTCCTCTATTAAGGTTTTTCATCATTATGAAGACATACTTATTTAATGGTGACATATATGTATGAATTCCACATTACTTGATCATGTAATAAATGAACGTGTTTAATGAATCAATGTTATATGATCTCTATGGCACACTTAAGTATGAGATTGAAATGATTATGATGGGTTTACACTGATAGTGCTCCAATGCATTTGGGTAATGTTTAGTATCATGATACATCATGTTGGGATAGGGGTTTACCTAACTCTTTTACAGGAATTCATTCCACCATGTTGGGATAGGGGTTTACCTAATTCCTTTTTGTTAATGATTTCATGTTTTGTGTTTTTTCCACATTTCCATGTGATACTAATCTTTTTATATCATGCCTTTATGTTCATATTTCTTTTATGACCAATTGTTATAACTATTTCTTATCATGTATTTTATTATTAATGTTATTCATTTTTTACTCCCTTATTGGGATTTATACATCACCATTTTATTTGGTATGACCTCATGTTATCCCATGAAATGCTAAATAAAAAGAAATTTTGTGGTCATGTAAAAGACGTTTTCAATAAAGATATGTATTTCATGTTTTTAGTTGTTATGTAATGTTCCTAATCCCCAAATACACTATAACTATTGATCTTATTAGCTTTATTTAGTGAATGTTTATGTAACAAATCATGTTTCAATATGAAATAAAGAGCTGGTTTATTATATATGCTCCATTGGGATCAAGAAAACATGGATCAACCATGGAGTATTTATTTATCTATTGTTATTATTTTCCAATTGAGACTTGTTTAGGAAGTGAATTTTTTATTTTCAGGAACTTCTGAAATAATATTATAGGTTCACCATTGGGGGTACCCAATAGAGATTTATTTATCACCCCAATACATACACCATGGTGTGAATATTTACTTTATGTTTTCTTTCAGGTTGATCAAAAATACATGATGGATAGGGATAAGTCCTAGGGGTTCATGAACAAGTGGACCCACTCATGTGGATATATTATAATTGTGCTAGAGTTTCTCGGTAGTGTCTGAATGACTAGTTATGTGATTCCTCTCAAAGGTAGAAGTAGTTCCATGAAATTTTATCTCAATTTCCTTTATCAACTCATGTATGTGGTAGGTCCAGTGGGAGATCAGTGCCGTATGTATCACAGGGCCATTTGGGCCATTACTAGATTGCATTTTTTGTTATGGAACACTTATATTTCAGTTTATTAATTATTTTTTGCTATTATTATTTATTTATTATTTATTTTAGTTATATATTATATGGTATAATAATATATGAGGTAATAGAATCTCTATGGAGACAACTTAGGCCCTCACTACTAGTCATTAATCCTAGAATTTGGAGAGGCGTACTTGATGTCTTGTGGAAAACCACCTCAGGGTACCAGATTAATGTCATTATGGTTGGGATGTTATAATGTGGTATTAGAGTAGTTCCATTTATATTGTATTATTATATCTAATATGGTATCCTAGATTATTAAGAATGTGTCAAAACATATGATACATATTGGGTTGGTACGTTGAGAACACCTATTCTGGTATGAATTCATAGTTTCCACAGATAGGGTTTTTTTATCTGTGCTGTTATAATTTTATATGATTTTAAATTTGAGTGATAGACATGTTATGTGGTGTTTATGAAATATTTTAGACTTCATTATCTTGGTCGTTGGCTAGAGGCCAATGACATATTTTGACTCATGATGGAAAAATGGAAAGAGGGGGATCATGTTTCATATTTGTCACATAGGGACCATGTGTTATAGGCCTACTAGTGTGTGATTTTACTGATGATATATTCTAATAGATTATAGTGTCTCAAATATCATAAATGGGTTTTTCCCATATAGGTTCTTTGTGTAACTATACCTAAATGGACTAAATGGTACATATATTTCATTCTGATGGAAGTTAAAGTGGATGTATGGTGACACATTAGAAAATGAGTCTTATTACTCAATCATCATTCACGGGAGGTTTAGTGACCCTATTAGGTCAATAGGTAACAATACCCAGGTGAATGACCCATAGTATGGTTTTTTTCTATTTTATAATATTTAAAGTGTCAGTAACTGTCTATATCGTATTTTACCACATAACCTATAATTTAATTCAACTTAACAGAACTACATACTTATGATAAAAAAAGATCATTGATATTATATTGTCTATGTTTTTTAATTCTACATGGTTATCTAGTTTAATCCTCCTCTACGATTCCGATATATATCTAAATGTTTAATGTGTATCCCGACTATGAGGGGGTATTACCGTATGTGGATTACCAGTGAGTTTAAATTCATTAACTTTTCTACATTCACCTTGTGAACTATAGGGAGAATTTTCTTATTATGATTCTCAAAGAGGATCATGGCCTTAGTAATCCATTTAAAGATATGTTCTGGATATTATAGGTTTATGTTATGTTTTCTTCCCTTAGTGATGGTTGACCGAAAAGTTATATGCATTGAATTTATATTGTCGTGTGAATGAAACCCCATGTGTTTTTACATCTAAGAGGTTTATATTTTGGGATAAGTTGTTGAACATAGTTACCCTACTATAAAGCTAGATCTATAGGAATATGTGTGAGACCTATAGGCCCTCTGTTTGGACTCAAACCCTTACATGTTGATGTTTTTTATAGTTAGAAACCCGTGAGAGTGGATGGATAAATTTTACAAACTCTTTTTTAGGATTGATCTTTGTTATATTCTCTTTTTGAAATCTATTCCTGATAAGTGATTGAGTTTTACCAATATAGGCACTATGATGCCTTTGGTTTTTGAGGAATCACCTAGGGTTGTTAGTTATCAAGACTGAGTTTGATGGGAATGAATTTTCAGTTCTATGGGCCTATTGACCAATAGTTTCTTGTTGGATTATTTAATTTTAGAAAATGACTTACTATGATGTGTGTTAATGGAATAAATTATTTCACTAGTGGTGTGACTGATTATGAAGAGGATTTCCAAGGGTGCTTCGAATTTAATGAAATTGGAATTTCGATTAGCACACTCATCTTGTCCTTGTTAATGATTGGATTAAGTGAGATTGATTTGAGTGTTTATGATCTTGTTGTATGGGATTATACCCCACTATATAGTTTTTTACATGTCTAATACATGTCGTACCATTTAAATCATAACATAGTGATTTGTTGGGTGTGAACCAAGGATCAATGTCTTACAGAATTATTTTGATCATGGTTTCCTAGTAATTTCAATAAACTAATAAATGTAAAAATATGGTAGAGGATACATTGAGGATAAACCGGGTGTCATGGGAGGTTGACTCATAGAAGGAAATAGACACACATATTCAAGATACATGGTGTTAAGATTTGGTTTATGTTAATTATAGCCTAATTTGATGTGATAGTGGTCAGCCCCATTTTCAATTGAAATACGGTATTCACTAATGAAAAAATTCATAGGGATTGGGAAAGGGTTCCATTTTAATGACTCTATTTTAGGGCTTAGATATGAAAAATTATGGCCAGGATGGTCTCTATATTCGGTGATGGTTGGAGCATGGTACTTTCATAATATTCTTGGTTACAAGATGACGATAAGGGTATTACAATGATGGGGTGTATCATATTGGTCTCATTTAATCATCTTCCATAATAGAATAATTGTTAACGTTTTTATTCTATTCATTGGACAAAAAAGATATCATAGTTATAAAAATTTTCAAGATGAGATCATGGCCACTATTTGAGCATGAATTATTATTAGGGATTATCAAGTTTATGGTGGGGTATTGTGCAACAACCAATGTTTTTAAAACTAGAAATTTCAATAGAAACTTTATTTTTTGTCATTGAATGCATGAGAAGTGTAAAATTGTCTTTACCCCCATTAATATGATCGCATTTAATTTTTTGACTAGTCTTTTGGTCCATTAATAGGGTTATTACCCGATTACAAAAGATTGGTGGAATTTTGAAATGTTAAAATTTAAATGGAATAATGAATATTTACTATTTTACTAATTAAATATGAATTTATTCTTACTCATTTATTTAGGAATATATTTTTCAAGTAATTTATTATTGATATTCTATCTATGTAGATTAGTTTCTAAAGGTAAAGAAAAAAACTTGTTGTGCATTGGGTCTGGTGTTAGGTCCCTTTTTCTTTTTCTTTTCTTTTCTTCCTTTTATTTTTTCCTATTGCATTTTCTTCTCCTATCCCCAGCTTCCCACGTACTCATCCCGTGGATTATACCCTTTGCATGATTAAGATATAAAAAGGGAGAGGGTGGGGGATTCTAAGAGGTAGGGAGAAACATAAGTGTCACTACAAAGCTCGAGAGGATTCATATCATCATATGGTAGATGTGTATCAATAATTGATGCAAAGCATTAGTGGATTCCACAAAATGGTATGAATGTTTTATGTTTATTCTTTAAATCTCTATAGATTTACTTATTTAATGTTTCAAAGACCTTTTTTGACTTATTAGGAAACATCAATGGTTGATTAATATCTTATGTGAAAAAATACGGTTTTGGGATGTTCTGAGGGGTTCCCCATTTATAAATACCAATCACACAATGTGTAGTTTAGGAATACACACCATGTGTTTTTTCCCATTTAGGGAAGATGGGTTTTTTATAATTACATTCTATGTACTTGGTGTATACATTGAGTACTAGTATATGGAAATTTATCCAAGAACCTAGTAAGAAATCCTATGTAGGAGGACTTGATCATGTAGATTACCTTCCCATGCCACCATGTTCTATTACACATCATGTTAATGTACATGACCTGTCAAAGATACATGGCTCGACCATGTGAGGTGCCTTGGTAGGTACCCCATGTAATTAACACACCATGTACATGTTAAAATTTTCATATACATGTGTTTAATCTAAAATTTCATGCTATAATACATGCTTACATGAGGCTTTGAGAGTTCACGCCATGTACTAAAGAATACACATTGTATACCTCTCCCTTGACACCTGTTTGAGGGTTATTCCATTTCATGCCCTGAATTCATTATTGGCTATATGAGTAGTCCATTTTGATCATTTTTCCACATAGATAATGATGGTGGACCCTTTAGGTTGATTTGAGGACTTCAAAAATGTGTTTTTGGGTGAAAAAAGTTATAATAGAGAGGTGTTTCCTCCAACAATTGGATATATAAGTAGTCAATTGTGATATTTTTTATACATAGATCACAATGGGGGAAAATTTAGGGTGATTTGAGGACTTGATAAAGGTTTTTGGGTTGAGAAATATATAATGGAGAGGTTATTCCTCCAATAATTTAATTTGGTTATATTTTGGGAGTGATACATGGAATGAGACCCATGTAAGGCCCATGATAATGAATTTAGTATATGTAATGAGTTCTACAAGGTCCTCATTTGGTATTTTTCTCGAGATATACCTTAGTTATTTGGAATATGATGTGACTAGATGAGACTGATAGGTTGGGTGTTTCGACCTTCCTAGATTTATATCTTGATCTTTCATGGTCTATAATCCATCACCCATGACCAATTCTTACATTACTTTTCCATGATCATGAATCCTTTAGGATATGTTCCCTTCTAGCCTAGTAGGCCATGAGATTAGTTCTTTACAAAGACCTTATGTAGGATTAATCTGATCTCATTTCAATCAAAAGGATCCCATGTATTATTCCATCTCTTACATACTTCAATATGAGGATCTTCTATAGGATGCATCCACTAGTTAAAATTTCTATGAAACCCAAGAGGGATTAATTTTCACTGAAGCTGTCTTAAAGGATATTAAGAGGAATTCCTTTTCTTAATATTAGAAATGTAGGATCCCAAGTAGGATACCATGCTTGTGTTTTGAATTTAAGAACCCAGTAGGTTCCCCATTGTTTAACAAGACTTAATCTAGTGTGTTGGGGTTTTGGTTTGAGATGGTATTGGGTGTCACCATAGAACCCATATCAAACATGTAATCTTGTGAGGTTGTTGAAGTGGTGGTGGGATTAGGTGTTTAGGTGGTTTACCACCCCCATTATTTTATTTATATATTCACCAGCTTACTATTGATGTATCTATGATTTAAATAGCTACTTCCTACTACTCAGCATATATTCCTAACATAACATGTTCTCAATGGTACTACTAGAGATTATTCCCATTAATTGGAGGATTTCCAAAATTGATATGATGTTATGGTGGTGATTACGTTACATACTTCCTAGATATTACTCATGATCATTCTCGTTGATGGTTACTATTGTCAGAATACCCAATATTTGTTATGGTTCCTCCGTGTTTATTAATTTTTAGGGGTGGATTTTGAGTTTATCAGAAAATCCCACTACCTAGTGTGGCCCTATAGATACTTATTATCTAGGATCCAATGAATTTCCATATTTTTTCAGTGGGTACACTTCCCCTGAGAGGTGTATCTATTAAAATCCTTGTATATTGACATTAAGATCCACTAGTGTCACCTAGTATAATCCTTAAGGATAGGTTGGGGAACCATTATAGAATTACCCATTCCTATTTAGAAATTGGGTGTTTTATTGGGTTAATTAATGGATTCTAAATGTTATCTTGGATATGGATAGTATTCTTATCGCATAAGGGTCATATCCCTTAAAGATCATCTGAATTTTATTGTCTATATTGGATATGAATCAGGACCTCAGATTCTGAAATTAGAATGGATTATATATGGGTTGATTATTTAGGAATCTAGCTCAGTTTTCTTTTTATAGGGTTACCAAATAATACATGGAATCCTCTTTAATAGTGATTTTAGGCTAGCACGGGTGAAGTCAGGGCTGGGAAAAGTATCTCACAGTGTTGACATAGAATTATCAGAGAACTTTTGTGTTCTCTATAATGTAGGTATCACCGATTAGGATTATGGACCTAAGGATTGAATTAATTTTTCCTTTCTTTAGTGGTAAAGTATCTATCTCAATGCCTTATTCAAAGGATGACCAGATGATATGTGTCATGTGAACCTCCCTGTTCATACAGACATTATATCAAATTTCAGGTTTTCCAACGATAAATGATTCATAGAGTTGGGGCTTAAGGATTTATGATTTAGAAGAGACACTTGGTTGTATTTCTTATTATCATAATGGATCAACTCATTAGTTTCTTTAAGACTGGTATGTGGTTTGGCTCGGAGTTAGCATTTGATCCATGTGATTTAATTTAAATTTACTTTATATACAATCATATATGGTCATTTCAATGGGAGATCAAATCTATATTTATTTCATGTCCATTCAACCCATTTTTGAATTCCATTTATTATTACAACATTTTTTTGATTTATTTTACTGATAAATTCTACACTCTGATGATTTATTACTATGGATGTTTAGTTATTTCATTTATTATTTACTCTAATATGAGGGAATAGTAACTTTAAATACACACCTTATACCCTCACTTATTGTTAGTAGCCTCAGGAATAAGAATATTCATTCATGTGGACTTATTGAAACTCGTATTGAGGTACCATATTGGTGTAATTTGTGATAGGATGTTACAAATATCTTCACTAACATTGCTCTATTTTCACCTGAGTTTATTTCAAATGAGAAGATAAATTCATGGAGTTTTTAAATAGATCTTTTATTTGATATTTGTTCATAATTATTCATACTAAAATATTCAACCATTACTAATGTGTGGATAGGGCATTTATAGTGGAGATTGTCCTAGCTAGAATTTCTAGGCTAACTAGATCCCCACCAATTTATGGTGGTATCTTCAGGGGTTATTATAAGAGTAAGAAGAATTGGAGTGTGCTTCATATAGGTATCAGTTGTGGAACATAAAAAAGTAATACTATTTACCATCTATAGTTTTCAGTTTACTTTCTTAATTCAAATTTCTCTATATGAGTAACATGATTCATTCTTGCATCGAACCTGTGAAAATATACAACTTAGGTGGATTTTGCAGTCACTTACATATGTTCTAATATAATATACCTTTTTATAACCCCATTATATTATTTAATCACCAATAGGGTCTATTTTTTACTCATATTATTCTAATAAAATAGGGTTCTAGCTAAATGATTCTAAAATGAAATAGTTACATGAATTTAAAGAATCTTTGGTGGAAGTTGGTGTGGGTCCTTTGAAAGTGAGAGGCACCACTTCCATTTCTTCAACCTTAGTGGACACATTATTTGATACATATTTTTATCACCCATTCATGTAAAAATATTTTTCGATCATTTAATTTTTAAATAGAACACATTTCTTAATTTATGGATTTGGTGATTCCTCTGTAAAAGATTAAGCAGTAGGGTTTATGGTTCCCGTCTTTCTATATCTTTATATATTATGTTGAGATAGTTTTGGATCTCTTGGTTATTGATTTGAGCATTGATGATTTTATTACTAGAATGGGTTGTTTAATTGTTAAGAAAATTGAATTTATTTTTAGCATGCACCAATGACTTTTACTACCCCTAATAGGAATTCACATGTGTTTCAAAATGAATGGGACATGAGGTATTTTTAAGAGATACATACTCTTATAAATCATGTTAATTTGAAATATTTTCTTAAATTTTAATTGAGATATAAATTTTTTAGTGTTCAGATTCATCTAGTAGTCAAGGACTTCCCTGAGGTTTTTCCAAATGAATTTTCTGGTCTACCTCTATAGAGGGGAGTAGAGTTCCTAATTGACCTAGTTCTAGGAACATAGATGATATTGATTCCATCATAATGTATGTATCCAACTATGTTTAAAGGGATGAAAATTAATTTTGATGATTTGAGAGAAAATGGATTCATACACCAGGATGTGTCACCCTAAGTGGCCTCTATGATCTCTTCCAAAAAGGATGATGGAACTCTATACTTATTCATTAATTGTCTGAATCTTAATAAAGAAATGGTCAAGAAATAATTCACTTTTCCTTTAATTAATGATTTTTATGATTAGTTTAAATAAGAAATGTTGTTCTCAAAAAATCTATTTTCAGTATGGTTACCACCAACTCAGAATCAAATAGTAAGATATAAAATTAACTTCAATAGATGTAATTGTTATTTAACATAACTTATGATTCCATTTGGATTAAATAATGATCCAAAAACATTTATGGCACTAAAAAACAATTCCACTTGTATATTAAAACCAATATTATGGTATTTGTGCATGAAATTTTAATGCTCTAAAAAATAATAAGTTCATTTTCGTCACATTAAAATTGTTTTGTGAATACTAATGGATCATTTATTTTATAAAAATTATCAAAATTCCATCTTTATAAACAAGATATTATGTTTATGTGACATGTGATCTTGTAATATGGTATCTTACTGGATCATCAAAAGGTTATGACTATCATTTCATGGGAATAACTGTATAATATATTTGATAATCAAATATTCTTAGTATTTTTAGGTTATTATTGGTGGTTCATGATGGATTTCTCAAAACCAGTATCACCCTTGACTACTCTCATGTGAAAAGGGGTGATGTTATTATAGGAGTTTAATTTTTAGAAATCCTTTGATATACTAAAGAATCGTATGGACTCAATGCCTATTATAAGTCCACATGAGGCCATACCTATATATATGGTTTATTGTGATGTTTTAGGAGTAGTTTTAGATTATTTCCTTATTCATGGATATTAATTGATGACTTGTGGATCTCTTCAAAAAAAAGACATAATGAAAAAAATTATCAAACACATGATTTACTACTCACATCCATTGTGTGTAGCCTTAAGATTTTGAGACACTATATTTTTTAGGAGAAGTTCAGCACCTATGCGGAAAAAAAGAGTTTGGGGTAAAAATTCTCACAAAAATATTTGGATCTCCAATAGAGGTAATGGGTGAAATATCATCAGTTGTTGAAATTTTACATTGAATATAATCTATGGAAGGGAAATCTTTCTTCTAATTTACTTAGTAGAAATTTTCCTTCCCATTCTGTAAAATAGTCAGAGGAAGAATGTGACTTGATTGGAATCTTTTCGAGGATCCACTTGGGAATCATATAGGAATACTCAGGGACTATTTTGGAAAGGGTTTAACTGGAATCATCTCTTCTTGTGATGATCCTATAGGAGCGTTAATAAGATAACGAGTTCCACAATACTTTAGATTCTTTATATGGTGGAGATACTTTCAATGAATGGTCTCTCACCTTATATGATATTCATTTCTTCGTAAAATGGTATATTATTCCTTGATTCACATGAAAATCTATGACTAGTGACTGTAATTTTTATCAGTAGTCTATCCACCCCAGAACTAATTTTTTCTGAAATTATGTGTCAATTATTGTTGAATTATATGATATAAGAGATAGTTGACTTCATATCCAGATGATAAACTAGAAAATAATTGTCATAAAATACTTTTTATTTTACTTTATTCTTCACTCAATCCAACATCTAAATGGATTGAGATATTAATGGATTTAATTAGTGTCTTAACTTCAACTCCCAATGGTAATAATTCTATTTTATTTATTATTGAATGTTTATCCTGGTCAACTCATTTAGTATTGATTTTTGAGTCCACCGTGATATAGTAAATAGAAAATTGGTATATTCCTAATATTGTTAATGATCATGGGAATACAATGGAAAATATATCTGATAGAGATCCCCATTTTACCAATTGGTTATGGAAGGGACTCTAGGTGGTGATGGGATATAATTTTATGTAGACCACAACATATCATCCCAAAAATAATGTGAAAACTAATAGGGAAATTATAATTCTTGAAGATATTCTTTTTTATTATGTCTTAATATTTGGAGGTTCTTAGGATAATGATTTAGTGATTGTTCATTTCACCTATAATATAACTTACTAGTCATCCTTATATATTAAACCTTCTGAAGAATTATATGTATGACCATGTAACTCACCGCTTTGTTAGTTATAGGTGGATAAAGAATCCATTATTGTACAAATTTTGGTTCATGAAATAATGGAAAGTATATAGATGATTCATCGATTTTTTTTGGTTTCTTAATTTCGGTTTATATATTTTTCAGATCATCACTATCTTCATTTTTATATGTTAATTAATGACCATGTGTTCTGAAACATATTTCCCCAAATGGGTCACCAATAACTTATAAAGAAAGGGATGGTAGATCCCATATTTGTGGGACTATTTGAGGTCATTTAATGTCTTATAAAAGTTAAATATATTTTTTCATTACCACCTCAAAAATCTTTTATCAAAAAAATCATCTCTATGTCAACTCAAGAACTATCAGCATGATCAATCTTATATTCTGAATTTGGAAGACCACAATTTAGAACTTGATATATCATTGATTGAGAAACCATTGGGATTTTTGACTCTAATGTTCAGGTTATACATGGGAATTATATAACATTAATATATGTTCTGAGGAAACATGGATCTAGGACTCATGAGACATGGGAGTGAGAATATATGATGAGAGAGAAATGGCATAATCTATTTATAGATCAACCATATTCAGCTTATATTTTTTGTAGAATAATGAAATACGGTGTGAATAGTTGTCACACCCCATTGTTGCTTTCTAGTATGATCACTATCTTATTTCTTTTAACCAGTTTTATTATAAATCACTTATTGTTTCTGGTTTTTTAGTCCTTGTGGATGGCTAGGTGTGTTTCCTAAGAGTTTTGTGTGAGTTTTGACATGAACATAAATCATTTTTAGATATAGGTTCTCCACCGACTAACCAATGAGGAAAATTATCCAAATGGTGGACTAGACTAGGATAACCCAAACTAAATGTGACCCAATGGTTAGCTAAGGACAATCCACAAGACTTCTAGTAGAAAATATGGGTTTCTAGCATTCTAAATGAATCCATCAGTTCTACATTGATGATACCGATTGGGAAATAAAAATTATGGGTTATATCATTGTTTTTTTATAGAGTCACCTGTTTTATTTCTTATTCCTTCTCCCTCATCATTTTCTCAAACCATATGACTTTAATGGATACCTTTACATAATTTCAGATCTCTTAAATATTTAGCATATCAATGTGTTGATGAAAGATTTGATACTCATTCAATGAGTATATATTTATTTCTATCATTTATCTCTCTTCTCCACTTATTAATTTCAATTAATCATCCAATCTAACCGTGGGAAATAATTTGATGTAGGTTTCTAGTTGAATTTTTTTATAGGGATCTCATTCTTACTTATTTTATCCTCCCCTATTTGGCTTCTAGATCCCTTCGGAAAGATTAAATTCTATGTGATTCATGGAAAGTGTTTTCATGAAATGGATCATTCTATAACCCATGAGATATTTTGTTTCATTAATTTTATAATAAATTATTTTTAAATCTTTATTTAAATATTTATAAAAAATGGTTATAGAATGGTTCTTTGATTCATGGTTTTAAAAATATGGTTACTTTATAAAAATTTGATTAAATGGATTTCTCCTTAGATATTGTTAAGTAAAATCTATATCAAAGAATATTTTTTATGACTATGAAGGTTTTTTGATTTTCATTATGTGAGGTTTCCATTGATTGAATTCAATTATGAAACATTAGGTGGACGTTATTGAAAAATGGATCCACTCTCGAGTGTGAAATCATACCCCACATGCTCGTTATCCTTTGGTAATGTGCCTACCAAGTGGTATTTTATTATTGAGGTAGGGATATATTCTGAGGAGAGGTCTTTAAATTTTATTCATATTTTTCATGTATTAGTTGGAATTTTTTATTTCAAATTAGAATTTATTATTGTGTATCATGTTCTTATGTCTCTTTATATGATGTTGTATTGTACAATTCCCCCAATTAGGCTTCCAATAAACCATAAAGAGGATTTTACTTATGAACCCTGATAGGGAAATCCTCCTGCTAATCAGAATATCATTGAATACATTCTACACCCAATCAAATCTATGGACTATGGTGTGGAACAAGACCCTACTTTGGTAAGAGAGGAGAAACCTCAAAGAGAATAGGATAAAAATCAATGATATTTTGACCCATACAACTTTACAAGAACACATTGGTTGATTTTCGCTCTCCCAACTTGAATCAAAGATAGAATATAGTGCATATCAAAGTAGTTATCCTCATTTCATGATTCTAAACTTGTTTTAGAAAATATCTCTATTTTAATCTAATTTCGTGATATTTAATGGCCATAATAACAAAGTGACTTCATTAGATCTAGTCTTATAACAAGTATTTTTGTATATTTATCTCTTGGTTACTTTTTTATCATTCCCTTATTAGATTGTGGATCTCTTCCAATAATGAATATTCTTAGTGTTTCAAAGTATGTTGTTTAATGAAATGGATTTTTAGATAAAAAATGCATGATTTATTGTATATAATTGGATTATCAATTGTTTTGAATGAATAATTATTGAATTTATATTCGAAATGGTTTTTGAATGGTTTTAAAAAAAATTATTTGGAAAATATGGTTGTTTTATAAAAATGTATTGAATTGGATTTCCCCTTTGATATTGTTAACAAAAAAAGGTTTTGAATCATGTTTTATATGTTCAAAAAGGTGGAGTAATTATCTATATGTGAATTTTCTATTTAGTTATTTTAGATATTAAAAGCAGTAAGCTAAGTGTCGAACTTGATGATGTAGGGAGCTACTCTCAGGAGTACAATCTTACCCCTAGGATAATTGTACTAGGTTAATATGTGTACTAGGTGGCCTAATATTTTTGATGTAGGGATACACTCTTGGTATTGTACTCTTACATTATTTTAATATTTTTATAGGGTAATGTGTTCACCAGAGGGCCTTTGATCACAAAAATCTTGAGAGGATCCTCATTAAATCGATACTAATCTTCCGAAAAGTATGGTATCTATATAGTTACTCTTTGGAATGATTACATTGATTATTTTAATAAAATTATTTCCATAAAAATTTGTTTAAAACTAGTTTATCTTGAAAATATTTATATATTTTTAAAATAGTGGATTGTAATTTTTTAAATGTAATTTTGAAAATTGTGTCTCATTCCATGTCTGTTTTTATTTGATCATAATTGGATTTCATTATAAGACTACTTATATAACAATATGTGGGAACCTAATAATCTAGTTTTTATATGCAATGGACCATATATTCTTGATCCATTACATTTCTAAATCCTAATTTTCAAGGAATAATGGGGACCATCAGTGAATCATTGATAAGTTTTACAAATTTCAGGTCGAACGGATAGTGGAACCATTGAGAATCAGTGGTACCGATGGCCGATCAGTGCCACTGACACCCATCGGTATCGGTGGCACTAATGGGCCATCAGTGGAACTAGTATACATCAGTTCTAGGGAGAAAATTTTAGATTGATGGTGCTAGGGATAATGTGACTTTCCGATTGGTGAGTTATTCTCATTCTCTCCTGAAAAATCTAGTTTCTCTCCAGTAACATATCTTTTGACGTAAATGTATTTTCATTCCCCATTAAAAGTGATTTAAGGCCTGTAATAGATGTTTTAAACCCCCAATATTTGGGAGACCCTTGTTTTTCTAAAACATGTGGTCGTTCACACTCTTTTCTATATTTTTTAGCTTCCCATGTTTTTCAGTTTTTCCTCTGTTATGTGTTTTCTTCCATTTAAAAGAAATATATTAAATCAAAGGTGTTATCTCCACAATTTCTACAGATATTTATTAAACCCCAATAATTTAAAATGTGTGAAACTACCCATCTACACAGTTAAACCATGATTATCTTTTTATGAACTTCATGATTTCAGATCCTGTAACTCTAGGACCAAGCCTTTTTAATCACTGAGATCTTATTCTTTGGTATCTTTCTTTTCCTTGGTGTCCTTGGAGTCCCTCCTCTAGGGACGAATTGAGCACCCATGCTGGAGCTCTTTCCACTCAACCTTATAGTTCATCCTGTAAGTTGGGCTTCCCCATTTCTTGGAATAATAAGAAATCTTTGATCCTTAATTATCTATGTAGGGGTTTTCCTTCATCTCTCTTTACTATGCCGCATGCGGGGTGGGTATGATGATGAATCCTTCAGGATGTAGATAAAACCAACTTTAACAAACATAATAAGAGTAATGTTAAATAATGAAGGGGTGGGAAAAATGATGATGTTGTTGTGTTATACCTTTATTTATATTGTAAATTTTATGGGCATATGTCCACTAAAAATCATGGTTGTTGGTGGTCCTTTCTTACACACTAATGAAGCTCTATTCTTCTAAATAATTGGGTGATTGGATGGATGTAACATGGAAACTTGTTATTCACATAAACAAGGTTGATTAAATGGATTCCTAATGAATAATATCCCTTGTTTGATCACCCTGGTTAACCAAACAGAATGAAGGAACTCAATGAATGGTGTTTGTTAAATCTAAAAACTTCTTTTCTCCATTCTAGTGATATGTATGGTTTCTATGTTTGATACCTTATGGGGGAGTAAAGAGGAATAGAATCTATGGTTGATAAGTTGTTGTATTGTGAATATGAGGATGCATGGAGCTAGTATTTTGGAGCTTGGATTGGTTTAAGTTCTTTGAGGGACCTCACATATCCCTTTTGATGTTGTTACTTTACAAGATAATTGGGTGTGAATTCTTAAATGTCTCCTTGGTCTTTTTTCCTTCAATTGATGTTTTGGATTGTGGTTATGCATGTTATTTGCTCGATAGTGGAGGAATGTTATAAATTTAATCACTTGAATATGATAATGAGAATGGGTACAATCGGTAATTTTTTTTATTGAAATGGGTTTCGTTTTGGCTATTTTGTACTTGTGTGTGTAGGGATAGCAGCAAGAATGGTTGTGTATGAGATAGTTTTCTATTTTGGGAACCTTACGTTGGTATGGTTTTTTTTCCACAAGTATAAAATCTATTTTTTTATTTATTATATGCACCCCACCCATATTGAGTACTTCATGACAAACACCCCCATTTTAGGGGGGGTGGGTGTTTTTCCCAACATTCTTATGAGTGGCTAGTTATTAGATCCTTTTCTACTCCCTATCCTATATAGCCCAAGACTCTTCATGAAGGATGTGACATCCTGATGATCATTATGGCCTAAGAATCTTTGGGTTGGGTGTGTTGTGGTGGTAGGCCCTAGTATGTGCAGGCTGGTTTGTTTCCTATGTGTCTTCGGGATGAGGCTCATGTGTCCTCGGGCGTGGAAGTGGTTGTTTTAGACTAGGTGTTTTTGAGCATGGAAGTGGTCATTGTGGCCCAGGTGTTTGTGGGTGTGGCTATGGTTTTTTGGGCTTAGGTGTTTACGGGCGGGACGCGTGGTTCTGGTTTCCCAAAAGGTTGTTGTTGGGGTGGCAGTGGGACTACAGTGGAACTTATGGGGGGGTCTAACACATGGAATTTCCTAAATAACCAGTGGGGAAGTGGTGAGGGGTATCCAAATATCAATGTTTTATTACTATTACTTTGCCTGAATTGCATTATTTTGGGAGTATTCCTTGGTGAGGCTGGGTGGATAGTTTCCTTACTAGGTGGTTTGGTTACCTCTTTTCTCATGGGGCATTAGAATTCTTCCCCACATGTGCATGATAGTTTTTGTTAATTCCTACTGAGAATACCTATATAATATCCCTATGTTTATAAAATAGCTTTTAGGTTTCCAGGAGGACATTGAGGACCATGTTAGACCTTACTGGCTCGGGATTTGGGAGTTTTCATTGCTACATTCTTTATTTTGGTATTTTTCATCATATTTTTTCTTTTACTTTGTATCAGTTATTTTGAACATGCATATGGGAATGAATTTATGGATTTACTTTTCCCTTTAGTTTTTTTGGAGTTATTTGGGAATTCCCATCTTATCTCCAAATCATGTACTTTAAAAAAGGGTAATGCCTTCCATATTAAATAAGATTCTATACCCTTGGTGAATGTTGCCATTCAATGGCCTATTGAAGGTGGGACTCGGGGGTAATTATCTCTCCTTCATCATGAAGAAGGAAGGGTCTGGCAGTTTGGTGTCCCTTCCCTCATCTTAGTGATGGTAGGTCATGACAGAATGGTATCAAAAGTGATGTTTGAGAGATATTATGGGGTTCTTAGTTAGGAACAATGAGGATTTCATGTTTTTATAAGGAAATAATGTAATGAAATCTTGGTTCATGAAATAGTCTAGAGAAGACTAGTTAAGACATGGTATTTTAGGCCCCCCTATGATCTGATGCAAGGACTCTGGACCTTCTAAACGACTAAGTGAGGCTACAATAATTGTATGGTAGAGACCCTAGGAAAGTTACATGCTTCATAATGACTTGTGTTTTTGTGTGTCTTGGTTTTTTTGGGAATTTAAAACAAATAAAATGTTTAAAAAATTAAAAGGAATCTTATACACTACATGGGATTAGGAATTCCTTGATTACCTTGAAGCTATGGCACCCGGACGATGTCCACAAGTAGAATGGAAATCGAGGCCCAGCAGGCTAATTTGGCTGATCTGAAAAGGGTTGATCGAGAGAAGGTTGATGACCAGTGGTAGAAGACACTTTGTTCCTTTCAGCGGCAGACACATGCAATGTACGAGGGCAGTGTCTCAAAAATAGAGACGGGGAGCTGGCTCGAGGAGCTGGTGATAGATTCCATCTTGATCTAGGCTACATAAGAGTACTAGTTTTTTCTTGTTGTGAGAGAGATATGGGGATCAGGGTGTCAGTGGTGGACACTCTATCTCAGGGAGAAGAAGGAATCAAGGGTTTCATGGACCAACTTTGAGAATGAGTTTCAGGAAGAATTCCTTTCCTTCATAGTGAAGTCCAAAAAAAGGAAAGAGTTTCTCTCCCTCTAGAAAGAGAGTATGTTAATAAGGTAGTTGGAGATAAAGTTCAAGTATCTCCTTTGTATCTCTCCCGACCTCTTCGCAAATGAGGAGTCGTCGGAAAGACGATTAGAGGAGGCACTCTGACCTTCTCTTCAGTATGTTATTACTCCCATCACTCTACCGATGTACATGTAGGTTCAAAATAAGGATGAAGTGGTGGAGAGGATGCACATGTTGGGAGGTGTTCTATGAGAGGTTATCCAGTTGAGGTCATTAAAGGGTAAGGCTGTTAGAAGCAAGCCTCCAGTATAAGGGCCTTCTAGGTTTCAGCTGGTGGGGAGAATTCCTCAATAGTTCCAGTTCCGACCTCACAGTCCTTTCCCTTTCTCCACGAGCCTAGGACCAAGGTTCATTAGTCGTGGCAGTCTTGGGCACCTTTGGAATCATTTCCCAAATCAAGTGCAGTACATTGGGTTTGGGTAGGTTCAGCGACCACCTCAGTACCACCAGTTTTTGTCCAGACCTTTTTAGTTTTTCTAGTAGGGTCAGAGGTTATTCGAGGTAAGATCAGTTTGTTTAGTACTCTTGTGTGTGCATTGTCTGATTCCAATGCTTCACACTCCTTCATTGAACCTAGTATATCCCATGACTTAGGTCTATACATAGAGAGACTTTCCATGTCCTAGGTGTTGATCATTCTATTTGGAGGTCAGATCATCATGTTCGATGTTTTTCAAGGATATAGACAGATGTTGGGGTCGCATCAGTCAAGTGGGGATCTCTTTCTATGGAAAATGTATCCATAAGATGTCATCATGGGAATTTACTAGCTATTTTCCATGCACACTGTTATCGACTGCTTCTGGAAAATGGTTTTGTTCTAAGATATGGGCATCCAGAGTGTAGCTGTCATTGTTATGCATTGTTTCCAGGAGGGCAGCCAGCGTGCGGAGCCCCTTCATTCCTTGTTATCCAAGCTATCAGTGGAGTTATCATACTCGTAGATGGTGGATGTTTTGGGTATTTTTAGTAAGTTCCTAAACCTATTACCTGAATATTTTGCGACTCTACCCCCTCAAAGTGATGCTGAGTTCAGGATAGAATTATATCCCGGTGCCCATTGGATTTCGATGGATCCCTATCAGATGGCACCAACTGAGTTGCGGGAGTTAAGGATTCATGTTTATGACTTGATGAAGAATGGTTTTATCTAACCAAGTGGGTCTCCATGGAGTTTTCCAGTCTTGTTTGTAAAAAATGTGGATGGTGGTCGCATATTGTGCATACCCGACCGAATATTGAATTAGGTTATGCTCAAGAACTGATACCACATCCCGAGGATCGATGACCAATTTGACCAATTGAAGGGGGTAGGTTGGTTCTATAAGATCAACATGCGGTATAGATATAACCAATTGATGGTGAAGGAGGGTGACATCATGAAGACTGCTTTCAGATGCATGTATTCTAACTTTGAGTTTGTGGTCATGTTGTTCAGTGTTACGAATGTACCAACTGTGTTCATGGGACTCATGAACTCTTTTTTCCACAAGTATCTGGATTAGTTCATGTCGTGTTCGTCAATGACATCTTGATCTACTCAAGATCATATGAGGATTATGCCAAGCATCTGAGGACAGTTTGGGAAGCCCTCTGACACCACCAACTTTATGGGAAGTTGTCCAAGTGAAAGTAATAGACACAAGAGGTGTAGTTCCCTGGAAAAGTGGTGTCCCGGGAGAAGATAACATTGGACGCATCGAAGTTCGAAGTGGTTGTTTCTTTGGCATCACCTAATAATGTGGAAATGGATTGTATTTTCATGGGACTAGAAGGTTACTACTGAAGGATTGTTCCTAACTTATCTCATGTTGAAGCACCTTTAATGGAATTTACTTGAAAAGACTCGGATTTCGTATGAAGTGAGCAATGCCAGACAAGCTTCAGTTATCTGAAATGGATACTGGTCAGTTCCCCAATAATAGGGTTTCTAGAGGAAGGGGTAATGTCTGAAGTGTTCTGTGATGCTTTCAGACGAGGCTTGGGGTTTGTGTTGATGCAATAGTGATGAGTGATCTCTTATGAGTATAGGAAGTTACATCCTCAAAAACGTAACTATCCCACACACAAATTAGAATTTATAGCGGTTTTGTTCATGTTGATGTTGTGGATGAATTACCTCATTAGTAAACGCTTCTTGGTCTTTAAATAACACAAGATCTTGAGGTATGTCTTCTTCTAGTAAGACCTAAAATTGCGCTAATAGAGGTGGATGGATTTTCTTCAGGACTACGATGTCGAGATATTATACACCTCATGAAAGGGGAATTTGGTGGCCAATTCCTTGAGTAGGAAGTCACAGAAGGATGTTCTTTGGGAGTTAGAAGATGCATGGAAAGTAATGACGGAGTTAGATGTATTACATATAGGAATGAGAGTGAAGTATGGTAGAGGATTTCTATTTGAGATGATAGTGCAGTCTTCCTTTGTAAGGAAGGTGGAGGGGTCTCAGTGGGGAGACATAGAGGATAGAGTAATGTGTGATCATGTTAACTAGGGTGATGCTTCATAAGGATGGTCGAAGGATGGTCATAATCAAATGTTGTTCCATTGGAAGTTATTTCCCCAGGTGGAAGTGCATGAGGGATTTCTCGGTGAGTTCCATAACTCACCCATGGAGGTACATCCATGAGTCTCCAAGAAGTACTGAGGATTTAGGGGTCAGTTTTGGTGGCCCATGGTGAATTAGGCAGTGGAAAAGTTTGTGGAAAAGTGCCTCATGTATCAGAAGGTGAAGGATGAACATTGTGTTCCCGGAAGTCTATTACAGCCCTTAGACATTCCAGAGTGGAACTGGGACAAAGACTCTATTTATTTTTTCATAGGACTAACAAAGAATAAGGGAGTTTGTGATGCCATCTAGGTAGTGGTGGATTGTTTAACGAAATCGTCTCATTTATTTGATATTAAGGAGTCTAGAAAAGTGGATTCCTTAGCACAAAAGTATGTGGGTGAAGTTTTATGGATACATGGAGTTCCTAGAATCATCGTTTCAGATCGGGATACACGATTTACATCATGAGTATGTAATGGATTTCAGCATACTTCTGGAACCCAACTTTTCCTTATCACTACTTTCCAACCTCAGATGGATGGGCAGATAGAGAGGACCATCCAGACGGTGTAGGATATGTTTTGATCATGAGTTCTGTACTTTGGAGGATCATGGGTATGAAACTTTATTCTGGTAGAGTTTTCCTACAAAAATATATACCCCTATACCATTGGCATGGAACCTTTAGAGTCCTTGTACAGGATACCATGTTGTTCACTCATGTGATGGATAGAGGTTGGGGAGGCAGGTGTTCTTGGCACCAAATTGGTTCAGATCATGATGGAGAAGGTTAATCTTGTGCATGGAAGGACAAAGGAATATTAGGACCGACATAAATCATATTCTAATCATAGGAGGATACCCTTGTATTTTGATTTTGGGGACCACGTGTACTTAAAGGACTCCCCTCGGCATGGTTGCGTATCAGCTGGCATTACCACCATAGTTGGAGAGGATCCACAATGTCTTTCATGTATCTCAGATATGCCGGTATCTACCCGCTGACTCCCATATCCATGAATGGGGAGAGTTTCATATCGAGGAAGATGCGACATTCATGGAGTGACTAGTGATAATAGAGGATCGTAAGGAAAAAGTGCTTCGTGGAAAGACCATTCCCTTGGATCATGTGTTGTGGTGATATGGAGTCCTCGAGGAGAGTACCTAGGAATTGGAGGTATAGATGTGTTCCCAGTACCCATAGATATTCTGAGTTTTGATATTATGTTTTCATTATGCTTTCTTATGATGTAATGTTTTATCGTGCTTACTCTATGATAAGTTGTTTCCTTATTCTTTGTTTTGTGTGAAATTTCCTAACTATGGGGAGTGGATGACCTGACCCCTAATCATGATGCAATAAGTTGGATGCGATAAAACTTGTATGGGTGAGTCAGTGCCGCCCAAATGGATAGTATCGTGACATGGAGAAGGAACACCATATCCAATGTGTCCAGATGGTGATACATTTTTATTTATGTGTGGTCACTTGGGGGAGAGGAGTGGTAGTGTTCCCATGGTTGTTTAGGAGATTGAGTTGAGGATGATTTCCCTATATTTTGAGGTTTTATTCTGGATTTCGAACACCTCTAGAGTGGTTTTTCTCTGAGAGGAATCTTATGAGGTGGTTGTTTGGACACCTATCTTTTCTTTGGGATGCTCATCAATTATCTAGGGAATGAATAGTTTTGAGTGGTATCTGATGTAATTTCTTGAATCTTCTCGGTCCATTACATTTCCAAATCATGATGTTCAAGGCATCTTGGGGACCATCGGTGACTCATTGTGGTGTTTTCCAAATTATAGGTAGAACGAACGGTGGCCCCGATGGGCATTGGTGGCACTGATGGGTAGTTAGTGGCATTGATGGGTCGTTAGAGGCACTAATGGTTCATTAGTGGCACTGATGGGCCATTAGTGGCAACAGTTGTCATCATTGCGAGGGTAATGGTCCTAGGGAAATAGTACCAGGGAGACGGTGTCAGGATGATGGTGGTAGGGTGATTGTAACTCACCCATTGGTGAGTCATTCCAAGCCTCTCCCAGACTTTCCAATTTCAATCCAATAATGTATATTTTGACGTAAATGTTTCTTAAGACAACTTTTAATGAGATTTAGGGCCCATAAAAAATGTTTTAAACCCCAAAGAGTCGGGTGACCATTGTTTTACCAAAACGTGTGTCCTGTCACACCCTTTTTCCATGTTTTCCAGCTTCCCGTGTTTTCCAATTTCTCCCCTATTATATTTTTCCCATTTAAATGAAATTTATTAACTCACAGCCTTATCTTCATCATCTTTGAGGATAATTATTAAATCCCAATAAATTCATATGTTTGCAACCACCCAACCATGTGGATAAACCATGATTTTATTTTTAAGCACTTCAATACTGAAAATCCTATAACTCTAGGATCGAGCCTTTTAACACACTGATATATTATCCTTCCTTGGTCTCTTTTTTTCCTTGGTGCGCTTGGATTCCCTCTTCTGGAGATGAATAGTGCACCCTTGCTTGATATATTTCTGCTCAACCTCAGATTTCGTCCTACAAGTTGTGCTTCCACAATTCTTGGCATGATGAGAAATCTTCGATCTTTGATCATACATATAGGGGTTTTACTTAGTCTCTATTTACTATGCATCGTGCGGGGTGGGTATGATGATGAATTATTTGGGACGAAAATGATTCCAACATTAAAGAAGTTAATAAGAAGACTGTAAAAGAATGTATGGATGGGTAAGTTGATGATGTTTCTATGTTATAACAATGTTTTTATGTTATCTATTGTATGGGATTATGTTCACTAAAAATCATGGACATTTATTTTCCTTTTTTATGCACTTATGAAGCTATGTTTCTCTATACAATATGGTGATTTAATGGATGTAACATGGAAACCGGTTAATCGTGTAAACTTGGTTTATTAAATGGATGCATAATGAATTAGAACCCTTGTGTAATCACCCTGGTTAACCAAATAGAAATAAGAAACGCAATGAATGGTGTTAGCTAAATCTGAAAAATTCTTTTCTATGTTCTGGTGGTATGTATGGTTGCTCTGTTTGATTCATTTTGGGGTGACGTAGAGGGGAATGGAATCTCTATTTGAGAGTTAGTTGGTTTGGGAATTTGTGGTTGTGTGGAGACGGTATGTTGTGGATTGTTTTGGTTCTATTACTTCAAGGGATCTCACGGATCCTTTTTTATGTTGTTACTTTACAAGAGAACCACGTGTAAATGCTTAAATGTATGCTTGGTCATTTTCCTTCAGTTATTGTTTTGGATTGTAGTTATGGCTATAATTTCCTAGTAGTGGAGGAATTTTTTTAATGGAATCACTTTAACATGATAATGATAATGTGTACAATGAGGAATTTTTTTCTAGGAATCGGTTTGGTTGTATATGTTTGGTTCTTGTGCATACAGGGATAGTAGCAAGAGCTGTTGTGTATGGGATATTTGTCTATTTCGGGACCCTTAGGATGAGATGAGTGTTTTTTTACCTATATGTATAAAATTTAGTTCTTATGTTTCTTATACGCACCCCACTCATGTTGAGAACTTCATGTTGAACACCCCCATTTCATATGGGAGGGTGTTTTTCACAACATTACTATGAGTTTCTAGTTATTGGCTCAATTTCTACTCCCTCTCCCATTTAGCACAATATTATTTGGACTTCCTATAATGGCCTAAGGTTAATTATGGACCCAGACTCTTCGGGAAGGGTGTGTTGTGGTGGTTGGCCCAGGTGTGTGTGGGCAGGTTTGTTTCCCAAGTGTCTTCAGGATGTGGCTCAGGTGTCTTCGGGAGTGGTAGTGGTGGTTCTATCCTAGGTGTCTTTGAGCATGGTAGTGGTTGTTTTGGACCAGGTTTCTTCAGGCATGGCGGTGTTTTTTATGGCATGGGTGTTTGTGCGCATATTTTTGTGTGTTTGTGGGGGCCTAGAATTCTACAAGTGGGATGTGTGGTTTTGGTGTCCCATAAGGTTGTTGTTAGTGCGACAGTGGGACTACATTGGAACCTGTTGGGAGAGGTCTGATGTGTAGGATAACGTAAATAACCAGTGGGGAAGCGATGCAGGGTACCCAAATATCGATGTGTTATTAATATTACAGTACCTGACTTGCAATATTTGGGGAGTGTGTCTTGGTGATGCTTGGTGGATAGTTTCCTTACAAGGTGTTTTGGTTACCTCTTTTCTTACAGGTAATTACAATACCTCCCCACTTAGGCACGGGAGATTTTGGTTTTCCTAGCTGAATATACCAGTATACTCACCATGTGTATGTAAAACAACTTTCAAGTTTCCAGGATGACTTTGAGGACCGTGCCAGACCTTATTAGCTCTGTAACACCCCAAGCTTCCATAGTACGTTTCCATTTGAATAATGTAATAGCTTGCATTGTACGCAACTTCGAGATTCTAACACATCACGACATCTCAAATTAGCCGTTATAAATAGTAATACCCACTTTTTGAAATATTATAAATTTTATTTTTCAAAATGGACTTCATTTTTGAATTCGGAATATCAAAATTAGCATAGGGTGGATTTTTTGTATTTTTTCTGAAAACTTTAAATTTTTGATGAATAGTGAAAACCAATGTGTTATTGGTTAAAACTGAATTTTTATTTAAATAATTATTTATTTTAGGCCCAAATAGATACATAATACCTATATAAGTTCAATGTAATTCATTGGAGTCATTTTATAATAAGTTTAGATATATAGAAAAATTTATTGAACTTTTTACCGTCTTTTACCCACCTCCAATGAGCATTTGAAAATTTGCATAAAACTTAATTTTACCGCTTCTGTGAGTTGAATTTCAAAAATCCGAGAGATGCGGTTAATATCAGTAAGTAAAATTTGGTTCAATAAGATTAAATAATTTTTGTGAATAGTAACTTTTGACTCTTATTTACCACGGTTAAAAGTAAATAGGGTAATTATGGGTAAAAATGATATCATAATTACCCTAACACATATCCTAACTCTATTATATAAGTGTAATTAGACCAAAAAAACCTTATGAATAAATATGTTCCTCTTTGGTCCACATGGATTAGATTAGGACATTTATTATTATTTATTTAAAGAAGAGTTAAAAGAGTTAAATTCAATGTTTAATAACTAAACCATTATTAATATAGGGTTACAAACAATATAAATTAGACTATAAATATTCATTATAAATATAAACAGATTTACTAAATAATTGTATTTTATTTGTAATTTTTAGACATTAAATATTTAATTTATTTATGACACAATGATGATGCAGTAATTACCTTATTAATGAAAGATTAAAATAATTGATATTATAAATATCCAAATAAATGTAATTTGAGACTTTTTATGAATTCTAATAATTTTCTAGGTTAACAATACATCTTACAGTTGATAAAATATTTTTTTTTTTTGAAGTAATCAGGCTGTTATGATTTTTACAAAAACCAAATACAAAATACTGTCAAAATTGACATAATTGAGGTTTTAAAAAACTACTATATTACTAATTGATATAATATTCTTAAAAATATAAGGTTCAACCAAAGGCCTTATATAAGGTTATATATACTAATAATTAACCACTTGGGGTTTAATTGGAAGTTTATAGTAATTTTTTTAACCATATAATATAAAAATACAAAGAGACATGGAAAATGTCAAACTATTTAACCAAAAGTTAAATCAAAAAGATAAGGTTAATATAGTAACCTAAACCTATCTAAAACCTATTGGTCGAAATATTTTAGACCCATAACCACCTTATCCAAGAAATAAATCATTTTGGAGCTATTAAAAATCGAAAATTATTTTATTATAAAATAATATGTCAAGCATTTCCTAAAGTGACCCTTACCTCTCTTATAAAAGGGTACTTCCCCTTTTTTTAAAATCACACCTCCAAAGCCATATGAATCAGCCATGACCTTCCCAAATTTCCTCCCAAATTTCCTCTTTTCATCCTAGAGGCATTTATTTGTTCATAAAGTCATCCTAAGGATCCCTTTTGATCAAATCAAAAGAAGAACCCAAAAAGGAGGTAAATATTTCATCACCTATTTCAAGTTCTTTTCTTCTTCCACTTCCTCTTTCTTTGTTGTTTCCATTCTAAAATAATAACTATAGTATCTTCTATATATTTTTATGTTATTATAAAAATTTTACAGCCATATTCATTATTCTATCCATCATATGAATGACAAAGTCACCATACGTGTGTACGTACGACTTACCGTCACCGCATCGTGGTGTAGTTTGTTATTCAAACACTTCATTATTTGGATGGGTATACTAATGAGTATAACTAATGTAAATAATAAATATAACATGTTATTTATTATTTATATATGATATACCATCCAATTACATACTATTTCACCATCAATATAATGATATTGTCGCTCATGCATACGTACAGATTACCGTCTCCACAAATGCGATGAGATTTATACCCCATCGTAATCATTCAAGAATAATTTTAATTATATAATTAAAAATAATGTTTAATAACTTTATATTATTCTTTATATTAATAAAATAAATCCTATGTATAACAAACATGGATTACGTAACCGATCCTATAAAGGAAAATGGATCAGTTAACACACAAAATGATGATATTACTAAAATATTATTAACAAAGCAATATTATAGGATCATATATGATATAATATTTATGTATATAATTTTCGAATGATTTAATAACAATGATTTAACTATTATATAGGAGGTTAATTTACCCTCAATAAATGAAAAGTACAAGGTAAGGGTTAATTTCATAATCTCTTTATTATCTGAGGTTGTTTTTACATAAGTATCTACTGGGACCTCTTTATCATCCACATCCATTTTTTCTTAAAAATGTATTTCAAAACATTTTTAATATTTATTAGAAAATGGGTTAAAGTCATTTATATCCTTATTTGACCTTATATGTGTTGAAATGAATCTTTCCGTCATTTTCCAAACAAGGTACTTTATGACCTTTTCAACAAAATTAATGTAAGAATGTCTTTTTTTAACTTATAAGGAAGGTGGAGCTATTTTCGGCCGGTATAAAATTTTTGAAGCTTCCCTTACAATCTTATAAAAATATTTTCAAAATAAATGTTTTCTTTTATAATTATATGACTTTTAAATGATTTAAAAATAGAAATAGATATTTCTCTAAAAAAATTAATTTCATCTATGTCAACATCAATTTGATGGATTTTAAGCTTGTTTGAAGTTGATTTATTATGATAAAAATCTTCCATATTGTATTGAAGGTTTTGTGATATTATTGAATGTGGATGTGTTATTATTATACCATTCATGTTTTTTGGATAAATTATTGACATTTCTTATGCTAGTTTTAATACAAATGTTTAAGTTATGTTTAAACCTTTTCATATGAGGAATACATTGGACTTAGTAAGTGATGGGTGGATCCTGTTATAGCTCCTCAATGCATCGGTAGGTATCATGAGACAAACTAGTGCCTTGTCACAAGGACTTCACAAAATATTATTTGTAGTCTTGGCACAAGGCCTTAACTATGTGGTTATTAAGTCTACAATTATGCATTCGATCATTATGAAAGTGGATACTGATATTACATGTGATTATTTGAACAGTAGAATATCCATGTGAATAAATAAATGGAATTATTTGATTTTATCTTTTCCATATTATGTTTATGTTTAAGTTTAAAAGTCTTTTGTTTTATTCTTATACATTGTATAAAATGTTTATGCTTATTTATGAAAGTTTCTGCTATATTGTTATCCTTACTGAGCATCAGAGCTCACCCCTTTCTATGTTTTATTTTTCCCGGGATGTGAAGAAGTATTTTATGGTTGACCAGAAGGGATAGTCTAAGGATATAATTGTGTTAAAACGGGGACAAAATGTTGTTGATGTTTTAATTTCATGATGTAATGTAAAAGTTACGAATGTATCTCATACTTACAAGGCAACTAAACTGATTGGTATTTCGGTACATGATTCCTTGTATCATGTCAATGTTATGTAATAATGCACCAAATCTGGTGAACTGGTGTCAGGGCATTATAGTGGGTATCAGAGAAAGTTTTGTACAATCCTTGAAGCTAGATTTAGAAAAACTCTAATTAGATAACATTACCCTAAGATAGACTTTGAGGATTAGTATAGAAGAACTTCCTAGAATTTTGGTACTATAGAGATTTTGGGAGTTTTCCAAGCAATACATCCATTTCTGGATACGATCAGGTAGAGGCGGCACTGGCACAGATGTACCTAGGGGTAAAACCTGAAAACACCGCTTTGAGCTACACTCGAACAGGAACTGGTGCACGACAATGGTCCTTGCTACACTCTTGGTTAAGACACTCCCAGGGGATATTTTTAGGATAATTCTCATTTTATTTACAAACCATTATGAAGGGTTTATGAGTACATACCTCCTCAAAGAAAATATTTTTATTATTTTGGATTATATCCATAAACTGTTCAATTTATGTTTAGTGTTTTACAAGTTTGGAATTATTTATTGTGATTCATAAACTAATCTACTATATGCCATTGTCTAGAAATGGCACCAAGTGGAAGGAATGGAAACCGTGTTAATGAAAATAATCCATGTAGGGATTTCCCTCCTACTAAAGATAATTATAGTGGATTCGGTGATGCAACTGGTGTGGATCAGCTTATCACCATACTGGGAAAACTCACTCAAGTTATGAATAATAACCTCACCCGCATGAAGCACCCTAATCCACAATGTGGAGGATCAATTTTAGACCACTTCATGAGTTAATAACCACCAAAATTCAATAGGAGTACAAATATGTTAGTAACTGAGCAATGGATAAGTTCCTTAGAGAAAATATTTCATGCTTTGGGGAGTGGCGAGAGGGAAAAATATGTCATTACAGTTTATCACCTCACGGGAGATGAAAATCAATGGTGGTCATTAATTCAAAACACAAATGAAGATGAAGAAGTATCAAAAATGGAATGGAGGGAGTTTAATGTGATTTTCTTAGAAAAATACTTTCCTCGTGACCATCGAGTGGATATGGAAATACAATTTCTGAGTCTGAGGAAAAAGGAGGATGAGAATGTCGCACAGTATGAGGCTAACTTTACAAGGTTATCAAGGCATGATACAGATTATATAAATTACCCAAGGAGTAATATTAATCAATTATTTGATGGGTTAAAACCATTTTCCGGTTATCATTAGTCTCTAAATCCTTCTTATCATATGAAGATATTGTCTCATGTGCTATCAAGAGAGAAAAATAATTCTCTAAGTCTTACGACTTTTAAGTAAAGCAGGAGAAGAATAGATCTACTAAACACTATGGAAATGGAAATAATGGGAAGAAGGGAAAAGATGAATATCCATCTTATGGTAAATGTGGGAAGAAACACCCTGATACTGGCCTGAATGGAATGGAAGTTTGTTACAAGTGTGGTGAAAAAGGCCACCAAGCTCGTGATTGCAAGGCGAAGAAAGAGACTGTCAATGTTTAATGATACAATTTTATAGAAAAGGGTCATTATGAAAATTAATGTCCTAATCACCAAGTGAACATACCTCAGAAAAGGCCAAGGGAGCAAGCCCAAGATTATGCGATCACTACTGCAGAGGTTGAAGCTCCAAAAGACATGGTGGCGGGTAATTTAATGGTTTCCTCAAGTTTATCCAATGATTTATTTGATTCTATATCATCTAATTATTTTATATCTTCCCAGTTTGATACGAAAATTAGATATTTTCAATTTTACTTAATAAGGGAGTTGTCAGTCAAAATACATAAGGAAAGTATCATCGCAACAAAGTTTTATGAATCAATTCCCATTGGGGAATATAAATGTTCTTTATCTTCTGTTCTCATCATCATACCCATGATTGAATTTGATAAAATCCATTGAATTTATTGTCTTTCAGACCGTTATGTGAAAAATTATTGTAAGAATAAGGAGGTTACAATTTTCAATGATGATAAGAAGTACCTTATCTTTAGAGCAAAAATTTCACCATCTGATTCTTATCTAGATCCACCCCCAGTAGCTCTACTAAATTCAATTATTGGAGAGGATGAGAATGAAATAATTATGGGTGAGGAAAATAATTTTCCAATAGAGGATGTACGTATTGTGCAAAAATATGGTGATGTGTTTCCCAAGGATTTACCTGGACATCCTCCAAAACTAGAAATTGAGTATTCCATTGATTTAATTCCTGGTTCAAGGCCCATATTGAAGACCCCTTATAGAATGGAAACTGTGGAATTAGTTGAACTAAAGAAACAATAAGAGGAATTGAGTAATAAGGGATTTATTCTCCCTATTGTTTTTCTATGGGGATCCCCTATCCTTTTCATTAAGAAGAAAGATGGATCTATGAGGATGTTCATTAATAATAAGGAGATCAATGCTATAATAATAAAGGATAATTATCCCCTACCTGTAATTGAAGATTTATTCGACCAACATCATGGAGCTCGATATTTTTCAAATATTGACCTTCGATTTGGATATCATTAGTTGTGTATGAAGAAGGAAGGCATTCTGAAAACAGCATTTCGAACCAGGTACGGGCATTACGTGTTTATATTAATTCCTTTTGGATTGACTAATGCACCCTCTATCTTCATGTATCTAACGAATAGAGTTTTAAAGGAATATCTTAATGAATTTGTAGTTGTATTTGTTTATGATATCATGGTATACTCCAAAATCTACAAATATTATGAAAATAACTTGTACATTATTCTAAAAACCTTTATAAGAAATGAATTATATAAGAAGTTTAACAAGTGTGAATTATGTCTTTAAGAGATTTCTTTTCTTGTCCATATTGTCTCTAAGGATGGAATCTTTATTGATCCTTCAAAGACCAAGGCAATCCAAGAATGGCCAACACCAACGAGTATAACTGAGGTATGCGGCATTATTGTTTTAGTATGTTATTATCGGCGTTTTGTCTAGAATTTTTCCTGATTAGAAAACCCATTAACCAAGCTAACTCGTAAAGGGGTTAAATTTTTTTGACAAAAGAGTGTGAAGAATGTTTTGAAGAACTGAAGAGAAGATTAGTTAATTCTCTTATCTAGACTCTACCATTGAGAAATGATGGGTTTTTTATTTATAGTGATGAATCAAAGAAAGAACTTGGTTGTGTCCTTATACAAAATGATATAGCTATTGCATATGCATCACGGTAGCTAAAAATTCATGAGAAAAACTATCCCACTCATGATCTTGAGTTATCAGTTGTAATCTTTGTTCTAAAAATATGGAGACACTATCTCTATGGTGAAAAATGTGAGATTTATACTGATCACAAGAGTTTGAAATATATTTTCTCACAGAAATAAATCAACATGAGGCGAAGAAAATGTTTTGAACTACTCAAGGATTATGATTTCATAATACACTACCACCCAGTGAAGGAAAATAAGGTGGAAGATGATTTGAGCAGAAAGGATAATGGAGTTTTGAACAAGATGAGAGTTCAAAGGGATCCTATTATCATAAATATAATAAAGATGGATATGGGAGTAACCATGGAAGGTGAAACATCAATACTTTTTAAAATGGTTTCCAAACCATATTTACTAGAAGGGATAACAAGTTCTCAGACTAATGATTAGGAATTTTAAAAGAAAATTAAAGCTATGAATGATGGGTGATTGATCAAATTTGTATATAAGATGGAATTTTGAAATTTTGGAAGAGACTTTGTGTTCCCGATATACCTGATCTAAAAAGGGAATTGTTGTATGATTCTCATAGCTCTAATTTCTCTATACACCCTGGTAGCACTATTATGTATAGAGATTTGAAATAATATTTTTGGTGGGAAAACCTGAAGAGGGAGATTGCCAAATTTGTGTCAAGATGTATGGTTTGTCAACAAGTGAAAGATGGAAGAAAACATTCTAGAAGAGTCTTGCAACTTATTCCCATACCTTAGTGGAAATGGGATAATATTATGATAGAATTTGTAATAGGGCTACCAAAGACTCCTAGAAGGAATGATGCAATATCGGTCATCGTTGATTTTCTTACCAAGTCAGCACATTTTCTTGCTATAAGAGAAGATTTACCACTTAAACATCTGGAAGTACTATATATTAATGATGTTGTAAGACTCCATGGTGTGCCTTTATTGATTTTTTATGATTGTGATCCTCATTTTACATCAAGATTATGGAAAAGTCTTCAGAAGTCCCTGGATAGAGAACTTCATTTGAGAACTGCCTACCACCCTCAAACCGATGGAAAATTAGAACAGACTATTCAAACCTTAAAAGACATGTTGAGATATTTCTCACTTGTCTTTCAAGGTATGTGAGATCAATATTTACCTCTGGTATAATTTTCCTATAACAATATCTTCCATTAAAGTATTCAGATGGCACTATATGAAGCGTTATATAGAAAGAGATGTTGCACACCAACTTGTTGGGATGATGTTGGTGAAAGGGAACTCATAGGCCTAGAACTTATTGAGGAAATGATGGAAAAGGTGAATATTATCCAAACCCATGTCAAAGTAGCTCAAAGTAGGCAAACGAGGTATGTCGATAACCGAAAGAAGGATCTAGAATTTCAGGTAGGAGATCATTTTTTTTTTCTTGAAGGTGTCTTCATGGAAGGGTGTTATACGTTTCGGTAAGAAGGGTAAATTGAGTCCCAGGTAAATCGGACCTTTCAAAATTCTAGAATGAATTGGAGTTGTATTTTATCATTTATAAATGCCTCCAAGTCTTTCCAAAGTTCACGATGTGTTCCGCATATCATTATTGAGAAAATTCATGCTTGACCCAACGTATGTACTCACCTTTGAGGAAATTGAACTAGAACCTGATCTATTGTATTATTAAGATCCTATCAAAATTCTTGATACAAGAGAATAAGGGCTGAGAAACTGGACGACTCGTCTGGTAAAAGTTCTATGGAGAAACCATAAGATGGAAGAGGTAACATGGGAACCAAAGGAAATTATGATGAAGAACCACCCGAATCTTTTTTTGTGGTAGTATTATAGAAATTTTAAGGATGAAATTATTTGAAGTATGAAAGAATGTGACACCCCAAGATTCTATGGTATGTTTCCCTTGGAATAATGTGACAGCTTGCATTGTACACAACTTCGAGATTCTAACACATCGCAACCAAATCAAACTAGCTGTTAAGAATAGTAATACCTAATTTTTGAAATTTTATAAATTTTATTTTTCAAAATGGACTTCATTTTTGAATTTGGAATATCAAAATTAGCATAGGGTCAATTTTTTGTATTTTTCTAAAAACATTCAATTTTTGATGAATAGTGAAAAACAATGAGTTATTGGTTGAAACCGACTTTATATTTAAATAATTATTTATTTTAGGTCCAAAAAGATACATAATACCTATATAAGTTCAATGTAATTCAATGGAGTCATTTTATAATATGTTTAGATATATAAAAATTTACTGAACTTTTTACCGTCTTTTACCCACCTCCTAGAAGAATTTGAAAATTTGCATAAAACTTAAATTTACCACTTATGTGAGTTGAATTTCAGAAATATTAGAGACATGGTTAATATCATTCTGTAAAATTTTGGTTCCATAAGATTAAAATATTTTTTGATGAATAGTTACTTTTGACTTTTATTTATCACGGTTAAAAGTAAATAGGGTAATTAATGGTAAAAATAATATCATAATTACCATAAAACATGTCCTAAATCTATTGGATAAGTGTAATTCGATCAAACAACCTTAGTAATAAAATATGATCCTCTTTAGTCCACTTGGATTAGATTAGTACATTTATTATTATTTTATTTAAAGAAGAGTTAAAAGAGTTAAATTCAATGTTTAATAACTAAACCATTTTTAATACTGGGTTACACACAATATAAATTTTACTATAAACATTCATTAGAAATAAAAAACTATTTCCTAAATTATGGTATTTTATTTATAATTTTTATACATTAAATAATTTAATTTATTTATGACACAATGATGATGCAGTAATTACCTTATTAATGAAAGATTAATATAATTGATATTATAAATATCCAAAAAAATGTAATTTGAGACTTTTGAAAAATTAAAATACTTTATATGTTAATATAAAATGTTAGGGTTGATTAAATATTTTTTTTATGAAGTAATAATGTTTTTATAGTTTTCACAAAAACCAAATACTAAATAGTGTCAAAATTGACATAATTGAGTTTTTAAAACAAATACTATATTATTAATTGATATAATATTCATAAAAATTAAATATTCGTACAAATGACTTATATAATGTTATATATATTAATAATTAATCACTTGGGGTTCTCTTGGAAGTTTATAGTATGTTTATTAACCATATAATATAAAAATACAAAGAGACATGGTAAATGTCAAACTATTTAACTAAAAGTTAAATTTAAATAATATGATTAATATAGTGACATAAACCTATCTAAAACCTATTGGTTGGAAGTTTTTCGACACCTCCCCACCTTATCCACGAAATAAATTATTTTGGATCTATTATAACCCAAAAATGATTTTATTATAAAATAATTTTTCAATATTTTCCTAAAGTGACCCTCATCTCTCTTATAAAAGGGTACTTACCCTTCTCTCAAACTCACACCACCAAAGCCATTTTTCTTGGCCAAACTCTGCCCAAATATCCTCCCAACATTCCTACCTTTATCCTAGAGGCCTTCCTTTGTTCATAAATCCATCCTAAGTATCCCTTTTGATCAAATAAAAAGGAAGAACCCGAAGAAGAGGTAAATATTTCATGACCTCTTTCAAGTTCTTTTCTTCTTCCACTTCCTCTTTCTTTATTGTTTCCATTATAAAATAATATCTCCAGTATCTTATATATACTATTATGTTATTATAAAAATGGTACAAACATATTCATTATTTTATCTATCATATGAATGACAAAGTCACCATACATGCATACGTACGGCTTACCGTCTCCACATCATGGTGTAGTTTGTTATTCAATTATTTCATTATTTGGATGGGTATAATAATGAGTATAACTAATTTAAATAATAAATATAACATGTTATTTATTTTTTATATATGATATACCATCCAATTACATATTATTTTTCCATCAATATAATGATACTGTCGCTCGTGCATATGTACGGATTACCATCTCCACAAATGCGATGAGATTCATTCCCCATCATAATCATTCAAGAATAATTTTCATTTTATTATTAAAAATAATGTTTAAGAACATAATATAATTATTTATATGAATAAAATACTTCTTATCCATAATAAATATGGATTATGTAACTGATCATATAAAGGAAAACTGATCAGTTAAATCTTGAAACAATGATATTACTAAAATATTATTAACAATGCAATATTTTAGGATCATATCTGATATAATATTTATTTTTATAGTTTTTTTATAATTTAATAACAATTATTTAACTATTATACATGAGTTTTACATACCCTCTACCAAGTAAAAGTACAAGGTAAGTGGTAATTTTACAATCTCTTTATTATCCAAGGTTGTTTTTATGTAAGTATCTACTGGGACCTCTTTATCATCCACATCTGTGTTTTCTTAAAAATTTATTTCAAAACATTTTTACTATTTACTAGGGAATGTTTTAAAGTCATTTATACCCTTATTTGACCTTATATTTTTTGAAAGGAATCTTTCCGTCGTTTTCTAAACAAGGTACTTTATGACATTTTCAACAAAATTAATGTAAGAATGTATTTTTTTAACTTATATGACGAGTGCGGATATTTTCCACCGTTATAACATCATCAAAGCTTCCCTTACAAGATTATAAGAATATTTTCAAAATAAATGTTTTCTTTTATAATTATATTACTTTAAAATTATTTCAAAATAGAAATAGATATTTCTCTAAAAAAATTGATTTCATCTATGTCAACATACTTTTGATGGATTTTAAGCTTGTTTGAAGTTGATTTATTATGATACAAATCTTCCATATTGTATTGAAGGTTTTGTGATAAGTTTGACTATGGATGTGTTATTATTATACCACTCATGGTTTATGGATAAAGTATTGACATTTCGTATGCTAGTTTTAATACAAATATTTATGTTATGGTTAAGCCTTTTCAAATGAGGAATGCATTGGACTAAGTAAGTGACGGGTGGAGCCCACTATAGCTCCTCGATGCATCGGTAGGTATCATGAGACAAAATAGTGTCTTGTAACAAGGCCTTGACAAAATCTTATTTGTAGTCTTAGAATAAGGCCTTGACTATGTGGTTATGAAGTCTGGCATTATTCATTCCATCATTATGAAAGTGGCTATTGATATTGCATGAGATTATTCGACTAGTAGAATATCCATTTGAATAAGTAAATGGAATTATTTTATTTTATATTTTCCATATTATGCTGAAGTTTATGTTTAAAAGTGTTTTTTAGTCTTATACATTTCCTTAAATGTTTATGCTTATTTATGAAAGTTTCTGCTATATTGTTATCCTTACTAAGCATCTGAGCTCACCCCTTTCTATGTTTTATTTTTTACAGGATGTGTAGAAGTATTTTATGGTTGACCTATAGGGATTGGATAAGGATATAAGTGTGTTAAAAAGGTGAAAAAAAAAATTAATGTTTTTATTTCATTATGTAATGTAAAACTTATGAATGTATCTGATCCATCCAAGGCTATTAAACTGATTGATCTTTCGGGACATGATTCCTTGTATCATGCCAATGTTATATAATAATGCAACAACTCTGGGTAATTGGGGTTGGGGCATTACAAGATCTGGATTTTGGATTTTTCATTGCTAATTTTCTTTCTTTTGGTATTTTTCATCATATTTTTTCTTGTACTTTGTTTTAGTTATTTTGAACATGCATGTGGGAATGAATTTTGGGCTTTACTTTTACCATCAGTTTTTTTGGAGTTGTTTGGGATTTAAAAACTTTTTACTTGGTAATGTTCTATAAAAAATGGTAGTTCCTTCCATATTATAGGATATTTTATACCCTTGTTTCTATATGCCACACTAGGGCCTATTGATGGTGGGACTCAGGGGGGTCATTATCAGTCCTTTAACTTGAAGAAGGAAGGGTCTGACAGTTTGTTGTCCCTTCCCTCATCATGGTTAATGTGGTTCATGGAATTATAACACCCTAGATACACATTTTTGTGTATATAAACCTTTTCTCATATGAAGTCGGAGAAGAAATGGTTCCATAGGGTGGAGGTGGGTTTGTTCATTAGCAAGGTGTGAGAGTTTGGTGGTGACTACATGTCATCTGACGATGGAATGTCACTTTACTTGGGTGCCAGAATTTTGTTTTTGTTTTTTCAACCTATATTTACCATTTATTATTATATTATATAGAATCGGTGTACTGTTATAAATACATAGTCTTTTAAATGACATATTAGTTTTGAATTCTTGTAGTGAATCCACTCTGAACAATATTTTTAGATGATTATGAACTTGTTGCTAGACAGTGGAGATCAAGAATTCCCACGGTCCATGTTATGTATGAATCACATTCCATGATAGTTAGGTGATTTTGGTTGGTTCATCAAATTAAACCATTATAATAAATTAGATACTTTATTAATAATTCAAATAATTTGGGGCTACATACATGCTTATTGTGAAACATAGATTCCATGACTAAGTGCATGACGCGTCATCCTTTGATAAACCTGACTATATATACATGATATTACTGGAATGTGCATTCACTTTCAAATGAATGATTATGTATTGGGTGATAACTAGAAATACATGACATTCTATATTCATGTCTCATGAATAAAATAAATAAGTATGCTTATTAATTTAATGTTGAGAAAAAAATAAAGTTTCATTCACACATATAATCTTGAGATAAATACAATGAAAGTAACATACATGCAAGGATTTTATTAGTTCATGTAATTTCCAAAATCATAAATATCCAATACACATATGAAATTATGAGTCCACTACATATATTATTATTTAAATTCTTTACAACATTTTTTACAATATAAAATGCATTTAATTAAGAATCTATGAGTGAAGTTATTTCCAAACTGTATATGAGCGCTCAATTACATAATGTATTTAAATAAGGAGAATATTATATTTTGATTATTCAAAATACCAAATTAAAGTAAATGGTTGAGTCTTAAACTAATTTAAAATCATAATAACATGAATATTTGATGATTGAAGAAGAAAAAATAGATCCTACAAATAATTCTTGGATATTAAATATGAAATAAAATCCAGGAAATTATGAAAATAATATTCAGAATAATATTATTTTATTATTAAAATAGTTTTTAGGAGTTTAACAATATTCAAAACATGTGAGATAATATTAATAACTTCCAAAAAAATTAATTGATTTCTGAGAACCAGATTCTACATAATTTCAAAGAGAGAGAATGTGTAATTTTTTTTGTAATTCTATAATAATGTGATCATAAGTTTCAAATTATTCTAATAGATATAATAAATAGATCAATTGTGATCTTGAGATAATTAAAAGTACAATATATATGATCCTGGCATCTATTGAAGATCTTGAAGAGCCTTACATCGAGTAGATCAGTTAATCCATTTTGTTCATGTAGAGAGTTTCTAGTCCAACAGATCTATTCATGTTTGTTCTTGAAGGGAACTATAAGTTGATCAAGATAAAAATTAATTTTTTCACTAGGGTTTCTATCCATTTTCTAGATTATTTTGATTAGTGTTTCTAACTATGCATTGGATAATTTAAATTGGGATGTGTAATGAATTATTTGATAATTGTAACTGGGGTGTCTAATTTGTATGAACATGTGTCTATAGTGGAGAAATAATGTTGGGTAATCTAACAATAATTTAAAAGAGAATTATTTTATGTTGAAACTAGTAAATAATATTTTTTGTACCCTTATATATTATAACAACACAATAGGTGAGGTTGTGAGATATTATTTGATTTATTGTTAATAGAAAATGATTAAGAGGTTGTATCAGAAGGAAACCAATTTTTGAAATAATTTACCACTAATTCCTCCCTTCCCCCCATGGTACTTAACTAGTCATTGGGATCTACAGAAATAGTAAAAGGACATTCTTTAATAAATATTTTTAAATATAAGAATATAAATCATATTATATCATTCGATTTTATGGTGGATTAATTTTCTCAATGAATTCCCACTAGAGAATCATCTTAGGACCGAAGAGACATCACCCAAGAACACTTTAAAAAATGGTGATCCAATCTTCCTACTACCTCTCATGAACAATATAATATGATAATAATATTTTATCATTAAATTTATTCTATTAATAATCAATGATGAGTGACTTAAGGTAATTAACACTTCAATGTGAACCCTCATAGTCCAATTAGCGACACACAGAGGTTCATGGATCATGTGTAGATATTTATAGAAGGATTATTCATAGGATATTTCAATGAAATAATATAATGGAAAGAAGTTAACTTGGAATTGGTAACATGGAATTAAATCTAGAGAAATGAATTTATTAATTATAAATTTACTATAAATTATATGTGAAAATTTCCTCTCTCAAATAATTTTGTGTCCTTTTTTTCAAATTTGAGGATTTATTCAATGAAATCAATGAAACATGTCATTGTTCATGGGTTCATCCAATTTTCCTATATCCATAAACCTTCACAAATTTGGATATACCTTATGGTTGTTTGTATTTTGTCATCTGGATTTAGATGTAGATCCCTCAGTAGCTATATATTTCCCCCTTATTATACATTCAATCAAGATCATTTATGAGTGTTTAATGGAATATATTTATGTTAGGTAACCTCCCAGTCCCCAATTTTTTCTTTTTACATGTCTTTTTATAATTTTGGTTCACTCGACTAGGGTTTTGGGAGAAAATTTCACTATAGATTAGTAGAATCATTCTGATTCATGGGGATTTCATGTGTGGTTTATTGAGGAGGTCATGAGAGTAAGTATTCATGTTTCCAATCATCAATTGAGTAAAGTTATATTGACCAATATATTTATGAAGGTTTTAGGGTGAAGATTTTCATTTATTCTAGTTTCCAATATGTGTCATTTCTATAACATAAAACTATATGTGTTTCAGGCACTAAATGAACCAGGCTGATTATAAATTTGGTATCATTACATTACCCTGTGATTCAATGTCAGTTATTTTTATTGGAATCATAGTTTTAATAGTTTTTTAAATTTTATTGTGTTTTTGTTCACAATATAGGTTATAATAGACTAATATGTGGTTAGTGAAAGCTTGGGATCAATGATGGAAATTTAATTGAGGAAGTAATCATTTATATTATTGAGTATCTTGGTATTTTAATGATTTTATATTCATGTATGATATTATATTACTTACCTAGATTAAGGTATGACCTGTGTTATTTTAACACAAAAAAATTAGATATATTATTTTTGTTATAATAGTTAAAAAGGACCACATTTCTAATTAAATGGTTTGATGGTGGTTCCCTAATCAAATGAGTGACAATGTCCCTATTTATGAATTTTTTATAGGTGCATGTTAGATTTTAAAATAAAATATATATATATATATATATATATTAGAAAGGTATTTAGGTTTTAAGATTAATTTCAATGGAAATTTGGTGATTTAAAAAAAGGGGTTTTAAATGTAATTTAAATTTTTTTGGGTTTTTTGAATTCTTTTTTATTATAATTTTAGCTAATGGACTATCATGATTAATGTGGAATGTGATTATTTTTTTAAATTGATTAAATATGGGTATTTAGACTCATGTTTTAAAGGGATTTCATAATGGAATGGTATGGAGTTTCATGGTCCTTTTTACACTTTTTATGGAATTATAAATTGTAAAAAAATTACCTATACTTTGAACCTATTATGGATTATTTTAATGATATTTTGTTACATGATGATGAAAGATTTTTTTATGATTTGCTTCATGTTGTATCAATATTTCTATGATGAACTAGAGTGATGTTTCTAGACCATATGGGTATATATTAGTAAAAGGACTTGAAAACTATAGAACCATGTTCAGTTCCATGAGGAGTGTTAAGGATATCCTCTTGGTTATTGTAGTCCTTAAGTAATATGATCAGGATCAGTCAATGATGAGATGACTAAGTGGTTTGGGTTATGTGTTTTGGTGATGGTTTATTTAATTTTTGAAGGTGTTAAGAAAATTAACATGGTTCCTGTCGGTAATGATATGATTATAATAAGGGATTATCTAGGGGATTTCATTATGCTGTTGTTTATGTGTTTTGATTGTTTCTTATATATTGGGTGATGGAATGATATAATTGAATGATGGAACCACTTTGAGTGAGAATCTTATAGCATAGTCCACCTTGAGTGAAAAGGTTTAATCCAAGATGTGTTATCCATTTGATGAGTCTAATATATGTGATGGAAATATGTATAACATCCCTTTGAGTGGGAATACTCTAGAAGGGTTGATATTCAATGAGATGGTACATTCTCTGATGTGATGTGTGATGCAATCGGTGGTTGTAGGTGTGCAAGACATCCTTGAGTGGGAATGTTGAGATCCATGATAGATATATATTACTAACATTGAGTGGAAATCTATGGTCGGGATGAGTAATTATCCAATAGTGAAAAGTTTTTGTTAGAGACATGTCTTGAATTATGGTGGTGGTCTCCCCTGTGTATGTAGATAAGGATCAATGCTTGAGACGATATTAGAATATAGTGTTGGGCCCTATAAAAAGTAAGAGGTTAGTTGTCAAAATTTGACAGGACACCCTAACCTGTATCATTGAATATGGTTTAGTATTTTTTTTATTTGAATAATCCATTCCAACTATGATTGGTCTAATTAGGGTTATTTAGTATTTGTGGTGTCTTGGTTAACACCTGATGACCCGATGTGGATGTATTTATGTGAATTTGGTGCAATTTTTTTAGGTAGGTTTGATTCATAGTCATTACTTGACGCCTAATATTATATATTTTGTACACATAAATTTGATCCCAACACTGGGTATTTCTATGTTGAGGTGACCCTATAATAATATACATATATATTACCTCATTTTAGATAAATATTCATTAAATACAAAGAATAATTCACTCCCATTAACCAAAATGGTTTGGTTTATTTATCGACATGATATATAATCATATTATTTATAAAAAATCATCAAAAAACCCAAAAATAGTCTTCACACATGGATTTCTTATAAAAAATGTGGGCATGGGTATGCATTAAAGGTAAACATAGGAGATTGAAAAATATCATAAGTGAGAATAATATGAGAATAAGTGTATGATAACATGATAATAACATGAAATATTCATAACCATTAATTAGTTAATCATAAATCATGTGTCATGAAATAAGGATTTGGTATAATAAAAGACATGAGTAATAAGATACTTGAAACATAAATAATAAATCACGAGCCATTAGAATATAACATAATTATAATAACATAGAATAAGAGTGTTCTAAAAACATAATAACATAAATTAATTTCATTTTTCATGGATCAGTACCAAGACTATAATAATGGAAAGAGTCCTTGGTATATTTTTTCACTTGACACTCCCTTTAACCCTTAGTGGGGATAGTCTGTTAGTGGATTAAACACACTCCCTAGTCACATATATATTATCTCATGAGATTTAAATCTTTGACTAATGAATTACAGACCTATGTAATCCCAGTACCACCCATCACATAATTAAAACCATATATATTTGTTTCATAGGAACATAAAACATTCATCATTTCATCAGAGATTAAATAACTCATGAAATGAAATTGGTTTCTTGAAAACATCTGCAAAGTATGATCATATACTATCAATAGACTGAAGATGGCTATTATAATTATATCATATCAATAATTAATCATTAGAAAAAGAGACATTAACATAGATTAAAATACATTAATAATATTATTATAAAATTTCATTGAAAAAAATGAATAATGATATCCTTTTCCTTTGATACCTTTTTATGGAAAAACTAAAAAAATTCCAAATAATTATAAAGAAATGTTATTTAAAAAACCATGGAATTTTATAATGGAAGATTATTATTTATTAAAATAAATTTTATTGGTAAACTATTTATATTCCATAATTTTAATAATAGAACATTCTTTTCACACTTATAATGAAAGTCAAAATTAAGCTGTAATGAAAAAGATATAAGAATATTCCATTAGAATATATTTTTTATAGTAAAAGATAATATAAAGGGTACTTTAGTAATAATTTATTTCCTTATAATTACATAAATAAGGAATTTTCATGAATATGTACCTGGAGCATAATGATTCCTGAAAGAAAAGAATAGATAAGGGCAGTTTCACTTATAATATTTCTTTTAGTTTATTCGAGTACCAAAGAGAGGTAAAATGGAATCAATACATGAAAACTCAATAAATTACTAGAGTTAAAGAAAATATATGGGATTTAGGAAGGAAATAGAATATAATTCCAACAATTAAAATTGAAAATTAAACTCCAATTCATAGTTATATTGTCCAATATACCCATACTAAAGACTGATTCATGGTCAGACATTCTCTATCATCTTATATAATAAATTTAAATTTATTATAAATATATATTAGAGACATATTTTAATTTATCTTAATATATAAAATTATCTTATAAGGGTTTAATATCGATTTTTAATTAAAAATTAATTATTTTAATTAAATGGGATTACAAGAAACCAAACCACACACAAACCCAAGTACTTAAGTGGGTCAAGCCTTATCCCTCCCCATAATGAATGAAAAAAAAACACCAGAATTGTATCAATACATATGATGACCTAATGTCCCATTGACCCAATTAAAATTAAATGGAATAGAAGCTTGGTGGGTCAAAGGCCTATCATATGGCATAATGTCCCAATGGAGTAGTCTGCATCATGTTGTGTCACCCATTGAATACCTTGGGTCCCCATTCTAGTAGTCATTGAATTATGTCCCCAATATGAATTATACATCACCCCTACCAATAATTGATGATTCATTCTACCCTCTTACACACCAAGGTTAGGAACCCCACAAACCCCAACAACCATGTGGGAAGATGGCCTGATGATAGGTTCAAACACACCCATATATCTTTTGCGTCACCCAATCAGTGATGCCTTATGTGGAACCATACTGCATCACCTTCATATCAGGAATCATAATCTAATTATTCACACTACATGATATTCACCAACATAGAACCATCCATCCCACATTGAAAATCCATTAGGATGGGTGGTTGGTTGATAGGAAACCACACACCCATTAATCATTCACGATTTCCCACCCAACAACACATGCTTGTTTCCATACTACACTATATACATACTAAATTAAGCTATTTTTTCTATCCCTCAATAACACATACTATATTAAAATGGTGTCCTAAAGTCCTTTTGGCCCAATTTCCAAGTGGTTTCTAAAATTCTATTGCTAACCTGAAGGCACTGTTGCCCATATTCCGAAAACTACAACACAAAAGACCAATTTAGGTGAATAGTTTCACTTTTATAGTACCATTAAAATACATGATACAATACTACTATATTAAATTTTTATATAATCCCCCACTCTAATCTCAACATTAATCTCTAATATTGATTGATAGGGTGTTAACGGTTCCATTTTATCATGAATGTTCTGGTTCAGTGGATCTCATCCATTTAACTTGGTTATGGTTTCATTACCTCCATAATTTTAAATAATATTTTTAAACAAATATTTTGATATATATATGGAGTTTTTTGGTAAATTCATGAAACTCATAGTAACAGTTTACATGGAAATCTTAAAAATCATAATTTTCATGAATTTAAATTATGTAACATAATTGATTTTATTAGTGATGAAATATATATATATATATATATATATATATATATCACCATTCCAAAAAATTAATTAAATTATTTTAAATTAAATATTATTACATAATATTATCTGTATCTATAATTATGTAATCACTCAAGATGATGGTAAAATTGTTTAAAACAAGAGCATGTTATAACATCTGAATGAGTAATAACATACTATTTCAAAAACATAATCACTTTTATAGAAGAAAAATCAGGTTATAAATATCATATTTCTTCATTAAATAGATTTTGAAATCTATACATATATTTATTAAATGGAAAATGGAATCCATCATTCAAGGATACACTAGTCTTTATGTAATCTTAGGTGACATTTTTATTTCCCAATGAATAAATGGAATGTATTTAATGGTTGTTCCATAAACATAATAACATTTATATATAATATTGATTCTAATTTAAATTTGTTTGTATGATTAAAATATATAATTATGAGGTTGAAGAAGTAAAAAAAATGAATGAACACAATTAAAATAATTACCTCTTATATTGACATCCTCCTTCGAATCATGCCTTATGTCTTCCTAGATTAGTCTTTTTTGAGACCAAGACAACTAGGATATGGGAATGAGATTTGGAATGGTATTTTTATTTTTATTTCTATGGATATAGTATTTAGTTTTTGTGGATAAGTGGGGTGGACGTGAAGGGTTAATTTTGTATGTGAGAGGGGTTGAACATTTATTGAATATTTATATCTTTTAAATATAATAAACGTCACACATAAAGAAAGTGTATCTATTTCAAAAAAATTTAAATGATAATATGAGGTTGTTTCAAAATAAAATTATCTAATAAAATAAAAATAAATCATTTTTCCTATATGATGATTTATCCCTTATTATGTCCTCTTTTATCCCATTCTGGCCACTATCTTGGTAGTCAACTTGTAACATGGTGACATATTTTTATGTCATAAAATTAAATTAAAGTTATTAAAAAATATTATATGATGATTCCAAATTATAAACCAATTTAATAATGTTAAATTTATAAAAAAAAACTAAAAATTAATTTTAATGTATGTACACACTATAACAACTCATGGATTTATGATATAATTATTTTAAAATAAATTCAATCTCTTCTATATCTTTTGAAACATGCAAGCCTGAGTCTAATTAAAATGATACATAGTATAATTTTATAACATAGATAATAAATTAGTGGTTATGAAAATGGATTTCTTGATATTTAAAATTATATATTTTAAACATGTATATATTAAATTATATGGTTATTTATATATTATAAATAAGAATAGAAATCATTGGAAAGGAAAAAAATATTTTCAAAAAAAAAGCTATGTTTTCCTAAAGAGCAGTTTTGTTACGTTTTGAGAACTAATTTTAAAATTAATTTTAATCGATTATATAAAATATATTTGAAAAAAAAGTAACTTAATTTGTTAATTCATCATATCAACATAGGGGGATTTTTATATATTTTTATGAAAAGAAGGATTTTTCATTGAATATTGAAAAATACTGGGGTTTTTAACTACCTTTTTGTATATATTATTTACAATGTTAAAATATATTTTAAATTGGTTTTTCTATAATTTTAGATCAATTATATTACAATTTAACTAATTTGAATCATTTTTATCAATTTTAATACCAATTTTAATTTAAAAAAATCAAACTTATGAGAAATATTGAATGGAAAACTACCTTTTCATTACATCTATGGGTTTTATTTTAAATTGAATTCAGAAAATTATATGAATTTCATTTGGAAAAATAAAATACATATTTTAAATCATAATAATTATTTTTATCTAAAAATTTTGTCTTAATTTTTTACCATAATCTATAGTGAAAATAGAAAAAATTAATTACTTTGGCTAAGATAAAAACTGATTAAATTGGGTGTTAAACAAACAAATAATGATTAAAATGACATAAATAATTTTCCAGTTCCTATTATGTAGAAATATTTCAACCCTCTATTCCATAAGGTTCTATAATTATCTATTTTTGAAAATATAATTTCAAATAATGATTACTAATAATTCATTTCTAATATTTAATGTGCATATTCTCCCCCACTTATAAAATGTGACCCACTATCCTCCCATCTTAACACATTAAAATACAATTTTTTCATGAATTAAATAACAAAATATCTTCCATAAATCCCTCCCACATTTTGAAGGCCTTATTGTGATTATGAAACCCTCTTAATATTTTTTTTGGTATTAACCTAATGAGGATCACTGAAGAAGAGGTTAAATTCTTAAACTTGAATTTTGTGACCACTGCCTCCAAAACCAATGTAGTTCATTTTTCATCACTACCACTAAAAGATAGATATGATGATTTATTTAATATATTTATATCATTTTTATGAAATTATTAATATAATTTTTTAGTAATAATATCACAGATTTATTCTTAAGTTTCATTCTACGAAAATAAGATAGTGTAGCTCGGGTGTACGGCGGACTACCGCCTTGCGAAGCGATGTGAATCGTTTGTCTCTTAATCATTACATGGAAGTTAATAATGATATATGTGATATATAATAATTTATAATTATAAGGCCCCAGCCTTAAACCTTAATTAATCTTGAGTTATTACAAGATTACACATTGAGGATCTTTTCAGGTTTATAGTTTTAGAGAATTAGATCATGAAACTTGCATTACATTCCACATTTAAACAAAGTGGTTAAATAAAAGATAGTATTCATTCTTCCCATCAACGGAAACATATTTAAAATATAACACAGATTCTTTCTTGACACATCCTTGACACTATCATCACATCATGTACCTTTCCCTTGACCTGTGAAAAACATTTAAAAAACTTGGGATGAGCATAAAAATCTCAGTAAGAGTTATAAAAATATGGAAAGGAAACATGAGTTCATATATACATTAGAATGAAATCACACTTTACCCATAAAACATAGGCATACCAAATCATGAATAAATCATAGAAAACATAAGACATAAAGGTAACTTGAGGCATTCATAACATTCTTACATAGGGAGTAACCCTCTTGGTTACGTTTGGAATACCCATCACAGTATATTCCCTAAATCTCTTCGAAGAAACCTTAACGTTTCACTCTTTCGCGTTACCCAATGAATTGGAGAGCTATATCAGGCTCACCCGCCCTTAGTTTATCACGGAACCACCCGTTTTCATAACAATGACCAAGAATCATAACATAAATGTATCACATAAAACATGCATAAAGGAAACATAACATTTCCACATTTCAATCACAATATAACATTTTAGTATATTGAAATAATGAATCCATTCAAAAAGAAACCATTTCCAAAACCCTTTAAAACATTTAATAAAGAGATTTTTGAATCAAAGTGTCCCATACCACCTTGAAGCTTAAAATTTTAAACCATTAATATCCATATAAATAAATCCTTAAAACCATTTTGAAAACATGGATATTAATAAGAACAAATAATTAAGACATTTAAAACGATATTTTGGTTAAAGGGGTTTTACCAAAATTAGAGACACTTGAATACAATAATTGAGGAATAACATTTAGTCATAACTTTATAATATCATGAGAATAAATGGATTCATGATATAATACTCCAAAGGACAGTATATACACCATATAAGAGTGAATTGGTGCATAACAACAATGAACCCTCAATAGAAATGTCAAATGTGATGAAATCCCTTATAAAGAAGGTATCCTTAAATTAAGGACAAATCAATCTCAAAAATATGTGTGAAAAATATAAATACACCCAATATAAGTGGATATTAAGTGTAAAACAATAAAAGGTCATTCACACATATTCAATGGATGACATATTCAATGACTACATGTTGAACCCAAAGAAATCGAAATTGGGTTAAAAAGTTCCCTTGACAGCCTAACGGCATCACATCAAAATGAGTTGCTGAGAGATAAAAAGTGTATCTCATCACTTGGACATAAAATTTACATAAATAAGGATATATTAGAACATATCCCAACATAACAATATGTAAATTAAAAGACCCAACAAAAGAAGTCTTTTAAAAAAGAGGAGGGTGAAAGGTTCCCTTACCGACTTGGGTATCTTTCAAAACATACACCTCGTGAAAGAAGGACAATAAAAAATTGATTTAAATACTCAAAAAAGAAAGTATATTACAAAATGAGTAAAATAATGGCAGTAAATACACCACTCAAAGGAAATTGTGGCAAATGTAGCATAAATCTCACGGGAATAAAAGTGAGATGAAAAATCCCTTACGAAAAATTCGGCAGCCTAACGGTGCCACTCAAAACTTCCAAAATGGATTAATGAGAGTAAATAGGGTCTATCATCATATGAACATAATAAGTACAGTAGGAGTAATATAAAATAACATCCCAATCATAAGAAAGATGAGCTTAGAAGGAATGACATAAAAGAGTGTACTTAAAAAGAAAGAGAGGAGTAGGATCCCTTACCTCGGGTCCGACTTGACTCGATCGTTCTTTAATCTCCTGAATAATAAACTTGAGTTAATTTATACTTCCTTAAGAACCTTTTTGAAAGTTCATTATTCCTTTTATATCACTTATTACCATGTCATAAACATTATGTAATCATTTAAGTTAATAATATTTGTTTTGCCGATATTTGGTTCTTAAGTCGAAAGTGGACTTCTTACAATTACATGTTGTTTGTGTGGCCAAATTTTTATTATATCCAGAATTGTATTCATGATGTAGATATCATATATGTCATATATATCCAGTAAATTCATGCATTTATAACATTACATAATCATTTATAGGTAAGAAATGAAATGCACCGTTCATGGAGACGGTAAGCCGTACGTACGCATGAACGATACTTTCATTTCTATTTCGTATTTTATAGAATGGAATAATAATTATATAAAGTTATATTATAATTCCAGTATAATATCATATATAATATCATAGTTTCATCCTTTATACGTCCCATATATGGTATTTAACGAATCAAATCACTTTGAGGGGGCGGTAGTCCGCACTTCCTTAAATAAAGATATCGCGTTTACCCATAATGGAAACCATAAAGGTATTCCCAAAATGAAAAAAAACAGAAGCTTAAGGAAAAAATAAACATATTATATATCATATATAAAAATAGTGACATCATAATGGCCACCTTTGAAGGTGTTAAATGAGTATTGAACAATCATCGTTTCGGGAGGCAGAATTTCGCCATCCACAGAAACCGTATGTTCTTTAACCATTTGATGTAGTTTTGTAAGAGTGTAGCTCGAATAAATATTAGAAAAACATCCTAGTATATTTAAGATACTGGTTTTGTTACAAAATAAGTAAATAAAAAGAGTTTAGGGGGTTGGAGAAGCCAAATAAAACTAATGAACATGAGAGAATGAATTACCTTTAAAAGTGTAACTCCTTTTGATTTGAGCCTAAAGGATTCCTTTGAAAGGATTATGTCCAAAGTGAATCCTCTAGGATGAGGAGTGGGATTTGGAGAGATTAAATGGGCAGGGTTTGGCCGAGCCAAAGGCTTGAGGAGTGTGTGAAATGAGGTAGAGGTGGGGGCCTTTTATAAGAGGAGAGGAGGGGCACTTTTGGAAAGTAAGAAATATTACTTTATTTGAAAATGTGTTTCGGTTTTAAAAGGTCCCACATTGATATAATTCGTGGATAAGGTGATAAGGGTTATAAATACACCCATCCAATAAGTTTTGGACATGTGTAGGTCATAGATTTTACATTATCTTCTCATTTTATTTAAATCGTCAGATAATGATGTCATCGCTGCATCATTATGATATCATAAATAATTTAATTTATTTAATGTATAAAAATTATAAAAAAATTACTATGATGTAGGAAATATTTTTATATTTCTAATGACTATTTATAATAAAAAAATCTGACTTGTATAACCCCACTTATAAATTGTTTTAGTAAAACATATCATGTTTGTGTCATTTTTACTTTTACATTAAATAAAAAGTTATTTATGTCATTTCCCAACCAAAGTGGCTCCATGGGGTCCCCAAGTTGACCCATGTCTTTTCTTGGTCGGCCATAACACATCCAATGAGGTTAGTACATGTTTCAAGTTCATTTCATATTATTAAAACATTATTTTTACCTTAAACTACACTAATTACCTCTAATCGTGATTAAAAACTTAATAAGTTACTATTCACCAAAAAATTATTTTTATCCCACTGAACCACATTTTACTTCTTAATGAAAACCATGTATGTCGGATTTTTGAAATTCAAAACACAATGGTGGAAAAATTTCATTTAAACGGAAAATCAGTTTTTATAAGTACCACTTAGTGGTTTCACTATTCATCAAAAATTGAAGTTTTTCATAAAATTACCAAAAATTCACCCTAAGCTATTTTTGATATTCTGAATTCAAAAATGAAGTCTATTTTAAAAAATTCAAAACATATAAGTCACATTAATTAATTTAATAATTAATTCCCGCTGTCAGAGAAAATAGCGTGTTTTTATAAAACAATAAGTATCAAAAGATTGACACCAGTTTAAGTCTAATTTCAAAGTGAAATTGATTCCAATGACCACCATTGGATTAAATAATAAAAATATATTCTAATTCCACTTTAAAACCAATTCAAAAGATAATCTAATCATATAAATAAATTATATTAAAAAGAGGTTTTGAATTAAAATACAACATTTTACACTATTCATTAAAAAATGAACTTTATCGGAAAGATACCAAAAATTTACACAAAGTAAATTTTGATGTCCCAATTCTTAAGAAGAGTTTTATTTGGTCCAATAGAATGTATAAGAGTGAACAAAACTATATTTAATGACGGTTCTCCATCAAAAGGCGATAAGTGAACCTTTAGTGAGAACTAGGGCATATACGCCTAAAATTGAATTCTTTCTATATTTTAAGAATTTATATTTTATTGGATATATCTAAAAACATTTAAAAACATATATAATAATATTTTAGTTATTTCTATCCATTCCCGCCAATACAACGGCTACATGTTAACTACCATTTAAAATAATATTATTTTATTATTAGAGTGCAACGTAAGATTTCAATGAAACTCTTTGTTGTGTATCGGGTACGCTATCGAACATAGCAACCCTTTAAAGTAATATTAATACTTTATTCAAAAATATGGATAAATATGAAAATGTCTATTCTTTATTTACCTAGGGTGTTACAATAATTACTATTGAAAAGTTATATGTTTTTTTTAATTCCTTCCATTTCATCCAATGTGGAAATGGGAACAACATTCATGCATACATATGGCATACCATCTCCATGAATGGTGTAATCCATTTTCAATATATAACTTTTATAGATTACTATAATAACCTATATATTTAATATATATGATATTTACATCATGGTTAACTTTTTTGGGATTATGTAACCCTATTAAAAGTGAAATGGTAAAAATTATTGAAGCAAAACAAATATGAAAAATGAAGCAATTATCATATAAACCAATTTTTTTACGAAAGTAATGTAATAAAATGGATGATAAAACACTATATGTAAATAATATGCGATTTAAAATATGTCAGCAGGGTTCTATATTATATTTATAATAACTCTATTTTTTATAAATGAGTTTCGAACATGTAATAATGAAGTCAGACCTAAGGTATGGTATTTTTTATAAATTTTCATTCATTTAGACATATAACATGTTATGCACCTATATTATTTTGTGATATATATAGAGAGAGGAAATTTTACAAGTAATATCATAGTTTTTTATTCTAATTTTATATCAACTATAATTTAATTTTATTATTTAATGGGGATTATGATATAGTGTTACCTAAGTTGTAATGGTTTTATTATATAATCTCACCATTTATTAAGATTAATTATGTTTATGCTTCCAATTTGGAAATATTATGATTAATATCTTAAGAAACACATGAATTTTCTTATCCACTATATATTTCATGACAATACATGTTTTCCCCTCATTTTATTCTCTTTATTTTCTTATAATTTCAAAATTATTTTTTAATGAAAATATATTTTTTCTCTTTGGTCAAAAACCTATCTTTTCATATACCATTTTTCCTAAAAAAATTAAAAAATGTTGTATGATTTCCTGAATGATTTATTAAAGAAACTTTTATTCATGTTTTGAATTATTAAAATGGTTTAAAAGGGCTTTTATTTTAATTTTCATAATAAGGTAACTCTTAACTATTTACCGATGTGTGAAAGGAATGTTTTATTTTAACTTGTATGGAATAAAAAAAATTACATTAGGATGACTATTATTTTCATGTAAGAATCCATTAAAAGTTTTTGAGGTTATTTTAAAATAATAATATTTCAAAAATATTTTATGAATATTCTAGTTTTATAAAATATATTTAAAAAATGTTATTTTCCTAAAGAAATTTTCCATGTAATATTTCAAAATCATTATCCATACTAGTTAAAATACATTGATGTTACTTAATATTTACTAGGGATATAATCCAATAATACCATACATATTATTTCTCTATATGGTTTATGATTATTTTGAATGGGGATATACATTTGTGATACCATTCTCTATATTACATAAAATTGTTTTTGATATTTTTTATTGATTAGTGTAATTATTAATATTTAATATAATAGTTTTTCAATATGAATATTTATGTTGATTATGTTTCACCCCTTTTAAATGATTTATGTGTTTCACTTGTTAAGTGATGAATTCAGCTTGTTATAACCCCTCATTGTATCTATAGGTCTCATGAGATAAATTATGTTGTATTTTTTACCGAGGCCATACCCATTTATGAAATATTTATTTCTTTTTAGGCCTTTATAGTATGGTTATGATGTCTAGAATTATGAATTCTCTTATCATGAAATTATATATTGATATCCCATGTGATTATTCTATTAGTTATAATTTTCATTGTGATATTTTAATCTCATGTGATTGTTTATATCAAATTATTTGATCATCACTTATTTCTACAATATTATTCTCATGTAATTGACTGAATAGAATGTATTCCATCTACTTATATTTATATATTGATTATTATTATTTATTTATGATATCTTTTAATTTATGCATACCCATATTGATAATTTGAGATCACCCCTTTGTTATGTTTTCTTCTCTATGATTCCAATATGAGTATTATGATTGATATGCTAGTATATGCAAGAAGAAATAATGAAAAACTCAAAGAAAATATTTAGCTGTATTTTATGTTTTTAATTATAATATAATTTTTCAGGTATTTATCTAGTTTACAAAGAATAATAAACTATTCGGTACTTTGAGATGAGATTCCCAATATCTTGTTACACTATAATAATGTAACTGCTAAATCTAGGCTACTAGGGTTAATTACATTATTGTTGGTATGAGAGGAATTTTTGTAGAATCCTTTGGAACAAGACTTGGGAAAAACATGGATTATATAACATAGAAAAATCAATGATAATTTGGATAAATATAAGTATATGATTTCATCTTGATGTTATGTTAAATTATATATTACATGTTTTTTCCTAGAAACACATCCCTTTTTGGATAATAAATGTTGATGTATTTCTAGAATAGATGTACCTAGTGTAAATAACTTTGAAAAAAAATCGATCTTCCCTCGAGCGTTACATTCTACACGACAATGTGCCTTACTACGCACCTCTTTTGACACTCCTTGGGGATCTCTTTTGGATAAATCATATTTTCTTTATAGAACAATCTGAAGTATTTGTAAATTTTTTTTATGATATGGAATCATTCCCAATGAAACCATATTTATGATTATTAAATTAGATATGCATAAATATTTCAATTTATGTTATGTATTTCACTTGTTTTTGGGATTATATATTAGGTTTCAGGATGTTATGATCCAATATAGGGTATACCATTATATAAATATGGAACCTATAGGATGGAATATTAAATATATCAATTCACACACCCTATATTTGGATTACCCCTTGATAAATATAATGAATATGGATATGGAGTTATAGATGGAACTAATCAAATTATAACCATTTTTTGGGAACTGCCTTAGATTATTATAAAAAACATTTCCCATATAAAGAAACCTATTGATCCACTATGATATATTACTATGTTAGAAAACATCAACTCTAAGAAACCTTTATCATTCAATGGGACTAAAATTACATTTTTAGATATGAAATAGATAAGTTACATAGAGAAGACAATTCTCTCCATGGGATGTAATGAAATGGAGATGTTTTTATTGTCTTTTATTATCTCTCTGAATATGTGGATCAATGGTCGTTGTTGATTAAAATTACTAAGGATGAATAAGAAATAGAGATAAATTAATATATGAATTTTTTTCTACCCTTCATGGAAAAAAAAAATCCCACACATGCAACAATAAATTGTGGAGAGACAATTCATAATTCATAGATATAAAAAATAAAAAAATATATTTCTGAGTATAATGAAAGCATTACGAGGTTAACAGGTCATACTATGGACTATATACATAATCTAAATAGCCATATTGACTGGTTCTTTTATAGGATTAATACAATTCTTAATATGGAACTAGATTCCCAAAAATTCCCACTATATGAGGACATAATATCACATGCTATCAAGGGAGATAATGAAATATCCAGGTCTTACATATTTTAATGAATAAAATAAAAGAAGATGGTGGTTAAGCATACTAGAAAATGAAATTTTGTAAAAGGGAAGAACGTAAGGGTGAAATTTATATCTTGTAAAAAAATTTCATAAATACTATAGAATATAGTTTCTAGTAATGCGAATTTTTTACAAGTATAGTGAGAAAGTACAACATTCTTATTATTGGATGGCAAAGAAATAATCTACCAATGTATAATGCTTTAAACATAACGATATGGGACACTTTGTGATATATCAATGGAATTTTCCCCAAACAATTACAAGGGATAATGGATAAGATTATGTGATCAAAATTGATAAGGTTGTAGTCCCTAAAAATATGGTTGTAGGTTCAATAATTATATCCTAAAATTTAGATAATTATTTATTTGATTCTAGATCATATCACTCCTTTATATCATATTTGTTTTCTAATAAAATTTTATATTTTCCTAGTACAGTAAGAAGAGATTTATCAATTAATAATCCTTGTGGAAGTCTCACTACAATAAGTATTTTTCATTTAGTTCCAATTATAACACATAAATATACCTATTTTCTAGCATCATTATTATAAATATGGTTTTTTGATATAATCCTTCATATAGACAAGATTTCAAAATTTGGTGAAAAAAATTATTTTAAATAGAAGAGATTTTCGATTCTCGATAAAGATATGGAATTATTTGTCTTTAAATGGGATAATTTAGCATCTAATTAATGTCTATATCCACACCCATCTTATCTTTTGAATGAGATCCTTGTGTAATTAGAGAAGACACAATATACGTATTAAAAAGGTAATATTCAAATTGACAATGTTCCGGTTGTACATGAATACATTGATGTATTTCAAAAATAATTACCTAAAAATATACTTTAGTGTGATCTTCATTTTTCCATTGATTTAATCCTTGATGGAATAAAAATATCAAATACTACCTATAAAATAGACACTATGTAATTAGTGGAGTTGAAGAGACAATAAGAGTAATTGTGTCATAAGGGACTTATATTCCCTAGTATTGAACCTTGGGGTGCTTTAGTTTTTTTTTGTTATAATTAATGATGGATCTATGTGTATTTTTATTAATTATAGGTACATCAGTTATATTATGATAAATAACAAGTATCCTCTAATTCACATTGAGGACTTATTTGATCAACTGTATAGAGATGAATATTTTTCAATGATTTCCCTTTGTTCAGGGTAACATCAATTGTGGTTAAAGAAGGCAGATATTTTCAATATTGAAATTCTTATGAGGTATGAACATTTCAATCTCAATGTAATTCCATTTGGATTTACTAATGAACCCTTTGTCTTTATATATCTAATAAATAGAATATTCAAGGAATTTATTGATTTTTTTTTTGGTATTTTTTAGGACATATTCGTGCACTCAAAGATCTATGAGGACTATTAGAAACCCTTGAGGATCATTCTTGATTCAATTAGACGAAAAATGTTATGTGGTAAATTTAGAATATGTGAATTCCTACTTTAGAATGACTATTTTCATGGCCACACTGTCTAAAATGTTGGAATCTAGGTTGATCTAGTGGAGAAAAATGATGTCCAAGAATGAAATACACTAATAAACATAAGTTATGAATGTTGTTTAATTAGTTTGGAAGAATACTATCAGCATTTTATTCCAATGAATAACTTATTAGCTAAGACATTGACAAGGTTTACTCATAGAGGGGTTATGTTCATATGGAAAATAGAATGTGAAAATTTTTTGGAAGAATTAAATTGGATATTGGTGAATTCTATAATTTTGAATCTACCATAGGGAAATTATGGGTTTTTAATATATAGCATTTCATCAAATAAGGGACTTATTTTTATCCTAATACAGAATAATAAAGTTATTGCCTATACATCATTACTGTTAAATATTTATGAAAAAAATAGTATAACTTGTGATATTGAGTTATTAACCATAATACTTTCTTTGATTATATCTAGACAAAGTATTTTTGATAAAAGATGTGTGATATACATGGATCATAAGAGTTTGAAATACATATTTTCAGAAAAAATTCACAACATGAGGCAAATGAGATGGATTGGGATACTCAAGTACTATGATTTCTCAATACACTACCATCATAGGAAGGTAAATAAATTAGATGATTATTTGAGAAATAAATATCATGAAGTCCTAAATAAAATGAGTATTGACATGAATTCTATGTTCATGGATTTAGTAAAGATATATATGAGAATCATTTTAGAAGGAGATACATCACTCCTTTTGCAAAGGATTGTTAAACCATTATTTTTTTAAAAATATTAAAAGATCTCAATTAGATGATGAGAATTTTGAAAATAAAAATAAATCCATGAATAATGGAAAATTGAAAGACATCAATTATAACAATGGTGTTTGAAATTTTTAAAGAGACTATGTGTTCTATTTAAACATTTTCTAAAAAGGGGATTTTTGGATAATTATCATAGCTTTATTTTTTCTATACACTCTAGTACCACAACGATTTATAGATATTTGTGATATTTTCAAAGCAGGATTTAAGTATCAATGAGAGGGTGTTGAATTAGTGATATCTTTTTCCTATAAGATTCCTTTATTTTGAAACAACTTTTTCCTCCTCTTAAAGAATTATTACTTTTCTGAAAACAAAACATACACTCATCCACAAGAACATAGGTATTTATATGGTTCATTGCGTAATAAGAGTAGTTATTCCATTGGTATGGTTTAGAAACAATCAAATTATACATAATCCTATATAATAAAACCCTTTTTTGGGGATAAAATAAGTATTATATACCCTTAAACTTGTGTAGAAGTATGTTCAATACAATAGTACATCTGCATCATGTAAAAGAAAATTATTTAATTTAAATTTGTGTAACAAGTTATAAAAAATTATTTCTATTTTCATTAAAATATGTTACTAGGATTCTTTATAAACTATCAGAAATATATTCTTCAAAAAAATTATTCATTTTCCTACCCAATAGCAGGTAATAATTTCTCTATACTTCATAATGATACTCAGTTTGATTCCTTAGTCTGATTGTTCTTTCTGAAAATATATGTTTTCCAAAATACCACTGAAATAATTTTTAATTTTTTCTATCTAAATCCATAAATACTAGTATAATTGAATGGTCTGATCAGCTATCCACTAAATACAAAATTCCTTCCTCTTCTTTTATCTGGAAATCTTCTTTAGGAAAACTGTGGCTGGAAACAGTTTCAAACTAAAACATTATAACTTCTCTATATTCCTTTATAAGTGAATAGTGTTTCTATCCTTTAGAATTTACCATGTACTTACTCCCATTTATAGGTGCACCAAATATGTCTTATGTCGGCATATGAGAGAATTTACCACTTAACCAAATATCTTTATCTTCAAATTTCATTCCCATTTTGGGTACATCATTAAAATATTCAGTGCTTCTGAAATCATCTAGATTCTTCTCTAACTTTCTGAAATATTCTCATATCTTCATCACTGTTTATAATTTCTAACAAATCATTAATATAATTTTATTTATAATTATGATTTCAATATTATGATGAATACATAAGTACAATAGAATATTTTTCATTACGTTACTAATTACCTTTCGAAATACAAAAAACACATTATGATGCTCTAAACCAATTGATGGATATAAAAAAATAAAACCATTCTTCCATAAACATTTTGGATACATTTTTAGTATTTGGTTAACATTTTTAATAATCATATTCACAACTTCTTAAGATTCGTTCACTTCCTCAGCAACACTTCATCACTATCTTCAAAACCTCTTAGACAAACACTATTACAAATGAATCAACAAATTATCCTTTTATTCTATTCCTAAAATAATTTATCTTATGACATATGAGTCCTAATATTTGATGAAATTTATCAATGTCAGTCTATTCTTGATGAAATGGTATCAATTTAATTATAATGGATCACTATCAGTTCCAGTCTAATAGTCAACACGACGTATTTTCGAATGACTCTTGACCAATTTGATGAAAAAAAATTATAATTCAACCTGATGAATATCATTTAACACATTTTTTATTGATCTCTAGTCCCATTTTTCTTCGATCCCAACTATATCTGGTTTCTTGTTGGTCTCAAAAATCTCCACTTACTGATCTTATTCAATAAAATTTTCTTCTTATGATTCCTTTTTTAATTATCAATGCATCTGAATACCGGTGTCAAGAATACTATAATAATCATTGGCATACAATTTTTGATGTTCTGTGGTCAATAAGAAAATTTTTCCTTACAAATATCTTTCTCAAAATATTTATATCTTGTGAATTTTTGGTCTTACTCAAAATAAGAATCATTTCTTTTCACATTCCAAAAAAACTTCTCATCCTTAAAAATATTTTTTAACTGGTGATATCACAATAATAAACTGAGATAGGAAATTTTTTTAATCACAATATTTCTCCATCAACAACCTATTACTTTTATCATTAATTCTTCATGAACATGAAAATTTTTGTATCTCTACAGCATCACCTGATATTTATTAGAATTTATTTTGACTTCACATCCATTTAGAAACTTATTTCATTCTAACTGCACCTCAATCTAATTGGACACATTTTTTAACCCCTTTCCATTATAAGGATGGAATCATAGGTTTATAGTTCAACTTATGATCTTTTTGAACATATCGAACAACAAAGCAACTTAGGATTTTCATCGGATACATACTAACTCTGATATGGATTATCATTATGATTGAACCCTTCATTTTGGACCCAAGGTGAGTATGATGAACCTATTCTTCTAGAAAACTTATTCACAAATAAAATGTTCCATTTTAATAATTCTTTGTCTGATATTCTGATTAAGATGGTTAGTCTGATAAACTACAAACAATTACAAAGTGGATTTATTTTTTTTCATTGACAACAAAAGAAATCACGTTTATAATAAACTTTTTCCAACTTCTAAAAAGAACTTCTAACCAACAAGATCCATAAAATCTATTCATTTGGTTTTTTTGTGACCAAGGTTCATAAATCCCTGGGCTTTTTAACCTCAAACAATAGATTCCATGTCAAAAATTATATGCCTACACAATCTAACTCATTGTAGGAACCAAGAATTATTATTTAAAAACCATGCAATACACATGAAGTCAGACATAGAACATCTTCAATTTTTATCCACATATTTCTTAACTTCATCCACTAATGTATAAAAAAAATTTCATACAACCACTCCAAAAACGTATTTGGATTGTTAGTAAACTTATATGCCGAATTCACATCTAACCCATAATTATTCCAATATACATGATTCTTTTAAAGGTCTAGAACATATCAATGGATAGATTTATGAATCAATTATCCACCTAGATAATACAATCCAAATAAAATATGAGAGTGTTGAAAAAACACATACATAAACCTTGAGGGGAAAGATATTGGACACCCATGTTAAACCTAATTTTGAAAATGTATTCCTTTGGTAAAGGTTTTGTGAAGATGTCTGTAACTTGTTTTGATGTGGGAACATACTCCAGATGCATTTAATTTTTCCTCACATTCTCTTTGATGAATTTTTTTTTTTTGAGTTTAATATGTTTTGAATGAGAATGGTTTTCCAAATTTCATATAATGTAGATTTCACATTGATTATAACAACCCAATAGAATGGGTAACTATATGTCAACAAGTAAGTATTCTAATTGAACCACCATCCACATTATTTTTGTACCATCCTAAGTTATGGAAAAATTCCCAACTTCGATCATACTAACAGTAACTGGTTTTTTATTTATGTTCCAACTAACACACCTTTTTCCCAAAAAAAAACTCTACTATATTTGGATCTTCTGTCATCAATATTTTCTACCCAATCATGTTATGAATACCCCAAAAAGTTAGTAATTTATGATCTATCATACCTAATTTTCAATTTTTTTGTTCCTTTGATATATTTTATAATTATTTTTCTAGCCAATAGAAGTGATTCCTTTGGAGAACTCTAAATTTTTTCACATAAGGTAACAACTTAAATATTTTCTAGTCTGAAGGTACTAAAATTCAAAAAAATTACAATGGACTTCTGAAACTCTTTAGATTCAACATCCTAACATTATATATATTTTATAAAATTTGTTCCTATTAAAATTTGTGTGTAAACTATTAATGAATTTTCCATTCCTAAATTCTTAATAAGTTTCTTTGCATAATTTTCATGAGATAGAAATAATTTTTTTCTTCTTTTTTTTAGATTTTTAAGTAAGGAATTATTTCATTTCACCCAACATTAACATTCACAACAACTCTTTAATCTATTTATAAATTCATTCATATGTTCATTCATAATTCCCAAAAAATATAATTTCATCAACATAAAATATTAAAATTAGAAGAAGAAAAACTCTTGACATTATTTGGTGTGTATAGTACTATCAACCCTTCCTTTCTAGAAACTCACCTTTCATATGTAGGTATCCAATTTTGAATACCAAGCCCTTGAATATTTCTTTTTCCCATACAATTCTTTATTCATATTACACAAATAACATTCATACTTCCTAATAATAGTTCCACCTGGTTGTTCAATGTAAGCTTCGTCACCATGTTCACCATTTTGAATTATGGACTTCAAATCTATATGAAATATTTGGTAACCTCATTGTGGAGTAATAGTAAGAAAGATCCTTATTGTTTATAACCTTTCCCAAAGATCAAAAGTCTCGTCAAAATCAATGCCTTCAATCTATGAGAATCCTTTTCACACTAACCTTGATTTGTTTCTTATTAGTTTACCATATTCTTTCAAATTGTTTGGGAAATACCGCATTTATCAATAATATTTTCTTCATTTGTTTTAGGTAAAAATTATTATGTATAATTCTTTTCTATCTAATACAACTCATATTTCATAGCCTGAACCCATTCCAGATGTTTAAATGCTTCATTAACATATTTATAATCAACTTTTTAATATGATGTATAATGTGTAATTACTTCTGATTTTATTCTTGTATGAACCATTTTATTTTTATCAACAATTGTGTTTTGAGCATCCAATTGCATCCTCAACTTGGGATGAAATTTTTGAGATTCCTCCTCATCACTAGAAACTGTTGAGCTTGATTCTTCTACTTGAGTAGGTTTTTAATTTTTGTCTCCTTGTCTGTAATATCTTGTTATCATATTCCTTAGATTATTCAATAATATTTACATAATAAGATACAACTAATATTCATGCCTTCTTATTGATAAATCTATATCCTATTACTTCAAAATAAAATCCAAGGGAAATTATATTTTCACCTCTCTGGTCAAACTATCCAATGTTTCCCCCATTCTTTATTATGATGCATGAACTCCCAAAAACCTTTAAGTGTTTAAAACATAGAGTTTTTTCATAAAACCATTCACATGGAGTCATATCTAAACCTGGCCAATAGAAACATCAGTTTTGACAATAAACAATATTTATCATGTCTTTCATCCTAATGTAGTGATAGGGACCATGTTCAAGTAACATTTTTTTTACCCTTTTAAACTAAAATTGTATTTTTCCTTTTAGAAACAACAATTTCTCTAGGAGTGTTTATTGTACTAAACTCATTTTGAATTCATATATTCTCAATATAACATTAAAAATCATCATTCTTGTATTCCCCACAATTTTCTATTCTCAACTACTTCACAGAATACTCACATTCCATATTATCTTTTTTCATCAGACATTTAAACATATTCAGAGCATATAAACAAGGTTTCATAAACCTAACACAAGTAATGAGAGTAAATTAATCAATGAAAGTAATTATATACTTATCTACATGAGTTTATTGTTTTCTCACCAACCCATAGATATATGAATGAATAATTTACATGGGACATTACGAAAAAAATACAACTTTCTTATGCACATAATTTTAAATTTTTTAAATTTGAACAAAATTTGAAACATAAATATCTTCATCTTGACATATCAGGAATCACATGGATGTTATATCTCTTTGATAACATTACCATGTTTTGATTACACATATGTCACATCATTTTATTCCACAACTTATTTTCTTCTACCATACTCTTGTAACAAGATTTTTGAGTTGAACCAACTTGGAACAAGTTTCCTTTTTTTACATTGAAATCTTATAACTATATTCCCATATTCCTCACATTTCATAATAAAACCATATTTTCTATGAATAAATTTTTTTCCTTCATCACAATGTTTTGAAACCCTTAACATGTTTTGTTTTAGCCTATCAATAAACAAATCATTCTTCGAATTTAACTTTACTTCCCCAATAATAGTTTGTCTAACACCTTTGATTCCAACAGATTTATCATTTCCAAATGTCATGGTTTTATTCATTTAATTCTTTCACATTATATATAAAATTTTAAGTCTACTATCATATGATAATAACAAAACCTATCCATAATTGAAGGTTTTTCTCATTTTTTAAATTTTGAGAGCAGTTTATAGAACAAGAGCTATTTCTTTTCCATTATATTTCCACACATCCGGCTTTTGAAAGTTATGAAAACTATTTTTATTGTGTTAGTAAAAAAACAAGACACATTTTTCAAAGACATACCTTATGTTCACATCATTAAATAATAGTTTTAATTCTTGGAAAATATTTTCAAATCCCACACCAACCTTCTGAGGTTTCTTCAAAACAAACTTCTCAGGATCCTCCCATTGAGAGGATTAACTCCCCCTCATAATTTTCCTTTTATAATTTGTGGAAAATTTGTAATGTAATTGATTAAACCAACAAAAAAATTTATATTTTTGAAAATCCCACAATACTTGAAGTACCTTGATAAATAATATTTCCCCCTCTAACTTCTACACTATTCGGAGTTGTGAGCAAGTTTCTCAAAAGACTTATTATATTTATCAACATAAATTTATCAGCCACTAACCTTTTTGTTATCATCAAGAATCATATTATTAAATCTATATTTCCTTATAGCCTTATAAAAAACAAAATTACTTGTCACTTCTTCAAACTCAAAATTTTTAGAATCATATGCCTCCTCATATTTTTTTATTTTTTTCCACATACATAACTTTCCCATCTTTTTACTTATCTGAATAAATTTCACCTTTCTTCTCAAACATTGAAGGTAAATTTTGATCCTTCATAGATTAACAAATTATAGAACATTCACCATGTTAATAAATATATTTCTTACAACATTTAACCCTCTATTCATCTTTATAATTGATTATTATACAAATCAAAACTTTTGTTATTTTACTTTTAACTTAACTTCCATGTGTTAATTATAATTCTTTTCTTTCTCAAAAGATTTCTTCAAATCATCAATTTCATCTAGAATTATTACTTACTCCTTAGGAAAATGTTATTTATTTTTTTATGAATTTTCTTTTTCAACTTCCTGATTTCTTTCTCATTACTCCAAATATTTCCCAAACATTCATTGATTTATTTTTTTAGAATATATTCAAATCAATTTTCTTCTTATTCATAACTTCGGCTTCAAAACTCAACATTGTTATTTATTTAAATGAATGTATTCTCTCTATCATTCTCACACTAATTTTTAGATTTAGATATATTTCCTTCTTCTTCTTCATCTTTAGTCAAAATACATCTCCTTTAGGATTTTAATAATGTTTTTTCATTCCATTGGGAATTAGATTTAGCCTTATAAACCTATTTATTCCAAAATCTTTGTATCCTTCATTCATCTACATCATTATCTACATCTTTTTCTCTTAGATGAAAATTAGTTGTATAGGGCATAATGGCTCCAAAATCAAAAAAAAATCAAGGGGTGTTTCTCCATATATCTTCACGTACCAATTTCCATGTTATTAATAAACACGGATAAAAAATCAACAAGATTTTAAGATCCCTCATTTTGTAAATTATAATATCCAATATCTTTTTCCAGAATCTTATTTGTATATACATTATTGACATCCTTGAATGAAATTTCACGGTTAATATTTTTTACCCTTCATAATATTCTCTCTTATCATTTAATAAGTAATTAGAGTACTATGAAATACATCTATAGATAATGTTCCCTGGTATCTATCTTATAATGATGAATCATTTGAATCAAACTTATTAAAAATAATTCTCAATATATTTTCAACAATAGTGGAATCTTTCACCATTTCACCACGAACTCTAATAGTGTTAACAATATTATTCACCCTGGTGAAGAAGTCACCAGTAGATATATAATCACCCATTTTTATATCATCAAACTTAAACTTCCATATTTGTAACCTTACATTCTTCACTTGTGTATTACCTTCATAAATGTTCATCATATTATTCTAGATAACTTTGGTAGTGAAAAATCCCTTCACTCTTAGAAAATCACTTTGAGAATTATTGATAGTATAGAATTATTATTTCTTCTATTATTCTTAGGTTCTGATTTTCAACAGAATTAAGAGAAACATTTTCATAAATATGAATAAATCCATATGTTCCAGCTTCAAGAATATATTATCGAAGACACATAAGATAAGGGAATATTATATCTTTCTAGATACGATATTTTTTTGAATCATTGAATGGAATCCCCTTACAATTCACATAATTCACATTATTCGTCACAAATTATCATCAAAATCTTCAAAAAAATTATTAAATTGAAGGAACCTTCACTCTGAAACCACATGATATTCCCCAATAAATATATATTTATCACTGAGAGGGTGAGTGGTTGAAGAAGTGATATCTATTTATTTTATGTATTATTTATTTTAAAATAACATTCACTTCATTTTAAATAATTATTACTTTTTTGAAAACAAAAATATAACAAATCCACATCAACATAGGTATTTAAAAGGTCTACAACTCAATAAGAGTAGCAAGGTCCTCGATATGTTTTGGAAATAATCCAATACCATGAAATCCACTAGAAAAAAATCCTTTTATTTGGATACAATAAGTATGATGCACCCTTACACCTCTATATCACTCTTTTCTATACCAAAGTACATGAACATGAAGTCTCACAAAATGATGTAATAAAAATTTGTGTGAAATGTTATGAAATATTCTCAATTTTATTCACAACATGTTACTGTGCTTCCTAGTCAACTTTCACATATATATTATTCTAAAAAATTATTCACTTTTCTACCTAAAAGTAGGTAAAAACATCTCTAAACCTCATAATGATACACATTATGATACCATAGTCTGATTCCATAGTCTAATTGTTTAGTCATGAAATATAAGTTTTCCATAACATCACTAAAACAACTCTAAACTACCTCTATCTTAGACTATAAATCCTAGTCTAATTTCTCGATCTAATCATGTAACCATTGAATATGAAATTCCTTTTTATTCTTCTATCCAAAAACATTCCCCATAAAAACTTTGTCCAAAAACACCTTCTCACTAAAAATTCATAACATCTATCTCTTCCCCCATATGTGAATAGGGTTTAAATTCCTCAAAAAGTACTATGTACTTCTTCCCTTTTATCGGTGGGCCAAATATTGTTTAAGAAGGAATATGAAAAAATTTACCACTTAACCAAATTTCTATTCCTTTTAATTTCATTCCAATTTTGAATACATATTTGACTTTTTTAGTTCTTATCAACTCTATTTGATTCTTATCAATCCTTCTCAGATCATTTTAGATAACCATCTCTCTTCAGAATTTCTAACCAATCGTCAATTTGATTCTGATTTTAATTCCAATTTTATCATTATGATGAATATAAAAATACAATATAATATACATAATTATGATACTCCATACCTATTGAAATACAAACAACTAAATCTAATTATCTGAAATAATTTATGGATATAAAACACAGAATCCATTCTTCTAGAGACATTTTTTATATGACTTTAGACTTTTATTTCCTTTCATTTGTCAAAAATATAGCTCCAAATTCAAATTATTCAGGTATTTACTTGAAAAAACTTCATCACTAGATTCAAAAAATATTTGATAAACCCTTTTACAACTTCTTCAATAAATTATTATTTTATTATTTTCTTCATCTCGATGACCCTGTATCCAATGAGGTCCAAAATCTGATAAATTTTATCAGCACTATTCTGTGCCAAATGGATCAATATATATTAAATTATGTTGGATCATTATGATCTAATGTTTTATAGTCTTCACCACATGTTTTCTAATGACTCTTAACCCACTAGATGAAAAAAAACTATTAAACCTAATGAAAATAGTAGACTATACTATTGATTGATCTCTGATCCCATTATTCAATAGTCTAAATAATGTCACCATTCTTGTTAGTATAAAAAATATACACATACCTATTGTGTTCAATAAAAATTATTCCTCTGATTCCATTTTACAACCATCACTATGTCTGATTTCATGTTTTAGGATTACTCTGATGATCAGGGGAACAATGCATCTAATCGACCAGTGTTGGTAGAAATAGAATTCCTTATCAACATCATTTTATGTATATTTTTATCTTTGGACTTATTGGTCTGACGAAAATCCATCATTTTTATCGTCTTACATTCCAAACAAAAATTCTCACCCTTTAAAAATTCCTACCTCTGGTGATCTCACACCAATAAACAAAGACTGGAATGTTTTTTCTTCAAAAACATTCTTCCTGAATAATCATTTTCCTGTATCATGACTTCTTCATGAATTTGAGAATATTAGGATCCTTGTAGATTTTTTTGAATTTCATTGGATAGTATTGTGACTTACCAACCTTCAAGTGACTTCATTTTTTCCAACCACACCTCAATTCAATTATAATCACTTGTTCACCCCATTTCCGTCATAAGGCTAGAATCACAAGTTCCCCATTCAAATTATTATATTTTTTAACTTAACAAACAATAAATAATCATGATATATTCATCTTATCCAGGAATACTCTAATAAAGCTTACCATTATGATCAATCGATTCATTTCAGGCCGAAAATGAGTTTGAAGATCATTTTGTTCCTGAAAATATCTTCACAAACCGATAGAATTTCTTAAGTATTTTGTTTCTGATATTCTGATTACAATTTTGAGTCAGATCATAAAAAAGAAGTTAGAATTTTATTTCTTTCCATTGAAATAAAAGACAAAACATTCATGAAAAACTTCTTCCATATTCCCAAAAAAATTGTATGCCACCATGGTTCGAACAATTTGAATGAAAAATTTTGTGGGATAACATAAAGCAGGAAATTACTGACTATATCTCAAGAAGTTTGGTTTGTAAATAATTGAAGGCTGGGAGAAAACATTCTAGGGGATTATTGAAACCTCTATCTATTCCTATGTGGATATTGGATCACATTACTATGGACTTTTTCACTGGATTTCCAAATACTCCTATGAGGAATAATGTGTTGTACCCCTCTTTCTTGGATTTTAATGATCACAATCACTCTTATTTTGTTCTAACTTGTTTTCAAGTGTTTTTTTTTTGATAGACAAAAGGTTGCCAAGGAGTTGGGCCGAGAAGGACTGAAAGTAGACTCTCTGAGTCTACTGGCCAACCAGTGGATTCCCACCGGCCAGCCGGTGGTCTCTGAAAGTAGCAATGCTTACTGTCCAGATCCACCAGTCAGCCGGTGTGAGCTCCCCGGCCAGCCGGTATTGTCACCAGCCAGCCGGTGGCTAACCACCGGCCAGCCGGTGGAACCTGGGCAGAGAGCTTGCTCTCTGTCAGCGCACCGGCCAGCCGGTGGCTCAGGACCGGTCAGACGGTGGACCACCGGCCAGCTGGTGAGACACCACCGGTCAGCCGGTGTGCCCAGTCAAACTAGCCGTTGGGCTTTGACCAGACTTGCACTTTTGACTCCCAACGGCTCCGAATACCTCTCCAACGGCTCCGAAGACCCCCAAAGGCCATTTGAGTGTTCCTCTCCTATAAATAGAGGACTAGGAAGCCCCGGAGATATATAGAAGCCCACGGGAACATTTTTCGATCATTTGGCGAACCTCTGGTGCATTCCTTCAAGGATCCCCACCTGCTCCAACTCACTTCCACATCCAAGGAGCACCACCATAGAAGCTTGGGAGCGCTCTTCATCATCACCAATCAATCCATTGGTGCCCAAGACTTCTCCTCTTTGCGGTTTTTATTGTTTTATCATTTTGAGCATTATTTTGAGTTTGTGCATACAAACCCTTCTTTCTCTCATCCTTCTTTTGTTTGGTTTTTCACACCACCTTCAAGGTGTGAAGAGGATAGTCAAGCCTTCCCTGTAAAAGGCTTGAGTCATAGGTGAGCTAGCCTTCACCTGTAAGAAGGCTAGTGGGTTTCTTGCTACAACCAATAAAAAGCAAGTTGTAATAGTTTTCTAGGCTACCTTGAACTCTAGTGGGTTTCTTGCTACAACCATTAAAAAGCAAGTTTTCGTATAAATATCTCAACGGTTGAGTTGGGAGCGGAGACGTAGGCTTGGGATTTAGGTCGAACTCCGTTATCAATTTTGTGTCTTGCCTCTTTTATTTCCGCTGCACTTTAACTTTTTCTTAAATTGTTAAAAAAATTTAAAAAGGCAATTCACCCCCCCCCCCCTCTTGCCATCACTCTCCTTCCCAACAATTGGTATCAGAGAAAGTGTTTGTGTAATACCTTAACCGGTTTCAAATTTAAGATCCATTGTGATGGATTCATCTTCTTTCGCCCCCGAAGGTTATTCATTGGGTCGTGCTCCTTTTTTTGATGGAACCGACTATACCTATTGGAAAACCCGCATGTATACTTTTCTTAGAAGTATAGGTTATCCTATTTATAGAATTGTCATGCATGGTTACTCTCTCTCTTCTCCCGATGAATCCAAATGGACTCAAGCCGATATTAAAAATTTCGAGCTTGATGGAAAAGCCATGAACGCTCTTCATTGCGGCCTTGATCGTAATGAATTCAATCGAGTTTCCACATGCACTTCATCTCATGAAATCTGGAAACTTTTGGAGGTTACCCATGAGGGGACCAACAAAGTTAAGGATACTCGATTGGATATGTATCGCCAAGATTTTGAGTCTTTTACCATGCATCCATCTGAAAATATTACTGAAATGTTTACTCGTTTTACTGACGTTTGAAATGGAAGAAAAACTCTTGGAGATGATGTTTCTGCAGAAATGATGGTCAAGAAGATCCTTTGGATCTTACCAAGTTCATGGGCACCGAAAGTCACGGCAATTCAAGAAGCGAAGAATTTAAAAGAAATGTCGGTCGAAGAGCTCATCGGATCTCTCATGACCTACGAGATCACCATGAGGAGGCAAGCTAAAAAAAAGGCAAACTCATCGAAACTCCAAAGAACATCGCCTTCAAAGTTCAAAAAGAAGAAATCTCCTCCTCCTCATCTTCTTCCTTTTCAAGAAGCGATTCAGAAATCGGGAACCTTGCCCGCAAGATGCACAAATTTATGAAGAAGAACAAAAAGAAGAAATCTCGCAAGGCTCGAAAGGAAGAACTCGACGAAAAATCCGAGCTCGAGGTAATATGATATGGGTGCGGCAAGAAAGGCCATTATAAGCCCGATTGCCCACTCCACAAGACAAGGGCCAAGCAAAATGAAAAGAAAAAGGCATTCAAGGCCACTTGGAGTGATAGATCCTCATCCTCCTCCTCCTCATAAGACAATGGTAAAAAATGTCTAATGGCATTTCATGAGGTAACCTCTTCCGACTCCTCTTCCTCTTGTTCTTCCAATTCATTCAATCATTTATCTTACGAGGATCTCCAACATGCGAGAGATCAATTGGAGGAAGGTTTTCACGAACTTTCTTCCAAATTTATTGCTTTAAAAAAGAAATTCAAAATTCTTTCTTCCGAAAAGGATCAACTTCTCAAAGAGAAGGAAGACTTGTCCCTCAAGATCCAAAACCTTCCCGATGTTGATTCTATGGAATCAACAATCAAGGATTTAAGGAAATCCCTAGCTAAGTTCACCGAAGGTGAACATAACCTTTCGAAGGTCCTTGGTTCCCAATGCATATCTAGAACCACCCAAGGGCTTGGCTATTCCAAGCAAGCTTCCTCTTCCCATTCTCCTACTATTTTTGTAAGGGGGAGCTCCCAATATAAATTTTGCAACTATTGCAAAAAGATCGGTCACTTAATTTATGAGTGCGACTGCAAAAATGCCCGGTATGGAAGTACCAAAACCATTTCCTTTAACGATGAATTTCATAGGAGAAGACCCGCCACAAGACAAGTTTGGATTGAAAAATCCCTTTTATCAAGTCTCTCCGGACCAAAATTTGTCTCGGTTCTAAAATCCTCTCCCCGATGATTTGTTGTTTTTATTTAGGGGGAGTTAGGATCGTTTAAGCCTTTTTTCATTTTTCTTTCAAAACTTTCAATTTAAAACTTTCAATTCAAATTTCAAAAATTTCAATTGGTTTAAAATCTCTATCTTGTTTTTCAATCCTTTCCTTCAATGAAATTTTATGCCCCGTGCTATTTTGATAATCACAAAGGGGGAGATTTCCTTGGTTGATTGGGGGAGAAATTTTTCTCTAAAGCTTTGCTTTACTTTTCAATTTATCCTTTAAAGAATGCCTTTCATTTCAATCTTTTACATTGCTTGTTTTGGTGATTGTGATTATCAAAATAGGGGGAGATTGTTGTATCCCTCTTTCTTGGATTTTAATGATCACAATCACTCTTATTTTGTTCTAACCTGTTTTCAAGTGTTTTTGTTGATAGGCAAAAGGTTGCCAAGGAGTTGGGCCGAGAAGGGATTAAAGTAGACTCTCTGAGTCTACCGGCCAACCGTTGGATTCCCACCGGCCAGCCGGTGGTCTCTGGCAGTCGCAATGCTTACTGTCCAGAGCCACCGGTCAGCCGGTGTGAGCTCCCTGGCCAGCCGGTATTGTCACCAGCCAGCTGGTGGCTGACCACCGGCCAGCCGGTGGAACCTGGGCAGAGAGCTTGATCTCTGTCTGCGCACCGGCCAGCCGGTGGCTCAGGACCGGTCAGCCGGTGGACCACCGGCCAGCTGGTGAGACACCACCGGTCAGCCGGTGTGCCCAGTCAAACTAGCTGTTGGGCTTTGACCAGACTTTCACTTTTGACTCCCAACGGCTCCGAAGACCTCTCCAACGGCTCCGAAGACCCCCAAAGTCCATTTGAGTGTTCCTCTACTATAAATAGAGAACTAGAAAGCCCCGGAGATATATAGAAGCCCACGGGAACATTTTTCGATCATTTGGCAAACCTCCGGTGCATTTTTTCAAGGATCCCCACCTACTCCAACTCACTTCCACATCCAAGGAGCACTACCATAGAAGCTTGGGAGCGCTCTTCATCATCACCAATCAATCCATTGGTGCCCAAGACTTCTCCTCTTTACGGTTTTTATTGTTTTATCATTTTGAGCATTATTTTGAGTTTTTGCATACAAACCCTTCTTTCTCTCATCCTTCTTTTGTTTGGGTTTTCACACCACCTTAAAGGTGTGAAGAGGTTATTCAAGCCTTCCCTGTAAAAGGCTTGAGTCATAGGTGAGCTAGCCTTCACCTGTAAGAAGGCTAGTGGGTTTCTTACTACAACCAATAAAAAGCAAGTTGTAATAGGTTTCTAGGATACCTTGAAGTCTAGTGGGTTTCTTGCAACAACCATTAAAAAGCAAGCTGTCGTATAAATATCTCAACGGTTGAGTTGGGAGCGGAGACGTAGGCTTGGGATTTAGGCCGAACTCCGTTATCAATTTTGTGTCTTGCCTCTTTTATTTCCGCTGCACTTTAACTTTTTCTTAAATTGTTAAACTTTTTTAAAAAGGCAATTCACCCCCCCTCTAGCCATCACTCTCCTTCCCAACATAATGAAATATGGGTTATTACTAATCACCTCATAAAATTTTTACATTTTCTAACTATAATATAATAGTTTCATCTTGATATCTATAAACGGATCAATATTAATGATGTTTTAAGAATTCAGGGGTCTCCTCTTTCTAATTTACATGATCATATCAAAATTCTGCAAAATAATTAAGATCACCCTTGACACCAAGAACCGTTTGAGCACTATTTATCACCCTCAAACTAATGGATAGTCCATATAGACTATTCAAACATTATAATACATGATTAGTTCACACTCTCATTAATTTCAATACAAGTTGGTTTGATATTTACCATTGTTGGAGTATTACTCTAACAATACCTCCCCTTTATGTATTCAAATTGCATTATATAAAGCATTATGTAGAAAGAGATTTTGTACTCCATCTTGTAGGGATTAAGTAGATTAAATGAATATTATTTTCCAACAACATGTGTAAGACACAACAAGTAATATAATGTGTATTAACATCCATATCAATGATGCACAATGTATATAAAAGTGTGATGGTGATTACTAGAGGAAATATTTGGAATTTTTGTGGGAGATCAATTTATCATGAATGTGTCTCTATATAAGAGTGTTATAATGTTTTGTAATGTAAGAAAAATGATCCCTAGGTACATCGGACCCTTTGAAATTTTTTAAAGGATTAATTTTATTTCTTGCAATTTAGTGATGCCTCCAAGCATCTCTAAATTACTTGATGTGTTCTATATCTCTTTGTTAAGGAAGTTCAAGACAGAACCAACACTTGTGCTCACCTATAGATAAATAGAATTGGAAAAAGATATATAATACTATGAATATCCTTCCCAAATTATAGACATTGGAGAACAAGTTATGATGAATCAGATGACTATTTAGGTAAAACTACCTTAGAGAAACCATAAGATAGAGGATTTAATATGTGATCTTGAAGAAATTGAAGGTATCAAGCACAAAACAGAAGCCCCAGAACATGGGATTTCTAAAATTTCCCACTGATGGACATCATGAATACTTATTCATTGGTAATATGTTCCATGATATAAGATCGATGATCTTCACATTAGGAATTTTAAGCCTAAAAAGGCTATAAATACCTGGTAAGATCTAAATCTGCACTAGACGACTGCTTTTTTTTGGTGATCATCACTCAAAGAATATAAATCCAAGTTCCTCTAGATCATCCACATGAACTTCAAGAAACTCTAAGAGCACTGACCATCAAATTCTAGGTATTATTATGGAGACCCAATTAAGTATTTTATGCTCTGATTATCATCGAGTTGTCTTGCTTACAATGTTTGAAAGAGTGATCAATCCAAATAGTTAGATCCAGAGCCTCTCTCTCTCCATAGTTTGGGATAGAGAATAATATATAGAGATATGGTGAATAATTATTGGTGGGAGTATCTTCTATTCTATACATACTGTGTTAATGAATTACTAGAAATTTTTTCTCGAAACCCGAATAATTCACACACTATATAAAAAATATAATGACTATTATACTTAGTCATAAATATAATTTATATTATTTTCACATTCTTATAATAATAAATATATTAACTGACAATACCAGATCCATAAACTGGACTCATCATCCTCGCAAATATTAAATGAACCTTGAATATTTGAAACAAATATTTATTCAAATAATATTTTCCATATGTCTAATTTAAAACTAGTAAATACATGTAATAAAAAAATCCACTATCAATTATTCATAACATCAATAATATGAATTTATTTATTTATTTTGTGATCGTATAACCTTGTGAAAGACTGGTATGGAAATAGTGGGTCTCATCTTGTCATATATACATTTTCAACTGAATATGGAAGATTCTTTAATATGCTATTGTGTTTGACCCTCTTCGACCATATCTAGATAGTGATGAACAATATCCATAGACCAATAGAGGGATATAGAAACCTATTATGACCCCTAAAAAGATTATTATAGTCAAAGTAATGATAACCCAAAAAAAACACGAATTTTATAATATAATCTCCTTATCCTTAAAACATCATAAAATTGAATGCACGCCTATGTAATCACCCTTTATTTCATTATTATTTATTGATCTAACTGGCTGTATTTACCCCTGACTTCCATGATTTTGGTCTTATAAAGGTACTATCATCCTGAAAAATGAGGCATGAGATATATTACTTTCACAAACTGGAAGAGAAGAATCATTTCTGGACATTTCCACCAATGATGCACCCAGAACAAGCTACCTCGTCACAATTTCATTATCATGGTTTTTCCTTGCATCATAGTACGTGATAAAAATACACACATTAGCAATGAACTCAAGTCATGAGACAATTACAGATGTATGTAAATAAGAACATCCAGTGACACCTAAAACATGTGGAGTTCCTATTGACAGGTTTTTCTTCATGATCTCTATATAGACCATGGCCTTTGACAAATAACATTACATGATTTTAAGCATAATTATACATCATAGTGAAATCTAAGGATCATGAAGCCTAGTGTCTTGGAATACAAGGTACATAAACTGAAAACATGGAACTAAAAAAACACGTCATTCTTTAAACATCAAATTCAGCTCCAAACTTTCATTGTGCTCATACATCTTCATAGGATATCCTTGGGATAACCTGAAAAAGGGGTGAGCTAAAAAATCTAGTAAGGGAATAACCACAAGAATACAGAATTAGCACGTGGGATAGAAGGAATGACATAATGATATAAAAAGGCATTTAACATATGAAATATTAACATATAAATAAGGAATCATATAAACATGGAGTCATAGTAATGTGGTAGAAACATAAAACATGAATTTAGTATGAGTCAAGGCTAACCTCCAAGACCATTTCCTATAGTATGACAATCCAAGGCTAACTTTCATGATAGTTTCACATAGTAGAACAATCCAAGGCTAACCTCCACGACCGTCGCACATAACGACTCATGAGACTCAACACTACCCAATAAATTAGAGCACTATCTGGGAACACCCATCATAACCATTCTTGACTATGTTTTCCACATAAATAATCATATATAATTAATCTTACATAAACAAAAGTATTACCCATGGAAAGGATTGGGTACCATAATCAAGACATAAAGAATAAAAAATGGACATATAATAAAATTTTACATGAAATAAAGGAACTATAATATACCAATAAATTAATAATTTAAAATAGGAATGTATCATGGGAAGTGATTTAAAGTATAAGTGACAACATTTAAGAAAATTATTTAAGAAATTTTAGTATTAAAACATTTTTGAGGGGTTTTATGAAAAATACTTTAGAACCTTTAAAATAGAAAAGAGAAAAAATACTTTATAAAAAACATGAAGTTAACCCATAAGTTTTTCATAATAAAAGGAATAATTATTTAAATACAATGTTTGATTAAAACATAATATATTGTTCACTTGAGATCAAGTAATAATTCGGGATGTTCCCTTAAAACAGGTTTGCTTATCGAGAAGTATTAAGGAGGGAATCACTTAAAAACGTGTATATATCAAAGACAGAATGATGGAAGGGTATTGATAAAATAATTAGGTACATGTAGAAACATTTATAATATGAAAATAAATAGAAAATATAATTTCAATTTGGTATAAAGAAAGATAAGAAACCTGAAGGAATAATGGAGATTCAGGTAGAATTTTTTACAAATTATCAGCATGGTATCTGGTGTACTTAAGAAGGATTAATGATGGTGAAAGGGGTTTATCATCACTTATAAATCATGAGTTATGTATGGGGGTGGTGAGAAATCATAACCCATCATTAGGGATTACACATAAGATTTAATGGAATATAGGACATTCTTGAATAAAAGATAAATGGAGAAGATCCCTTACTATAGGTCTAATGATGATCTTTGCTTGGACATAACAACCTAGATAATAAAATTAGGTTCATTAATTAATAATTATATAACCTTTTATATATGTAAGTGAATTATTATAACCTTTTTATGTTCATTCATAACCTTTTTTATTAGTTATGAGGTTCAATTTCATTGTTCAGGTCCGTTTGTTTTCATTGTTTTTATGATCGGTTTACTTATTTTCATGAACAGATAAACATATAAGTTGAAATTCATTTTCTATAATTGAATTAATATGACATTAATGAAACTACATGAGATTAAATTGTTGTAAATTTAATTTGGTTACTTGGATTTATGTTGAATCATTAGATAAAACTTTAGTGATAACCTTTTAGGTTAATTAGTGGTTTTTGGCCACGTTGAACATGTTTTGTTTTATAAATAAAAAACATGTGTAAAAAAGTATTCAAGAACCATAGATGGGACATAATAAATATATTATGGTCCGGTTAAAAAATTAATATGATTTAATGACCAGAATTGAATATTGTAACTAGAATTGAAAACTCATCGTCCTTGAATGTGGTATTTTAGCACATCTCAGATGGTGTCTTTACTACTAAAATAAAACAAGAGTAAAGGATATATGATAATAAATTATTCCATTATCATAAAAAAATTAAAATAAATTTATTGTATTGTATTTTTTAAAATTTTTGGATAAGGAGAATTAAGGGTTGAAATGTAACCAAAAGAACTTGAAAGGAAAATAAAAGAATTGAAAATAAGAATTTACCTCTTGAATCAATAATCCTTGAGAGCCTCTTAAGGGGAGATGGTTTGTTCTTTTTAGGAGACCAATGGATTTTTTACATAGGGAAGAATATTTAGGATATATTTGGGTAGAATATAGGCACGACACAAGTCTTAATAGGAGTGAAGAGAAGAGGTAAGGAGGGGTGGTATTTATAGTGGAGGAGATGAGGGTTTTCATAATATTATAATCATTAGTTTATTATTTTTCCCTAATACATGAAATATTTATGATTCCATGACTAAAAATAGTAATGTGTTCATGTGAGTTAGATCTAATGTCCTTACATAATCCATACATCAGTAGATAAAATCATAATTTGTGTATTTTTCATTTATCGTAAATTATCTTATTTTTCTATTCATAAAAATTCAAGTATTTTAGAAAAATACAAAAAATTCACCCTAAACATTTTTATACATGTAGAATCAAAAAATGAACCCCATTTTTCAAAAATAATATTCTAAATATGATTAATTTTATATTTTAAAAATCATAATTTATTCTAAAAATATCAGTTTCAAAACATTGATATACTTGTTCAAAAATATAGGTACATCATACTTTCACTTAAATATTATTCATATACTATCATAAGTAAGGTTACTACTCATTATGGTATATCCCTATTCATAAGGGTAACATTAATATTAACAAGGGTATGTTGCTATTCACCAAAAATTAGGTATGTCCTATCAAACTCCAAACATCTTATTGATCACAGCCAAGTATTTCAAAATTTAGAAATTAAAATCACTAGAATGAAAAATTTATGTTTAAAGGTCACATATTACTTATTAGTTCATTGTGTTGTGATTTCATGTGATTGTATGACATAATTATAAGAAGGAAATTTCCATTAGAAACATTGGGTCGTTACCTTATCCCCCCTATTGAAATTTCTCCCTCAAATTTTTTTTTACATTATATGTCATAAATAGGTACGGGTACAATTCATTCATTGCCTCCTTCTATTCCCATGTTTCTTATTCATACCTATGGTTCATCCACATTATATTCACCATGTGAGTAGTCTTGTTATGTATAAAATTATCTTTGTAATCCAAGATATTCCCTGGAAGATCCTCTTATGAAAGATCATCTTCCAAATGTACTGCCTCTGAAGAGAGTACATGGGAAGGGTCGGGTATGTAATTCCTTAAGAGGGATACATGGAATACATTGTGTACTTTGGAAATGGTAGGTGGAAGTTCTATTATATAGGCCACATCCCCAACACGATCTAGAATCAAGAATATGTAGATGTACATAGGACTTTAATTATATTTCATTCCAAACTTCATAACCTTCTTCCATAGAGATATGTGCAGAAATAACATGTCTCCAAATTTGAACTCAAGGTCTCGTCAACAATTTTCTACATAACTCTTCTATCTATTTAGGAATATTGTGATATGTTACTGAATGGTTTTTACCTTCTCTACTATTCCATTAACCATTTAAGGTCATATCATCTTTATCTCACTGACTTCATCCCAACACGCCGGTGTTTTTCTCCTTTTCCTATAAAGGGCCTAATATGAATCCATTTGTATGCTTGAGTGGAAACTATTATTGTAGGAGAATTAAACTATTAGAATATGTTGGACCTATCCTCCTTTTAATTCCATATAACATTCTCTCAACATGTATTCCAATGTCTGAATGGTTCGCTCAGATTGGCCATCAGTTTGAGGATGATAGGCCGTACAAAATCTCACATAAGTTCTTAGAGCATGTTGGATACTTTTCTAGAACATTGAGGTGAATCCTGGATCATGATTTGATACAATATATAGTGGTACTCCAGGCATCCTTACCATATCTTTTATGTATATCAATTCATGTTTTTCTAATGAGAAGTCCTCTCAAATTTCGATAAAGTGAGTTGTCTTCATAAGAAGATCCAAAATGGCCCATATAGCATTATTTCCTATGGATGTCCTTTGAAGTCTAGTGAAAAAGTCCATGGTAATGTTCTCCCACTACAACATTGGTATGGGTTGTGGTTTCATCATCCCCTTTGAATTTTTTCTCTCATCCTTCACTTACTGACATACCAGGAACCTTGATGTATATTTAGAAATCTCCATTTTCATATAATTCCACAAAACGTTCTCTTAGAGATCTCGATACATATGTGTGCTCCCTAGGTGGATAGAAAATGTTGAGATATGTATGTCATTTAGAAGCTTGTTCATTGTATCTATATCAGATGGTACCCATAATTTTTATCCAAATCTTATAACTCCATCCTCTTCAATATTGAACTCATAGGATTTCTCATTTCTGATAGCTTCCATGATTTTTAGAATTTACACATATTTTTTTCAGCATCCTTTAATTTTTCCTTGAGGTATGGTTGAGCAATAATTTGAGAAATAATTGATGATATTCCTCCCTTAATTATTACCATGTCCATCCTATAAAAATATAAGAATACTAGATCCTTTTCAATTCTCATCATTCATAAAGATGTAGGATCCTTTCTACTTAGAGAATCCACCACCTTATTTTCCTTTCTGGGATTGTAGTGGATTGAGCAGTCATAATCCTTGATGAGATATATCCATAATTGTTGGATCATATTAATCTATTTATATGTGAATATATATTTTAGATTCTTGTGATCATTATATATCTCACACTTCTTCCCATAAAGATAATTCAGCCATATTTTCAACACAAAGATCACCACCTCCAACTCCAGATCATGCGTGGGATAGTTTTGCTTATGGATTTTCAACTTCCTTAGGAATAGGCTATAACATTTTATTTCATCATAAAACAAACTAATACCTTCTTTTAAGTATCATTGTTCACCACAAAGATTTCCCCACTTGTTGGGAGTGTGAGTACTAGTATAGTGATAAGCCTCTTTTTCAAATCATTAAAATACTATTCACATTCCTAGTTCGAGACAAACATTAATCCTTTCTATTTCAACATGGTTATTGAGTTTGAAAATCATGAAAAGTTCTTCAAAAATCATCGATAATATCCATATAGGCACAAAAGATGTGGATATCTGTTACAGATGTTGTCCTGGGCCACTCTTCAATAGCCTTTGTCTTGGAAGGGTCCATTGATATCCTTTTGTTGGTGATAACATGCCCCATGAATGATAATTCCTATATCTAGAACTCACATTTACTATATATTTAATAGAAATTATCCCTTATAAAAGTCATTACCATAGTATTAAAATTATCCTCAGGTTCCTCATTGCTCTTGTAGTATATTAGAAGACTATCAATAAAGAATACCACAAATTTGTCGGTGTAATCTCTAAAGAATCTATTCATTAAATCCATGAAAATTGTTGGAGCATTAATGAGTCTTAAAATAATAATTATGAACTCATAGTGTCCATGCCTCGTTCAAATGGAAGTCTTGGGAATATCCACCATCTTCGCCTTTAATTGGTGATATCCCGACAGAAGGACCACCATAGAGAAATAAATGGGCCCAAGAATCTGATCGAACAAGTCATCTATCTGAGGCATGGGATACTTGTTATTTATCATGATTTTATTGAGCTCATGATAATCAATTAATATGTTCATTGATCCATACTTCTTCTTAATGATGAAGACTAGCGCACCCCATTGTGAATCACTAAGGAAATTAAAAAACTTCTCCATATTCTCTTATAACTTCCTTTTTTGCTCTTCCAGATCTATGGTAGCCATTCAATAAGGTTTCTTTGATGTAGGTAGTATCTAAGAATATGTTCAATTGATAACTCAACCTATCAGTCAGGACGAAGACCAAGAAACTCTTTAGGAGATACATCAGTGTAATCCCCCACGATGGGCATGTCTTCAAGAATGATTCTCTCATTTTTCTCAATCATTTGAGCATGATATAATTTCTCATAAGGTAGAAATATCCACAATTGAGATGATGATTCTAAAGGATATTCATCTTCATCCTTACACTTGTATATAATTAGTGGATGATTTGGGATGTGAATTGTGATCTCCCTTTCCCAAAAGTTGATGTTGTCTATTTATAAAGATCACCAATTCATTTCAAAGATAACATCGAACTCCACTAAAGGAAGTATGAAGAGATTTGCTGGGAGGTTAAATCCCCAATCCTTAACTGGGGAGGAGTTATAAACCATGGACATAATAATTTCTCCTTTCTCTACTAACATAGAAAATTTATCCTCCAAATTTTTAGGGGATGCTTGAATAGTTATACTAAACATGAAAAATATGAAAAATGCATGGAACTAGAACCAAATAGTACATTCTCTATTATTCAATAAATAACTATCATACCTATAACCACATCATTATCTATCTCTACCTCAGTAGTAGTGTTATCATAATCCTTTAATTTTTTCCTTGGAGGTGGTTTTTGATTTCCTCTAACAACCCTTGGCTTATAGAAATACTTTGCACAATTCCCATACTCCTTGTAGTTGTAACACCACACCACTAGATGAGAGTTGATCTGAACCTTCTTTTATTCTTCAACATTAGTGTGATTTTTCATATCCCTTTGGTATTTCATGGGTAGATATCCCAAATTTCCATATTTGAAGCAATTCTTGGTTCCCTTTAGATAGTTCCCAAAAGTATTCTTACCAAAAAATTTACAAGTGGGATATTCGGGCTTCTTTCCATCATGGGATTTGTTTGTTGATCAACCCATGTTGTTGTCAATTTTCAGTTTCTTATCACCAGGCCCATGAGACCACTGAGAGTCTCTAATCACCATTTCATCCTTGAGGGTACAACAGACAATATCCTTATAACTTTAAATGTCTCGAATTTCCAATGCTTTTCATAGACTCGGTATTAGTTTTCTAAAGAAGCGGTCCACCTTACTTTCAGTGTTCAAGACCATGCCAGAGGGATACCTTGAAATCCTTGTAATGTTTTCTTCATACGCCCTAATGGACTCATCTTAATTATGGTTAAGTCGGAGGAACTCTCTTTTCATCATGATATGAAGGGTTTGTGGAAAATATTTATTAAAAAACATCCTCTTGAGTTCCTACCAATCCATGGAATCAATTTCCTCTTGGGAATTGTATTCTGGATCATTGTCCACCACTGATCATCTTCCCCGTCAAAATTATAGACAGCCATTACAACTTTCAATTCTTCCGAGAATTAGAGGATGAAGAATATCTTTTCAACGGAGTTAATCTACTATTATGCAAGGATGAGATCAGAAGATCTGCTAAACATGGGAGTCCTTTTCCGCATGAAGGATTCAATTACAACTTTGTTTTTCCATGGAGGAGGAAGGTCTTCTACATGAATCAAGTTATTATTCATAACTTGAGCCAGCTGAGCAAGTACTTTCTTAAAATTTTGAGCACCCTTCACATCATATCAGGTATATCATTTTAGAAATCATCACATTCCCTATCACATTGATTTTTGGCATGTGTTTTCAATTTTCTTCCATTAACTAATAAAAATAACGTATAATTAGAATGATTTAATACTTAGCTATTGATCATAAAAAAGAAAACATTTATCATAAGAGGATAAACTTGTAAAGATAAATTATATCCTAACTTATGATTCCTTATGTTTAAATCTAGGTTATCCTTGATCTATTTCATAACATATATTCTTATGGGATTTTTTTCATAAGAATTTTTTTTACTAAGAATGTGAATTTACCAAATCATATCCCATAGGAGCGTCAAACCAAGAGTGAAACAAGTCCCGTTGTTATGTACCAGGATACCCCAGGTCAGGCCTGAATCTCCTTTTCAGAGTTTTCAATCCTAGGTACATCTATGCCAGAGCTTCCTCTACCTATTTGTATCTAGATAGGGATATATTATCTTGATAACCCACTTACTCTATAATGACCAAAATTTAGTGATTTTTTATTATAATTAGTTTCATCTTTAAGATTCTTACTAAAGCACTATATTCATAATCTCCAAAAATTACTAGACCATTCTTCTGATACCATATACAGAGACCCTATCCTTTTACATATAATTTTACATGATTTTAAGCATAATTATACTTCAGAGTATAATACAAGGATCGTGAAGTCTAGTTTCTTGGAAGACTTGGTACGTAAACTGAAAATATGGAACTAAAAACACTTTTTTATTTAAACATCAAATTGGTCTCCTAACTTCCATTGTACTCATACATCATCAAAGGATAAACTTGGGATAATATGAAAAGGGGGTGAGAAAAAAATCCTAGTAAGTGAATAACCATAAGAACAAATCATTGGTACATGGGATAGAAGGCATGAAATGATGATATAAAACATCATTTATCATATAAAATTATAACATATAAACATAGAATCAAATAAAAATGGATTCATAGTATTGCGGAAGAAACATAAAAATGAATTTAGTACAATTCAAGGATAACCACCAAGACTGTTTCCCATAGTATCACAAGCCAAGTCTAACTTCCAAGACCGTTTCATATATCAGAACAATCTAAGGCTATCCTCCAAGACTGTTTCACATAGTAGTCCAAGCCAAGGCTAACTTCCTAGACTGTCACACATAACGTCTCATGAGACTTAACATTACCCAATTAATTAGAGAACTATATAGGGACACCCACATTTACTTTTTATGAATATGTTTTCCACATAAATAATCATACATAATCAATATTACATCAACATAAGGATTACCCATACAAATGATTAGGTGGCATAATCATGACAAAAAGCATAAAAATGGGTGTATCATAAAAGTCTCCGTGAAAGAAAGGAACTAAAGTATACACGGAAATTTATAAGGGAAAATAATCATGTATCAAGGGAAGTGATTTCAAGTATATGTAATAACATTTAATAAAATTATTCAAGAAATTTTATCATTAAATCATTTTTGAGAGGTTTTATGGAAAATACTATTGTGCCTTTAAAAAAAATGGAACAATACTTTATACCAAAACAGAAGTGAACCCAAAAGGTTTTCATAATAAAAACAAATACTTTTATAAAGAAAATTGGGGATTAAAACATAAGATATAGTTCACTTGAAATCGGTTATGAATTCAGGAAGATCTCTTAAAACAGGTTTGCTTATCGGGAAGTATTGAGGAGCGAGTCACTTAAAAACATGCATATCTTAAAGAGAGAAGGATGGAAGGGTCTTGATAAATGTATTTTTTACATGTACATAGAAATTATAATATTCACATAAATAGATAATATAATTTCATTTTTCTATAAAGAAATATAAGCAACCCGAAGGAATAAAGAAGATTCAGGTAGAATTCCATACGAATTATCGGTATGGTGTATGTTGTACTTAAGAGGGCTTCATGAGAGAGAAATGGGTTTCTAATCACTTATAAATAATGATGGAAGTATGGGGTAGTTCTAAACTATACCCTATCCTTAGTTATTACACATAAAATTTCATTTAAAAGAGGACATTCTTGAATAAAAGTGAAATTGAGAGGATCCCTTATCCTAAGTCTGATGGTGATCTTTACTTGAACTAAATGAAATAAATAATAAAATTAGGCTCATTAATTTTTAATTAAATAACATATTATATATTTAAATGATTTATTATAACCTTTTTATGTTAATTTATGAACTTTTTTATTTTTTATGAGGTTCAATTTCATTGTTCTGGTCTGTTTTTGTTTTTTGGGTTTTTATGATCGATTTACTAATTTTCATGAATGGAAAAACATGTACGTTTAAAGTGGTTTTCCAGAATTTAAGATTTATTAAATTATTTAACATCTATTATATTACATGGTTTTAAATTTAATTTTTTTACTTTGATTGAAGATAAATAATTATATAAAACTTTTGTGATAACCTTTTGGGTTAATGGGCGGTTTTTGGCCACAATGAATCTGTTTTGTTTTATAAATCAAAAACATGTGTACATAAGGATTAAATAAAAATATATGAGACATGATAAATATATTATGGTATAATTTAACTATGAAAATGGTTTCATGACCAGAATTAAAGATGTTAACTAAAATTGAAAACCCACCGTCCTTGAATGTGGTAATTTAACACATCTCAGATGGTGTATTTACTACTAAAATAAATGAAGAGTAAAGAAAAGATGATAATAAATTATTCCATAATCATAAAAACATTCCATTAAATTTATGGTATTGGATTTTTCAGAACATTTGGATTAGGATAAGCGAGGATATAAAAGTAATCAAAATAACTTGAAGATAAAGTAAAAGAATTGAAAAGAAGAATTTACCTCTTGAATCAATCTTCCTCGAGATCTTATTAAGGGGAGGGGATTTGGTATTTGAGGATATAAAGGGATTTTAGACGTGGGGGAGGATATTGAAAAGATATTTAGGTAGAATATATTCAAGTAACAAGGCATGATAGGAGTAAAGAGAAGAGGAAACGAGGGCTGGTATTTATAGCGGAGGAGAGGAGGGTTTTCATAATATTATAATCATTAATTTATTATTTTTTCATAAGAAGAGAAATATTGATGATTGCATGACCAAAAATATAAATGTGTGTATGTCAGTTCGGGATAATGGCCTTGCATCATCCATACATCAGATGATGACATTATAATTCAAGTATTTAGCATTTATCGTAAATTATCATATTTTACTATTCATAAAAAATTCATGTATTTTAGAAAAATACCCAAAATTCACTCTAACCATTTTATGACATGTAGAATCCATAAATGAATCCCATTTTTTTAAAATAAATTTTTAATTTCATTAATTTAATATTTTAAAATCATAACTTATTTTAAAAAACCAATTTTAAAACATTTATTTACCTATTCCAAAATATAGGTACACCATACATTCACTCAAATCATATTTATACTCTATCATAGTTATGTATAATATTAATTAGGGAATATCACTATTCATAAGGTTATAATTACTATTAATAAGGTAATGTTACTATTCACCAAAAATTAATTTTGTCCTATCGGACTCCATACATCTTACTGATCGCAACCGTGCATGTCAGATTTTCAAAATTCAAATCACAGATGTGACAAAATTAGGTTTAAAGGTCACATAGTACTCATTAGTTCATTGTATTGTGATTTTATGTGATTATATGACATAACTAATAGAAGTAAATTTCCATTGAAAACATTGGGTCATTATAATCTCACCTCTAGAGATCACCAAGTGTGAACTTCATGAGAATAAATTTCAATTCTTATGAGCCCCCAACACGTGATATTCAATCATCTATTGTCTTAAGTCATTACATTGTATCATGACCATAAGACATATGTTTAAGGTTAATTTCATAGTATCTTGAGTTTCGTATTATAGTATAGGATCTACTATAACATTTTGAAATGATAGTTAATCTGTGAAAATTACCATTTAAATAGTGGACACAAAAATTTCTACATTCTAATGGTTGGTAAAGATCTGGAATATCTGACTATAATCATGACATGTGAATCAAAACTATTACATGGTTTGATCTAGGGAACCAACTATTACAACACTCCCACTTTCACTATATTCATCACTCTAACGTACCTTGTTAGCTCTCACATGATAAATACAATGTTTATACTGAGTAATGGATTTAGCTGCGGGGCCTTCAATGTTTCCACCGCATGACATCTGTATATAAGACCTCATATCCTTGAGTAATGCATCTCATTAGATGGTATCCCCAAGTATATCCATTTTTTACACTATCATAACCAGAAAACATGTCTAGTAAGAATATCATAATTTATATTATGTTAATAAATTACTTACTAGGTGAAATTCCATGAACTGGAAAAAATCATTGCATTTATGTTCTTCTTAACTACCTCGGAATCTAAAACATTGTCACTATTTCTAGGTATAGATACCACTGTATTGAATGAGATTTTCATTCCCATTACCAGAGTCTTAATTGTGATATTATATCATATGGGTCTAAGGAACATATTTTGTGTCCCCTGAAAACTAGTATCCTTTCATCTCCACTTACTAGGTACATGTCATTTATAATTTCTCAAGTAACAATGGATAGTTCTGACTACTTCCCTTGCAGTTCTCCTGGTTATAACTAATATCTACCTACTTTAATGTATATCATGGAAATATCAATTTTTTCACATGTCATGGTTTACATGATCGATCCATTACTAATGTTTATAGAATTCAAATTATGACTTTAATCCCCTCTTATCTATTGGACATGTCAAACTAGAGAGATATATTTCATATGACACTGGTAATAATTCTCTCTCAAAATGTTCTGAATTGTACTTTTCAATATTATGTCACTATATGTATTATTTACTAGGTCGTAGAAACCTTTTTATCAGCCTCAGTAGATTCTGTTCCCTAGAACATAGGTTCTTACTTTATGGAAATCACAACTTTCATCATCATATTAACTAAATGTATGACCAATATCTATTTTCTCTATGTTTGCTAACATATAATACATGTAAAATAATTTTTTCTCCCACTTAACTCAGGTAGACACATGGAAAACACTAATTCCAAATGAATATTCAATGATCTTGTTGCTTACTTTAGTACTAAAATAGATTTTAGTCACTTTCATCCTTTATTCGCATTATGTGATTTGACCATCCCTTTATGGTTCAATTTTATAGACACGTATCTTGATTGGTATCATGACATTAAATTCATAATAAAAGATCATATATATGAGCTATGAAAAGTACAATTCTGATGGATTTATGAAAAATGACTTGGTATAACTAATAGAGCCTTATTGGTACTACACTTGTACCATCCATGTATCTTGATACTTGAATACCAATCACAATATTTAGAATAATAATCCTTTTTACATTTTGATACATGTAATCCATTATTAAATTTTAATTGACCTTGTCAATCTTAGCTAATTTTCATGATACTTCCTACTTGTAGGAATTATTATCCACAGTGAATAACGTTATCACTAGACGTGGTGAATTCAAAACAATCATTATGGTTTTAAAATTCATATGATGTATGTTCCTTTAGAACATTTATGTTTTACAAGAACTTGTTGAACTAGTTCTTTTTTGGATTACATGTACATCTCTGGCATTGACTCAACCCAAGTAAATCTGGATCCCACTATCTCAAAATGTATGTGAATCCATTTATATATATGTAGTACATCACTTGACTACCCCTTTTGTATCTTATGGTTTTATTTAATATCCTAAGCAAACATTTGGAAAATTAATTTAGACACAATTTGTGTTTTACTAATGCAATTTTTTTTCTATCATAACAAGCTCATTGTATCTAAACACATGTATTATAATATAATGTATTTCTATAATACTGTGACTAATTTGATATCCATTTTTAATTATAGTTGGTATGTGGTTATGGTATACTTCTGTTATTTTTAATGTGTGTCATGAAATATAATGGATGTTTCTACTAATTTCATAATTGATTTTACTTATACCAGAACTCTAATGTATAAAATCTGAATTTAGGAATTTTTCCAAACTACATTTTGTTGATTCAATTTTAACAAGTAAGGTTTCATGATCAATCCTCATCATTAACATAATTTTCATGATATATATATGGTAATGTTTCTTTAGTAATTTCTCCATGATAAATTATATAGATCGAATAGTTCTTAGTCAAGATATCATTTAGCATGTTATCCTAAAGAAACTAATATCTTCAATAATACTTCACTTTAAAATTCTTTTATGACCTAAATGAATCTAAATAATTATGTTTTCCACTAAAATCTTATTGGAATATTTCATGGTCACTTATTAAACTAATTCCAAACACCTTGTGGCTTACATTTATTTACAAAGGTTCCTTTTTCCAAAAATAAATATATACATCGATAATTCCTAAAATTTTTTACTCAGTAAAGTCTAAATATCATCTTGGGTATACCATTGACACCCAAATGAGTTTTTAATGACAAATATTTGTCTTTCCAAAACTAGGTAAATGAGTCTTAAATTTTATATTCATCAGATATTTTGTATGATTCGTGTATTATTGAACTATTAATTGTGTACTAAAATCCAAAAACAATATTCATTCCTAAACCTATAATAATGTATCCTTATGTCCAGTGGAAATGTGTGATAATTTTTTTTTTATACTCTGTAGTAGTCTGACTTGAATAATTATCATTAGAAAATATAATTTATTTATTTCTCACTACTGACTTAAGAATCATCCTTTCTCATCCTATTAAATAATACACCTTAATTCTTATAATGTTTGTATATATACGTGGTTACTATATTTTGATACACATATATGACATGAAAATTTTATGCAATACCCATTAAGTAATATTGAAACATTTCATTTCTATTATGAATATTGCTGAAAAATAAGCGATATATTTCTTATTCAATTCAGTTCTTTGTGATTAAAATTTTATAGGTTTATTTCATGATATTAATTGAAAATAACCTCTGGATTATATCCATCCTCATTTAATTTAAGTATATCATTAATGTTCGTTTGGAATTACTTAAAATTGGGTTTTTCACCTTGTATTTCAATTTCTTATCGAGTAATTAAAGAAGAAATTTTCTTTTTTTACTTGCGAAACATTACCTAAATATGTAATAAAGAGTTCACTCAGTAATATCCATTTTTAACCTAAAAGGAGACTAGATTAAATGGGTGAATAATTAAATTAGAATAGGATATATTTTAAGTCCATGATAAGCCTTTCAATTTACACATATCCAATGTAACCATTACTTATTCATATAATTTCTTCACTTTCTCCAAGTAATTCTCATATATGAGACTTCATTTTATATCATTGATGACCTGATGTAGTGAACATAACTAACGTTGGATAATGATGATAGAATTATAAAATTACCATCAAATGATATATATATTATTCTTCTATAATCATTTTTACGCCCTCACATTATGAAGTGACTTAAAATGTTTTGGGGACACTGTCACCTTGAATTTCATATAACATAGTATTATGTGCAAGTGTATATACTATTCTTCGAAATTGATGCTAGTGAGTACATTTACTTTTCTCATTATTTATCGTAGTGTATTTATTATTTTATAATTTTTCATTTTTCTTGAAAAATGTATTTTTTAGCAGATTAGTACATTTTATCTTGATTACCGATTTTGAAATTTTGAATAATTAATTAATCATTAAATGTATCCCACTATTCCATAAAATTCTATGAACCCTCAATGCTAGAATCAAAATACTCTATCACTTGAGTATTATAGTGGAAAGGATCCCTCAATATCCTCTCCTAGTAGACAATCTATGGCTATTCCACTACTTAGAGGGTTCAAGTTAGGCATTTGATTGACCAATAGAATTAACTACTAGTTGTTTGATCTGTTGTGTGAATTCCATTCTTCTAAAATCATTGCTTTATTTACACAATGATTTCATATTAAATAATATCAAGTTAACTATGGATAATCCTTAATACCACTTTAGTTATGTTGGCCAACCACTACCACAAGAAATCACTAGTAGTAAGAGAAACCCTTGTCTATGGATGATTGAGCACCCAAAACACCATGTTTTTTTTCAAATTTTAATGATGTAAAGAGGTTATGAAATAATTTTTCTTTGAGGATTTTATTATTTTAAGTGATGAAAGAAATAATGTTTTATTTAATAAAAATTATTTATGTTGTGTCACTAACAACTGACCATGCAATAAATTGAAAAATACATCATGTCATATGATTATTTTTTTTCATTCTTGTTTATTATTCTATGTGATCCTATGTAAACTATGCATTCAAAAAATAATAAACCATGAAAAAATAAAATGAAAATGTGATCATGAGATGATACAAATAGTGAATACATTGAGTGAATAATGGATCGATATATACACTAATGCTAATAACTTGAGTTGTGTCACTTGAGACTTGACTTGCAAAACCTTCCCATACAATGTGTCAAACTTTTGTCTAGTTCATCACGATAACATGGCATGAATTATTCACTTCTTTCCTTCATCATTATACAATAATACTCACTCATAGGCAATGGGTTCTCGATGTAAAAAGTAAAACTATGAAAAATGGACATGCATACCATTATCCATATAATGACACTAATATGATTCTCATATCATCTATTATTAAATAATTTTTATGAACCATTGTAAAAAGATAATAAATAAATAAAAACCCTAACATGCATTGGTCGTTCCACGGCTCATGACTAGTCAATATGCTTTAAACTAGTGTTTTGAAATTAAATGAAAAAATAAATGTAAAAATTCATTAAATAATACTTGAGGGCGTGTTTATTGAATTCAAACTCGCTGTTATATTAATTCAATAATTTATGTAATTTAGTCACACTAATTCATTAAATTTTAAAACAAAAAAATATTAATTAATTGATTTAGTTTAACAAAAAAAGTTAAATTAATTTAATCCTTTATACAAATTTTAAAAAAAATATTTCATTAATTAATTTGAGACAAAAAAATAAATTAATTGCATAAAATAATTTTTTATTATAATAATTAGTAGGACCACGAAAATCCTAAGAAAAGGCTATGTGGGTCGGGTAAAACCCACATAGGCCCATTATGAGCCTTTCATACCCTGATTAGGGGTATTCTGGGCTGATCGATCAACCCATTCCCATTCCGGGCTAGGCCAACCTGCCCAGACCCTTTTCTAGATGAATTAGACCAAGAAGGGGTTACCTATCCAAATGTGGGGTAAGAAGGGTCACCAACGGTGATTGTAGGGGTTGTCGTCTTCTTGGTTGTTATCCTACTGGATAAAGGCATCTCCTAGAGGGGTGGAACACTACATTCCAAGAAGGAAGTGGGTAGATCTTAGACTCTTCATGGTTAAATCCCACTATAAGAGGGATTCAGAAGGAGGCTAAAGGTGGAACTTTTATGGTCTCACCGATCTTCTAGAAGATGATGGAAACTTTATAGCGGTGAGTTAGAGGTGATGACATAGGGTTGGTCGGTGGGTTCTTCTGCAAGTAGGAGGTTAGTTCGGTACTCCCATGGGTAAAGGTTGATTGGTCAAGTTTTTAGGGTTCCATGTATAGAGGTAGGCTATATGGGAACTGGATCATTCCTACGTAGACTACTGGGGTTGTCTGGTTGTCCAGTGGCGGTGGTCCAGCAGATCAAATGGATGGACTAGGTAGCTTCACCAGACGAGATGAAATATGGACCTGGTGGCCTCACATGTGGGGGAGATAGATGAAGACTTCACCAAAGTTGAGTATGAGACCTTCAATGAGATGGTTGAGCCATGGGGGGATCACAGCTGAGCTGATCTGGCCAAAAAAGGGAGCCTGTGCAGGTAGTTTCTGTAGGAGGGCGGCAGACAGTATGGCTAGCCGCATGTCACTCAACAAATAGAGGGAACCTTTGAGAGCAGAATATAGTGTGTTATGGCCTGGGAAGATCAATATAGGATGAAGTTTTCTTTTAAGGAATGTGGTAAGGTGTTCCTTATCATGTGGAAAGAACTCCCAAAAGGGGACTGGTTTTCCATTTTTTCTATTGGTTTGTCATAATCTAAAACCCACAGACGCTTTTTTTCTTATATCTTGACTAACACAACCTACCTAATTTTACTTTTTTCATAAGTTTAATTCTCCACACATGATTAAATTTATTAAAATTTCATATTTTTATTATTATAAAATTAAATAGTTTAAAATCTTGTGGAAAACAAGGTTGGCTAGAAAAGTCTCACATCAGAATGTAAAATGGTGACTAAAAATCATAAGGTCACCAGAATCACCCCTACCAATTGATTCAGGTAAAATGATATATTAAAAAACCTCAAAATTTATACCAAGAATGATGAAATCAATTCATAATTAAAAGATAAGATGGTCGTAACATGGCCATCTGATATCAGATTTAATCACTGCCAGTGATGTTGGGACTAAATCAATTCCATCTTCTAAAATATAATTCAAATTTAATTTTTCTTGCATTAAAATGTAAACATGCATCTATAATAATAATTTAAGGTTCCAAGAATGTATCAAAAGCCCTAAAACTTGGGATTTTTAAAATTTTCCACCGAAAAAAAAATCATGACTATGTAGTCATTGGTCAAACGCTTCCCGATATAAGCTCTAGGATCTTATAGTGAGGAACATTAAGAATAAAAACAAGACCATAAATACATGGTTAGTTCTAAAATATTGTTGGATTTTTTTCTCTCAATTAGTTATTTCTTCTTGAATAATATGAAGTGGAATTCCTCTAGATCATCTATGCAGTCTCTAAGAATCTATGGTAGCATCGATATTTGAATTGTAGCTACTATCACATAGATATAATTATGTATTCTACATTCTGATGATCACCTCATTGTCTTGCTTATGATGTGTGAAAGAGATATAGATCCAAACTATTGGATCCAAAGTCTCTATATCTCTAGAAATTATGAGTGATAATAATGGAGAGAGTGTGTGTGAATAGTTATTGGTGGGAGGATCTCCTCTTCTATATATATTGTGTTAATAAAATTCCTGATATGAATTTCTATTCACAAAATAATTTATACACTCTATAAATCATATTATACTATAGAGAGTCATAAATATCATTTATAATATTATCACATTCTTATAATAAAAAATATATTACATGATAATACTAGAGCCACAAACTCGACTCGTTGCTCCCAAAAATATTAAATGGAACTTTAATATTTTATACTAATATTAGTTCAAATAAAATTTCCGTATAATTACATTAAAACATTAAAATACATGTAATAAATAAATTCCATGTTAATCATTAGTAACTAGAATAATATAAATTTATATATTTATTTGGGGATCATATAACCTTGGAGAAAGCCTGGACCCCATTAGTGTGGACCACCATGTATTATATACCTATTCAATTGAATATGGTGGATTCTTTAATATGGTATTGTGTGTGGCCCTCTAGTCCCTTCTCTCTATAGCTATGAATAGTATTCATAGACCAAGAGTGTGATCTAGAAACCCATCATGGCCCCTAAATTGAAATGGTAGTCATAACAATGATAACCATCTATGAACACACACTATGTATTATAATCTCTTTGTCTTTAATATCTCAAAAGGTAGGATGCACACCTGTATCATCACCCTTTTCTGATTTTTTTTATTTATCTAACAAGAGGGACATACCCTTGACTACCATGGTCCTGATCTTATAAAGGTACTACCATCCTGATCAATGAGGCCTGAGAAATATTAATTCCTTACCCTGGAATTGACAAATCCTTTCTTGAAAATTCAACAAATGTCATACCACTAATGACAAACCAAACACAAGCGACGTCACCATGATTTCATTATCATGGTTATTTACTTGTATCAAAGTACGTGATAAAATTTCACACAGTGGTAATGATCTCAATTCAGGAGACCAATACACATTTTCATATATAAGAACATCCAATGAAACACAGAACACATGTATTTCCTATTAGTTGGTATGTTCTAATGATATATCTACTGTAGATCACCAAGCAATAACATCATTAGAAAAAGATTCAATGGTTATGATCCCCTAACACCTAATAGTCAAAAAAACAACTATTTATAGTCATTAAAATGTATCAATACTATAGGACATATGTTTAATATTAATTTCATAGTATCTTTAGATTCTCATTATATTGTGGGATCTACTATAACCTTTTTATATGACAATTCATCTATGGAAATTACCATTTAAATAGTAGATACCAAAAATACTACACTATAATGGTAAGTAAACATCATATATATCTCATTGTATACATGATATGGTAATCAAAAGTACGTCTTTGTTGGGTGTTGGGAAACCACTATTACAACAAGAATTGTGTTAAAGAACATCTCAAAAATCATAAGAATGTGGAATTATAGAAATTATGATATGATGTTTTTATATGGGGAATAATTTAACACTTTGAGACTTTACAATATAATTTATTATAACTAAATTAAATATTTTTGATAGATTATGTAACATGAAACCTGAAGTCTAAATAAACTGAAATTTAGTATACCATTATAATATTGTCGTTAAATTGGTGTCAATGAATTAGAAAAAAAATATATAAAAAATTTATATTTTTTAAACTTCTATAAAATAAATTTCATGGTTATTTATTTCTTGTAATTCAAAATAAATATCATTTAAAAGAAAAATAAATATTTTATGAGAAATTATATTTTTTTAAAGAGATGGTTCATTGAATTTAGAGAACCTATTTTAAAATTAATTTTTACCTTTTTATAAATTTTATTTGGAAAAATTAACTGTATATTCTAAATCATCATATCCAATTAACATAGATTTAATTTTTGGGAATTTTTTGAAAAGGATAATCTTTCAATAAACAGTGAAAAATATATGTTTTTATGGAAATCATCCTTCTAATTTAAATTTTTTACAAAGATAAAATTAGATTTTAAATATTTTTCAAAGTAACATTAGATATATTATATTGAAATTTATCAAATTTAGGTCATTGTGATTAATTTTATATATAATTTCAAAAAAAAGCATTTCATGCTTATGAGAACGTTTTTTATAAAATAGATTTTTAATCATGTATATAGGATTTATATTAAAATAAATTCTTTCACTTCTGTGAATTGAATTTTGAAAATTTGATTCCATATTTATAAGAAGAATAATTAATATTATCTAATCATGTGAAATTAATTATTGAGCACAATGAATATTTAAAATAATAAAAATCAATTAATACTCTTAAGGTGAAATATAATTTATCAGGGGTTAGACTAAAACAATAAGGGTTAAAATATACTAAATAATTTTCAAATTTCTATTTTACGGACATATTTGGACTATATAATTTATAATTCTCTATAATGACCCATTTTTATCCTTTTTATGTGAAAATGTGTGTAAAAATATTTCTTTTAAAAAATTCAATGTGTGTCCACTTCCCCACTTATAAATGGAAACCCCCTCTCATCCCCAATCCACACAAAAAAATCCCGATGGTTTATATAATCCCTACATAAATCTATTTATTACATCACTAATCACATTATAGAGTAATTAGATTAATTATGAAACCCAACTAATAAGGCATTAGTTATAATCCTAAAGGGGATCAATGGAGAAAAGGTTAAATTCTTTAACTATAGTTTTTTTAATTTATAAAACCATCATATTAAAATATCATTAAAATATGATGATATAATAACTCATGTATCTATGATATAATTATATTTTATTACTTTAATTTGATAACCTATATCAATCTCCACTTCCATCAAAAGGAAAAGGAAACTGTCTATCTGATATATATTGGACTATCACCTCATGAACCAATGTAATTGATTTTCTATAACCACCTTTCAAGGACTGATATAATGATATATTTAACATATATATATTATTTATGACATTAATATATTACTAACATTATAATATCACATATACCTTCTTACTTTCCATTGTATGGAAATACGATAATGTCTCTAATGTGTACGACATACAACCTCCTAGGGAAACAATGTGAATTATGTCTCACTTATGCTTTAGGTGGAAGGTAATAATGGTGTATTTATAGGATATATATGGGATATATTTGACTTAATAATTACTATTCAAATTTTACATGGAAGTTACCTTCATTTTTTCCCATATGATGAGAAAATTTAAATAGTTTTCATGCGCACATACGGACTACCATCGCTATTAACAGTGTAATGAATTTTCTATATATATATTTTATTAGTTACTAAAATTAAATATTTAATTAATATATATGATAGGTATATCCTGGGTAATATTATCGATATTATGTAACCATGATCAATGTAAAAGGATTGAAATTATTGAACCAAAACATAGATTAAAAATGAAATAAATTACCACCTAAAGCATTGAGTTTAACAAAAAAATGTTAATAAATGAGTGATGATATACTATATGTAAATCATATATGGTGTAAAATATATTATTATTTTTATGTAATAGATTTATAATAAAAAATTATTTATTATACAAGAGTTTTTAACTCGTGGGTAGGATGTCGGAAAAAAGGTAAGATTTTTTTGTCTCAATTTTTCTTTATTGAGACATTTTTCATGTTATGCATCTATATTCTTGATGAAAATCATATAAAGACCCATTGAAATTTAATATCATGAATTTAATTATTATCATGATATTTTATGTATCATTTAATGTTATTATTTTATGGGGCTTATAATTAAATGTTATTAAAGTGTTATTTGTTTTATAATACAATCTCATTGTTTATCGGGATTGATAATGTTTTTTCTTTCAATAATGAAATATAATGATCAATCTATAAAAAAATCAGTAATTTTATTATCCTATGTTTATTTCATGATAATAATTTTTTCTCTTCATATTCTTCTATTTTTGTACTCAAAAGTTCAAAACAATGTTTTAAGAAAAATCTTATTTATTTTTCTCTTTAGTAGAAAACATGTTTTCTTCCATATACATGTTTTATAAAATGAGTTTTAAAATATTTTTAACATACCACAAATGATTTTTTAATGAAATTTTTACCCATTTTTTTATTTTTTTACAATGGTTTTAAAAGGAATATTATGTGTTCTTCCCAAAGATGTAGTTATTTAATTTTTACCAATGTGTGCAATACATGTTTTCTTTTTTACATGTATGACATAAACAGAATTTTACATCAACTTGACTATTATGTTCTTGAAACATTAATTTAAATTTATCCAAGGTGATTTTCAAAGTAATGAATTTTGAAACTATTTTATATATTTTATAGTTTTAAATAAATTATTTTCAAAGAAATATTATTTTCTTAATGAAATATTCCAAGTTATATTTCAAAATCATTTTCCATATAAGATGAGATACATTGATGGTAATTAATCTTTACTGGGGGTGTAATATAATGATACTTTTCTCATTATTTCTCTCAATGTTTTATGATTAGTTGGACTGGGGATGTACTATTTTGATATCATTATCCATATTACTCTAAATTATTTATGATTATGTTTATTAATTCTGGTAATTATTAACATTTAGAATTTTAGTTTTTCAATATGATTGTTTATGTTTATTATGTTTCTCCAATTTCATATGTGGAATATATTAGAAATAGAAAGTAAAGGGAGGGGACCAAAATAACCCTCTATACATTGGTATCTCTCATTAAACAAACTAGATTGGGTTTTTGGCCAATTCCTTACACATTAATGAAATATGCCTTTTCATTAGGCTCTGATGGTATAGTTATGATGTTTGTAAATATTCATTCCCTAATTATGAGATTAGATATTGGTGTTTCAAGATATTATTAAATAGGTAAAAATATACATGGTTATGTTTAAATATAATTTGATTATTTATATGTAATTATTTCAATATCATTTATTCCTTCCATATTAAGATTAATTAATTTATTGAATAGATATCTTTTAACTATTTACATTTCCACATTGATTATTCTTATTTATTCATGATATCTTCACATGTACACATACCCTTACTGTGAATTTGAGCTCATCCCTTTTTTTTGTTTCATTACTTATGATGATAAGGTTTTTATTATGATTAATATTAAAAGTTATGCTAGAGAAAATAATGTTGCACTCAAAGAAAATACTATGTTGTATTTTATGGTTTTAATTGTATTGCTAGATTTCAAGTATTAATCTAACTTACCAGTACTAATAAAATATTTGTCCCATAATTATGTTATTCTTTATTTTTAATGACAATTTAATAAAGTAACCACTGAATCTACGCTACTTTGGTTAAGGATTACATGCACAATGCAATTAAAAACAGTTTTTTGAAAAATAAATTTTCAATGAATAATTTGAAATTATTTCCATTCTATGAAATATAAAAATAAATATATCCATATTAATTAATTTTTGGTATATGTTATCAATCAGTTTAATAGAAATTAGTCATTATTTGTAATTATTTATCTTTTATATAATGAAAAACATTTCACACATCAAAACAATGTTATGAAAAAATAATCGTTTTACTTTAAAATGATTTTGTCTTAATTTACTATAATTTGATAATCAATATATGAGTAATTACTCATTTTTTATGTGTATAAAAATAATATTTAATAAATTTAGTATTTTAAACAAGAGAAATTTGGAATTTTGTTCAAAGAACTATTTTAAACAAAACATTTTTTCTTATTCACAAATATTTATATTATTACACTTTATAGTTAATTATTTCATAAATGTTCATAATTTATATGTATAATAATTTATATAATTTTACAAATAATATTTTTTGATACCATTCCTTAAAATTATTATGTTTAAAAAAATTTAATAATTAATAAAAATAATTTCATTTATTAAATGTTATTTTTTAAATTAATTAGATTCATTTTAATTTAAATTATTTTTTATAATGCCTTATTAACATTAGTCTATTAATATGTTTATAAAAATAAATAAAACTTGTTGAATTTAATTTAAGGGAAAATATATACTAAAATCATGAGATATTACGTTCCCCACTATAATGTAATTTCATCCTCAATATTCTATTACTCTAATTAATGAAAATAAGGATACATCAACCTAATAATATCCTTACTTTCCAAAATTTCATATTCATGTTTATAATTACTCCAATGAATCATAACCATTGTATTTTTCTTATTTCTTATTACATTTTCAATGTGATTCGATGTTTTTTTAAATCATTAATTATATGAAATATCATGATCCGGCTATAAAACCTTTCAGTTCAGTACATGTGAAGTGTTGGGTATACAGATCATCAAAATTGATTCATGAAATAGATGTTTCGTGTTGGATATATTTGGTGGATGTAAAAGACAATAAAATACTTTCACTACATGATTAGTGATTTCCAAAGGTATAGAATACTTGGGGATTGACTTTAAATTCTATCCAAATCTAAAAACCTTCTCTTAAGTGGATAATTAAAAAAAAATCTCGCATTTCAAACTCCAAATCCTGTCAAAGATTATCATCATATATTTTATATCAGATTTGTTTAGTTTTGACATTTCATTGAATGGTTTTAATATTACATTGAATATATTTAGGATAATGTGGTTCTAATAGAATACTATATCTAACTTCACCCAAATACAATGATGCTTTCACCTATTCCCATACAAAGTATTATATAGTTCCATCTGTATACTACAAAAAAATTGATGTTATATTAGAGCTCTACTACGGAAAGGTGTTAATCCCAATCTCTATTAAAATCTAGTTAATAGTATTTCATCAAATCCTATAGGGTTTTAATTGTTCTACTATATTTAATATCTTTATGAGGATGATATGTTGTGATAAATCTCAATTACATACTCAACACCTTATGGAGGATTCTCTAGAACATTGAGGTAAACCTTAAATCGTGATCAATTATAATTGAAATTGGTACTCCATAAAACATTAAAAATTTTATAATTTAAATACTTATATGATGATAAAGTGAGAGATATTAATTTATAATAATTAAATGAGATGGATATGTAAGTTTATCATACAAAACCCAAATGGAATTATGGCCTTTAGATGTTTTGGGGAGTCTAATGATGAAATATATAGTGATTTATCCCAATTTATATACCTGTACTTATAAACCTTTCATCTTAAAACTTTACATATAACATAAATCCTTAACTTCCTGGCATACCAAGCATTGGGAAGCATTATTGAAAATATAACTCTTCATTTTTTTTCAAAAATATATTTTTTTAGATCTATGTCCATATTTGTACTTCGAAGAAGGATAGATAATGATGACAAATATGCTTCATCAAATAGCTTGATAATCAATTCTGTTATTTAAGGGACACATATTTGGATTCTATATTTTATCATTCCTTCTTGGCCAATGTTTAACTCTAAAACATTTTGTACCTTATTTTATAGGTCAACATCCTACTTCTCTATCCCCTTGATCAGCATTTATATGGAAGGATGAGTATTAATTTGATAAATATTGGATTTTTCCCCTTTAGCTATGATTTCATGATCTATAATAAACAAATACAAGATTATTTTGTGTTTTTAAATACTAATTTTAAATAATTTTGCATGATAATTTCTTATTAGAGAATTATACACCTTGTTCTCCTTACCAAGTTGGAAATTTATGGAAGAAACATATTCTTTTACCAACTCATAACATCTATTTTGGTGAATATTCAACTTTTTCTATATGAATATATATAATTTATTATTTAATGATTATTATATATATAACACTATTAACTATATATATAATACCTATATTATTTTAGGGGAAATATTAAAAAACAATATCTAAATTATAATTCTAGTAATTTTACTCGTGGACCTTCAATTTAGATGAGGTATGTGCAACCACCATTTCATTATCTATGAGTAAAAATCCATGTCCATTAATTTATGAATCACTATATATCATAATAGCTTCTCCATATATTGGGAGTGTGAGAACAAGTGTAATGACAACCCATCTCTTTAGCTAATTGAAGTTTTATTCACACTCGTCTCTCTAAATAAACTTTAGTTGCTTATATGTTTACTTAGTTAATGTATTTTATATCAATAATATCTTTCTCGCAAGGATTTTATAGTATCCCATCAATCCAAGAAAAATATGTATCTTCATCAAAATCGATTTTATGCACTCTTTTTATATAACATCATACTTTAATGATGAAAATATCCACAAAAAATATACATATATTTGGTGGTGACCTTGAAATCAATAAACTAAGAAACAAATCATCCAAAGTAGTACATTAAGGATATGTTGATATAAGTAATAAAATAGATCTATTATGATAATTTCTAAACACTTATAAAAGTTGGGAATTTATAATTGATTGATTGTGGAAAAAAAATTTAATCCCCAAAAATTTTTAAGTGTTGTTTATTAAGGAATGATAGTTAAATCACTAGAATATTCTTCATAGACTATCCCTTTGTACTTAACTATGAAGATTTTTTCCATCATATTCTTACTTCTATAATTGTGTGTGTAGTGGAAATTTAATTAAATGTAATATTTTCAATGATTTCTAACCATCATGAGAATAAAATCAATTTTGGATAATGAAAAAGGTTTCCACCCCCATTCACCCCTCCCATATTATGGTTTCCTAGGGTGAAACAGAAATAAGGGATGACCCCTAGTGTATCTATTTGAAAAAATAATAAATTTACATGTGATTAGGTTTAATAATCATAATATACTGTAAAAATGGGGGAATAGTGAACTATACCAAACTAGAGATATGAAATGTGGAGGGATGGATTGAAAGGGTATAATTTATACCAGTGTTTATGCAACTTATTTTAACAAATACATATATTAAATTCTAAAAAATATGTTATATTTTTATAAAAAAAAATTATACATAACAATAGATGCATGATATGGAAAAACAAATACATTCCCCTTAAAATCATATAATTACCATATTAAAGCAAAATGGATAAATTCAACATCATGGGGAATTATCTTATTCAAAAAAACCATAAAAAACTTATTACACGCCATATTATGACCACTACCTATTGTAAATCATGTATTTTAATAATCAATAATTTTAAGAAGAATTTTAGGGATAAATTTTATATTTTTATTTTTAAAATATTTATTTAAATAATAATATAAATTTATTTAAATAGTGAAAATAATTCTAAAAGTCATATGATTTTTATCATCAATTATTTTCATTTTCTTAAAATATGGAATATGTTTATTAATTTTTTTAATAATATTTTCAATTCATATTCTTAAAAATATTTTCATTTTACCTGATTGGATAATTTATTTGGAATATATTAATATATACTAAAACACTTGTGTATAACAAATTATTTCATTAGGTTCTCATATTCCCAAAATAAGTGGATCTTTGGGACTTTTGAAATTATACAACATATTGACATGAATTAAAAAAAATAAGAAGATAAAAACTAACAGAACTAGTACATTTCAAATAATTATAAAGTTAGTGCTCATGAATCCAATTTATTACATAATTAATATAGTTTATAAGTGACATATTATAATTAAAAAAACAAATCAATGGAAAATCATAGGCTCATCTCATTTGGTGAATAAAAAAATATGAAGTATCTGTGGTGGGGCTGTATGGGGTTCATGGATGGGGTCATGAGAATAGTGGGAGGATGTAGAAAGTTCCCCATAATTGACATCATACCCTCATTTAAATGACATGAGGGGTTTGTTTGGGGAACCCATATTTCTTAGTGGTTGGTGATGGGATTCTAAAACCAATATAGATTGGGAGTGGGTAGGGTTTTTGTGATGCGGCGATAACACCAACTTGTCTTTTAAAAAATGGAAAAAAATTTGTATGGGTCAATGATTGAGGTGTTGGGGAAAGAGATATTTATTGAGGATATAAGTATCACCACATTACATAAAAAAATATTGATCTAAATAATAAAAAAATAAAATTTTATAGTAATTTTTTATGTTTAAACCCCTGTAGTGACTTACATTCAAAGTAATAAAGAATTACTTTAATCAAAAAATATATATAAATAAGTAAATGAAATAAAATAATAGGTATATATATTTTACCATGAAATTAAATTTCTCGTTCTATCGGTATAAATAGTTTCATGGAACCACTAAATCATAAAATTTAGCTATAATTAGTTTATCTAATGATCCAATCAATCTCCGGAAATGAATGAAGTTTAAATTAATAAAAAATATCATAATTTAAATTTATAAAATGAATGGAAAAAAATAATAAAAAATGAAATGTGATTTTTAATTATTACATTAGTCCCCAAATTAATTGTACATGAATTTGTTAAAAAAACATAAAAAAATCCATATATCCTTTTATAAACATATATATTTTCAATAAAATCATTAAAAAAATTCAATGATATATAAACCATGAACCTTGCATAAATGAGTAAATTTTATAATGATATCTATATGGGAAAAATTAATACATATCAACCCCACCAAATTATGTATGGTGTTCTAACATAATTCGAAATTCACATATTTATTCTCTGGTTAACAATATAGGATAATACTATTATTTCTTCAAATATTTCATATCACATATAAAATCATTAATTACTCTATGTGTTGGCCTAATTAAAAGGAAATAAGGGGATAATTTCTCTTTCATTACTTTTAATGAAATTTAATATAAAAATATACATTAAAATATAAATGGTATCGAATTGATTAAGTGATTATATAATAAATTTGATATATATATATATATAATTAATAAATATAATTCATATTAATCAATTAACATCAAAATTAATTATATTCCAAAAATATTGTATTGTGAAATTATGTGTATTTATAGAGAATGATAAAAAAATTTAAGTAATGAGAGAGAAAACACAATTGGTAATGAGTTCAATAATAGCTAGATGTGAGCCCCTATATCTATAACCTCAACTTGATTGGTCAGTATTATTAATCCCTTAATCATTTTGTTGAATAATAATCTTGTGCAATAAGATTTTGTTTTGTGAGAACCATATTGAGTTTCACTGGTAGCCATGGATCTATTACCTTACTTTTATAGAGTGAGAAACCATTCGAGATAGGTGATGATAAGGACAAGGATTTCATTGTGAAAAAATGTTTCAATCACTCTCCCAAATATCTTATAAAGATTCTTAAATTTAGTATGAGATAATGAGATATAGGGAGAGATCCTTTGAGAGATTGAAAATTTTAAATTTTTTCATTCAGTGGATTTTTATAATTCTAGAAATTAGATGTTTATTAGATCAATGAGAGTTTTTGGAAACTATTTCATTTCTCGTAGACACCAAGGAACTGCATTTATTTCCTCTAAAAGTATCTTTAATCTTATGGAATTAATATGGTGCGTTAAAACTAAGGAATACCTCCATAATTCACATTTTAACTGGAATAATTTCTATCTTGAAGAGCCTATCCCAATGCCACTAGATACCTAGTAACCTCCACCAGGTATTCGGTGGAGTTCCATGCTACTAGATATCTCCCACCAACTAACTGGTTCACTTCTATCAGATAGTGTATGGACTACTAGTGGAAGGGGTTGGTACCATATTCACCACTAACTATCCAGTGTGATTCCTCTAGGTAGTCAGGGGGAATTTTATAGAACTTAAGATAATGTAATGCTGGCCCCAGCTAGCTAGTATATCATGCACGGCTCCAACAATAACAAGATCCTCCCTTTCTTCTTTATAATGATTCCTATAGTCTTTTCAACAAGACTCCATGACCATGAGAAATAATATTATACTTTTCCAATCATTCAACAAGATCATTTAGCCATATTATAAATTACTCTAATAGGTCCATTTAAACAAATAATTTCACTAGTATTTAGTTAAATTAAATAGATTAAAAATAATCAAATAGAAACATTTGATACACATATGAGTTTTTGTTATCCTAAAAACTCCATGAGAGAGATATGTACCATGATATCCGCTTTTTATGGTCAAAAACACTTTAAAAAAAGATAAATTGAGTGAAAATTAATATTTAAAGTGATAGTTTAATAAATTTAATATATCTTTAAGATATTTAATATTATCAAGATGTAAATATGTTTAGTATTTCAATAAAAAGTGAAATAAATTTAACAAAAAATTTCATCAAATCCCACTTTGTAAAATAATTCTGAAATATTTAAGATAAAAAATATTTTACCTTTGAATATTATAAAATTAAGAAGGTACAATCCCTCTATAGAATAAAAATTTAAAAAAATCCCTATTGAACTCTAATAATTTCAACAAAAACTCATCCCCTTTGTGATTATGAAAAAAAACAAGGAGAGGAAATTGAAACCTAAGGAAAACATAGTGTAGTTTTTGAAAAATCCAACAAAGATATTTTAAATTAATGTTATAGGATATAAAAAGTTCTAAATATGAATAAAAAAGTGATTTATAATATTAAGAATGAATAAGTGAAATGAAAAAAAAGGAATATGGAAGGAAGAAAATAAAAAAGGTACATAACCATACCATGATACAATTTTCTTCCAAACATATTTTTACATATATTACTTTATTTAGAAAGTTCATTTGAGTTGAAAATATATATAAGAAGTTTCTATTAATATATTTTCATCAAATAAAACTCCAGATTAATTTTATATAGACAATTATGCATAGAAAAAATTACTCATCACTAATATATCTTTAAAAGATAAATAAATAAAAATCAGAAAGATAATACACATAACTAAATTATGTATTTGTGAAAAACAAAAGTTTTAAAACCAAGGTCTAAAATTATAAAAAGTACTAAAATTTTATAAATTTTTCTTTTTAAATTTTTACAATAATTTTTTTAAAAAAACTAATTATTAATTACAAAATAAAAGATCTCTATTAAATAAAATATCAAGATAAAAAAATAGATAAGGATCCATCTCAATTGATTGAAAATGTGAGATAATGGGATCATATCCAAGATTAAAAAATATATAAAACAATAAATTAAGGAATTTTTATATGTTTTGAAAATGTATTATTTATAAATCTAACTGAATATTTTCATGGATTAAAAGTAAAGTATCACAAATAAACCATTCTTAATTCAACTTTAATTAATTTGAAATGGTTAGGGCTATATTTTTAGTGAAAATATTAGTGATTTGATGTTCTATACTGATAAATTCATATAAGATATAACTTGTTTGGAAGTGATATCTTAATAATTGGTTCCCAATGTAATATATTGAAATTTTAATAAATAATTACCTTTAAATAATTCAATGAGTTTTATATCTTACTCCATACCCAATGTTGATAAAAAATAGAACCATGATGGGATTATATTATTAAAACCTAGCCATTTAATTAGCAGGTATGAATATTAGTAACTACTTTACAAAATATTTCTATAAATAAAATAATTTATACTTTTAATAATAAATAAATTCAATTAGTATAGTTAAAACAACTAATAAAATCATTTTATGATTAATTTTTTTTTCTAAATTTAATGTTATATTTAAAGAAATTAAATATAATATTATTAAAAAGAAATAAAATGTATTGATAATATGAATAATATATTACCATTAAATTAATTATTAAATGATTATAAATAAAAATAAATAATAATTAACACTTTAAAAATCTATTTTCCAATATGAATAGTTTTAAAATATATTTAGGGATTTTAATAACATATTTATTAATAAAATTTATCAATATAATTTGAAAAGGTTTTAAAATAAAATTTCATTAACCATTATAATATAATCTGAAGTTTATTATTTTTCATTTTCTTAAAAATAAATTTTATGTGAATAATGAAAATTAGCATATTTTATAAATATGCAGAATTTTATGAATTAAATATTATATATGTATTTTTTGGGAATTCATGAAATATTTTTATAAGTCCAAATATATATTTTCTATGTGATATTATCTTATTATAATTTTGGTTTTATCTTACAATCCCATATTTGATATTTTTGAACATATTTAATTTTTTTCATCAACTTTTTTAATACATTATACATTTTTATTTTAAATTAATTTTGATAACTTTTATAAATTTAATAAAATATAATATAATATAGAATCAATAGGTGTAAATTAATTAATAAGAAACACAATGTTTCTAGATATAAAGATTATGTTACCTTTGGTAAAAACTAGTCACCGTGGTAATAGATAAAATTTAAAAATTAATAATTCAAGGGGTTATGGGATTGAAACATAATAATAAATTTATATAATTTATTGGATGTGGTTTTTATATACCTTGTATATTATTCACTCAATTATTTCACAATGTTGGAACCACGTGACATGTTTAATATTTATATTTATAGAGATTTCATTATCACAACTTATAAAAGGGACCTCTCACTACCCCTTCAAGGAATTGCTAAAAATTAGGTATACTAGAGAAGCTATACCATTTTTTCTCCTCGATAATAATATTTCACTTCACTGAGCTTCTGTTCCAATGATATTTTCATATTCCATCCATTTCTAAGGGATATTCCCATTAAATCTTAAAGTACTAAACATGATAAATCTGTTTTAGTAAACTTATTTATTTTATATTTTTATTTTTCAATTATCAAATCCCCGTGTAATCACTTAGTTTTTTTGATATAATAAATTTTATTATTCTTTGTTAAAAATCATTATTCACATTTTTTATTTCAAATTATCAAAAACAAATACGAGAATCATGTGTTGTGTGAACAACCACCTCCATAACACAACATGTTCAATTTTCCATTTCCACCCTAAAAGTATGGTTTAAAATTTTAATTTAATAAATAATTATGATATGTATTTTGTTTTTATGATTATTAAATAATATACCATATTACTCCTTTGTCCTATTCTATGGAAAATGTAATATTTTACCATGTAAATGTGTATATATCATCCTCTATTGAACAATTGATTTCTATTTTAATCTTAATCAATTGCTTACATGTATGTTCATGATAATGGTATTAAAGGATAATTATTATTTTTATTCTATCATAATTTTTAGGTTATCAAAAATTTTATAACCTATTAATTATATAATAAGTAATCAATTATCTGTAATTTAATCGTTTAAAATGAACACACTGGGATGAAAATGATCACTTATTTCTAAGTAATGAATTTTTATAGATTATAATATATTTATAAATTGTAAAAATTATGATATACTACATTAATAAACACTAAAATGGATAATAATTATTTTTTTATAATGATATGAAAACTAAATCATTGCATTATCATCCATTAATCACGGTATGTTCATGCTTGGGTCGGATTAACAACATACTTAGACAATACTATGAATTGATTTCATGGATGAATATGATAAAATATTTATATGTATGATATGATATAAATATTTTTATTATGTTTTTTTTCTATTAATATTTTATAAACATTAACTCATAAATTATGTAAACAACTTTTGTTTATTAAGAATCACCAAAACATGATCATCACTGATTTTGTATTCATGGGCTGTAAAAAAATACCATGTAATGAAATTATATATTTATAAACTATCATGTAAAATATATTAAATCACCTCATATAATCTAATAATGATGTGATTTTTTTTTAAATTGATACCAATATCTATTTTATCAAATTATTTCAAAGTGATAATGATTACATACAGCTGGTGTTGAAAACAGGTAAAAATAACCTAATATATATATATATATATAATAAGTATAAATTAGGGTTATAAATGAATATAGTTATGAATTTGGTTATTAATTTTTTTATTTTATGATATTAGTTTAATTATTTATGTAGTTCGGTGCAATTTCAGAAATAATCAACTACATGTTAAGGGTTTTCATCCAAATTTCCTATCTTTCAGACATGTTTGGTATTATAATCCTAATTTAATTTATGTGTGGTATATACTACCTATATGAGATTTCATATCTTGAATTATCATTTAATAATGGTATTTTTCAATTAAAATACATCTCATTCAAAGATTTTTTATTAATGAGATAATCATGGCGCAAGGGTTTTCTTGTTCCAAATTTTAATTATGTTAGCCCTGATATAAGTTATCATTTATTTTTTATGATATTATATTTATTTATTATACCATGAATATTATATAAATTATTTCATTTTAATTCATGGGATAATATAATCCAAATTATGTTCTTTTCTTCAAATAACTTTTGAATCAAGTGATTCCCCATTCGTAAGTGTTTTTGGTAACTCAATTTTTATTCATCGAGTTTTGATCATTCATAATAACTTATTTTATATAATTTAGTTAGATTCTATATTTTAATTTTATTATTTTGTATTCTATAATTTTATACATTCTTACCATACAATCTGATTTTTAAATTCATTACACTTCATGGAGTACGTTTCTAGTAAGGGATATTAATAACTTAAATCCCCTTTTGTGGATTTATATTGTTTCATCATGAATAATTATATAAAATTATTTGGTTATCCCACCCTAATATTTTAATATATTGTATTTTATAATCCAAATTTATAAAATTATTTCATAACACAAATTATTACTTTTTTAAACATTTTATAATGCTATTTTTACACAACGGTATTTAAAAAAATAAAGGGTTTTTTACTTTTACAATCACATGTTTTATCTTCATATTATCATTTATATATGATAAAATTTATATCCTTTCACGGATCCATTTTTTTAAATTCGTTTTATAATTAATTTTTTTAAAGGCCTTTACATCATTTTTTCAAAAGTTTCCCTTTGAAAGGCACATATAAATCACTACTTTACAAAAATGGTACAAATGTAACATAAAATATATTTTTAGTTTCTCTAACATTTACCATATAATTTTCAAAATTATTTACACTAATGGGTTATTTGTTTCATTATTTTTAATCTAATATATATATACAATCATTGCAGTATTAAACTCAGGGTATCAAATAAATCTATTTTTTAACCCTTCTACTATGATATCATTCAAAGAATTCTTTTTGTAAGGGGTGTTTAATTTATCTTAACACCCTTATATGTTTCCTTTGTTGCACTAAGGTTATATTTTTATGTAACCAACCACTTTCTTTCTCTATATTGATTATGATCATCTTATTCTAGCATTGGAATAGTGCATACTCATTGCCATATATTGTGTGAGCATATAATTTTACAAATTCATATTATAGTATGTTTACTAGAAATAATATCTATTTATTTACATGTGGAAATGTATTGGTGTACATTATTATTATTTCAAATATTGATGATTATTTGAAATTTGATTATGCATTTTTTAACCATCCACCAACATTTTTTATGGGTTATGATAATGTTATTGTTTTAATTAACATGTAGGAAATTAGTTATACTCTTGATGATTATTGAATGATAATGTGGGTTGACTATTTATTGAAATTTCATATCTTTCGTTATAACGAACGTCGTTTTTTTATTTAGTAAGAATTTATTTATAGAATTGTATGAAAAGTATTGATTATTCTTATGGTGAATGCATTGGAATTAACTAGGTGATGGGTTCTATAATTAAATAGACACTCCATACATAGGTAGGTCTTTTGAGACAAAAAATGTTGGGTTTGGGTGTGTACTATTTCCCATAATTGGATAATGTCATTGAACAAGGCCTTAACAATATGATTTTTTGACTGGAATTAATAATTCCATTAGTATTAGATTATAATTATTGGTATCCAAGTTTTCATTTATTTTTATGGATATAACATTCTCTCAGTTTTAATTTATTATGGACTTATGTAGTTTAGTGAATCCTACCATAATATTTCGGTGATGTTTATTCCATGACTACCTTAGTTTTTTTTCTTACATACCATTTAAGATCACCCTATATTATGTTCTTATTTCTCCATGATATAAATAAAATTATTACACATGATATTTATAAAATTATATCTTGTGTGGGGAATTTCCATGGTATTTTAAATACTTATTATGGATTATAAAGTTTATTATATAGTGGAAAAAATTTATTCATTAAGAAAGGAGTGAGAATTATTAAATTAGATTTTATCCTACATCATTAAATATTTAAACATAAAATGTCTTTGTAATGTATTCAATTCAATATTTTCTTTAATTCATGTAATTAATGGATAATTACAACTGGGAATTTATAGTTGGAATTGAAGCCATTATGTAAAATATAAGTCTGTGGAACTGGATCTAGGGGTGTGGGTCTAGGGCATCAAAGAAAAGATCAATGTGTTTGGCGTGAGAGTATTAGATAGCATGTTTGGAGATATTAATTTCAATGTTTTTGTTATACATAATAGGGATATGATCATATTATTTCTTGATGTCAAATAAAGTGGTCCACATCCATATTAATTGTGTAACGCCCTGACCCCAGAAGCCCAGAGTCGGTGCATTATTACATAACATTGGCATGATCACAAAAGATCAAGTCTCAAAAGACCAATTAGTTTAGTAGCCTTGGAAGTACTAGATACATTCATAAGGTTTACATTACATCATAAAATATAAAACTACAACAACATTGTTTCCATAGATAAAACTGAGATCCCATAGACTATCCCTACAGGTCAGTCATAATGTACTTCTTCGCATCCTGGGAAAAATAAAACATAGAAAGGGGTGAGCTCAGATGCTCAGTAAGGATAAAAATATAGTGGAAACTTTCATAATTAAGCATAAACATTTAAGTCAATGTATAAAACTAAAACAAAATCCTTTTTAACATAAACTTCATTATAATATAGAAAATATAAAACATAATAATTCCATTTACTTACTCACATGGATATTATATTAGTCGAATAATCAAATGCAATATCAATAGCCACTTTCATAATGATGGAATTCATAATGCTAGAATTCATAACCACATATTCAAGGCCTTGTGCCAAGACTACAAATAAGATTTTGTCAAGGCCTTGTGCCAAGACACTAGTTTGACTCATGAGATATACCGATGCATCGAGGAGCTATAGCAGGCTCCACCTGTCACATACTAAGTCCAATGCATTCCTCATATGAAAAGGTTTAAACATAACATAAACATTCGTTTTAAAACTAACATACGAAATGTCAATAATTTATCCATAAACCATGAATGGTGTAAAAATATCACATCCATAGTCAAACATATCACAAAAACTTCAATACAATATGGAAGTTTTGTATCATAATAAATCAACTTCAAATAAGCTTAAAATCCATCAAAGGATGTTGACATAGATGAAATAAAAACCTTTTTTAGAGAAATATATATTTCTATTTTGAAATCAGTTAAGAAAACGTTTATTTTGAAAATATTCTTATAATATTGTAAGGTAATCTTCGATGATGTTATAATGGTGGAAAATAGCCGCACTCACCGTATAAGTTAAAAAAATATTCTTACCTTAATTTTGTCGAAATGGTTATTAGTTACCTTGTTTGGAAAATGACAGAAAAATTCCTTTAAAACCATTTTATAAAAATTCAAACAAGGGTATAAATGTCTTTAACCCATAGTCTAGTAAATAGTAAAAATGTTTTGGAATACATTTTTAAGAAACATGGATGTGGATGATAAAGAGTTCCCAGTAGATACTTATGTAAAAACAACCATGGATAATAAAGAGATTGTGAAATTAACCCTTACCTTGTACTTTTCCTTGGTCGAGGGTAGGTTTACCTCCAGTATAATGGTGAAATAATTGTTAATAAATTATATAAGAATCATATACATTAATATCATATCATATATTATCTTTTAACATTGCTTTGTTAATAATATCTTAGTATTATCGTTGTTTCGGGTGTTAATGGATTCGTTTTCCTTTATATTCTTTGTTATGTGAGTCATATTTGTTATGGATGGGATGTATCTTATTCATATTCAGAATTATATTAAGTCTTTAAACATTATTTTTAATCATCAAATGAAAATTATTATTGAATGGATATGATGGGGAATTAATCTCATCGCGTTCGTGGAGACGGTAATCCGTACGTACGCACGAGTGGAAATATCATTCTTTTAATATTAAAATAATATATAATTGGATGGTATATCATATATAAAGAATCATTATAATGTTATATTTATTATTTACATCAATTACACATCATTATTATACCCATCCAAATAATAATGTATTGAATAATAATTACACCACAACGTGGAGACGGTAAGTCGTACGTACGCACGTATGGTGACATGTCATTCAAAGGATGGATGGAATAATGAATATGGTTATACCATATTTATAATAACATCATAGTATATATAAGATACTGGATTTATTATTTTAGAATAGAAACAACAAATAAAGAGGATGTGGAAGAAGAAAGGAACTTGAAAGAGGTGGTGAAATATTTACCTCTTCTTCAGGTTCTTCCTTTTGATTTGATAAAAAGGGCTCTTTAAGTTGGCTTTATGACTAAAGGAATGCCTCTAGGATTAAGGGGGGACAGTTTAGACGGTATTTGGTCAGGTTTTGACTGAGGAAAAAGGCTTTTAAGGTGTGAATTTGAGGGAAGGGGGAGTTCCGTTTTATAAGAGGGGAAGGGCACCTTAGGAAAAGCTAGAAATATTATTTATTTTATAATAAAATAATTTTCGGATTCTAATGGCTCCAAAAATTAACTATTTAAAGTATAATGTGGGGATGGGTAGAAAACCACTCAACCAATATGTTTTATATAGGTTTGGATCACTATATTAACTTTATCTTTTAGATTTAACTCTTAATTGAATAGTTTGACATTTACCATGTCTCTTTCTATTTTTATATTATAGGGTTAATAAAATTACTATAAACTTCAAAGAGAACCTAGAGTGGTTCATTAATGAAATATATAATATTATTTAAGGCCTTTGGCCGAACCTTAGATTTTTTGGAATAGAATATCAATTAATAATATAATATTTGTTTTAAAAACTCTTTTTTGTCAATTTTGACACTATTTGGTATTTTGTTTTTTCTAAATTTATAACAGCATTATTACTTCGAAAAAAATTTATATAACCATCCTTAACATGTCATATTAACCTATAAAAATATTTTAATTCATAAAAAGTCTTAAAATACATTTATTTGGTTATTTATAAAATCAATTATTTTAATATTTCATTAATTAAGTAATTACTTCATCATCATTGTGTCATTAATAAATAAAATTATTTAATGTCTAAAAATTCTATATAAAATACCATTATGTAGGAAAAGTTTTTATCTTTCTAAGGAATTTTTATAGTCGAATTTATCTTATGTTTAACTCTATATTAAAAATCGTTTAGTTATTAAACTTTGAATTTAACACTTTTAACCCTTCTTTGAATTAAATAATAATAAATGTCCTAATCTAATCCAAGTAGACCAAAGAGGTTAATATTTTATTCCTAAGGTTGTTTTGGTCGAATTATACTTATCTAATAGAATTAGTACATGTGTTAGGGTAATAATAATGTCATTTTTACTCTTAATTTCTTATTTACTTTTAACCGTGGAAAATATAAGTAAAACGTTACTATTCACCAAAAATTATTTTCATCTTATTGGACCAAATTTTACTTACTAATATCAACCGTGTAAATACTTCATCCATACACCATGAATGGTATAAAAATAACACATCCACATTCAAACACATCACAAAAACTTCCAAACAATATGGAAGTTTTATATCATAATAAATCAACTTCAAATAAACTTAAAATTCATCAAAGGATGTTGACATAGATGAAATAAAAAATCTTTTTAGAGAAATATCTCTTTCTATTTTGAAATCATTTAAGATTCATATATTTATAAAATAAAAAATTTTCTTTTAAAATATTCTTATATGCTTGTAAGGAAAGATTTGATGATTTTATAACGGCAGAAAATAGCCGCACCCACCGTATAAGTTAAAAAAAATTCTTACCTTAATTCTGTCAAAAAGGTTAAAAAGGACCTTGTATGGAAAATGATGGAAATATTCCTTTATAAACCACTTATAAAAGTAAAAAATGGTATAAATGACTTTAACCCATATTCTAGTAAATAGTAAAAAAAATTTCAAATACATTTTTAAGAAACATAGATGTGGATGATAAAGAAGTCCCAGTAGATTATTACGTATAAACAACCTCGAATAATGAAGAGATTGTAAAATAAACTCTTACCTTGTACTTTTATTTGGTTGAGGGTAGGTTAACCTCCTGTATAATTCTAAAATAATTGTTATTAAATTTTACAAGAATCATATACATTAATATGATATCATATATGATCTTTTAACATTGCTTTGTTAATAATATCTTAGTATTATCGTTGTTTTGGGTGTTAACAGATTTGTTTTCCTTTATATTCTTTTTTATGTGAGTCATATTTGTTATGGATGGGATGTATATTATTCATATTAATAATGATATTAAGTCTTTAAACATTATTTTTAATCATCAATTGAAAATTATTCTTGAATGGATATGATGGGGAATGAATCGCATCGCGTTCGTGGAGACGGTAATCCGTACGTACGCACAAGCGACAATATCATTTTTTTGATATTAAAATAATATATAATTGGATGGTATATAATAAATACAGAATCATTATCATGTTATATTTATTATTTACATCAATTACACATCATTATTATACCCATCCAAATAATAATGTATTGAATAACAGTTACACCACGACGTGGAGACGGTAAGTTGTACGTACGCATGTATGGTGACATGTCATTCAAAGGATGGATAGAATAATGAATATGGTTGTACCATATTTAAAATAACATCACAATATATATAAGATAATAGAGTTATTATTTTATAATGGAAACAACAAAGAAAGAGGAAGTGGAAGAAGAAAGGAACATGAAAGAGATGATGAAATATTTACCTCTTCTTCAGGTTCTTCCTTTTGATTAGATCAAAAGGGATCATTAGGTTTTCTTTATGACTAAAGTAAGGCCTCTAGGATGAAGGGTGGATAGTTGAGAGGGCATCTGAGCAGGGGTTGGCCAATAAAAAAGGCTTTTATGGTGTAAATTTGAGGGAAGGGGGAGTGCCCTTTTATAAGAGGGGTGAGAGGTACCTTAGGAAAATCTAGAAATATTATTTTATAATAAAATAATTTTTGGTTTCTAATGGATCCAAAAATGAATTATTTAAAGGCTAAGGCGGGGATGGGTCTAAAACCACTCAACTAGTAGGTTTTAGACAGTTTTGGATCACTATATTAACTTTATCTTTTAGATTTAACTCTTAGTTAAATAGTTTGACATTTACCATGTCTCTTTGTATTTTTATATTATATGGTTAATAAACTTACTATAAACTTCAAAGAGAACCTCAAGTAGTACATTAATTAAATATATAATATTGTTTAAGACCTTTTGCCTAACCTTATATTTTTAGGAATAGAATATTAATTAATAATATAATATTTGTTTTAAAAACTCTTTTATGTCAATTTTGACACTATTTGGTATTTTTTTTATAAATTTATAACAGCATTATTACTTCAGAATAAATTCATATAAACAACACTAACATGTCATATTAACCTAGAAAATTATTGGAATTCATAAAAAGTATTAAATTACATTTATTTGGATATTTATAATATGAATTTATTTTAATATTTCATTACTGAAAATTATTTTTTTTATTAAGAAAGACACTTTTGAGGAAAAAGTGATAAACCATAAGTCCAACAAGAACCAAACAACAATAAGCAGAAGATCAAAAACAATCTCACCCAAGCATAAGCAGCAACCGCAGGCTCCAAAGAAGGACCACTCGGTGATCCCATGCAAGCATGGTCACTCCCGATGGCAAGCCATCCCTCTGTATCAACCACATCCCAAATGGCCTGTAGAGGAACAAGCAGCATGCTCAAGCTCGTCTGAGTTGAACTGACCCTTCTGCATTCCTCACACAATCAGGACAGTAACTCAACAAGGCATAAGTTAGGAAAGAAGTAAAATCAAATCATTGAAAACCAGATGTATTATACCAGAGTCAATGTCCTTAAACACTCTCCAGGATAGATTAGATACATGCAGAAGTGGATCACCTCTTATCATGTCTTCAAAGGAGGAATACAGCGTATTCCAGACCTGCATATATTCCTCAAGACTGATCAACCCCTTGTTGAAACCTCCAACCAGGGTCAAGTCCTGTTTATCCACCCAAATATACTGGTCCTCATTAAGCTCCACTTCAATATTCCTACCCATCATCTTGGCCGCATCCTCTTCCGAGGCGTTGAGGAATAACACTTGCTCTGACACTACATCACCAGAACTTAAGACCAAATCCCAGGAGGGATCATGTTGTCCAGCTGCCTTTTGGTGACACCTACTCTCCTTATCCAGCTTCTCCACCAAAATTTTCTTGGCTGAAAGGGTCTTCATAGGAGGGGGTAAGGAGGAGTAATCCTTCCTAACCCTCCTTCCTCGATTCCTCCTGGCCCTCCTCGAACCAGATTCTACATCTGAGAAGCTTCTACCGACCATGTCGCATTCATTTCCCCTTCCACCATCATCATACTCTAGATAGGTATTTCCCCTAGTCTGATCTTCCAACAAAAAACCATCAGCACTCCCCCTGTTGTCCTTACCATCCTCAACCAAGGCAGCTGGTTCAATACCAAGCTCCTCCTCAGCCAGCATTCCATAGCTATTGCTCAAGGAGACTGGCGTCCGGGCTGAAGATCTAGCCCCTGGCAGACAGGCAGCGCTCAACCCCTCTGCATCCTCGAGGTTGGCCTGAACCTACACCTCCAGAACAGACCCTATCAGTTGGCTCGGAGCACTACCCAGAACAGGTCCTACCCCACTGACCCCTTCCTTCCCCATGGCACAGATTTCCTCAGCACCTGATCCATCCAAAATGGCGGGTTGATCATAACCCCTGCCCATATATTGAGGCTGTGGGTTCAGAGTCTCCCGACCTCTGACTGGAACACAATTGGCCTCAAACTTGGAAGGATCACCTACAGACAGAGAGGGGCTCGCCAACACCCCAACCGTTGGACCCTGGTCCTCATTTCCCATTCTATTCGAAGCCTGTAAACCACCCAGATTCTTCCTGGGGTCGACAGCCACCGCCTCCACCTGAGGCTCCGAAGCCTTCAAAGTCTCCTTCAGAACTGTGCCTGCAGAACTCGTCCTCCCCGAGTCATAGAAATCCCTTAGCGAAACTTTAGCATGACCGTGGAACCCCACCCCGGGATGGCCAGAAGACCCCTGCTTCTGGACACCACGAATTGCCTCACTATGATCACTCGTATCCGCCAGCACCTCCTGTTCCCTCAGTTGGTGTGCAACAGGTTCGGAGCCAAAACCAGAACCCGCCCCATGACCTTCGACGTGACCTGAATCACCCTTGTTCATCGCAGAAGACTCATCCACCACCGCTGCAGCCCTTTTACGGCACTCCTCTATACGGTGACCCTGCCTATAGCAGAAGGAATAGAACGAGATCCAGGATTCATAGAAGATACTTTGCACGTACATGTACTGCCCTTCAACCACGATCCATACCTTGTCGGGAGGAGGGCAGGATAGCTCCATCTCCACACAGATGTGCGCTACAATTGGATACACCATGGAGTTGGTCTTCCAATCCGCACAGAGGAACCGGCCTAAGGAATTGCCAATTGACCGAAGGAGATATGGATTCTGAAATGGAAGAGGTAGCCCCGGAAGTTGGATCCATATTGCCGACGAGGAAGCATCACGACTCATGTTCAAGTCAAATGTCCAGCGATATAAATGGAATGTAAACCCCTTAACAGATCTGCTAGCACGGGACCAAGCCATAGCCAGGTCGTCTTCATCCACGAGACAAACGAGAATTTGGCATGGTCCAAGGATACCAACAACCGCATGGTGGTCTAAACCCCATTCTTGATTCACGAACCTCTCGAACACCTCAACCGGAGGTCTTTGGCGAGTGAACTTTGCAACCAGAGCCGTGGAGAGAAGCGACGAAGCTTCGGAGAATTCCTTGGACGAAACCGGGAAAACTGGATGTTCGTTGCAGAGGCCAGGTACCCTTGGAGAGATGTCAATGCTGGGTAGAAACGGGCGCCTCCTGTGTACTGCATCCCAAAGAGGAGGAGGAAGAGCCTGCCCCTCCCCCTGCCGGGGAGGGGCCATTGCCGCCTCCATGCGGCTAGGGCATCAAATAAGTTAATAATAAATGTCCTAATCTAATTCAAGTAGACCAAATAAGTTCATATTTTATTCCTAAGGTTGTTTTTTGTCGAATTATACTTATCCAATAGAATTATGACATATTTTAGGGTAATAATAATATCATTTTTACCCTTAATTACACTATTTACTTTTAACCGTGGTAAATAAATGTAAAAAGTTATTATTCACCAAAAATTATTTTCATATTATTGAACCACGTTTTACTTAATGATATCAACCATGTCTCTTTTATTTTTGAAATTCAACTCATAGAATCATTATAATTAAGTTTTATGTAAATTTTCAAATGCGCCTAAGAGGTGGGTAAAAGATGGTAAAAGGTTCAATAAAATATTTATATATCTAAAATTATTATAAAATGACTCTAATTAATTATATTGAACTTATATAGGTATTATGTATCTATTTTTACCTAAAATAACTAAAATAAATATTTATTTAAATAAAAAGTCGGTTTTAACCAATAACTCAGTGTTTTCACTATTCATCATAAATTGAATGTTTTCAGAAAAATACCAAATTTTCACCCTAAGATAATTTTAATATTCTGAATTAAAAAATTCATTCTATTTTACCAAATTAAAAACATATAAGTTCCATTTATTAATTTAAAATTAATTCCCGTTGTCAAAACCAAAAAGCTTGTTTTTAAGAAATAATAACTAACAAAATATTGATACATGTTTATGTTCAATTTCAAAGTGAAATTATTTCCAATGAATAACATTGGATTAAATGGTAAAAATATAATCTATTTATACTTATAAACCATTAAAATTTATTATTTAACGCTACAAAATATTTTTATTTAAAAAGTTTTTTTCAGTTAAAATATAGTATTATTCACTATTCGCCCAAATATGAAAGTTATCAGAAAAACACCAAAAATTTATTGAAAATAAATTATTATATCCTGATTCTAAAGAAGAATTTTATTTTGTCAAATTTAATATATAAAAGTTTCAAATATTGGATTTAAAAAGGGTTCCCCATTAAAAGGTGGTAAAATTGCATTTTTTTTAAAACACTTCTTTTATATGAAAAAAATGAAATTGTTTTCTCATTATGTCTAAGAAACTAATAATATGGATTCTAAAATTATAAGGATTATATAAAGTTCAAAATTTAGTTAATACTATTCATAACCTCTTTTGAACGACTAGTTTGGTAAGTCGTGGTGCGCTTGAACTCGGTGTTGCGTGTAGTGCAAGTTATTGAATTACTTTGAAGAAACACTACTGGAAATTGAGTCTTTCCCAATGGTTCAGAACCATTGGGAAATCTTACAGAACTGTTGGTATATGTTATACCAACGGTTTTGAAAACCGTAGGGAAGTAATCCATTGGTAAAAGTTATCCCAACAGTTTACAAAGAACCGTTGGTATAGGTTAGTAAAATTAACGTATGCCAATGGTTTGGCCAACTGTTGGCATAAGTTTTACCAACGGTTCTCCTTGAACCGTTGGCAAAAAATTCTCTAGGTCTTTCCCAACGGTTTGAGTAAACCGTTGGGATAGGTAAATATATAAAAATAAGTTCCTGCGGAGGTTTGAACCCACAACCTCCACGTTATAAATCAATGACTTTACCATTATCCTAGAGTATCCTTTGTGAATATATTTGGATATATATATATATATATATATTTATATTTATATGTAATTTATATATTGATTTATTCGACGATATTCGTCCAATGTACTCATAAAACCTATCCCAATGGTTCTCAAAACCGTTGGGAATGATAGGTGCCCACCCTTTCCCAACGGTTTGGCCAAACCGTTGGGAAAAGTGGTGGAATTTTCCCAACGGTTTTCCTAAACCATTGGGAAATCCATACGCAAGGGAATTTTCCCAACGGTTTGGCTAAACCATTGGGAAATCCATACCCAAGGGACTTTTCCCAATGGTTTGGCCAAACCATTGGGAAAAGTGTCCAAAAAAGGATTTTTCCCAACGGTTTGGCCAAACCGTTGGGAAAGCCATACCATTAGTGGGCTTTCCCAACGGTTTGGAAAAACCGTTGGGAAAGGGGGCCTATACCAACAGTTTTTACAAACATTGGTATAGAAGCGTTGGAAAAGGTTAGGATTCTAGTAGTGAAATAACGTACTATGAAATCTTGGGGTGTTACATTCTTCCATCCTTTAATAAATTGCGTCCTCGCAATTTGAAAATGTTCTTCAAAAATAAAAGGTTGAAAATATAAAATACCTTTGTGGGAAAACCCACATCTGAAATTGGGTTAATAAAATTTAGTCTTAATAAGGGTAAAGGGGGAATGAAAAAGTCACCACCAAATTATGATCTAAATTAGAAGAACATTAGTGGAAATTAAAGAAACATAATTGGAGGAAAAACATAAATATTTATAGGGAGTTATTGAGGTCATCAATCACAAAAAATTGTAGAATTGAGGACCTCAAATCCATCAATCTATGATGATTTAAAATATCATCGGTTCAACAAAACATAAGGTATTATGATAACACATTTTTAGTTTTAAGATCCCTTACCTAAATTTTAAGAATCAATTTCTTCCTATAATAAGAGAAGAAAAAATATATAATTGACAAGTAGAGTTCCATCCTTTAACCAATTTCTACCATAAACTCATCTTTCACTCTAAAAGATAATATAACTTAAAAATATTCTATTTATCCTATTATTATAGGGTTACAAAAAAAATTAATTCATAATTCATCTACCAGACCTTTTATAAAAACTACATTATTCAATCCAGGACATCACATGGGCCATTGGAAGGTGATACACCCTTATTGCCCTTCGGTTGCGGGTTCAAGTCTCGCAGCCTTTCCAGATGCGACGGGTTGTCGCCCGACCTCCGGGTTGTCCTTTTTATGGAAATACAAAAATAATCTCAAACTAGACTTATCCAAAATACTTCTATCTAAACTCACAGTCCAAAATTTATAAGGAAGGTAAACACAATAAAGATCCTTTTTGCCACGTAATAACATGTGAACACCTTCATCATGTATTCTTTTAAAACACTACAATGTCCTGAATTACTATAAAACCTTATTGATTACATTCATGATCCCTTATTACTTATAGAATATTGGATATACTCATTCTATCCAAAAATGTCGTAAACTCCAACAATGATGGAATATACAAATCATTAATCAATTTTAAGGTAGTCAAGAATATCCAATATAATTTATCCAAATCAATCATGTATTATTCCAAAATCACTACCTCGATATCACAACCCCATTATGGTTTATCTTTCTCTCAACCATATATTTTCCAAAAATTTAACCTCCTATTGAGTCACTTTTCTTGGTTCCACACAATCTCAAGTCCTTAATGAAATAGTATTGTAGTACAATCCTTATATACTCTATAATTATTATATCATGTACATCATTAATACAACACTCAAATGACACAATACTTTAATAACAACGTAATAAATCTAATCATTCCTCTTCAACTTTGGTAGTATCATAATTTTATTATTATCCAATAGCAGCATTTGGGGTATACTCTGATGATTTGGACATTGATTTGCATAGTGTCCCAAATCCTTGGAGATGAATCATTGTACATTTGAAACTGTTTTCTTACCCTTGAAATCACGTACTTGGTGTCCTTTTTCTCTACACTTATAAAAAACTCTCATTCCCTTAAATCATTTACCAAGGTGATTCTTTCCACAATTATCACATATGGGAAAATCCGTCTTTTCCCTTTTCCCTTTATCCATCTTTCTCGCTTTCTTTCTTTTCTTCTCTTGCTTCCCTTTAAAGTCATGGGACTCAGATAATTCTTTACTTATCTTATTAACACATGATATTATTTATTCATATGTTAAGAATACATGGGAGACTATTTCCCTTTTAAATGTCGGCTTAATACCATGAAAGATATGATCCTTCTTACTCTTTGGATCATATGTATTGCTGGAGTTCACATTCCTTCTAATGGGTGGCATTTCTATACAATGGCATATGCTAGGTCCGTTTATGAATTAGAATGAATATTTCCAAACTTGTAAAGTAACTAACGTAAATTGAACAGTTTATGGATATAATCCATAATCATAAAAATATTTTCTTTGAGGAGGTATATACTCGTAAATCTATCATAAGGATTTGTAAAGAAAATGAGAATTATTCTAAGAATATCCCCCGGGAGTGTCATAACCAAGAGTGCAGCAAGTCTCATTGTCATGCACTAGTTCTCGTTCGAGTCTAGATCAAAGTGGTGTTTTTGGGTTTTACCCCTAGGTACATCTATGCCAGAGCTGCCTCTACCTTCTCGTATCCGGACAGGGATGTAATTTCTTGGAAAACTCAAAAAATCTCTAAATTACCAAAATTCTAGGAAGTTCTTCTATACTAATACTCAAATTCTATCTTAGGATAATGTCCTCTAATCAGAGTTTATCTAAATATAGATTCCAAGGTTTGTACTAAACTTCCATTGATACCAACTATAACGCCCCGATCCCAAAAGCCCAGAGTCAGTGCATCATTACATAACATTAGCATGATCACAAAAGATCAAGTCTCGAAAGACCAGTTAGTTTAGTAGTCTTGGAAGTACTAGATAAATTCATAAGGATTACATTATATCATAAAATGAAAAACTACAACAACATTATTTCCATATACAACACCGAGATCCCATACACTATCCCTGAACTTCAGTTATAATATACTTCTTCGCATCCTGGGAAAAATAAAACATAGAAAGGGGTGAGCTCAGATTCTGATTAAGGATAACAATATAGCGGAAACTTTCATAAATAAGCATAAACATTTAAGGCAATGTATAAAACTAAAACAAAATCCTTTTCAACATTAAATTCATCATAATATAGCAAATATAAATCAAAATAATTCCATTTTCTTACTCACATGGATATTCTACTAGTAAAATAATCACATGAAATATCAATAGTCACTTTTATAATGATGGAATTCATAATGCCAGACTTCAAAACCACATAGACATGGCCTTGTGCCAAGACTATAAATAAGATTTTGTCAGGGCCTTATGCTAAGACACTAGTTTATCTCATGAGACCTACCGATGCATTGAGGAGCTATAGCGGGCTCCACTCGTCACATACTAAGTACAATTCATTCCTTGTATGAAATGGTTTAAACATAACATAAACATTCGTATTAAAAATAGCATAAAAAATGTCAATACGTTATCCATAAACCATGAATGGTGTAAAAATAACACATCCACAATCAAACATATCACAAAACCTTCAATACAATATAGAATTTTTGTATCATAATAAATCAACTTCAAATAAGCTTAAAATCTATCAAATGATGTTCACATAGATGAAATAAAAACCTTTTTTAGAGAAATATCACCTTCTATTTTGAAATAACTTAAGTAAAAAATTATTTTAAAAATATCCTTATAATAATGTAAGGGAATCTTCGATGATGTTATAACATCAGAAAATTGCCACACCCTCTGTATAAGTTAAAAAACATTCTTACCTTAATTTTGTCAAAAAGGTCATAAGGTACCTTGTTTGGAAAACGACAGAAATATTCTTTTCAAACCATTTTTAAAAATTCAAACAAGGGTATAAATGGATTTAACCCATAGTCTAGTAAATAGTAAAAATGTTTTCGAATACATTTTTAAGAAACATGGATGTGGATGATAAAGGGTTCCCAGTAGATACTTACGTAAAAACAACCTCGAATAATAAAGAGATTGTGAAATTAACCCTTAACTTGTAATTTTCCTTGGTTGAGGGTAGTTTAACCTCCTGTATAATGGTAAAATAATTTTTATTAAATTATACAAGAATCATATAAATTAATATGATATCATATATGATCTTTTAACATTGCTTTGTTAATAATATCTTAGTATTATCGTTTTTTTGGGTGTTAACGGGTTTGTTTTACTTTATATTCTTTTTTATGTGAGTCATATTTTTTATGGATGGGATGTACCTTATTCATATAAATAATGATATTAAGTCTTTAAACATTATTTTTAATCATCAAATGAAAATTATTCTTGAATGGATATGATGGGGAGTGAATCGCATCGCGTTCGTGGAGATGGTAATACGTACGTACGCACGAGCGACAATATCATTTTTTTGATAGTAAAATAATATATAATTGGATGGTATATAATATATACAGAATCATTATCATGTTATATTTATTATTTACATCAATTACACATCATTATTGTACTCATCCAAATAATAATGTATTGAATAACAATTACACCATGACGTGGAGACGGTAAGTTGTACGTACGCACATATGGTGACATGTCATTCAAAGGATGGATAGAATAATGAATATGGTTGTACCATATTTATAATAACATCACAATATATATAAGATAATATAATTATTATTTTATAATGGAAACAACAAAGAAAGAGGAAGTGGAAGAAGAAAGGAACATGAAAGAGGCGATGAAATATTTACCTCTTCTTCGGGTTCTTCCTTTTGATTAGATCAAAAGGGATCATTAGGTTGGCTTTATGACTAAAGTAAGGCCTCTGGGATGAAGGGGGGATAGTTGAGAGGGCATCTGATCAGGTTTTGGCCAATACAAAAGGCTTTTATGGTGTGAATTTTAGGGAAGGTGGAGTGCCCTTTTATAAGAGGGGTGAGAGGCACCTTAGGAAAATCTAGAAATATTATTTTATAATAAAATCATTTTTGGTTTCTAATGGATCCAAAAATGAATTATTTAAAGGATAAGGTGGGGATGGGTCTAAAACCACTCAACCAGTAGGTTTTAAACATTTTTGGATCACTATATTAACTTTACCTTTTTGGATTTAACTCTTAGTTAAAAAGTTTGACATTTACCATGTCTCTTTGTATTTTTATATTATATGGTTAATAAACTTACTATAAACTTCAAAGATAACCTCAAGTAGTTCATTAATTAAATATATAATATTATTTAAGACCTTTGGTCGAACCTTATATTTTTAGGAATAGAATATTAATTAATAATATAATATTTTTTTTAAAAACTATTTTATGTCAATTTTGACACTATTTGGTATTTTGTTTTTGATAAATTTATAACAGCATTATTACTTCGAAATAAATTCATATAAACAATAATAACATGTCATATTAACCTATAAAATTATTGGAATTCATAAAAAGTCTTAAATTACATTTATTTGGATATTTATAATATCAATTTATTTTAATATTTCATTAATTATGTAATTACTGCATCATCATTGTGTCATAAATAAATTAAATTATTTATTGTCTAAAAATTATAAATAAAATACCATTATTTAGGAAATATTTTTATCTTTATAATGAATATTTATAGTTGAATTTATCTTATGTGTAACCCTATATTAAAAATGGTTTAGTTATTAAACTTTTGAATTTAACACTTTTAACTCTTCTTTTAATTAAATAATAATAAATTTCCTAATCTAATTCAAGTGGACCAAAGAAGTTCATATTTTATTCCTAAGGTTTTTTTTTGTCAAATTATACTTATCCAATAGAATTATGACATGTGTTAGGGTAATAATAATATCATTTTTACCCTTAATTACACTATTTATTTTTAACCGTGATAAATAAATGTAAAAAGTTATTATTCACCAAAAATTATTTTCATCTTATTGAACCAAATTTTACTTACTGATATCAACCGTGTCTCTTGGATTTTTTAAATTCAACTCACAGAAGAAGTATAATTAAGTTTTATGTAAATTTGCAAATGTGCCTAGGAGGTGGGTAAAAGATGGTAAAGAGTTCAATAAAATATTTATATATCTAAAATTATTATAAAATGAATCCAATGAATTATATTGAAATTATATAGGTATTATGTATCTATTTTTACCTAAAATAAATAAAATAAATAGTTATTTAAATAAAAAGTCGGTTTTAACCAATAACTCAGTGTTTTCACTATTCATCAGAAATTGAAAGTTTTCAGAAAAATACCAAAATTTCACCCTAAGATAATTTTAATATTCTTAATTAAAAAATTCTGTATATTTTACCAAATTAAAAACATATAAGTTTCATTTATTAATTTAAAATTAATTCCTGTTGTCAAAACCAAAAAGTGTGTTTTTAAGAAATAATAACTAACAAAATATTGATACATGTTTATGTTCAATTTCAAAGTGAAATTATTTCCAATGAATAAAATTGGATTAAATGGTAAAAATATAATCTATTTATACTTCTAAACCATTAAAATTTATAATTTAACACTACAAAATATTTTGATTTAAAAAGTTGTTTTCAGTTAAAATATAGTATTTTTCACTATTCACCCAAATATGAAAGTTATCAGAAAAACACTAAAAATTTATTGAAAATAAATTATTATATCCCAATTCTAAAGAATAATTTTATTTTGTCAAATTTAATATATAAAAGTTTCAAATATTGGATTTAAAAAGGGTTCGTCGTTAAAAGGCGGTAAAATTTCATTTTTTTTAAAACACTTCTTTTATCTGAAAAAAATGAAATTGTTTTCTCATTATGTCTAAGAAACTCATAATATGGATTCTAAAATTATAAGTATTATATAAAGTTCAAAATTTAGTTAATACTATTCATAACCTCTTTTGAACGGCTAGTTTGGTAAGTCGTGGTGCGCTTGAACTCGGTGTTGCATGTAGTGAAAGTTATTGAAATAATTTGAAGAAATAACATACTATGAAATCTTGGGGTGTTACAAATTGGGTGTAACAACTCATAGTGGCTATGAATTCCACATTGTTTTTATAAATATTAATTTATTTCTACTTATTACTACTCCATGGGATAAGGGATACTGCAAGTAGGTGAAAATTCCTAATTTTACTTTTTCCTATCTAATTGGAATCCTACAAAATCAACATTATAAAAATTGAATAATTAAAATGATGTTTCTTTAGGATAAAACAAACCAATATTTTTACTTCATTAAAATAAAATAAATATCATTTTGATAGATTTTAAATGATATTATTTTTGTATTTTATTAAAAATGATCAAAAATACAAACACTGAACATGATATCCATCCAGGTCATGGTAAGATAATGTAGACTACCAATCAAACTTATATGATTATTTTTTTTAGATTATCTTACTAGCATCCTCCAATGTTATATTACAAGTTTCACTCACTGGTTTACAAATTTCATTAGAGTGATCCACAATGAATCGTTTAATAGTCAATTAATATATTTTACCTATTATATAAAAACACTATTATTTGTTTGAGAAATTTAAAAGATGATAAAAGATTTCAATTCACCCGTTAATGCCATCTAAAATATTTTTATCATTAAATCCTAAAATTCAAAAAATTCATTTCACTTGTAAAACCAAATATCACATCATTAACATAAATTTTAATGTGTAACAAATCATTTGAGATATGTTTTAGAAAAATATTTGTATCTTATTTTCTTATTTTAAAAATATATAATAAAATAAAATAAATAAAAATTCATACAAATGTTGGGGGGGTTTAAACCCATATTGAGATTTATTTAATTTGAATATATGAACTATTAAAATTGAAATTTCAAAATCCAAGGGTTGTTCTAAAAAAATATTGCTAATAAAACCATTCAAAAAATCAATTTTAACAACCATGTGAATGATTTTTAAATAGATATGAAAGGATAATGTAATAAGTTTCTAATTGGTTCTAACTATGTGATGGGTGACAGGTCTAATATATTCTATTCCTTTTTCTTTGTTATATCATTTAGCTACTAGATAAGACTTATTTCTAGTGATATTGACAATATGTTCTAACTTATTCATAAAACCCCATTTAGAGACTATAACATGATTATTATTAGGTTTATCCACAATAGACCATATATCATTCAATGTTAATTGATTTAGTTAAACTTTCATAGAAAGATCATAATTTTAATTTTTAAATGAACAATTACGGTTTTGGGGTTTTACGTGAAATAAAAAGGCAAGGTGTTCAACCTCATTTAGGACTGATCTTTTAGTATGATTTCCCACTTGTAAATATCCAATTAAATTTCCTCGGGGATCATCATTAGTTATAAAAACAATAGGTAAACTATTTAAAGGATATTATTGTTCAACTTATAATTTTAAGGATTTAAAAGGATTATTTAAAATAATATTTTAAAATATATATTTTGGATAAAATTTATCAAAATCAACATGAATTGATTATTTTAATATTTTATTCTTTTTTTAATGATTCGGTAAACCTCGTGGTAGTTAGAGTACCCATAAAAGATATATTAATTGGATTTTGAATTAATTTATTGAATATTTTGATTTATTTTAGGAATAAAACATTTGAAATAAAAACATTTTAATTCCCACAATAGTTATTTTATTTTTCTATATTTCTATAAGGTTTATTTTTTATAAAAATATTTATTATAATATGATCATTGAAAAGGCATGATTTATTCATGGTCTCAACCCAAAAAAATTCTCAAATTATAATCATTTAAAATAGTTCAATAAATTTTATGGATGGTTCAATTTTTATTTTCTAATACAGTATTTTTTAGGGTTTTAAGTAGTAAAAAAAGAATTATTATAACCTTCATAAGAAAAGAAATCATCAATTTTTTGTAAAATTATTCACTATATTTAGTTAGAATTAAAATAATTTTATAACCTATTTCATTTTAATTTTTTTTAGAAAATATGAGAAAGGATTTACAATATTCACTTTTATTAGGTAAGAAATAAAACCAATTGAACCTTGTAAAGTCATCATAAATTATAAAAATATAGGATTTCCCTCCAAGAATTTTAATTTGTGAAGGATTGAATAAATCAACCTGAATTAATTCAACATATTTTGAAGAACAAATACCTCTTAAATTTAAAAGAGGATTTGTGTTTCTTACCATATTGGCATGAATCACAAACAATTTAATCATTGAAATTCAGATTGGGTATATTTCTTTCTAGTTTATAATGTTTGAGTTTGACACGTGGGTGTATTCTATAGTGACCAAGGCATCTACACTAAATACATAACTTGATAACTTGTTCATGAAATCATTTGACATTTTTTTCTAGACATAGATTTCAAATTTATAGAATAAATGTTTTCAAAATGAGGTTCATTAAATAAAGGATTTATTTCCATTTTCACAACATGGGAAAAATCAGTTTAGAAAGATATCTTAAAACTGCTACAACACAATTGACTATTTCATAGCAAAAAAATTCAAGATTTTGAAAATTACAACATTTTTAATAAAAGTTTTGTTAGAAAAACAAATGGTACCATAAATTATTATCTTACTGTTAGTGTTATATCTAACGATAACATTACCTATATTTAATATATTTATTTTATTTATTTTTGAGATGTTCCCACATATATTGAATTGGAAACCACAGCCTAGGTACCATATTTGTTCTCAATTTCTTCTTGAAGGAAACTTTTCTAATAAATCAAACAAATAAATCTTTTGGTATTCAAAGAATATTCAGTTTGTGGATGTTAGCCAATAATTATTGAATAATATGTATTTTTTTACTTGAGGATTATTTTGGAAAAAAATCATAAAATATGGATTGATTTTGGTCTCCCATATTTTTCATTCTTGTAATCACATTCATAAATTAAACTTGTCATGCCTTTTCAATAATTAATAATTTAATAATTTTATAATCCTTTATTATTTTTGTTAAAACATAGTTGGGAGTAAACTTATCTTTAAGTTCTTTAGTTGGAATATATTCATGCATGAAAATTGTAAAAAAAAGGGTACTGAATACTACCAAAAAAAATTACATATGATTTTTATAATAATAGTAGTCAGTTTCATCAAAAATAATAGAATGATTTTTACAATTAGATTACCTAAAAAATACATTGAAAATGACTAATATTTAAATATAATATTTTAAAAAATAAACACAGTTTTAAAATAAAAAATATACAAAAAATAAAAAGAACCCATTGTTACCAATTGTTGGTTAGGGTAGATGGAAAGAGGATATGGATTTTACATTTAAAATTTTTAAAGTAAACACAAATGAAAAAAAATAAATTCAAATCAAAATAATATTGAATTTATTATGTGATATTCTGATAAATTTGATAAATCTATAACTGATAAATCTAATACTAATTAAATAATTAATATCAAAGTAGATTAATCATGGATATTATAATATTAGAATTAAAAAATTATGCGTATCAATGAAGAATAATGAAATATGTAAATTAAGAAGAGAGAAAACAAAATTTATAAGGAGTTTGACAATATATTGATGTGAGCCCCAACTCCTCTACCCCTTGAATCGATAGGTCAATATTATTAATCCCTTTATCTTAAATTTGAGGAAGAACTTATCCCTCATAATTGTGGTTAGTGATAACACTCTTGGGATTCTCCAGTAGCCAAGGAACTCACCCCTTACTTTTTTAGAGTAAGAAATAGTTTGAGAAAGATATTTACAAGGAGAATGTGTTATTAATAAGAACCCATTAAAATGTCACGCCCTAATATCTCAATAATATATTTATAATTTAGGATTAGATATTGATATAGAGGGTAAGAGCCTTTGAGAGTTAAAAAAACGAAATGGGCTATTTCAGATTATTTCTAGAGTGCAAGAAATTTTTTATTGATTTGATTAGAGAATTTTTATGAAATTTTTTGGTTCAAAAAGGTTCCAAGGAAATCATTTTATATCCTATAAAAATTCTAGGAATCATTAGGAATTTTTTGGGGGTATTGAAGGTATGGAAGACCTTCCTAATAGTAGTCTTGAGTATAATAAATGTTATCTTTAAGAGACAAACGTGACACCATAGTAGACTTAGAATCCACCATTACGTATCCGATGGAATACAATTATGATTCTGCTACTAAACATATTTTATCACCTTGTTGGTTCACCTCCAACGGGTAGCTAGTGGGATACTTCTAGAAGAGTTTGATTCTTCCCTCACCACTTTCTAGCTATTAAGACTGCACCTAGTCTTTGGTGGGTCTTTAATATAACTAAAGTTATTTCCATCATGAAATTGGTAGGTAAATGTCTTATAATGATGATCTGGTGTAGCCTACATACCCCCAACTATAGCTAGAGACTCCCCTTCATCCTTCTAATACATTTTATAGTCCTTTAAAATTGACTCCATGATTTTGAGACATGATATAATACATGTACATTCCTCTAACAAGATCATCATGTTGTATTTTAAATCTCTTTAAGATATCCATTTAGTCTAAAAATAAAGTACTTTATATTAATTTAAATTAACTAAAAACACTAAAATAAAAACATTATATACAATGGTTCGTCATCAATATTAATCTTATAAATTATTGATAGGAAATTTATCATACATTTAAACCCAATTTGATTATTCTATGGATATTTGAAATTGAGGATCCAAATACTCCTCATCTTTGATAGACCCCCACTATAAACACCTGATAAACAATATATTATCCATTATAACTTCATTTTATTACATGTAAAAATAATAAACCATATATGATATATCTACAATACATAATAGTTCCTAAAAATTGATTATAAACTGTAATAAATTATAAATTGAATATTTTATAAATAAAAACTAGAAAAATTAATAATCATTGAAAATAATTATTAATTTTGAATGTGTAATATGACTTGAAAAATCATCATCATAAAATATTTTATTCTCAATGAACCACTCTATAATAGTGAATTTATAGGATTCTATTACAAAGAACAATTTAGGAATAATGAGGTTGTTAACATTGTAATGCCTTCTTAGAATATATTAACTTTTGACTTCCATAGAAAACATATGACTTTGTACTATGTGTTAATTTTTTGATAGCATAATGTTTTTATATTTACAAAGCTATCATATCCGCTAAAAAATATTATCCTTAATTTGATGGTTGTGTACATATTACACCTGAAAAACATCCATTGAACACAGACACACACATAAATTAAAAATAAATAAAATAATTAAAAATCAATCAAAACATATATTTGAGTAGAGTTTATTAAAGTGAAATGAAAGGTATTTATAATGGTTTATTATTTTAAAATCAAAACAATTGGAGACTGATGAAAATATTCAATCATACACCATTTTTAAACAATTTATAACAATTCAATTGATATAAAAAATCAATGCTTCCCCAAAAAATGATGCCATGTTATACTTCAATTCACATTTTGATTCCTAATTTTTATTTTATTTTACTATTTTATTTATTTTTTCTTATTCAATATTCAGTTTTTTATTCAAATTCTAAAATTAATCATAAAAATAGTAGCTTATTAAAATCATAAAAGATTATTAATAATTCCACTAAGAAATTTTTTTAAAAACAAAACCTATTTCAATTATGATATTAGAATTTTTACTTTTTAAAAAAATTTATTATGTTTCAAAAAATTATCTCATGAAAAAAATTGTTTTAATATATATATATATATATATATATATGTCTTACTTTTTATTATATGAGAATTATTTTGAAATTGAACTTATTATAACATTTTTCATCGAAGAGTGGTTCATATTTTCTAAATATTTTTGAAATTATTATGATTATTTTCAATGATGTTGCCTTTTTAATCATCATTATTTATTAATTTTAATAAAAAAATATAAATAAATAATGAAAAGATTTCATAATCACTTTTCTCTAATTTATCCCATTTTTATTGAAGATCCATCTAATAAATATAATATATAATTTTTACAAAACAGTTATAATTACATATAATTAATTAATTAAACTTTAATTGAATATATTCATATTTAAAATCTCATATATGAAATATTAAATTATTTAAATAATTAAAAATAATATTTATTCATTTTTTATTTTAATTAAAATTAAAAAATTACAATAGTAAAAAATAAAAAACTAATGAAAGGATTATTTATAATATTAATAAATATTAATAAATCTAAATTATTTAGAAATTTAAAGAGTAATAATAAGTTCAATTTTAGAATAATTTCAATATAATAAAAAAGAATAAAATTTAAATATTAGAATAATTTTTTTATTATAAAAATTTCATATTTTTAAGAAAATAAATTAAAGTATATAAATTGAAATATCAAAATTATATTAGAAATATTTTAAATAAACTGAAAACCTTTCTCATTAAATAATTAATATATTTATATTAATTACATAGTATAATATTCATAAAAATTGTTTTTGAATTTGATGGAAAATTTCAATCGTGAATTAATAATAAAAATGAAACAGTAAAATAACAAAAAGAATTATAAGGAAAAGAATTTTAGAAATATGACATGGTTTCACTAATGGGGAATCATAGGTTTTCTATATCAATTTAATTATCTTAAAATAATTGAAAAATAATTCTATGATGGAATATCAATGGTATCCATCAATTATTATTATTTTATAAAATGGAATCTTCATGAATAAATTTAATTACTCTTTAATCTTCACTACTCAAATATATGCTTGAATTTATTTTTATATATTTTATATAATTGGAATTTTCATGTGTGTGTGTGTTTGTAACATGGGGTATTATAGATCTAATGAAATATGTATGGAACTATTAAATTAAGGATAAAATATTTTCTAAATGATTGATAGTTGTTTAAATTTAAAAAACATTTTTTTACCAAAAAGGCAGGAAAATCCACTAGCGTACTTTTTCAATATAAGTCACATCACTGTATATTCTAAGAATATATGGAATAATTGATAATATGAATAGTGATGAATTTTTTTATATCTATAGATAATTTAATTTCACTCATACAGAGTGGTTTCCAGAGAATAAAATAGTATATGTTTATTATTATTCAATATATCTTATACATCGATAATTAGTAACAATTTTTTGAAAGAATGATTTTTTATAGTTTCAAAAAATAAAATATTACATTTATATGAGTTATTATATTCTATATTTGGTTTTATTACATTTTATATAATGTATATATGTAAAAAAATGTTTTATTATTCTAAGTTGGTACAAAGGATCCTCCTCATGGTGAACTTCTTGTTGGTCATGTGTGCGTAATTAGGGATCAAGCGAAGCTGGTTAATGTTTGGATCCTAAATTTAAAATATGCTAAGAATAATCATATTTGTCAAAATTTATGGAAATTTATCTATTTAGAAATCATAGGATCAATTTTTTAGATGATTTGAGTAATTTCATAAATTAAATAACTAAATGTAAAATGGTGTAATATAATTAAAAAAAATTATATATTTATATTTTATAAAGAAATTTAGATATATTAATAAATTTTTTTATCTATAAAATGAATGATTTAATCCAAGAGAAGTTACCAATAAAATTACTTTGTAGAGAATAATGATTCAATAAGATACTAATAACATTACACATTAGGCATTTTGGTAGGGTAGATCCCTCTCAATGTATCATGTATAGACTTCTTTATAGAAATTTCCTCCAATAGATATGTCATGTGAATGATAGAACTTTGAAAAAAAGTGTGATATTTTAGTAGAAATGGATATAGGGATAAAAGGATATATTAGTTTCTTAAATTTTATAAAAAATCAATTTCCCATGAAAATCCTTATGGGGCTCCTCGTGTAATAATTCTCAATCACATTCATTCTATTGTTAAATTATTCATTTTATTATATATCTTAACGATGACAGTCTTATAAATTTAATATTTATTGATTTTGAGATATTTTTTGGATCATAAGATAAATCAATTAGAGTAAACTTTTATAAATGAGTGGTTCTAAGAAACCCTTGATGCAAATCTACTTATGCATTCCATTATAGGGTAATATCTTACTAGTTATTTTTTTATTTATTTTTGTGTAAACTGATATATATTACATTAATTATTAATAACATTGAGTGTAATGGAGTAATTATTGTTGTTCAAACCCAATATAAACATATTTTTAATAAATTTTATTATTTCATTATTTATATCTATATCTATTATATGTTATGGAGTATGTTGAGACTCCCAACCATGATTGGAATCTCCATCCCAAAATCCTCTATTCTTGACCCCCTTCTAAAAAATATCACAACTATAAAAAACATGGTGGTAATAATGCCATATTTTCAAAAACCTAACCTCTTCCCACCCCTTATAATATTGAATTGTAACACCCCAAGCTTCCACGGTACGTTTCCCTTCGAATAATGCAATGGTGTGCATTGTACACAACTTCGAGATTTTAACACACCACAACCAATCAAACTAGCTGTTATGAATAGTAATACCTACTTTTTGAAATTTTATAAATTCTATATTTCAAAATGAACTTCATTTTTGGATTCGGAATATCGAAATTAGCCTAGGGTGAAATTTTGGTACTTTTCAGATAACTTTCATATTTTGATGAATAGTGAAAATTGCTAAATTTTAATTAAAAACAACTTTTTTAATCAAAATAATTAATAGTGATAAATTATGAATTTGAGTGGTTTTAAAGTATATTTAGAATATATTTTTACCATGTAATACAATTTGGGTCATTGAACATAATTTCACATTTAAACCAGACATAAACAAGTGACAATCTTTTGATAGTTATTATCTCTAAAAAACACGCTTTTTGTTTTAACAACGGGAATTAATTTTAAATTAATTTCTTCCACTTATGTGTTTTGAATTTGGAAAAATGGATTGCATATTTGGAATCAGGATGTTCAAATTGTGTAAATAGATAACTTTTATTTTTAAACATTTTGGATAATTACTTCGGTAAATATTTTATTTACCATGGTTAAAGGGTAAATCCGGTAAACAATGGGTAGAAAATAATATTATAATAATACTAAATTACCCTAAAACGTGTCTCAACCCTATTGGTTGATACATGGTCGGCCATGGGCATCTTTGGGTCTATTTTGGGACCCCATGGATCCACTTGTAAGTGATAATGACACTTTATTTTAATTAAGTTAAAATAAATACAAAAATGACACAAGCATATATCTTTTAACAAAACAATTGTTACATAGGGTTATATATGTTGGATTTTAGATTATAAATATTAATTAGAAAGATAAAAATATTTCCTACATAATTATATTTTATTTATAATTTTTAGACATTAAATAATTTAATTTATTTATGACACAATGATGAGGAATTAATTACTTTAATAGTGAAAAATTAAAATAATTGATATTATAAATACCCAAATAAATATAATATGAAACTTTTAATGAATTAAAATAATTTTATAGGATAATATGATATATTAAGATTTATTTAATTGACTTTTTTCGAAGTAATCAATCTTTTATTAGTTTCACAAAAAACAACTATTGAATAGTGTCAAAATTGACATAAAAGAGTTCTTAAAACAAATATTATATTATTAATTGATATTAAATTCTAAAAATCTAATGTTCGTACAAGAGACTTATATAATGATAGTTTCATCATTAATGGACCACTTGGGGGTCTCTTGGATGTATATAGTAAGTTTATTAACAATATAATATAAAAACACAAAGAGACATTGTAAAAGTGAAACTAATTAACTAAGAGTTAATACTTAAAGATAAGGTTAATATAATGACCCAAACCTGTATAAATTCTATTTGTTGAGTTTTTTTCGACCCATCCCCACCTTATCATTTAAATAATAAACTTTGGAGACATTATAAACAGAATATGAATTTATTATAAATTAATATTTCTAGCTTTTCCAAAGGTGCCCCTCACCCCTCTTATAAAAGGGCACTCCTCCTTCTCATTTCTTCACACCTTCAAAGCCCTTTTGTTCGGACAACCCCTGCCCAAATACTATATCAACTTCCCTCACTACAACCTAGAGGCATTATTTTGATTAGAAAGCCAACCTAAGGAGCCCTTTTGATCAAATCAAAAGGAAGAACCTGAAGAAGAGGTAATGTTTTCACCACCCCTTTTCAAGTTCCTTTCTTCTTCCACTTCTTCTTTCTTTGTTATTACCATTATAAAATAATAAATCCAGTATCATATATATACTGTGATGTTATTATAAATATGGTACAACCATATTCAGTATTCTATCCATCCATTGAATAACATGTCACCATACGTGCGTACGTACGACTTACCATCTCCACGTCGTGGTGTAATTGTTATTCAATTTATTATTATTTGGATGGGTATAATAATGATGTGTAACTCATGTAAATAATAAATATAACATTATAATGATTCTGTATATATGATATAACATCCAATTATATATTATTTTAATATCAAAAGAATGACATTGTCGCTCGTGCGTACGTACGGACTACCGTCTCCACGAACGCGATGAGATTCATTCTCCATCATATCCATTCAAGTATAATTATAATTTGATGATTTAAAAATAGTATCTAAGGACTTGATATCATTCTGGATATGAATAATATACATCCCATTAATAATGAATATGGCTCACATAACAAATAATATAAAGTAAAATGAACCCGTTAACACCCGAAATGACGATAATTCTAAGATATTATTAACAAATCAATGTTAAAAGATCATATATGATATCATATTAAAGTAAATGATTCTTGTATAATTAAATAACAATTATTTCACCATTATATAGGAGGTAGACCTACCGTCGACCAAGGAAAAAGTACAAAGTAAGGGATTTTCTTATCTCACTTTCAATTCCGTGAGATTTCCATTGTTCGCCACTAAATTATTGAAAGTGGTGTATTGTGTACTTCCATTTGATATATATTATAATGATTCTCTTTATATTCATGTTATTATGTAAATCATTTGGTGGTTATTAGCTTTTTTCCATACGACTCAATTGATTAATGTGGAAAGGGGTTTCTTATCTCACTTTTAATTCCGTGAGAATTCCATTGATCACCACTTAATTATTGCATGTGGTGTATGTGTACTGCCCATGATCGTATTCATTGTGTAATATACTTTAATTTATGGGTATTTACATCATCATGGTATGATACTTCTTTCATGGGTGTATGTTTCGTAAGTTACCTAATCGATAAGGGAATTTGAGATTTCAATTTCCACTCATTTGGCTTTACGCATATTTCATTGATTATATTACTCCAAGATTATGTGTGGAATAACTATTCATTTGATTATGTCATAATTTCCACTCCCCTTCCTGTGGATATACTTTTTATACACATAATCACTCCATTTATAATTCTCGAGTCATTGATATGAATTTGATAATAGTAATTCACCATTTGTTGAGTTAAACATCCAATTCGTTGGTGTTGTTTTTACAAGAATATGTGTGAATATCCTTTGATTGGTTTACACTGAATATCCAATCATATTTAGTGTATTTATATTTGTCACACATAATTATGTCGTTGATGTATCCTTAACCTAAGGATACGGCCTTTATGAGATATTTCATCTCAATTTATATTCCATTGAGACTTCTTTGTTGATATACACCAAATCACTTTGATGTGGTGTATATAATGTACTTTGACATAGTATATCATGAATCCCTTTATTCTCATGATATTACAAAGTTTTGATTACCTCAATTATTTGTATTCAAGTGTCTCTTTTGGTTAGAATCTCTAACTAAAATACCATTTTTAAATGTTTTAAAGACTTATTTATCTAAATCTTTCTCATTAATGTCCATGTTTTAAAAATGGTTATAAGGGTTTATTTATATGGACATTAAAGTTTAGAAATTAAAACTCTTTTTAAAAAGTTTCAAAGTGGTATGAGAAACTTTGATTCAAAAATCTACTTTTAAATGGCTTTTTGACAAATAGTGTGACTTTTAAATGTTTTCAAGAAAAAGGGAGATATTTCTCTCAAATAGTTTTGATGATTATTTTCATCTATGTCAACATCCTTCATTATTCTTGATTGAGGTTAATGTGATACAATACAATCATCCATATTGTATCGAATGAGTTATGTTTGACTGTGGATGTGCTATTTTTATACCATTCATGGTTTGTGGTTAAATTATTGACATTTTGTATTCTAGTTTTAATACGAATGTTTATGTTATGTTTAAACCTGTTCATATGAGGAATGCATTGGACTTAATAAGTGACGGGTGGAGCCTGCTATAGCTCCTCGATGCATCGGTAGGTCTCATGAGACAAACTAGTGTCTTGGCACAAGGCCTTGGAAAAATCTTATTTGTAGTCTTGGCACGAGGCCTTGGTTATGTGGTTATGATAGTCTGGCATTATGCATTCCATCATTATGAAAGTGGTTATTGATAATGCATGGGATTGTTCGACTAGTAGAATATCCATGTGAGTAAGTAAATGGCATTATTTTATTTTATCTTTGCCATTTTATGCTGAAGTTCAAGTTTAAAAGGCTTTTGTTTTAGTTATAAACTGCCTTAAGTGTTTATGATTATCTATGGAAGCTTCTGCTATAATGTTATCCTTACTGAGCATCTGAGCTCACCCCTTTCAATGTTTTATTTTTCCCAGGATTATGAAGAAGTAATTTATGAATGACCTGCAGGGATAGTATGAGGGGATATGAAGACAAGATGTTTTTTTTATGATGTAATGTAAAACTTTATGAATATATCTAGTGCTTCAAGGCTACTAAACCAATCGGTCTTTCGAGATTTTATCTTTCTTGTGATCATGCCAATGTTAAGTAATAATGCACCGACTCTGGGTAACTGGGGTCGGGGCGTTACAGTTGGTATCAGAGGAAGTTTAGTACAAACCTTGGAAGCTAGATTTAGATAAACTCTGATTAGAGCACGTAGACCTAAGATGAACTTTGAGGATTAGTATAAAAGAAATTCCTAGAATTTTGGTATTGTAGAGATTTTGTGAGTTTTCCGAGCAATACATCCCTGTCTGGATACGAGTAGGTAGAGGCAGCTCTGGCATTGATTTACCTAGGGGTAAAACCCGAAAACACCGCTTTGAGCTAGACTCGAATGGGAACTGGTGCACGACAACGGGCCTTGCTGCACTCTTGGTTACGACACTCCCGGGGGATATGCTTAGGATAATTTACATTTTCTTTACAACCAGATTTAAGTAATATATATATATATAAGATGAGAGTAAATGACCTTGGTTAATCCTAATATGTTTCAAATTGAGAATATGGTGACATGTTAATCTCTAAATTATTTTATGACTATTTTTACTCACACAATTCTTTCTGGTTTTAGTCAATGGCTGGATTCCAAGGAATTCATAGTGACTTTGAGAATGATGTACAAGGTGGGAATGGTGGTGGAAATGAGCAACAAAATGGAATGTTGATAGGTGTAAAAGATGTCGTCTTTATGCCAAATCATTTTTCCAAAAATATGATCAACAACATATATATTAACCAAATCCCAGACTCAACAAGGAAGATAAAGGTGATGAATGATAAGAGCTCCATTAATGGAGACCATGGAGAAAAGAACTCTCAATTTTCATCATGCAGGAAATGTGGAAGGAGACACCCAGGAAAGTGTCTCAATGGGACAAAGAAATGCTTTACGTGCGGGAAGGAAGGACATAAAGTGAAGGATTGCTGAAGAAAAATGAAGAGTACTATGGAAGAAGATAAAAATGGTCCCAAGAGTCCATTTACAGTCATTTTCCATAAATGTAGGGGACTGGGACATTACCCGAGTGAATTTCCTATTCTATAGGATATTTTCTTGGTCAAAGAAGAAGCTATGTGGAAATAAATGGTTGGAGAAATGTTTAAAAAGTATTAGCGCTCCTTGTTGATGGGTTTACTTTGGAATAATTTTCTCTTGTATTTGTAACCCCGCAGTTTTCCATGTGAGAATGATATTTGAGGAAGAATTTTCTCTTCTCTTGTGGATATAGGTATAAATAACCATTTAGTTTTATATGATCATTGGGGTTTGAGAGAATTATAAGTTATTATAATTTGAGATGAAAATGCAAGGTATGATATAACATTTGTGGTTAAATTATGAATTTATCTCATTTTGGTAATATTATAAAATATAGTTTTTGAAAAAGGACAACATGTAGACCGTGTGACAACCCGTCGCGTCGGACAAAGCTGTAGGAATCGAACCCACAACCAAAGTGCGATTGGGATTTATCGCCTACCACTGGACTACGTAAAGTCCCTGGTTAGTGTGACTATTTTTTTTAGTTAAATGATTTTATTGATCAATAATAAGTTGATTTGGGTTCTTATGTCTTATCAAATGAATACCCTTGGTATAGGAAAATGATTTGGTGATTAAGTGATAAATGTTATTTTGGAAGATGTTTGCTTTGTTGGGAACACTATATGCCCAAGGAAAATAGAATACAATGGGGTTTCATTTGTAGAGTAATGGTAGATTTTTATCTACGTTTTTTATTGTGGATTTATAGTTATTTGGGTTATTTATAGAAATGATTAACCTATAACAGAGAATATGTGATGATGTTAATTACTTTAAAGTATGTGACTTTAAGAGTATTTGATGTCATTTGGAGATATAATTTAACATGGGAGACTACATAATCAAATCCTTCTATGTTTTGGGTTTCAATATTAGTTTGGATTATATTGAAGGATTTTAAGGACAATTGATTATTGAATGGTATTTATTTAACTTTGGGGTATTGTTGGTTTAATTTTAGAAATTAAGATTAGTCCATATTTATCTCAAGGAATATCCTTTTAGGGGATCATTAGATCTTTCACTAACCATTTTGGTTTTGATTAATCTTCAAAGACAATGTAAATATATAGTTTATCTTGCATGGATCATGTGATTCTATAGAAGTTTATTCTAGCTCTTCTAGTGTGACCAAGTCTTCTTGAATACTCATCGTTTAAAAAAAATTGATTTAGTGGTGGAAATTTATTAAATAATGAAACTATATTTAAAAAGTAAGTATATCTCTTAATGTTCTTAGTCAATATCATAAATGAATTCCTCGTCCTTATGTAATGTAACTTAAAACAAAAAAAAATGTTGTCCGTTTACTTTCCTACTAGGAGACTAATGGTCGTTTGTCCCAACACAAGTTTGTGGTTTTCTTATTGTTAACTTTCTCCTGATCATGATTTCTATCCCTGTCCATCAGAACTTGACACTTAGTTTATCATCCATACCAATGTTTTCCTATATGGAATCCGAGTATGGGTTATCTTGGATGACCTTTATATCTCTCTTTCTTTCTTTTAAAGTGATAGTTTTATTGACTCTTTTTCCGATGTGAGACTTTCCATTATATTCCCAAGCACAATTTTAAAAATTTTGAGGACGCAATTTATTGAAGTAGGGGATAATGTAACACCCCAACCTTCCACGGTACGTTTCCCTTCGAATAATACAATGGCATGCATTGTACACAACTTCGAGATTTTAACACACCACAACCAATCAAACTAGCCGTTATGAATAGTAATACCTACTTTTTGAAATTTTATAAATTATATCTTTCAAAATGAACTTAATTTTTGGATTAGGAATATCAAAATTATCCTAGGGTGAAATTTTGGTACTTTTCGGATAACTTTCATATTTTGATGAATAGTGAAAATTACTAAATTTTAATTAAAAACAACTTTTTTAATCAAAATAATTAATAGTGATAAATTATGAATTTGAGTGGTTTTAAAGTATATTTAGAATATATTTTTACCATGTAATACAATGTGGGTCATTGAACATAATTTCACATTTAAACCAGACATAAACAAGTGACAATCTTTTGATAGTTATTATCTCTAAAAAACACGCTTTTTGTTTTAACAACGAGAATTAATTTTAAATTAATTTCTGCCACTTATGTGTTTTGAATTTGGAAAAATGAATTCCATATTTGGAATCAGGATTTTCAAATTTTGTAAATAGGTAACTTTTATTTTTAAACATTTTGGATAATTACTTCGGTAAATATTTTATTTACCATGGTTAAAGGGTAAATCCGGTAAACAAGGGGTAGAAAATAATATTATAATAATACTAAATTACCCTAAAACGTGTCTCAACCCTATTGGTTGATACATGGTCGACCATGGTCATCTTTGGGTCGATTTTGGGACCCCATGGATCCACTTGTAAGTGATAATGACACTTTATTTTAATTAAGTTAAAATAAATACAAAAATGACACAAGAATATATCTTTTAACAAAACAATTGTTACATAGGGTTATATCTGTTGGATTTTAGATTATAAATATTCATTAGAAATATAGAAATATTTCCTACATAATTATATTTTATTTATAATTTTTAGACATTAAATAATTTAATTTATTTATGACACAATGATGATGAATTAATTACTTTAATAGTGAAAAATTAAAATAATTGATATTATAAATACCCAAATAAATATAATATGAAAATTTTAATGAATTAAAATAATTTTATAGGATACTATGATATATTAGGATTGATTTAATTGACTTTTTTAGAAGTAATCAATCTGTTATGAGTTTCAAAAAAATCAACTATTGAATAGTGTCAAAATTGACATAAAAGAGTTCTTAAAACAAATATTATATTATTAATTGATATTAAATTCCTAAAAATCTAAGGTTAGGCCAATAGACTTATATCATGATATTTTAATCATTAATGGACCACTTGGGGGTCTCTTGGATGTATATAGTAAGTTTGTTAACCATATAATATAAAAACACAAAGAGACATTGTAAAAGTGAAACTAATTAACTAAGAGTTAATACTTAAAGATAAGGTTAATATAATGACCCAAACCTGTATAAATTCTATTTTTTGAGTTGTTTTAGACCCATAACCACCTTAGAATTTAAATAATAAACTTTGGAGACATTATAAACCGAATATGAATTTATTATTAATTAATATTTCTAGCTTTTCCAAAGGTTCCCCTCACACCTCTTATAAAAGGGCACTCCTCCTTCTCATTTCTTCACACCATCAAAGCCCTTTTGTTCGGCCAAACCCTGACCAAATACTATATAAACTTCCCTCAATACAACCTAGAGTCCTTATTTTGATCAGAAAGCCAACCTAAGGAGCCCTTTTGATCAAATCAAAAGGAAGAACCCGAAGAAGAGGTAATGTTTTCACCACCCCTTTTCAAGTTCCTTTCTTCTTACACTTCTTCTTTCTTTGTTATTACCATTATAAAATAATAACTCCAGTATAATATATATACTTTGATGTTATTATAAATATGGTACAACCATATTCAGTATTCTATCCATCCATTGAATAACATGTCACCATACGTGCGTGCGTACGGCTTACCGTCTCCACGTCGTGGTGTAATTGTTATTCAATTTATTATTATTTGTATGGGTATAATAATGATGTGTAACTCATGTAAATAATAAATATAACATGATAATGATTCTGTATATATGATATACCATCCAATTATATATTATTTTAATATCAAAAGAATGACATTGTCGCTCGTGCGTACGTACGGACTACCGTCTCCACGAACGCGATGAGATTCATTCTCCATCATATCCATTCAAGTATAATTATAATTTGATGATTTAAAAATATTATCTAAGGACTTGATATCATTCTGGATATGAATAATATACATCCCATTAAAAATGAATATGGCTCACATAACAAATAATATAAATTAAAATGAACCCGTTAACACCCGAAATGACGATAATTATAAGATATTATTAACAAATCAATGTTAAAAGATCATATATGATATCATATTAAAGTAAATGATTATTTTATAATTCAATTACAATTATTTCACCATTATACAGGAGGTAAACCTACCATCGACCAAGGAAAAAGTACAAAGTAAGGGATTTTCTTATCTCACTTTCAATTCCGTGAGATTTCCATTGTTCGCCACTAAATTATTGAAAGTGGTGTATTGTGTACTTCCATTTGATATATATTATAATGATTATCTTTATATTCATTTTATTTTGTAAATAATTTGGTGGTTATTAACTTTTGTCCATACGACTCAATTGATTAACGTGGTAAGGGGTTTCTTATCTCACTTTTAATTCCGTGAGAATTCCATTGATCACCACTTAATTATTGCATGTGGTGTATGTGTACTGCCCATGATCGTATTCATTGTGTAATATACTTTAATTTATGGGTATTTACATCATCATGGTATGATAATTCTTTCATGGGTGTATGTTTCGTAAGTTACCTAATCGATAAGGGAATTTGAGATTTCAATTTCCACTCATTTGGCTTTACGCATATTTCATTGATTATATTACTCCAAGATTATGTGTGGAATCACTATTCATTTGATTATGTCATAATTTCAACTCCCCTTCCTGTGGATATACTTTCGATACACATAATCACTCCATTGATAATTCTCAAGTCATTGATATGAATTTGATAAGAGTAATTCACCATTTGTTGAGTTAAACATCCAATTCGTTGGTGTTGTTTTTACAAGAATATGTGTGAATATCCTTTGATTGGTTTACACTAAATATACAATCATATTTAGTGTATTTATATTTGTCACACATAATTATGTCGTTGATTTATCCTTAACCTAAGTATACGTCCTTTATGAGAGATTTCATCTCAATTTATATTCCATTGAGACTTCTTTGTTGATATACACCAAATCACTTTTTATGTGGTGTATATAATGTACTTTTACATAGTATATCATGAATCCCTTTATTCTCATGATATTACAAAGTTTTGATTACCTCAATTACTTGTATTCAAGTGTCTCTTTTGGTTAGAATCTCTAACTAAAATACCATTTTTAAATGTTTTAAAGACTTATTCATCTAAATCTTTCTCATTAATGTCCATGTTTTAAAAATGGTTTTAAGGATTTATTTATATGGACATTAAAGTTTAGAAATTAAAACTCTTTTAAAAAAGTTTCAAAGTGGTATGGGACACTTTGATTCAAAAATATACTTTTAAATGGCTTCTTGACAAATAGTGTGACTTTTAAATGTTTTCAAGAAAAAGGGAGATATTTCTCTCAAATAGTTTTGATGATTATTTTCATCTATGTCAACATCCTTCATTATTCTTGATTGAGGTTAATGTGATACAATACAATCATCCATATTGTATCGAATGAGTTATGTTTGACTGTGGATGTGCTATTTTTATACCATTCATGGTTTGTGGTTAAATTATTGACATTTTGTATTCTAGTTTTAATACGAATGTTTATGTTATGTTTAAACTTGTTCATATGAGGAATGCATTGGACTTAATAAGTGACGGGTGGAGCCTGCTATAGCTCCTCGATGCATCGGTAGGTCTCATGAGACAAACTAGTGTCTTGGCACAAGGCCTTGGCAAAATCTTATTTGTAGTCTTGGCACGAGGCCTTGGCTATGTGGTTATGATAGTCTGGCATTATGCATTCCATCATTATGAAAGTGGTTATTGATAATGCATGGGATTGTTCGACTGGTAGAATATCCATGTGAGTAAGTAAATGGCATTATTTTATTTTATCTTTGCCATTTTATGCTGAAGTTCAAGTTTAAAAGGCTTTTTTTTAGTTATAAACTGCCTTAAGTGTTTATGATTATCTATGAAAGCTTCTGCTATAATGTTATCCTTACTGAACATCTGAGCTCACCCCTTTCAATGTTTTATTTTTCCCAGGATTATGAAGAAGTAATTTATGAATGACCTGCAGGGATAGTATGAGGGGATATGAAGACAAGATGTTTTTTTTATGATGTAATGTAAAACTTTATGAATATATCTAGTGCTTCCAAGGCTACTAAACCAATCGGTCTTTCGAGATTTGATCTTTCTTGTGATCATGCCAATGTTAAGTAATAATGCACCGACTCTGGGTAACTGGGTTCGGGGCGTTACATGAATCCTCATCCCTGACAACTATTCATTGCCAATATATCATCCCAAAACCATGATGTTATTGCAATATGTGTATAGTATTAAGGATGTGTAATTTCAATCACCCCTCCACCCATTCCAAAGTCCCCATCCTGGAACACATTCTTCCCCCACCATGAATGATATGTATTTCTTTATTATTAGTATGACATGATCCCTTGATTTTATGTAAACATGTTTTTTTGATTCTTGATATTTACTAATGAACTGTATTAGTTGATTAATAAATTGGTTTCATGTGAATTCTATATATAATTTGTTTAAAATTTATTATTTTATTACATTGTTTCTATAAGTTAATTATCTTATTCAATTTAATTATAAATTCGTTCATAATTTGTTTTAATCCTAGAAATTATTTATTAATATGAATAGTGATTATTAATATTAAATTTTATTTACCATGTCGACATGTCATTGAATTTCAACATCCCCAAGGATCCATGGGTTTAGCACTCATCAAAATATAAATATTATATTTGGCTGAAAAAATTATTATTGACCTATCCTAGTTTTAATAATAAAAAATCATTCATAATAGTGTTTCTAATGAGTTTACCATGTTAGGTTAGCATTTGGCCTTACAAGATAGATAGATATATTGTTCTCAACATTCCTGAGTCACCACTCTGACTCACCACTAAACTGACTCCCCACTCTAGATTTACCACTATAGATGAATCATTGCTCTTGACACACTGCTCCTGGTGCATGATTCAAGATTTACTGCTAAGGATGACTTATCGCTCCTAACACACTGCTCCTGACATAGCTCTCAAGATTCACCATTAATTATAAGTCACTGTTCCAATGAATCACCATTCCAAAGACTCATTGTTCCAAGGACTCACCATTCAAAAGAGTAATCATTCCAAAACTAGAATCATATCTCAAAAAAATTACTAATACCTGTCATTTTTCATTTTAGATTCAACATTTCTAATTGTTATATTTGTGGAACTTAATGATACTGATTATTTCAATGGCCATTTGTCTTCCTTTTGTAGACAACATTTAAATAATTTCCAGATAGAAGTAAGAGGTATGAGGTACCAGAACATGATCGAGAACATGTTGTATGTTGGCTTTATTTTATAAAGAAAACAATAAATCCAAAAGATAGGTGCACATGGTGATGGATGAGAATGAACACAACTCAATAAGTATGCCAAACCAAAAGAGGTGATGTTTCATGTATGAAAACTTCTAATTCAAGAATTTAAATAACACATGAAAAATTATATTGTTGTAAACATGGATCATTCATACAACATAAGAAATAAGCTTTTAAGACACTTTTTTTTACAACAGACTTCAAAAAAATGTCTTGAGATTCATTTCAAGCTACCTTCAAAGAGTCACAAAGCTATAATGCATGTCACACAGAGAAACACATTCCATTATAATTTTTTATACTATGTTTGTGAACATTATATATATTACTAGAAGTGTTTGGTTATCTATATTTTATAAACACACACTACTCCTATTCATAACTCTAAAATATACAAATATCTTCTAATATTATCTTTTTTACACCTGGTATTCCCATAAATAAGAGTGAAAGAGGTCCTTGCATGTCCTGTCACATTTTAAACTCCCATACAAATTGTGAAAGAGGCCTATGTGGCCTGGAGAACAATATACATGTTTTTGAATACCATGATCCATGTTTTGGATCATGTTTGTTTCTATAAAATTCTTGGTGTTGGGTGATCACTAAGTGGATAGGACTAAGTCTCATCATGATAATAAAACTCTTATTATTATTTTCACTATGCATTTTAAAGATCAATTTTCACTGCTCTAAATATTTAAATCTGAAAAAATTACATTCCCTTTGATAGTTAATAATAGATACTAATTATATTATAATTTTATTGAGTAATTTTTTTTATAATTTATAATAGTATTCCATATTATTTCAACTATTAACTACTCACTATTTGAGAAATATTTTTTTACAAGATCAAAACTTTTATAAGTTTACTACTTTGGTTGATTGGGATGTCTTTTATTCTAATTTGAGTGATTTGTTTGAAATACATTTTAACAGAAATTTGTATTAGGAACTAAATTCACCCCCTCTTGAGTGTCCTACTCTGACCAACATTTGGTATTAGAGGGATTAAATCTTTTAATATCCTTTTTAACTATGATTATATATTTTCCTAAAATATCTTAAAATTTCTGTGAATTATAAATTTTCAGCACCATATTTTTAATTTTTAGTCATTTAATATGGATAACATACATGAAGGTTCTACAACCAATAGTCCACCTTTCTTTAATGTAACGAATTATACCTAATGGAAAATGAAAATGAAAATTCATATTGAAAGTATGGGCTTGGAAATCGATTCTACCATAGTAGATGAGTCAAAAATTCCTATTATGGATAGAAATACTTTGGATGATGTAATTGAGACGTCTTATAATAATAATAGAAAATCCAAGAAGGATTTATACTATTCCTTAGGTTGTGAATAGTTTAATAGAATTTCTTCATGTAAACCTACCTATGAGATATGGGATACTCTAGTTGTTTCACATGAAGGAACTAAAAAAGTTAAATAAATGAGGCTTAACCCATACAATATTAAATATGATAATTCTTAGATGATTCCTAATTATCCTATCACTAACATGTATCTCATGTTCATTGAGATCATGAATACAATGATGTTACAAGGAAATAAAGTCACTGGAAAAATAGCAGAACATGTACTATTGAGATATATTCAAAAAATATGGAGAAGGACATCAGTGTCAATATGAGAATCTTGTGACATTAGTGCAATTCCTATAATGGAGATGATATGAATATTGATGTTGTGTGAGTAAGAGATAAAGGTTAATTGTGAATAAAAGGACATATGAATGATGAAAGTCCAAATATGAAGTAAAATAAGAAATATGATTATAAGGATAAAAAGTACAAGAAACCTATGAAATCTAAATAGAGTGATTCAGAGGTAACCTCCAATAACTCTGATTTATCTCATGATGAAAAAAGTTAATTAATAAAACTTGTGCATTATAACCAATCAATCTGAGGTAACTTCTGTATCTCTATAACATAAATCTCATTACTCTAGAGATGAATATAAAGATGATGTTGATGAGAAAATGACTAAGGAATAACTTTTTGATTATAACAACATTATTGAGAAAACTTTTAATGAGATAATTGATAAATAAAAAACACTTAAAAAAATAATTCTCATAATATTTCAATAAAATCATAATTTTTTTAGAAAAGGAAAAAATGATCAGTTGCATCAAAAAAATACTAAACATAATCTATCTAATTAATAGTTTAAGATAAATTTAGAAACCTTCACTGATGGGAAAAATATTACAACAAAAATTCTTAGAGAAAAAATTTCTCAAAAATTCACTATAGGTATAGGTTACCTACATGGAAAGAGTATAATAATTAAAAAACCATTTATTCCAAAATCTGGAAAATATTCTGCTAGTTCTAATTCTGAAAACTTTTCTTCTACATCTAGTTCTGAAAATCAGTCTATATTCCATTTTAACTGAGTACCTAATAGAGTTTATTTTTCTTCAAATTTAGAATCAAATTACAAGAAACCCATTAATAAAGTTTGGATTTTTATTTATTGTGTTAGTAATATTTTTGGACCTAAGAAAATCTAGTAACCGGGATCACTTCTTCTCTAACCTGCTTTACAGGATAGCTGATTGAAGGGTTCTTGAAAGAACTTGTGGTACTTGGATAGTGGGTTTTCAATATATATGATAGGAGACTACTCAATATTCAAGAATATAATAAATGTTGATAGAGTACATGTCCTCTTTGGTGACAATTCTGAAGGATATATCCTCGGATTTTTCCAAATTAGTACCACTAACTCAATTTTAATTTCTAAATTACGTTTTATTGATGGTTTAAAGTATGACATTCTTAGCATTTCAAAATTTTGTGATGATGGTTTTCATTTAAAATTTGAAACTAATTCTTGTAAATATTTTGACTCTAAAAATGATTTATTTTTTATACCCTATAGAAATGAAAATGTTTATGCTGTTAATTTGGATTCTTTAATTACAAAAAATGTTTCCTGTTAAAGTGACTTTCTTAAGGAATCATGGATTTGTCATATGAAACTATTCCATTGTTACATTCACTCACATAGAAATATTACTAGAAAAGGGATAGTCAAGGATCAACCCAAGATTGAGTTTCCAAATAATAAATTTTGTAATCCATTTCAAAAAGGAAACCAATACAAAATATTCTTCAAACCAAAGAATAAGGTCTCTACTTCTCAACCTATTGAGTTGGTTCCTATAGAATCATTTGGACCATCTAGGTTATCATGTTTAAATGGGGAAAACTTTGTTTATGTACATGTATATGAATTTTTCTAGGTATACATGGGTGTTCTTTTTATCTCCCAAAATTGAAGCTAGTTTTTAATTTACCAAGTGTGATGGATTGGTAAAAAATCTAAGTGGAATTAAAATTAGGGAATTAATATATTACCATGGTTGTGAGTTTGATAATCAATATTTCAAATCATTTTTCTCAAAAAATGGCTATATTAAAAACTTTTATTATCCTAGAATATGTAAATAGTATTTAGTTATAGAAAGATGAAATAGAACCCTTCAATATATTGTTAGGACTATGCTTAATGAGTATGACTTTCCAATTTATTTTTGGGTTGAGGCTGTGAATAGAGATTTCTATGTAATCAATAGAGCCTTAATCTGACATATATGGGGGGGGAACCCCTTGGGATGTATGGAACAATAGAAATACTAAGGTAAAATGCTTTAGAGTTTTTTCTTACAATATTTTTATTATTAATACTAAGGATAATATTGACAAATTTTTCTCCAAAAGTGTTGAATGAATTTTTCTAGGATATTCAGTTTCTAAAAAATCTTATAGAGTCTTTAATAAGGGAAAAATGTATAGATAATATGTACATGTTAAATTTGATGAAACAGATCCACAAGATCCCAACACCTCTTTATAAAATCTTGAGGATGATCCATCAAATATAAACCTAAATAGAAAATATTATAATTTTTATGATGAACATGCAGAAAAATAATCAAGTTCTAGAAATTTCCAAAACCCTAAATCTCCACAACCCAAATCTATATAAGACTTAGAGGTAACTAGTACCTCTTTTTTAAGAGGCATTATAACTCTAAAAAATCACCCTTTAGAAGTTATACTTAGATTCTTATAAAATGTCTTAAAAACTATATATTCTCTATGAAATAAGTTTGAACATAAAGAATTTTTTCATAGCTTGAACCTAAGAATATCATTGAGGAAATCATAGATGAATTCTATTTAATGAAAATTAAAGAAGAGATAAATCAGTTTAAAAGAAATAAATTATGGAAACATGTTGTTAGACCCAAGGATACCATAACTATAGGAACTAAATGGTTGTATAGAAACAAGGTTGATGAAGATGGAACTATACTAAGGAATAAATATAAATTTGTTGCACAAGGTTATAGTAATGAATAAGCATAGAATATGAAGAGAAATTTGAACCTATAACCTTACAAGAAGATATTAAAATCATACTAGTGATTTCAGCTCATCTAAATTTCAGACATTATCATATGGATGTCAAAAGTGAATTATGAAGTGGTTCTATTGTCAAGGATGTTTTTTTCTAAAACCCCCCCAGTTTTCAAAATCCCCATATTCCAAATCATGTTTTCAAATTAACAAAATATTTATATGGTTTAAAACAATATTCTAGAGCTTGGTACGACCACATCAACTCATTTCTTATTTAAAAAGGTTTTACAAAAGGTATAGATAACATTACCATTTTTATCAAAATAATTTAAAAAGATATTTTGGTTTTGAAAATATGATTAGATGATATTATTTATTGTATCTTATAAAATATTCATATGTTTATATTTTTCAAAAATGATGCAATGTATATTTAGAATGAGTTTAATGGATGAACATGAATTCTTTATTGGATTTCAAATCTTTCAAAAAACAAGGAATTATTTTAAATCAATGAAAATATAATAAAGATGTATAAATGGTTTTGGTATAGATAACACTAAAATTATTTATACTATCTTGAGTACTACATTTAAGTTGTATTATGAGGAGGCTGGGAAACTAATGGATCAAACCAATTACATAGGTATGATTTGAAGTCTTAAATATATGACTACTAGTCGACCAGACATTTTGTTTACTGTGTGTATGTGTGCTCATTATCAAGAAAACCCAAATGATTCACACATACTTACTATTAAAATAATTTTTAAATATCTCAAATATACTACCAATTTAAGATTGTTCTATCCCATAGGGAAAGTATTTTATTTAGTTTGTTATTCTGATGCTTATTTTGGTGGATGCAATATAGATAGAAAAAAAACCTCGGGAACATGTCATCTTTTGGGTAGGTCACTAGTATCATCATGTAGTAATAAAAAATATTCATTTTCACTATATACTACTGAAACTGAATACATAGTTTTGGGAAGTTGTGGTTCAAATGTTTTTTGTATGAAACATAATTTACTATATTATGGATATCAATTCATAAATATAACTATAAATTTTGAAAACGTAAGTGCAATTAAAATTTCAAAGAATATATTATCTCATTCTAAACAAAAAAAATATTGATCTAAAATAGCACTTTTTGAGAGATTATTACCAAAAAGGTTATATAACACTTTAATAAATTGTTAGATAACATCATCTTGCTAAAATATTTCTAATATGCCTTTGAATTATGAGACAATTAGTTACATCAAACAAGAGTTAGGAATTATTAATTGTAGTTTTGTGTCTCGCTATTAATGTCTTGCCATTAATTACTTGTTGTTGATATCTCTTCAATAATCTCTCACCATTGATGACTCATAGTGGATGTCTTACCATTGATGTCACGCCATTGATGTCTCACTATTGATGACTCGTCATTGATGTCTCACCCTTATTGTCTCACCATTAATGTCTCAGTATTGAGTTTCTCATCGTCGTATTCCCTCACCGATGTTTTTTCTTTAAAAAAAATTATCTGACTAAGCTTCTGATTAATATTATTATTGTATTTATTTGATATATTTAATATATTTTATTTTATAATAACTAAATGTTAAAATCAAAACCCATATAATTTTATCAAGTCTCTTGACCTTTAAACCCTAGTTTCAAACATCCTTACCTACCTTTGTTCCTTCATTACATTAAATTAGATCTCTCCCAATGCATATAATGTTTATAATTAAGTGACCGTATGAATTCTATCCAGATAAAATTTATCCATCAAAGAAGAAGATAAGTGTTTTAAGTCGAATGTCTGAGGAACCATTGAATCTTGAAATCAAGAACCAAGTTGTTATACTAGAACAATAAATCTATTTGGAATGGATTATCTCATGTAATTCTCTGGTAATAAAGTTATTTAAGGAGAATGGTTGGATAGAATGGTTTTCCAATAATAAGAGACCCCTATATTTAAAACTAGTGTTTGATTTTTATCAGAATGTTTATTTTTCTCTGTATAAGGATGATAATTTTTTGGTAAGAATATGAGAAAATGGACAATGATTTGTATTTTCCTAAATACTATGGGATTCATGTTTACAATTACTTCATGAGGATATCATTGAAGATTATCCAAGAATTTCACCTCTTGTTATTAATAATTTCTTTTTAGAAGAGGATTTTGCATATCTAAATGAAGATGTAATTACTAGAAGAACTATTTATTATAAGTTAAATAGAGAAACTAGCCTACTATTTATATTTATCCAAAAACTTCTCTACCCCAGAAAAAGTGACTTTTCCACCTTAAAATATCAATATGTATACATTCTGTATCTATTGATGGAAGGATATAAAGTCAATATATGAAAATACCTAATTCTCCATATGTGTTATATGATAAAATCCAATTCAATATCCATATCACTATTTTATTCTACATTCCTTTATAGTATGTTTAAATACAAAGGATTAATAAGATCAAATAATGAGTCAATCATAGATTGTGGTGGGTTTTTCATTACTATGGTCATAGGAAAGAGGCTGAAAATAAGTTTGAATCCATGGAATAAATAGTCGGTAGAGCATAATGATAAAATATATGAAAATTTAAACACTTTTGACCATCCCAAAAGACCAAAATACAATACTAATCATAGTATTAAACCAAATTATGTAAGGGAATACTTAGATGAAGAATTTTAGGTTGTTGTCTCTAGAGAATAATAGGATAATCTATTTTATGAAGAAGGAAGTTATCCTGATATTACTAAAGAGCATGAAGAACCTTATCATGAATCTGTTGGGATTGCATAGTATCTCCCCTCTAAAGAATCATATCTTAAGGATTATTATTAGGAGACTATGTAAGAAATAATTGATTATAATATGGTATCCAAAAAATCTAGAAACATTTGGTGAAAATATGACGATGAAAGTGAAATGGATAGTATGGAAAATGATGAAGGATATGATTATGATTATGAATAATATGATGATGTATGTGAATGTAAAGAAGATGGAAATTATGAAAGTGGTGAAGAAGAATATGATAAAAATAGATAATATAAGGAAGAAAATAATGGTGATGATGATGACTCAGATGATTTGGATCATGATTGAGGTGATGTAATAATTGTTTCTCTATCTTGTAGAGATAATGTTGAACTAGTTGAACAATAAATGAAAGATTCTATTGAAATTGTGGAACCTCAAAGTATAGTTGACCTAGTGGGTGGAAATGATGATGAAATTAAGTTGATAGAGTCATTTGATACTCAAAATGAAGCATTAGTTGAGGGGGATGAAAACCCTGGTCTAGTAATAGTTGAAGTACCAACCCCTTTAGATCAAGATTATATGTATGAGTGATACAAACCTGGATATACTGATTTTATTGACTCTCATGGATCCTAAATTAATTAAATGTACTTTTCAAAAGTTTTTTAGCTCAAGATAGTGTCTTTTAATATATCTTCCACTACCACTGCTCAAGAACCTTCAAACTATGTATATTAGGATGATTTAAAAAAAATTGGAGAGAAATTGTTATCTATTTTTTGAGATCTAATGGGATCACATCTAGAACATATGAAAAATATTAGTGGAAAATATGTGGCATAGCTTTTATTGAAAGAAATTTGGACAATTAAACCAAGGATACATCATGAAATTCATGATGTTATAATTGAGAATAAGAAACTCAATGATGAATTGAAAACCCAAAAATCATTTTTTGGATAAACAGAGTTGGTTTTCAAAACCATATTGGCTAGTATCTTTCAAATACTTAGATATACCTCTTTTATGTCTTCTCTAGATGTGTCACCTCATCCTCCAATGTTTGATTTCGATCAGATAATATCAATTTTTAGAGATGAGTTAAGTGGTGCATCTACCTCTAATACTGTTCCTTCTAAATCTTTGAATGGTGAGAAGCTCGGATCTATTGTCAAGGAAGAAATCAAGACTATGATGGGTGGTTCAGATCAAGATATCTTGAGAAAAATTCATTAGAATAGTGAACATTTAAATTACATGTCTCGGTTTTACTCAAAATATGCCACGAATTCTCAAGAAGATATCATCATAAAATTTGATTTCTAATTTAAAAGGATTTATTCCAAGCATCAATTAGATAGTCATTTTATGAATTTGATTAAAAATATGGGGATGACACCAGTCACACAATCCTTCATAGATAAAGTTAAGAAACATAAGAAACTAAATCATTCTCTTCAATCCTTTATGGAAAATAAGGATGAATTCAGTAATGTAATGGAAAAGAGGGGATAGAAAATTGTGGAATCTATTAATGTACTTCAGCCTTACCTTCAAATTCATACCACTAAAATTTTAGCTCTAGATGCCTTTCCTATTCCTTTATCTTATGTTGGACTCACTACTAAACATGTGTACCCTTATCCTCATCCACAATTCCATTTTCATTTTTTCACAAATCCATTTGCACCATTTTTTCATACACTTAAACTATTTCCATGACTCTTACTAGGGTACTGAATCATTTTAGGATAGTCATTTATCGAGAATTACCTTCCACTACATCAGCTTCTCTTTCAGTGCTGACTATTTTCCCTTATCCATCAACATCTGATCTAGTTGCTTTTGAAAAAGGGAAATCGCTAATAGATCCTACAATAGAGAGGACCTGATGATAGATTTTTTAAATGAGGATGTAATGGAATCTTTTTCAATATATATATAAATTTTTTGACTCATTCTGTAAAGACCCATAAATTTCAAGGAAATTTTTTTTCTTAATTTTCATTGGAATTTTAAAAGAACGCAGTTTCTGACGGTGCCTGATTCCGAGGCCCGGTGTGCCCGGAATCATTTTCCGAAGTTTGGCTCGGGTACGTTCAGTGAACGGACGAGCGGGTTTTTCTAACTTTTAAAACGGTGCCCGGAATCGAATTCTGAGGGCACCGATGAAATCGCAGCGCCGGTATTCGCTTAGAAACGCCTCTTCCGGAGTTGCGTTTGCTCGGGTGTGGTTTTTAATTTTCGGGCTTAAAGTTAAGAAATAAAATAATTTTACGACAACTTTATTTTATTTCACTTAAGCCACTTGGAAGCCACTTGAAGCCACTTAAAGACGGCTTAAACTGAGTTGATCTGGATAGGATGTTATCCAGAAATATCCTACCCCCTTGGTAGGATATTTGTGAGGTGGGGCCCGCACGAGCCCCGCCGTTTCTTTCCACTAAGTAACTCACCCGCGAAAACCCGTCATTATGAAAGTCAACTTATGCGTTTTCTTAATTTCTTAACAGACCATTTAATTGAGCGGTTTATTTCGTAAATTAAATGAGTTGTTTCTTTCATTGAATTAATTCAACGAATTGATGGGTCGTTTCTTACCCGTTTTCGTGTGTTGGCATAATAATAAAATAAGACCAACCAAAATCTTTTGAGGGATTACTCGTTGAGACAGAATCCTTGTATCTTCTTCCTCCTTCGTGAAGAACGAGAAGAACGCGAAGAACACGAAGAACGCGAAGAACGCCGAACCCGGAAATCGACGACGCGACGCCGTGATCCGCAACGCCGACAACGTTCTTCTGCGACGTCTGTTCCTCCGCGACGGATCTTCGATCGGCTGCTTGAGGTAAGAGTCTCGGACCTTCCTTTTTATCTCCTTCGTGGTTCTTAACCAAAACACGGATTTAATTAATTAAATTAAATCTGTTGTTTCATGGTGCGTTGAGTTCATCGACTCAATGCCGTGTTCCGCGACGACGCGACGCCCTTCCGCGACGACGCGACGATCTCCACCTTCCGCGACGAGCAATTCCGCGAAGAACGCTCACGCGCGACGACCAACGAGGTAGAGATTTATTTTGGGAATTACCCATTTTCTTTTTATATTCCCATAATTGTTTCTTTAAAAAGTAAAGAACTGCCTTTGTGAACAATTTTAAAATTTATTAAAATTGTTGTTTCCGTTCAAATGAGGAACCCGTTAATGAAACAATTTTATTTCATTAAAAATTGTTTCGGATATGCGTTCATGTGTTGAACTTAAATTTCTCCCGTTTGTTAATCTCTAACGCGGAGGGTGTGGGCCAAACGAACACGGCCCGATGACCCTCCGTCGTTCTTCATTTTGTGCGGAATTGACGGGCGACGACGGAACGTGCCGCAATGGATGTTTGATGATTCCGCAGTGAAGGACGAGTCCCGGGAGGAGCAGCGGCGCAGGCGGGAATAAAATCGGACCACTGGAGCGATCCCGGTGGCCCGCGGAACTCGCCGGCGGCGCGGGTCGCCGGCGCGGCGGCGCCGGCAGCCGGGAGCGGCGGCACCCCGGCGCGCCGCCGGACAGGCCACCGCGGGGGTGGTGCCCCGCGGCGCCGTGGCCGTTCGGCCGCCTCCCGGGGGGGTCGGGCCGGGTCGGCCCGGGCCCGGACCCCCGTCTTCGGACGGTTTTCGTTCAAACGCCCGTAACTTGAGCTACGGGCCTCCGAACGACGCGCCGTCAGCGGCAACGCGATCCTTGGATCGAGACGGTCGTTTCGGTATACTATACTCAAGGTGCACCTTCCTTTTCGGGAGCCTACGTGGTTAAAACTCCGTAGTTAAGCGTGCTTGGCCTAGAGCAGTCATCAGGATGGGTGACCTCCTGGGAAGTTTCCCAGGGTGGGTGTGAGACGGAAAAGCCAATAACTAACAGACCGGGCGTCCGATTGACGCGCCGTTTGTTTCGTTGAATTCCTCTAAGTGAGACGGATCTTTTGGCATACTCCGCCCGAGGTTTGGACGCAGGTGTAGTACGGTCAGATTGGTTTTTCCTTAAAAACCAACTGGGCCCCTGGGACGAAAAAGCCAATAACTCTCAGACCGGGCGTCCGATTGACGCGCCGTCTGCGACGTTGAGTTCTTGTTGGCGATACAGAACTTTTGGATACATCAACTTCGGTCTTTGTGATAGTTGATGTATCAGCCTCTCGGCTCGTGGAGCGGACCCTCCCGAACGAGCTTGCTGTGTGCGGGAACCCTAGTGCTGGCTGCGAATGCTACTTCGACAGTGACGATTGTGCAGAGATCCTCCGTGGACTCCGACGACGACCGTGCAGAGATCGTCAGTGGACTGCGGCGACGATCGTGCAGAGACCCTCAGTGGACTGCGATGACGACTGTGCAGAGATCCTCAGTGGACTGCGACGACTACAGCACTCAGCGATCCTACGTGGATCAGTGCTACAGGTCCTGTGTGGGCCCGACCTGTGTGGGTCCTAGCTGTGCTGGTCTTGTATCCTATGTGGGTCCCAGCTTGGATGATTCAATACTGGTCTTGTATCCTATGTGGGTCCCAGTATAGATGAATCAATGAAGACAGCTGGTCTTGTATCCTATGTGGGTCCTAGCTGTGCTGGTCTTGTATCCTATGTGGGTCCCAGCTTGGATGATTCAATACTGGTATTGTATCCTATGTGGGTCCCAGTATAGATGAATTAATGAAGACAGTTGGTCTTGTATCCTATGTGGGTCCTAGCTGTGCTGGTCTTGTATCCTATGTGGGTCCCAGCTTGGATGATTCAATACTGGTATTGTATCCTATGTGGGTCCCAGTATAGATGAATCAATGAAGACAGCTGGTCTTGTATCCTATGTGGGTCCTAGCTATGCTGGTCTTGTATCCTATGTGGGTCCCAGCTTGGATGATTCAATACTAGTCTTGTATCCTATGTGGGTCCCAGTATAGATGAATCAATGAAGACAGCTGGTCTTCTATCCTATGTGGGTCCTAGCTGTGCTGGTCTTGTATCCTATGTGGGTCCCAACCGTGCTGGTCTTGTATCCTATGTGGGTCCCAACTTAGATGATTTAGTATCCATACCTGATCATCCCTTTCACCTTTTCGACGAAGTATACCTGTGTGAGATGAATCTTCTGTTTACTCTCCTCTGTGGATTGTGTTGAGCTATCCTGTGTGGATTTACTGTTTACTCTCCTTTGTGGATTGTGTTGAGCTATCCTGTGTGGATTTACTGTTTACTCTCCTTTGTGGATTGTGTTGAGCTATCCTGTGTGGATTTACTGTTTACTCTCCTTGTGGATTGTGTTGTGATATCCTGTGTGGGTATACGTTTTGCTTTCCTGTGTGGACTGGGTTGTGCTTGGGCTCGGACGTTGGAGCCGAACGAGAATTGATGACTTAGGTATATGTATGGGCATATACCTAAGCCGTGTCAGATGTTACTTCGTGATTGTATCTTTCCTTTGTGGTTTATCCTTTGTGGATTTCGGGAGACCTTCGGGGGTCTCAGGGTCCCTACTGAGTAGCTTATACTCACCCCTGCACAGGCTATGCCCGCACTACGTTGTGTTGGTTGCAGACGACAGACAGCGGTGATCGTGGTGGAGGCTTGCGGAGCTAGACGGTACCTGGAGGTGGACCACTGGGTGAGACGTACTCGGAGCGGTCAGGTGGTCCCGAGGAGCAGTGGAGGCTATCTGTACCCACCCTTCAGGTGGGACTTCCAGAGGATGGCTCGATGCTGCGGCTTTTCCTTTCAGTTGCTGTTTTTCCTTTCAGTTTTACTTTACAGTTGGGCTTCTATTTCCGGACCCTTTTACTTTCAGCACAGCTTGTACCGTTTTTACTTAGTGTTTACTTTTCTGCTTGCTTACTCTGTGGTTCTTGTTTACTTTTCAAAGGCAATGCCTTCCCTTTTTGTTGGGATTTACACCTTGGTGCTAGTCGCCAGCCCCTGGCCTATGGAAGGCGGGCTTGGGGTAGTCACGGCACGGGCCCCGAGGGCGGGTCGTGACAAATTGGTATCAGAGGTGTTCGGTTCTACCAGGGACTCTGATCATTCTTCTATGTGAAGCAATAGTGTTTAGCGTATTGGGTGTGGTTATCAGTCCAGGGAGTCCAGTGTTGGTGCGGCGGCCGACGTATCCGTACACAAGGACCCTGACTTATGATTTCCGACTTAATGCATGAAAACATTTATTACATGTGTGTTCAAGTTTTCTTTGTGATTACTTGTGTCATCTCACCTGGTATACTGTTCTGACCGTGGCGCACCTATTTCTTTCAGGATGGCCCCACGACGGTAGCCAGCTAGGGTTCCGAGAGTGGAACGTGATGACAGCCCACCGAGCGACGAGGCCTCGGTGCAGGGCTCCTTGTCAGCAGAGGCACCGGCGGTACCTTTACCCGCCGAGCCCCCGATGCTTCCAGCACTGGAAGCTGACGATGCACGACGCCTCGGAGCTCTGCACGAGTTCCAGCGCCAGCGAACACCCAGGTTCCGTGGGGAGACGGACCCCCAGGCAGTCGAGGACTATCTGGAGGCGGTCATCCGAGTTTTCAGGCTAGTGAGGACACCAGCAGACCTCATGGTGATCCTCGCGGCGAGCCTACTGCACGCAGCAACAGGACGATGGTGGAGCTTGATACTCCAGGTGCACGACGAGGAATCACTCCTCTGGATGGACTTTGAGAGCATCTTTCGCTCCGAGTTCATCCCAGCCACCCTCCGTGCGGTACGCATACAGGAGCTTCTTCATCTGCGGAAGGGAAGCTTGAAAGTAGCCCAGTACTTGGCGAGATTTACTGATCTCTCGCGCTACTCCACAGATATGGTACGGGACCCGTTCTTTCGGGCCCGGACCTTCGAGCAGGGACTGAGGCACGAGATCAGGGCTTCGATGATCTCCCTCAACATTCCGACACAGGAAAAGGTGTTGGAGAGAGCCCTTCTAGTGGAGAGTTTTCTCACCGAGCAGGCTCCAGTGACAGGGCTCTCCGCAGGACGGCCCGTAGCAGGGTCTTCTGCAGCTAGCAGTAGACAGGTGACGCAGAGGTCCAAGTGGGCCATACCATCAGATGGGAAGTCACGGGATGAAGATTCGGTTGTGCGGGGCACCCGGAGGAGAGCCAGCTACGCGAGGGGCAAACATTGCTACGCATGCAGTGGGCGAGGTCACATGGCTCGAGACTGCCCGACTCGTCTTACAGATGAGCAGCAGGCGGTAGAGGGACCACCCAGATAGAGATTCAGCCATGGTGGTCCGCAGGGTATAGGCGGACGAGGCAGAGGAGCTGGCCGAGTAGCCGATGGTGGGAGACACTTCGAGGTGTTGCCACCACCACCACCAGGAGGTCCACCCCGACCACAGTGAGTTGGTGGACATGGGAGAGCTCAGCTTCAGGCAGCTGAGGCCTTCGATCATGGAGCTCTGGGAGGAAATGGACAGGAGCGGAACTAGTGGATACATCCTTTGTACTTCTAGTTCCTTGTTGCTATTGTGTAGCGTCTTTGTATTATGAGCTACAATAATAAAAGATGCATACCTTTGTGATGTTTTCATTCCTGTCCTCTTTTGTGTTGTTACTAAGAGGTTCCAGTTTTGACTGTTGACTTGACCCTCACTTGTGAGACATCTACTGGAGGAGACCCAGTTACCACACACTGATGCCGACAGTGTAACTCAACCCTTGGAGGCGAGAGTAACGGTTGGATCTCTTGGTAGTAGCGTCGAGGCCTTACGACGTCATCCTTGGTATGGATTAGTATCATCCATGTCGGGATTGACTGTATTAGGCAAAGAATGTGGTTCATCCAGGGGATGGGACCATATTTCTCTTATCGGCAAAGAAGAAATCTTAGCAGCTTTTGTGGGGCCGGAGATGGTCCAGGTCATCCAGGGGCGGATGAGTACATCTCAGAGCCGGCAAAAGTCTTATGCTGACAAGAGGCAGAGGCCACTAGAGTTCGAGGATGACGACCACGTCTTCTTGCGGGTCTTACCTCGACGTGGTTTACGGAGATTTGGCCGAGGTGGCAAGTTGTCTCCACGCTTCATCGGGCCTTCCCAGGTCCTCAGCAGGATTGGCGAGGTGGCTTGTCGCCTGGCTCTGCCACCTCAGTTGCACCGGGTGCACGACGTCTTCCACGTATCTCAGCTAAGGGGATACGTGCACGACCCGACGCACAACATTGACCACGGGGGAGCTAGACATGGATGATGGGGAGACTTTTACGGAGGTCCTGGTGGAGATAGAGGATCGACAGGAGCGGTCCTACGTGGGTGATCGATTCCTCTTGTGCGCATCAGATGGCAGCACGGGAACCTCCAGGAGAGCACTTGAGAGCGGGAGGCTCAGATGCGTGCTCAGTACCGCCTTTGTATCCCTAGTTTGTGTTGAAGCTTTACGGGGACGTAAAGCCCTGTGGTGGGAGTAATGAAAAGACCCGTAAATTTCAAGAAAATTTTTTTTCTTAATTTTCATTGGAATTTTAAAAGAACGCAGTTTCTGACGGCGCCTAATTCCGAGGCCCGGTGTGCCCGGAATCATTTTCCGAAGTTTGGCTCGGGTACGTTCAGTGAATGGACGGGCGGGTTTTTCTAACTTTTAAAATGGTGCCCGGAATCAAATTCTGAGGGCACCGATGAAATCGTAGTGCCGGTATTCGCTTAGAAACGCCTCTTCTGGAGTTGCGTTTTCTCGGGTGTGGTTTTTAATTTTCGGGCTTAAAGTTAAGAAATAAAATAATTTTACAACAACTTTATTTTATTTCACTTAAGCCACTTGGAAGCCACTTGAAGCCACTTAAAGACGGCTTAAACTGAGTTGATCTGGATAGGATGCTATCCAGAAATATCCTACCCCCTTGGTAGGATATTTGTGAGGTGGGGCCCGCACGAGCCCCGCCGTTTCTTTTCGCTAAGTAACTCACCCGCGAAAACCCGTCATTATGAAAGTCAACTGACGCGTTTTCTTAATTTCTTAACAGACCATTTAATTGAGCGGTTTATTTTGTAAATTAAATGAGCTGTTTCTTTCGTTGAATTAATTCAACGAATTGATGGGTCGTTTCTTACCCGTTTTCGTGTGTTGACATAATAATAAAATAAGACCAACCAAAATCTTTTGAGGGATTACTCGTTGAGACAGAATCCTTGTATCTTCTTCCTCCTTCGCGAAGAACGCGATGAACGCGAAGAACGCGAAGAACGCCGAACCCGGAAATCGACGACGTGGCGTCGTGACCCGCAACGCCGACAACGTTCTTCTGCGACGTCTCTTCCTCCGCGACGGATCTTCGATCGGCTGCTTGAGGTAAGAGTCTCGGACCTTCCTTTTTATCTCCTTCATGGTTCTTAACCAAAACACGGATTTAATTAATTAAATTAAATCTGTTGTTTCATTGTGCGTTGAGTTCGCCGACTCAACGCCGTGTTCCGCGACTACGCGACGCCCTTCTGCGACGACGCGACGATCTCCACCTTCCGCGACGAGCAATTCCGCGAAGAACGCTCACGCGCGACGACCAACGAGGTAGGGATTTATTTTGGGAATAACCCCTTTTCTTTTTATATTCCCATAATTGTTTCTTTAAAAAGTAAAGAATTGTCTTTGTGAACAATTTTAAAATTTATTAAAATTGTTGTTTCCGTTCAAATGAGGAACCCGTTAATGAAACAATTTTATTTCATTAAAAATTGTTTCGGATATGCGTTCATGTGTTGAACTTAAATTTCTCTCATTTGTTAATCTCTAACGCGGAGGGTGCGGGCCAAACGAACACGGCCCGACGACCCTCCGTCGTTCTTCATTTTGTGCGGAATTGACGGGCGACGACGGAACGTGCCGCAATGGATGTTTGATGATTCCGCAGTGAAGGACGAGTCCCGGGAGGAGCAGCGGCGCAGGCGGGAACAAAATCAGACCACCGGAGCGATCCCGGTGGCCCGCGGAACTCGCCGGCGGCGCGGGTCGCCGGCGCGGCGGCGCCCTGGCGCGCCACCAGACAGGCCGTCGCGGCTTCAGCCGCGGCGGCGGCGGCACCCGCGGACCCGCGGCCGCGCGGGTCCGGTTCACCCGGACGTGGCAAAGCCGCGTCCTTGACTTAGCGCGGCCACACGCGGGGAGTCGCGGCACCACCAGGCCGCGGGGGCGGTGCCCCGCGGCGCCTTGGCCGTTCGGCCGCTCAGCCGAACCGGGCCAGGCCGGTTCGGCCGACTCCCGAGGGGGGGGGTCGGGCCGGGCCCGGACCCCCGTCTTCGAACGTTTTTTGTTCAAACGCCCGTAACTTGAGCTACGGGCCTCCGAACGACGCGCCGTCAGCGGCAACGCGATCCTTGGATCGAGACGGTCGTTTCGGTATACTATACTCAAGGTGCACCTTCCTTTTCGGGAGCCTACGTGGTTAAAACTCCGTAGTTAAGCGTGCTTGGCCTAGAGTAGTGATCAGGATGGGTGACCTCCTGGGAAGTTTCCCAGGGTGGGTGTGAGACGGAAAAGCCAATAACTAACAGACCGGGAGTCCGATTGACGCGCCGTCTGTTTCTTTGAATTCCTCTAAGTGAGACGGATCTTTTGGCATACTCCGCCCGAGGTTTGGACGCAGGTGGAGTATGGTCGGGTTGGTTTTGCCTTAAAAACCAACCAGGCCCCTGTGACGAAAAAGCCAATAACTCTCAGACCGGGCGTCCGATTGACGCGTCGTCTGCGACGTTGAGTTCCTGTTGGCGATACGGAACTTTTGGATACATCAACTTCGGTCTTTGTGACATTTGATGTATCAGCCTCTCGGCTCGTGGAGCGGACCCTCCCGAACGAGCTTGCTGTGTGCGGGAACCCTAGTGCTGGCTGCGACTGGTACTTCGACAGTGACGAATGTGCAGAGATCCTCTGTGGACTCCGACGACGACCGTGCAGAGATCTTCAGTGGACTGCGGCGACGATCGTGCAGAGACCCTCAGTGGACTGCGACGACGACTGTGCAGAGATCCTCAGTGGACTGCGACGACTACAGCACTCAGCGATCCTACGTGGATCAGTACTACAGGTCCTGTGTGGGCCCGATCCTGTGTGGGTCCTAGCTGTGCTGGTCTTGTATCCTATGTGGGTCCCAGCTTGGATGATTCAATAATGGTCTTGTATCCTATGTGGGTCCCAGTATAGATGAATCAATGAAGACAACTGGTCTTGTATCCTATGTAGGTCCTAGCTGTGCTGGTCTTGTATCCTATGTGGGTCCCAGCTTGGATGATTCAATACTGGTCTTGTATCCTATGTGGGTCCCAGTATAGATGAATCAATGAAGACAGTTGGTCTTGTATCCTATGTGGGTCCTAGCTGTGCTGGTCTTGTATCCTATGTGGGTCCCATCTTGGATGATTCAATACTGGTCTTGTATCCTATGTGGGTCCCAGTATAGATGAATCAATGAAGACAGCTGGTCTTGTATCCTATGTGGGTCCTAGCTGTGCTGGTCTTGTATCCTATGTGGGTCCCATCTTGGATGATTCAATACTGGTCTTGTATCCTATGTGGGTCCTAGCTGTGCTGGTCTTGTATCATATGTGGGTCCTAGCCGTGCTGGTCTTGTATCCTATGTGGGTCCCAGCGTAGATGATTCAGTATCCATACCTGATCATCCCTTTCACCTTTTCGACGAAGTATACCTGTGTGAGCTGAATCTTCTGTTTACTCTCCTCTATGGATTGTGTTGAGCTATCCTGTGTGGATTTACTGTTTACTCTCCTTTGTGGATTGTGTTGAGCTATCGTGTGTGGATTTACTGTTTACTCTCCTTTGTGGATTGTGTTGAGCTATCCTGTGTGGATTTACTGTTTACTCTCCTTGTGGATTGTGTTGTGCTATTCTGTGTGGGTATACGTTTTGCTTTCCTGTGTGGACTGGGTTGTACTTGGGCTCGGACGTTGGAGCCGAACGGGAATTGATGACTTAGGTATATGTATGGGCATATACCTAAGTCGTGTCAGATGTTACTTCGTGATTGTATCTTTACTTTGTGGTTTATCCTTTGTGGATTTCGGGAGACCTTCGGGGGTCTCGGGGTCCCTACTAAGTAGCTTATACTCACCCCTGCACGGGCTATGCCCGCACTACGTTGTGTTGGTTGCAGACGACAGACAGCGCTGATCGTGGTGGAGGCTTGCGGAGTAGGACGGTACCTAGAGGTGGACCACTGGGCGGGACATACTCGGAGCGGTCAGGTGGGCCCGAGGAGCAGTGGAGGCTATCTGTACCCACCCTTCAGGTGGGACTTCTAGAGGACGGCTCGACGCTGCGGCTTTTCCTTTCGGTTGCTGTTTTTCCTTTCAGTTGTACTTTACAGTTAGGCTTCTATTTCCGGCCCCTTTTACTTTCAGCACAGCTTGTACCGTTTTTACTTAGTGTTTACTTTTCCGCTTGCTTACTCTGTGGTGCTTGTTTACTTTTCAAAGGCAATGCCTTCCCTTTTTGTTGGGATTTACGCCTTGGTGCTAGTCGCCTGCCTCTGGCCTATGGAAGGCGGGCTTGGGGTAGTCACGGCACGGGCCCCGAGGGTGGGTCGTGACACATTCCTTTTTTGTTCTATTTTTTTTTATATTTTTGGTAATCCCACAAAGGGATAAAAAATCACTATGGCATATGATTTAATTTATCTTTATTTCCACTCTGATATTTATTATTTATCTCATAACATAATCATTATTTTTTAAAATACAATTTATGATTATGATATATACTCTAATAAAATTTTAATTATTATCTATTCTTTTATATTTAATTTGTTAATTCTAATACCATGATTTGTTATCATCAAAAGGGTGTTATTTTTTAACTATCCTAGTGTTAATAATCACAAAACAAGCTTCAATCTGATTCTAATGAGTTTACCATGTTATGATAGATTTTGGACTTATAAGATAGATTGGCATATTTTTCTCACCATTCCCCTGTCACTAATATGACTCACCACTATGGTTGAGACACCACTCTAGATTTACTATTAAGGATGACTCATCATTGCATACTCACTACTCCATACACACCGCTCCTGATGCACCACTCCATATATACCACTAAGTATGACTCACTACTCCTGACGCACCAATATTGATTCACTATTAAGTTTATATCATCATTAAAAAGACTCACAATTCCAAATACTAACCATTCCAAATGACATAAAGTTCTATAGAGTCACCATTCCAGAACTAGAATGACTGCTCAAAATAATTATCACTATCACTCCATTTTCAAATTAGATTCAAAATTCAATATGTTAATATTATAAGAACTTAATGCAACTATTTATTTTAATGGCCTTTTTTGGCCTTTTATAAAAAACATTTGAATCACTGTTAGACCATATTATGAGGTATGAGGTACTACAAAAATGATCATGAACATGATTTATATTGATTGTAGTGTATAAATAAAACAATAAATCAAAAATATAGGCATGTGTGGTGATAGATGATAACAAACACAAATCAACAATTGTGCCCAACTAAAAGCAATCATGTTTCATGTGTTCATGCTTCTACATCAAGATTTAGAAGAACACATGAAGAAAAAGATTCTTTTACACATGGATCATTCATGAAATACAAGACAGAAGCTTCTACAACCCTCTGTTTTACATGTGACTTATGAAAAATGACTCAAGCTTCATTTCAATCTACCTTCAAGGAGACACAAAGCTATAATGCATATCACACAGAGAAACATTATCCCTCCCACTCTTTTATCTTATTTTTTAGTTTATTTACATTATGTGTAATGTGTGATTATATCTATTTTTTGAACACACACAAATTCTTTTTCATAAATAGAAGATACATAGATGTATTATCAAATTATATTTTTACAACTTGTATTCCCATGGATAATAGTGGAATAGTTCGTTGTGTGTCTTATAACATTCTACACTACAACAAAAACTATGTAAGAGGACTTTGTTGCATGGAAATAATTGTATGTGATGTTGTATACCTCAATCAAAGTTGTGGATCAAGTTTATTTCTATAAATTTTTTTCTAGAAAGTGATCACCAAGTGGAGAGGACTAAGTCTCAGCTTGAGAATAAACCTCTTATTATTATTTCCTCTGTTCATTTTAATGTTTTGTTTCCACTGCCTTAACTATTTAAATATGAAAATATTTACTCCGCTTTTATAGTTAATCATAGATAGTTATTATATTAGAATTTTATATAGTAAATTGATTTCAAAATTTAAAATTGAATTGATTATTATTTCAACTAATAACTAATCACTCTTTGATAAAACTTTTAAAGGATCAAATTTTTTATAAATCTACTACTTTGGTTGATGGGGATGTCTTTTATTCTAATTTGGGAGATTATTTTAAAACCATTTTAAACAGAATACATTATTACGAACTCAATTCTCCCCTCCCCCTATTGAGTGACCTACTTTGACCAAAAATTATTTTAGTACACATTCATATATTTTATATAAAGTATCTAATCTTGTAAAATTGAAATATTTATAAGTAGTTAAAGTGAAATTATTATTTTTCATATAGAAATAAGATTATTTAAAAAAGTTCAAGAAATTTTAAATGAAAGGTGATGAAAATCAGATAATTTTTGGATATCTTTTCAACCATCAAATAGTTTTTTATTATTTTTTAAAATAAACCTCAAAAAAATAAAGAAATTAAATCAAACACCTCCTAAATTTATTGATCACTAAATCCCATATTTAGTTTAAGTTGTGGGGAAAATGTGGTGTCTAATATGTTATTTTATTATGGTATATAATTGGATTATTTCTTATCATGTTTAATTTAATAATTTATCTTATTTGGGATCATTTATTCATTTATAGGTGAACATATTAGTGTTTTTATGTCATTTATACAATGATGTTCTATATAAAATATGTGATATAAAATATACATTTTTTTATTAATTTATAATATATATTTGATAAAATTTTCTAAATGAACACTATAATATATTATACATTTTCCCTACTACAAGAAGTTTTTAAATATTTGGTTAGGCATTGTCCTTTCCTCACCCTCCCTTTTAATTCTATTATTATTATTAAATCTGATCACATTTATTTTCCTATTTTTCAAATAGATACATTAGGGTGTTTCTTATTTTCATTCCAGTAGTTTTAGTGTTTGTAAATAATTTTTCCTCATTTAGGTTATTTTATCAATATAAATTATCACTATATTTATGTTTTTATGTATTTTTAGTGGAATGAAAAATTAGTTTCATGTTTTCAAGATTCTTTTCCTCCCTACCACTAAAAATTATTTTATTCACATTGATTATTTTTCATTATTCATCATATTTTCCTGATTCTGCATTCAAGATCTGTTGATCTTTGATACATAAAATCGTAAAAAAATCTCCCAAAAAATGAATCTATGCATTTGGAACCATTTAATTTTCTATAGGTATCCAAACACTCATTCACTAAAAACATCAACATCCTTCAATTAAACATACATATTCTACCGTACATGTACATATCATCCTTATTCAATATCCTCTCTATTTCAAGGTGTTTATTCCTTTCATATCTAACCATCAATCATCCATAAGGGTATATCCTTCACCGAATCCCATGGATTTATGTTAAAAATACTAGATTATGACACCAGAACCATGCTCCTAGAACCTAATGAGAAAAACAAAATTTCTATATTTATATTATATATATAATGAAACTTATATATGAAAAAACTTAAATTTTATCATTATTTATATTTTTTCCAAGGAATACCACACCCGGATATTTTATGTGTTCATTGTGGTACTTCTTCCCAAAGGAAAGGGTTACATTGAAATACTAAAAAAACATTGGTCGTGCATGGAATCGATAGGATAACAATTCTAGCTCATCCTTTCCATTTTGAGGGGAAATTATTTCCATTATAAAGACTTTATAATATAACTAATAGATGGTTATGAATCTATCCCATAAGAATTAGTAATACTGCCACTTTCCCATATGAAAATGATCAATTATTGACATGCATTGATGGGAATACATCTAAACATATCATAGGATCTACATACCTCACTTTTAGAGTGTTTTATAGACACTACAATTTAAATACATGTAATTGAGTGCTCTATGATTTACCAACCTAAAGGTATGTATAATTTTATGTGAATTTTGGATCAGGACCATGAAAAGGGATTCATACATATCACAATGAATTGAATAAAACCCACTTAAATCGGTACCACTCAATGGGAAATCGTTACCTTTTAAGGTTATGTGATAAGGACTATCATGATTATTTTTAAGGGTATGAAACTATGACAATGTAAGATTTTTTAAAATTCATGTATTATGAACTAATATAATATGGGGTTTAAATCAGTCAAAAGGGATTAGTAGGATAAAGGGGCTATAAATGGTTGGTATGAGACATACACCTGAGTGCCCCTTTCTGGTACATCAACCAAGGGAATATAAACCAATGGAATATATTTGGGTTTTATAAGTAATACAAACCAATGATAGAGTATGGGTTTATAAGGGACCTATCCTAGTAAAGGTGGACATGGTCTCAAAGGAAATATGTCCTTGTGATAATTGGTATGATTCTATCAGGGATATGGCCTAACAAAAACTGTATGGAATCCATAGGAAATATATACCACCTTAGAGAGTGTCATTAAAGGTATTATAGTCCAATGAATTGGGTTCATGAAACTTAATGGGAACATATCCCCATTGACAATGTTGTTGTGGATTACACTAAGGAGGATAACCATGAGGGATAGTACCTCAATGGATGAGATTAGACGATGTTTCTAGGAATGAACCATATGGTGGAATCCTATGTATCATGATAGAATGTGTATCAAATAATACAAAGGTAATATTCACTATTTAAGGATGTGTGATAAAAGTATAATATGTATTATTACATCATTTTTAATGGACATATAAGATGCAGTTTAGCATTATACGGTGATGAAGATTGTAGGGGAATGAACCTAGTAGGAGGTCCTAATTTTACTTGGGATATGAAAGGTACATGGGAAGATTATATTTGTAATTCCTAGTAATACTATACTTGGTAGTTTATGGAGATGAAAATCGAAATTGGAACATACCACTAATAGGTTTCCCATTTTAAAATCTACAACTCAACCTCTAGTGGATAAATAATGATGATTTTAATAATAAGTAATCATGTTTCATGTGAATGTGAAAATGTTATTAGTCCTTAATTTTATTTCCATCTACATGCATAAATTGTTAATGGATCATGGTGATAAAATCATCAATGGGAATGTGGTTGGGGTTTACACGTAAATAGGCATTCTAAATTTTCACAGGTCACAATGTGGATAGGGAAGAAACAGATAGATCAGATTGGCTATATAATGGGAATTGATCATTTCAGATGAGAAACATGATACCAGAGTAGCCTCACCTATATTCACATGATAGACACTCTCATTACCCAAGTAATAAATGATCCTAATAACTCTATTTGTTTCATTAGATGATTTTTATTTTCTAGGAGAGTCCCATTTTCATAAGAAAACATGATCGAATGAGTGCATCATACTTTTTTTCAAATTATCTACATCAGAATGCTATATGGGATGCTTGAGTATATGGGTTCCCAGGTGAGAGACCTAGGAAATATTGGGTAATAAAATATGACTAATATAATATGTAAAACTATAATGAGATGTAGGAAAAGGTTTTCCCATGTAGAGGACCTATGTGAGTGTTTACCTAGGAAAGGGGATAGCGGAAGATGGTCAACCTTCTGTGAGTTTGGGACAAGGGCTCACCCTGATGTGAGGAAAGGTGAAGGTATCACCCTAGTGTATGAAAGGGAGAATAACTTTCCCTATTGTAATATTTGTTAAAGGGTTCTCCCAATATAGGGTATCATGAATAATTTACATAGTGTAAGGAATGGTGAAGGGATACCATTAATTTAGAGTGGGTTACAGGCTATGTTAATTGGGAAAGGGATAATTGGTAACTCTAATGAGGATATAGTGAAGATATCACCCTAATGAGACTATGGTGAAGTATTATCTCTATAGAGTCTTGGTAAAAATGGCCTACCATGTGAAGCTAGGGTGAATTGGTAACCCAATTGGGGAGTTCTAGGTGTGTATTTTCCCTATAAAAAAGGAGGATTGGATAAAGATTATCCAAAATAAAGAGGGATTCAGGTATGAATTTGATGGGTGGTTCCATAACATACCATCTAGTGTGGGGTTCTTCACAATATTTTTGGATAACAATAGAGGAATTAACCACCCATAAATGTTTTAATGTATTAAAATAGTGGATAAAAAATTAACCTCATTTTAAGTTAATTTCCTTATGTTTATGGATAAATTAAGCTATATAAATTGGGTCTAGTAACTAGGATGTGTATAGGTAGTTTATAATATATATATCTTCTAAAATTATCTATAATTTGTACACATCAAAACTATTTATTGAAAAAAATCATGATAATGAATCATGAAGATTGGGAATGAAAGGTGGTACATGCAAGGTCCCTGGGAACAAGATAGAGGTGAACTAATGCACCACATTCTTGGACATCAACGAAATCAAGCATGAAAACTAGGGTGAACTCATAGAGAATCTATTTAGGGAGACCAGGGTGAAGCAACCTGGGAATTCATGTGGACCTACACAAAAAAAAATCCCTTTACCAAGAATTTTTATTACCTAATATAATTCCATGACTCTTTGAAAATGGATCACCAACCACTTATCTCCTCGAAATTTGATTATATATTCTTGAATTGAATCAAATTATGAGTTAAATATTGTCACGACCCGTCCTCGGGGCCCGTGCCGTGACTACCCCAAGCCCGCCTTCCATAGGCCAGGGGCTGGCGACTAGCACCAAGGCGTAAAATCCCAGTAAACAGGGAAGGCATTGCCTTTATAAGTAACAACCACACAGAGTCAGCAAGCGGAAAGTAAAGTGCAGAAAGGTAAAGGGGCCGGAAATACAAGCCCAACTGTAAAGTACAACTGAAAAGTAAAGTACAGCAACTGAAGAAAAGACGGCGGCCCCGTGTCGTCCACTGGCAATCCCACCTGAAGGGTGGGTACAGATAGCCTCCAAGCTCCTCGGGCCCCATGTCCGCTCTGAGCACGTCCCGTCCAGTGGTCCACCTCCAGGTACCGTCCTGCTCCACGCCCCAACCGCGATCAGCGCTGTCCGTCGTCTGCAACCAACACCACGAAGTGCGGGCATAGCCCGTGCAGGGGTGAGTACAACTACTCAGTAAGGACCCCGAGACCCCCGAAGGTCTCCCGAAATCCACAAAGGATATAGCACAAAAGAAAGATGCAATCACGAAGTAACATCTGACCCGACTTAGGTATATGCCCATACATATACCTAAGTCCCCAATTCTAGCTCTGCTCACGAGCTCAAGAACAACTCAATCCACAAAGGAAAGCAAGACTCAAGTCCACAAAGAGAGTAAACAGTAAATCCACAAAGGATAGTTCAACACAATCCACAAAGGAGAGTAAATAGTAAATCCACATAGGATAGTTCAACACAAACCACAAAGGAGAGTAACATAAGATTCAGCTCAACCAGGATTTTCATTATCGAAACCGTAAGTGTTGAAGAGCCCCATCTCTGAAGTGTACAGTGGTCCTGTCACGACTCCGAGGTACTGCTCACTAACCTAAGACTGCTGAAGTACTCCTCCTGTCGAGTACCGCGGGTCTGCTGCCAACTACCGGGCGCTCCGTCCGCTGAGGGTCTGCTGCCAAATACCGGGCGCTCACCCAGATAGCCTACTGAGGTACTCCTCCTGTCGAGTACCGCGGGTCTGCCGCCAACTACCAGGCGCTCCGTCCGCCGTGGGTCTGCTGCCAACTACTGGGCGCTCCGTCCACTGGGCTAGTCGACTCACTCCAAGTCGAGTCGGTCAAGCAGTCGTCAGGTCTCAGTCATCTACACGGTCTCCGTACTCCGCACGCACGTCTCCACCGTCGCGGGTCTGTCGCTACAACCAAGCGCACACACTCCGTAGAGTATCGCGGGTCCGCCGCTACAACCAAGCGCTCCACCGCCAAGGGTCTGCTGCTGCATCCAAGCGCACCACCACTGTCAAGTACCACGGGTCCGCCGCTACACCCAAGCGCTCCACCGCTCAAGGTAAAAAGAAGATTCAGCTCACACAGGTTCGGTAGCACTCTTCCACGTAGGATCGCTGAGTGCAGTAGTCGACGCAGTCCACTGAGGATCTCTGCACAGTCGTCGCCGCAGTCCACGAAGGATCTCTGCTCTGCCGTCGTCGCAGTCCACGGAGGATCTCTGCTCTGTCGTCGTCGCAGTCCACGGAGGATCTCTGCTCTGTCGTCGAAGCCACAGCCAGCACTAGGGTTCCCGCACTTAGCGAGCTCGTTTAGGAGGGTCCGCTCCATGAGCCGAGGGGCTGATACATCAACTGACACGTAGTCCGAAGTTGATGTATCCAAAAGTTCCGTATCGACAACAGGATCTCAACGCGACAGACGGCGCGTCAATCGGACGCCCGGTCTGAGAGTTATTGGCATTTTCGTCCCAGGGGCCCGGTTGGTTTTTAGGGCAAAACCAACCCGACCGTACTCCGCCTGTATCCGATCCTCGGGCGGAGTATGCCAAAAGTTCCGTCTCACTTAGAGGAAACTACCACAGCTGACGGTACGTCGTTCGGACGTCCGTAGCTCAAGTTATGAGCGTTTCCGCTCCGAGGGCCCGGTTGGCTTCGTGTACGAACCAACCCGGCCGAACCCAAAGTCTTCCGAAACCTTGAGTATAATATACCGAAACGACCGTCTCGATCCAAGGATCGCGTAGCCGCTGACGGTTCGTCAATCGGAGGTCCCAGGCCCAAGATATGGGCGAAAAACCGTAGAGGGCCCGAAACGGGGGTACTGGGCCCGGGGCGACCCGGCCCGAACCCCCCCCTGGGGTCGGCCGAACCGGGTCGGCCCGAACCGGGTCGGCCCGACCCGGCCCGAACCGGCTCGGCCGGGTCCGGTCCGGCCTGGGCGCGGCCCGGCCGACCGGACCGAGCCGGCTCGGCTTCGGCCGAGCGGCCGGAGGTGCTGCCGCCGCGGGTCAACCCCGCGGCTTTGAGGGAAACGCGGCCCCCGCGGGGGGCCGCCTGTCACGCGGACGCGGCCGGGCCGCCGCGTCCGTCCCGGTTCCGCGCGGCCGCGGAACCGGCCGCCGATGCCGCCGATGCCGCCGCGGCTTCAGCCGCGGCGGGCTTCCTCCACGGCGGCGCGCCGGGCGCCGCCGCCTCCGGTCGCCGGCGCCGCCGCGCCGGCGACCCGCGCCGCCGCCGCCTTCCGCGGGCCGCCGGAGATGCTCCGGTGGCCCGATTTCTTTCCCGTCTGCGCCGTTGCTCCTCCCGGGGGACGATCTTCACTGCGGAGCCAACAAATTGCCCTTGCCGCACGGTTCGTCGTCGTCCGCCAAATCCGCGCAAAAAGAGGAGATCGGCGGAGGGTTGCCGGGTCTTGTTCGTTAGACCCGCACCCTCCGCGTTAGTCGTAAATCACGGGAGGAACAATAAAACAATCAACAACAATTTTAATTGTTAAAATTGTTCGAAGATCAAGTTCTTCACTTAAAAAGAATAAGCACGGGGAAAAAGAATCACAATCAAATCCCTACCTTGATGATCGTCGAGCGCGGGCGTCCTTCGCGGAAGAGATCGTCGTGGAAGAGATCGATCGTCGCGTCGTCGCGGGAAGGTGTCGCGTCGTCGCGGAAAATGGAGATCGCCGCGTCGTCGCGGAATCGCTCGTCGCGTCGCCAATCTCCGGATCAAGATCAACGGATTTAATTAGTTTAAATCCGTTGATATTGAAATTAAAAAGGGAGAAGAAAAGATCCGATTCTCACCTTTGTTGCCGAACGAGGGTCGGCCGCGGAAGAAGAGGCGTCGCCGAAGAACGTCGCGGGTAGATCTCGTCGACGTCGCAGATCTTGGTGTGCGTCGTCGAATTCCGGTCGCCGGCGTTCTTCGCGTTCTTCGCGTTCTTCGCGTTCTTCGCGTTCTTCGCGTTCTTCGCGGAGAGGGTGGAGGAACGAAGATTCTCTCAAATCCTTTCCAAGGATTTTTATGTTGGTCTTATTTTATAAACATGCCAACACGAAACCGGTTAAGAAACGATCCATCAATTCGTTGAATTAATTCAACGAAAGAAACGACCCATTTAATTCACGAAGAAACAGTCCATTTAATTCACGAAATAAACCGCCCAATTAAATGGTCTGTTAAGAATTAAAGAAAACGCGTCGGTTGACTTTTCAGTTACTTTGACGGGTTTTCGCGGGTGCGTTACTTAGCGAAAGAAACGGCGGGGCTCGTGCGGGTCCCACCGCACAAATATCCTACCAAAGGGGTAGGATATTTCTGGATAGCATCCTATCCAGTTCAACTCAGTTCAAGCCGTCTTTAAGTGACTTCAAGTGGCTTCCAAGCAGCTTAAGTGAAATAAAATAAAGTTGTCGCACAAACTTTATTTTATTTCTGACTTAAAGCCGTAAAATTTAAAAAAAACCACGTCTGAGCAAACGCAACTCCGGAAGAGGCGTTTCTAAGCAAATACCGGCGCTGCGATTTCATCGGTGCCCTCAGAATTCGATTCCGGGCACCGGTTCAAAAGATAGAAAAACCCGCTCGTCCGTTCACTGAACGTACCCGAGCCAAACTTCGGAAATTGATTCCGGGCACACCGGGCCTCGGAATCAGGTGCCGTCTGAAGCTGCGTTCTTGTAAAATTCCAAAGAAAATTAAGAAAAAAAAAAAAAAATTTCCTTGAAATTTGCGGGTCTTTACATTACTCCCACCTCAGGGCTTTACGTCCCCGTAAAGATACATCAAAAACTAGGGGAACAAATGGGGTACTGAGCACGAATCTGAGCCTCCCGCTCCCAAGTGCTCTCCTGGAGGTTCCCGTGCTGCCACCTGACGCGCACAAGAGGAATCGCCCGCCCACGTAGGACCCGCTCCTGTCGATCCTCGATCTCCACTGGAACCTCCGCAAAAGTCGCCCCATCGTCCACGTCCAGCTCCCCAAAGTCGATGATGTGCGTCGGGTCGTGCACGTATCTCCTCAGCTGAGACACGTGGAAGACGTCGTGCACCCGGTGCAACTGAGGTGGTAGAGCCAGGCGATAAGCCACCTCTCCTATCCTGCTGAGGACCTGGAAAGGCCCGATGAAGCGTGGAGACAACTTGCCGCCTCGGCCGAATCTCCGCAAACCACGTCGAGGTGAGACACGCAAAAAGACGTGGTCGCCATCCTCGAACTCTAGTGGCCTCCGCCTCCTGTCAGCATATGACTTCTGCCGGCTCTGAGCTGTCCTCATCCTCTCCTGGATGATCTGGACCTTCTCTGTCGTGGCCTGGACCATCACAGGTCCCACAAGAGCTGCAAGATTTCTTCTTTGCCGAAAAGAGAAATCTGGTCTCATCCCCTGGATGAACCACATTCTTTGCCTAAAACAGTCAATCCTAACATGGATGATACTAATCCATACCAAGGATGACGTCGTAAGGCCTCGACGCTACTACTAAGAGATTCAACTGTTACTCTCGCCTCCAAGGGTTGAGTCACACTGTCGGCATCAGTGTGTGGTAACTGGGTCTCCTCCAGTAGATGTCTCACAAGTGAGGGTCAAGTCAACAGCCAAAACTGGAATCTCCTAGTAACATCACGAAAGAGGACAGGAACGAAAATATCACAAAGGTATGCATCTTTTATTATTGCAGCTCATATTACAAGACGCTACACAAAAGCAACAAGGAACCAGAAGTACAAAGGATGTATCCACTAGTTCTGCTCCTGTCCATCAGCTCCCAGGGCTCCATGATCGAAGGCCTCGACTGCCTGAAGCTGAGCTCTCCCCTGCGGTCGGGGTGGACCTCCTGGTGGTGGTGGTGGTAGAGCCTCAAAGCGTCGTCCACCACCTGCTGCTCGGCCAGCTCCTCTACCTCGTCCGTCTCCTCCCTGCAGACCGCCACGGTCGAACCTCTGCCTCTGCCTAGGTGGTTCCTCAACCGTTTGCTGCTCCCCCGCATGGCGGGTCGGGCAGTCACGAGCCATGTGACCAATTCCGCCACAGGAGTAGCACTGCCCACTCTCGGCACGCCTGGCTCTGACTCCACCCCGGCTTCCCCGCACAACTGAGCCTGAGTCGTGCAGTCGGCCACTGGTAGGTCTGGTCTGCCTGGAACCCTGAGTCATCTGTCGGCTACCTGCCACCGAAGACTCCGCTACGTGCCGCCCTGCGGTGGGTCTCTGTGCTGGTGTAGACTCAGCAAGGAAGCTCTCGATCAGAAGGGCCCGCTCTAGTACTCCTGTCTGAGTCGGTATGCTGAGGGAGATCAGCGATGCCCTGATCTCGTGTCTCAAACCCTGCTCGAAGGTCCGGGCCCGGAAGAAGGGGTCCCGTACCATGTCTGTCGAGTACCGAGAAAGGTCGGTGAACCTTGCCGCGTACTGAGCGACCGTCATGCTGCCCTGCCGCAGCTGTAGAAGCTCCTGGATACGCACCGCACGAAGGGTGGCTGGGACGAACTCCGAGCGGAAGAGGCTCTCAAAGTCCGTCCAAAGAAGAGATGCCTCATCGTGCACCTGGAGCATCAAGCTCCACCATCGTCCTGCCGCCGCCTGCAGGAGGCTCGCTGCGAGGATCACCATGAGATCCGCTGGTGTCCTCACTAGCCTGAAGATCCGTACCACCGCCTCTAGCCAGTCCTCGGCGGCCTGGGGGTCCGCCTCACCGCGAAACCTGGGCGGTCGCTGGCCCTGAAACTCGTGCAGTGCCCTGAGGCGACGTGCATCGTCGGCGTCTGGTACTGGAAGCATCGGTGGCTCGGCGGGTAAGGCTACCGCCGGTGCCACTGCTGGCAAAGGGCCCTGCACCGAGGCCTCGTCGCTCGGTGGGCTGCCGTCGCGCCCTACACTCGGAACCCTAGCTGGCAATCGTCGCGGGGCCATCCTGAAAAGGAGAACAAGAGCACCACAGTCAGAACAGTATACCTGGTGAGCTGGCACAAGTAATCACAAGGAAAACTTGAGACTTTCATAAAGCAGATCAGTATACCCGGTGAGCTGACATAAGTAATCACAAAGAAAACTTGAAACACACACGCAATCAATGTTTTCATGCATTAAGTCGGAAATCAGGAGTCAGGGTCCTGGTGTACGGATACGTCGGCCGCCGCACCAACACTGGGCTCCCTGAACTGATAACCACACTCAATACACTAAACACTATTGCTTCACATAGAAAGAAAGGACGATCAGAGTCTGCGGTAGAACCGACCGCCTCTGATACCAATTTGTCACGACCCGTCCTCGGGGCCCGTGCCGTGACTACCCCAAGCCCGCCTTCCATAGGCCAGGGGCTGGCGACTAGCACCAAGGCGTAAAATCCCAGTAAACAGGGAAGGCATTGCCTTTATAAGTAACAACCACACAGAGTCAGCAAGCGGAAAGTAAAGTGCAGAAAGGTAAAGGGGCCGGAAATACAAGCCCAACTGTAAAGTACAACTGAAAAGTAAAGTACAGCAACTGAAGAAAAGACGGCGGCCCCGTGTCGTCCACTGGCAATCCCACCTGAAGGGTGGGTACAGATAGCCTCCAAGCTCCTCGGGCCCCATGTCCGCTCTGAGCACGTCCCGTCCAGTGGTCCACCTCCAGGTACCGTCCTGCTCCACGCCCCAACCGCGATCAGCGCTGTCCGTCGTCTGCAACCAACACCACGAAGTGCGGGCATAGCCCGTGCAGGGGTGAGTACAACTACTCAGTAAGGACCCCGAGACCCCCGAAGGTCTCCCGAAATCCACAAAGGATATAGCACAAAAGAAAGATGCAATCACGAAGTAACATCTGACCCGACTTAGGTATATGCCCATACATATACCTAAGTCCCCAATTCTAGCTCTGCTCACGAGCTCAAGAACAACTCAATCCACAAAGGAAAGCAAGACTCAAGTCCACAAAGAGAGTAAACAGTAAATCCACAAAGGATAGTTCAACACAATCCACAAAGGAGAGTAAATAGTAAATCCACATAGGATAGTTCAACACAAACCACAAAGGAGAGTAACATAAGATTCAGCTCAACCAGGATTTTCATTATCGAAACCGTAAGTGTTGAAGAGCCCCATCTCTGAAGTGTACAGTGGTCCTGTCACGACTCCGAGGTACTGCTCACTAACCTAAGACTGCTGAAGTACTCCTCCTGTCGAGTACCGCGGGTCTGCTGCCAACTACCGGGCGCTCCGTCCGCTGAGGGTCTGCTGCCAAATACCGGGCGCTCACCCAGATAGCCTACTGAGGTACTCCTCCTGTCGAGTACCGCGGGTCTGCCGCCAACTACCAGGCGCTCCGTCCGCCGTGGGTCTGCTGCCAACTACTGGGCGCTCCGTCCACTGGGCTAGTCGACTCACTCCAAGTCGAGTCGGTCAAGCAGTCGTCAGGTCTCAGTCATCTACACGGTCTCCGTACTCCGCACGCACGTCTCCACCGTCGCGGGTCTGTCGCTACAACCAAGCGCACACACTCCGTAGAGTATCGCGGGTCCGCCGCTACAACCAAGCGCTCCACCGCCAAGGGTCTGCTGCTGCATCCAAGCGCACCACCACTGTCAAGTACCACGGGTCCGCCGCTACACCCAAGCGCTCCACCGCTCAAGGTAAAAAGAAGATTCAGCTCACACAGGTTCGGTAGCACTCTTCCACGTAGGATCGCTGAGTGCAGTAGTCGACGCAGTCCACTGAGGATCTCTGCACAGTCGTCGCCGCAGTCCACGAAGGATCTCTGCTCTGCCGTCGTCGCAGTCCACGGAGGATCTCTGCTCTGTCGTCGTCGCAGTCCACGGAGGATCTCTGCTCTGTCGTCGAAGCCACAGCCAGCACTAGGGTTCCCGCACTTAGCGAGCTCGTTTAGGAGGGTCCGCTCCATGAGCCGAGGGGCTGATACATCAACTGACACGTAGTCCGAAGTTGATGTATCCAAAAGTTCCGTATCGACAACAGGATCTCAACGCGACAGACGGCGCGTCAATCGGACGCCCGGTCTGAGAGTTATTGGCATTTTCGTCCCAGGGGCCCGGTTGGTTTTTAGGGCAAAACCAACCCGACCGTACTCCGCCTGTATCCGATCCTCGGGCGGAGTATGCCAAAAGTTCCGTCTCACTTAGAGGAAACTACCACAGCTGACGGTACGTCGTTCGGACGTCCGTAGCTCAAGTTATGAGCGTTTCCGCTCCGAGGGCCCGGTTGGCTTCGTGTACGAACCAACCCGGCCGAACCCAAAGTCTTCCGAAACCTTGAGTATAATATACCGAAACGACCGTCTCGATCCAAGGATCGCGTAGCCGCTGACGGTTCGTCAATCGGAGGTCCCAGGCCCAAGATATGGGCGAAAAACCGTAGAGGGCCCGAAACGGGGGTACTGGGCCCGGGGCGACCCGGCCCGAACCCCCCCCTGGGGTCGGCCGAACCGGGTCGGCCCGAACCGGGTCGGCCCGACCCGGCCCGAACCGGCTCGGCCGGGTCCGGTCCGGCCTGGGCGCGGCCCGGCCGACCGGACCGAGCCGGCTCGGCTTCGGCCGAGCGGCCGGAGGTGCTGCCGCCGCGGGTCAACCCCGCGGCTTTGAGGGAAACGCGGCCCCCGCGGGGGGCCGCCTGTCACGCGGACGCGGCCGGGCCGCCGCGTCCGTCCCGGTTCCGCGCGGCCGCGGAACCGGCCGCCGATGCCGCCGATGCCGCCGCGGCTTCAGCCGCGGCGGGCTTCCTCCACGGCGGCGCGCCGGGCGCCGCCGCCTCCGGTCGCCGGCGCCGCCGCGCCGGCGACCCGCGCCGCCGCCGCCTTCCGCGGGCCGCCGGAGATGCTCCGGTGGCCCGATTTCTTTCCCGTCTGCGCCGTTGCTCCTCCCGGGGGACGATCTTCACTGCGGAGCCAACAAATTGCCCTTGCCGCACGGTTCGTCGTCGTCCGCCAAATCCGCGCAAAAAGAGGAGATCGGCGGAGGGTTGCCGGGTCTTGTTCGTTAGACCCGCACCCTCCGCGTTAGTCGTAAATCACGGGAGGAACAATAAAACAATCAACAACAATTTTAATTGTTAAAATTGTTCGAAGATCAAGTTCTTCACTTAAAAAGAATAAGCACGGGGAAAAAGAATCACAATCAAATCCCTACCTTGATGATCGTCGAGCGCGGGCGTCCTTCGCGGAAGAGATCGTCGTGGAAGAGATCGATCGTCGCGTCGTCGCGGGAAGGTGTCGCGTCGTCGCGGAAAATGGAGATCGCCGCGTCGTCGCGGAATCGCTCGTCGCGTCGCCAATCTCCGGATCAAGATCAACGGATTTAATTAGTTTAAATCCGTTGATATTGAAATTAAAAAGGGAGAAGAAAAGATCCGATTCTCACCTTTGTTGCCGAACGAGGGTCGGCCGCGGAAGAAGAGGCGTCGCCGAAGAACGTCGCGGGTAGATCTCGTCGACGTCGCAGATCTTGGTGTGCGTCGTCGAATTCCGGTCGCCGGCGTTCTTCGCGTTCTTCGCGTTCTTCGCGTTCTTCGCGTTCTTCGCGTTCTTCGCGGAGAGGGTGGAGGAACGAAGATTCTCTCAAATCCTTTCCAAGGATTTTTATGTTGGTCTTATTTTATAAACATGCCAACACGAAACCGGTTAAGAAACGATCCATCAATTCGTTGAATTAATTCAACGAAAGAAACGACCCATTTAATTCACGAAGAAACAGTCCATTTAATTCACGAAATAAACCGCCCAATTAAATGGTCTGTTAAGAATTAAAGAAAACGCGTCGGTTGACTTTTCAGTTACTTTGACGGGTTTTCGCGGGTGCGTTACTTAGCGAAAGAAACGGCGGGGCTCGTGCGGGTCCCACCGCACAAATATCCTACCAAAGGGGTAGGATATTTCTGGATAGCATCCTATCCAGTTCAACTCAGTTCAAGCCGTCTTTAAGTGACTTCAAGTGGCTTCCAAGCAGCTTAAGTGAAATAAAATAAAGTTGTCGCACAAACTTTATTTTATTTCTGACTTAAAGCCGTAAAATTTAAAAAAAACCACGTCTGAGCAAACGCAACTCCGGAAGAGGCGTTTCTAAGCAAATACCGGCGCTGCGATTTCATCGGTGCCCTCAGAATTCGATTCCGGGCACCGGTTCAAAAGATAGAAAAACCCGCTCGTCCGTTCACTGAACGTACCCGAGCCAAACTTCGGAAATTGATTCCGGGCACACCGGGCCTCGGAATCAGGTGCCGTCTGAAGCTGCGTTCTTGTAAAATTCCAAAGAAAATTAAGAAAAAAAAAAAAAAATTTCCTTGAAATTTGCGGGTCTTTACAAATATGACTATGGTGTGATCTCTATATCAATAGGAGATTAATAGAACCCTTGATGAACTAGAGAATGGTATGTGCATGCCCAGCCATATCCATGCACCATGTCAACTAGTTTTTAGGTTATGTGTTCTAGTAATCCCTACAAATTCCTGAGTTAGAAAGTTGGTGGAAAAATTCATACTTTATGAAAAAAATGACATATAATCATGTATTATACTTAATTTATTCTCATTAATTTCTATTTACCCAACTAATAGAAAATTTAATCCCATTGAAAAAATAGGATGTCTTATACTTTAGTAATGATCTCAAACATTGAATTCATCCATTAGATCGGGGAGATGGTTGATGATTTTAGGTGGGGCTACCACTGATGGTTCATGGCCCACCATTCATCCATTTCTAAAATTCTATAGAACCACCATTTAAGGTAACCATCCCTTATATTCCTCTCACTGTTTGGGAAGGAACTCTAAATATACATCATCATCTAAAGACTAGATAAAAACCTTCCCCATTATTGGTTCGCGATTTATACAAAATTTAGAAAAGAAAATATCTCCTCAAAGGGTGACTTCATCTATGGATAGTAAACTATAATTTCATAATTTATACATAACTCCAGTTCCAACCTAAAAACCAACATCACATAACATTTCCCAATAATAACTATTTCATATCACTCTTTTATTACTCATACAAAGGTCTATTAAAATATTGTAATGAGGATTGGGAGTTACACCATATAGGTGGATTCAAACCTAAATGGATGTTGGTATACTATGTTCACTATATGTGAACCAAAATTAAGTAAAATATGAAAGTGTTTTTTTATGAATATATATAGATACAACATATGTTTTTTTACAAGTACTCAAACAGTATACCATATCTACTATGTCACTAGTTCTTAGAGACCAATACCTTCCATACTCTATATGGTGAGTTTGGAATCATCTTATAAGACATTGAAAAATTATTTATTGAAACAATTCTCAAGGATATGTGTGATTAATTTCTCTCACTCATGGTAGCATGATGGGATCTTAGGTGGATTACCTAACTAGATCAAACATTACTATGGATGGTAACAAACATCATGAGGAATGATCATATTCTATAAATTGATGTCAACACTGAGAGATGTATGATGACATTCCTTGTGGTTTTTTGAAATGGTACAACCTATAAATGCCTCATAAGGTGTCCCTCAATAAATAAAAAGTGTCCTTGGTAATATAATAGTCACATATAGATCATGGTCGATGCACATAATAGTTTCATGGTATTATTCCCAATATAAATCCCATAACAGATCTTGTAGGATTTATAGTGATGGGGATGAATGGATAATAGATCCCAGTTCCTGACTCCCTTAATAGTTTAAGGGTGAGTTTTTTTATGATTTCTAACAAACTAGAATATGGGAATCTTGTATATCAAGTAGTGCTACTGTTGGAAAGAATTCATCAACTAATATTTCCTGTTTATAAGGGAAATGATCTATTCTTTCTCTTTAAGCCTTTATAATTATTGTGGGGTTGTATGGAAGAAGAATTTAATTCATATACACTACATAGTAAATTCCACATAATTGAATGTATATTATATAATTATTCACAATATATATCTAATATAATTCCAATTAGCATTAAATAATAATCCAATTCTAAAATTATTTAGTATTTATTTAGAGATCAAATTATTTTCTTACAGTGATACCCCATTAGAGTTATCATTGAAAAATGAAATATATGAAGCATGGTAGTACATGATAGTTATAATGTATTATATCCTAGTGACCCTAGTTGAATGTGATTCTATTTTTGAATCATAGGAACCTTACCGACCTACATGCCAATTCTAGTTTCTCCAACAACTCATGGTTATGATGCTAAAAGATGTTAATATGGATTGATATATTATTGGGGTGTGAAAGCTTTGTGTAATGATATATGGGATACCACTAAGGTTGTGATCAATCTACCTCACCCGAATGCCCCAATCAGGTGGAGATCAAATACACCTCCTTTTATATATATCTTTATATACCCATGTAAAGCTTTTGGGTAACCCCTCTACATTAATTTCTAAATATTCCTAGGAAAGAGTGATGTAGGTGATAAAATGAATTTAAAAAAATATTAATACACTTTTAAAACCCCCTCTATCCATTTTAAATCCTAGGTAATTTTTAAATGTTTTTATAAATTTTGGAAATTAGGAATTAATTGATAATTCTATTTTAACCTGATTTCTAATGTACTATTCATTTTCTGAATTTAATTATAATTCTATTATTATAATTTGATATAAAAATTGAATTTATTTCAAGCAATTTATTTTTAATTTTAATTATTTAAATAATTTATTTAAGTTTATTTGAAATTTTTTAAGCATATTTTTGAAATATAATTAATTTTAAATTGGAATAATATTTGGAATTTAATACTACCTCATTTTATTTCTAATGAAAAATTTAATGTCCACACTACATGGAGTTTAAAATTTGATGAAGTCCCTAATTGGACACATAAAAGAGGCAAGGTTGATCCATATACAACCTGAAGAACTCATGATCTATTAGTCAACCATGCAAGAAAAATTCATTAAGGCTTGCATGAAGACACTCAAGATTCCACATGACCAACATTACTAGCATCATGAATCCCCCATGGTTCATTAAGCTACCATGCATGAAAAATTAGAAATTTTTGAATGATTTAGTATGTGTTTCTTTAACCCACCATAAGAAATAATTCTCAACCTTCCATGAATCCAAATTTTAGAATTTAAATTATAGGACCTAGGTAGTGAAGAAGGGTGTGCATGGTGTTTTTTCTCAATTTACACAATGAATGTATTTTAGAGATGAATATGATATCTAAGAAGATGATAGAGTGATTATCTAAGGATTATCAATTGAGGCCAATTAATTATAAATATGGATGATTAATTAATAAAATAAGGCTATATAAATACATCAGGCATTGGTGATGGTGACGGGATCATGAATGAATGAATTTCTAAAACTAGAGGCTGATGAAATCAAAAAGAAAAACACCTCTAGATCACAGTTAACACTTTTTTCTTATGAATATTTAATCTCTACCAACAAATTTTTATGAGGATCAAGTTGAAACTTCTCAACACACTATTGTATGCTAATAAAATCATTGATGAATTCATATTGATAACCTAAGGTTTTTAAATGTTACAATAAGATTCAATCCATAGGTTATATTTTTTAAGATTTAAAAAATAAATAGGATCACTATATTGTTTAAATTAAAAATACAAGTTTCAATTAAAATTGGGATCATTTGGAAATTTTTTGAACTATATTTGATTAGAAACAATTTTTTCAATGTTTTTATAGGAGCCTTGATTGAAGTCCATAGTTTACATCTAGTTTAGTTCAAGCCTAATAGAAAAGAGGACCCTTTAGACCATGACCAATTTTTATGCCAACCATTTTTTTCAAGGAAAGGCCTTCTAGAATTCAATTCCAAGCCTAAACAAGCAATGCATTCATTTCTCCTCCTCAAAAGGGGAATCCACATCTGATTTCTATTGTGTACACAATGCACCCGAGAACATATTCAAATAATCTTCTAGAATATATATGAATATTGATCATGGGAGGAGATATCTTTACAAGAATATTTTTTAGATGTGAAAAAATGGTGAAATAATGTCCCTCAAGCTGCGCACATAGAAAAACAAGATAAAGGGGCCTCACAATGGAAATTTATGAATATTATTAAAGGTGATGAATCTATTAGAAAATGGAAATTCATCAATGCCTCACATGTAGGATAAGCTTCTATAGATTAAAGAATATTTAATTGTTTTCCTTTAAATGGGGAATTATTCACTGATTAGGGGGTGTTTCTTTTATGAATTATTGATCGATTTGGAGTTTAGTTTATTAAATTTCTTCATTTATATATCTTTTAATTCTCCAGTGATGGAACACTAAGCCCATAGTATATGAGATATAGAGATTCCAATCTCCCTTGTTAATAAATTAATTTCTTAATAGATAATTATATTTTGTTTATCTCTTTGAAACATTTTATCTATTGTATGTTTTATTTGATTTCCAATATTCTATTATTTTTAAATTCATATTCTATTATATTCAATTTTCATACTCTGTCTACTTAGCCATTCTTCATTGCCTACAATTGTGATAAGTGAGGTAAATTAGGGGTGATAGGGGATATGTGATCACTGAACTGTGCTAAGTAAGAGGTTGAAATGATTATTGTATTTCACTACCTAAATCAAAATAACTATATGAGGTGATAAATTGATATTTAATATAATTAGAGAGATATAAGATATAGAAGAATAGAATATTTCATTAATTTGAATTGTGAGGTAATATCCAAGCTTATTACACTTCATTTTAAATTGAATTTAAATCTAATCCAATCACAAGAATCACACACCGAACCTGTTATGCAATATAAAAACAACACCAAAAATTATCTCATCTCTAAAGAAAATCTATTTCCACTACTACTAAATTTTATTATGTGTTCAAATTTCATTTTAGGTGGCCCTATGAAAATTCATTCATAAAACTATTATAGATTTATGGGAGGAAAATTTTGTGTATTACTTTTTTAAACTTTATTTCAACACTTGAATAGGGATAATTCATCCCACCTCATTAGTTTTGATCTAGAGGTTGAATGAACTATCTTTCAAATAACTCATCACTTTTTAATTACTAAAAAAGTGGAAATGTATTTGGTTATTATTCCATTAATTGACTCCACATCCTATTCATATTATTTATATAGAGATAATGAGGTTATTTAAAATATTATGATAAATTTATCTCAAATGTATAGAACATTAAGGGTATTTTCTACCTTAAAAATAAAAAATAATAATAAATTGTTACAAATGAATAAATTATAGGACATTGAGCATATAACATGAATGATCCACCTCCTTCCAATCTTTCATCGATTTTAAAGAGAGGATACTAACCAACCATTATGAGGGTTTGTGAATTTCTATAATAATTTACAAATAAGGAGATTATCATGAGATCAGGTTTCCTAGAATGTCTATCCCTTCTCTCTTAAATAAGTTTCCATGTAATTAATATACAACCTACATCCTCGAAAAATCTCCACTTGGGATGAAGCTCATAATGTTTTCCACCAAAAATATTTCCCTACATTAAGGATTACCATGTTAAGAAAATAAATTTATGGGATCAATAAATAAAGTATAGAAACTTCCTATGAGTTATTGGAGATATTCAAGAAACTAAATACATCCTTCCCACACCAACCTTATAAAGTGAAATATTTTATAATATTCTTTTATTAGGTATTGATTGATAATGGCCAGAACATATTGGATGCTTCCTATAGAGGATAACTTATAAATATATTTCCTACTGATGTCAGAGAGCTGATAGAGATAATTTCAAATAACTCCCAATAATTTAATATAAGGACAAAAATAAGAGGGGTATGTGATTTAATTAGTTTTAACAACCCATTTCTTGAAATTAAACTAGATAATATAATATAAATTATGAGGAATCTAGTTTGGAATAATGTTTTGGAGGCCACACTTTCAAAAACCCCTCAAGTCTTCAAGTTATCTCACTCCATGGAATACAACACTGATGGATTACCTCAATTTAAAGAAAATAAATTTTTTTATTCCATGTACCAATGAAATTATAAATAAAACCATTAGTGAATCTAGTATTCATATATTATTCCAATAGTAAGAAGTGATCTCGAAACCAACACTTAAAATAACCACCCTTCTAATATGGTTTGTAGAAAACTTCCAATACACCTCCCTTTCAAATAATAACTTCTTAACCTTCTATTAGGTATCAAATGATTAAAACTCAACAACCCTCTATAGATTACATGTTGTGATAGCTTATTGAGTCACATAATTTTCAAAAAAACATCTATCACCACCCATTGATCACAACTGAAGGAGATACAATAACAATACAACCAGGTTATGTATTCTATAAAAAACATGAAAACAATCAGGTATGTTTTCTACTCATTCAATTCATAAAAATAAGTTAATTTTAGTTAAAATTAATGAGTTTAAGGGATATGGAAAACAAATAATAATTTTCATATCATGTTAAAGATGGAATTGGGAAACAAACTGAACTTGAAGATTATATCCAAGAAAATGATCCTCAAGTAGAATTACTAGTAGATATAACCTAAATATATAAGGAAAAGTTAAAATAAAATATTGAATACATATATAAAAGAAAACCATTATTCCCATGTAGAGTGAAACCACCCAAGAAAACTATTGAAGACACACTACAATAAGAGATCATAGAAATTTTCAAAAAGTTATAAATCAATATCCATTTACTGGAATACATTCAAAAAATCCAAAGTTATAAAAAATTTATCAAATAAATGTACACTAAAAATATTTGATTACAAAGGAATAAAATGGTAAATTAGAGTAAAAATGCGTCTTCCCTTGTTACACCACAAGTTCCAAGGAAATACCAAGACTAAGTTACATTAATTATCCCTTGAACAATAATATAATTCAATTTTCCCAATACATTATATTACATGGGATAATTAATTAATGTAATGAATTATTTTTTTATTTGTACCAACTTATAGATGAATCCAAAACCACCCAAGTGGTTGTGTAACTTACTAACCAAACCACTACCCATCTATTTATAGTTTTAGAGTATCTTCTAAAATGTGTTAATGGGTTTCAATTACTTATTATGTTATATATCCTAAATATAGATGGAGAAAGTATTAAATTTAATTCCTAGGTAATATTTGTTATGAAATTTCATAGGACTTCCAAAATTATAATAAATGTTAATTAAGGTAAACTTTCAATGAATTTTAGAAAACATATAATGAATTTTAATATTATTGATTCAATTAAATACCCCCATGATGGTAAATATATTTCTACCTTGATACATTTTTAATTACCTTTACTTTCAAAATAATAGGTTAAAATGTTGGATGAAATCATTCAATTAGAATAATCTTAAAAAATTCTTGATTTTTTTTATTAATATATTCTCAAAAATTATATCACTCTTGAAACTATTATGTGTGTTGATGAATTTTATCTTGATTATAGTTATTTTGAAAATTTACTCAAAATTTTCACTGATACATATTCTTTAAATGTTCATCCTAACAACATGGATAACACTAAGTTGAAAACATCAATATAAAATACTCTTTAACTAAGATTGAATCTTCTTTCCTCGAAACTAAAATATTCTCACATGAATGAAAATCTAAAAATACCAATGATAATTTCAAATAATAAAAACCCAATCAGGAGAACCAAATACTATAAATTATAAAACAAAAAAATTATTACAATAGGCTTGAAATTTGGAGACATTCTTGGGATTATACCTACCACCTATATAGATATTAGTTTGTTATAAATTGAATCTATTATAGTGAGATAAACGTAATAATGGATCATATCAACAATCATAAATTTTTTAAAATAAGTAAAAGTAATTTTATTAGATTTAAGAAAATAGAAAAAAGAACTTTCAATTCTGATTTTGTAACTAGATTTCTAAAATCAAACAGTTTTTATAGATTTGATGTAGCTTAGGAAACAATCAATGGACAATAAAAAATCTTCTGTAATAAAAAAATGGATGACTTGATTAATAATTTGGAGTGCATCACAAGACTTCAACTAAATTTCACTGAAGAAAAAATAGGTAAGTAATGAAGTCCAATAATTTGATTAAAAATATTATAGAGAAGTCAATACATCCCACCAGGAGGAAATATAATAAGAAGTATGAGGATAAATTATCGGTATAAAAACATCCAATAAAACCTCACTAGGTATTTACCCTAATAGAATCATTTATTGAAGGAACTATTATATTCCTATGGTGTTTCAACACATGGATTAATTGACTATGAAGAAGATTAAAGTAAAATCTATAAAAGGATGGGGAGTAGAGGGAGGTTCAGATAATGGAACATAAGGAACAAAAAAGGGAATCTAATGAAAATCTGGTATTGTATAAGGATATTTCCAAATAAATCCATGAAATTCTCATCTAGAAAATATTCCTTGATATTAGAGATAAAGTGTTGTTATTCTCGTCAAGGATAAAACACATGTCTAGTAAACTTAATTCCATGAGGACTAGATTATACATAGTAATTAATAATTTTACAATTGGTTTAGTTGAGATTATGCAAGAATATTCCAAGAAGGCATTTACAGTGAATGGCTAATAGGTTGTGACATTTCGTGAAGAAATATGGAAAGGACCAATGGAGGATTCCATGTTCCAACCACATGTTATTTAATAAAGTACTGCCTAGTAATCTCTTTCCCTCATGCTGTTCTAAATATTCATTATTTAAATAAATTATCCCTAATAAAAATGTATGGTATAATTAATTATAATTATTTCTATGATATGTTTTTAGGAGATAACAATGTAATCTAGAATTAAAATACCTTTTTCTTTATTTTTTTATTTCTATGAGGATTTTTATTAAAATAGAATAATTCACAGTGTTAAAACATTATTATAATGTCTATATATATAATTTTCTATCTATTTATAAAAAATTATATATTTTCATTAGGATAAGAAAAATTGAAGTGAATATTATCCTACCTAGAAAAAATACTATGATATATATTTGGGGATATTATTGGTTCTGAAATTAAAAGATTTAGATGATTTTGAGTGAAATTACCACTAATTTTATCAAAAATAGAACATTACAAAAAAGGAAAAGAGTCATAAAATGAATATAACATAGTGGAGCTGTATTCATAGCTTTATGGATTTAGAATAATGAAATAAAACATAAGTAATAAGACATCAGTTATTGAGTATCACCTGTGGGAGCTTCCCAAAAAGACCCTCAAGTAAATCATATGAACTCCAGTAAAACAATAATATGGGATATGATCTATAATTATTCTTAATTAAGCATATAAACATGTGTTTATGTGTGTATTTTCCAACAAATAATTGTTATACTGACCTGTGATCCTACTACCAAAGCCTTGATTCAATTTTTTGACAATTAAAATTAGTCTCAGGGGGTACCTTCTATTTGGGATGGATTAGTTTTGGGTTGAGATTCACTCATTCAATAAGATATTTTCAAAAATATTGATGTGAAATTAAATAAGTGATAATTAAAAATGGGTGGATGGGTTTGGGTAATTTTGAAAATTAATAAATAAGGGGAAGTGGATATATCTGAATTGAATTTAGGAAGTATTAAGAAGTGTGAAAATTAACAATGGAAGGGGATATTTGGGGAAAGGGATTTAGGAAGTTCCCACTTATCGAAGCCATGATTTCACTAGAATATATCATATTTACAACCCAAAAATATAACTTGTGTGTGAATTAAATTGAGATAGTGAATTAAATTAATAAATGGGGAATGATAATTCAAATAATTGAGGAATATGTAATTTTATTATTCTTTGTATTCTAAAATTGCATCTAGTAAATTCTATCCCTTCAAATATTTGAATTCAAAGTATTTCTTAAAAGTGAAATAAACTATATTAGGCGGAGTGATGAAATGATATTTTATTAGAAAAATTAATTAACTGTTAAAATCCCCTCTATTCATTTTAAATCATAGATATTTTTTCTATTATTTGAAAAAAAATGTAAATTATGAATTAATTAATAAACATATTTAAACATGATTTATAATAATCAATTAAATTTTTGAATTTAATTGTGAGTCCATGCTTTGAATTGGAAGATGGAATTAAATTATTTTAAGAGTGTAGATTTTGAATTATAACTATTTTTATAATTTGTTGATTTTTTTAAAATGGGTTGAAAATAAATTCATTTTAATATGGAATCTTAATTAGAATTTATTACTACATAATTTAATTTCCATTGAAAAATTTAAAGGATAAACTATAAGGAGTTGAAAATTGGAATAATCCCTCAACTAGATTCATGAAGGAGGTATGGTCAATCCATTGAGAACATGAAGACATCATGGTCTAGTAAGAAAGCTTTCTTGAAAATTATATAAAGTCATATAGAAACTACATGAAGACACTCTAGTTGTAACATAACCAAATCACCCAACCACATGAAGACACTGAATTCAGTCATGAAATCATGTATGAAAATTGTAGCAATTTCTATAGGCTACAAAATAAATAATTTCAATCTACCGTATGAAACAATTCTCAACCAACAATAATTCTTGTAACCTACCATAAGAAGTTTCAATAACATACCACACCTCCTCCTTGAGATTCCAAATGATCATGAGATTCCATACCAAGCTACTGAAAACCTTCACAACATAACCAATTGTGCCTCTCGCAGAAGCTCAGGATCGTGACTATCATCTACCAACCTCAAGGTAGTGAAATTGGACACACCTCTATAAGAAATCAATAATTCTTCTCAAGGATAATATAATAAACCCTCTCAATATTTTTTTCTCTCCTATCTAATTCAACCTACAACATAACCATCATAACTCTATGAAGTACATCTGAGTCTAATGGAGCTGATGAAGATCTAAATTAATGAATCTTTAAAATGATGGGTGATAAAGAAATGGAAACTTGAAAACAAATCTCAAGGGATATAAGGCCAACATGATTCTCATTTATCTCAATCGAAGGAAATTTTTTCACAATATGAGTCCCCAAAAAGATTTAAAATATGAAATGAATCAAGGAAACCCCAAATAAAGTGAGCAATAATGAACTTGTGATGATCGATGATGATGTTGAATATTGAAGGTACATGTCAAGACATGATATAATTAATTCATAGATGACATCAAGTTGATTTGACACCGTCATCTATGAATTTGAATTTATATAATGATGTGGCCAAATATTTATCAACTAATTCAGTTAGTAATAAGTGGATTTGTGTTCACTAGATTAATATAGTTTGTAGCATAATCTCAGGGATGATTATGGGGGAATTATAGCTTTCCAATTATTTGGAATAGTTATTGAATAAGGGTACACATGATTTGTGTGGTAATTTTCCTTAATTAATTTTCAAACTAGAAGAGGATAATAATTTAGTAGATTTTAGATGGGTCAGACGTGGATAATACACGAAGTCCAATAGTTTCTAAAGTAGAATGATTCCATAAGAAACTAAGGATATATAAATGAGTTAAGATCCAATGATGGGGATGGGATCAGGCATGACTGATTTTATGAAATTAAAATTCCATGCCATTGAGAAGACACACTCCACCAAAGCATCACTAATGATTACTACACACCAAGATTGAATATCTACAAATTGATTTTCATGGGGATCGAACTAAAACAAATCAACACATTGATGAATATTGAATTAAGTAGGGGTTAGCCTTGTTGATAATCTAATGTTGTCAAATACTTAAATAATTTTAAATCTATAGGTATTTTATATCAAATGATTTTTATAAACCAAGGGTGATCCATTGTATAAATGAAGAACCCAAGATTTGCTTCTATCCATGGATTTTTTTTCCAGTCCATAAATCCTATTTTTTTCTAAAATAGTTCATACAATTTTTTCCATGAATACATGATCAAATATATTAGTATACACCCAGTTCAATACTTTTCATCTAAAATTAAGGACCCATTAGACCATTACCTATTATGAAACAAACTATTTTCCCTAATCTGGGCCTTCTAGAATTAAATTCTAAGACCATACTAGTAGTACATGTATCTCTCCTCAAGTAAGGATTAGACATCTAATATTCACTATAATCATAACGCATCAATACACATATTCTCAAACTCATTTATAATGATATGTAACATATATTAGAACATGGTAATATTTTAACATGATAGTTTTGGAAATATAAACATTAAAGGCATTTAAATATTTATAAAATGTAAATATATGTCTTCCACACATGTTTTAGAAGCTGTTGAAGTGAAAATAACATCTAATCATTCTGTTATGAGTGGGGAAATATTCACTAAGGATAGTGTCCACTTATGAAATTTATCGATCAATCTGGGTAGTGGTTTACTTCATTCCTTTAGTTCACTTTATTTTAATCCACTGGTGATGGAAAACTAATCCCTTAATGAATTTTATGATTAATTGGTAACTTTATTTTATTTATATCTCGTTAAATTTTGAATTTTTTTAAGTAGTAGTATATTCCCAATGTCTTATGAATTTTAAATTATCATTATATCTTATTCATTTTTCCCACATAGGCTATTTTTCTAGTCTTCATTACCTTTGATAGTGAGTAGTGAGATGCACCATGGGTGATGGGAGATATCTGATCAGTAGTCTAAGATGGGGATTAGGATATAGAGATAAATGCATTCCATTTCCCAAACCAAAATCATTTTATGGGGTTAATCAATTGTAATTTCATCTAATTATAGATATAATATAAGATAAAAGAACAGAATAATGATTTAATAAGAATGGTGAGGGGATATCAAATGATAGTTCGCTAAAATTTAATTAGAGTTTAAATCTAATCCAACAACTTAATTTACTAACTAAACCCATTAAACCAGATAAAAACACACCCAAAAATAGTCTTCTCTAAAGAGAAAACCTAATTCCACTAAAAATTATTTTAATATTGGTATAAATTTTGTATGTTGGAAGCCCTGTAATAGGTTATTCATCGGTGAGCTACTAGGAATCTATACAAGAAATGTGTGTCAAGTGAATTCAATATAGATTCTAGTGAATTATGGCCAATGATTACTCCAAAGCTAAATATTGAAGAGTTAGCACTATAAGTTGTAATACCATAGTAATAACGTAGGAGATAATGTGAAATGTCCTTAGTGTAGGATGAGAGTCTAGACAAGTGGATAAAGTCACAAGAACCCATGTCATTTTAAAACCCATATGATTATTGTAAGATACCTATGTAGACTAATAAATTACAAAGGCTTTTCAATTTAATGAAAATTGACCAGTGATTATAGACCTCACAATTCTATGGGCATACCTTCAATGGGGCACCTAACATCCCCAATTTATTAATATAAAAGTTCCTATAAACATTAACCTTGAAACCCACCTGAATGAGGTTAGTAAATTAATTAAAGAGTTAGAGATTGTTTTATTTATTTCCAGTGATAGGTGATAGAAATGGAAAACCAAGTAAATATCAATTATTTAATCAATAGATGTCCTGATAAAGAATGAGATCATTTTTTCAAACTTAAGGATGAATGGTTTTATATATCTAAATTTATATTCTCCTATTTCATTCTTTTTTCATGCATGAACATTGTTTTCTTTTATACAGGGTTGGTAAAATAAAGGTACACATAAATCCCACATAGTATATTATGGTTGGAACTCAAATAGGTACCACATATTCAATTGCCTATGAAGAACGGAAAGTGTCATCTAATTAAAAGAAGATGTAGGAAGTAGTGGGATTAAACCCATATTCATAATTCATGAACCAGAACCTTATCCACTATATAAGAGGATATATAATCATTTTTTTGAGATTAAATTCTTGTGGAGTGAAAAAATACAAGTGAATCGAATATCGATTATTGAATATGGTTTTATTTTTAAATCGACTTCTATTTCTGGTCATTGTGCATACATGCCGACATTTTAATGTCATGATTCCTCAATCATAATATTTATGCATGAAGAATTATATTATCAATGTGGATCTAAAGGATTTATATTGTTAATAATCAGATAAAATCCTACCTATATTAACATAAATAGAGACAACAATATCATAGGGAACATCGATGATACACACTAAAACTATCCCTTCAAGTGGATGTGTGTAAAAATCATGTACAAATACTTAGTATGACATATTAATTTAATATAACCATAATGAACTTATTTATTCTTTAAAAGGGATAATTTCAATCACTGAGGACACCCCCAGGATGGAAAATAACAACTTAGTTATATTTGACTACTCTACCTTAGTCGATCAGAGAGACATCAACTAGGCATTCATCATGATTAAACCTTCTTCACTTATCTTTTTATTATCTATGAAAACATACTATGTTAAAACCTAAAATTTTATAACTTTTCATGTAGAAAAAATAATTAAATCAACTCAACCCCAGTTAATTTTACAGACCTATCCCCTTCATGTAGAATATTCATCAACTCGGGAACTAATGGGGGAGAAGCTATATGACCTACCCAATATAGGCTATCAGTGTCACTCCAAATGTTTTGACAATCCTATACATTATTATTCAATAAATTGAATATTAACCCACCATATAATGAGATCAATATCTAATGGATGATCCATCTATATAAAGGGATTAAAATTAGAACTGCGGCTCAAAACATTAAGGCGACATCGATGATTGATGTTCCTACTAACACAAACAATGAAGCACATGTAAGAGTATATACTCTTATGTAATTAATAAAAGAAGAGAAACAAATTAGAGGGGATAATTATCAAGTAGAAAATGGTTAATAAAAACAATTCCTTCTTATGACATTGACACTAATAAATTAACCTTTTTCACCTTTAATAAATTTCAACACCATTTCAAAAGAAATGTTTGATGTTTTCTTCCCCATTCACAAACATTCAGAGTGTTAGGAGGATGAAGTTATCTTGGGACCTAAAATCTCAAAGGGTGATGTAAAAATGACCTCAGTGAATGAACTATTTCTTAGGTACATTTATTCTTCTGAAACATTCTCTGAGCAAGACCTAGAGTTCATCAATATATAAAATTCTTCCTAACATTATGTATAGATTTTTATATAGATGATAATTTTAAAAAAATATTTTAGAGGTTCTATGATTTAAGTTGAAAATATTAGTGGAATCATCAATATGTTAATATATGGTAGTTTGGACTACCATGTCGTCCACTCTATCCTAAATTATATCCTTTAATAAAGGGAGCATGAACAATAGTCATGATTGAGGATCCCTATAGTGGAATTAGTAGAGCATTTATCAAGAATCTAGATTACTATACATCAAGATACCATTTAATATGTGTAAATGGATGTATCATAGAAATAAAATGTATTATAAGGGTGGGGCTTGGTGTATTATGTTCTCCATGAACTATCCTAAATTTATCATGAACATTCCACCCTTAAAATGGTTATTAAGCGGCATCAAAACCAGTTGTGGAGGTAAAAAATAATTTAATAGACATTATTGTGAATTTAAAATCATCACAAACTTGTGAAGAGGATGATGTTTCAATCTTATCCAAATTACATAACACCTTTAATGACTCAAAAAAATAAATTACCCATATACAAGAGTCTATTGTGCAATACTTATAATAATATTCTATTTCAAAATTTATTGTGGTTGTTTATGAGAGTCTCGAAGATATTGATTCTCATATTCAACTTTTAGATCAATGAATAAATAAAATTTGTTACAACTTTTTTCTCTCTTGATTATCAATCTATAAAAACCTATGATAATCCCAAAATAATAAAATCAAAACAAATGAATATACTTGAATGCCATCCTAGAATTAGATGAATGATACATAATACATAGACACTTTATTCATAATAAAATTAGATTGTTACCAGACATGTGCATTTAGATATATTTGTTTGTGGTGTAATATTGGGTCATTTTCTATCACTGCTAAGGTTGTTCGACTCATAAGTAAAATGGGGTTATTAATGTACACTTTCTATATAATTTTTTTAAATTTGTTTATCTTGTTAATTTTTTCTAGAATTTATTTTACTAAATGTGTTTAATATGTACTACCTTATTAAATTTTTTAATTATAATATTGATTTATTATGCATGAAACTAAACATTAAAATTAATTTTAATGAATTGTGTAAACATATCATTTAATTTCTAGAGATCTAATGATCTATTGAATTTGGGATCATGAAAACATAACAATTATATTTGGATCACACAATTATTTATGAATATTATTAATTACAATATAGTTAATATATAATCATGTAAAGGTACAATATTTTTATAATGACAAAAAAATAAAGTATAATTTTTTTTAAAACAAATAAACGTATTAATTTTTTTTCTAACAAACTAAAAAAGATAGTTGATAAAACAAACATATTTTAATAATTATTTTCAATATTATAATAATTTGATATTAATTTTAAAAACACACTAAAATAAAAATATATATAATTTTATAAATAAAATATTGATTTTTTACTAAAATCCCATATCCACTCTCAATTTTAGGAAAAAATTTGTGTGTAATAGGTTTTTTCATTGTGGTATGTAATAAGATGCACTATCATGAAATAAGCACAGTTTTGGTGATGAAGTTGATGAGGATGATATCTGTCTCCTTAAATCTTTTTAAATTACCCCATCTTAATTTAAAAATTGAAATATCATCTCAAAATGCTAAAAGGTCCCATAAACTACCATTAGAATATCAACTCATCCCCTATCCCTCAAATAATCACTAACACCTCTTTAGTAAGCCACATTCTAACATACCATACCTATCCCTCACAAAAAACCAAACATGTAATATTTTTTAAAAATATGGTTATCCCATGTACACTATAAACCCACTCATATTCAAAAATAACCCAAATTTAATTCGAATTATGGCTGATAACATATTATATTTCAAAAATTAATGAATGAAAATTCAGATCCAATATGAATTAAACTCTATTTCCCTTTATCTATAAAAATAGTTTTTCCCTAATCCTTTCATTTTTATTAATTACTATTTTTTCTCCCCAAAATAGTCTAAATTCTAGCTTCTATTAGCCTTTCATAAAACCTTGTCCACTACAATTTGAGAATTTGGAGAAAATGAAAGCCTATGAAAATGTATTTAGAATTATTTTGCTCAAAAGACACCAATTTTAGTAAAGATGAAGCAGAATTCATGACCGAATATATTTTCTAATTATGGGTAGAATATCATCAACAGTCTTATTGGAACCCTTTTAAATTTATCGAGGTTGAAGGGGTATAGAATAAAAATGTGTGTTTGAAAAAAAAAATCATAAAAAATGTGTAACATGAGTATTTTTTGGAGGTTACCCATTCCGGTAGTATTATTATTCAAGTATTTCTAACTTTAGAGTAATAATAGGATCTAATTTGACTGCACACATATTAAAATTTATATTTGATGAAACGATGTAACAAGTAATCGAGTGTGTCACGTAAGAAAAACCATATCAAGAAACCAAAAAAAATTAATTATGTTTTAATTAACTTTTAGGTGTAATTTTTTGTTTTCTCGGGATGTAGTAAATGAGGAGGATGATAGTCTAAAAGAGTTAAATAATGGGTTGGAAGATGTGGTATTCAAAGTCCTGACATTGGCTTTGATAAGTATTGATGAATACAATATCAGTGTGAGGTATGTCATCAAGGAAATTTGGGACCACAATGATGGTAGTATGGATAATTAGAAACAGGGAGTTCATTCCATCATTAAGATGTGGAAGGAAATCATGCTTTTGAGGAAAAGTTAAATAATGGTACTTAAGGTTAGTAGTATTAGAGTATTCAAGTATTATATCTATGTTCCAAAAATTAAATATTTCCATGCAAGATGCTTGAAAATATAGACATTTATACATGAAGTGTATTGTATTATTTATCTATGTTACCAAAATAAATCCTTATTTGCACAACCTTATTTGTTAAACATGGTTCCTTTGTAGCATTAACAATGATTATGAGTTATTAATCTATAATAATAATAAAAGAACAATATCAAAAACACATCATTGTTACTCACGTAACAGAGTTTTTATGACCTCCATCAAAAATATAATTCACTATTCATCACAACATACCACCAACCATAATGTAATCCTAGAAAATACTTTTCCATTTAATCGGCATGAATTTATCAATTCATTTATGGTAAAAAATTATGCAATAATAAATATAATATAATAGTTCTAAAAATCACTTAATTTTCTAATATTTTGCACAAGTTTAACATAACAAATTTAATGAATCTTTCATGTGGTATATCATCATCTCACTACTCAATAATATATTTAGCATTTGAAATTATATTCATATTTATATTAAAATTTTGTATGAACAATAAAAAAATAATAAAACGAGTGAAGATATATAGGAACGACCATAAAATTATATCATTTTGTGACATAGGAAAAATGTCCATTCATTCATTCTACTACATCATCTATGAAACACTAATCATCCAATATAAATGAAATGAAAATTTTCACCTCTCATTATGATGATTTTTTCTCAATAGAAACCCATATATCCATGATTCTTCTTATTGCCTTTAACTTCTTCTCAACATCATGTTCATGACATACTATAGAAAAAATATTCAAACAATGATAATCCACACTATATAAAAGGTAACATGAAATAATATAATATAAACATCAAGAAAATAACCATAAGTTGCAATAGTGGATGGAGATGCAGTTCACAGTGGTCTCATATGAACCTGGAATGAGTCTATAGAGTATGGGTGGAATTGTGTGTTGAAATAGTAGGTTCCCTAGACCCAAATATGTTGTACTTTTGATTACTATATCATGTATACAGTTAATTATAAATGATTTCATCTTACTATTATAGTGTAGACATTTTTGCGTCCACTATTGAAATGGTAATGTCCAAAGATTAATTTTTGTGTCGAAAGGTTATAGCAGATACCGAGATATATTGAGAACCTTGAGATACAATGATATTAATCTGAAATATATGTTATATAGTATAGATACATATTATTGATCACACACATTATATTTCTGACTATCATGTGTTGGGGGATCATAATCCTTGAGAATTCTTCTCATGAAGTTATCACTTGGTGATCTGTAGTAGTGAGATCATGAGGACAGACCCACCAATAGGAATACCACATGTTTTTGGTGTCAATAGTTGTTCTTATCTACACACATGTGTATTGTTCTCCTGACATGATATCATTTCCAGTGTGTGCCATTTGATTTTGATCTTTGATGCAAGGAAAAACCCATGGTATTGAAATTTTGGTGATGTAGCTTATGTCAGGTGCGTCGTTAGTGGTGTGGCATTTATTGAATGGTCAAGAATGGATTTTTCACTTCCAAGTTATGGATGTTATATATCTTAGGCATGGTTGATTAGAATGGTGCTACCTTTATATGTCTTCGGACAAAGCAGTAGAAGGGTAAAATCGATTTGGAAAGATCAACAAATATTAAGGCAAGAAAAAGGTGATGACACTATTGTGTGTCCAACTTTATGAGATATTTAATGACAAAGAGATTATAGTACAAAGTCAGTGTTCGTAGGTTGGTTGTCATTACTATGAATATCCTTATCTTTATAGGGGACATGATGGGTTTCTAGACTCTGCAATTTTTAAGAACCCGGACCTTCTTTTTCAGGTATGTTTTCCTTTTCTGGCCGTTTTTGAGAAAAAGAGGAGAATCTGGAAATTTTGTAAGTACACGCCATGTACTTTTCTTCTGCTTGAGGCCATGTGCTGGCCATGTCTGGGCCAGTCACACGGGGTGTAGCGATGAGGTGGAGTCTGATTAATACGGCGTACGGAAAAGGGGACTACACGCTGTGTACTCAAGAAGTACACGCCGTGTACTTTTCTTTTTATTTCATTAATCGGACCGGGTTGTGCCTAATCCCCATTTTCATCTTCTTCTCCGCCTAATTATGACCAGAGCGACCTAGAGATCTGATTCTTCTATGAGCCACCAATCCTTCACCGGTTGTCTGAATCGAACGTCGTCGGGTGCAATAGAATCGCAGCAGTGAGTTCTCAGTTCTTCTTTGGCCATGTTTCCTGATTCCTCCTCTTGTGAGAGTTATATGAGGTTGAAAATTTTAGAAGTTTTTGAAGATTTACTTCGTTCTAGGACGATTCAAAGGCCGGGGGTCAAGAATATCAATCACCAAGGATCTAGGTAGGTGGTTTGTTTCCCTACGTTGAATGCCTTTGAGTTTTTGTGCAAAGAGTTTCGGATACCCATGTATCGTGTATCCCGGGTTAGGTTTGTTTGATCCCTTGGTTAAATTTCCTTATATTGCTTGTTATCTTGAGGTTAATTCATGATAATATGTGCTTGTTTTCATGTTTGAGGATCACCCAGGGGTGTTCTTCCCTGTTTGGCTGTTTATTTCCGTTTGGCACGGGTTGCCTATGAGGCAAACCCTATTGAATTGCTAGTATACTTGCTAACTTGATTGCATGTATTGCCTGTTGTTTATATGCTTGTGGATGCATTTGTAGCTATTATCCAAGTAGTTTTTGAACTTACTTAGGCTGCTAACAGTCGATTACGCACGACTAAACTCCTCAAGGCTGAGTGAACCTGGTGTGGTAGACTAAAGGGGGAATTGATGATTAGGGATTCCCTAGAGAGTCTATTATAATTAGTATCGATCGAAGGACCTATGGGAATGAGACTTTGTGCTTCCTCAGAGTGTCCTTAGTTACGTAGCGAGACTATAGGGGGAATTAGACCTAAGTGCTTCCTCAGAGAGTCTATATCTTTCGTTGCAAGACCACAGGGGAATTGATAGTGAGATCTTCCCAGAGTGTCTGTGCCTTTGTATGTTTACTTGACTAGAGGGGTATTCTAGTAGGAGCCACCCAGAGAGTCAGTGATTTATTTATTGGTTGGTTGTGACGATTCCACCAAGCCAAAGAACAATCTTGGGTTGTAATGCTTGTTGTTTAGGTAGACTGTTGAGTTACCTGTTGTGATTACTTGCTTGCCTTGGGAGTATAGATCTGTTGCTAGGTTCCTTGGTTGATAGCTAAATGATTATACTGAACTAATAAATAAATGTGAATTAAGATTTGTAGGATTTTTTGATTTAGTGTACTTCTGATTATCTACTGCATTTATTTCCTTTACTTTTTCTATATTACTCACTGACAGTAGGGCACGGATCTCGTGGTGATTGCCTACTGGGATTAGTCTCACACCCTATTTGGGTCCTTCTTTTCAGCCCAAATAGGTTATATGGTTGCAGGTGTGGATAAGGATTGTGGCCCTTCTACTTTGGGTACATGATTGTCGGTTGGATCTGGAGAGCATAGGACCGAGCTTAGGCTTGCGATGCTACTAGAGTTGTTGTTTACTTTCGTACTTTGTTTTCAGTTGTATTTAAGCACGTTGTTGTGTTGCTTATTTCCTTAGATACTTGTACCTGCTGCATCATTATCATTGTCATTATATGTTCATTGCTTCCGCTCTTTAGTTTCAATGTTTGTATGTTGTTTACTGCTTCTTCTATTGACTGTTGTTTTCTCACCTTGTATACCTTACCAAATGAGGGCATAGTTTCCCCAATAACTTACCAAGGCCCTTGCTACTAGTCAGCAGCCTCTGGCATTTGGGGAAATGCGCCTGAGGTCATATGGAGAACCGGGTATGGGGCAACAGTGGAAGGGATCCGGATTCAGGTCGTTACAAAGTGGTATCAAAGGAGTTCTTTCCTTTTTCTATTGACTTACTATTTAGCGGCATTAGACAGGGATAGGACGGAATAGGTAAATGGTAAATAGCTATGCCGGGGTGTTCTAGAACCTATGTACAGGGAAAAATCCAAATTACCTTGAATATTGCAAATTTTGAGTTTTTCGAATGTTATAGTTTAATTGATTTCACCGTTGGGTGATGCACTTGTTTTGTGCTGTTACTGTTTATATGATTGTGTTTCTATTTTGTTGCAACCCGATGAGATGAGGGTATGTCATCTCATGCATCATATAGGCACATTTTAGAAGATCACATGCCATGAATTTTTCCATTCCATCTAGGTTTCATTAGAGATTGCATGCTGTCGTGATAGGATTTGTGATAAGCAATGCATGCTGTTGTGATAGCTGCTGTGATAGAATACCTTCTATGTTGATAGGGTATCATTGTTTGGAGCATTCTTATCACGGACGCCAAACTTTGATCTTAGAGGTGTTATGGGCCCTCAAGGATCGGAATTTGGTGGGTCGTGAGTTCTTATACTATAGCTTGTTTTATGCATCGTTATGATGCCAAGTTTTGATTCGTGGGGAGTATGAGCCCTCACAGATCGGAATTTGGCACCTTAACCATTGTTTTTCTGCGTTTTCTGGGCTCCGGTATAGTTCTGAGGCTACTGTCCTGAAAAACCCAGAATACACGGCGTGTACTTTATAGATACACGCCGTGTAGTTTTTGGCTGTGTCACTGACCGTGTGGACAGGGACACGGAGCTGTAAATGGTTTTCAGGAACACGTTGTGTACGGTAGGTACATGCCGTGTAGAGGTTAACTAGGATCCCAGCCGTGCAACTAACAACATGGTCCAGTTAATGCATGTTTAGTACATGACATGTTCAGTATACACACGCCATGTATCTTTTCCCAGGTGCCCAGTCGTGTCTTGAAAAACACGGGTCGGTGTTATCTTCTCTTATACATGCCGTGTTTGCTTGGAACACGCCATGTAAGGATCAGCCGAGTACCCGGCCGTGTCACGAACAACACGGGCTGAGGTTTCCCTTCAAGTACACGCCGTGTCTCTTAGGAACACGTCGTGTAGTTTCGACCGTGTGTCAGGCCGTGTCGCTAACAACACAGGCCAGGTAAGGCGTGTCCAGCACACGCCGTGTCTGCCTCAAATCACGTTGTGTAGTCTTCGGCTGGGACAGTCCGTGTGACTTAGTCGTGTAGGAGTAACCGGTCAGGTAAAAAGGGATAAGTACACACCGTGTAGTTTAAGAACACGTCATGTAGTTGGGTAGTTTACACAGACATGTATGGCCAATGTTCACACCCTGGGTAAACTTTTAAGAAACACGTCTTGTAGTGGTACTACACGCCATGTAGTCATGTTTTTCCCAGATTTAAAGGTTTTTCTTTTCCCTCCTATTCTGTTTTACTCTCCTTTGTTGCAAATGTGTTCGTATTTAATGAAGGTGTGTTTTGGTCTTTCAGATCTATGGCACAGAGACGTCCTCCTGTTGCACGCCAGGAACCAGGCAGTGATCGTACGCCTGATACGACCAATCAGGGACTGCTAGTAGTTCCACCCATTGTTCCAGACATGGAACCTGCAGTGATTCTAGACACTGGTGTCGACACTCAGTTCAGAGAGGGTTTCATGAGATTCATGCAGACCTTCCAGGGAGTTCGGCATCCTGCCCCGACTATGGCAGAGCTGACGTGGGTCTTCCAGCAGCAGCATCCTCCCACTTTCACAGGGGATGGAGGACCTCAGGCTGCAGAGTCATGGCTGGAAGCCATGTTTTCCATCTTCAAGCATCTGTAGAAGCCTCCAGAGAGGAGGGTGAAGCTCGCGATGTATATTCTACGAGATTCTTCCAAGAGATGGTGGGAAGTAGTCTCTCAGACGGGGCGCCAACAGGCTATGGATTGGGATGAGTTCCAGTGTACGTTTTACGAATACTTCTATCCAGTGACGCTGAGGGCTGACAGAGCCAGGGAGTTCATGAGCATGCAGTAGGGTACTCTCTCAGTTATGGATTATTCCTCCCACTTCACTAAGTTACAGCGATTCACTCCCATCCTGGGGAATGACGAGTTGTTTCTAGCGAGGAAGTTTGAGGAAGGCCTCAGACCGGAGATCAGATCGCAGGTGAATGTCTTTTAGTTGACTTATATTACTCTGATAGTGAACCAGCCACTCATCACGGAGAGGAACCTGAGGGAGACTGGAGTTTTGGACCAGGGTGGTACAGCATCCAAGGCTGATTCCCTCCAGACAGATAGCAGGAAACGCCACCGAGAGTCTACCAGAGGCGACCTGAGGAAGCAAGGTATTCCTTATGGTAGACGAGATTCCCCTTCTGGAACCCAAGTGGTATGTTATCAGTGTGGGAGGAGTAGGAATAAGAAGCCCCAGTGCCCGAGGGACCCAGTGGAGTGTTGATCCTACGGCAAGATGGGTCACCTGCAGTGTTTCTGCAAGGTTCCCCCTTCCAGCAGCTAGTGAAGGAGGATCAGTTTCGACCCCGCGTATAGGAGCAGGATCACCAACTCCATAGTAGACTGGGGGTTGGAGTTCTTCCAGACGTTCAGGTCAGGGTAGAGGCCGTGGATGCAGTGGTCAGGCTCAGGGAGGAGCATCTCAGGGTTTTCAGGCTGCTACACAGGGCCGCGGTACAGGACAAACTTTTTCTGTAGAGCATATTCATCAAGAGCAGGATCCCGGACCCTCTACAGTTAGAGGTACGATCTTAGTAGCCTCAGTTTTATCTTCATCACTTTTTGATACTGGTGCTTCACATAGATTTATCTCTATTTCTATCGTGGAAAACCTTGAGCTCTGTGTCTTTTCGTCTGCTGACATGTTGACTCTCGACACGCCCTTGGGAACGAGGACATCTAGTGTACGTCAGTCAAAGGGGTTCCCCCTCGAGGTTGCAGGGTATCGTTTCATATGGTACCTCTATGTCCTGGAGATGACGGGCTATGATTTCATTCTTGGTATGGACTGGTTGGTTCCCTTTCAGGCAGTCGTCGATTGCTATCGTCGTAGGGTGAGTTTCGCATCACCAGAGGATGAATCTTTCCTTCATAAAGGCGAGTGGGATGTTTAGGCGAGTCGAGCCAGACTCGAGCATCATGGGCTAGGAGGATTTATGGACCAGATTGCTAGTATTTATCTGGATGACCAGGGGACTTCTCAGTTATAATTTCCTCCATTGTTTGATCGCTTTCCAGATGTCTTTCCAGAAGAATTTTCAGGTTTGCCTCCAAAGCGTGAGGTAGACTTCTCGATTGAGCTCGTGCCAGGAGCAGCACTGGTGTCTATTCCTCCTTATAGGATGGCTACACATGAGTTGCAGGAGTTCAAGAAGTAGTTGGAGGAGTTACAGGCAAAGGTTTTCATCCAACCTAGTACTTCTCCTTGGGGTTCGTCTGTCCTATTCGCGAAGAAGGAAGACGGTACCCTTAGGCTTTGCGTGGATTATCGGAAGTTGAACCAGTTGACGGTCAAGAACCGATATCCCTTGCCGAGGATTGATGATCTCTTCGATCAACTTCGAGGATCTTGGGTGTTCTCAAAGATCGATTTGAGGTCCGGTTATCATCAGCTGCGTGTTAGACCTTCAGATATACCTCTGACAGCCTTCAGGAGCAGGTATGGCCTCTACGAGTATACGGTTATGTCGTTTGATCTTACGAACATGCCAGTAGTTTTCATGGAACTGATGAACTGAGTGTTCCATCCTTACTTGGATTCCTTCGTCGTGGTCTTCGTGGACGATATCTTGGTGTACTCTCACACTCGACACGACCATGCAACCCATCTTGAGATCGTTTTGAGTACACTGAGGGAGCATCGGCTTTATGCCAAACTCTCAAAGTGCCACTTTTGGATGGACGAGATTCACTTCCTGGGTCATGTCATCTCAGAGATAGGAGTATCAGTAGACCGAGAGAAGGTGAGAGCAGTAGTTACCTGGGAGAAGCTGAAGAACGTCTTTGAGGTACGGAGCTTCTTGGGGCTAGCTAGTTACTACAGGCAGTTTATACAGGACTTCTCACGCCTAGAAGCACCGCTGACAGGATTGACTAAGAAGGGGGTGAAGTTTGTTTGGTCAGAAGCCTGTGACTCAGCCTTCTTGGAGCTGAAGGGGAGATTGACTTCAGCACCGATCCTAGTTTTTCCGGAGCCGGGCAAGAGCTATACAGTTTTCTGGGATGCATCTAGCATCAGACTTGGAGCAGTGCTTATGCAGGAGGATCGATTAGTTGCGTATGGATCTTGACAGCTGAGGCCCCATGAGAGGAATTATCCTATGCACGACCTGGAGTTGGCCGCGGTCGTTCATGCTTTATGCTGTTGTAGACATTACCTTCTGGGAGAACATTTTGTGGTATACACTGACCACAAGAGTCTCAAGTACATCTTCACACAGCGTGACCTGAATTTGAGACAGCGGAGGTGGGTTGAGTATCTCCAGTCCTTCGATTTCGAGCTTGCCTATACGCCTAGGAAAGGCAACGCAGTGGCTGATGCACTGAGAAGGAGAACTCAGATACAGGCAGTTCAGGAGGCCAGCGGTGAGTGGCAACTGATGGCTCTGTTCTTGAAGATGCATTTGGAGGTGCACGACAGGCAGGGGCAGACTTTCTTATCTTCTATGGTTGTTACCTCTGCACTTCTGGACTGAGTTCGAATGAGGCAGCTGGCAGATTCAGAGGGGCTAGTCCTACGGGAAAGCATGTCAGGAGCGGACCCTCTTCCCAGGTGGACTGTTGGCAAGGATGAGATCTTACGTTTCCAGGGACGCATATGGGTGCCAGTAGATATACGCGAGGAGTTTATGCGACACTTCCATTCCTCAGTTTGTGCAGTTCATCCTAGCGTCACCAAGATGTACCGTGATTTACACCGCGTGTACTAGTGGCCAGGTATGAAGAGAGATGTGGCTGGTTTTGTTATGAGATGTTCCACCTGTCAGCAGATAAAGGTGGAGAACCAGCGGCCAGCTGGGCTTTTACAGCAGCTACCCATTCCAGAGTGGAAGTGGAACGATGTCACGATGGACTTCATGACAGGGTTACCGAGATCGTCGAGGGGAAACAATGCAGTGTGGGTTGTCATTGACAGGCTTACGAAGGTTGCTCACTTCTTGCCGATAAAGGAGACTTTCAGTGTTGATGAGCTTGGATAGTTGTACGTTCATGAGATTGTGCGCTTCCATGGGGTTCCGAGTACTATCGTTTCAGATAGGGACGCTCGCTTTACTTCGCATTTCTGGCAGGGGCTACAGAAAACTTTGGGTACACAGGTGCTTCTGAGTACAGCTTATCATCCTCAGACAGATGGTCAGTCAGAGCGCACGATCCAGGTGCTTGAGGATATGCTCTGAGCTTTCATTCTAGACTTCAGTGGTTCTTGGGAAAAGCATATACCTCTCATGGAGTTTGCCTATAACAATAGTTTCCAGGCAACTATTCAGATGGCACCTTACGAGGCTTTGTACGGTAGGCCATGTCGATCACCTTTGTGTAGGCTAGAGGCAGGAGAGGCAGCTTTGCTGGGACCTCATCTCGTCCAGGAGACCTCAGAGTAGATAAAGTTGATTCGAAAGAGGATGGCTACTGCACAGTCTCGTCAGAAATCTTATGCTGATCAGCGGAGGCGACCTCTACAGTTCGGGGTCGGAGACCAGGTTTTTCTACGTGTTACCCCAAGGTTGGGACACAAGAGGATCAGGAGACAGGGTAAGCTTTCACCGAGATACGTCGGGTCATTCAAGGTTATGGAGAGAGTCAGGATGGTTACTTATAGGTTGCAGTTACCTCAGAGATATCAGGCTATGCACGACGTCTTCCATGTTTCTCAGCTTCGTCACTATTCCTCAGACCCGTCTTATGTTTTTCGACCCGAGGAGGTTGAGCTGGAGCAGGATGCATCGTTCAAGGAGCATCCTATCAGGATTGTTGAGCATAGCGCAAAGGTACTTCGTGGTCGGTCTGTTCCTCTAGTACGGGTGCTTTGGAAGCACGGCCGTGTGCAGGACGAGACTTGGGAGAGGGAGGCCGATATGCGATCACAGTGGCCAGAGTTGTTTGAGGTTTCTTCTTCTCCACCTTTCTAAGGAAATTCGAGGACGAATTTCTTTAAGGAGGGAAGTTTGTAAGAACCCGGACCTTCTTTTTCAGGTATGTTTTTTTTTCTGGCCGTTTTTGAGAAAAAGAGGAGAATCTGGGAATTTTTTAAGTACACGCCGTGTACTTTTCTTCCGCTTGAAGCCATGTGCTGGCCGTGTCCAGGCCAGTCACACGGGGTGTAGCGATGAGGTGGAGTCCGATTAATACGGCGTACGGAAAAGGGGACTACACGCCGTGTACTCAAGAAGTGCACGCCGTGTACTTTTCTTTTTATTTCATTAATCGGACCGGGGTCGCGCCTAATCCCCGTTTTCATCTTCTTGTCCGCCTACTTACAACCAGAGCGACCTAGAGGGCCGATTCTTCTTCGAGCCACCGATCCTTCACCGGTTGTCCGAATCGAATGTTGTCGGGGGCAATAGAATCACAGCGGTGAGTTCTCGGTTCTTCTTTGGCCATGTTTCCTGATTCCTCCTCTTATGAGAGTTATCTGAGGTTGAACGTTTTAGAAGTTTTTGCAGATTTACTTCGTTCTAGGCCGATTCACAGGCCGAGGGTCAAGAATATCGATCACCAAGGATCGAGGTAGGTGGTTTGTTGCCCTACATTGAATGCCTTTGAGTTTTTGTGCAAAGAGTGTCGGATACCCATGTATCGGGTATCCCGGGTTAGGTTTGTTTGATCCCTTGGTTAAATTGCCTTAGATTGCTTGTTAGATGGAGGTTAATTCATGATAATATGTGCTTGTTTGCATGTTTGAGGATCACCCAGGGGTGTTCTTCCCTATTTGGTTGTATATTTCCATTTGGCACGGGTTGCCTACGAGGCAAACCCTATTGAATTGCTAGTATGCTTGTTGACTTGATTGCATGTATTGTCTGCTATTTATATGCTTGTGGATGCATTTGTAGCTATTAGCCAAGTAGTTGCTGAACTTACTTAGGCTGCTAACAGTCGATTACGCACGACTAAACTGCTCAGGGCTGAGTGAACCTGGTATGGTAGACTAAAGGGGGAATTGACGATTAGGGCTTCCCTAGAGAGTCTGTTATAATTAGTATCGATCGCAGGACCTATGGGAATGGGACTTTGTGCTTCCTTAGAGTGTCCTTAGTTACGTAGCGAGACTATAGGGGGAATTCGACGTAAGTTCTTCCTCAGAGAGTCTATATCTTTCGTTGCAAGACCACAGGGAAATTGACGGTGAGAGCTTCTCAGAGTGTGTGTGCCTTTGTATGTTTACTTGACTAGAGGGGTTTGCTTGTAGGAGCCACCCAGAGAGTCAGTGCTTTATTTATTGGTTGGTTGTGACGAGTCCACCAAGCCAAAGAACAAGCTTGGGTTGTACTGCTTGTTGTTTAGGTAGACTGCTGAGTTACCTGTTGTGATTACTTGCTTGACTTGGGAGTATAGAGTTGTTGCTAGGTTCCTTGGTTGATAGCTAAATGATTGTACTAAACTAATAAATAAATGTGAATAAAGTTTTGTAGGATTGTTTGCTTTAGTGTACTTCTGCTTCTCTGCTGCATTTATTTCCTTTACTTTTGCTATATTACTCACTGACAGTAGGGCACAGATCTCGTGGTGATTGCCTACTGGGATTAGTCTCACACCCTGTTTGGGTCCTGCTTTTCGGCCCAAACAGGTTATATGGTTGCAAGTGTGGATAGGGATTGTGGTCCTTCTACTTCGGGTACATGATTGCTGGTTAGAGCTGGAGAGCATAGGACCGAGCTTAGGCTTGCGATGCTGCTGGAGTTGCAGTTTACTTTCGTACTTTGTTTTCAGTTGTATTTCAGCATGTTGTTGTGTTGCTGCTTTCCTTAGATACTTGTACCTGCTGTATCATTACCATTATCATTATATGTTTATTGCTTTCGTTGTTTAGTTTCAATGTTTGTATGTTGTTTACTGCTTTCGTTATTGACTGTTGTTTTCTCGCCTTGTATACCTTACCAAATGAGGGCATAGTTTTCCCAATAATTTACCAAGGCTCTCGCTGCTAGTCGGCGGCCTCTGGCGTTAGGGGAAATGCGTCTGAGGTCATGTGGCGAACTGGGTACGGGGCACCAGTGGAAGGGCTCCGGATTCGGGTCGTTACACTATTGGTCTATGTATTTTATTCACTTCTATCGAGATAAGGGCCTAGAGGGTCACACAAAATAGCGTATTCAAGAATCTGCCCTATTCTTTTAAATATGTATATTGGATAAGGAGGGCCCCAACACATGGTCTGAGTGTTGTCATAGGTATTGATCACTAAAAAATTAAATAAATTCATTATTATTCATGTTATGAATAATTGGGATGAATTTATTTAATGTATTTACAAGTAAAGTAAATATGAGAAAATATTAATCAAATGAATATTATTTTAATATTCAAGATTCGTTTAATATTATGCGGGATAGAGAATCGAGTTAAATGACTCTGTTTTTATCACTTCATATATTATATATATTACAGGTATCTGATAAAATAATAAATAATATTGATGCAGATTAGTTCATCAAAATTATTTATTTAGTGGACGTTGAAATAAATGGGGGTCGGGGAACCCAACTAGGTATTTTAAAACTCCACTATAAGTAGAGGTGAGACTCTCTTTCAATGAAACTATTCATTCATTTATGGAATGAAAATCTGGAACATCTCTCTCTTCCCTTTCTCTAGTGAGAGAGAAACTCTCAATCCTAGAGCTCAGATCAAGATAGCCTTCAAGCATCAAATACATCTCGATGCGGTAATCATTGAGATGTCAAAGGTGTTGTCAGATCTTTGCACTAGCACCCGAAATTTGAGGATTGATGCTCCCACGAGTTTTTTAAGCATTTGTGGGCAGTCTAGATGGTTCTTGGTATGGATCCTTCAAGCAACGATCACCATCGACTAGTTGCAATCGACCGCAACTTCATATTTGAAACAGATATGTTTTCAGTTTATTTTTGTGCTTTTAATTATTTACGCGCGATCATCTGACCTTACAGGGGCTCATATTGTCGGTGATGACAAGTTTCGTCACCCCGTCGATTAAAATTTGAAAATCCTCGGACCACCGGCTTCTACTGCAGGCCATGAAACCGTTCAGTGGTATCAGAGTGATCGCCTAAATTTTCTGAGCGTAGAAAATTAATTTAAATTTAAATTATGTAGAGGGTTTGAAATAGGACTCAACGATTCAAACCATGTGTCGATCTCATTCGAACAGCCAAGCTATGGGCATTTTAAATTTTTGGATTAGCTCGAATTTTCAGTTTCATTTCAGGTATTAATTTTTAATTCATACCGAAGGACCGATCAAGTTTAGATCTTTCATCCTATATGATTACAATTATATGAAAATTTATAAATTTTATAGCTTAATAATTTGCATAATAATTTTATTTTTATAATAATATTTATTTTATTATTTTTATGATAATATAATAATAAATTATTATTATTATGATAATATAATAATAAATTATTATTATTATATTTTAAAAGCTGTGTAGCTGTTAGAAAATTTCTGTGCGGAAAAACACACAAAAGAAAGAAATGGAGGGGAGACGTGACATAAAAACACAAAAAACAAAAAGTGGGGATACTTAAATTAAATGAAAAAAGGGAAAGACCTAAATTAAAAATAAATAAAGGGAAAATGGGGCCGCGTGGCCCCACTTGTGTCATCTCCGACCTCCCAATGGCGCCGACGCCATCCCCCCGGTCTAATCCACAGGCGCCCCGGCCTGGTCGCGGCATCGCCCCGCCGTCATCACCACCCATCTCCCACCTCATGTAGTTGCTGCTGCCGCTCAGTCCTGCAATCCCGCCTCAGCTCCTCGGCCCGCACGACCCACCTCCCGGCCGCCGCTCCCCCTCTCCCTCCACTCGCGTCGTCCCGCCCTCGGCCAGATCGAGGCCGCCGCCCACGTAGCTGGGTGGGTGTTGGGCGGTGCGTAGTTTAACTGGTTGCGGCGCCACCCAGTCGTCCCAGTCCAATCGCTGCCCAGACCTAGCAACGGCGTCCTTTCGGACCGGCTCGAAGCCGCAGCACCTACGAGCAGTAACCCGGCTCCAGCTCAGCAGGATTCTGTCTACAGCAGAGGTACCTATTTTTTCCTACACATTTTAACACCCAAAAATTGGCTCCAAAACAGTATCCACAGATATTTTCCAACCCGAAACGGATTTGGACGGATTGGTCTGACACAGTATGGCCCTTGCATGGGCTGGCGTTGCCCCACGCGGGTTTGGGCTGATCCACATAGGCCCGACATTCATGTTTCGGAGATCGGCCAATTTAAATTAATAAAAAATTATTAATTTATTTAATTTAATTTTAGTATATAAATTTAATTAATTAAAAATAATTTTGGTTAATAATTTTAATACCAGAGATATAAATTAATTTAATTTTTCAATTAAATTAATTAATTAATTTTGGCATAAAAATTAAATTAATTAGCATACAGATAATTATTTAAATTATTTAAATTATTTAAATCATTTAATTTAATTAAATAACTCTCATATTTATTTAATGCAATTTAATTTAATCGCGTATTATTTTACCCAATTACTAGTCTTGAGCACCGACTCGTGTATATTTGCAATTATTTAATTAATTTTGTTTACTGCGTGCGATGTCTGAAATTAATTAAATAAATGGTCTGCACATCGACTTTCTTAAGGATTAAAATGTATAAGGATATGTGTCTCCAATTTTCATGATGTACATTTATACCCCTAGTTCCCCTCGCATGCGCATGAGTATCTTGGTACTTCAAACGAATATGGTGTACTAGTTGGACCCCGTCATGATGAGGCCTCACTCCAAGACGTGCCATGTACCCCGCCAAGACGAGGCGGTACTCCAAGACATGACGTAGACCCTACCAAGACAAGGCGATACTATAGATGCGAATAAGATATACAGTACGGGGTGAGCATCATCAAGAGTCATGCTTCGACTCACGTATGATGCCTATGTCATTTAGATGCTCAAGACTAGTCGGGTATTAGTTTACCTTTATGAATTTATTTATTGTTTTATGCATTTTAAAACAGCTGGAAAATACATAAAATAATAAATAATAAAATGGATAAATAAGCGATGTATTATTTTCTATTAATGTTCAGTTGTTAGCACAACAACATAGGTGGACAAGTTTAATAGAAATGGATTACATTCGTCGAGAGAAAAAATAAAATAAAACCCTCAATGAAATATTATATCACACTAGCCTTCCATCATTCATGTTTTAACAAAACCGGGTGTTTGAGGAGCTAGTCAGGCCATATGTGAGGGTTTCTCTTATTAACAAGGAGTTCTTATAAGATTTTTGGTTCAAATTAATTAAAGTGTTAATGAGGATTATCCATAGCTAACTTTCTATCATTTTATAGGCGAGCATTGAGTAAATCAAGAAATGATATTAGAAGATGAGACTTCACTCAATAGATCAGGGAACCGCGAGTTAATGCGGTTGGCCAGCCAAACATCTACCTTGAACCCTCCAAGTAGTGGTGTAGCCATAGCTTATAGACTACGAGGGGAGGTACAAAAATCCTTTCCACTAGAATACTCAAACCATAGAGTATTTAGATTCTAGTATAGAGGGTTCCTAGAATTCGATAAAAATAGTGAGAGACATTTAAGGATTAAATAATCAGCTATGTTTAAACATATAATCACATAAAAGTACTAATTTTCTAATGTTTATATTTGTAGAAAAATGGAAAGTAATACCACAAGTAAAAGAAGTTAATATTGGACAATGTTAATGTCCAAACTAGCACAAATTTTCAAGTGTAGTAGAGGCGCTAGCACAAAATATCACTATATCGAAAATTAAAGGTACTAGTGTCCCTGACCCTGTTAATCCACCTCAGGATGTCTGGGTGTAAAAATATTAAAGGAGACTCCTAAATTGAGAATATTATGGTTCTTTCATAATGCTATCATCAGTTTATGGTGTTGGTTGCAATTGCGACATCACGACATGGATGGTGTATATGTAGTATCATATCTAATAAATTTCCAAGGAGAAAGCTAAGTAAGATTTGAATGTGATGATTGCACTCGGTTCGTGTAAACATGAAAGAATGATTACGATCTTTCATGACATCTCATTCTTACACCGTATTACACTAGTTTCATTTAAGTGTACAAATTAACAGAATAGAGTAGATGCTTCCTTACCTTTAAGGTAACATTCACCAAGTAATAAGAATAATAAAGAAAGTACCATCTTTTGTTCTTATAATGAATAAATTGAATGACAAGGCAAAAATGTATATGAAAAGTTACGCCAAATGAACCATTGTAATGTCCTTCAATGAAAAGAGGTTGGTTATATAATAGGGGTTTATTTTCATGACATATTAGAAATAAATTTATGGAAGTTTATAATGCAATGAACTGAATTGAATAAGCAAGAACCTGCTTCTTCTTCAATTTATATTCATCAAATAAATTAATGTTTCTAACATACATATTGGGGTTTTAATACAATATTCCAATAAAATATGTGTATTTATATACAGTAACCATGAAAGTATATGAACATTACTAAAAGTAAGGCATCTTCTTCAAGTAGTCGAGAGTGGGTGATTCCTATGTCTATAGTGAGAAACAACGAAATCTATTTGCCAAGTGAATGATTCTATTTGAAAAAGTTGTTGAGTATAACCAAAAAATTTATATCACATTCACTTTTGATCATAATGAGACATTATTACATGTTCAGGAGTGAATGTTGTTGGTTGTGTAACATACTCAACAAATAGTTCAAACATACTAGAATCAAAAGCAATACATGATGAATATAGAATGTAAGACATACCCAATTCTAGAAATACTATTCTTTTTCAAGTAAAACTAAAAGTGGATGTCAATAATATATCATGTATGGTATTTAGGCTCAACACATCTAAACAAATTTGGTATTAGTGAAATATTTAGTTTAGACAAAGAAACCATTAGAAATATAGTTATTTCACAATACTTGTGGTATTAGTTCAACAAAAGAGTTTGAACTATTCCAAAGGATTGCTGGAGGTAAAAATACTTCAGAAGATTCCTTTAAGAAATTAAGGAATGGTAAAGCAATGTGATGAATTTTCATGGTTAGAAGATATGAGTTGCTTCGGTTTGACATGCCAATAAATATCATGACCAAACATTCATTGGTCATGATAATGTAGTGTGGAGTAAATTTCTAAACGCACATTACAATATCTACATCACGGTATTGATGTTCATAACTAGGATCGATCATAAAGTCTTACATGTCAGCATAGGTGAACAAAATGTAGTGTGGATTAAATCCTAAACGCACATTTTATACATCAAAATAGAGATGTATGTAGTATCAATGATACCACCTAAAGTGACTGCCATCATATTTCAAGACTTGCTTTGCAAATAACAATAAAATCCCATAACTAATATTCCAACTAAAATGAAAAATGGATATTGTACAAGTAATAGTGTGGTGGAAATCCATTATGTCATAGGACATGTTTTATAAATTCGATGTGTTTGTTAGGATTCAAACAAACATGCATCAAGTTAAACATGTTTTGCATCGAAGGTAATTATCCTAATAGTTTCTTAGGATATTGCATAAATCCCTACAATAGAAAAGATGCAGTCTTGTATTAGACTAACTTTCTATATAAGTGTCCATATCTCTATTAGAGATAGTGGAAGCTGTATTGAATTGGATTTAGTCAATACTCGAAATGCATAAGTAGTTGACATTGGAAAAAGTTTCACAAGTTCATGTAGAAGAGGCATGTTACAGTGACACATACTACGTAGAAAGGGTGAAACCATGGTGATGGATTTATATTCACCATAGATGATGATAAATTATTCATTAAGAATAATAAATCCTATAAGTATGAAGTATATATAAATTAGCTAAGATTGGAATGACAATTAAAAACTCAATAATGGATTACATGTATCAAAATGAAAAGGGTCCTATAAATTGAATACTGCGTTGGGTATTCAAGTGAGTTGATACATGGATGGAATAAGCGTGGTACCAATAAGTCTAGATTGGTAATACCAAGTTGATATGCCTCAATCCATTATAATTTTACTTGTCATAGCTATCTTCTAAGATAATTAAATTGGGCATTGGATGTGAAAATCAACTTTCATGGAAGGCGTCCATACAAAGCATCCAAAACTGGATAATGACACCATTGGACGCTAATAAGGGATGGAAATTACTAAAATCCAGTTCATGATTCAAGTAACCAACAGGATCTTAGAGCATTCATTTTGAATTAATCTTTTCCTTGTGTCTTCCAGAGGATAATGGGACCGCTAATGTTTTCCTAAAAAAATATGTTTGGAAACATATAGAAAAAATATCTTGGTATTACAGTTAGAAAAGACCAGGTTAAAAGTAATTCTCTAGTGATTGAATTAAAGTAGCAACATAAGTTATTGGTAACTGTATCTATCGAAATAGATCTAATGTTTTCTTGAACCTAGTCAACAATAAAAATAAGTGACATTGTATCGAAAAATAGTTAGAACAATTAATGTTTATAATAGTTGTCAATGTCACATGGCTTAATCTCTCCAGGATGACATGTCTCGAACATGGTAAGAGATTAAAGTTGTGAGTTGAGTTCCATACAATTCTACGATGGATCAATCACATATTCCATAATATGTACAAGAATTGATACTACTAGGATATACATTTTTGTAGGCATATATCAATTGTTTCCCAGATCAATGCAAGTAAAGCATTCAGAACTATCTTCTTGTACATCAACAAGTACAACTGACATATTCCTGGTAAGTGGAGAAGAATGAATGCTAGTTTTGGCATAACACAAACTAGTAATAATTAGATCAATTTGATCTATTATTGAAGTTAGAAAAAAGGATGAGAAAGCCAAGATCATAAAATCCAATGGTAGCCATATCTATAAATATCAAGTATGTTGCAGCTTTTAAGGAAGCTAAGAAGCAGTTATCAATCGCAATGATTTTTTCCAGTTCTTGGAATCACACCTAGTGAGAAAGGTATTATCATAATATAAATTATGATATTCTCACTATCCAAGATGTCGTGTTATGAAAATGTAAAAAAGGTATATACTTAGGGATACCATCTCTTGATAATTTGTACTCAAGGAGATGAGGTTGCATAGAGTAGATATGACATGCGGTGAAAATGTGGTATACCCAACAGTTAAATCCATTACTCAACAGAAGCATGATCTTTATCATGTGAGTAGCTAACATGTTTTGTTAGCAAGTTGGCTCCAATGAAAGTGGGAGAGTTGAAATAGTGGGTACCCTAGACCATACTATGTCATACATTTGATAACCATACCATGTATACAATTAATTATACATGATGTCATCTTACCATTATAGTGTTGAATTTTCTGCATCCACTATTGAAATGGTAATGTCCAAAGATTAATAGTCATCTCAAAAGGTTATATCAGATCCTAGGCTATAATGAGAACCTCAAGATACAATGACATTAATCTTCAATATATGTTTTATAGTCTAGATACATCTTACTGATTGGACACAGTAGATGATTGTCTATTAGGTGCTAGGGGATCATAAGCATTGATAATTCTTCTCTTAAAGTTAGCACTTGGTGATCTCTAGTAGTGATATCATGAAGACAAACCTGCCAATAAGAACACCACATGTTTTGGGTGTCATTGGTTATTCCTATCAATGAACATGTGTATTGAAATCCTGACATGAGACCATTACTATTGTGTACCATTTTATAGTGAACTTTGATGCAAGGAAAAAACAATGGTATTAAATATTTTGTGAGGTAGCTTGTGGACAGTGAGTCATTGGTGGTATGAAATTGGTTGAATGATCAAGATGGTATTTGTCACTTCCAAGTTATGGAAGTTATATATCTCAGGTCAGGTTGATCTGGATGGTGCTACCATTATAAGTCATTGGCCAAAGTAGTAGAAAGGTTAAATCCATTTTGAGAGATCAAAAAATAATAAAGAAAGAAAATGGTGATGACACTAGTGTACATCCTCCTTAATGACATATTTAATGAAAAATAGATTATATTACACAGTTAGTGTTTGTCGGTTGGTTATCTTTTCAATGGAAATCCTTATCTTTTTAGAGGCCATGATGGGTTGCTAGACTCTGCTCTTGGTCTGTGGATTTTATTCACTGCTATCGAGATAAGGGCCTAGAGGGTCACATACAATAGAGTATTCAAGAATCCGTCCTATTCTATTGAATGGTTATATTGGGCATGGTGGGACACACCACGAGGTTCGAGAGTTGTCCAATGTGTTGATCAACAAAGAATTAAATAAATTCATTATTATTCATGTTATGAATATTTTGATTGAATTTATTTAATTTATTTACAATTTAAGTAAATATTATAAAATATTAATCAAATGAATATTATTTTAATATTCAAGGTTCGTTTAATATTAAGCGAGATAGAGAATCGAGTTAAATGGTTCAGTTTTCATCACATAATAAATTTTATATATATTACAGGTATGTGATAAAATAATAAATAATATTGATACAGATTTGTTCATCATAATTATTTATTTAGTGGACGTTGAAATAAACGTGGGCCGGGGAACCCAATTGAGTATTTGGAAACTTCAATATAAATAGAGGTGATGCTATCTTTCCATGAAAGTATTCATTCATTTATGGAATGAAAAACTAGAGCCTCAATCTCCTCACACTCTCTAGAGAGTGAACCTCTCGATCCAATATCTCGGATCAAGATCTCCCTCAAGCATCGAATCCATCTTGATGCGGTGATCGTCGAGAAATCGAAGGCGTCACCGGATCTACGCACTAGCACACAGAATTCGATGATCAACGCTCTCGTAGGGTTTTGAAGTGCATGTGGATCATCTAGAGGGTTCATAATATGGATCCTTCAATCAACGATATCCATCAACTAGTTGCAATAGACCATGACTTCAGATTTGAAATTGGTATGTTTTTAGTCTATTTTTGTGCTCTTAATAATTTTTGCAAGATCCTCGGACCTTACCAGGGCTCAGATCATCAGCGATGCCAAGTTCTGTCATCCCGTTAATGAAAATTTTAAAATCCCCAACACACCGACTTCCGCTGTGGGCCCCAAAACCATTCATTTTGTAGGTATATGTAAGAGAGAGAGGGGGGGGGGGAGATGAGATGTATAGTTTTTCATTGTTTAGAAGATTGAAAAAGCGAAAATCGAGGAACCCAAAAAATTAAACAACAAGATAGGAAATGGAGAAAATTTCACACCTTAGATTCTAGCCTTCATTCATATGAGAGAATGTAGAGGGGTAGTGTCGACAATAGGGGAGTTCTGTGAGAGCATGAGAATAGCGACTGAATGAGTCATGGTTAGGGTTCATTAAAATATACCGGGGACACTTTTATCTACCATTATAAAAAGGAACTGATAAAGAGCCCTTTTAATAGTGATAAATTTATAAGCGTAGATAAAATTAACAATTATCAGCACCAAAACATGAGCACTGATAAATGGTTTATAATTATAATTATAAATAAAAAATTTGTAAAAATACTGATATAATTATATATTTGTTTATTATAATTTTATAATTAAATAAATATACATTTATTTATTAATAGTTACATTACTACTCTTATAAAATAAATATAATTTTTATTATTAATTAAAAATATATAATTGTTTAAATATATAAAATATACATTTATAAATACATTTATAATTTTTTATTTATAATTTTTTATTTATAATTATTTATTTGAAATTATTTATTTATAATTATAAATATGTTTATATAATTAAATATATTCATATAATTATATAATTACATTTCATAAATATATATAAATATAACTATAGTAAATATATTCATTTATTAAATATATTTATTATAATTTTATAATTATAAATATATTTATATCATAATATATATTTCTATATATATATATATATATAATATTTCTATATATAAAAATTATTCATTTTTATATAATTTTTTTAAAATTTTAATTTTTTTAATATATACAATTATTTATTTATAAATAAATAAATTCTTTTTAATAAAATTATATATATTTAATTATAAAAATCATAAATTTCTAAATTTCTAAATATAGTAAATTTACATTTATAAATATTTTTTTTATAAATATTTATTTCCAAATATATTTTTAACATTGTTAATAAATATATAGAGTTAAATAAATGAATTTTATAAATTAGTGAAATTGAATAATTAAAAATGACTACACTTTAAAAATGTAGAAAAAATGGATGATTTTTTTTAAATATATATATATATTATTAAAAAATATCGATATATATATTGATATAGAGTTGAATACATATTTAAAATACCAAAACATAGTAAATATATATATAATGAAATAATAGAGAATGATTAAATTCAAAATTAAAATAAAAAATAAAAAATAATTTTTTTTAAAGAATAATAAATAATACTTAACTGTAATAATATTAAAATTAAATATATAAAATTTACTGATTAAAAACATAATACACAAAATGTATCATGTTACAATAAAATTCTAAAATATACTTAAATTTGAATAAATTGCATAAATATTAGGTGTATGTATTTCTATATAAGATTTCATTTAATTACCTAAATATTTTTGTGTGTTGTATATCAAAGTTCATTAATTACGTATATGTATGTGAAGTTAATCTAAGACATGTTTGATATATGTTAAATTGTAAAATCAAACAACATTAAAAATAAAATACACTAATATGCTTTTAATTATCACATTTTATTCATTTTTCAAATATTTATATTTAATATATATTATTCATTGATATTTATAATATATATATATATTTCTTTTTCATTTTTACTAATAATTCTTCCATTAAAAAAAATTAAATAGTTTTTAAATTTATTCATTTTATTTTTTTTGTTCAATTACTACAATTTATTTATTTTATATATCTATATTTAATATATACAATTTATTAATATTTGTAATCTCTATTTATGTATATTAAATTTATTTTTTATCAATATTTATTTAATTAATAAAATTATTAATATATTTCTTAATTTACACTTTTTCAATTCAAATTTGTTTAGTTCACATTATTCATTTTACTTATCTTAATATTTAATATGTATAACTTATTAATTTATATAATATATATGTATATTCATTTTATTCATTTTTATCAATAATTATTAAATTAATAAAATTGTTAAAAAATAAATTTTTATTTGTTTAATTATTTCATTTTATTTGGGACCTTTTTCAGTGTTAATAATTTTCTACAAAATTCTACACTTTATTGCTGATTAAAATAAAGCGCTGAAAAAGGGTAACCTTTATTAGCGCTATAATAAAGCACTGATAAAGGGTATAGTTTATCAGATCCATATAAAATCACTAATAAAGGATTCCCTTTAACAACACTAAAAAATTGTGCTAATAAAGGGTATCTTTTATCCGTGCCTTTTTCAGCATTGATAAAAGGTACCCTTTATCAATGTTCTTTTTAGTGTTGATAAAGGTGAGCTTTATCTATAAGTGCTGCTAAAGTTCAGTTCTATTAAAGGTTTGTTTTTTAGTATTTATTCCTAAGGTATGGGTTATTGTGACATACATACAACACATTAGACATGCAAGGAATTAAGAGGATTGGTTGTCAGACTCATTCTCTCCCTTTTGCGAGGAAATTTTTTTCTACTAAAAAAATATCTAATATTTTTAAAAAATCATCATGAATAATTCCTAGTATAATTAGTAAAACTTTCAGTTACACCCACAAAAATAAACTATCATTGTCATTCATTGATGGGAACACATATAGATGTATAATAGGTTCTTAATATCTGCCTTTTTTCGTAGTTTGGTGACACTCTCATTTATATCCATATTTTGGGTTCTTTATAATTCACCTAAATGAAGGGAGGTATAATGTGAGGCAATGTTGTGATCGATCCCATGAAAAGGGATTCTTATGTATATTTTTGAAGGGAATCAGACCCCTATAGTTCAGTTCCACTTAATGGGACACATTTACCTTTTAAGGTAATATGATAAGGACCAACATGATGATTTTTAAGTTTATACAACCATGACTAAGTGAATTTTTTTTAACAATTCATACATCCATAATGGATATACTATATATTTTAAAGTCATGTTATAGGTCCTACTAGGAGAAAGATGCTAGAAAATGGCTAGTATGGGACTTATGTAGGAGTGGCCCTTTCTAGATTTTCATCAAATATAATTTGGAATAATGAGAATTTTGTTTGGTCTTATTAAAAATATAGCCTAATGAGAGAGTATATATTCACATAAGAAATGTCCATGTTAACGCAGCTACGATCTTGAATGGAATATATCCCACTAATATTGGGTATGATTCAATCATGAATATATCCTAACAAAAATGGTATAGAATCCTTTGAGAATATAGCCCAATGAGGAGGGGGCTACTAAAGTAATATAGGCCAATGATAAAGATTCACGAGACTCAAAGGCAATATAGCCGTAATGGGAATGTGGTTGGGGATTACTATGGAATTCTTCCTTTTATTACATAAACTTCACATTACATGAAACAAATCATAGGATCTTTTATAGTTTAATTTCATAAAAATTAGAATCATTATACATAAATATAAAAAACTTTTTTCTAAATCCTCTTAAAAGATGTTTTCATTGATTAATCCTAGTTTACTTTTACATCATATCATATTTTGGGGACATACATCAAAGGAAAAGTGTGATAATGAATCCCTGTAAGGGAATAAGAAATGGATACATATAGCATGTGATCTTAAGTCATACAAATAATATCATGAGGTATAATAGTATGGGAAGAAAAAGAGTACCTATGTTGTTTAATAATAAAAACAACATAAATCATAACATTGAAATGTAGCTAAAGTATTTAAATGATACATTCATAGTCATAACACCATAGTTTATTCCCAAGGTATCATAAATCAAAATTACCATGGTAATTCAATATGGTATTGTAAAACATGTCATCTATTAGGATTAAATTTTTTACCGAATGCATTGGAGAACAATCAGGGCAATCCATTCATATATTTTAATTAATTTTATCCACATATATCATAAATAATCATTTCATTAATAAGATGTGCAGAATAACTAATAGGTTTCTCATCAAAATCACGGCGTTCAAAAGTGCTTAAAGACTTTATCATCACATAATTATTAACCGCTCAAAAAGTGAATATGTGTTTCATATATGTAAATCACTAAATGAATAAATCATTTTTATCTAGGTGAATAACCATGTATAAGGAATAGGTTTGTGTATTGAAAAAAGAAAATAAATGAAATTTATGAAGTAAAATATTGATATTTGAGAATTAAATTCTAGAGCATGACTGGTAAAAAAATTGGGTTTAGAAAAATGAAAAGTGGGAGTGGAAAAAGGTCACCCATTGATAAATAATTATTTAATAATAAATGGTATGATTAAAATCATATGAAAAGAATGTATCATACCCTTTAGTAGTTTTAATAATAAATAATTTCTTGATTGGAAAAGAAGATGACAAAAATTCCCCTACCTTGAGGAGTTTCCCCTAAATCATGATGTTTGGGAATTTGGGGGCTTAAAGAAACCTTGGGGAGATCAATAGGAGGATATATCACTATAATTTCATGGATTATGGATTAGGAGTAAAGGGGGAATGTTGAAATCAGTGTGTATTTATAGAAAAAGTGTAGGAATGATTTAATAATTTCCAAATATAGGTCATGGAAATCTTGGTTGTGGAAAATGGAATTGAATTTGCTTTTCCATGTTTCTTTCTCATGATTTTTGAAATTTGAGAAATATTTTTTGATATTTAAATCCACTAGAACTGAACTATATTTTTTAAATATTTTTTTTCTTGGAAGATTTATTTTTTTACAAATTAATGTTTCTAAAAACATATTTTCTTTTTTAGACTTTCAATATTCACTTATAGGTTTGAAAATTGATTAAATATTTTAAAGTGAAAAATATTAATAAAAAATATTTTAGGTCTTTTATTATGGGTCAGTAATTAATATATCATTATTATATATATATATGATGTCATAAAAAAATCTGAAACCCAAAACTGTGTGTTTTCTATTCATAGACAAATAAGTTATTTTATAACATTATCCTAAATTCACCATAAACTAATATTGAATTGATAATTTCAAAAGTAATGTTTATTTTATCATAATAATACTATAAATATAATTATTTTATATTTTAAATATAAAATTCCTTATTTATTGAAAAATAGATGTTTTTATTGAATAATGAAATGTTTAACACTTATAAAAAATTATGAGGACATTATGAAATTATTTTATAATTTATATTTAAATAAGAATTTTCTGAATGAATATTTAATTAAAATAAATATTATTTAAAATACCTTATTTACATAAAAATAATCTATTTTCTACAAAAATAATGTTTTATTTGTGTCCAAAAATCAATTTATCAAATTTGTCTTAACTAAACATATATTTTATTAATAAAAAATATTCATAAAATGGAACTTATGGAATAAATATTATATTAGTACAAAGTAATTACACATTATGTAACTATGTCCATAACACCTAACCCCTTATAAGACCAGCGTACGCCCTAATGGTAAGGTGTGTGTTGTTAGTAGTTTCATTGTGTGGCTCTGATAACATTGATCAAGTGGAAATATATAATAACTTAAACTTATACCGTAGGAGATTTCATTCATGATCCACTAGTGGAATCCCATTTTCGGAATCGTAAAAAACACAATTTTGCTACCTCCCTCCCATGTTTTAACAAATTGGATTCAATCGGAATGACTCAACTAGTTAAGGCCATCATTTCATCTTTCTTCATCAACTATCCTTTTTCATTACTATGTATAAACACTAATTATAATGGTAAAATTATCACCCGTGGTTATTCTTTCCAATGGTAAAATTTACCAATGGTTATATTGATCAATGGTTATATTTTACCAATATTCATATAACAATTTAATCCCAATGGTCACATTTCCTATAATACCCCATAAATACCACATCATTTATTCCCTCAATATTCATTAAAATTCTTACTAAGGTTTTATTTTCATTTGATAAGATTTTTAACTGTTTACTAATATTTTGTTTCATTTCTATATTGTTGGTTGTGGGGGTTATAATTATAGATAATTGTGGTGATCCATATTTTCCCATTTAAGCTATTCTATTTTATAATTTTTTCCAGTTAGAATGTTTGGAATATCAATTGGTTTTATAGCCGACTAATGTAATTATATTTATTAATTATATAGACTTTTGTTGGTTTCTCTATATTTTGTACATGTATAATATTATGTAATATATGACAAACATTTATTCAGGAAACAAATATCATTTAAAAATACTTGGTCATTAAATTATTCCCCCTTAAGAAATTTCATCCATAAAATTTCAACTAATTTTATCAAATGAGAAATGTTTACAGTATATATAACTCATTTTATCATATGGTTCCCATGATGCTTCTTTATATTTATAGTTCATCCAAAACACTTTGATAGGGTGAGTTGTCTTATTCTGTAGAACATTGTCCCTATGGCCAAAAATCTCCACCATCTTATTCTCATAAGAGAAGTCATGTTCCATTTATACCACCTATGAATTCAGTACTTTTAATGGATCATTTATATACTTACATAAGATAAATATGTTAAATACATCAAGAACATGAGCTAGATTTGGTGGAAGTGGTAAATGATAGGCCATTTCTCCTATACAATAAAATATTTCAAAGGGGTCAATGTACCTAGGGATAATATTCCCATTTTTTGATAACCTCATGGATCTATTCCATGGTGATATCTGAAAGAATTTTTTTTCTACAACATCAAACTCCAATTCCATATGATTTTTATTTCCACATCTCTTCTACCGACTCTTAACATTCTTAATAAGTTGTTGGATAGAATGAAAATTTTCTATCATCTCTTTTACTAGATCAGGCCCATGCATCCTTCTCTAAAAAAATTCAAAATGTATGAGTTCTACATCGCTTCTTATATGGAGATTAATAGGGTTCTATTGGAATATGAGAGTATAAGATTATATTTTCTAAAAACTCATCTAAAGGGTGTTGTTGATCCCTTCCACATTTGTATTCCATTGTGCATCTTCATAGCATTTCCTCGAGTATCTAAATAGTCCTTTCAGATTTAATATCATTTTGGGATGATAGGCTCAAATAAAATTTAATTTCATGTTTATATCATGTTGCATAATTCTCCATATGTTAGATATGAACTATGGATAATGATTAGAAATGATAGAAACTGGTGCCCCATACAACCTCACCAGTTACTTTATGTATATATTGGAAAATTGGTCAATTGAGAAATCTTCTCAAATAGCAATAATATTGGAATTTCAGGAGATTCAATCAACTATAACCCATATCAAATTGTTTCCTTTATATTTTATTAGTATAACCATAATGGATTCCATAGTAAGATTATCCAACTTACATATTGGTAGGGGAAGTAGATTCAATACCCCTTTAGGATTGTTTCTCTCGGCCTACAATTACCGACACACCAATCACCTTTCAGTGTAGTCAGCAATATTCCATTTCATACCATCCCATCAATAATAATAACGAAGGTCCATATAATTTTTTTAGTTCCAAGATATATAGAGAATGTAGAGATATGAGCTTCATTCATCATCTCCTTCTTTATCTCTAGGGAATATGGGACACATAACATTGTATGAAATTTTAGTACACCTTATTGATCAACATTGAACTTTGGAAACAACCCATTGTTCATAGACTATATCCTATTTTGTATTAAAGGACCATATTGTTTGTCTCTCTTGTTCTTCTCAAGTAATGATTATTGAGAAATCCGTTAGGATAGTGTTGGTGATGTCTCTTCCTTTATGATTTCAACACCAAACCCTACAATGTACACAATTAATGGATCTCCATGAATCCTCATTGTTTCCATCACAACAGTGTCTATCATACTTAATTCATCAGTGGATATGTTTAACCTTATACGGTGATAATGAATTGAATATTCATAATCTTTAAGAATCTCCAACCATATCCTTTTTTTCATATTCAATTTCTTTTTTAGGAAAATATACTTCAAACATCAGTGTTCTATGTGTATATCATAGATCTCTAGATAAGGATACTACCTCTTTATCATTAGAGAAACATTATTGCAACTAACTCTAGGTCATCCATAGGATAATTCTTCTCATGATTATTTAAGTATCGAGATTCATAAGAGATCTCCATTACATTTTACATGAGGATATACCCAAGCCCGTTCATATATGAATCAATATAAATAACATATCGTTATATGATAGAGGGTATATTTAACATAGGTGTATTAACCAATATCATCTTTAGATATTAAAAACATTATTCACATTTCTTTGTCTTTGTGAACTTATCTCATTTTTGTGTTAAATTGGTTAGTGTATTATAATGTTGTGAAATGTTTTTCACAAACCCCTCCATAATATCCAGCCAAACCAAGGAAACAATTAATCACAGTTTCTATTGTAGGATGGGCCACTTATTTGAAGCCTTTTTCATGGAATGGTCAACTAATATTCCTTCATTTGTTACAATGTTCCAAGAATACAACTTGTTGTAACCAAAATTCACATTTGTGGAATTTTCCAAAAGAATATATCATTCCTTAGAGTTTTCAATATAACCCTAAGATTAACCCCATGAATTTTGGAATATATCATAATTTAATTAGTACACAAAAAAATTACTAGGGTAGTCCTTAAAGTCATTATTCATCAAATCCATAAATATGGTAGGACCATTAGTCAAGCTGAAGAAAATAACAACAAACTTATAATAATCATATCTTGCTCAGAAGGCACTATTTGGAATATATTCTTTCTCCACCATCAGTGGATGATGCCCATATCAGAGTTCAATCATGGGAAACAATTAATCCTAATGATTCTAGTTAAATAAATATTCAATACTTGTGATTGGGTACCTATTATTCATTATGATCCCATTAAGTTAATTATTATAAATGAAAAACCGCATTGATCCATCCATCTTATTTATAAAGAGAACATGTGATCCCCATGTAGAAAAAATTGGTTAGATAAATACCTTCCCCATAATATATTTAATTTAATTCTTTAATTCCTATAATTAAATATTTTCCATTCTATACGGGTGCTTTGATATCAGCCTGGAGCCCGGTATGATTTTAATGGAGAACATTATTTCACTTTCATGGGTAGGTCCATATAACTCTTCAAGAAATATATCAATGTATTCTTGAATGATGGGGTCATTTTCTATCTTTAGGATTTCATTTCCATCTCCCTCTTTACTGATCATCATTATGTTCAAGTCATTGGTAGGTGCTTCAAATAAAATCTTAGGCTATGATATCTCTCATTTTAAAATAACTATATGTTTTCCATTCAAGACTACTGAAATTTACATTATTCTTTATTTGATCATAAAACTGTACTTTGAGATCCCACACAACCCTAATATATTGTTTAATTCCACTAGGGGAATGACTACTTGATTTGTGATGATATTGTAGTCTACAAATATAATAATAGATCTTCAATATAATATTGATGCCAAGATAATCCCTTTACGAGTCTTGAAGAGAAAATATACATCTTGAAACTCATGTATTGATTTTATATTCCATGAAAACATGGATAAAATAATGTAATATCTAGAACCATAATCATACAATTTACTTTCTAGGTTTTAGAGCATAAGGAGTGTACCTACAACCACATCATCTAGAGCCTCTGCATTAATCTTCGTGATAAAAAATTCTTTAACTTACTCTTTTAGCCTATGCCAAGGTTGAAGGTGGTTTCCCTCCATTATCTTCTGATTTGGAAATATATTGGGAAAGTTCCCAATATTTCTACACAAGAAGTATTATGATTGTGGTCGGTCTTGAACCATATCCCCTTTATAGTTATTATTGAGAAATTAGGCTTTACCTCCGCAAGATAGTTCTGAGATATATTCCCATCTCTTCTAAAATTGTATCACCTACCTCTCCCAATAAATAAGTTTAGTGTATTATTATTCCCACATTTATTACACATGGGATGTTTTAATTTCATTCCTCTTATTCTATGATAAAAATCCATACCCAAATTTTGCAACATTACTCTTTTCTTTTTATTCAAACTATATAACCACTACATATCTCCAAAATCTAATTCAACCTTTAGAGCACTCCCATTATCACATCATAGCTTTCATATTCTCAATTTTATAAATTCCCTCACATATGGGGTATCATCCTACAAATAAATCTATCAACAATTCCCTTAGGATCCATAACAAATATATAGGTGTATTGAGAAAGTCTTGTAAAGTTCATCTCATCGCTTCCCACTAATTCATTTTCCTTTTTCTTCTTCTATAGTAATTCCTTTACCAGTTTTTATCAAATCAAAAGGGGAAAGTATTTATTGAAAAATATCCACCCAAAATATTCCAATGCCATATAATCAATCCTTATTCTTGGATTCCTATTTTTAATTAGTGTCCACTATAAATCATCTTCTCTTTATAAGTGGTATATTGTCAGGGGGACTTTTTCTTTCTCTAAGTAGCATAGTATAGGAAATATTTTTTCTATAGAGTTAATCCATTGTTTAGTAATAAATTATTTAGTAGATAAACTAAAATATGGTATTTGTTGATACATGAAGGACATAATGACAAGTTATTCCCTTCAAGGTGAATCTTGAATTTCATCATGATTCAAGTTAATATTCAAAACTCTAGTCATTTTATTCATCATTCTCATGATGTTTTCCATTCCATATTCCATAGGAAGGTCATCATTGAATCATCTCTTTCACTAATCATTTACACGACTCCTCTTATATCCCAAGAACCATCTAAAATTTTAAAACCATAGTTAGAAACATGTTTCCTTTAGTAATAATATAATTATAAAGGTTGATTATGTCTTGAAAAATAATTCTTGAATATGTTATTAATATCATCTAGAAACAATTTCAACTTCTTTTACATCCTTCATAAAGTTTCATATAAATCTTGAAACTAACCAAAAATATCTCATAGGAGTGCCAAACTAGGTTTACCACAAGGCCCATTTTCATGAACTAGTTCCTAATCAAATCTATATCAATGTAGTGTTTTGGATGACACCCCAAAGTATATCTATTTCAGAGTCACACCCACTTATATAATCCATACATGGATATATTTTCTTGTAAACCACTTAATTAATACCATCCAAAATATAAGGATTTTTTCTTATATTTATAATTATTCCTAGAGACCATACTGTATTTTTCATGTCTCAATTTACACAAATAACAAAACCATTCTATGATACCAACTATGGAATCATGCCTTTTATTACAAATATTATTCATTACCTGAATCTAAACACATGAACTTTTAAAGTTTAGTTTCTTGGAAATTTTTAGCATAATACACTATCACATAAAAAATTATTCTATATCCACTATAAAGACATATTCATGGCTTCACCCTTGGTTAATTTTAATGCATCTCATATCCTCGGGATATGCATCAATGGAAAGGGACGAGCAAGTATCCTAGTAGGGTAATAAGAAAGGGATACATATAACATGTGATCATGAGGCATACTAATAAAAAACATGATGCATAATTGTAAGGAATATACAACAGAACACGAGGAATATCATAATAAAAAAAACATGAATCAAAACATGTAAATGTTTCTAAAAAGTTTTAATGATACATTCATAATCATGTCACGAAGGTTTATCACCAAGATTTCATAAATAAAAAATAGCATTTTGATTCACCAAGGTATTGTAAAACATGTCATCTATAGATATTGGATTCTTTACCCAATGATTTAGAGTTCTATAAATGTAAACCATATATATGGGTTAATTAATTTTATCCAAACATATCATAAATAATAATTTCTTTAATAACCCATGGATAATAAATAACATGTTTCTCATCAAAATGATGGCATACAAAAGTGCATAAACACATGATCATTGCATAATTATTTATACAAGAAAATTGAACATGGGTTTCATATATGTAAATACCCCAAAAAATAAATCATCATTATATATTGCTAAATACCCAAGGAAAATGAAGAGGTTTTATAATTCACAAAATGAAAATAAATGAGAGTTTTTCATTCAAAAGGGAGAAATTTGAGAAGTAAATTTGGCAGCATGATGGGAAAAAATGTGGTTTTATAAATAGAAAAATGAGAGATAATGAGGGTATAATTTTGATAAATAATTATTTTATCATTAAGGGTATTATTAAAATAATAATAAAATAAAGTAACATACCCTTTATAATTAATTCACAAAAAGATTTGTTTAAATGGAAAAGAAGAGGATGATAATTACCTAACCATGAAGAGTTGTTCCAAAATATTAACATATTGAACCTTGGGGGTATAAGGACACCATGGGGGACTCTTTAGGGGTAAAAATAACATAAATTCATGTTGAATATATTGGGAGTGAAAGGTTATTGTGAAATGGGTGGGTATTTTGAGAAAAAGTAAAGGAATTGTTTATTAATTTCCATATATAGGTTTTCAAAATCATGGTTGTGGAAAATAAAAAACCATTAGATTAAAAATGGTTTTTTCTCATGGATTTGGAAATTTGAGGTAATTTTATTATAATTAAATCCACTATAACTTAACACCATTATTAATACTTCTTTTTTTATAGAAAACTAAATTTTTGAAAAAGTCATGTTTTTAAAATCAAATTTTCTTTCTAAGACATTGGGAAGTCTCTTATAGGTTTGGAAATTGTTTAAATTTTTTAAAAATAATAAATCTTAATAAGATATCATATTTTAGTTCATTATTTGTGGTTAATTCATTATTAAACATTTACATAAATACGACGTCATAAAAAATGCTGGAAACCAAAAACTGTATTTTTGCTATTCAAATAAAAAAAGTATTACTGATTTTTTCATAAATTCACACAAACATAATTATGATGTTTTGATATAAAATATAATGTTTATTTTATCATATTTTTTCTCTAAGTATTATAATTTTAAATTTTAAATATAGAAACCCTTATTTATTGATAAAATATTATTTTAAGGCATAATATATTTTTTGAAACATTTAAAAATTTCCTAGGACATTTAAATATTATTTTATCATTTAGATTTGAATAATAGTGTTTTAAAATAATATTTAATTAAAATAAATATTTTTAAAAAATAAAATAGTTTATTATAAAAATTTATATATTTTCTAAAAAAGAATTATGTTTTATTTGTGTCCAAAAAGTAATATATCATACTTGTCTCAATTAAACATATATTTTATTAATCAAAACCATTCATAAAATGGAATTTATAGAATAAAAATTATATTTATATAATTGAATTACACTTTCAATAACTATGTCCAAGACATGTAACCACTTATAACACCCACGTATGCCCTAAAGAAATAGTGTGTGATGGTGGTAGCTTCAAGGGGTGGCGAGGCTAAAATTGATCGATTGGTAATTTCCACTAAATTTAACTTCTCTCATAGTAGATTTGAATCAAGCATCAATTTATGAATATCTTATTGGGCTCAGTCAAGGGATAACCCAAGTTATGCTACCTCCCTTCTGAGTTCTGACAAACGAGCTTCAAATAGTATAAGTCTATCGGTTGAGGACACCATTTTCCCTTTCTACACCAATTATCATTTTTCATTACTATTTATAAACACTAATTATATTGGTTAAATTATCACCCATGGGTATAGTTTCCAACAGTGAAATTTACCAACATTTATATTGACCAATGATCATATTTGACCAATGATCATATTTGACCAATGGTCATATAATGGTGAAATCCCAATTGTCACATTTTCCATTATACCCTATAAATGCCACACTTCAGGAAAATGATCCTATACCCATGGTTCAAAACCGTGGGTATAGACCCCAAAACCATGGGTGTAGGCTATACCCATGGTTTGGAGAACTGTGGTCATTGGTGGCGTCGGTATAGGTCCATGACCTATACCCACGGTTTTGAAAAATCGTGGGTATAGGTTTTGGCACCATGTCATAACTCTATACCCACAGTTTGGAAAACCGTGGGCATAACATATTTTGCAAAATAGTGGCCCACGGGATTCGATATCGCAACCACTTCTCCATTCATGAGCGTCCTTACCACTACCCTGTCACCACATATATGTATGTATATATATATTTTATTAAATATATTTATTTAACCTATGGGTATAGAGGAATAAACCATGGGTATATAACTCCAGCCATTTTTTGTTCCCAGGGAAAATATAAATTCCCCGCGCACACACGGGAAACCTATAGCCACGGTTTGTCAAAACTGTGGGTATATGTTTTTTTATTTGATGACTATACCCACAATTTTGGGAAAACCGTGGGTATAGGGAACCCTATCCCCATGGTTTTGGGAAAACCGTGGTTATAGGCATTTTTTGATACCCTATACCCACGGTGTGGAGAAAACCGTGGGTATAGGGTAGCCTATGCCCACAGTTTGGGGAAACCATGGGCATAGGCTTTCAAAAAATTCCTATAACCATGGTTTTCCCAAAACCGTGGGGATATGGTGACCTATCCCAACGGTTTTCCCCAAAATCGTGGGTATAGGTCAATTTTCCAATAGTGCCACTTCATTCTTTGACTCAATATTTACTATAATTCATCCTACGATTTTAATTAAATTTCATAAGATCTTGACTAGTTTACTAATATTTTGTTTCATTTATATAGTGTTGGTCGTGGGGTGATGATTCTAGAAGATTAGGGTGATCCATATTTTCCCATTTTATCTATTATATTTTAAAATTTTAGTCATTTTTTAATTTTTTGAATTTTAATTTCTTTTATAGATAAATAATAAAATGATATATATTTTTGGGATAGAAATAATTTGGTTTATCTATGTTTTTTATATCTACAATATTATATAATATGTAACCCAAAATTATTCAAGAAACAAATATCATTTAAAAATTAAGCATTGTTAAGTTAAAACTATGAGGATTCTCATGAGTGATATTTCCTCTAATTGGGGATATAATATAATGATGTTTGGATTGAACCTTAGGGTGGAATGTTATTTACCCTATTGGAACAGGAATCAAAACACATATTTTTTTTGATGCACTATTTAATTCTACGTGATAGGAGTAGAACATGTTGCAGTAATTCATGTAGGAATAATATATACCCTATAGTTTAACATCATAGAATGAGGATGGTGGTTGGATATTACACTTAGTTGGAGGCCCTATTAATTCATGGGAGAATAATAGATAAATTGGGGGTTTAAATATGTGATTCTCATAGATACTCAACTTTGTAGATGACTCGGTTGAAGGTGTATCTTGGGGATTACCCCTAATAGGAGGACCATTTTTACATCTACATCTTGTCTGTTAGTGAACATAGAGTGATGAATTTACTCTGAGGGAATATGAAATCATGAGAAATTTATTAAAGTCTTACTCCCTAATAGTATTCCCATATACACTCATGACCCATTTTTGGATCACGGTGATAAAATCATAAATGGGATCATTGTTGGGGTTTACACCTAAAGAGGCAGTGAAAATGTGTAGAACTCATTGAGTGGACATGGGGACCATTTATAGCTCCAACTAGCTAGATAATGGACTTGGGTCACCTGAGATGAGAAACCTATAAAAAGAGCAGTATCACCAGTATCCGCATGATATAGACCCTCATTTTCAATGGAATACATGATCCTAACACCCATGAAATATTAATCAGTTGATTATGATTTCATGGGAGAATCCCATTATCAATGGAGGAAATAATATATTCATGTTTTTCAGATCATCCACATCTATAGGTTGTAGAGGAGGCCTGACTAGAAGGGTTCATAGATGAGAGACCTAGAAACAATTTTTCTATACCAGAAGGCTATGGGGGAATATGACACCCATGCATAAGATCCATGTAATGGTTCTCCCATGTTGAGGACCTATAAAAGGGTTCAACTAGTTTAGGGGTTAGGTGAAGTGGGTCAACATAGTGTTAGGTTGAGAGTATGGAATTAACTTGTATATGGAAAGATGAAGGGATTAACATAGTTTAAGGATTGGATATGGGCTCTCTATAGTGTAAGACTGGGTGAAAGGTTTTACTGAACAATGGTATTAAGAAATGTTGACTTAGTATAAGACAAGGTTAAGGGTTGACATAATATTGGAGGAGGTGGAAGGGATATTTTAATTGAGATAGGGAAAATTGGTCACCCTAATGAGGATAATGAGAATAGGTTATCCAATGAGTCTTGGGTTAAGTGGTCACCCCATAGAGGATTGGGTTAAATGGTCTCCCTAGTAGTGATAGGGTGAAGTGGTCACCCTAGTGAGAATGACATGGTATGAATTCTTTCAAGACTAAAGTAGGATTAGGTGAATATTCTACCTAATGAGGAGGCCCTAGGATATGAATTGGGGATTTATTTCTTTTACTACCTTTATGTGTGGAATTATTAATCCTAATCCTATATAACTATGGTGGAAGTTGTATCCCATGATGATCATAATTTGTTAAAAAATTTGGTGAAAAAATTACCATTATTTTCTATTTAATTTCCATAGGTTTTAGGATTAATTATGCTACTTTAAGGGGATGGTGACTTGGGTGAGAATATTACATCTATCATCTTCCCATATTATTAAAGTCTCAATAATTATGAACTTTTGGGTCTATTTATAGGTAAAATCATATATAAATTATCTTGAAGACTGTGCATGGAGGTGGTGGATGCAAGTTCTATGAGCATAGAATATGAGTGAAATAATGTTCCACGTAGTCGAAGACCAGTGTGATAAACCAGGAAAAAGTAGGATGAACACACCTAGTATTCATATTGGGAGACAAACATGAAGAAACCATAACATAAATGAGGACTTACAATGCTAAAAAATACCTTTAATTGGAATTTACTCTACCCAATCGAAGGCCTTTACTATTTCGTAATGGAGGATTAACGAGTGATCTCCCTATAAATTTTCTCATATCGGCAATAAGTGGATTGAATTCTGAGGTAAATATAACTATAGTGTGAAATCTATTTAAAATCGAAATTATTTTCACCTAGGATGGACTAGGGAACATTACTCCATTCTTATACTTATTTATTCATTATGCATACAGATACCCCTAGAAGTGGCCATATAATTACTTGAAATAAAGAAAATATTTATGTATATTATATTTTTAAGAACTTTTAGGTTTAGAGTTTTGATGGATTAATAAAAATAGTTAACAAACAAAAATCATGAATTTTTTAAATTGTTTTATTTTTTCACACTATAAGAAAATTCTTAATCCATATCATATTTTCAAAATAACCCAATAATTTTACACATAAGATAATATTCAACAAATTTGATAATTTTCTGATCATAATAACCTGGGGAAATGGAAACATAAGAAATTGGTGTTCTCAGATTCTCATTAAGGGTAAAAAAAATTGATAAAAATAAATGGAAATAAGTGGGCATAATATTAGCACATGTGAATAATTAGGATATATAATAAAGATATATCAAATAAATAATATATCATAAATCAATTAATAACATAATAATATATCAGGAAAATGTTTCATATCATTGAAATAATAAATACTTGGGAATTGTGGTGTATCCATAGTCATAGAAATGATAACATAGGGGATCAGGTATCACAACATTTTTCCATTTGTGGATTTATCTTCACTGACCTATTTCACTTTGTGGATTGAGATTCAATCATATATTTGTGACAATATAGTAGAAATCACAACATGTTTCCCATTTTTGGATTGATCATCACTACTCATTTCACTGTTGTCTCATTGGATGTAAATCATTACCCAATGAATTAAAGGACAATATAAGGTCTACCCATCACATAAAGATTAATCATACACATGTGTGCCATAAGAATACATTTAACTATCACATTTTTAAAAAATAAGAATAATAATTGGTTTCATAAAACATTCTAATGAAAATCATTCACTTTTTATTACATAAAGAACTCATATACTGAAAATGTTTTTCATTCAAAACATCATAAAGAAAGAATTGTAGGTAAATGTGTTTCATATCCGTTTTAAATGGATTCACATAAGGAAATAAATTATAATTCCATCAATATTCATAAATCATATTTTTTGTAAAAAGTATTGATAAATTGTATATAGTAAATATAGTACTTTAAAATATAGATATAAATCATGTGGTATTCAAAACATATAGATAAATTGTATATAGTTATTATAATAATATTACCTAACTAATTGATGTATGAAATCTAGGTTAACACCTTTCAAGAAAAGTAATATGATTTACTACATTCACATAGGTAAGGAATTTGACGAAATGTTAAACTTATACAATGAAAACAATTAGGAAAATTAAAGGTAGTGATTGATAATTTATCCAAAAAGTATCAAGTAATATAAGTCATAGAGATAAATAAGTTGTATTGTTACATTTAAAAAACATCCTTGATGAAGAATCATATATTTCAAAGGAAATTGACTTAGATTAAAATACATTAATGAATGTTTTTAAAAATCACTATTTAAATAATAAATATCCTTGATCTATTGAAATTGTTTCAGAAGATATATTTTCAAAATTAAAAAGATAAATAATTTATCTTAGAAAACAATAAAAAATATATATAATGTTTTAAACATAATTAAAATGGTGGAGGTAAAATACATTCCCTTGTAAAATATTCAAAGTGATCATTTTCAACATATTTATAAAATAACAAAGTTTCGAGTCATTTTCACAAGTTATTTTCAAAACATTGAAGTGAAAATTTTCAAAAACATTTACATTTGAAAAAAGAAATTCAATACATGATTACATGAACATGAAAAAATATTATCAAATGAAATTTATGGTGTAATAATAAACATTTTATTTTGAAAATATGGAAAATATTTTAACATATCATTGTTTGAATGCCCACATCATAAAAAGAGAATTTCATTTTCCTTTAGAAAAGTGATAATATTATTTAAGAGAAAATAGAAAATAATGCATATTTTCTTTCCAAAAAATAGAGGATAATATTGGTGGGGAGGAAAATATAGATTTTTAATAAAACATTAATTGGTATGAATGGGAGTTATTATTACCAAAATTGTAGTTTTATTTTGGAAAAAAATTTATCAAATAAGTGGTTATTGGTGATAATAACTAATTTACCTAGTGAAAAAAGAAAAACTGCATATAAATTAGGGTAATTGTAGGATTAAAGAAATATTGGAAGTTATATTCAATTAATAAATAATATGACTTAATGTATTGTATGTCGAGTCAATGAAACCATTACAACATTATAATCTTCCCAATAAAAACCACTTGAATGATATTTTGTTTATAATGTAGGGGGAAACACAAATTCCCATTACAAATTTTGATGGTCTGAAGGCCCAATTATCTGAAGGCCCAAGATGATCATTCAAACATCACATCATGGTCTCATACCTATCGTTCAGTACCCCCTTATGACCAGTTATTGAAATTAACTACCCCATTATGAGTACCATGGTAAATAACCCCTCTTAAAACCCATTTCTAGGTTGAGGTCCATATTATGGGTTCCTGTTCACCTATCACTCTTTCGAACCGCCCACTTAGTAATGCATGCATGTCTCTATGCCACACTACCTCCAACATGCATTACATCACATATTTTTTCATCTACATTCACAAAATTTTTCACCCCATCTAACATGAACTATCATATTTTTCACCCCTTTTCAATGTCGTGGAAGATAATCCCTATTCCCCTTATGGTTTTAGGGTCATATGATAAGTTCCAAAGCACCTATCTCTCATTTAATATGCCCACTTGGTGATTATTACTAAAGAAAACATAAAATTACTTCCTAATGTACTATACTGATTGGTTGGTTAATGTTTTTCATCTTCTATTACATTGTGGTGGCTTGGATACCCAGTTTCCTGAATGCCTTTGGTGGCTTGGAGGCCCTATGGCCCAAATTCCCAATTCTATGGATCATAGGCCCAAATCGGGTAAACAGTTCTCCCACTATGGTTACTAATACATTTAAAAATATAGTATGGATAAAATGAATTTTGATTTATACCCTTCCCAAGATTTAATCATTTGACTTTTATATGTATATCTAGAGACATTACCACTCTAGTACTTGCTCGTTGAAAAAACTTGTGATGTGTAACACTCAACTCCCAGTAAGGGCCCCTACTAGGCCTAGAGTGCGCTTCACATTCCCCAGTTAAGAAAATCAATTTTAATTTCCTTGTTTATAATCTAAATAGTTTATGTGTTTGGTGGTACTATATCCTGAACCATTCCCCCATGTAGCTAAATGGTACCACTCAACTAACACCCCGGTGGAACCACTTCAAGTATATGATTTAAAATTTAATAGTAGATACCATGAATAATGATTATATCAAGATAAAATATATTAAATGGTATGTATATAAACTATTACTAAGGAGACATGGTGTATAATATGAATTTTGACCCAATGGGTTGAGAATTGATATAAGAAACCCTTATGGTTGGGAAAATGTTTAATCAAAACCCCCTTTTAAACTCGGTAATCTTTTAAATAGAAAAAAATTAAGATATAACATGATATGGATCTTAAAACCCCAATGAATATGTTAATACATAGTCATTATGATGTAATCACAACATAATAAATCTATCACGCTACACATTAAGAAACATGTCTCAAAAAATTAAATTTGAGTCAAAGAACCCATTACTTATTTTACCAAATTTGGTGAATGCACTCTAAGATCATGTATAAAAAACATAAACATATTAACAATCAATTTTATATCCTTTTCTAATATTAAAATCCTTTTATAAACTATATTTATAATTATTTTATACTTGTATATTAGTTAGTTAGTATCTATTTTCAATATCAAGTGTCGATAATATTGATTATTTTTAACTAGTTTCATAATCATGGTGTTTCTATACATTATTCACCCCAATTGTGTCATTTTAGATAAGAAATTATAATATAATTTATTATTTTTAATTATTTTTAATTTTATAATTTCATTTCTAATGTATCTTATTTATTATTAAATATGATGAAGTCGGTGATGAGATTATTTCAGTAACTTATAATGAATGAATGATGTTGTGTTAATTAATTATTTAAATGTTTATAATAGAATTAAAAATAAAAAAACATTATTTGTAATAAATATACAATATTAATTATAAAAATCCATTCATGATATAATTTTATATTATTCTTAATGCAAGAGGTTAATCCAACCCCACAAGAACATGCTATAATCTATGTGAGTACGATTAAGAAGTGATTCTTTTGCTATAATATCATAATCACAAAAGAAGGATAAAATTATATAGATTTTATTAATGTTATTAATTATAATTGGAAATGGTTATAAGAATAAGTTAGTTTAAAAATTATTTGTTACTGGTAAATAAATTTCTTTTCTTCTTAGTATGTATGTTTTATGTGGTTATATTAAAAGTGAATGATTATTTGAAATATTATTCATAGAATTAATAGTTTATATTTAAATAATATAAATCAAAAAATATAAATATTTTTATACTCTAGAACCATTTATAGAACCATCCATTAATGTTGGTGATGAAAAACCAAACGTGACATTCAAGGAGGCAGTGAACTTTACATGCACATGGAAAACAATTTTTTTTGATTTGATTGGATGGGAATAAATAATTATTATACCATAAATATAAATACATTTAAGTATAATATTTATATTTTTGTAATTATGGAAATATGGTTATAATGGTTTGGATGAGGATGGATTATAAGGATAGTTAATGGAATGTGTAAGTAATACTTACATTAAGCATTTTGATCCTCTCTTGATGTACCCATTAGAAATGAAGGATTTGAGGCTCCTTTATTAAGATATCAAATTTCAAATGTGTATAGGGACTCTATAAAATGTAAATTTTTTATATATTAATTGTAATTTCGAACAATAGGTGTGACTTGAGTTGGGAGAAAGTGATATCCTCTTACAGGTGAAAAATATAGAAAAAACTTTGAAAAAGAATGTTATGTATGTGGTAAGAATAGAATTCCATGAGAGTTAGGTGAGTTATGTGGGGAACTATTGTTGAGAAATATAGGTATCAAATTACCTCCTAAAAAATATATTATATAAATTCTAAGTGTACAATTGATTTATTAAAATTCTAGAGACATTAGATTATCCAATTTAACACCTATTAATCTTCATTAAATATCAATCATTGTAATTATTTTATCACTAAAAATATAAGATGAACATTATTAATTAATTTATATCTGATGAATAATAATTTTAACCCAATTTAATCTTATGAAATTTATAAACATTAGAAAATTAACTTTAAAATTATAAAATATAATGTGTTGAATAACTATTTTATAGGAAAAAATGTTGTTTTAATAATTAATTATTTTTAATATTATTTAACATTGATTAGAAATTAAATGAGCATTTTCATTATTTGTATATATTTTTAAAAGTTTTATTTTAGTTTTAATGTAGAATATATCCATTTATTTTAAAAAATACAAAATATTTAGAAAAGTATCATTCTTTTAAAAATAAATGTTTTACCACGAAAACTCATATTCACCATAGTAACATAATATTATGACTAAAAATAAAATTTAACTTATTAAATAATGTGGACATGCTAATATAATATAGTGAAATAATTTGAAATTATTAAGTAAACTAATAGTTAATTTAATTAATAGCACACATAATGAAAAAAATTATTTATAGAAAAAGTTTATTTTTATGCTTAAATTTTTTTTGGAGAAGAAAATTATCAATTTCATTAATATTACTAGTAAAAATGCTCTTTAAAAAAAATACTTATATATAGGGGTTTTAGAACATGGTAATGATATATGAAAACCATAACCTATATATAAAGATCCCAGTATTGAGTCATGGCATAAATATTGGCAGTTCATAACACATTAATCCTAAGGAAATGAAAGAACATGAGCCACATGAGAATAAAATTGGCATAATACATGGAATTATGGCACACACATAAGCATAGAAAATGATTTCCATAGTAGTAAATTCTCACTTCTAAGGGTATCATATTGGAGTGGGTTCACTCCCCAAACAATTATAGTGCTCAAGGTTCACTTAAAAGTCCTTCATATAAGACAAAGTCCCCTCTATAATATAGTTTACTCCCTTTTTAGTCATGTTTATCACATAATATATAATTTTTTCTCCAATGAAATGTATGAAGGTATAGGGACCAACCTTCACATAATGAATAACATAAATATGTGGGATCCAATATCAAAAAACATTCGTCATATCAAAAAACATGAAATTAAATAGGATTCATAAAAATTTCCTCATATCATATCATATGGAAAACAAATTTTTTTTTCTAACATCCTAGACCTGGATTCCACTTAATAGCTACCCCAAGACCAGTGGGTCACAAGGCTTCAAGCGCATCTCGCTGAATGCCAGATGTTTCCGACTATTAGCGAGGGACTTCTATGTGTTCATGGGGTGACTATGCCCTCATAACCAAAGTCTCGCACATAAAATATGTATAAACAAAAATAAGTAGGGAAATAAATATAAGTAAATAGAGAAAGCATACAAAAGTAATAAAAAACAAGGATATAAATCACTGAATCAATTAGAATAACATAAAATAAATGATAATGATATGTCCGGTCACTAGAAAACTAGAAAACATGGATGCAAAATAACAGGCAAAACATATCCCACAAAATTATAAGGAAATAAAAAGATAGTCCCAAGAATCCTGAGATCTGACTCAACCATATAATATAAAGCTCTATCATAAACATTAATAAATCAAGTGTTCAAAGTCATATTCTTCCATTTGTTAACACATTCATGCATGTAATCATCCCCAGGTACCAAACGAAACCTAGAGAGGGTGTGAGATAAATCTTAGTGGGCAACCACCAATGGCGTGTATAACAAACAACACATGTAATGGAATATAACAATGTACAAGAATGAATATATAAAGTAATGCAGTACAATGTAACTAAATACCCAAGTCCATGATTCAAAACTCAATTGATGTCTAAACATGTAACCAATCCTTTATTTTATCATTACCAGTTTATAATTATGTCACATGTAATCAATAGTAACAATTCCAATATGTAACAAGGAATCATGTATTAATAGTTAATAATGGATATCCAAGGTATTGACCCATGTAGCGTATAACTCGAGGGTCACCAAATCAGTAATAACTATACCTTATCTAAGGGTAAGAGTGTAATCCAAGGATCATAGTCCATGTAATTCCACAATGAGATGCATACCGAGTCCAAGGACTTCATCCAAGGTGAAATGGGGCTATGTAGTGACTGGTCTTGATTGGATTTAACCATGGAACCTACTTGTCAATTTTGGATCCAAGGAGTGTATCTAATGCATCAGGTAGTACTTCATGATGGATCACACTATGTCCTTCTAGGCATCCAATGTTATACAAGGCTTGGATTCTATATGGGTCTCATCTTATGAAATCCATATCCTTGAATTCAGAATGGGGTCCTTGAGAGCTCAAGGCATTACCTCAGGAATCAAAGGTGAGATCAAGTTAGGCCACTCATATATTGATAATTATGTCATATATAATCTATAAGGTTCATTCTATTACCTTCCATTAGTGTGAAAAGAAAAATTGAGCATGAAACCATTTAATCAAGTCATAATTATTTAATAAGTCCATATGGTTTAAGGCTAGCCTTGCATTAGCGAGACAAGTCCAAGGAGCATGTAACTATTCAATTAATCCCTTCAAGGAATTTTTATAATCAAGGTTCACTCTGCTACCTTCCATCAACATGGTAATGTGTTCTACATATGTGAAACCTTTTGTTTAGTTATAATCAAAGAGGTCAAGATATATAGTTATAATACTTTCCAATTACCATTTAATATTTATTTTTTAATTGAGGAAATTACCTATGGTGGGTCAAGTGGGGAGCATACATGGTACTTTCCACTATCAAATTCACAATATAAATCAATCCATTTAATATTGAAAATCTTACCCTTAGAAAGATCAATCCAAGGAATACCTGAACCATGACTCAAACATGTCAAAACACCAAGACAACAATTATGGAATAACATTCTACACGGGATGGATGGAGTTGTGCACATATACACTAATAAATAATCACATATTATGAAATATCATGACCATAAAATTATAATTATTATAAGCATGGAATATAAATTCAACAAACAACATGTGATGAAATTGGTGGGCCCCAAACGATAAATCGATAATCAACGAACTTGAGGGATTTATTTTAGAACACCCACCATAGGCCTGTATGACTCCCCTACTCTAGTATCAGCCTATGATTTGTCTTGGAATGAAGAATATATGAGAAAAACAAGAAATTATCACACCTTGATAACTAGTTTGAGATAAATAGAGATGAATAATTGCACAAAAATAACTCGAGAACTGACTGGTTCACATCTAGTGTGATGAACAGAAGCTCGAATGGGTCCAAGATGACATATATCTCTTGATCTCCAACTTCGGCCTTCAAAAAGCTCCAAAATGAGAGAAAATTGGGTTCATCTTGATGTAAAATTGTTTTAGAGAAAGGAGGATGTTAAAATGTATCATTAAGGGTAATATGATAAAACTACTAAAAATAATTAGCATGTGCATGGTTTGGTGTCAAAGTTTACCAAAATGTGTTACAACCATGCATAGATACCAAGAGAAGAGGGGGAATTACATGGTTTGAATGCACCATTTGAGAAACCGTTCCCCAACCATGCAATATGGATCTGATAGAAAATGCATACCATTCGCGTGGTAAGATCTAACTATGAAGCCTATACACATGATTTACTCTAACTATGTGATATTCCTATTCTTCCCAAAAAGATGGGTTTTGGGCCCCAAACAAGCCTCAAACTCCCTCAGTACCTTCACTAACCCACTAGGCATCCATATTAGGTCCAATATATAATAATATTTAAATTTAAAAGACCCTTACCTAAGTGAAAACATGGGTTAATATAGGTTTCATAATCATTTCATCATTTCATCAAATTATAACTAATGAAAAGAAGATAGTTTCATAAGTATTTCCTCATGGTGTAACCCATGTAAGAGATAAAATTTTCATCAAAATAATGCCTTTATAAACAAAAAACCATTCATATAAAGAGTAATAATGGTATCCAAAGTTCATATCCCAAAAAAATATATAGTTAAAATCAATGGATGACATCTTAGATGTAAAATGATATTGAATGATCATTTAAAACATTTATTGAGGAAAATATCCTTTCCACATTGAATGAAACTTTTTAAAACAAAAAACATTTTCAAAAACCATTTAGTTGAAAATAAACATGGAATATTTTAAATTAATCTTCAAATCAATTATTGGTTATGATGGCGGATAATTCCTCTCTTGTCGTACTTGTTAAAATGAAGATTTTTTTTCATATTTTAAAAAAATAGACAAATATAAATTGATTAGAAAATTAAATGAATATTCCTATAAAAAAAATTAAAAGTTCAATAATGTATAAAAGCGTATTTAATCAATAATTTGGATAATGTTTAAAAAAATTAAATCACTTTTCGAAAATATGGTTTTTGATGAAAAACGATTTTTCGACTCAAGAATGAAATAAAGATGATTTTTATTAAAAAATTTCTTTTGAAATATGTAATACATAAAGAGATTAATATTAAGGGAAAACATTTATTTTTATGAAATAACCACATTATAATAAAATTCTGTATATTCTTGAGATATATATCCTACAATTTAATCATTATCAACATAATCATAAACAATCCCGATAAATGATGACATTGAAAAAAACAATCATTACACTTTGGTAAATTTGAATTATCAGCCCCATGGATGAATAATGTTAAATAAAACATAAAATATAATGAGAATAAATAAATAAATTATAATACATTTTTAAGGGGCCATATATTCACCACATAAAAATTATATAGGTGCATAACATAATATATGTCTCAAAGAACTCAAACTGAAACAAAGATCCCTTAATGATTTGGTAAATTAGGAACCATAAAGCCCATGAAGTATCTATCCTAATATCCATATATAAATACCCATAATTTTATGTAAAATTATTATAAAATACATTAATGGTCATTATATACACCACATAAAAGATACACTTGGTGAATATGGCTTGTGTATAATAGAAAATAAAAGTGAGACAAAAATCCCTAATATTAGGTCTTGACTTCCTTCATACACATTCAAACCACTTTTATAATAAATATAATTTTATTATAAATACATTTCATATCCATAATTATATATATCATACCGTATATGATTTACATATGACCTCTTATAACCTATTTATTAACAATTATTTATTAAAATCATTTTTCTTGTAATAACCACTTTTCATTTTGTGATTGTATTGATATTTTATTTTTAGTCCTCTAACATTGATCATGGATAAAAAATACCCATAATTATAAACATAATATATATATATCATAAATATTCAGAATATATTAATTTTTAATAATCTATAAATTTTATAAGTAGAAAATGAAATCCATCATTCAAGGAGATGGTAGACTGTACATATGCATGAATGTTGTTTCAATTTTGTTGAATGATTGGAGTGAAGAAAGTTATATGATTTATTACCATTACTAAATAGTATATTCACCACTTGTAATTTTATTAAAGAAAATGGATTACCCCCATTTGTCTATTTACAGAATGATAAAAAATGGACCATTATAAATAAAATAATATATAGTGTCTAAATAATTCATTAATTTTTTTTACAAGTCTTAAAGTCATTTTTAACCATTATCTTTTTAGTTTAACCCCCTTCCCACCCCAGAAAACTTATTTTTACCTTAACCATAGTAAAGGATTTTCACTATATTTACTATTAATTTTGTTCAAAATTTAAATTGATCTTAATTGATAATATAAATATGTATTATCAAAACTGTGGAATCCAATTTTCCAAATTAAATTTATAGAATTACCAAAATATAATTTAAAATTCAACCTAAAAGAGAGATGAGAATGTTGTTTTCCAAAATGAAACTCTTTAAAAGAATAAAAAAATTTTATATCATAATTAATTATGAAAATTATCCCAATTGGGTAAATTATATTAATTTTTATATAATTTAATCAATTTTAATTTAAAACCCATTTCAATAAAAAAATTATCCTCATTAATTCATTAAAATAAAATATGGTTTTAATTAAAACATGTATTTTTTACTATTCAATAAAAAAATAATCTTTTCTGAAAAATGTATATAATTCAGCCTAAGATAATTTTGAAATGATGATTTAAAAAAGGAATTTATTGTATCAAATAAATTTTATAAAATTATAGAAAGTTTATTTTAATGATTTTCAGAAAATGAAATAATAAAAAACATTTTTTTCAAAAATATTATTTTTTAAACATATATAACTTTTTTCTAAAATGTTTGTGATTTTTATCAATATGTTATACTTATATAAAACCATTGTAATTAATATTTAAAAATTAATCATCAATATTCATATATCTATGTTAAATATCTAGGTTATAATGGATGTGATTAAATAATAATATTAATAACATATCACAGTTTTTTTAAAACTCAGTGTTGAGTGTAACAAAAAATAAACTCAGAGTTGAGAGTAACAAAAGGTATCAAAAAAATTAATTTATTCTAAAAAATCATAACAAATTAGGGTGTTACATTATACCCCTATTAAAATTAATTTCTACACTATAATTCATCATTCTAATAAAAACAACAAGGGATACTTCTGCCTTATTACATCACCAGGTTCCCATGTGGCTTCCTCAAATGGGTGGTTTCACTAAAAATTGTGACTAGTTGATTGGTATTGTTCAATAAAATAGTCTCAGTATAATATATTATTTCAAATTGTTTTTATTTATAAGAAATATCATGCTTCAATAGTATGAACTATAAGTTTAGTACATTTTAAGGATTAGGTATTTAAATCCTCATGAGAGATACATAGAACACATCATTAACATGAGAGAGGTTTTGTGTAAGATCCAAATGATAGGATAATATACCAGTAAAATTAAAAATATTAAAGTAACTTTTATACCTAGAATTTATTATCCCTTACTTCCTAAATCTCATAATATTCTTCTATTGAAAATTTCTTAGAAATATATCACCACCCCCGACAAATTCTTGATCATGTCAGTGATGGTCATCATAATTTTTTTTGACATTGAGCTTCTTTGATGTGTTGTTGAATGAATCTAACCTTCTATTATATTTATTCAAATATCCCAGGTCAAAATAGATTTCATTGTAGCAGCTATAGGTTTTTTGGAATATTTTTTTCAATTTAATTTAATACTTTTCATTTCATGCAATAGTGAATGTTGTTTTTTTATATAAAAGCACTAAATTTGGATTGTGTTATATGCAACACCAAGTTAATCTTTCAATACATGTAACACTTTTATTATCTTGTTGTACACAAAAAACTATTTTTTGATTGTATTACACAAAATATAGATACCCTTTGATATCTTGTATTACAATTAAGGTTGAGTTTTTACCAAACTATAATATAATATTAATGTGATTATTAAAATATTAATATAGCTAAAACCTTTCTGTTGAAATGGAAGTTACAAATAATAAAAAATAAATTGTGAAAATATTATTTACACATGTGTATAAAATTAATCCTTTATTTATCAATTATTATAAGTCAATGATAGATCTATTTGAAAATAATGAAATTATATTTCTAAAAAAAAGTTTTCTAAGTAAAAACACAATTTTAACTCAATAACTTAACATACCAATTTCAATTAATGATATAAATAATATTTAAGTATTATTTTTTATATAAATATTTTTATATGCATTTAATATATTTTATAGGTATAATAATATAATAAATCCAATTTTATGAATAAAATAAGTATTTTTCTAAAAGGAAAATTTACCCCATTTTAATGGAGAACCCATATTAATTATGATTTTTTTAAATTTTATCATTTTTATTTTATAGAAAAAACTTTATTTTTTAAATTTTAATATAATAATTTACTTTGGGTGAATTTTATGTATTTTTCTAAGAAGTTTTATTTTTTGATGAATAGTGAAAAAAAATAAATTTAATTCAAAACTACTTTTTCATCTAATTAATTTATATAGTTAAATTTTGATTTAGTTTTTTAATGTATAGTTATATGAATTATACATGACATAATCCAATATACGTCATCAGAACTAATTTCACAGTGAAACTTTATATAAATACATTTCAAACTTTTTGACATTTTCTATTTAAAAACATGTATTCCCATCTCATCTGTGGGATTAATATTAAATTAATTTCATCCACCTATGTAATTCAAATTTGAAAAAATTGATTTGATTTTTTGAATATGAATAATTTATAATTTCTAATAAGGTAAACATTTTTTTACCAAAAATATCAGTGTACCTGATTTATATTAATTATAGAAATTAAGATAAAAATTTGATTAAAAAAGGATTAATCATTAATCTTAAGGCCCAAAATGAACTAGATACTTAGACAAAAGAAATTTAATTTTCATATATTGAACCTGTTTTCCCATGGATCAAATTTGGACCATTATTTGATCCACATTACAAAGGAAAATTGATGGTGTATTTCCCATTTAAAAAATTTACAAGAATGTAAATCCTACACTATAAAAAGCCACTCACCCCTCCCACATATTCACATCTATCAATCCATTTAGATCACCCAAAAACTACTGAAATAATCTCAAAAATCCCTCCCTTATTCATATAATTATATCATTTTTAATAAATACAACCATGGAAACCCTTTGATGCAAACCAAGAAGTGTTACCCAAAGAAGAGGTAATGTCATTCCCAAAGCTCTGTAGTATTATTTTCTTTATAAAACCACTAAAATATTCTTATTCCATGATTATATAAAAAAATAACATAATGTTGGGAAAATATCCATCAATGTGACTTCTTGATATGTTTTGGTTTTGAATGTGTTTGTTGAGAAAGACATATAACTGAGATTGAGTATGAATGGTGTTTAATAAAGTAGGTGTTTAAGGTGGTGCAATCTCCCAGTATTTCCCAAATTTTTGGGCCTCAAAATCAGAAGTCTGATATTTGGAGAAGGGTGATTTTCCCTTAGGGGTACACAATACACATACCATGAAGTATGGTTCGAGGATTTAAAAAGTGGTGTGCGGGATGACAAAGGACATCGGAAAAGGAAGGGAACCACAAATCATGAGACACATACCACATATGAGAACCATTCACATAGAACTAAAATGGTTTGCAGAAAAGGATTTCAGTTTGAGGTGAAGGCTTGAGGTACACAGGAGGAAATTTTTTTTTGGGATGGTGTGTTGTTTGTGAAAATGAGGTTTTGATTTTAGAAGCTACAATGGGAATACATTGTCAAAATGAGACTGTGTTTTTGGCATCTGTGAAAGAAGAAAGGTGGTACTCTGACCATGTAAGGAAAAAACATTATGGGATGATTACGGTTCAAGGATGATGCATCGTATGTAGTGAATGTGGTAAAACATTGAGTATTTGGTAAATATCATATTAGTTTATTTTTTTGGATCTATTTTCTTATATAAGGAGATATAATCCCATTAAGAGTGAGATATTTTCAAAAGAAAACATCTTTTATCCATGAATTTGGATAATATTGAAGGTGGTTTACATGGAAGGATACCACGAAGGGTGAAGTAGTTCACAGAAGTGATTCCATGAATGTATATTGTGAGGAATTAAACCCATAAAGGAAGAAGTGATTTATGGAAGAAGGAACTATGCAAGAGGTATGTGGAAGAAAAGGTGGTACGTAAAACCTAAAACAACATATAGAGGTGGATCACCAAACCAGATGAGAAAAAGGTTCATAAATGAGGTTAGTTCATAGATGTAGAGGCAGTACATGGAAGATGAAATATGTGTAGCATAACCACTACATAGTATGCGATGTAATAAATGTGGTTCACGGAGGACTCAAGGAAGACTAAAAAAGCACTAAAGCAGTTTTCGAAAGAAATTTACAGTAGTGTAAAAGTTCATGGAAAAGTTGAATTCATCTATGGGTGAAAAAGGTACATCAACAGAAAATCTACTCCACAGTTTAGGATATGTGATTTCATGAAAGTGAAGTGACCTATAAATCCATAAACTATGAGGGGATTTATTCAAAGAGTAGTGAGAAAAGTGAGAGGAAGACGGTGATCCTGTCCACCAGTAGTTAGTTAGAGAAAGATACATAGGGAGTAACCCTTGGTAATATAGTGAGAAGAAGCTAAATCTTATGAAGGCAATGAGCATGTGTATATAAGTAATCTAGTAAGAACCTTATAATTGGTAGTGTTCATCAGTGGATTTGGTACATCGAAATATCATCATTTTATGATCCTTGGATGTATCCCTATGAGGGTGAACCCTATAAAATCATCGTTTCCTATGCATGATTTCATTTTTGTTCATATATTTCTTGGGAGAAAGAGATATGTGTGTTTAAAGAAGAAACAAGATCTGAAGGGGAATGAGTTATAATATGACATACCCTAATCCCCCTCATGGTATTTGACCATGTAGATCTTACAGTATCCAAAGTATACATATTTGTTTTATTATATGTTTTATACCTACACTTACAGATAATCCCATCTAATGGGTAACAAACTTACCATTGGTTTGTACAGTGAACTAAAACCTCACAAAACAATGTTATTTGTCTTCAATTACCACCTCTTATGGTTGGGAATTATGATAGAAACTATTTTTCTATATGATATATAAGATACTTATGATTTATTTATTCTTAATTAATTATTATATAACACATACCATCATGCTTTCTATTTTTTGTAAATATGATAACTTCCGTTGTGGACATGGGGACTATCTCCTCCTTAATGTGATATGAATTATTCAAACATTACATGGAGTGTATATAGGATGGGTTTATAGAATTTATATGATATATATTAAATGATAATTCTACTAGATTTATATTATATAAATTTATATATTTCTTTTAGATTCCTAATTTCAACGTCGCAAAAAAACAAACAAACAAAAACAACGTTCATGCATATGTACGACCTACCGTCTCTATGAACGGTGTATTCTATTTCATATTTATATATTTTATAGATTAATATAAATACATATATAATTAATATATATGATATTTAAATCATGTTTTATATTCTTGAAATAATTAAATCATGATCTATGTCAGAATATCAGAAATAACAAGCCAAATCATATACAGAAGAGAAAGCTAATATTACCAAAAACCTAACATTAACATGGATTTGTAAATAAATGTGTAATATAAAGTCATAATGAAATAATATATGATATTATAAATAATAATATGGATATTTTTTAGATTTTTAATAATATTATATTTATTATACAATTTTTTTGAACATTATGAAGATTGTCAATACTTAATATATGGGAATTTCATCTCATTTTTTTATTTCTTTGAGATACATTCCATATTCACCACTCCATTATTTTATTTGGTTTATATAAATAACTATAAAATGTTATATAATTAATTTACTCTATTTAATGATATTAAAATATTTAATTGATGTTATTATTTCATTGGGATAACATTTATAACGTTACTCAAGTAATAAGGGTTTTCTCTTCAAACTTTTATTTCTGGGAGACTTATGCCTTATTCACCACTCATTTATTTTGGTGTGGTATATATAGTTCCCATGAATATATTCTATGATTATGCCTTATTCACCACTATCCATAATGGTGAATCTTCTATCCACTATCCATCACCTATTATAGTGGGACTTTTGGCCCACTTCCACACAATCAACACAAGCCATAACACTTAATCTACCAATAAGCACAAAATTCAAAGGCCACATAATAAGCATACCATCATTCCCATCACATGATAATTCACTTCAATAAATCATTGATTTATTGAAAACACCCTTTAACCAACATTCCATGCCAAACCAAATTTCAATAAACAACATATTTAATGAAAACAATCATTCAAAAAACATTTTTCATAATCAAACACTAACGATTTAAAAATTAACATTTTAAAATCACCCAACAAAGACCCTTTTTTCAACAATAACCCATTTCCCCCCAAATCCCCCAAATCAACACCAAATAGATTTCTAACTAGATTCTCACATCATTATCCCAATTAATTTCAATAAAAATAAATTAATTGTTACCAAACCACTATTTCTAACCATGTGGAGTCGAGAGAGAAGTAAAAAACCTTTAGGGTTCTGGGGAAATCGATCCCTAAGAAACCTCAGCATAAATATGGACAAATGCTCCACCAAAACAAATCTAGATCTTCTTACCTACAATATACAACCCTTAATATCAACAACCAAGGCAAAAAAAACCCTAAATCTACACACAACGGGTATAGATCTCGAAAATTGAGAGAGAGGGAAGAGTCAATCTTGAGAAAACCACAATAAACTAAGAAAAGAGACTTACCAAAGAAGAATCGGCTCAACCACACCAAGAAAATCCTTTGGTTTGCTTCAAAAATGAGTTAGAGAGAACCCCTAACCCTTTAAAAGAGGAAATACCAAGTGAGACTCAAATGGGAGAAAGTTTGGGTGTCTTTAAGGTAATCCAGACTAATCATAGATATTTAAAACCATAAATTTACGGTCCGCACGGTTAGCTCGCACGGGTAGAAAAACTGTGTGCTAACCATGCACCTACTACTGCTTCAAAGGGTCATCTTTCATATCCACCTTGAACTATTAGAAAAATCATGTACAAGCCTTGCATAACCACATTGCTAGCACGATTTCATCTCACACTGTTTCCCCTAACCATATACAAATCATGAAGCCTTAAAAAGGATTCCAAAACATCTTATAACCTTTATAATCTCTCCCAACCTATTCCTAACACCTCCCAAGCACTTTAAACACATAAAAAATCATAAAAAAAGGATGAATACCTCAAACCAGGGGTGCTACATTCTCCCCACCATTTGAATTTCCATATTTAGAAATTAGAGAACCACCTTGTTGCTAAAAGAGCTCGATCCATTGCTCGACCATCTCATTCTCCTGATCCCATGTCTTCTCTTGAATCTAACCATGATAACAAAAAATATGAACTAAATTGATGTTTTTAACACACATGAATTTATCATAAAAATTCATAATCTGCACTGGCACGTTTACCAAGGAAGCATCCGGTTCTAGTTCAACATGATCCCAATGAATCACATTGTCACAATCTGGATGATACTTTTTCAACTATGACACATGAAACACATTATGCACTGCACAAAACTTTGGTGAAAAAGTCAACCGATAATCCAGCTCTCCGATCCTCTCAAGTATCTCAAAAAGCTCGATATACGTTGGAGATAACATACCATGCTTTCCAAACCGACAATGTCCCAACCTAAAAGATATTCTGAAAAACACATTATCACCCACCTCAAATAACCACAGTAGATGACGATGGTATGCATACAATTTCTAATGACATTGATCCATATCTATCCTCTTTCTGATCAACTTAATCTTCTACATAGTCTCATTTAAAAATCTCGGTCCTATCATTGAATTCTCACCCTTTTCCAGCCAACATAGTGTATAACGACACATACAACCATATAGTGCCTCAAATGGAGCCATATTTATTGAAGTTCGATAACTTTTATAATTGAATAATTCCACCAATGGTAATAGATCTTCTCACAAACCACCAAAATCAATCACCCAATCACTTAACATGTCCTCCAAAGTTTGTATCCTCCTCTCAGATTGGACATCTGTCTGAGGATGATATTCTCTGCTAATTGTCAACTGTGTCCCGAGGGCTTGCTGTATGGATTTATAGAAATAATTTGTGAACCTCAGATCTCTATATGATATAATCAAAAAAGAACACCACACCTTTTTACCACATCTTGGATATAGATTTTGGAAAGATCATCCACCGTATGAGATTCACGAATCAGGATGAAATGGGATGACATTGTGAGTCAATCCACAATCAACCATATGGCATCGTGCTTCCTAACCATTATTGGGAGACTCGTCACAAAATACAATGCTATCTACTCTCATTTCCACACTGGGATAGGTAAGTATTGCAACATTCTTAGAGCTACTAATGCTCTTCCTTGACCTACTAAAAATTCAAGAATCTCGAAACAAACTTCACCACCTTCCTTTTCATACCAGCCCATCAAAACTGCACTTTCAATGCCTTATACATTTTCTAAATTCCAGGATGAAAAGCACATCTGGAATAAAGATAAGCCCTGAGAAGTTCCTCTTAAAAATCCACATGTACCACCATCCAATTCTGAAAACACAAGACTAAATCCTCATTCAATTCCTATCCATAAATGGTCTCCCCAACATTGAGTTTCGAACCCATATCCATACAATTATAATCAGATGCTTGTGCCTTGTTAACCAAACCATCCAATTCAGGAACCAATGAAACCAGAAATAAGACCACTCCGTCACACCGGTCCTCATATTCCAATTGCATGTAGGCTATGACCAACATCAACTGCCACTGATCTGATATTTGTTTCACCACCTGAGAATATAATTTTCTACTTATTGCATCCACCACTGAATTTCCCTTACTCGGTGTGTACATCAAGTCAACATCTAACATATGGAGATATTCTATCCTTCTCCATTTCCTTAAGTTCAAATCTCTCTATGAGAAAATATGTTTTAAACTCTTATGATTGGTAAGAATAGTGAATTTCTCACCAAATAGATAATCAAACCACATTTTTAAAGCATAAACCATTGTCTCCAACTCAAAATCATGTGTTGGGTTGTTATTCTCATGCACCCTCAACTACTGTGATCCATTTGAAACCAGATAATCCCCTTGCATGACAACACAACCCAACCTTGATCCCGATGTGTCAAAATAAACTACAAACCCTTTCACTACATATAGAAAAACCATAATTGGTGATACTGTAAGGGGACCCTTTAGCTCTTCAAAACATATTTGAAACTACTCATCCCATTGAAATGGGATATTCTTCCTTGTCAAATATGTCATCGGTGGGGCCAATCGTGACAAATCACGAACAAAATATCGTTAATAGCTATCTATATCAAGGAAGCTTTGTATCTTTAAAACTTTCTTTGGATTTTTCCAGGTGATAAACAGCTCTAACTTTTCTAGATCATATGAAATACCTATCCCAAAAATAACATGGACAAGAAAAAAAATCTCATGTATCCAAAATCCACACATTGACAATTTGGCATACAACCAATGACCCCTCCAGATCCCCAATGCTATCGCCAAGTTCTACTCATGCTCTACCATTTCCCACGAATACACCAGTATATCATCAAAAAATACCACAACAAAATAATCCATATATATCTAAAATATCCAATTCATCAATTCCATGAACACTACTGGTGCATTTGTTAGACCAAAGGGAATAACCACATACTCGTAATGGCCATATATCCTTATGAAAACTATTTTGAGAATATCCTTATTCATGACCCACAATTGATGATATCCTGATCTCAATTCAATCTTAGAGAACCACTGATCTCCCATAAACTAGTCAAACAAATCATAAATGCATGGAAGTGTATATCGTTTCTTTATCAGAACTTGATTAAGTCAACGATAATCAATACAAAGCCACAAATTTCTATCTGCTTAGTTAAAAAACATAATCTTTGCAACCCATAGATACATGATAGTCTGAATAAATCCTTTGTTCTCCAACTCCTCTAACATCACCTTTAATTCTTGTAATCCTACTGGTGATATACGGTAAGACAGAAATGAGATAGGACTGGTCCCTGGAAGGAGATTAATCATAAACTCTACATCTCACATAGGTGGAAACCCTAATAATTCTTCAGGAAATACATCCATAAATAGATCCACAATTATCCGAAAACACTATACTCACTAACTTAAACTGATTCCAATGATAAATCTGCTAACTAATATGTGATTGTTCCAACAACTGGTGCCAAAAATCCGTTTCCCTGAGATTTTCATTCTTCTCCCCTTTTAAGAGTTGTTCAATGGCATCCTCAGTCATAAAACTAATAGTTCATGCATAGTAATTGATGTGGTCCTTAAATATCACCATACAAATCATTCTAAGGATTATATCATATAAATCCATCTTGAGCACTATAAAATACCTCATCAATTCAATGTTTTCCACAACTAATAATCACACTCTACAAAGGAAAGCTCAACACTCTCTTTGACCTAGAGGAGTTCAAAGTTTCAAAATATATGGCATCATTTAAATATGTAAACCCAATAAATAAATGATGCAGGAAGCAATAAAAGAATGGGAAGCACCCATATTAAACAAAGAATGCATCAACATTTAAATTAAAATAACTATTCCTCGCACTGTGGATAGTCCTGACTGGTCATCCACCATAACCTTCTCATCTCCAAACAACTTCTTACATGCCACAATCTACTCTTTTTTAACCTAATGATGAGTCAAGGTGTTCCTAGAATCACAATGACTAACATTACTCTATTGCCGAGGGGTATACTTCTGTCCTCATCCTGTCAAGGCCTTAGACCCATGCAACCCCTAAGGAGTGTCACATACAGCCGAACTTGGAGCATTCCAACAATATCACTACATATGCACCATCTGCATACAATTATGACTTGATGGTTGTTGTTTCATAAAATACCGCTTGATTTGGCTTTTAGAACCACACTAAACACATTTCATCTCACTCTAAGGATTCAGAGGAAGATTGACTGATCTTGTCGTCATATTCTGAGTCATACTCCCACCCTAGAAATAAGTGTCCCTCTTCTGCTTAAAACCATGGTTTGAGTTCCCACTTTTCCTAATGGGTACCAACATACTCCCCCCGCCTATTACCCCAAAATTACAATGCTCAACCACCATTGATCTATTCACCATTTCTATGTAATCATTTATACACATCACTTCTATCTTAGAAAAAATTTCCTGTCTCAACCCATCTTCAAGAATTGGTGTCTTCAACGATGTACTACCAGCCACCTCATGTTAAAATCATACTAAGTTCATAAACATAGACATATATTATATTACCAACATGTTTCCTTGTTTCAAACTAAATAAATATTTTGCACGCTAAATTATGAATGTATGTGGGTAGAATTTTTTGTTATAAAATTCTTCAGAACCCTCTGATGTTACACCTTGGTCCGTCCCAGCTTTGACCACCAGCTCCCACCAATAAATGGAATGATCCTCCAAAATGTATGTGTCTAATTTCACATTCAACTCTATCAGTGTTCCCAAATAGTCAAATGTCCTACTAATTCTGTTCATCCACTCTTCATCCCTTTCTGGCTCCGAATCACCCCTAAACATGGGTGGATTCTACCATTGAAACTAAACCGCATGATCCAAATTCTTTGGTCCATCCACTTTATTCCCAATTTTCACAACATGGATAGCTTGCACTATACTCAGTAATAGATACCAGTTCACCATAGGCTCAGGAGCAACCACTTTTTAAGTAGCTTCCTCCGGTTGGTCTCTACGAAGCTTACCCGGTGGCATTTCTATCAACACAAAAACAACCATAAGTCCCACTACCTTAATAATAAAGTGTATAAAATTATAAAATTCATTACGTTGCAACTATCACAACCAGGCTTTCCAAAAGTTCACATTTCCCATATTGCATTATTTTGAAAATCAACCCATTCTCAAAATACCACTAGTTTCCATGTTTCAAATCCATCCGTTTTGAAACCCAATTTAGATTTTCCAAAAAACAACACATTCATACCACCCCATAAATCATTATGCCCCAATGAAATATGTATCTTAGTGGGGAGTGATTTCTACCATGCATGTCATTCTCATCACATTGGCCACACTGATGACATTGAGATATCCAATGCCTATATGTTCCTCTAAACAATTATGTACCCAACTCCCTGGTAACTTGAATTTCAGCATAAAAGGGTTAGTTACGTCCTTTTATGCAATGAATTCCATGTTTTGACAATAATATGCCTTTATACAATCCTGAATCATAGAATATCCCAAGAACTAATGTCAACACCAAGACCAATAGTCAACAAAAAAGGACCAAACAACTTCTCTCACTTGAATGCAATGGACCGAACAAACTGTTACCACTTTTAACATCCCACCCCATCCCATTAGCTTGAGAGGGCGGAGGAATGCTACTTGGCCTTAAGAGACGTTCCCATGGTGCCAAAGGCTGTCAATAAATGCTGAGGTCTTCAAGAATAAATGGGGAATGCCTTTTCTTTATGATAAAATCAACCAACCAAATAATCCACTATACAAAAAAATACATGAGGTATGTCAACAAAACAATCCAACCCATAAATTACCAAAAGACAACCAATTTGATCCATAAAAAATCCCAAAGACCAATACAACTAAACCATAATCAAAGTACCAAGTGGAAGACTACCCAACAAGATCCCAAATAACTAGGATGTTGTTCATATCTCCACACCAGGCTCTATGCTCCAAGAACCACACGTCACCAAAGCATAATGTCGAACCGCTAGAAAAATGAGATGCATTACCGTTACCTATGTCTTGGAAAACAAGATCTCAAAATCACCAAAGTTCCAATGCACGGGGTGTATACAAATACTCAGAATTTTTTTCCCCAATTGACTTCCCTACACATGCCACTAGGATAAAACAATTAGCACATTTATATAAATCATTTTATATAAAACATTAAATATTTCAACAATTACCAATAATCCAAACGCACCCTTAAAAAGCCACCCTTACCCAAATAATGCATCCCATGAGAAGTCCAAAAAACCACTCCATAATCCATTTCACCATTTCACATTAGCACAATAAATTCCATATTTCAAATCAATACAAAAAAATGCAACCAAAATAGTGGAGCTTCCATCAAACTCGTTCACTACATTTCTAACTTGTGGTGTTTCCCTACCACTATCAGTAATAGTGGATCTTCCATCCACTATCCATCACCTTTTATAGTCAGAAATCCCACCGAATTTCACACAATTAACACAATCCATAACACTTAATCAACCAACAAGCACAAAATGTTAAGGCCACACAATAAGCACACCATCATTCCCATCACATGCTAATTCACTTAAATAAATCACCCATTTATTGAAACACCATTTAATAAAAATTCCATTCAAAACCACATTTCAATAAACAATATATTTATTGAAAACCACCTTTAAAAAAACATTTTCCATAATCAACCACTAAACATTTTAAAATCTATATTTTAAAATCACGCAACAAAGCCCCGTTTTGCAACAATAACTCATTTCCCCCAAAATCCCTCAAATCATCACCAAGTGGAATTCAAACAAGACTAAAACATCACTATTATGATTAATTTCAAGAATAATAAATTATTTTTAACCAAAAAACTAGTTATAACCATGTGGAGGTAAGAGAGAATCCATCTACCTTTAAGATTCCGGTGAAATCGACCCACAAGAAACCGCACCCCAAATCCGGACAAAAACTCCACCAAAACCACTATAGATCTCCTTAACTACCATAAAAAATCATTAATATAAACCCCAAGGAAAAAATAACACCTATATCTACAAAAAAAATGTATATCTAGAAAACTGAGAGAGAGGGAAGAGTAGATCTGGAGAAAACCACAATGAACTAAGTGAGGAGACTTATTAGAGAAGAGTTGTCTTAACCACACCACGAAATCCCTTATATTTGCTTCCAAAATGAGTGTGAGAGAACCCATAACCCTTGATAAAAGGAAATACTAAGTGGGGATATAATTGGATAAGGTTTGTGTGTCTTTAGGGAAATCTCAACTAATCCCATATTTTTTAGAACCCATTTCTTACGGGCCGCACGATTAGCTCGCACAGTTAGACAAACTATGTGCGAACTATGTGCCTACTGCTACCTCAAAGGGAATTTTTTCATAGCCTCCTTGCATGGTTATGTAAACCGTGTTCATGACATGTGTAACCCCACTACCTTCACGGTTTCATCTCTCATAGTTTCCCCTAACCGCGCTCAAACTGTGCAGCCTTAAAACGGCTTCCAAAACAACCAAAAACCTTTCCAAACTCTCTCAAACTATTCCCAAATCATCCCAAGAAATTTAAACACATAAAAATTAATAAACAAAGGCTATATTACTCAATTTGGGGGTGATATAGGTAATGTAATTTTTCCTCAATTTTCTTTCTTAGAGATATACGCCTTATACTTTTCTCTAAGGTTTACATACTAACCATTGACATGTTATTCTATGAATATCCATATTTTCATGATATTTTAAAATAAATTTAATTTTATTATACCATGAGTGTCATGATTCATAGTTACCAATGTGGTAATAGTTTAATGCTACAATCTCATCATTATAGAGATTATTTTTGATTATGTTTCCATTGATGAAATATTATAATCCATATCTAGATAAATATCATTAAATTTATTATATTATTTCTATAAATTATATATTTATGAATTTTTACAATTTTTTACTCATTTTTAGTTTTGATAATTAACAAATTATTTATAAGAAAATATGACTTCATTTCTCTTTTTGGTCGGAAATCATTATTCTTTAAAAACCCTATTTTATAAATAGGTTTTAAAAAAATGTTTTATTTTATAAAATTATTTTAAATGAATTTAATAAATTCTATTATATTTTTTTAAAAGGTAATTTTTAATTAAAAGGATCAAAATGATTCTAATCCATCCTTTTATGTTTTCAATTTATTTTCAATGAAAACATTTTCAAAAATATTTTCAAGCATCCGTTATAAGTTTTCAAGGAAAAATGTTTTCAAAATAACTTCATGGTAATTTTAATAGAAAATATTTTTGAAAAGGTTTTATGATTAAAAAATATTTTATTAAAATAAGAAATGATATGTTCTTCAATAAATGTTTTAAAGTAATATTAATTCTTAATTTATATGTTTTAAATATATTTTTTTAAAAGAAAATGATTTTGAATCTCATATATGTTTTAAAAGGTGAATTTCAAAGAAATGTTATTTTACTTAATAAATTCTCCAAGTTATCTTTCAAAATATTTCTCTATATAAGATGGAATACTTGATATATTTTATTCATAATATGGGTAATTATCAAAGAATAAAATTCATATTATTTCATAAATGGGTTCTGTTTTGATGGAATGATGTTTATGACACCCATTTCCCTTACATGGGTTATATGATTTTGAAACCTACTAATTTTCATGGGTTGTGCTTTGATCAAATTATTATGAGTCCTATATCTTTTCAATAGTTAATGATATGATGAAATGTTTATGATATACATTTCATTTCATGGGTTATTACGTGATGTTTATGAATCCAATCTCTTTTTATGGGTCATGATAAGAGGAATGTTTTATCATCATACAAAACATGTATATACAATTTAATTATGATATGGTTTGGAGATATTTCTCTAACCAATTAATTGTGTAATGGTTTATATATCATGAGTATTATAGGGTTGGAACATGGAGTGAACTCGGTTTAGTGTGATGGGGATGGAATGAGGGGTAAACTATGTTCAGTATGACCTGGATGGAATGAGGAGTGAACTCGGTTTAGTATGCCATGGAGAGAATGAAGAGTGAACTAGATTAAGTAATACAGGGATGAAATAGGGGTTTGAACTGGTTCATTAATACAATGCTGGAATGAGGATTGAATTATATTCAGTAATAGAGGGATGGAATGATGAGTGAACTCAATTCAGTAATGCAAGGCTAGAACAGGGAGTGAACGTAGTTCAGTAATGGATGTTTTCAACTAATATGGTCTTGGGATTGAATTATGACTACTATGATGGTCTACAATGTTAACCCATTCCACTAATATGGAATTGGATTTAATCCTTGACTACTATGGAAATAATTTAACATGTTTACGTGTCAACTATAGTAACATATCTTATTCTTATTTTTTGATATCATGGATTATTCTCATGATTTCCATAAGATTCATGTATTATATACTACCAATATGTATTCCCTAACTCTTAATTATGATATCAGATATATTGGGTATGATCTTATGATGTTAAAATCATGTTATCATACCATTATGATCATTTTTTTCTTATATATATATATCTTTTGTTTACCCTTACTAGGCATATTACCTCACATATTTCTTATATTTCCTTTCCCCATGTTATGATGAATGGTTTTATGTAAGATTAATAAAGGGGAATATCTTTAAGGGAGACGTTTAATATCTTTCACCAAGTTGGAAGATTATGATTCTAATTTTCCAAAGACACTAAACTATTACATCCCTCAAGAATGTATTTTTGTAATGTGCTGAATATTTATTTAAAATGATTTAATATCCATGTATGTTAATACTGGGTCACTTTAGTTGGTATCAAGGGAAAGGATTAGTAAACCTTTAGAAACTATGATGAGGAATCTTTAGTGAGATTTGAATGGATATTTCAAAGGATATGTTTTGGAATGTCTCTAGGGATAAGTCTATAGTGTCATATATTTAAATATAAGTTTCATGATTTAGGCATCCTATAAGTAATTACTCTGGATTATGTAGTATTCTTATATGATAAGTGTTTATCAAACTCTGATTTAAGGTCTTATCCAGTAGAGGGTACTATAAAAAATTGGTTTAACATTGAATGATTCAAATGTAGAATGTATGGGAATTATACAATTGTTTTCCTAATTGGAAATCTCATGAATACAATTAGTAGGGTGGTATGAGTATTGGTTATACTACTGAGGATAAACATACACTACTGGAAAATTAATTTATCCCAATAAATCTATGCCAATGATTTTTCTAAAATTGTTGGTATATGCTTGTTTATAAAATTGTTTTTACAAACCATTGGTATAGAAGTATTAATATTTCCTAGTCACTCGGTCTCCTGCTCCCCTGATTTTCATTCGAAACCTAAGCCTCCCTGAGCTTCCACCATGTGTACATGTTTCCCCCTTCCCCTCAGTCGATTTTGGCCTCCTTTTTCCCAAGAATAACCAGATTTGGAATCCCCCCACCTCTCCTCAGTTCATTTCGGCCTCCCCTGCCCTCATCTGGTAAATATGGCATCCAATCGGCAGTGTTTCACCCATTTAATTCATTTTTTGACAATTTTTTTGTTGGGACCTTAATGAGGTAAGAGTTTCTTCCCAACCTTAATTCATAGAATTATTTCATCTTGGGTATTTATATATATCAGTTTATTCATTAAAAGGGAATATGATTTTAGTTATGTCATTGAGTGTTAGTTCATGAGAGAACCATATTGAGAATGTGGGATATTAAGCATTAAAATTCATCATTTTTTGATGAAATGAATTCATCTAAAATTTTATGTTTATGATTTAACATTTTTCATTTATATAATTAGTATGGAATTATCTTGATTCAGATTACTTGAGAAATTAGAAGAGGTTATACTAAAAATAGAAAATATATAAAATCATTAGTAAGGAGTAAAAATATTTTGATATATGTGATATTTAATTTTTTGATTTTGGAACATATATTATTTAGAGTAACATATTTATTATTCATGTATGATCACCCCTATTTCTATATATTATTTATATAGTTTTTAAAATGGTGTTTGAGATTGGGTTGACTGTACACATGCTTAATATGAGAGATTCTTGGAAATTGTGGAATTTATTATTCCTTAGGAGTAGTTTTAATCTATTATTGTCCTCATTTGTTTTTCTGGTTGTATGTTATTATCTAGATATTTTTATTTGGTTAAGATAAAGGGTTAATTTCTTCCTTGTTGTTTTGTGTTGATTGGCGGATTTTTTCCATTTATAGTAATTAAAGAGGTTATTGTCTCTTATATTACATTTTTTATAACCTCATTTCTCATCTCCAACCCATAACCAATTAGAGGTGAGATTTATGGGGAACATCCAAATTTAATATTTCATTAGAATGGGTTCTAGTAGAGGGGGGTTATGACATAAGGAAAATGGAAGTAGAAAATAAAAATATTGAAGTCTTAATTAGAATGAAAAGAAAATTAATGAATTCCCTTGCATTGGTAAATAAATTCTTTAAAATTGAATAGGAGGTGGATCACCTTACTTTCCATGATAAAAATAATAATGAAAAAAATATTAATGGCATAACTAAACCAAGAATTTCTTTTATAGAAATCAAGAAAAAGGGGAAGTTTATATTGGCCAGAGTTATACCTTGTTAACAAATGAATAAGATAATTACATTTTTATAATATAATTACAAATATAATAGAGTTTCCTGATGATTTTATTTAATTACATATTTTATTGATGATAATACATTTCCCATTTCCATACACTTTTTTAAAAAAGGAAATATTTATTTTACATGTAATGGATATCAATAAATAGCACATAGAGTAACACATTGGGTTTTTAATGACCATGGAAATGATAAAAAATTATGATATATAAATGAAGTTAATGTAGTCATAGAAGGGAAGTCCGTTACATTAAAAAATATTGAAAAATTGGATTCCATATTTAATGTAGTTCGATATACTTTATCAAAAAAATCCATTTCAATTAAATTATGATAATTTTTTTTCTTGATATTTTATAGGAAAAACTGACTCAGATGCACTTAAAATTATCCCATATGTTCATAAAAAAACAGGATAAACTCAAAATAGGATCGTTAATTATTTTCATAAAATTTGGAATTATTTTTATGAATTAAATTCAACAATGACTTTTTATATTTTAACTAAAATACTTTTCTTCTCTTCTAAATTATCAAGAAAATACCATAAAGTGGATAACATGTGTTCCGAAATCTATTTTAGCTAACATTACTATACTTAAAATCTTTTTTATAACTATATATTTAGATTCAAAATTAAATTATATCAATGATACCCTAAGAGATAATCTCATTATTTTACTTTGTATATGAGAATCCTTTTTACTACGTATAGCTCAATGACTTCTAGAAGTTCATCCACTTATAATTCCTTGAAGGCAGACATACCACATTTGTAATAATTAAATGATAAAAATACTCAGTGTATACACCACTATAAATATCAATTATATTATTATATTTAAATATATATTATATATTGTTTTACCTAAGAATAATTTTGAAACTATTATTTAGTTATGTTATTTTGGTTCTAGGGTTTCTTTTTAGAATTAAATAATAAATTTCATGGATTCCAACGTTAAAATTAATTTTCAATATATAATTTTCTATTTATATATGTTATTGATATAAAACAAATATTTTACCTACATGTTAGATGCGTGATTATTATTGGCGGTTTTTTATCTGATATCACATAGTCATTATAATCATTATCACACATAGATATACACCTTGGTTCCTTATTTATAGTCATCTCTTATACGTATGTTATTTCTATTATTCTATGTTTTTCTATCTACTAGTATGATTTAATGAATTTAATATTGAAATTGGTAGGAATGAAAATTTTTAATTATTATTTACACTGTTTATTGAATGATAAATCACATTCCTTGTAATACAATGGATATATGATAGATGTATCAAACTGATCAGATTTCAACTGAGTTTCAAAAGAATCTAGATTTTTTTAGAATTTTCATTTAACAATGCTTCAGATGGTGGTTGTATATAGTTTCCATGCTATAATTTTGTTGGAATACCATGGTTAAACTGGGAAGAAGTTATATACCACATAAAAAATATTGATTTCAATGAAATTATTCTGTTTGGTATCACTATGGAGAGACGAGACAATATTCAACTGTTCATGAATGAAAACTAAGAAATACTATGGAGAATTTTATATTTTATCGTCTTCTATTTGCATATCATCATGAGATATATAGTTTTCCAAGGAAAGAATACAATGATTTCAAAACACATGAGGCAAATACTAAAGATTATGATGTTGAGATAGTGAAAATTTTAATGGATGATTCCAGAACTCCAGTATATCAGAAATGTACTAAAATTACTGATATGTAATTTTTAATGTAGTTATATCTTGGAAAACCCATGTATTGAATTTATAATACCTTCATTGATTATATTATGACCTTTTTGAAGGAATTACATCCTGAGGGTGCAGATATTCCCTCAAATAATTACATGGAATGGATGTTAATTACAACTCTTGGATTTTCTAATAATAAATTTCATGCTTATCTGAAAGACTGTAGTTTATTTTGGGAGAAAATAGATGATTGTAATGACTATAAATAATGTGGTACATCTATATGGAAGGAAAATATAGATGGAACACCATCTCATGTTCCACATAAAGTGATGTAGAATTTTCCATCAATTCCTTGACTTCAAAATCTATTAATGTCTGCAAAAATATCATCCAATATGTGATGAAATGATTATAAGAGAATTAAGGATAATGATTAGCATTTTCACCCTATAGATGTATTATCTTGTTAAGAATTTGATGTATAATATCCTAATTTTTTAACTGAGTTTCATAATGTGAGGTTGGGTCTATCCTGTGATGGTTTTAATCTATTTGGTGAGATGATTACTACTTATAGTACATGGAAAATTTTTATTCATGTTTATAATCTTCCTCCCAGGATGTGTATGAAATAACCTTTAACTTTATTGAGTATATAGATATCTATAATTTTTTATCCTCGTAATGATATATTCATATAATTTAAGCCTTTAATAATATAGTTGAAGTAGATTTGGAATATGGGTTTAAAGACATTTGATGTTTCTTCAATAAATGTATTTTAGATGCGTGATGTCCTTTTGTGACTATAAATGATTTCATTGATTATGAAAAGATTTATTGATTGATAATGATGGGAAAACTATCATTTCATGTATAAATTAAAAATACATGATTGAGAAGGCTTAAATATAATCATTATACCAATTTCATGGGGCATCGATGATTCTTGACAATGGATCATCAATACAAGAAGAATCGTCGATGGTTTGATAAACTGTTAAAACCAAACAACCACCTCAACATATATCAATTAGTGTTATACATAATGAATTGAAATATTAAAATTTTTCAATAGGGAAAGGAAAATAGAAATATAAAAGGAGGAAGTATGTTGACAAAGAATCTGCTTACCATTGGAATGATATATGTATCTTCTTTGAGTTTCCATACTAGTAAACCAAATTATTACATCATTGTTTAGACCTAATGCACATTGAGAAAAATATATATGAAATATTTATTTCAATTCATCAAAATAGTAAGGGAAAGACAAAATATAACTTCTGATCACATCAGGACTTGTTGGATAGGGGTATTCGACCTGAACTCCATCCTTTGTATATCGATGAAAATAAATGGAAAATCCATTGTGCTTCTTTTGTGATAACACTATCAGAGAAATATCAATTTCTGGTAGTATTGGAGAATATCAAGGTTCCTGGTGGCTATTCCTGCAACATATCTATATGAGTCAACAGAAGGTATTTGAAACTAAAATCCATAAAAACATATCATTATCACAACCTTCTTCATTAATTGATTCCAATTGTAATTCATAATTTGCTATCCAGTAATATATGGATGGTAGTGATTAACTGGTTCCATTTTTTAGAGGCCATTGTGAAAAATTTCTGTCAAATACATTGTTGAAAAAAATTCAGCAGGATGCACCATTAGTTTTGTGTGATATAAAAAAAAATCCTCTATTATTTTTCACATGAATATTGCATTTAATAGTCCATCTTCCAACCGAACCACATCTTGGAGGGAATATTTTATTTAGTTTGTTAATGAAATTTTTTAATAATAAATGGATACAAATTTGTTACAACTGATCGAGTGGAGAAAATGAGAACACAACATGATGCGATTATGTTAAATACTAGAAAAAATTGTTATGCTATTGCATTTGAATGTCAACCTAGATATGAAAATGTGTATTATTAAAGACTTGTTGAGAAAATATAGAAATTATATTACTAATCTCAGGGTCGAGTAACTATGATGAAATAGAAATGGTTTGATTTGATGATGTGAAAGAGTATATTTATTGATGATTGTGGATTCAAGGTTATTAACATGAGTCTATTCATGAATAATGATAAACTATACATTTTGGAATCTATGAAAAAATTAGTGTTTTATGTGAAATATCATTAGAGAACTGATTACAGGGTCATTAATGAAGTAATCCCAAGACATATTATCCATGATTATAGTGATGAACTTTCTGTCATTGAAGCACCCATTTGTGTTGACAAAAATATTTAATTTGATGATTCAAGTTTTTCCATTGTGAGAGTTAATATTGAACCTAAAGTAATGGTGGGAAATATATATAAGCAACCATATATGTTCACCATTCATTCAGTTTACCTTCACATGAGTTTCTCATGATCATATTACTATAATTACATTAATTTAGTTTCAGTTTGGAATGATATGTTTTTTAGTATTATGTGGGTACATTTCATTTTATTAGATTAATTTCAATTTCAATAGCTGCGATTGAAATGATTTTTTAAATAATATATAACATGGTTTTAAATTATTGTTACTAAAATATGTCATTACATTTATTGTATTATCTTTTACATCTGTGTTGTATGAATTAATTATAAGAATTTTTTATAAAAAATTACATTCCCTTATTATGCAGATTATGCCAAATACATTAGATCTTTGAAAGTATAAAATATTTGATCCCAATCGATAGGTGCGTGAGTGTGCATTTTGCCCTTTATTTACCTCAATGAATATAATAATTGTAATGTTTTCTTCTACATTAAATATAATTTCATGTTATTGTTCTTTATCAAAAGAAAAATTTAGGGACATTCAGTTCTTCTAGAGGTTACACCTCTTCCTACTAGAATGTTTCTAAATGAGGATGCTCCTAGACCTAGATGGAGTAGAAGTCATACTCGGTCCCACACTGACCCATCAGTGGACACCTTATCTACTAAACCATTCCATCCTCCGCTTGAGTATCCAAAAATGCTCTTATCCATGCCTACATCATCGTCCAATATACCCTCTTAATCACATACCATCTCTATGCTACATCTAAGGATGATCCCACAGATGCCTCCATCATCACATTTACCCTCTTCTTTCCAATACACATCAAGACCACCTCCATGGATGTTATCACATTTACCATATCCATATCCAATGATATATCCCCCATCCAACTAACTATATTCTACCATGTCAATGCTGCCTCTAATTCCAACCATCCATCCAAAATCTGATGACTTTGTTCCTCTATCTTCCAGTCTACTTCATAAAGACCACATAGAGCATTCATTGTAACATACACTTCCTTTAGAGTTTGTTGATCCAGGACAACCCACAGATTCATCAAATTTTATTATAGATCCTATATAAATTTATTTTTATCATAACTCTGTCAAATTATATCAAATTATATTTTTTCATATTGTACCCTGACTTAATTCTTCTTTCCCCATATTATATTGTTTAGTGGGGTCTTCTGCTTGGATATTTGGGAGCACTTGTATGTAGGAAACCTAGAATCAAAATACATAGATAATGGTGTATTAAAATAAATAAAATCATATGGTAAGAAAAAATGAAAGGCAGTGTAAAAGATTCATGGGAACTTTAGCCAAATACCATGATATCATTCCGGTGGAACTGGTGTTATGGAGACATGTCGGTAAAGAAATCAAGGAAAAAGCATGGGAGCAGACATGGGTAACAAAATTTTATAAATTTATATCTATATTAATTTTTTATTTATATAAAATAAAATATTAATTATAGTGTTGATTTAACTTTCCCAATAGAGATGCTTCTAATACTACAAGGTTTATGGATGTTGGGGAGATATGGTGATCATACATGCATGAGTTGTATATTGGTTGGAAGAGAATAATAGGTTCTGATTTAGAGGGTGTAGCCACATTTTCAAACTATCCAAATACTCAATGTCAAAAATTGATTTCACATTATAAGACTAAGGAGTATAAGGTATTTCAAATCATTAATGGTTTTTATATAAAATTTAATTCTTACTATATGTATTGTAATTTTTTTGGAAGCATCAGAGAAAAACAAAAATAACAAATATTCAATGACATATGTACACACATTGGGGAGAAATACAATTTTATAGCATGAGAAGTGCCCTGAAATTTAATCTGAATTAAAATAATTTCCATCCCAATGTCATAGGATTTTGTTACAACAAAATATTTTTCCCCTCCTAAACTAAAAATAATATAATTACACTTATTACTATATAGGTTAACAATTCATTCACCTTAATAGTATGTTTCAACATGTGTAGATCTCTAATAATTGTAATCACCAACACATTCAACTTCAATGAACCTCAACACATTCTATTATGAAATACTTCAATATGAAATACCATAACATAGTGTATTTTTAACATATCTGATAATTATTTTTTATTTCATCGTATTTGTAACTTTATGGTAAAAATGAATTCTTTTAGAATTAGAAATTTCCTTTAGTATATACAGAATTTTGTTTTTTTATAAAAAATTCATCTAGATACTCCCAAAAATTTGTTTTGATTAAATGAATTTCTCTCAACATCCATTATGAAAATCATTCAAATCAGTATGACCTACTGTGACATATGTGATCATAGGTGTCGATCCATTATATATTTTGGTTCTCCTGTAGTCAAGAATATATTGGGATATCATATTGATATGAATACAATAAATAATTTTTATAATTATGTAGAACATAGAATCAAATATGAACCAAGGTGCAAGATGTTATTCTTGAAAAAATTGTTGTAGCTAGAGAACATGTGAAAAGAATAGAGAGATCCGTTTTTGTTACTGGAGATTTCCGATCATATGTTTTGATCTACATCAAACTGGATTAATGGGAAAAACTTGTGTATTGTAATCAATGAAATGATTGAGAGAACTTTTAATGCATATAATTTTACTTAATTCATTATCTATTAATTCAGTACATCACATAATCCCAAAGGTACATCATGTGTAAACACACTATGTAGTTTCATGATCCATTGTTAGAAATTCCCCCAGTTGGAAAAGCATTGGAGATCTATTTAATGAATGGTATGAATACTATTTTGATGTATGTGAGTTATATTTTTAAACTCATGGTAAATTGTTTTGCTCATATACTTATCTCTACACATTATGGAATAGGAAAATGATTCAACATTAGCCATCCCATTAAATTTTATAATGTATTAAATAAATTTTGGAATGTGACACTACCAAATTTGGATCATTAACTGGAAGAAGGTTCCTACTTAACCACTTTGTATGGAAGCTATCTACTTGTAATTGTCTATATACCCTAGAAATTTATCTCCACGACTATGCTTTAAAATTTTTTCTCAGAAGACTGATACAATATTCACTAGTAATTCAAATATTATGATGGTTTGGGAATCTATACTGGAAAAATAACCTATACCCACGGTTCAAAACCATGGGTATAGCCCCCAAAACTGTGGGCGCTGGAGGCGTCGGGATAGGTTCTAAACCTGTACCCACAATTTTTTGAACCATGGGTATATTTTCTTTTCCACCATGTCAAAGCCTCATCCACACTATCAAAGTCTTATACCCACGGTTTTAAAACCTTGGGTAAAAATAGTGAAAAAACGGGGACAACAAGTATTGAACCCATGAAGTCCCGAGACCTAAACCTATATTTTGATGCATCTCACCACTTCAGCAACACCATTTATATTAATATATATCTACATTTCTAAATAAATATTAATCTTTTATCATATTATGAAAAAAAACATGGCGGGTTTCAAACCCGCGTTTGACTCAACAAGCTTCCAACGCCTAACCAACCAAGTGACATCGACTACATCTATATATATCTGTATTTATTTTAATATATTAATCCTTTTCTCTGTATTCAAAAAATAGGCCAGCGGGATTCGATGCCTCAACCGCTGGAACTAACATGCAACGCCTCAAAAACCAATCCATGGAACGAACATGTTTATATATTTCTATCAACCTAAATATATTAATTCAAACTGTGGGTATAGGATAGAAAACCGTGGGTACAGGTTTTCCCACCAAATTGTTTTTGTTTCCCGCATATTTGTTTTTTGCCGCCATAATGTGGGAAAGTTATACCCATGGTTTTAAAAAACTGTGGGCATATGACTTTGAAAAAAAATCATTATCCCCACAGTTTTTCCAAAACTGTGGGGATAGGACTTGAAATATACACCTAGTTTTACAAAATCATGGGTATATGCCTTTGAAAAAAACTCTATCCCCACGGTTTTGCCAAAATCGTTGGGATAAGCCGTGAAATAAACACCTATACCCACGGTTTTGTGGAAAATCATCCATATAGGTGACCTATACACACAGTTTTCCAAAACCGTGGGTATAGGTTCCCACAATATACATATACCCATGGTTTTCCTAAAATGTGGGTATAGGGCACCACTATACCCATTATTTTTCCCAAAACTGTGGGTATAAAGCTATTTTCTAGTAGTGAATCCTCTCAATCCCTTGACCACAATCTCCCTACAACAAATTTCCAAATACAATTCACACATAGGAATTGAATGATATATCATCATTTAGAAGGTATTCATTCACCATTTTAAGATGTGTAGCAATGAATGATTGATATGCTAGAGTTGGGGTCCTTTAATTATCCTTAGGGGTCTTATTGAATATACCCACAAACAAGGGGATACACTTGTTTTACAGACATATCATGTGTTAATGTGAACCTCACCATATAGAATCTGTAATATTTTCTCCATTGGTTCTAGTATCCCAATATACCAATAATGATATTTGCAGACCTAGGTGTAATATTATACAAGACTCGGATCACCTCATAAATTCATCTAGCTATTAGTTAATTCTACAATTTCATAAAATCTCCATATACTCATTTCAATTCACATCCAATTCTATGGTAGGTTTAGTGGAATGCAAAAGGCGTGTTATCAAATGGAATGATACTCTATGTTCCCTTCATGGGTTTAATTTACTAAAATGTATTGACATTTAATTTCCATTCTTAATATGAGTTTTGAAAAGGTTGAGGAAATTATATATAGTGATTCATTTTTCCTTATAATTCCACCCTTTCCACCCCAAAATTATCTAATTGATTTGGGTGGGTTGGGAATGTTTCAAAAACAAAAAATATATTTAATCCCTAAATACTGATTCCTATCTAATGTTTTGAGTGTTTTTTTGCACACAAGTAATTTTTTTAATATAAAAACATATGATAATCACATGGTATAGGGTAGAGATATGTATTTATTATACCACTTGAGGTTGCATATCCTATAATAAAATAAATCTATGATTTTTCATATAAATATATTGGGATATATAATGTTTTGGAGGTCTATAAATTCAGATATGAAGTCAAAGTCTTAGTTAACCTAACTAAATCATGTACACTATTTGAGGATGTCAATACTCTTATAGGTAAAATTATGGTAAAAGGCATTATGATTAGATTTTATTTTACATGACACTTAATTATTTGACCCACATGAAGAATCAATTGGGTAACCCTAAATATGGAATTTATATTATGGTTACATGGCCACTTCAAATTGGTGCAGACTCATGTAGAACCACCATGTACACTGAAAGGGAGGATCATTATTATCTAAAAAATATGCTACCCATTGTTATGATCTTTTTCATTATTTTCTCAAGTTATGTACTATCTTTTACTCCAAGGAATTTAAGGATATATTATTTTATGGATCATATTTTAGGCCACCATGCCCATGATTTTTCATGTAGATTTTGAAGTGGATTCCAGTGCAATTGTCCATTAAATGAATGAAAAAATTCATCATCCCATAAATATAAATTGTATGAAAATTTTCATGGTTACATAACATTAAATTGCGTGATAATTTTCTATCTCACATGATCTTAAAATACACAGATTATTCCATCCTGTATAACCTAAGACTTTATATCCCATTTTCATTTCATAATGACATTAAAATAAATGGAATGATCACTTGAATTGACATAAAATATGAGAATCATAATTAATGATTATTTTCATTCCATGATCATATATATTTAAACTACATGACATTCTATATTGATATGTTCGACTTTTTAATCCCTATTTTTTGAATATGTTTATCAATCCTTGACATATTGATTTAAACCATGAAACAAAAATGGATGATTTTTTTTTCAAAATAAGGATATATAGAAAGACCAATCCTTTTGTAATCACAACACCATGTAATATCCCACTACTATATTAACTTTTCAACTTCATTGATAGTATACAAATCTAACATATTCCTTTCACATTCATTGATTGATAAAAACTGTAGTGTAATACTTTATAATTCCATGATATAAAAAATATATAACATAAACATTTTATTTTTTTATAACAAAAAATTCAAATTTAATCTTATTACATGGTTAAAAAAATTCTAGCACAAACCTTTTTCTTTCTTTCATGATATAAAACTCTAGTGAAAACCTTTTTCCATTCTTAGATGAACAATATTCATTATCATACTCTTCAAACCATTCTAAATAGAAAAAAACATTAGTTTATAAAACTTACATTCTTAGATGATAGTAATCACCATCCAAATTCTTTTAACTTTCAAGATAGTACCAAATTATAGTGTAAAAAATCACTTTCATAGATGGAACAAGACTCATGTGTAAAACTTTATAATTTTTTGATGGTATATATGTGCTATATAAATCTTTCACCTTCATAGATGACACAAAACTCCATTATAATTCTTATTATTTACTTAATAAAAATAAATACTGTATTTCCTACCAACATGAAATTAGACTATTCTATAATCTCTATTCCTCGTATATAATCATGAGATTTCAAGATCCATAATGATCAAATTATTGAATTTCATTAAACATCCATTAAAATTAATTAGTATCATTTCACACATTTTATTAAAGGAAATTGGTATTGTTACTTGGAATAGTTTCATAAGTAAGAAATAAATTTAAAAATAGTTCACAAACTAAAAAATAATGTTCTTTGTTTGATTATTCAACCTCTCATGATCTTAGTATTTTTTACATAGAATGGATATCATTCATACACATAGTAGATTAAAATTTATATAGGTGGATTTAGGCATACACAAATTTATTTTTTTGATTATTTATTTATTTTTATTTTATTCCATTTTATTATATTTCATCATTAAAAAATGTTTACTTTTGTAATATGTGTATACTAATCAATGCAATTTATAACAATATATATTGGGAATCAAAGGTCTTGTACCTCAAGCTAAATTATTTTGTTCAAGTAGGTATAAAAAAATATTGAAGTTCAGTTATTGAAAAAACATGATAAAATATTTTAATTTTTTTCATTTTTATTTCAAATATTTATGCTCAATTCCTAATTAAATATCTTGTTTATATTTTCAAAAGAAATATTTGGAGGAACTTGATGATGAAGAAGACAACAACATCAGGTCAAATGATCATTTAATACATGTTTTAGGTGATGAGAACCAAGGCATAGTCCGATGTCGTCCAGGGAAAAACATCATCCCCTCAAGGTATTGGTCCTTGTTGAGATCCTCTCAAGGCTCTCAGACTATAGAGCAACAAATCACTCACATGGAAGAATCTTAATCAAAAAATATCTTTAGAGGAGCAAAAAATAATTAAACAAGAGTGTGAAAGGAGCATGATGATCATTTAATAATTCCTGAAAGTTATGTTGGTTACCAGTCAATCACTTTCATCAGAGGCATAAACAATTATAGATTCATATATTCTATTGATGTTTTCTTTTAATGATGCCCCAAATGATTTTAATTATGGTCTTAGTGGTGATCGATATGAAGGTGGTGGGGATGATTATGTCGATGATATTGATGCTCCAGATTATTTTGTTTGTGAGTATGTTTCTACTACTAGTATTGATGATGCTAATGTTTCTGATGACGAGGATAAAGATGTAGCTGAATAGAGAGATATTGATCCCCTTTATTTTTTTACTTCATAGGAAGGAGACTTGTGCAGTTCTGTAATTACATAAAATGACTTTTTATGGATGTATATGTATATTTTAGTATTTTATATGGTTTGAAAGTTATTACAACCAGTTTATTGGTTGATAAATGTAGAAAATATGTACTACATTGAAATTTTATTTATAGGTTCATGTGTTTGGGGAAGAAGGTGGTGGGACTACTTCCAAATGTAGGCATCAACCCATACCCATATTTTTTATAATAGTGGGTATAAGTTCTTTGATAGGGATACATATATCCATGGTTTTAAAACCATGGGTGTAGAGATATACCTATAGTTTCAATAAACCATGGGTATACCAATATCAATGTGACATATACCCATGGTTTTATACAAATTGTGAGTATAGGTCTATACTGATGCCCAAACTCCCCATGGTTCCCAAAACTGTGGGTATATCCTATACCCAAATTTTTGGGGGCTATACCCATGGTTTCCAACTGTGGGTATATGTTCCTTTTCTAGTAGTGATACCTCAAACATGATGTGAATGGCATGGGGTGTTCTTCAATTATTATTTAAATTAAAGGTAAGAAGCTTTATTGGATTGTTGTTGAGGAACCATAAGACATGATTCATATTTCATATTCTAGGAAATATGTATTAAGAAATATGTTGATGAATCCTGAGTAATGGTTTATGAATAAAGGTGGATGATTTATGTATATATGAATTTAAATTCAAAGATTATGTTACATGAATCATAATGTATATAAGGATTGTTTAAAGAAGTTTTCCATTATGTATTGTCAAGAATGTGTAAAATGATATTGATAACCTAGGTAATTAATTAAAGGGAAAGGTTAAATTATAGGAAGAAAACCATTAACATGATCATGAGGATGAGAAAATTATATTTTATATGGATAATAAGATGATGATATAGATAATGTAAATTTGATAGAATTTATTACCTCAGAACTGAGAAAGGATTTGTTGAAAAATTGGGATATGTTATCATGGATGAATTTTATAACTTCTCGTATTTATGGAATATATATAGTAATATTTTGAATAAGGAAGCATTCATGATTTCTAAAATGATTTATGGAAATTCAGGTTGTTACCATGTATTAAGAGAATATACTATGAAGATATTCACATGTTTGGAATGGGACAACAAATACCTACATTATGATATATGGGGGATCATTGTTAATTTTATTTAGGTAACATCTTTCTAAAGTTTTGTATTTACATATTTTGGAAGGGTTACAAGGTTAACTATTTATACAATAGTCTAATCTAAACATCAGATGAGGTTTTATATATTTAATCATAATCTCGCCATATAAGGGTTTTTGTGTGTTGGATAACCTATGATAACCATTTTTGTTTAAAAAAACTTCATATGAAATGACTTATCATTCTATTTATGGATCTCATGATCTATTAGATCTTCTGTAATGTCAAAATCACTTTTATCCCCTAGAGTATGATGTGAAGAGGGAATTAATCAAGGCACAACCAAAGGGCAAGATTGTGAAAATGGAATGGAATTAAATAAAATAAATATATATTTTCTATGAAAGTTAATAAACTTTAGAAAAAAGGTCATTGACACCAAAACTTTTATCCTAGTGCATTTATTTTTTAGGAATCAAATGGACCCTTAGATCATCATAGATTTTTGGCATTATGGTAGCTATCCTTCTCTTGACATTGTTCTTTACCACTCTCTATCAGAACCTAATAGTTAAATTTTACTTCCATGACTATGTTTTCACTTCCCATATATGTTATCCTATGTGGAAACCTATTTATCTGTTACATTGTGTAACAACAATGTTTCTAACTTTTCATTTTTAAAGGAAGTTTTAGTGTTCATTTTTTTGATGTGGGTTTCTATGAATTGAACATTCAAATATTAAATCTTTGATAACCTAAAAGAATTTTTTATTATAAATTCATTTTAAGGGGTTTAGAATGTAACACTCTGATATTTTTTGAAATATTGTTTTGGAATTAATTTATTATTTTTTCATTTCACGCAACACTAAATATTGTTTTTTATTTAAAATCAATAAGTTTGGTTTGCATTATATAAATCACAATGTTTATATTTCACTATATACAACACTTATATTATCTTTAAGAACATATAAAACTCTGTTTGTATTGTATTATACACAATACAAAGTCTCTTAGATAGCTTGCATTACACGCAATGCTGAGTTTTTACCGAACAATAATATAATATTAATGTTATTATTTAAATATTATTAAAACTACCACCAACCTCTTGGAATTGAATTTATGTATACGATTAACTAATTTGTGAAAATTTAATTTAATAATTTATATAAAATTAATCCTTTGGTCATAAATTATTATAAGTGATTGAAATAACTATTAGTTAATAGAGAAATTACTTTTCTAAGAAAACTATTTTTCAGTGTACAAAACCAATTTTATGTCAATAATTTAAACAAAGAACTTTTGATTAATGTTTTAAATAAAATTTATATAATACATTTTCAATCAATATTTTGTATACTCATTGAATATATTTTATAAGAATAAGACAACAATAAATCTAATTTTATGAATAAAAAAGTGAAATTTTATAAAAGTAAAATTACCATCTTTTAATAGAAAACCCATTTGAAATGTCATTTTCGACCCTTTTATAATTTTTAGTTGAAAAAAATGAACTGATTTTTTTAATAGGAATATAGAAACACACATTGGGTGGTTTTTTGGTATTTTTGGGAGAAGGTTCATTTTTTGATGAATAGTGAAAAACACTTAATTTTAATTCAAAATTACTTTTTCAACTAATTTATATATATGGATAAATTATATTTAAATTTTGTTTTAAAGTATATTTAGATCAATTATACATAAATTTTAACAATTCATATCATTAAAACCAATTTCATAATGAAATTAGGTATAAAAACATTTCCATATTTTTTGACCTTTTTACTCTAAAACCCCGCATTATTATCCCGTCTGACAGATTAATTTTAAATTAATTTCAGCCACATATGTGATTGTAATTTGGAAAATTTGATTCCATATTCACAATCATAATAATTTATAATTTCTAATAAGGTCAATTTAGTTTTTTCCAATAATATATGGGAACGTGATTAAAATTAATTACAATGATTAAGTAAAAAAATTAACTTAAAAAAGGACTATGCCTTAATCATAAGGTCACAAATCACCAAGAAAACTATAAAAAATTCTTTTTATATTGAAATTTATATCCTTTATTACATTTTATATAATTTTTACAATTATTTTAGCCACATGACTTGGGAGAAAAAGTGGGCGGAATTCCATTATAACAATTTTAAAACAGTACAACTCCTCATCTACTATAAAAATACACTCACCCATACCACTTATTAACACATCTAAATTCCATTGAAACACCAGAAATATTCACAAATAATCTAAAAAAATCCATAAAATCATCCTAAAATCGTCCCATTCAAAAAAAGACAACCAATTATGTCCTTTGATGCAAACTAAGAAGAGTTTACCAAAGAATGGGTAACATACTCCCTCAAGCTCATTTGATTTATTTTCATTATCCACTCCCTAAAATATTATTATTCCATTCTTATATAATAAAATAAGTGTAAAAAATATACTATTATGTTTTTATTATATGTTTTCCAACTAAACATACATACACATCCATATAATGGGTAATAAAGATACTTTTCATGTGTACTACGAACTACTGCCTCATGAAATGATGATGTTCATTTTTTATCACCTCTCATGGTTGAAAATTATGTTATATATTATATTTTTATATGATAAATATTTTATTTTTTATTCATTTATGATTCTTTAATTATTATATAACACAAAATTCCTTCTTTCCATTTTGTGTAAACACAATAACTTCATTTATGGACATATGGACTATCGCCTCCTCAAAGCAATGTGATTCATTCCGACATTACATGAGATGTATTAAAAATAGTTTTAGTGAGCATATAAAATATATATGACATAATAATTATATTGTAATTATATTATTTATATATATTTTTATGTGTTGTACTTTCTTTCTTTCAATACAACAATAAAACAAAAATAATGTTCATGCATACGCATGACATACCGTCTCCAAGAAAAATGTATTCCATTTCATATTTATATATTTTATAGATTTCAATAAATAAATATATACTTAATATATATTGTATTTATATAATTTCTTACATTCAGGAAATACTTATATCAAGATCTATGTAATAGGATCAATAATAACAACACAAATTATATACAAAAATAAAATTGAATATTACCCAAAACTGAACATTAAGATAGAGTTGTTAATTAATAGATAATATAAAGTTCTATACAAATAATATAAGGTATTAAATATAATAATATGGTTTTATGAAAGATTTATAATCTACTTATATTTATTAAATAATAGGATTGAATGTGTACAAATAAAGTCAAGACATAAAGTATGAGAATTTCATCTCAGTTATTATTTTTATGAGATACATGCCATATTCACCACTAAATTATTTTGTGTGGTGTATATATTTATATTATCACATGTTATATAATTAATTTACTTTATTTAATGATATTTTAATCATTAATTGATGATATTATTTTATTGGGGTCATGTTTCTAAAGTCACTCATATATTGAGGGTTTTCTCATTTAACTTTTATTTCTATGAAACTAATGCCTTATAACCAATCATTTATTTTGTGTGGTGAAAATACCTCCCATGAATATATTCTATGAATAATATAATTATATTTATGGTAATTTACATATCCATTTTATGATCATTCTTCCATGTGTTTTATGGTTTAAAATTTACCAAATCGGTAAAGTAATTTTATCTTCATTTTCATCCTTTGAGATAAATTCCATGTTATAAAGCTATTTTTTTCTATGGGGTGCATACAAATCATTTTGACCAGTTATATCATGAATATCCTTATTTTAAAAATATTTTAAGCTTCATTTAATGTTATTATTTTACATGTAACATGATTCAAGAGACCAACTTGGTAATAGTTTATTTATATAATCTCATCGTTGTCCGGATTGTTTAAGATTAGTCTTACATTGACAAAATAATATGATCCATCTCTCAAGATATATCATTGAATTTATTATAATATATTTTTTATCCATGATATATTTGTTTATTATTTCAATTTTCCACTCTTTGGTATTTATGATAATTAGAAAAAAAATTATGAAAATTTGACATTATTTATCCTTTCGGTTGGATATCTGTGTTCTTTCAAAATCATATCTTCAAATATGTTTTCCCAAAAATGTTTTAATTTTTTTTTAAAAAATATAAATTATTTTAAAATCCTCCTTTATATGTTTTAGAAAATTTAATTTCAATTAAAATGATCAAATTTATTTCATTACTTCTTTTCAATATCTCAAAGTATTTTTATAGAAAAGCGTTTTCAAAATGTTTTCATGATTAAATTATAAGTTTTCAAGGAAATGTTTTTTCAAAATTTCTTTAATGTTATTTTCAATGAAAATGGTTTTCATAAGGTTTTATATTCCATATAGAATATTTTTCAAGGAATAAATGAAATTTTCCTCATTAAACTTTGAAAATAATTTAAAAGCTAGTTTTTTATGTTTTCAAATTGTTTTTTAACGAAAAAAATAGTGAATATGTTTTATGTTTTAAAAAGATAATTTCAAAGAAAGGTTATTTTACTCAATAAATTTTCCAATTTATCTTTCCAAATAGATCTCCATATAACATGTCATCCATGATATTGTTTTCCATTTATTGGGGACATGAACCAAGAATACTCTTCAAATTCTTTCTTAAATGGTTTTTGTTTTGACAGAATGGTGTTTATGATACTTATTTCTCTTCCATGGGTTCTATTCATTTTAAACATTATTATTTTAATGAGATTTGAATAATAAAATTATTGTGAGACAAATCTGTTTTCCATAGGTAATGATATGATGAAAATTTTATAATACCCATTTCATTTCATGGGTATTGATATGATGTTTATGAAACCAATTTATTTTAATGGATAATGATAGGGGTAATGTTTCATCAACTTATAGAAAACATATTTATAATTTATGTATGAGATTGGTGGAACCTATATCTCCCTCCAATGAATTGGTTAAAGATTTATATCTCCTGATTATGGCAGGGCTTGAAGGAGGGGTGATCTTTTTTAGTATGATAGGGTTGGAATGATGAGTGGACATAATTAAATTGATATGTCTAGAATAGGGAGTTAACTTTATTTAGTATGATAGGTATGGAATGGGGAGTGAACTTTTTTCATTAATACATGGTTGTAATGGGATGTGATCATAGTTCTTTTATATAGGGGTGGAATAAGGAGTGAATTCGGTTTAGTAATACATGGTAGGATGGAGGAGTGAACTTGGTTCTATAATACATGGCTATAATGGGGAGTGAACCAATTTATGTTAAGGTCTTTGTATATTAAGATTGTCCTAGGAGTGAACCATGACTATTAACATGGGTTTGGGAGTGATCCCATTCCACTAATATGGACTTAGTATTAAGCCTTAACAATAATGGAAATCATTTTATATGTTTATGTGACTTCAAAAATCACATGTATTATTTTTATATGATGATATCATGTATTATTATCTTGATTTACTTTTTATTTCTAACTTATGAAGTAATAATATTTTTTTTCATGAATCTTGATTACGAGCCTTGATATTTACGGTATGATCTTCTAATTTTAAGATCATATTCTTATAAACTTATGCTCTTGTTAGGCTTATATATCTCCCTTATTTACACTTAATGAGCATATGAGATTAAAAATTTCATAGTTTCCTTTCCTCTTATTATAAATAATGGTTTAAAGTTTCATTACTAAAGGTTAATATCAATATGGGATATATAGAAGATCTTTCACCAATTTAGATGATTATGTTTCTATGTTTCTAAAGTCCCTAAACTATTACTATCCTTGGGCATGTATTTTTGAAATGTGATGAATATTAATCTAAAATAATGTGATATCCATATAGGATAATCCTATGTTTCAATATTATTTTTCCAAATTTGTTCTAGAACATTGGATCAATACACTTCTTCCCATCAATGGATTCATGATGAGCCATCTGAATGATCATGTGAAAGTTATTATTGTATGAAAACTTAACTATAGGAAGTTGTTGATCCCAAAAACCTTTTAAATTCATAAATAATGATATCATTATATTCTATATAGTTTAATTTGTTATATTAGACTAACCATTTGTTTGAGGATGATATGTTGCTTTGAAACTCAACTTTGTATCATGATATTTTAAAATACGTCTACAAATATTTGAGGTAATACATAGATCCTGATCATATGTTATTGAATATGGTGATCCATACAAACTTATGACACCCTTAATGTATATTCTGGAAATCTGATCAAGAGATAAATCTTCTTGGATAGCATTTAATTGTACTAAATTTTTATGGTGATCAAATAAAACCCATATAGAATTATTTCTTTTATATGTTTTTGGGAGTCTGGTGAAAAAAATACAGGGTGATGTTTTCCAATTTTCATTTTGGTATGGGTAATGGATGTAACATCCCTATACACATCTTCCCTCATCGTTAACATGTTGACATACCATACACTGAGATACAAACTCTTAGATATCTCCCTTAATTCAATCCCACAAGAAATAAAATTTCAAATATATATAATACTTCATACATCCATGATGAATATAGAATGAATAACTATGAGATTACTCTAAAAACTAATTCTTCATATTCAGTATGGATGGAACACATTGAAATCTCATAAAACTTATTATTTTATAATGATCAAGGTTAAACTCTGTAACATTTCAAAACATATTTTTTTTCTCTACTTATTTATTTTAGGACTCTTTAATATTTTCTTGGAGAGACGGTCTAAAGTTAAATTGAGTAAGATAAGATTTATACCCTTCCATATTTCCGTATCCATTCTTTTTAAATCCAATAGTATGAGATATTTTTTAATCCTAATCATAGATAAGATAACATTATCTATTCAACTCAAAGAATCATAAAACCTATTCTCTTTTCTAAGACTGTAGTGTATTGAGAAATGATAATCCTAAATCAGCTCTAACCATCTTATCTAGTTTATATTAAACTCCTTTTATGTGAATATATAATTTAAATGTTTTTTATTTTTATACATATCAAAATATTATCCATAAATATAATGCATCAAAATCATTACTGAAAAAATTTCCACAGCTTAGTCCAAGTCATTTGTTGAGTAATTTTTACACTAAAACATAAATTTTCATGAGGAATATTCTATTAACATGTAATTAATCATAATAAACATCCAAATCACTTCTTGGATGCATCATTATAATTTTCCACCCCTTATCCACAATCGATTAATGTAATCACATGTATAATGACTAATATTCTCATAAGTTCCTTGTAATTTTTCTCACATTCATCTATCTAGAGGAACTTGGAACCCTTTCGAGTTTACTAGGTGATTGGATTAGATTTTTAGGAGAAATATATCAAAAAAATGTAGATAATATCTAGCTAAACCAATAAAATGTCAATCTCAATCACTATGGTTGTCTGGGATGACACACAATATCCTCAACCTTTGATGGGTCTATCGATATACCCTCTCTTGAGATTATATGACCTCAAATGAAACCTTTTATTGGAAGATTTCACACTTTGTAAATTTTAATTATAGTTTCTTCTTAGGGTCATTAGTAAAATTCTCAAGTGATCATCGTGCTCTTATATACTCATTAAATAGATAAGAATACCATCAATAAAGACTACCAAAAACTGATCAAGGTAATATCTAAATAAAATATTCATTACATCCATGAATATATCGGGGGAAATAGTATGACTGAATGGAATCAATATATATTCATACTATACATAACTTATATGGAATTATATCCTGGGTATATCCTCCTTCTTAACCTTGGACTGATGATATCCAGAACAAAGTTCAATCTTGGAAAAGTATTAGGCTCTGCACAGTTGATCAAATATTGAATCAATATGGGGAATATGATACTTTTTCTTGATCATGTTTTTTTTCAACTCCCATTAATCAATGAAAAGTATCACTGATCCATATTTATTTGGGAAAAATAGAACAGGTTCACCCTATTGTGACACACTTGGGTTAATGAATCCATTTTAAAGGTTTTCTTGGAGTTTCATTTTCAATTCCTTTAACTCAATTAGTTCCATTTTATAGGGTTTATTTGAAATAGGTGATGCACCAAGTATGAGTTATACTGAGAAGACAACATTACATTCTAGAGGAAGGATATGATACTATACTACAAATATATAAAAAAACTACCTCACATAGGTGTATGATTGATGTTGAGTTTCTTCCCCACCATCTAACATAAATAACCAAATTTAATAGAAATCAAAACTAATAAAATAGATGTGATTTTCACCAGACATTCATATTTATCATCAAACTGATAGAAGATCAAAGGTTTTCTAGGAATATAAAATGAGGCTTCCCTTGCTAAGAAACATCATTGGATTTTTTAGATAAATCAAATCCATTTCTAAGATAAATTCAAATTCATCGAGATGATGAATTAAAAGATTTACAAGAAGCACCTTCTCAAAAATTTCAACCAGAGGAGAATATTATACGTGAGATATTATCATCATACCATTAGGGTTTTTCACTACTAATTATATATCAAATAAATTAGATGTTATCTTTATACCTTTAAATATTCTTCAGATATCGAAGAATGTGTAGATCTAGATTCAAATAAGACATTAGTAGTTATAGATTAGATGGTTAGTGTAGCTTTAACCAAATAGTTACGAAACACATAATTAGAAAAAGTGATCGCATGTTATTTCACTTTTCCTATCAACTTAAGAGGTATTTAACGTCCATTATAACCATTAACCTTCATATTTGGGCATTTAAAAATATATTTCCCATATTTCTTTCATTTTAAAAATGAGATTGTGGTTGGTGTATTGTATCAAAATTTTTATCTATTTGTATCATTAGCTAAATTATTCTTATCACTTTGGCATTTTATTTCCAGATTACCATTCTATCCACCATGATAACACATCCAAAAATATATTCATAGCAACTAAAGTCTCTTACAGATAAACCCCTTCAGATACATGTTTTTAATCCATAGAATAATCAACCAATCTTACTTTTAAGTTGGATGATAATACTAGAAGCATACCTCATAATCCTTGAAAATTATCCTCATAGGTACCAATGGGTTGATTATCTTTTTTCTAGCTCAATGAACTCCTTTTCCTTCTTCATATGAAGATTATGAAGAATGTACATATATAAAAATAAATTGTTGAACCTTTTTGAATCCATCAAGTCAATTTAATCATGTTCCCTTATATTCATTATGAGATTCCACCATTTATCATCTATTCCTTCCAAAACGATAGTCAACCAAAATGGCTTGTTCATGTTCCAAACACTGGATAATGTAAAATATCTATATAGTGGTACTAATCCCCTGAGAAACAATTATCTTTTCAAAAAATCAATTTAAGAAAAGTTTATGTTACATCATTAACTGCTAAATAGAATGTTGTAACCTCCTTTTCCCTTTTTCTAGTTTTTTATGATTCCTCTCTTGAGAAGTTTATGTCACCACAGTAATAATATTACGCATTATAGATCGCATAAAACTTGGTTTCTTAATTTTAAAATGATTTCCTTTCCTACAAGACACAATATTAACATAGTTCCTTCATATTATATCCATTGACTAAAACCAACTATCATAGTGCGGGAAAAAATAATCTTATTGGGGAACCACATAATACTTAAAAATCAATTATTGGATGTCTAAATCATGAAACCTTCTTTTTAATAGATGAAACCTTAAATTTATCCTAGGTCATTCATTGTCATCATCTATTTATATCCATCATGATGGTTAATAAAGAGTTTGTGAATATCCAATGCATATCCCCTAAGAGTGTCAAATATAGTGTGCAAAAATTCCTATTATCAAGCACCAGATGGTGATTGAGTCTAGCTTAATGTTCCCTTTTCAGAGTTATTAACCCTACATACCTATATTCTAGTTCCCCATCCACTTGAATATTCTAGGCAGGGATGTAATTTCTTGAAAATCAATCCCTATATCCATTAACAAAATCCTAAGACATTTTACTCTACATTGAATCAACCTTAGACTTATCCTTATAAATTTTCTTAGAGATATCACTAAATATTTCTCCTCCCTATTTCCAAAGGTTAAATAACCCTATCCTGTGATACCAACTATAGAAACCAAAATTTTCATACATAGATATTACATCTTATTAGACGAACATTCAATGTATAATATAAAAAATGCATCTGAGGATTTTAAAGGTATAGTTTCTTTTTAAACATGGGAATAGAGAAAAATGGTTCATTTGTAAAATACACTATCTCTCACTATGGTATTATTAACTACCACCATAATAAATTTCTTCATAATATGGGTAATGAAAACCTATGAATGGGTAAGATCAGATGCTCATTAAGGATTGACAAGGTAAATACAAAATCATAACATCAAAATAAATTTATGATTACATGAGCATACCATATTAAAATCATACCATGCATATAAATGAATAAAATCTTTATTCATTGAATAATTATTGTATGTTCATAAGACATGAATTATAATTAAATCAAAGAACATGATCCATTATAGGATAACATTTTCATAAGACATAATTTTTTTGCAAACATAAGCATAGAAGATCAGATCAATATTAGCGAAGGCTCAATACCAAAGATATCATAGTGGAATGGGTTAACTCCTTAAACTATCTTTATAATCAAGGTTTACTTTAAAGACCATCATAGTAGACAATTTCCCTTGCCGAACTGGGTTTACTCCCCATTATCGTCCAATCTATCTCATGAAATAAAAATAGTTACCCAATGTATTGGAGGGAGATATAGGTCACACCCATCACATTATGAAAATCATAGTTGCATTCCATAAGTTCATAAAACATTCATCACATAAAATCCCGAAAATGAAATGGGTTAATTAAACATTTGTTTATATCATAACATGTTGAAAAGAGACATTTTCATAATCATTTTATCATTTCATCATATTATAACCCGTAAAAAATAAGTAGGTTTCATATGAATTTCCTCATTATGTAACCCATGAAAAAAATAGGTTTCATAAACACTATTATATCTTAAAGAAAATACTTTTAGAGAAAAAATATTAATGGTAAACTTGGATCATATAATTACTAAGTATTTGGTGACATAAACAGATTCCATCATAGATGGAAAATTATATTGTACCATCCTTAAAAACATTTCTTGAGAAAAACATCCTTTCCACATTAAAAACACTTTTTATATCATAAAAAGAATTTCAAAATCCTTTTTTATTGAAAATAACCATTGAATATTATAAATAAAACAACAAATAATTTTTTTTCGTGATATTAAAGAATTATTCTCATGTCTTACAGGTTAAAACCAAGATTTCATTCACATTTTTAGTAAAAGACAAATGGGATTTATCTAAAAAATGGCATGAAGATTCATTTAAAAATATTTTGTAAAAAGTAAAACAGAGGTAATTATTTTTAAAAAAAATCAGTTATAGAATGTTAAAAAACAATTTGTGAAAACACTTTTAAAAAACATTGTTTTGGAATAAAAACATGTTTTTATACCAAAGAAATAAATAAAGGCGATTCTTATTAATATCATTATTTTAACTCTTGAGTATATAAAGATAAAAATGATTATAAAAAAATTTATTTTAATGAAATAAATAAAGGATAACAAAATTAACAAGTTTCTTTAGATATATATCATAATATTTCATCATCCTGAACATAATCATAAATAATCCTGATAAATGAAGAGGTTATAACATAAAATACTTATTTATTTGGTAACATTCAATTGCAAGACCCATGAAAGGATAATGTTAAATAAAAATTATAATATCATGAAAATAAATAAATTATTCATATTAAATGTCAAAATGGGCCTTATATATACCTAAAAAAGAAAACAGGTTTATAACAAAATATATTTTTCAAGGAAAAAAATAGAGACAAAGATCCCTTACATATTTGGTAACTTTTTTACTATAAACACCATGAACGATATATATTAAAATGGATATATAAACCCAAATTTTTAAAATTATTATCATTATAATATAAATTTGTGGGAATTATATACACTGCATAAAAGATACACTTGGTGATTATGGATTGTGTCTCATAGAAAATAAAATTGAGATGGAAATCTCTTACAGTAAGTCTTGAATTACTCATAAATTTTAGAATCTCATATATTAAAAAAATAATATTATTATACATATATTTTAGAACCATTCATATATATATCGAACCATATATGATTTACTTATGGACATTTATTTCCTATCAATTAACAGTTCCTTGATAAAATCATGTTTCAGGTAATAACCACCTTTTCATATATGTTTTGATTTATTATCTGTATTCATCTTAAATTTATCATGGTTATAATATATATATATATATTGATACAAATGGTATAAAAATCATATATTTTCAGTATTAATTTATTTATAGTATTCTATAAAAGTTAGATGTAGAAAATGGAATACATTGTTGATGGAGATGGTAGACCATAAATACAAATGAATGTTGCTTACATTTTTATTGATGGAATACAATAATTAAAATAAAATAATATATTACCACTAAATAATAATTTATAGGTCACATATATCATATATTTTCCATAAAACTATCCTTATTACCTTCAATGTAAAGCGTGGACAAATTACATCGCTTCATGAGATGGAAATTTGTTATACACATAAGCGACGTTATCCTATTCTCTATAAAAGGAAAGTATGAAGGAAAATGTGATATAATAATTAAATAAGTCTAATATTTTCATAAATATAATAAATAAACACTTAATCCATTGTTATATCAAGCTGTGAGCGGTGATGAAGAAAAACATATAACATCGATTCACAAGAGGGTAGTCTGATGAACACACAAATGATGATTTATTATCCCATTTGATGGATAATGATAGTATTTTAGGAAATTATAATAACATAAATACATATAATTATTTATAACATCCAATTTTTATTATATAATAATGGTTTAGTAATAATTCTTTGAAGTTGAGGAAAAAATAAATAAAAGGCTTGGTTCGGGGTGTACATCTTTTTCAGACAACTTCTTTTGGTTTACACCAAAAGGATTCTTATGATGGATTTATAACATGAATAAGGATTTTGGTAAATCATGAGGGAATTAAGAAATTAATTTGTCCATGTATTGGATGAAAAAAATGGTTCTAGAAGTGTGAACAAGAATGGAGAATAGGTAGCCTTTCATAAGGGAGGAGAGTAAAACAATTGTACTTTTTGAATATAAAATGTGTACCCTCGTTTTTCCCAGGAGAGAAGGATTCAAAGTGGGACACTATCAATAATATAAGATACAATATCAAAATATTTAAATATAATTATGGTTTGGAAATTTATGGGTAAATTTTAACCCCTATCATTTTAGTTTAACCCCTAGTAAACCCATTTTTACCTTAACATCATTAAATATTTTTTACTGTTTCTACTATTATTTATGGTAAAAAAATAAGATAAATATATTAGATAATATAAATAGTTCTAAATCAAAATATTTCAAAAAAAAATTGACATTTAATTTAGATATAAGGGAAATTATAATTTAAACATAAACCTAGAGACACGATGTGAAAGCGGTTTTCCAAAGAGAAAATGATTAAAAGTTTATAATTTAAAAAAAATAAAAATAAATATAGAAGTGATTCAAATAACATAAATTGGATAAAACTATTTATTGTTGATTTATTTTTACTTTTAAACTAGTTTTAGACAAAAAATAAACTATATAAATTCTTTAAATGAAAATTCATTTTTCAATAAAAACAAGAATTTTTTATTATGCACATAAGAATAATCTTTTCATAAAAATACCTAAAATTCAACCTAAGATAATTTTGTCAGGATAATTTCAAAAATGAATTTTATGTTATTAAATTGGTTTTATTAAACTGTCTAAAATTAGTTAAGATATTTTTCACAAAAATAAAAAGTAAAAGTGAACAATTTTTGAGAAAAGCGTATTGTTGATTCGTGAAAAGACTTTTCTTAAAAATTATGTTCCTTTTTAGAAATATGATTTATTTATGTTAAAATACGCTTATAAATATTTACAAGGTATTTATTATTATTCACATCACTAAGTTCAATAGATATGTTATAACTATCATGTTTAAATAATAATATTAATAATATATCACAGTTTGTTAAAAAATGGGGTTACATGTAAAACAAGATAAATTCAGTGTTGCATGTAATAAAATATATCAATGATGTTTAATTTATTCAAAAAAAGTTCATAATTGTTTGGGTGTTACATGATCCCAAATCTACTATGTTGCAAATTCATATAGACAAATACATCTCATCTATTTCATGGTGAGTTCAACATCAGTGTATTTGAAATCTATGAATTCTCTTAGTCACTAATCCCTAAGGATATAAATAATGTTTTTTACTCACTAAAGGTTGATAAATAATATCTTAGGAAGACTCCATCAATTTCTTATGATTTGCTATTGAAATATAATAATATCATTAGAAAGGAGCCCATTCTATAGGCTAATTTCATCTTGGAGACATGTGTGAAGGCCTTTCAAGTGGTTCTTGGAAATGTACCCTAGTCTAGGAATACTAAAATGGTTCTAGTTATATTTATTTAATCATGGATTTTAAACTATAGGAGAGCATGTGCATCATACAGTTCTCGTATGGGAAAGGCCTAATCAATTCTAGTTTCATGTTAACAACGAAAATGATCATTTCTATATCATTGGTGTTTTCAAAGTATTATATAGGTGGATTATAGTAAAATTAAATTAATATACACTCTATAGTGTAGTACACATCCACGAATGAAGATTCCAAAACATTATCCAAGGTATCTCTAATATCAGGCCATTATCATTGAAGAAAAATGCAACCCTAAAATTAATTATTCATTATTTAGATTTAAACGTTTTCTCTTATGGTGAGACCTAAGTAGAATGATCGTTGAAAGTTGTAGAGAAATGTATAGATATTGTTCGTATAAGATGGTTGTAAGGAATCATATCCTACTGACCCAAGTTTACTGTGATACCATCTATGAATACTACATTCCATACTGGTTTCCCCTGTTATTATGTTGCAACCCAGCCCTAGATATCCCAGACTCGATGTCTGTTATCAATTACATTGGCATTATTACAAGGAATCAATACCTAAAGGACCGAGTAGTTCATTAGTCTTGTGAAATTATATACATAAATGATAATTGAATTACAATTGGATCCACTTATTAAAAGATATATTTTTTCTTCTATTAAAATAAACAACTTTGAGGATAACTCTAATACATATTGTATATTCTTACATATATTTCATATTATGATCGCAAATTCCCAGGGAAAGAAACATAATAATGGTGAGATCAAATGCTTGGTAAGGGACACATATAGCAAAAAAAATAATGGATCAATGACAGTAAGAATTATGGAATGGTAAATAACCAGACACATATACCATGTAATAATCCAACTGATAAGGAACTGAATAAAAAATATGGAAATTTTATAACTAGAAATACATACCATTAAAATAAAAAGGTATAGGAAAATAAATATGAAAATGTATAACACTAAAACACATGCCATTAACCAATGAACTGAAATGAAATTTATTCATAGATATTTCGACAAAAAATCTTATGGATGAAAAATAACTAAAAATACTACGAGGGAAATGATTTCTTAATGGATGAAATGTATAAGGCACATGAGGACCTATTACTATCATTACCTTTCACAAAAAGGTTTAAAACTATGGGTAGAAACCCATTTTTACAATTATTCATCTCATCATAACCTATTGATGCATTGAGGAGCTATATGAAGTTTGAGATCCACCCGTCATTTCCACTCCAAATCCTTTCTTATATTGAGTAATAAAAATAACTTATATGACTTATCAAATAATAGTATTAAATGAGGAATACAAATCAATCAAAAAAACTATCAAAGTATGCACTGTATGTACAATGGTATATGGTTTAGGCAATAATAGGATCCATGATAAATGTTATGGATAATTAAGAGAAATTGAATTCTTAATGATCATATGAAGATGAATATTTCATGGGGACATCCATTATGAATTTTGGAAGTGAATTTGAATATTATACTTGGAAAAATTAGTAATAATCCATCCCGATAAAGAATAATAAAGTATCAATACAACAAACCCAACTGGAGTATAATACAGGGTTGTTGTTGTTGATAAAATAAAAGATTAAATTTTCAAAATATTCATGAGGAAAATATCCTTTTCTTTTGAAAAACCATTAATAAATATTTTCCATTAAAAACAATTATTTTAAAAATGAAAAGGATGCTTTAATGAAATGGTGGTGGATAAATCCCTACATGTCATATGAGGTAAAAAGAATATTTCTTTTGTACAAAAAAATGTTTGAAAATGAATCATTAGGAAAGAAAAAAGAAGATTATACTATAACATTAGTAAATAACAAAAATGATTAATATTTCCTTAAAATAACTTTAACTTTTTATGAAAACCTTTTAATATAACATTTTTTTAAAATAAAATAGGTTCTCTAACGAAACAAATATATAAAGTCGGGTTTTCTGAAAAATATTTTCTAAAAAAATATTTGTACCAAATTGTGGAAAAATGGTAATAATCCTTGAAATGGTAATAAATAACCAGAGAAGAATGGAATTTTTGTAGGAAAATGGTTCAATATTTTCCTCAAATATAAATTCAAGTGAAAGATCATTAGGATTAGTCTTCAAGAAATAATCTCTAAACACTCAAAAGTGTCTCATACCACATTAAAAATTTTACAAATAATAAAACTCTTGAATAACTAATATTAAATGAAAGTATTAAATACCATGAAGGAAAATTAATTAATGATATAATATATCAAAATGGATAGTAGGTACACTATATAAATTTTTTTAGTGGTGAATAAGATATTTATCTCACAGATGTAAAAAGTGAAATGTAAATCTTTACTAGTGTAGTAACAACTGAATTAGAAAACCCAAAGGTAATAATCCTTATATAACACATTTAAGTACCATGAAAATAATATAATTCATGGTTTCATATGTAAATGTTTCAGTAATTACACCATATATATGAAATTAGGTTTATAATAATTATGTATGCCTCACGTAATGAAACTGAGACAAGAATCCCTTACCTTGAGTTTCCTTTTGGGTGGACATACATTAACCTATTGTATAATTTAATTATGTTGTTTTTATAATTAATTTACAACCATCTTCATGTTTATATTTACTTTAATTTCACTTATTACAATATTGTATGCAACTACTTAAATAATTACGTTTACATGGGGAGTTTTGGACCAAATTCGGTTAATTTTTTAAAATAACTATTGTTGGTCAACTATGGTAAAATGGGTCATTATATAACATATATACAAAAATAAACATGAAATAATTATCATATTTATAATTTAATTATAATTTTAAATTAATTAATTAAATATAATTATGAAAATGAGCCAACATTACACTCATGGAGACAGTACGCCGTATGTACGCATGAGTAACATTACCGTTTTTAAATGATCGATATGGAAAGAAGGAAAGTAACTAAAATATTTATTTTATGATTATTATATAATAAATACCATATTATTTAATCATATATTATTATATTTAGAATTATGTGATGTATAATGAATCACATCATGTCAAGGAGGGGGCAGTTCCCACATCTCAGAATGACATCATCTCTGTTAAAGTGTGTTAAAGGGTAATAAAGGAGATGATATATATATATATACTATATTTTTAGGAATATAATTATTTCAGGATTATATTATTTATGTTTTTCATGTCACTTTTTTTCAATTATAACCATTCATTTATACATTTCATGTATCGTGTGAACGAATCACATCGCTTTGAGGGGGCTGTAATCGACACTTCCTCAAAAGATATTATCATATTAACGTAAAATGGAAAGTATTAAAGGTATGTATTATAAAAGGTTAAATTAAGTATACATACATAATAAATATCATTTATATAACATATATAAACATTTTTTTAATCATAATGGATACCACGAGAGGCGATAAGGGAAAATTGAATGATCTTCATTTTGTTAGGCAGTAGCTCACCGTACACAAATACAAAATGTTATCTTCCATTAGATGTAGGAGTCTGTAAGTTTAGTTAAAAACCTTATCAAAAAATAATTATTTGTTGATAATAATGGTGTTGTTATGTAATCATAGAATAAAAATAGTATAATATGTGGTGGAGGGAAATGAAACTAAAAAACATGAGAGAAGGTGTTACATCTTAATCGGGTAACATTTTTGGTGTATACCAAAAGGCTTATATGGTGGGATTTCTACCCTAAGTCATGCTTCAAGGAATATGAGATTATTATTTGGAATCTATTTGGGTATATCTTGAATGATATTAAGAGGTTTTAGAGGTTTTAGGAATGGGTAGAAGTGGTGGCATTTTATAGGGGAGGAAAAAGACTCACTTGATATTCTTGAAAATAAGTTAGGTGTACAAATGATATTACCTAAAAAAAGTAATACCAAACCCACAAAACTAAATAATTTATGATTTAGGTATGATATATGTCTATAGAATGGGTGTTCTATAAGTGGATAGGTCATTTGGTCACTTAAAATAAAGGCTTAGTCCTTTATTAAGATTAATTTTTCCTTAATAATTGTAATTAATTTTAATCATGATCACTCATATTTTTGGACAAAGAAATTGAAATTATTATAAATTATGAATTATTTTGATTCCAAATATGGAATCATTTTTCCAAATTCCAATCACAGAAGTGGTATAAATTATATTAAAAGTTACCGCACAGACGGGACGACGATACAAGTTTTTAAAGTAAAACATCTGAAACATGGCTATGATTTTATAGTCAATTTAAATGTGAAATTTATTCTAATGAATTAAATTGGATTAATTGATAAAAATATTTTATAATTAAACATTAACACAAATTATAATTATAATTTATCCTTATAAATAAATTATATTAAAGAGCATTTTTGAACTAAAATTCGTTATTTTTATCTATTTGTTAAAAAATGAAATTCCTTAAAAAAAATTTCACCCTAATGTAATTATTATATTTATATTTAAAATATTAAGTTTATTTTGACATATTAAATATGTAAATGTGTAAAAAAAGAATATTTCAAATGGGTTCTCTCTTAAAAGGAGGTATAATTGCCATTATAAAAATATTGGTTTTTTGTGTGAAAATACTACCAAAACGGGCAATGGAATTGTAAACTTTTATCAGCGCTAGAAAATTACTGATAAAGGTTGATCTTTATTAGCCCTTTTATATCACTTATAAAGATAACCCTTTATCAGCGCTACAAATGCATTGATAAATGCACCATTTATCAACACTAAAATTTTAGTACTGATAAAACCGTAGTCCCATTTTATAAAATGGGTAGCACATTACCCATTTTTTATCATTCCCTAAAGATATCGCGGGTCTGTACCCCTATGAAAACTCCCCTTCCCCCTCCTATATTCTCTATGTCTGACCTTCACCGCTTCTAGACCTACTCCGCTACTAGCCCTACTCCGCCGATTTTCTCTTTGTCGAACCTCCACCGCCGCTAGCCCTACTCTGCCACTAGCCCTACTCTACCACTTTTCTCTTTTTCAGACCTCCACCACCTATATCCCTACTCTGCCGCTAACCTTATGCTACCATGAACCCTACTTCAAGTGTTTGGGATTCCTTTCAACGAGGTTTGATTCTCAACTTCCCATATTTTATATTTGGTGATTTCTCTGCTCATACACATTCATTTCCTTTTGTTCTTATTCTAATATTCACAATGGTAGTTTATTTTGGTTTGGTTTGGGTTGTGTGTTTGGGCTATGTCTTTAGGTCACATTCTTACAAAAAATGCATGAATTGATTATATTTTTACCAATTTAATTGTTTATTACTTATAGGGTTTTGTTAAGTTATTTTCAAGATTTAGATTATTCTAAACACTCTATTGTAAATGTAAGTAGTGAGAAGGAGAAAATAGGTTGTTAGATTTTTTGATGGATTTAAGAATGGTGGCATGGGGTGTTGAGGTGGTTGTGTTATTGGAGGGTCTGATGGTGATGATTTCATAGGAATATAATATTTTGTAATGTATTATGAATTGGTTTTGTAGTTTATAAGTGTTGTGGTATATATTATTCTTTTAGTTTGGAAGAGTATCTCTTAGTGTTGGTACATTATTTAATTTCTTGGATTAAATTTATTAATTTTGATGCTTATACATGTTGAAACAGTATCATGGTAAAGTGCACAAGAAGTATAAAGAGACATGGGATAGAGTGTTGTCAAAATTAAATAGTAGGAGGTGTTAATGTTTATTTTCTAGGTGTTGGGTCCTAAGGTTAAGAATTTTTTAGAAGCAGTTAAAGAGGGATTTGAATTGGAAAATATTATAGCTCATTTAAGGATTTCCTTAGTAGTGGGATTAATTTTAAGGGTGGCTTGAGAATGATGGAAGGAAAATCATGCTCAGTCAAAAGTGGCTTTAGAAAGAGTTTTATTCCCTAGATATGGAAGTATGAGTGTATACATAATATCATGGAATTCATCCAAGTTGGATACAGTGTGCCTTCCCTTGGGATTCACATCTGTGCATTGATGGTATACTTTTTAGAAAACATGGTTGATGAATAAATGAAATCCTATAATTTTGAGTCATATTTGAGGTTAGAGATTCTAAGGAAGATTGCGAGTTTTGGTTTGAGGTTTTGGTTGTACATGAGTGATTGTGATGAAGTTATTTAGAGTGGTTTTCTTTGAGTTTCTTAGAAGACTAAAGATGGTGCCTTGAGTTGTGGTCCTAATGGAATGAGGAATAAGGGAATGATGAGATTTTCTATATGTAGGTTGGATATTATGCCCTAGGGTTGAGTATCTCAAGGTGTACCATAACTATATATTTGATCTATTTCAATGGTGATGTAGTGGGGCATCGGTAGTATGAGTTCCCCATGACTCAAGGTGTTTCTTGGTTTCAGTAAGGTGTAGTTTTATTTAGTCGGATGGTCATGTTTTAGTTGATAAAATTTTTGGATGTGGTGAGTCTGGTTTGAGAGTCTAGGCATGATTATGTCCTGAGTTATTGACCTCATACCTTTATTAACCAATACCCTCGTTCAATTGATACTAAAAAATTCAGTTGAATTTTTTTCAATTGAATTATTTATCTCTCTTTACCTTCAAATTCTTGTGAAAATATTAATTTTATTGATTTGGTTAGTGTATTTGTACAAATTTAATGATTGATAAGAAAAAAAGGAATCATATTTCTATTTTACCTAAATCGATGGAAAATTTTCAAATCTAAAGGTCATTATTTTGGGAAATATTTTATTTATAAAATTAATTTCATGAATTTTTTCAATATTATAGAAGTTATTAATAGTTATTGAGAGGAGGTTTGAATTTTGGGTAGGGATTGTTGATGTTGTCGTTCTCCCTCATGTGTTAGTTTTTTAACACTATAGGATTTTTGTTTATCCCTTTGTATGGGAATGTGCTTTTTTATAGAATGGATGTAAGACGTGTCTGTGGATATTAGTTACAAGTTTGGGGAAGGTGAGGGAGAGTTATTGCATATCCTTTAGATGTTAATGATTGAATTTTATGTTCACTAACCTCAATTTTATATTTCTTATGTTAATTTGGGTAACAAACCCTATGATATTACATAGTAATTTTGGATAAACCTAGGTTATTTGTCTCCCCTATAAACCCCTTTGTGTTTGGAAATGTATCTACTATATTAGTTTTCTCATCAAAATTGTATCCTTTTTTCATTTTATTTGAGTTTGGTCAGTAGTTTTGGGATGTTTAATGTGATTATTTTATTATGAATGAGGTGGCTAGTAGGGGTATTAAAAGGATGTTTAATGTTTTTCTACAAGGGTGGTGGGTGCTAGAATTATTCATAAGGGGGATGGAATGTGTGTTGATTTTGATGGGGGTCTATCCTAGTTCTGTTGATTTTCAAATCTTTATTAGAAATGGTTAGGCTCTATTAATCTCTATTTTTATAAGGATGTGGTTCTATTTTACTATATTTAGAAGTCTTGGTTTTTGCATTTGAATCATAAATAATAATATTTGGGATTCAAATAGGATGGAGATGAATAAATATTGGATGGATTCTAATTGTTTGACAATAGAGTATGAGAATGGAGTGAAAGAGTTCATCAAGTTTGCAAAGGATAACAAAAATGATCCTTTTAAAATACTTTTTTTGTGTTTACGTTGTTGTTATTCTAGACTAATTACTCCATAGGTGTTCGAAAAACATTTTATTTGTCATGGAATAAATCAGAGTTATAAATTTTGGAATAAACACGGAGAAAAAGAGAATATAGCTACTAGATGGGATAAGACTGCATTTTACGGATCATCAGATATGATTACAAATATAAATAATGAAGAAGACAGTATAGAGGATGTGATTTGAGATGTCAATGATGACGATGATGGTAGTTTTGAGGAAATGATAAGGACAATTAAATATTAACTCCGTGATTGACCAAAATTGTTTGAGAAGTTAAAGAGTTGTGCAAAGACGCCATTGTATGCTAGTTGCACTAAATATACAGCATTGTCAGTTGTACTGAAGTTGTATAAATTGAAAGTAGGAAATAGATGGAGTGATTTTAGTTTTATAAAACTACTTTCTCTCTTGAATGACATGATCTCGAAAGATAATGAGATTCGAAGCCAGACATATGAAGCTAAACGAATTATACACTTGATGGGTATGATTTCTAAAAGAATACATGCCTGCCTAAAAGACTATATATTGTTTCTCAAGGAGAAAAAATCACTTATATAATGCCCAAAGTGTGGTGCTTCCCTATATAATAAAGATGAATCCATTCCTATGAATGTTGTATGGTACTTTCCAATCATTCCAAGGTTTAGGCGTCTATATTGAAGTGAAGAAACTGCAAGAAAATTGTCGTGGCATGCAGATAAAAGAAATAAACATGGGAAATTACATTACTTGACCAACTCTCCTCAATGTAAGAGAATTTATATTTAGTATCCTTGAATTTGAAATGAGATGAGAAACCTTCATCTTACATTATCAATAGATGGAGTGAATCCTTTGGGTTTTCAAACCTGAACTCACACTACATGGCCTGTTATGTTGGTACTTTATAACTTTCCACCCTGTTTATTCATGAAACAGAAATTCATCATGTTATCTATGCTTATATCAATACCAAAACAACCAGATAATGATATTGATATTTATTTGGCTCCTTTGATCGAGGATTTGAAGTTATTATGTGATTCAATTGTTATGTTGTATGATGCTTATAAAAGTGAATACTTCACATTGAGAGCTATGTTGTATGGGATGATAAATTATTTCCTTGCTTATAAATTTTTTTCAGGCTATATCATTAAAGGAACTCAAGGGTGTCCTATGTGCGAAGAAGATATGAAAGCAATTAGGTTGAAACATTCATCGAAATCTATGTTTCTAGGACATCATAAATTTCTACCTCGTCGACATAAGTACCAATATTGGACGACATCATTCAATGGGAGTTCATAACAACTCACAACACCATCTCCACTAACAGGTGATCAGTAATTTAAGAAAGTAAAATATTTGAACACTGTTTTTGGTAAACCATTTTTGAAAAACATTATGAAAATTAGTTGGAAAATGTGATTAGTTTTTTTTGAATTATCATTCTCAAATTTTCTGTATGTCAGGCATTTTCTTGATGTGATACATGCAGGAAAAAATGTTTGTGACAGTGTTATCGGAATGTTTATAAATACCCCTAAAAAAGGATGGAATTAAAGCAAGGTTGGAAATGGTTAACATGGGAATACAAGAAGAGTTGGATCCCGTAAAGGGTGAAAATTGAATTTTTTTCCCTCCAGCTTCTTACACTCTTTCTAGGGAGGAGAAATATTAGTTTTTCAACTTCTTCAATTATGTAAAGGTTCCAAGGGGGTATTTATCAAATATCATGAACATTATTTCAATGAATGATTTGAAGTTAAAAGGTTTGAAAACACATTATTGCCATGTTTTTATGTAAGATTTAATTCTTATAGCTTTACGTTGCATTTTTACCAAGAATGTCCATCATAAATTTACCAAACTTTGTTTCTTTTTCAAAGCTATATGCAGTAAAGTGTTAGACCCGGCGAAATTTCCATCTATGGAAAAAGAAATTTTTATCATATTATGTGAATTAGAAATTTTCCTCCTTCCACCATTCTTTGATATGATGGTTCATTTGATATTTCACTTAGTGAGAGAGATTCAACTTTGTGGTCTTGTGCAATATAGATGGATGTACCCATTGAACAATATATGAAGATTTTGAAAGGGTATTTCAAAAATCGAAGTCAACTAGAGGGTTTTATTGTAGAGCGATATATTGTTTAGGAAGCCATTTAATTATATACTGAATACTTTTCTAAGGTGGAAAACATTGGTCTCCCGAAATCTCATCACAAATGACGAATTGAGGGTGAGAGAATTTCTGGAAGAGATGTTGTGACAATCAATATTACAGATCGGGATCAGGCCCACCTTAATGTTTTACATAACAGTTGGGAGGTTTCTCCATATATTGAAAACCACAAAGAAATTCTTAGGCAGTTAAATCCCTCAAGGGATTAAAAATTTATATCAAATACACATAATCAACTGTTTATAGGATGGTTATAGGACTATATTCTTAAGGAGTTAGATAAAAATTTGAATTCAATTTCATAATGACTTCGACAGCTATCCATTGGACCAAGTGTGTATATATCATCTTATAATGGTTATGTAATTAATGATTATACATTTTATATAGATGAACATGATGAAGATAGTACCATGAAAAATAGTGGAGTTACACTTATGGATAAAGCAATGCATATTTCTGGTAGTAAAGACAGAAATCCAATTTATGCAAATATGTTATACTTTGGAATTATCAAAAAAATAATGGAGTTGGATTATATGACATTCTAATTGATGACTTTTCAATGAAAATGGGTTGATAACAATAGTGATGTTAAAATAGATCAATTGGGATATGTGAAAGTTGATTTTAGTAAAGAAGGGTAAAAAGATGAACAATTTATAATGGCATCACAAGCAGTATAAGTATTTTATGTTCAAGATCCCACAAACCAAAAGTGGTCTACTGTTCTGTTATCGTCCAAAAATACTGAAGGGTATGATGGAAATTCAATTAAGGACGATCCTCTCTACGGTATGTCACAATAATTTTACAGCAGTCCCAATATAAATGATGTTTTGTATGTTCGAGGAGACAATAATGAAGGGATTTGGATAATTGATAGAGGTGTAAATTCCCTTCAGTATCTGAAAAAAATAAAGAGATTTCATTCAATAGGTTATATTTTTTTTTTAATATAGATTTTATTATCTCATGTTATTATCTTATCATTACTGAATTTATGTAATATAAATTAAATGTTCAACCACTTTTGAAGATAATGACTTATGCATGTTCGGGTGCTCCTAACCTCGAGGATAAAAAAGTCTCTCAAGCTACTGCTGCTGCTGCTCACAGTGTAGATAAACAACAAGTTTTTTAACCTATTGATACTCTTAGTGTTGAGGTCCAACAACCATCAACACATTTAATTGCTACCATTTTAGATGAACATATTAATGATGTTGATATCAATGAAATGGTCGGGGATGAAGGAATGACGTCGCAGAAAACATAGGTGCATTGTAGTTTGATGGTGTTAGCCAAATTTCTTAAGGCGAAAAGCAAGGGAATCAATTTTGATGTTCGATGGAATGCACAAGGCCAGCATTTGAATCCCAACAATGCGATGTTTAGTAGTTACATTGGAATTTTCACTCGGTAACACATGCTGATTAATATAGATTCATGGCACCATGTTGTGCCCAGGGTAAAGACTGTGATCTAGTAAGAAATTATAGTAACATTATGATATTATTTCTTTAATTTACTAGAAAATAAAATAATAAAATAGTGTCTTACTTTTCTCAATTCCTTGAAGAGTACATTTATAGTAGATGATTCACACAAGAATTATGTACTAAGGATTGCAGGAAGGATTCATCGAGTTTTTCACACTATTTTAACAAAATGGCACTTGAAAGATTCCAAAGGTAAAATAAACCTGCACCCACCCCTTTTCTACACTCACCTGATATCCCAAGATACATGGGATGCATTTATTGGCTGCTGTGGGGATGATAAGTTTTAAGTACATTGTGGATGATAATACATTGTTTGAGGATACATGTATTCATCACTTTTATTGTCAATATTTCATTTATGAAACAACAAATATTTACTAAAAATAAGGAATGTACATCAAAACCAGCATACCCCTATCGTAAAGCAAGGATGTGGTACACTTCACAAGAAAAGAAAATGGTACGTATTTTAAATTTATAGTAATATTATTATGTTCTAAAAAATAACATCATAATCATATTTCTATATTTATATGTATATTGATGAGTCTAAATCCAAAGAAACTTCCATCCCACATCATGTTCTATAGAAGGAGGCACGTGTGAATAAGGAAGGGAAGCTAGTAGATGAAAACACAAAAAAGTGTGGGAAATATGTGTAAGTATGACACGATAAAAATATTTTTTTTAAAATTTCTATTAAATAATAATAATTAATTATTTTCCTATATCCGACAGTCACAGGAATCAGCTACTCATATAGCAGATGCAGACCTATTATCGACGACCTTGAAGTGGCCAGAATAATACAGTCGCGTTAGAGGTGTGGGGTTTGGGGTGACACCCTGAGTATATTTTGAAAAAAAACAAACGGATGATAGAAATGACGAAATGAAACAAATGAGAGAAATACTAGAAAATTTTGAAGAATGATTTCAATGGCAGGGAGAGTTGCTAGCAACTTTTATGGGTGGGAATCAAGGAGAAGACACAACTCAGGAATAAACAGCGTGTGAAAATCCCGCCCCACCCCCACCAGCTTTGAGGCAAGCCATTACCCTCAAAGATCCATCTTATCCGTGGTAATCAATATTCTAATAATTATTCCCAAGAAATGTGAATCAGACAAACACTAATAATTTTTCTATACTGATCTTCTACAGGGTGATAATGAATGTGATTTATATTGGTCAACACCCACCTATCACCTTGTAGTGAAGGCTATAGTGTTCAACATCCCAGAGGACAAGCTACATAATATAACACTTTCAATAGATCATCTGAAAGGACAATTATTGTAGCTCATGAGCCAAATATAGAGCTACCTATTACACTTTATGATGATGATATTCATATGGTCGAAAAGGATTTTAGGACATTCATTGCATGGTCATCACAACTTGTAAGAGTACATGTGAACAAAGAGGTATTTATTTCCATTTTTTTCATCCCGAACCTTTAACAATTAAAGAAATTTTTTTTATGAACCAATGAATGTTATTATAGACAAAGAAAGGGAAGGGGGTGACCAGAAACGTAGGCTCAAAAGCATCTAAATAATCAACCAACTGATCTAAAAAATGTACTAAAAGCACAATAACACCACTTATTCTCTATCCACATTTACTAGCATTGAAGAATCATGTGGATATGAAGCTAAAAAGTGGTAGTAGTAATATAGTTGTTTTTAAAAGAATATATACAGAGAATAAATGTAAGATTTAGTTGCTGATGAAAATGTAAATGAAATCCTTGAATACAGTTGGCTAGGCATCACAGTTGTAAATTTATATATGAGGTATGTATTCATGAATTGATTTTCTAAAAGCTGATATAATGTTATAACTATGAATAAATTCATTTTATATTATTGGCAGGCATATATATGAAAAAAAGTTGAAGGAATTTCCCCAATAGCCAAAATTTGGACTTGTTAGTCCTCATACCACGTCAACACAACTAATGAAATTAGAGCCATCAAAAAGGGATGAAATAGTAAAAGGCTTGCTGAAAAAATGTTAAAGAAATATTTTGAATGAAAGACTCTTCCTAATACCAACCATGCAGGTGTAAAAATCTACGATTAAAGTATATCAATTTAATTTTCACATCTTTAATTACTTATTCCTTTTGGTGTTTTTAGGCAACATTGGATGCTAATTACAGTGAACATTGATACTATAAAGATTTATTTTCTGGATTCAATGCAAGGATATCCAACTAAATGACCCCACATGATGAAGTTTAAGAATCTTTAAGACACTACATCCTACATTTTATATCTAAACATCAAGTTATATAATTTATATTATCTTTTACTAAGGATTCTTTTATTATTGGGAGGTGTATCAATATCATCTAAAAAAGGAATGAGGAATGGGAATAAGCATAAGGGGTCGAGCAAGTACTAGGTCTGGACAAGTATCCGGGTATATATAATAAAATTTTACTATCCAAACAAATATAAAAACAAGTTACTTATTCTCCTAATGATCAAAGTTTTTGCAGTGTCCAAAACAAACAAAAGATAAAGATTGTGGTTATTATGTTTTTAAATTTATGAGATAGATCATTTTACATCAACAAACTAGTACCCCTAAAGAGATATTTAAAAAAAAACTACTATTTCATTTAAATTGTTTATTAATTATTTATTTATATATTTTTCAATACTACTATTACTATAAAAAATCCTCATATTCACAAGATGATATATATTTGTTTAGAAATGAGTGGGATGCATACCAGATGAAAGATTGTACACAAATAGCATGGAGATATCACTTGGGGACATGTACAATTGGTAGACATTTTTGAGAGGGGTTCACAGAGATCAAAAGATGAAACATTTTTGTATGTAAATGTTCGTAGGATAATTGTAATTGTAATTAAATAAAAAATACTTTCTACAATGAGTCATTTGTCCATTTTAACAGATTAAATGCACCAGTAACATGCAAGAATGATGAACAACTTTTCTTTGGGCTTTAGATAAGAAAAACTAGTAAAATCTTCAAAATATCTTCATATCACGCATTCGCAATCACATTAAAAGAAAAGATGAGTAAAAATCTCCACCCTAAATTTATTGCAGTATGATCATCGAGATTTCAAATGAATTCCCATGCGTTGAACATTTTCATTGGTAGAAATTGTATGTTTTCTGATTATCTATAATATGAAAATGAACATTGTTGGAACCTCCTTCCTCCATAGGGTCTCCCCCCAACAATCCATGTTTTCAATTTAGAAAAAAGTTCCATGGGTCATTTGTGACATGTAAAAGTAAACCCCGCCTTAATACAACGCACGGTGTGACTGGTATCACTCAAAGTGTCTCTCTTTTTTTTAAAATTGACAGAATTTTAAATGAAAAGAACAACTAACGTATAGAAAATTGACTAAACACATTTGGATTGTGTTGATAATTTAGTCCAATTATCCATGGGTCATGTGTGATGTGTACAAGTAAACCTCACCTCAATCTGAGGCATGGTGTGGCCAGTATCACTCAAAGTGTCTTTCTTCTGTTTAAAATGGACATGATTTTAAGTGAAAACAACAACTAACATACGAAAAATAGACCAAACACATTAATATTGTGTTTATACATTAGGATAACGATCCATGGGTCATTTTTTGATTCGTAAAAGTCAACCCTGCCTAAATATGAGGCATGGTGTGACTGGTATCACTCAAAGTGAATCTCTTTTGTTTAAAATGGACAAAATTCTAAGTGAAAACAACAACTGACATATAGAAAACCAACCAAACGCATTCATATTGTGTTGATAATTTAGTCCAACTATACATGGGTCATTTTTTATGTGTAATAATTAAACCTGCCTCAATCCAATGCACGGTGTGACTGGTATCAGTCAAAGTGTCTCTCTTTTGTTTAAAATGGATAGAATTTTAAGTGAAAACAAAAAATGACGTATGGAAAACCAATAAAACACATTCTGATTATGTTGATACATTATGATAATGATACATGGGTCATTTTTGATGTGTACGAGTTAACCCCGCCTCAATCCGAGGCACGATGTGACCGGTATCATTCAAAGTGTCTCTTTTTTTTAAAAAAATGGACAAAATTTTAAGTGAAAACAACAAAAGACGTATAGAAAACTAACAAAACACATTTTTATTGTGTTAATACTTTTGGATAATGATCCATGGGTCATTTTGGACGTGTATGAGTCAACCCCGCCTCAATATGAGGCACATTGTGACTGGTATCACGCAATGTGTTTCTCTTTTGTTTAAAATGGACAAAATTTTAAGTGAAAACAATAACTGACGTACAGAAAACCAATAAAATGCATTAATATTGTGTTGATACCTTAGTAGAATGATACATGGGTAATTTTTGATGTGTACGAGTCAACCATGACTCAATCCAAGCCACGGTGTGGCCGATATAACTCAAAGTGTCTCTTTTTTGTTTAAAATGGACCGAATTTTAAGTGAAAAAAAATGACATAGAAAAAACCAACCAAACACATTAAAATTATGTTAATATGATATAAGACCAATACATGTGTAATTTTTGACATGTATGAGTCAACATTGCCTCAATCTGAGGTACGTTGTGACTGGTATCACTCAAAGTGTCTCTCTTTTTTTTTAAATAGAAATAATTTTAAGTGAAAACAACAACTAACATATGTAAAACTGAACAAACGCATTCAGATTGTGTTGATACTTTATTCCAATGATACATGGGTCATTTTTGATGTGTAAGAGTCAACCCCACATCAATCCAAGGTGTGGTGTGGCCGGTATCACTGAACTTGTCTCTCTTTTGTTTAAAATGGATAGAATTTTAATTGAAAATAACAGCTGACGTACAGAAAACAAAAAAACATTCTTATTATGTTGATACTTTAGGAGAAATATCCATGGGATATTTTTGACTTTTATGAGTTAACCCCTTTTTAATTCGAGGCACGGTGTGACCGGTATCACTCAAAGTGTATCTCTTTTATTTAAAATGGACAGAATTTTAAGTGAGAAAAACATCTGACATACGGAAAACTGAAAAAATGAATTCAGATTGTGTTTATAATTTAGTAAAAATATCCATGGGTCATGTGTGACATTTAAGAGTCAAAATTTCCTCAATACAAGGCATGGTGTGGCTGGTATGACTCAAAGTGTCTCTTTTTTTTAAATGGAAAAATTTTTAAGTGAAACAACAGCTGAAGTATGGAAAACTGACCAAATGCATTAAGATAGTGTTGATACTTCACTCCAATAATACATCGGTCATTTTTGATGTGTACAAGTTAACCACACCTCAATCCAAGGCACGGTGTGATCGATATCACTCAAAGTGTCTCTCTTTTGTTTAAAATGGACATAATTTTAAGTGAAACCAACAAATGATGTACAAAAAACTTACCAAACGCATTAAGATTGTATTGATACTTTAGGAGAACGATCCATGGGTCATTTTTGATGTGTAAAAGTCAACCCCTCCTTAATCCGAGGCACAATGTAACTAAAATCACTCAATGTGTCTTTCTTTTGTTTAAAATGGTCAGAATTTTCAGTGAAAACGAAAACTGACGTATAGAAAACTGGAAAAACACATTCTGATTGTGTTTATACTTTATTATAATGATCCATGTGTCATTTTTTACGTGTAAGAGTTATCCCCGCATCAATATGAAGCACATTGTGACTGGTATCACTCATAGTGTCTCTCTTTTGTATAAAATGGACACAATTTTAAATGAAAACAACAACTGACATATGAAAAACTGACCAAACGCATTCAGATTGTATTAATACATTAGGCCAATGATGCATGGGTCAATTTTTACGTGTACATGTCATACCTTCCTCAATATGAGGCATGACATGGCCGGTATCACTCAAAGTGTCTCTCCTTTGTTTAACATGGACATAATTTTATGTGAAAACAACAACTGACGTATGAAAGACTGACCAAAATAATTCCGATTGTGTTTATACTTTAGGAGACCTATCCATTGGTCATTTCAGAAGTGTAAGAGTCAACGCCACCTCAATCCGAGGCATGGTGTTACCGGTGTCACTTGAAGTGTCTCTCTTTTGTTTAAAATGGACAAAATTTTAAGTAAAAACAACAACTAACATTGGGAAAACTGACCAAACGCATTTATATTGTGTTTATACTTTAGGCCAATGATCCATGTTTAATTTGTGACATGTAAGAGTATACCCCGCCTCAATCTGAGGCATGGTGTGGCTGTATCACTCAAAGTGTCTCTCTTTTGTTTAAAATGGACAGAATTTTAAGTGAAAACAACATCTAACGTATGGAAAACTGACCAACCACATTCATATTGTGTTGATACTTTAGTCCAATGATACATGAGTCATTTGTGACGTGTATGAGTTAAACATTCCTCAATCCTAGGCATTGTGTGACCGGTATCTCCCAAAGTGTCTCTCTTCTATTTAAAATGGACATAATTTTAAGTGAAAACAACAACTCGCGTACGTAAAACTAAAGAAACACATTTGAATTGTGTTGATAATTTATTAGAATGATCAATGGGTAATTTTTGACGTGTAAGAGTTAACCCCACCTCAATCTGAGGCACAGTGTGGCTGGAATCCCTCAAAGTGTCTCTCTTTTGTTTATAATGGACAGAATTTTAAGTGAAAACAACAAATGACGTACGGAAAACCAATCAAACGCATTTGTATTGTGTTGATACTTTTTTCCAATGATCCATGGGTCATTTGTGACATGTATGTGTCAACCATTCCTCAATCTGAGGCACAATGTGACCGGTATCACTCAAAGTGTCTCTCTTTTGTTTAAAATGAACATAATTTTAAGTGAAAACAACAACTGACGAAGAGAAAACAATCCAAAATTCATTACCTATGACCTAAGACACTTAAAAAATCCTCATAGAGTCCTAAGTATTCCATAGACAATAAAACCCAATTAATAATTTATCACACACCCAAAATATTAACATTTAGCCCAAGAGTTCATGGTGAGGGATGAAAACAAAGAGGAAAGGGAGAGGGAAAAGAACAAAAGAGAAAGAAAAAATAATAGAGGATTTAAATTGGATAAATTTTCAAGATATAGGGATCTTATACTAATTTTTTAGAAGGGGACGAGCAGAAATAAGTTGAAATACCTTAAATTATTCCACATCATCGGAAACTTTTGTGGTCTGGTTGGGTAGTTTTCTAAACTATTAACCAACTTTTTGGGAGACATTGGATAAGAAACCCTCTTTTGTATAGTTTGGAAAAACAGTTAACTAACTGTGTTCGAATCATTCAAAATGACTTAGTTAAACTATAGATCCATACCGTATGGTTTCTCCTAACCGTGAAAAACACGTGTTCCCAAAAACTCCCTCAAAAAGGTAAGTTGCATGGTTTTTACTTGGAGTCATACAACCCATACTTTTCCTATGTATGTAGAAAAGTAAAAGTTTAAAATGAATTGGAAACTTCCCATAAAAGTTTACATGCATGGGTTCTTCTAAATTGTGTCACCCAATAAAATCACTACATGACTAATAATCAAGAGTCTAGGATAGACAAAGAATAATCATATATCTCCCCACCATTTATAAATTATATAAATGGCATGAAAAGAAGAAAACACATCATAAGATAAAGGCATCAACCACAAGAACACATTTCCTTAAGTGTCCTAAGAATCACCCAAATTCATCTACCATGAGGAATCTACAGGGGGCCTTCTATGTCCTAAGGCAACATATCCCAAAAGGAACTCAAAATCTATAAACAAATTCCATATCCAACCTTGACATGAATCTTAACCACAAAAAACATGAAGAATAACACACATACATGCCTTAATAAAATTTTTCTTAAGGTTCTGACATTGAACTCTCTATATATATTTTATCTGAGGAAATATAAGATATCGTTCGGAAGAGATAGTATTTAATGGTACCTTTTTATAATTATAATTAATAATTAGTACATCACATTAGGTATTGATTTTTTCCCATCATTTGACCCCAAATTGACTACCACTGCATATTTTATATGTGTGAACTTCTTGTTTGATATGATTAATTTTATGCAGGTCTTGTTTAGATGTGCTACTGCAAAATTTTATGTTAGAGCAGGTAGGGCATTTATCAGTGCTAAAAAAAGCACTGATAAAGGCTCCATTTATCAATGCATTTTTAGTGCTGATAAATAATCCCTTTATTAGCACTTTTCTACCACTGATAAAGGCTCCCTTTATCACCACTTTTTTAGCACTGATAAAGGGACCCCCCATCAACACTGAGCATTATAGTGCTTTTTTAGCGATGTTAAAGCCCGTTTTGAGCACCGACAAAGCCCATTTTTGTAGTAGTGTTAAATAGGGTTTGTTCTTGTCTTTTGCACGTCAAAGCTAGTGGATGAATATAAAAAATATTTTATTGAATGGATAACATATATATCCCATTAAAATTATTATATAATTGTAAATACTTAAATTTATTACAGTAAAACAGTTTCTTGAGCATAAAAATGGTTTTATATAAAAATATTCCATTTATATTCAATTGTTTCCTATATTCATTTATAATTAGTTTTTAACCTATGAATTAAACTTATATTATTATAAACCATATGTTTTCATAAGTTCGTTAATAATATTCATAACCACTAACTTAACAGCTTGGTTTTATCATATTATATTAAATAATAATAATTTAATAATACATTATTATCTAGTGAAACCCAGTCTTCTGTGTGATGAAAACTTTCAAGGAAGTTCGCTCTTATGTGCAACACAAGATATCAAGAAAGTTAAATCTTTCATTCAAAACTTTCTTAATCAGTGTTTCATTCATGGAATCTATTGTAAATAGTAAACATATTATAAAGTATACAGATATTATATTACCTTACACGCTTACTATCGCGTGTCATACACACTATTTAATACAAGGTTATTACATAAGTTTTTTAGGGTGTCACATTATCTCCACCTTATCTAAATTTCATCATCACAATTTAAACTCAACCAAGATGATATATTGTTTAATAATTCCTATGTTTTAAATCCCACATCATGAGAAAGGTTGATAAGAAATCCCTTATAAAATAGAGAATTGAAATTAACTAGGTTACATGGAATTCCATGTAACTTGGTCTCTAAGTAGGATAAAATATGTTAAAAGTAGAGATATGTGCTTAGAGGGAAAACAAAACTATTTATAGTGGTTGAATTATGTCATAAATCACAAATAGGTGAATCATCAATGGAATTTTGAGTGCCTCAAATCCATACATCTTTGATTATTTAAAATTCCCTAAGTTCAACAAAAATTAACATATTAGGAAAACATTTTTTTTGTATTTAATTTTACTAATGTTGGGTAATTATCTTAATGAACAAGAATATAATGAAATTATGATAGGTTTCAATCTTATATGAACAATTGAAACATTTGGTTGTGCTTCAATAAAATTTTAATTCATCCCTTAACACCAAACAAATTTATTTACGAACAATGATTTTTTTCTTGAAGAACTAGAAAGAAACTTTTAAAAAATAAAAAGGCATATTATTGAGTTACAAGTCTTGATATTTGTCTTTATCTATATCCTAAAATAAATATGTTTAATAGATTAATTTATAATCCTCAAAAGTGTTACTATGGGTTCATCATTAATATTTTTTTGTTAAATTGTTTAACTAGAAATAATGAAAATTTACAAGGAGATTGTGCAGGTTAGTGGTTGGCGTAAAACACTCACCATCTTTCATTCATGGTTTCAAGAACTGATTCCTTTCTTTATTTGATGGGTTTTAAATAGACATATTGTTTCCTCTATTCTAAACCATGTAAATATAATTTCCAAATTATATATAATGGACATCCTTAAAATTATGTTAACCACTAAAAATAATTCTAACTAAGGTTTTTAATACAACCTTAATAAATAAATATATCATACACTTATTTCTACATAAATCCTTCCATAGTCTAGAGTATATCCTATAGTAGAGGGAATTTAATTCGGTAATTTCTAGGTTCCCCACACATATGACAAAAAACTATAAAGGAATTTATATGATGAGCTTCATTTACTTACATTATTCTATTCCATTTTACATACCGCACATAAATCATTTACATAATCTATTGATCCACTTTCCTATGTGTCTCCTTCCAAACTTCTCACATGTGAAAAGTCAAGCCTTCTTTTTTACATAGTTTCCACCACTCGAGCTCTTAGCATCCTCAATCCTTTTCTTCTTTTTTGCGCTCATGATTTGGTAAAGGTGTATAATATTAATCATATTTTATGAAAACTGATTTGGAATAAATATGATATCCTTTACTCTTGTCAACATATCATTTGTTTTCTCATTTTCACCAATGTTTCCTTCACGTTTTATGTTAACTAGAATCCTTCGAGTTCCATCAATTGATTAAAACCAGAAAAAATAGTGTGAGAAACAATAGTCATAGATAGAAAAGTGTATAATTATCTATATGATATCTAAATAATGACACCTTATTCATAAATCTAAATCATGAAACCTTATTTTTAAATATATAAAAACCTAACTTCAACCTCAATTATTAATTTTGAAAATCCATTCAAGTTTTTCATAATGTTTTTTATGGAAAATGTGGATTATCCTAAGCATATCCCTTGGGTGTGTCAAATAAAATATACAGTAATGCATGTTGTTATATACCAGGTTACCCTAGTTTTGTCCTGGAGCACCTTGTCATAGTTGTTACTCCTAGGTATATCTATTCTAGAAACACGTCTACTTGTAGTATCCAGATTGAGATTTATTTCTAGGAAGACCCACATAATCAATACGTTAAAAAAATTATACGGTATTCATCTATACATATCCTTAAATTTTATCTTAGGGTAATTTTATCTAACCCACTTTTTCATAAATATAGTTCCCAAGGTTTCAATTAAACTTCCATTATTACCAATTATAGCGACCCAGCCCCAGATAGCCTAGAGTCAATGTATGCTATCAATTACATCAGAAAGATTACCAGTAACCAATCCCTGAAGGACTAATCAATTTATTATTCTTGGAAAACTATATAAATAAATGAGAATTTTTTTACAAATGAATACACTAATTACAACATATTTTTTTTCTAAAAAAATAAACAAATATTAGTATAACACTAATCCATCTATTATATTCTTACATATCTTTCATAGTATTTTTATCAGATTATTGGAAAATAAAACATAATAAGGTTGAGCTAAAATTCTCATTAAGATAAAAATATTGCTGATGTAATAATTAATCAATGAGAGTAAAAATTATGGCATGGTAAATTATTGGACACATATACCAAGTAATCAACAAACTAAATAGAAACTAAATAAACAATATGTAAATGTTATAACTGGAAATGCATTCCATTTAAATAATTATATAAGTAAAAATAAATATAGAAATTTATGAAACTAAAACACATTCCATTAATCAATGAACTGAAAATAAATGTATCCCTAGATATGTTGACTCAAAATAACATGGATGAATAATAACTAAAACAACAATGATGGGAATAATTTCTTAATGGAAGTCATGTATAAGGAACTTAAGTACCTATTAATATCATGACCTTTCACAAGATGATATAAAATAATCATATAATCTTATTTGTGCAATTATTAGACTTAAGAGAATCTGTTGATGCATCGAGAAGCTATATAAAGTCTGGGATCCGCCTATCATTTCCAATCCAAAGCATTCTACATATTCAATAAATCAAAAAAAAAATATTCCATATCAAATAACAATATTAAATAGATAATTGGGATCTTTCAAATAACTCTTTATGTTCGAACCATATGTACAATGGTATACAATTTAGAAAATAGTAATATCCATGATAAATGTTATGGATAATTAGAATAAATTCAATTCTCCACGATCATATGAATATGAATATTTCAAGGGGACTTCAGTATTTAATCGATGAAGTGAATGTGAAATCTATCCTTGGAAAAATCAATAATAAACCATCCAAAGGAAGAATAAGAATGGTATCAATACAACATGTAACATCCCGTTACATTTTCAGGTACTTTTTGATGTTTCTATGTACCCCTGTTTTGGAGTAAAGGCTTGGGTTGAGTTTGGGTGAATTTTTAAAGAAAAACTAGAGGACAATGGGTTGTGGACGGTTTGCACACGGTTCGACAAACCGTGCGACCAAACCGTGCGGGACTTGAAACCTGGGCAGAAGCTTCCGCATGGGCAGTGCACGGTTTGTCTAACCATGCGGATGAGCCGTGCGAGAAGGGTGGCCGAGGCAGTGGCTCACACACGGTTAGCGCACGGTTTGTCAAACCGTGCGGTCACTTAAATTTAGATCCTTAAATTGTGGATCTCAGACCTTTTGACTCTAAATGCTTCTTTTTTCCTCCTATACGGCCCTAACTTGGGAATTTTCTTCTCCTAAAGTCAGAAAGGGTTCTCCCATTGTTCCAGAGGCGATCCAAAGGCTCCTCTTGGTGAATAGAAGTCATACTCTTGAGGTATGTGATCGTTCTTGATCGGTTTCTTAGATATACTTAGATATACTTCTCCTCTTCTCTCGGTTTCTTAGATCTACGCTCGTTATTGATAGATCTAAGTGTGTGGTACCAAGTTTGATGATTTTTGGTCTTGGTCTTTCTAGGAGGAGATATCTAAGGTGTGTTCTTGACAAAGCGACCCGGTTTTCTTGAGTTTTCTCGACCGTTGTGGTTTTGGTCAAAACCTTCAAGGTAGGTGGTTCCGTCCTGACTTTCCAAATTGATTATCCTTCTATTGCTTGATTTATTTCAATTATTTATTTAAATTCAATTACTCAAGTTGCTTTCAATTAAATTGATAAAAACTCGATTCCATTGAATTGAGATATTTGAAATGGTTTTGACATGAAAATTTGGAAAACCCCAATTCCATTGAATTGGGTGTGTTTATGGGAAATTGGCCGATTTAAGTTGTTTAATTTAAATTGTGGATTTGATGGAAATTTTTTCAATTAAATTGTTTAATTTTATCGTGGAAATGAAATGTGTAATGATGGAATTGGTTTTGAATGGATTTCAAACTTATGAAAATGACTTAAAATGATTTGATAGAAACCCATTGGTTTTATCTTGTGAAAGATGCATGTTTTGAATAAAACCTGTTTTGGTTTTAAATGGAATGAAATTGGCACTTTTGAAATGGAAGAATGGGATTGATCATATTTTAAGCATTCTTAAAATAGTTCGCCTATCATCTCGCATGCAAGACTTAGGTAGTTATTGAGTTATTTGGATACACTCTACACTACGAAAATGTTCTAAAACATACTTGTGGTGGGTCAAATCCCCGACGGGTTGGTGATGAGTCTCCTTTGGACATTGTCATAGGGACGTGTGTATACACATGTTTCTGAGTTCACATAGAGAGTGCAGAATCCTATAATTGGTTAATACTATCGTACCTTTTGGCAGATGACCATGTTGCTCGCTTGTTTAGTTATATTTGAGATATAAACGTATGCTAATGCTTGTGAACTATTTTACATGCCTGCTGAATTTATATAAACTGTTTTATATAAATGTTTTTCTTAATCCATTTTTTATAAATATTCCATAACTTTTAAAGCCTTTTCTTAAAAATATTTATTTCCATCATTTGAAAATGTATATCATGTTTTTGTTAAAATATGATTTTGAATTGCCAAACCTATTTATTTGAAAATGAAAAGCCTTAATTTGGATAATCTATATTTGGAATCTGTTATAGAATCTTTGGTGGTATCCTACTAGGCTTAGGCTCACACCCTACTTTTTCCATCGGGTGTTTGTAGACTTTCTCCTTCCAGGTTCGAGCAAAGGGAAGGGATCTTTTTGAGGTGGATCCAGTTGTTAATCTCTGGACTTGGTGAGTTTTGTCCTTTGGGACATTGGGACTGTTTTCCCTTTTTGTACTTGGGTTGTAGTACTTTGACTTTTTGTCCCTATTTATATTCTGGTACATTACTCCCAGTGGAGTTTCTTTTGTTATGCATACTGTTTTGTTTTACTGTTGCTTCTGAATTCTTGTGGAAAAATCATTCCAACCTGTATGTTGTATGATGATCGGTGCTAGTCACCGACCCATGGGGATCGGGAACGCCCTTCGGGCTATGCCAGAGCCAGCTCGGTTATCAGGTTACCAGGGTACCTGGGCTGGTTCGTGACAAAATGGTATCAGAGGGAGGTTTAGCATCTTTCCTTGATGATAGTATGCATTGAGTATTCTTTTCGGGACTTAGGAGGTAGTTGCAATTGAGTGCCTGGCCAGCTCTCACCGCAATGAACCTTAAGTTTCCAGGGGTGGTTAGGAAAAGGTGACTTGTGGATTAGTTCTAGTCTTTTCCCTATTTTGATTTCGATAGAGTGGAATCCAAATCTTGTTATCCCTTCTATTAAGAGTAGTTTTCCTTGTTACTCAGGTTGAGTGTTAATCTAATGTATTCATTGTTGTCTATTGATGTTGTGTAGCATAATGCCTCCAAGAATACATGGAAATCAAATCCAAAAAGTGGATTCTGCTGAATCTCAGCAAGAAAGTCCTATAGTGGATCCAAGTCTGGTAGATGTGATTGTTCGCACTGTCCAAGATCCGTGACATGCACCACCTCCAGTTCCTGTTCAGGCTCCAGCTATATATCCTCATAATGATATTCTACGAAGTCATTCCCAAGAGTTCCTACACCATAATCCACTAGTATTAAAATGATCCACTGACCCTCAACATGATGAGGAATGGTTGAGTAAGATTGAATGTCTATTTGGGTTTTTAGAGACACCAGATGCGATCAAGGTGAAGTGTGACACCTTTGTGCTGGAGGGATTGTCTCGCTTGTCGTTGATTGAAGTTTTATGCATCCCAAATTAATTACCCGTTCTTAGAACTTTAGTATAGCTTAAGTTCAGGGTCAATCCACAGGGAACCGTGGCGTGCATGAATTCAATTGAGTTAATACTTAATTAGGTGAAGTATGCAGAATTTAGAATCGATTGGGTTGATTTTGGGTTTTGATTGAAACTAAATTGATTTACTTTGAAGAAATGGATACAGTTTGAAAGAAAACAACGGGTAAATTTAAAGAGTTTTTAAAATGGGAAGAAAAGACGTGTTGGGGATGTGGTGATTAAGGAGGTCTTATTCAAATTGTTTAAATGGTTGTGTTGTTCATAATAATTCAATCATTCTGGATTTCATTTTGTTACAAGATTTCCTTGGTCCGGTTCCTCTTGTTTGGAATTAGAGCAGTTGACTCCTTGGTCTGGTAGTCAGTGTTCTTAATTATTTATTAAGTTAAGTCCATTATTTGAATTGGTGAAATCCTTCCAATGGTCATGAATTTTTTCACCGTTACTTTTTCTTTTGTATCGCTGAGAATTCTTCCCTTGGTCTGGCTCAGAATTCTCAGTTATATTTAACAGTAGATTAAGAAAAGTAAGATGAATTACAATGATAAAACACAACTATATAAAACAAAATAAAAATTACGATCCCTTCATTCACATCCCCAACACGAGGGTTTTAGTTACACATAGAAAGAAGAGGAGAAATGACACATGTGATACCTGACGGATTCATCGTGTAAGCGTTGAGGTAGGGTGTCGGAATGTGGAGTAGTGGAACTACGGCACCACGGTGGCTCGGGAATGGTAGAAACAGAGCTTCTTCTCTCATCCAAAGGTTTATAACTCCCAAATCCATAGGCCAAGGCTTCTTTTTATAGAAAAATAAAGTACACGGTGTGTATAGAAAGTACACACCGTGTACTTTTCGTCAACGCGCTTTGGTGCCAATTTCTCCGCTAGCAGGTGGCCTAATATGCCGTCTTTGACTATTGAACACGGCGCTGCCTGGTGGTTGGGTGTACATGGCGTGTAGTGCCGCCATACATGGCGTTTAGTCTCATAAGTTTGGCTGCTAGCCTCTTCTAGAATAGTAGACACGGCGTGTAGAAATTCAAACATGCCGTGTCTCCTTCAACGGCCACATGGGCATGTGGACTTTTCTCAGCAATCAACTCTTCTAGAAAGTAGTAAACGGCATGTATCGCCGCCTCACACGGTGTGTATATTCTACCTGGTGACATGGGCGTGTACTCCCTCCTTCGGTCCGTGTCCCTATCTAGATGTACACGGTGTGTATAAAAGTACACGTCGTGTAGCTTCAAAATTTTCACAGGCTTCCCTTGATTCATGTATTTAGCCATAAAGCTCTTAAAAGTAAACAAAATCACCAAAATCAAAGAGTATGTTCATAAAACAACAGATATTTTCTGAAAACATGTTTTTATCTTCAATTATATATATGGAAATGTATACAAAAATTGGGTGCACCAAATTCCCCCACACTTAGTCTTTTGCTTGCCCTCAAGAAAAATCTCAACATCTAATTAAGAGAGCCTATACTTTAAAAGAAAGGCATTTAATTAATTAAACGTGTAACTGATAAAGTTACCGAGGAAAAATTCTAAAAGGCACAAACAAATTCAATTCATAAGATATTAAAATCATGCCTCATATATAATGCAATTAACTACTCTCATCCTCTTTCAACACATTTTTCAACCTTTCAAAAATATGCATGCCACTTGATGATTTACCTTACCAGTTAAAATCACACTCCACACGCAAGATGTTTTTAATCAAATTTATGCTCAATCTAAGGTATATACACTCTATCCATAGGTTCGCAAGATATCTTGTTCTCTACTTCAGAAAAAATTGAATTACAAAAATCATGAGGGATTTATCAATAAGGTTCAGATGTCTCTATGGCTAAGGGTTGGTAGGTTTAGATGTGAAAATAAATTCTGAGGCTTGAAAATGGAAGGCTAATTCCTTTAAACAACATTGCATGATATTTAAAGTAAAAAAAATCACTGTAAATGCATCCTTCCCAAGCTCAGCCAAATGCTTTTGTAATCGTCACTATCTTCCTTAAGAAAGTAGGGTTCATGGGAAAATAAGCATAAGGTCCCCTTGTTGTTTGTTTGTTTGTTTTTTTAATTACAATGATAAAACACAAGGGAAACACTTGTGAATGAGTAGATGTTTGGAACCCATTCTGCCCCAAATAATCAAGAGGCACTCACCCACACTTTATTTCATGGTTGTGCACAAAATATACCATGTATTTCCAACTCCCTCTTTAAAGCTCAAACGAATAATCCTGAAAAGTTTAAAAAGAAATAGGGTAGGAAGGGAAATAGGCTTGTAATGTGGCTTCCTATAAAGTCTGTTCATGGATTCTATGGGTTTAACAAAGATTAAATGTAGGATAGGTCTCAAGATAAAGGGGTTGAAACAATCTAATGCCTCAATAATTTTAATGTAATTCAAAAAATTTCTTCATGTTTTGAAAAGAAAACTTGCAAATTCTGGTAGTGATGCATATCCTAAGAATCTCTCAAGAAAGAGGGTATTAGAAAATAAATACGAAAAAAGGGTTTAGAATACCTATCAGGAGTGGAAAAATAATAAAGGGAAAATCAGGTCATGACATGAATATAATTGATTAGCCTAATCAATGTAAGTTAATCAAGGACAAAAAGTTGTAATTGAAACTATATCAGCAATCATTTTAAAATAATTAAAAACTAAAATAAGTATATAACATTTCCAAAAGTTTCTACTGATAACTCTAGAATTTATAAGAATGATTAACCAAAATTGCTTTATATTTTCAAATATAGAATCTAATAATGATGTCTCCTAGAGTAGTTAAAGGGAAAAGAATAAGGTGAAAGAGATAGATGCTCCCTCACACTGAATAAGGCACATGGTCCACCAAGTGCAATACGAAGGTAAAGGGTTGGCAAGGGGGTGATATGGGTGACAAAATGAGGGAAATAAGTGGAAGAAGTAAATCCAAAAAGAAAGAAAATAAAAATGAAAAAATAATCCCCTCGTGAAAAGTGATGCCCAAGGCGCGCCATGCCCGTACCTGTGACTATCGAGAAAAAGGAAAAATGCAAACATGCATAACATCACAGCACAGAAAATGACAAAAGAGATATATAAGATAAAGAAAAATTTCACTATCATGGGGTCGCCTCAGGGGAGGCATCAGCCTATATAGAATCGGCCGGTAGAGATGATACATGAGGCGTGGAAGTGTGAGGATCTGACTCTACATCAGGAAGGGAAGCTGAAGAAGTAAGAGCTGTAGGTGCTAGACTCAGGATCAGAAGCTCAGCAGCAGGCCCTGGCTCAGCAGAAGTGGTAGCAGCAGAGCTCACCGTAGTCAGCAGAATGGAATCTGTGGCTGACAAAAGAGATGGCAGTGGAGCAGCAGCAGAAGGGCCCGGAACGGACGCAGAGGCCAGTGGCTGAGGCAGTGGAACACCAAGATGCTGAGAAATATGCAACAATAGATGCTCCATCTGGTCCTGGAGGCCGTCCAGACGAATCAAATGTCGTGCAATGGTGTCCTGGCGGCTGATGATATGAACTAACTTCTTCTCCATTGTGGCGAGGCGGAGGGAAAGAGTTGGATCGACCGGGGGTGTGGGGGTAGGTGGGATTGGGTATGGGACAGAAGAAGGAAGGTCAGAAGAAGTGGGGTCAGTAGGAGGTGGGTGAGGTGGAGAAGCTGGAGGGGGTGGGGAAGGAGGAGCGGGGTCAGCAGCTGGGGCAGGGGGGTCAACAGGTGGCGGAGCTCGATCCTGAGCAAGGATGTAGGCACCCCTACTTCTGGACCAATCCCATGCGAATGAGCATGATAAAGTCCATCTGATGGGGTGAACCTAACAAGTCATGAGGTAAAAAGGGCTCAAATACCCCCAAGTGGTGGGAAAGACGGGTGGTGTAAAACCCGCCATTCAGGTTGCCCTGACGGCCAGTAAACATGGAGTGGAAATAGGAGGTGGAAATATAAGAGAGGTCCGGGTAGTCGTGCTGGAGGACACAAGTAAGAAGCTCCATGTCACAGCCGGTCATGACCCCCATATCCTCATGGTAGGGAAAAAGGATGGCGCTGAAGCACCGGTGGGTGAAGCGAAGGACAGGGTCGGCTATAAGAGTGCTCTTCTGGGAAGTGGGGGAGTACCGGTGGTCAGACCCAGTGATCTCCCGCCACATGGCAATAAGGTCAGAGTGCTCGGGCCGAGTCAAGTCAGAAACGGAGGGTGGTGTGATAGGATGGGGGTAGAAGCCGCACCCTCATCCAAAATCAGTCATAGTAAGAGAGAAACATCAGCCGCCTAGCCGGAATCGGACTACGGGTACTGCATCGCCAGGTGTCTCCCGGTACTCCGCTCCATCGAACTCAAAGGAGACCGCAAACTCCAAAAATAAATCACGGAACACAGGAGTGCTGACCTGGAAAATATCGAGGAGTGCGTTGTGCCCGAGAAGCACCTCCAACTCCTCCCTAATACCAAGCCGCTGTGGAATGCTGCTGTCAAGGTACCAGCCACTCAATGGTATTGGCTGACGAGAGAAGCATCAGAACCTGTCGTATGCGAGGTCGGTGACCAAGAATACCGTGCAGGGATAGGGAGAACCTGCAGGTCCCTGACCAGGTGCCGATGCAGCAGCAACGTCTAGCTCTGGAGGTGGATCTACCGAAGTAGAAGGTGGCTTGGTGGAAGGTGTGCTTGAAGAGGGACCAGCTACTGAGGATGATAGTACAGGGAAAGTGACAGCTGGTGCAGCAGAAGTAGGCCCAAACTCATCTGAGGGAGTGAGTGGCAGAAGAATGGCCAATGGAGGGATCTCAAAGACCGAAGCATCGGGGTCCGACTACATAGGTGGTCGGAGTCGGATCCGACGATAGCTGGGCCTATCGCCCTCGGTGGCAGAGGGTGGACGCTTCCCGTGGGAAGGATCATGATCTGCCATATCCTAAAAAGGAAAGAAAAAGAAAACAAAACAAAAGAAAAAGAAAAAGGAAGAAAGGAAAACAAAGAAAATGTGAGAAAACTGGAAAATAAAATTACACGGCGTGTACTCCAGAGTACACGGCGTGTAGTCAGAATATAGAGTATCCCTTGTTCTCTAGGAAGACACGCTGAGGGTGGAAATATACCATGTAACAGTATACAGTGTGTACCAAACATAGACACCATGTTCACTCAAAGTGCAGGTGGTCGTAATATAAATGACACTGCCATGTTGTTATCATTTCAAAGAAAACAATACACGCCGTGTAGGTACAGGCCACGGTGTGTACTGCACATGAAGAACATGGCCGTGCAGAGGGTGAGACACGGGCTGGCTAAACATCTAATAGACACGGCGTGTACCAAACACACACGCCGTGTATGGAAACATGGGGTGAGAGGCTGTGTAGAGGGGAGACACATGCCGACTATAGATATAAAGGACACGGCGTGTACCGAACATACACGCTGTGTTCTGGAACATGGGGTGACATGCCATGTTATGTGCCACACACGAAGGGGCCAAGGGAAATGGTATACATGGTGTGTATCGAACATACACGCCGTGTGTGAAAACATGGTGTGTGAGGCCGTGTGCAAAGGAGTACTCGGGTACGAAGAAAAAAAAGAACACGGTGTGTACTGAACATACACACTGTGTATATGAAAATTTCGAAATATTTTGTGTGTGGCCTGCGTACAGACGTACACGGCATGTGTTCTTCATTTCATGGCCGTGTACAGGTAGAAGCTGAACGGTCGGGTGATCCGATAAACACCCTAAACGATTCTAAAAATGTGAAATAGAGGGTGCAGAATGGAATACTTAGACTGAGGATCACAATGTGAGAAGAATCAGAACTTGAAACGCCCCAAATCGACGGATCTGGAAAAGGGGGGTTCGGGTGGCGTTCGGGAGAAGAAACGGGAAGAAAGGAGAAAGGATGGGGTGGCCATGCGACACGACCTCAATCCGGGTGGCCCGCGACTTATATAGCTAAGGTACACGGAGTGTATGTGTGGCACATGCCGTGTATCGAGATTTATTTATTTATTTATTTATTTTATTATTTATAAATAAATATAATTAATATAGTAAACTATATAATAATTATTAATAATTAATAATTAAAATAAAATAGATATATCTACAAATTCTATTATACATAAACCTATACATGACGTATATCGGGAAATACACGCCGTGTGTTTTAAAATTAGAAAAAGAGTAGTACAACCTTTGGTCCGGTGCTTGGGGCAGGATTCGAACCAGCGATCGGCCGTTCCGAACGGACGCCCTCAACCACTGGAGAAAAGGTTGTTCTGCTGTTCATATTTATTATATATATATATATATATATATATATATATATATATTCTATATGGCCGATACACATGGAAAGAAAGAAAATCACGGCGTGTGGTTTTTATTTAGGAAAGGATGGGGGTGAAGCGGGGTGATTAGCGCGATTCGAAACCAGGTCTTTTGAGCCTGGTGCCGAGACTTTTCCAATCCGCCAACTTCACCCGCATGTAATTTCTTATTTTTAAAAAGTTTTTAATTTATATTTGAAAAATAATGGTGCAAACGGTGTATATCGGAGTACACGTCGTGTGGTTTTATCAAAAGAACAAATGATGGAAATGGGACGGTTGTCTGGATTCGAACCCGGGTCTTTTGAAACCATATTACGATTATAGCTAACCGGTCCATCCCCACCATGGGTTTTATTAAACATATTTATATATATATATATATGGAAAATACCACACACGTCGTGTAATTAAAAGGAGGAACCCCGTGCTGAAGGTAGGTCAGGAGGATTCGAACCGAGGATGGCTCAAATAAACTCCAGTGACTTTTCCATCGGCACCGGCATCATCCCTGGTTATTTATTTGGTATTATAGAGATTTATACTATTAAGATTATAAATTTAAAAGATCAGTACACGCCGTGTATATAAGAGGGACACGGCGTGTAACCTCTGGGTTGCCTCCCAGGAAGCGCCTTTGTTTTAGGTCATTGGCTCGACCTACTTACCTTGTTCACCTGAGGTGTATGGTGGACAACGTTCCCACCATGTTGTCTGTATGATAGTAAGCTTTCAACCGCTACCCGTTTACCTTGAACGGTTGAACATCTTCTCCAAAAATTTCTACCGCTCCATGATGGAATACGCGGACAACGTGGAATGGTCCCAACCAACGTGACTTTAAATTCCCTGTAAATAAGCGAAGATGAGAATTAAAGAGAAGTACCTGATCACTGGGTTTGAAAGATTTTTGTGATATCATACGGTCATTAATGACTCTTGTATTTTCCTTGTACAACTTGGTGTTCTCGTATGCCTCTAATCGGATCTCATCTAGTTCCGAAAGTTGGAACTTCCGTTTCTCTTCAGCTGCCTTCAGATCAAAATTTAGGGCTTTGACGGACCAGTAGGCTTTGTGTTCCAATTCTACTGGAAAATGGCAGGGCTTTCCATAGACGAGGTGGAATGGGGACATTACCAGTGGTGTTTTGAAAGCAGTATGATATTCCCACAAGGAATCATCTAACTTCTTGGACCAGTCCTTCCGCGAAGTGTTCACTATTTTCTCCAGGATCTGCTTGAGCTCACGGTTGGAGAGCTCTACCTGTCCACTGGACTGGGGATGATATGGTGTCCCCATCAGATGCTTTACTCCATACTTCGACAATATTCCTCTCATCAGTTTTTTGTCTAAGTGGGTCCCTCTATCGCTGATCAGTACTCATGGAACTCCAGACCTGCTAAAAATATTTTTCTTTAAGAAATTTATGACCACCTTGGCTGTGTCGTGAGCTGTAGTAGTAGCTTCCACCCATTTGGATACGTAGTCAACGCAGACCAGGATGTAAGTGTTTCCAAAAGATGGGGGAAAGGGACCCGTGAAATCAATACCCCAGACGTCGAAAATATCGACCTCTAGGATGGGGTGCTGAGGCATCTCGGCTCTACGTACCACATTACCTATCCTCTGGCACCGATCACAACAAGAAACAAAGGCCTGAGCATCTCTATGCATGGTGGGCTAGAAAAATCCAGACTGCATGATCTTAGCTATGGTACGGTCCAACCCATGATGTCCTCCTACTGGTGAGGCATGACAGAACTCCAGGACACCGTGAACTTCATTCTCTGGGATGCAATGACGGATCACTCCATCTGCACAGGATCGGAATAGCAGAGGATCCTCCCAGAAGTACCTTTTCACATTAGAGAAAAATCTTTTCCTTTGCTGGAAGGAGAGGTCAGGGTGAATGAATCCTATAACCAGAAAATTAGCGATATCAGCATACCATGGTCAAGGTGTTTCACTGATCAAAAATATGTTCTCATCAAAAAAATCCTCCCTGATCTCCCGATCTTCTTCCTTCTCCAAATGAGGTAGCTCGAGGCAGGAGAGATGGTCAGCAATGAAGTTCTCACTCCCTTTATTATCTCAGATCTCAAGATCAAATTCTTGTAGGAGGAGTACCCATCGGATCAATCGGGGCTTCACGTCTTTCTTGTTGAGTAGGTACTTTAGTGATGCATGGTCAGTATAAATAATAACTTTAGACAACACTAAGTAAGAACGAAACCTATCAAATGCGAAAACCACTGCAAGCATCTCCTTTTCTGTGGTGGTGTTATTGATCTGTGCCTCATTGAGCGTTCTGTTGGCATAATAGACAGGTCAGAAAATCCAGTCAAGTCGCTGGCCCAAGATTGCTCCCACTGCATAGTCGCTTGCATCACACATCACCTAAAATTGTTCCTCCAAGTTGGGATAAATCATAACGGGAGCTTCCACTAGGTTCTTCTTAAGATGATCAAAAGATCTGACACATGTCTCATCGAACTCAAATATGGAATCCTTGGTTAGAAGATTGGTGAGGGGCTGGGCTATTTTGGAGAAGTCGCAGAAAAACCGCCTGTAAAAACCTGCATGCCCCAGGAAGCTGTGGATGGCGCAGACGAAAGTCAGTATAGGTAGTCATGAAATGAATTCAATATTCACCGGGTACACCTCTATCCCCTTCGCTAAAATTATGTGGCCAAGGACTATGCCACTTTTCACCATGAAATGACACTTTTCCCAGTTCAAGACTAGGTTAGTGTGCTCACATCATTCCAAAACTAGTTCTAGGTGCCGTAAACAAATGGTGAATGATTTTCCGTAAACAGAAAAATAATCCATGAATACCTCCAGGATTTGTTCCACCATGTCGTGGAATATGGCTAACATACAGTGCTGGAAGGTGGAGGGGGAATTTCACATGCCGAAATACATCCTTCGATAAGAAAATGTGCCGTAGGGGAAAGTGAATGTGCTCTTTTTCTGATCCTCTGGAGCAATGGAGATTTGGTTGTAACCGGAAAAACCGTCGAGGAAGCAATAGAAGTTGTGCCCTGCTAGCCTCTCTATCATTTTATCCATGAATGGAAAGGGGAAGTGATCCTTTCTTGTGGCATCGTTTATCTTTCGGTGATCCACACAGACTCGCCAGCCCGTGATAGTGCGTGTAGGGATGAGCTCATTCTTTTCATTTGAAATCACAGTGATACCCCCCTTTTTGGGTACCACCTGGAGAGGACTCACCCATGGACTATCCGAGATGGGATAGATGATGCCTGCATCCAATAATTTTATCACCTCCTTTTTGACAACTTCCTTCATGGGAGGATTCAAGCACCATTGTGGTTTCCGAGATTGCTTGGCACCTTCTTCAAGTAGCACCTTGTGAGTGAAAATGGTAGGGCTGATGCCCTTCAGATCAGCGACTGTCCACCCAATAGCATGCTTCGCTGTCTGAGAACCTGCAGAAGTGAATCTTCCTGTTCCTGTGATATTTCTACACTAAGTATAATAGGCAAAGTTTGATTGGGTCCTAAATACCCATACTTGAGAGAATATGGAAGAGGCTTCAGTTCGAGTTCAAGCACCTTTAAAATCGAAGGCACAAGTGGATGCACCTTGTCCCATTCCAAACTATCAGAAACAACTACATGCTACCAATAGTGGACACCCTGTCCTTCTATGAATTGCAAGTCTTCTGGCGCTTCTTCTAATAGAATATCTGGAATAGTTAAATAATTTGATTTAAAAGAACATACCAGATCATCCCCTTTTTCGCTAAAATGATTAACCATGGTGGACACTGCAGAACAGTCCTCATGCTCTGACAAGGAAGCATGTTTGACGGCCTTGAGGATGTTGTAGGAAACTATTTCATCACCTACCTGAAAAATAAGCTCCCCTTGGTTCACATCGATCAGTACCTTCCCAATTTCCGAGAAAGGTCTTCCAAGTATAAGAGGTGCTTCCTGGTCATCCCCCATGTCAAGAATGATGAAATCAGCAAGGAGAATCAGCCTACCCACCTTGACTAGTACGTCCTCCAGTAGTCCCTTTGGGTGTTTGATGGATCGATCAGCAAGTTAAAGGGCTACGCGGGTAGGCTTGAGTTCGTTGAGTCCCAACTTCTTGAAAACTCTGAGGGGCATGAGGTTCACGCTGGCCCCTAAGTCGCAGAGGTCCTTCCCAAACTCACAGGATCCAATAGTATAAGGAATGGTGAAACTACCTGAATCTTGGAGTTTGGGAGGAATGGAATGTTGAACCACCGCGGAGCACTCCTTTTTTAGTGAAATAACGCCCAAATCCTCCATCTTCCTCTTATTCGAGAGTATTTCCTTCATGAATTTGGTGTAGGTGGGCATCTGAGTCAGGGCCTCTACAAATGGGATGTTGATATGTAGCTTCTTGAACACATCCATGAATTTTTTGAACTGGTGGTCCAGCTTCCTCTACTTCAATCTTTCTGGAAAGGGTAAGGCAAGCTTGAATGGTTGGACTACCTCCTTTTCTTTATTTTGTAAAGCCTCCTTCTATGGGGTTTTAGATGAGGAGGGGTCGGTATTGGTACCTTTTTCATCAACAGTGGGTGTGGATGAACCTTGCTGTGCTGATTGGTTCTGTTGGAGCTATTTTCCACTCCAGAGCATGATAGCATTGGCCTCCTCCCTTGGGGTTTTTTCGGTGTTCCCCAGTAGTGTAGTAGGCTGCCTCTCTGAGAGTTGATTTTCCAGCTGGCCAATCTGATTCTCCAAGCCTCAAATTGAAGCTTCCTGATTCTGGAACCGAGTCTCAGCAGTAGATATGAATTTAGTCATCAGATCCTCTAACCTTGAGGTGTTCTCCTACTGAGGTGGTTATTGATCCGGTGGAGGTGGTGGCTGCCGTGGCTGCTGTGGACGAGGGTTTTGATACCCTTGTTGTTGATAAGGACCCTGCTGGGGTTGTTGCGGCCTTTGGTATTGGTTTTGGTATGGAGGTTGGTTGTAGCTAGGTGGTCGCTAGGGAAGAGTATTCTGCTGATGTTGGCCCCAGCCTGTGTTCTGTTGATCTCGCCATGCCGGGTTCTGGTACTGCTGGTACTGGTTGGGCCCTTGATTTTGGGCAACATAACTCACCTCGCTCGTCGAAGGGCCTTCAGTCGAACCCAGACATTATCCCATGATGTGGTTATCACCACAGTCTCCACATGCTAGATGGTTCGCCGCATGAACTTGAGATGATCCTTTGAGGTTCAATATGTCGATTTTCTTGGACACAACGTCCAACTGAGTAGCTAACATAGTGGTGGCGTCAATGTTGTGCATACCTCGCTTTTGAGTCCCCCGATCGGAGTTCCACTGGAAGCTATTGGCTGACATGTCTTCTAGTAGTTCGAATAGTTCTTCGGGGGATTTCCGCATCACCGTACCTCCAGAAGAAACATCCACCACAAACTTGGTATTTGTGGTAAGTCCTCCGTAGAAGGTCTGGACTTGCATCCAGAGTGGGAGTCCGTGATGGGGGAATTTTCGTGACATATCCTTGAAGTGTTCCCAGGACTCATACAATGACTCAGAGTCATGCTGCTGGAAGTTATGGATCTCATTCCAGAGTGTCACCGTCTTGGATGGTGGAAAGTACTTGGACAGAAACGCCTGGGCTAGCTCCTCCCAGGTGAGGATAGATCATTGTGACAGCCCCTTGATCCAGTCCTTTGCCTTGTCTCATAGAGAAAAGGGGAATAGGTGAATATGGATGGCGTCCTCGGACACGCTATGGTACCGAAAGGTGTCGCAAATCTCCAGAAATTTGGAGATATGGGAGTTCGGGTCCTCGCTGGGTAGGCCTCCGAATAGGACTGTGTTATGGATTAGGTACATGATAGCAGGATTGATCTCGAAGTGCTAGGCCTGGACCGGAGGATGAACGATGCCCGTATCAGCTCCGTGAATCGATGGAAGTCCGTACTCCATAAGGGAACGTATTGGAGGTTGTTGTTGATGGGGTGGAGCTTGCATAAACTGCTCCGGAGGGGCAAAGTATGGCCATGGGAAGAGTTGCTGCGGCGGCTGTTGGTAATCCCTTGGGAGGAATTCCATGAAGGCTCCAGGAGGTTGCTCTGGTAGACCAACAGCGGGAGGCTGCTGATCCTGGTATTGATGCTCAGTCGCAGCATCTACAGCTGGTTCTCCCTCTTCCTTGTTCACCATGGATTGTGGTTGATGGTTGTTAGTTTTTGTCCGTGTACGCCGATGATGAAGCAAAGTCCGTTCGATTTACGGGTCAAGCGGAACTAATTCCGAAGACTCGGTGCTTCTGGATTTTGTAAAACGTCTAAAACTAAACTTTAAGCTCTGCACAACACAAAAACAAAAACCAGGCATAAAAGGGAAAAAAATAGAAAATTTGAAATGGGATTAGAAAAGAGATTTTTGATAATTTCTGATTTTTATTTTCACTTAAATCAATTATTAACAAAATTGAAATATTAGCACTAAAACCAAACGTCCCTGGAAACGGTGCCAAAATTTGGTCTCGCTTGTCATTGATTGAAGTTTTATGCATCCCAAATTAATTACCCATTCTTAGAACTTTAGTATAGCTTAAGTTTGGGGTTGATCCATAGGTAACCGTGGCATGCATGAATTCAATTGATTTAATACATAATTAGGTGAAGTATGAAAAATTTAGAATCGATTGGGTTGATTTTGGGTTTTTATTAAAACTAAATTGATTTACTTTGAAGAAATGGATACCGTTTGAAAGAAAACAATGGGTAAATTTATAGAGTTTTTAAAATGGGAAGAAAAGACGTGTCGGGGCTGTAGTGATTAATGAGGTCTTATGAAGATTGTTTAAATGGTTGTGTTGTTCATAATAATTCAATCATTCTTGATTTCATTTTGTTACAAGATTTCCTTGGTCCGGTTCCTCTTGTTTGGAATTAGAGCAGTTGACTCCTTGGTCTGGTAGTCAGTGTTCTTAATTCTTTATTAAGATAAGTCCATTATTTGAATCGGTGAAATCCTTCCAATGGCCATGGATTTTTTCACTGTTACTTTTTATTTTGTATCGCTGAGAATTCTTCCCTTGGTCTGGCTCAGAATTATCAGTTATATTTAATAGTACATTAAGAAAAGTAAGATGAATTACAATGATAAAACACAACTATATAAAACAACGTACAAATTACGATCCCTTCATCCATAGCCCCAACACGAGGGGTTTAGTTACACATAGAAAGAAGAGGAGAAACGACCCATGTAATACCTGATGGATTCATCGTGTAAGCGTTGAGGTAGGGTGTCGGAAGGTGGAGTAGTGGAACTACGGCACCATGGTGGCTCAGGAATGGTAGAAACAGAGATTATTCTCTCCTCCAAAGGTTTCAAACTCCCAAATCCATAGGCCAAGGCCTCTTTTTATAGAACAATAAAGTACACGATGTGTATAGAAAGTACACGCCGTGTACTTTTCTTCAACGTTCTTTGGCGCCAATTTCTCTGCTAGCAGGTGGCCTAACATGCCATTTTTGACTGTTGAACACAGCGCCTCCTGGTGGTTGGGTGTACACGGCGTGTAGCGCCGCCATACACAGTGTTTAGTCTCATAAGTTTTCCCACCAGCCTCTTCTAGAATAGTAGACACAGCGTGTAGAAATTCAAACATGTCGTGTCTCCTTCAACGGCCACATGGGCGTGTGGACTTTGCTCAGCAATCACCACTTCTAGAAAGTAGGACACGACGTGTATCACCGCCTCACACGGCGTGTATCTTCTGCCTGGCAACATGGGTGTGTACTCCCTCCTTCGGTCCGTGTCCCTGTCAGGATGTACATGGCGTGCATAAAAGTACACGCCGTGTAGTTTCAAAATTTTCACAAGCTTCCCTTGATTCGTGTATTTAGCCAGAAATCTCCTGAAAGCAAACATAATCACCAAAATCAAAGAGTATGGTCATAAAACAACATATATTTGATGAAAACATGTTTTTATCTTCAATTATATATATGTAAATGTATACACAAATTGGGTGCATCAAGGGACCAAGTAGGAGATAGTGGAACACGATGGTGACGGCTGGGAAACATGAGGGTTTGGAGTGGAAAGACTTTAGGGTTATTTTCTCTAACTAGTTATATCCAGAATTAATGGTGTTGGCTAAGGCTATGGAGTTTTTCAATCTTGAGTAGGCCAACAAAACCATGGCTGAGTACTCAAATCCCTTTGCTGAGTTGGTAGAGTTTGCTCATTAAATTGTATCAAATGAGAGGATAAAGGCTCGATGATTTGAGTTGGGGATTCGATCAGATATCCGTTCTCAGGTTTTCTTACTGAATCTACTCACTTATGGAGATATGCTCGATAGGGAAATGATGGTTGAGATGGATTTGTCAGGAAAGTCAGGGTTGTAGGAAGTTCCTTTTCTTTCTAGTGGCAGTGTTGGTTCCTTTAAAGGAAAATGGAAGCGCATTGTTTCTCATGGTGGTTCTCAACAACAGAGTCATTCCAGACCTCCGATAGAACCAGGAGGGGATTCCTTGACTTTCTCTCAGTGTGGGAAGCCAAGACATTCTAAGAGGGTTTTCACTGAGGCACCCAAGAACTATAGCACCTGCATATGTTTAGGGCACCTACAGAGATTCTGCCATCACTTCTCTACTCTGCGTAGTGGAACAGGATCATCAACACCTCCAAATACTGTAGGTCAATAAAATTCATCACGCGCAAAAGGGTTCCAGCCATAGGAATCCGGAAGGAAGCTTCTGAACGCAGTGGAAGAGTCTCTAGAGGTAGCTGATACAGGTCCTGCAACTGTGAGAGGTACCATTACTATAGCTTCATCTTTAGTGACAACTCTTTTTGATACTGGTGCATCTCACTCTTTTATTTCAACCCATCTGGTTAATCTGCTTAATCTTCCTATGAAGCTTTTATCTTGTGCAATGGATATTACTACACCCCTTAGTGTAATGAGAGAGAAGGGTCTCCGTAGTCCTGCTTGTGTCTTCTCTCTATCAGATGTTGATCATGTTTGGAGTTTCTTTGTTCTCTACATGAAATCTTTTGATGTCATATTTGGGATGGATTGGATCATTTCCAATAAAGCCCGGATCAATTTTTATCTTCGACGGGTCTACCTTACTACACCCAGTGGTGTGTCTCTTGTTTTTCAAGGAGAATGGGACCCAAGGTCAATCAGAGATGGACCCTTATATCCAGAGTTGGGAAAAGTTATTTCAATTTTTGCCTTTGATCTGGAGAGAGATTCAATGTGTGGTGATCTCCCTCCAGTCGTCACTGAGTTTCCCGACGTGTTTCCTTCTGACTTCTCTGGTTTTCCACCAGTAAGGGATGTTGTTTTCTCGATTGACTTAATGCCTAGTACTCAACCAGTTTCTATTCCCTCTTACTGAATGGCTCCATCTGAACTAAAGGAACTGAAGTCTCAGTTAGACAATCTTCTTGAGAAAGGTTTTATACGCCTGAGTGTGTCACCTTGGGAAACACCTATTCTCTTCGCCAAGAAGGATGGTGGTTCTCTTCTCTTATGTGTTGATTACTGAAAGCTCAATCAATTTACAATAAAGAACAAATATCCGTTACCACGAATTGATGATTTGTTTGATCAATTGAAAGGAGAAAAGTGTTTTTCAAAAATTGATCTTCAATATGGTTACCATCAGTTGAGGATAAAGGAATATGACATTCCTAAGACCAATTTTCAAAGTAGGTATGGCCATTATGAGTACCTTGTTATGCCCTTTGGCCTAAAAAATGATACTTCATTTTTCATGGATTTAATGAACACGGTTTTCTGTTAGTATCTAGATAATTTTGTGGTGGTCTTTGTGGATGACATTCTTGTCTACTACAAGTATGAGGAGGATAATATGCATCATCTTAGAACAGTTCTCGGACTTCTGAGGAATCACCGACTTTATGCCAAGCTTTCAAAGTGTGATTTCTGGATTCGGGAAGTGGAATTCTTGGTACATATCGTGTCAGAATAAGGAATATTAGTTGATCCTGAAAAGTTGAAGGTTATTATGACTTGGGAACAACCACGAAATGTTTTCGAGATTCAGAGCTTCTTGGGCTTAGTGGGATATTATCGCTGGTTTGTTAAAGACTTCTCAAAGTTAGCTTCTCCAATGACTGCTCTGACTAAAAAGGGAGTGAAGTTTTCTTGGAATGATAAATGTGAGAGTTATTTTGTTGAGCTAAAGCGTCTTTTGACTACTACACTGGTGTTAACTCTCCCTGAGGCTGGGATAGGTTATGTGGTCTTCTGTGATGCATCGGGTTCAGGTTTGGGATGTGTCCTTATGCAAGTTAATCATGTTGTTGCCTATGGATCTCGTCAGATTAAGCCTCATGAGAAGAATTATCCTACCCATGACCTTGAACTTGCAGCTGTAATGCATTCTCTTAAGTGTTGGAGACATTACCTTTATGGAGAAAGGTTTACTGTGTATTCAGACCACAAGAGCTTGAGTTATATCTTCTCTCAAAAATATTTGAATCTTTGCCAAAGGCGTTGGGTAGAGTACCTACAATCTTTCGAATTTGACATTGCCTATACCCCAGGGAAAGGGAATGTAGTTGCAGATGTGTTAAGTAGGAAACTTCCATCTCAGGCTATGAAAGAATCTTCAGAAGAGTGGAGTTTGATGGATATTTTTTCTCAGTTGAATATTGGAGTTCAGTGGAAGGGGAATGAAGTTTCATTAGCCAGTGTTCAGTTGACATCTGCTCTCCCTGAGTTGATTCTTTAGGAACAACAGCTGAATGATGAATTCCATAGCATTAGGGACTCTCTTTATGGTTGGGAGACTGACACCCTGTGGTCATTCTCCAAAGAGGGTGTTCTGTGTTATCAAAACCATTACATTGTGCCGTTATTAGCAAGGAAGGATGTGATGAGGGATTGCCATAACTCTCAGTGGGTTGTGCACCCGGGGACCACGAATATGTTCTATGATATGCGGCGACAATTCTGGTGTCCAATTATGAGACGAAAAATTACTGAGTTTGTATCTCGTTGCTATACATGCCATCAGGTGAAAGTCGAGCACCAGAAACCTTCAGGTTTGCTTCAACCACTTCCATTCCCTACATGGAAGTGGGATGAAATATCGATGGACTTTGTGGTTGGGTTACCTCAAACCCAGTGGAAGAAGAAAACAATATGGGTTGTGATCGACAGGCTAACCAAGTCGTCTCACTTTATACCTATTCGAGATAAAACCAAAGTTGAGGAGTTGGGAAATATCTATGTGAAAGAAATTGCTCGTTTTCACGGAGTTCCATCTACAATAGTATCTGATAGGGATCCTCGGTTTTCTTATCGCTTTTGGAGAGGCCTTCAGGAGGCACTAGGATCTCAGGTCTATTTGAGAACGGCCTATCATCCACAGTCAGATGGACAGACAGAGAGAGCTATTTAGATCCTTGAGGACATGCTCCACGCTTGTGTTCTCGACTTTGGTGGATCTTGGGATGATCATCTGGGGTTAGCTGAGTTTTCTTATAACAAAAGTAATCAATCTATGATTAAGATGGCTCCTTTTGAGACTTTTTATGTCCGTCCTTGTAAATCTCTTTTATGTTGGTTGGAGATTGGTGAAAGTTCTTTGGTTGGACTGAGTTTGGTCCAAGAGACGACAGAAAAAATCCAATTGATTCATCAGAGAATGATGACAGCAAAATGTCGGTGCAAGTATTATGCTGACCATCGCCATAGACCTTTAGAGTTCTCAGTTGGTGACCAGGTGTTCTTGAAAGTTTCACCCCGTTTAGGTCATCAACAGCTTGGTAGGAAAGGGAAGCTTTCTCCTCATTTTATGGGACCTTTTGAGGTTGTTGGTCTTGTGGGAAAAGTTGATTACCGTCTAGCTCTACCACCATAGCTGACGTCGATACATAACGTGTTCCATGTATCGTAGCTATGAAAGTATCTCTCTGATCTATCTCATGTTGTGAGCTAGAGTGATCTTGAGATTGAACCATATCTATCTGTGACTGAATGACCAGTCATGGTTGTTGATTCTGAGACCAAGGTACTTCGAGGGAGAACGATACCTCTGGTCCGTGTACTATGGAAACATGGTTCTGATTCTCTTGAGACGTGGGAAAGGGAGGAACGAATGAGATATCAATGGACTCATCTTTTTGACATGGAGGTTTCTTAATAGGCTTTCTGGGGGCTAAATGATCTTATGGTGGGGAGGTTGTAACACCCCGTTACATTTTCAGGTACTTTTTGATGTTTCTAAGTACCCTTGTTTTGGAGTAAAGGCTTGGGTTGCGTTTGGGTGAACTTTTAAATAAAAACTAGAGGAAAATGTGTTGTGCACGGTTTGCGCATGGTTTGACAAACTGTGCGGCCAAACCGTGCGGGACTTGAAACCTGAGCAGAAGCTTCCGCACAGGCAGTGCACGGTTTGTCTAACCATGCGGCTGAGCTGTGCGAGAAGGGTGACCGAGGAAGTTGATCATGCACGGTTAGCACACGGTTTGTCAAACCGTTCGGCCAAACCGTGTGGTCACTTAAATTTAGATCCTTAAATTGTGGATCTCGGACGTTTTGACTCTAAATGCTTCGTTTTTACTCCTATGCGGCCCTAACTCGGGAATTGTCTTCTCCTAAGGTCAGAGAGGGTTATCCCATCATTCCGGAGGCGATCCAAAGACTCCTCTTAGTGAATCAAAGTCGTACTCTTGAGTTATGTGATCGTTCTTCATCGTTCTTGATTGGTTTCTTAGATCTACTTAGATATACTTCTCCTCTTATCTTGGTTTCTTAGATCTACACCCGTTATGGGTAGATCTAAGTGTGTGGTACCAAGTTTGATGAGTTTTGGTCTTGGTATTACTAGGAGGGGAGATCTAAGGCGGTTTCTTGACGAAGCGACCCTGTTTTCTTGAGTGTTCTCGACCGTTGTGGTTTTGGCCAAAACATTCAAGGTAGGTGGTTCCGTCCCGACTTGCCAAATTGATTATCCTTCCATTGCTTGATTTATTTCAATTATTGATTTAAATTAAATTGATCAAGTTGATTTCAAATAAATTGATAAAAAATCGATTCGGTTGAATTGAGATATTTGAAATGGTTTTGGCATGAAAATTTGGAAAACCCCAATTCCATTGAATTGGCTGTGGTTATGGGAAATTGGTCAATTTAAGTTGTTTAATTTAAATTGTGGATTTGATGGAAATGTTTTCAATTAAATTGTTGAATTTAATTGTGGAAATGAAATGTGAAATGATGGAATTGGTTTTGAATGGATTTCAAACTTATGAAAATGAATTAAAATGATTTGATAGAAACCCATTGGATTTATCTTGTGAAAGAGGCATGTTTTGAATAAAACCTGTTTTGGTTTTAAATGGAATGAAATTGGAACTTTTGAAATGGAAGAATGGGATTGATCGTATTTTAAGCATTCATAAAATAGTTCGCCCATCATGTAAGAGGGCTTTCAAGCCTTAGGTAGTTAGTGAGTTATTTGGATACACTCTACGCTACGACAACATTCTAAAACATACTTGCGGTGGGTCACATCCCCGATGGGTTGGTGACAAGTCTCCTTTGGCCATTGTCATAGGGACATGTTTCTAAACATTTTTATGAGTTCACATAGAGAGTTCGGAATCCTATAACTGGTTAATACTATCGAACCTTTTGGCAGATGACCATGTTGCTCGCTTGTTTAGTTATATTTTAGATATAAACGTATGCCAATGCTTGTGAACTATTTTACATGCATGCTGAATTTTTATAAACTGTTTTATATAAATGTTTTTCTTAATCCATTGTTTTGGAAATATTCCATCATTTGTAAAGCCTTTTCTTAAATATATTTATTTCCATCATTTGAAAATTTATAGAATGTTTTTGTTAAAATATGCTTTTGAATTTCCAAACCTGTTTATTTGAAAATGGAAAGCCTTTCTTTGGATAATATATTTTTGGCATCTGTTATGGAATCTTTGGTGGTATCCTACTGGGCTTAGGCTCACAACCTACTTTTACCTTCGGGTGTTTGTAGACTTTCTCCATCTAGGTTCGAGCAAAGGGAAGGGATATTTTGGAGGTGAATCCAGTTGTTGATCTCTGGACTTGGTGAGTTGTGTCCTTTGGGATATCGGGACTGTTTTCCCTTTTTGTACTTGGGTTGTAGTACTTTTACTTTTTATGCCTATTTGTATTCTAGTACATTAATCCCAGTGAAGTTTCTGTTGTTATGCATACTGTTTTTTTTACTCTTGCTTCTGCATTCTTGTGGAAAAATCATTCCCACTTGTATGTTGTACGATGCCTGGTGCTAGTCTCCGACCCATGGTGATCGGGAACGCCCTTCGGGCTATGTCAGGGCTAGCTCAGTTATCGGGTTACCAGGGTACCCAGGCTGGTTCATGACACAACAAACCCATGTGAAGTAAAATAGAGGTTTTGTTGTTGTTGATGAAATAAAATAATATCTTTTAAAAATATTCTTTGGGAAAATATCTTTTTATTTTGAAAATCCTTTTGAAAATATTTTTCATTCAAAATAAACCTTATAAACATAAAAATTATTGTTCAATTAAATGAAGGTGGATGAATCTTCAAGGTAAAAAGAATATTCATTTTGTGTGGAAAAAGGATAGAAAATTCCTCGTTAGGAATGTGACAAGAAGCATCTATTGAAACATTGGTAAAATAATAAATGCATAAAAATTTCCTTTCCAAATCATGTTAAAATATTTGTTGAAAACCTTTTAATAATACATGGGTTTTAGAATAACATAGGTTCCCAGAGTAAAGAAATATATAAAGTCAAGTTTTCTAAAATACATTTTCTAAAAACATATTAGTATCAATGAGTGGGAAAATGGTACTAGAACTTTAAATGGTCATGAATAACTAGATAAGAATGAAATATTTTTTGTATAATGGTTATATAATTTATTTTAATGGAACATCCACTAAAATATCAATTGGATTATTCTAGAGAAAAATAATCTTTAAACATTCCAAAGTGTCCCATGCCACTTTGAAGAATTTTTAAATCATAAACCTCATATAATATATCAAAATTTATAGTAGGTACAACACCCAAAATAAGTAACTGGTTAATATGTCATTTATCTCACAAATGTAAAATGTGAGTTGGAAATCCTTACTAATGTAGTAACAAATAGACTGGAAAACCCAAAGGTAATAATATTTAAATCAAACATTTAAATACCATGAATATAATATAATTAATGACATTATATGTCAATGTGGAAGAAATTACACCATATATAAGAAATTAGGTGTACAACAATTAAGTATGCCTCACAAAATGAAAATGAGATAAGAATCCCTTGCCTTGAGTTTTGTTTTGGGTGAACGTCATTTATTATTCTATATAATAAACTTATGTTAATTTTTTTACTTTCTTCATAAACTTTTCCATCTTTATATTTAATTTTATTTCACTTATTAATATGTTTTATACAACTATATAAATAATTATGTTTAGGTTATGTGTTTTTTACTAAATTTGGTTTATATTTCAAAACAACTATTGTTAGTCAACAATGGTCAAAGTGGTCATTATATAAAATCTACATAATAATAAAAATTAAATAATTATAATATTTATTAATAAATTATAATTTTGAAATAAATCATTAATTATGGTTATAAAAAAGAGCCAATGTTACACTCATGGATATGGTAAGTCGTACATACACATGAGTAAAATTCCCATTTTTAAATGATCATTGCGGAAAGAAGTCAAGTTAATAAAATATTTCCATAAATATAATTAAATAAAAAATAACATATTATTTAATCATATATACTTATATATAGAATTATATTTTGTAAAATGAATCACATCATCTTGAGGAGGGGGTAGTCCACATGTCCACAAACGATGTTATCTATTTTAATGTTTGTGAACGGGTAATAAATGAGATAATATATATATATATATATTAAAATAAATATAATTATGTAATTAATATCTTATTTATGTTTTCATGTCAATTGTTTTTAATTATAACCATTCATTTATACATTCCATGTATCATGTGAACGAATTACATCACTTTGAGGGGGTGGTAGTTCACACTTCCTCAAACAATATTATCGTATTATCGTAAAATGTAAATTATTAAATATAAGAATTATAAAAGGATTAAAGAAGTATAAATACATAATAAATATAATATATAACATATATTAATAATGTTTCTATCCTAATTCCTACCACAACAGGTGGTTATGAAAAATTGAACAATCATCATTTTGTGAGGCAGTAGTTCACCGTCCACAGAAATTATATGTTTGATTCCATTAGATGGAGGTGAATATATGTTTACCCCAAAACCATATAATAAAAACATCATAATATTTCTATATTAATATTTTGGTTATGTAATCATGGAATAAAAATATTATAGGATGTGGAGAAAGGAAATGAAACTAAAAAGCATGATAGAAGGCATTACCTCTTAATGAGGTAAGTTATTTTGGTTTATACCAAAAGGATTAATTGGGAGGATTTATTCCATAATTTAGGATTAATGGTATAGGTCAAGACATTTTGGATTCTATTTTGGAGGATATTGGCTGAACTTAAGAGGTTTTAGAGGTGCGAGGAATGGGTAGAGGTGATGGCCTTTTATTGGGAACAAAAAAGACTCCCTTGGTATTCTTGAAAAGAAGCTAGGTGTGAGAATTTTATTACCAAATTAAATTTAAGAGAGACCAAAAAACACCATAATGTAATTTTCATGTCTGATATATTTCTATCCAATGGGTGTTGGACAAGTAGACATGCCATTTGGTCACTTAAACTAAAGGCTTAGTCCTTTATGATGCTTAAAATTTTCCTTAATAATTGTAATTAGTTTTAATCCTATTCACTAATAATTTTGGTAAAAAACAAAGTTGTTATTATTAAACATTATAAATTATTCTAATTCCAAATATTTAATTCATTTTTCCAAATTCCAATCTTTGAATTGGAAAAAAATAAATTAAAATTAATCCTATCGATGGGATGACAATACAGGGTTTTAAAGTAAAACTTCTGAAAGGTGGCTAAGTATTTATAGTCAACTTAAATGTAAAATTGATTCCAATGACCTAATTTGGATTAATTTATAAAAATACTATCTAATTATACTTTATAACCAATTAAAATTAAAATTTATCCTTATAAATAAATTATATTAAAAAACAGTTTTGAAAAAAATAGTATTTTTAATTATTCATTAAAAAAATTAAATGTCGTAGAAAGATAAAAAAATTCCCCCATAACCAAATTATTATGATTATATATCAAATATAAAGTTTATTTTGACATATTAAATAAATTAATTTTTTAAAATTAAAATTTAAAATGAGTTCCCCATTAAAAGGAGGTAAAATTGCCTTTATCAAAATATAGGTTTTTATGTGTGAAATAGGTTTTGTTCTTATCTTTTTCACATAAAACCTAATATATGAAAATCAATAATATTTTATTAAATATATAACATATATATATCCTTAAAATAACTAAATAATTGTAATTAATTTAATTTATTATGGTAAAATAGGTTTGTGAGCATGAAAATGGGTTTATATAAAAACATTATGTTTATATTCAACTGGTTACTATATTCATTTATAATTAGTTTTTAATCTATGAATCAATATTATATTATTATATAAAAAATATTTTCAAAAAATATTTAATAATATTCATAGAAAATAACATAATGACTTGGTTATATCAAATTATATTAAATAATAACATTTTAATAAAACATTTTTATTTGTCGAAACTCGGTCTTTTGTGTAACACAAACTTTTGAGGAAGGTCACTCTTTCATGTAACACAAGATATCACAAAAATTCAATCCTTCATATAACACATGATAACTCAGTGTTTCATGGATATAATCTATTGTAAATAGTAACCATATTATAATGTATATGGATATTATATTACCTTATGTTCTTATTGCCGTGTGTCATGTACACTATAGAATACAAGGTTCTTACATATATTTTTTGGGGCATCAGAAATTCTTTCCATTTAAAAGGCCTATGGTTTAACCACTGATGGAATATTTATAAGGATAATTATTTTATTATGGCGTGACAACTTTTTTTAATGATGACCTAAGATACCACGAAGGTTGTGATCAAGTTACCACACCAAAATTCTTATATTGGGATGAAAACCATATACACCCCCCGAATGGCCCAAAGGCCTTCATTTTTATTGATTTTTGATAACCCCCTTTCAAGGGATGAGGGGGAACCCTTATAAGGCCCATAGGATCAGAGTTTACATGACCTGTAGGCTTAGGATATTACATGACCCGAAGGTCATGGGGAAAGAATATTATGAGAATGCATAGATTGATCACTTGAGGACACTCAAGTTATATTCTGACCAACTCCACTAATAGGAAAAAGCCACCATGGTTGGTCAATCTACCATGAATGAAACATTAATAATTTTTTCAAGCTATCATATGATGTATTTTATCATACTCTAGGAAATAAGTATCAACCTTACATGTCACCTAAAATATAAGTCCCCAACCATAAAACCTTACATAATATTAAGTAAAATAAAGAAATTTCATTGAGGGTCTTTTCATGTTTAGTTTTTTAGAGAATTTGGCTATAAACTATTACATTTCATCTTAAAATATTACAAAGTAAAAACTTATACTCTATCCAATTTTTTTCCCAATAATTAAAATCTATAAAGAGAAAAATAATTCTTTTCCAGATAAAATTATTCATGATTTCCTTCATTCCCTTAACCTTCCTTATACCCCGTGAAAAACATTTCAAAAACATGGGTTGAGCATAAATATTTCAGTATGGGTTATAAAACAAGGAAATAAAACATCAGTCTATCAATACATAAAAATAAATTAAATAATATTTTTCAATCATAAAAAATATGATCTTTAACATACCTTATGAGATAATAATTTTTTTGAATAACACATAAAAATCATAATATATACAGGTAACTTGTGGCATCCATAACATATTTACTTTATTTCTTTCATAGCTAAATAGGGAGTTATGTTTAGAATAACCATTACAGTATATTACCTAAATCTCTTAGGAGAAACATTAACATTTACCTTAGTCACATTACCCAATGCATTTGAGAGTTATATTGGGCTCACCCGCTCGAGGTTTATCAAAGAACCACCCATATACGTAATTAATTCCAAAAAAAAACATAATTTAATCATAATACCTAAAACAAAAATAAAGTAAATATAACATTTACATGTTGAAATAACATGATATCAATTCAAGATATTTAAATAATCAATTAATTTTAAAAAAACCACACATTTAAAACATTTAAAAAGAATATTTTTGAATCAAACTGTCCCATACCACTTTGAAAATTTAAATGGAATGCCATTTTAAACCATAAATACACATATAAATGAATCCTCAAAACCGTTTTTAAAACCTGGAACTTAATGTGAAACATTTATATGTATAAATCTTTAAATCATTTAAAATTATGTTTATGTTAAATAGTCTCATTACACTTGAGAAACCCTTGAATAAAAATAATTAAGGAATAACATCAAAAGAATCATTAAATATCCTGATAATATATAAAATCATGATATAAAATGTCAAAGGGTTATATATACACCTTATATGATAATAATGGTGCACAATATCAAGATACACCTCAATAAAGGAAGATTGAGACGTAGTCCCTTAAAAAAATTCATCAGCCTAACAACGTCACTTTAAAATTAAGAAAATGAGTTGATGAGAGAAAAGGGTCTCTCATCCCATGAACATAAAATTTACTGAAATGATGATATAGAAGAACATATCCCAACATAAAAAAATGGAAATTAAAATACATGACATAAAATAAGTCTTTGACTAAAAGAGGAGGGTGAAAGGTTCCCTTAAAAAGATCATTTTTTAAATAAAATAGTTCAATTTGTGTATTCACTATAAGCACACATAAATCATGTATAAATAAAAGATAATATATCAAGATTTATTTATCATATAATTATATCATGACATGAATTTGAAGATCAACCCCAAGAATAGAAATTGGGTTAAGAAGTTCCCTTACCTCATATCCGACTTGACTCGTTCGTTCTTTAATTTCATGAATAGTAAACTTATGTTAATTTATACTTTATTCAGAACAGCTTTCAAGTTTATTATTGATTTTATATCACTTATTACCTTGAAATAGTAGTAAGTTAATTATTTGTGTTCATATTGGATATTCTATCAATGTTCAGAATTTGAGTAAAATATGAACTTGTTATAATTACTATTTGTCCACGTGGTCAAAAGTCCATTATCTTTAGTATATTATTCATATATATATATGTCAAATATATAATATATATCTAGTATATATTTATTTATAATGGTCCATAACATTTGTAGATAAGAAATGAAATGCACCGTTAATAGAGACAGAAAGTTGTACGTACGTATGAAGGCTAATTTAATTTCTATTTCATATTTAATAGAATGAGAAAATAAGAATACATAGGTATATTATAATTAAATTATAATATCATATTTTATATATGTTACATAGGTTAATTAATTACATCATTTATATGTTCCATTTATTTCATGAACGTGTCATATCACTTTGAGGGGCGGTAGTCAGCACTTCCTCAAATTAAAATATCATATTTATAAAACATGAAAAGCATAAAGGTATATTCTAAATGAGAATTATAGAAACATAAAGATAAAATAAATAAAATAAATAAAATAAATAAAATATATAATTACAGTTCCATCATTATTGACACCATTATAGGTGGTACAGAAAAATCGAATAATCATCATTTTGTGAGTTAGTAGTTCGTTGTCCAGATAAATAGTATGTTCTAAATCCAATAGATGGAGGTGTGTGTAAATATAGTTCTAATTATTCTCATAACAACAACCTGGTATATTAAAGATAGTGGTGTTTTTTTAATCAAATAAAATGAATATAATATTGAGTAAAGAAGTAGAATAATGGAAAGGAATTTTAGAGAAGACGTTACCTTTAAAAAAATGAAACTCTCTTTGATTTGAGACAAATGGATTTCTTGAATTGACTTCTTTCTAGAGGTAATGATTCTAGGTGGAATATGGGAATGTTGAGAGATTATTGGAGTAGAGTTTGGATGAGCCAATGGGATTGAGAGGTGTGTTTAATGGGTTAGAGGTGGTGTCCTTTTATAAGAGTGAGGATGAACTCTTTAGGAATGTTTGAAAGTTTTAATTTATTATAAAATAATATTCAGTTTCAAAAGGACCAAAAATAATTAAATTATACTCTAAGATTAATATATTTTGAAATAATATCATCCGATAATAATTTTAAAGGTTTTGAATATTTTTTAGTCCTTATATTTTATTTAATTTAACCCTTTTTTACCCTTATCGTTTTATCATGCATTTAACAATTTGAGAATAAAAATATTTAATAAAACAGTAAAAATATACAATTAAATAGTTATTAATAAAAGTCTAGACTTATTAAAACTATTTGGAGTAATATTATATTTTTTGGAATTTTATAATATTTCATAAAATATTTTATATTTTAAAATATGAATTATGTCAATTTTGACACTATTCATATCATGACATTTTAAAAATCCATAGAAACCTTATTGATTAAAAAAAATATTAATGAAAATATAAAATGTATATATTATGAAAAAAATTCTTTTATGACAAAAAAAATTAAAAAATTACATTTCTTTTAACATTTATAATATCATTTATTTGAATCATTTATTAATGAAGCAATCACTGCATCAACATTGTGTCATAATTAAATTTGTTTATTTAATGTCTAAAATTTATAAATAAAACAACCATGATTTATGAAATAAATTTATGTTTCCAATTAATATTAATAGTTGAAAATATTACTTATATTATCCCATATAAAAATTGTTTTACTAAATGATATATTTTTATGTTACATTTTTCTTATCTTTAAATTAATTTTTTAAAAATGCCATTTTCACTTAAAAGTTTCTCCATTGGGTCCCAAAATAGAAACAAGGATTACCATGGTTGGAAATGTATCATTAAATAGGTTTAGGACACATGTTAGGTAATTTAATATTATTATAATATCATTTTTACACTTATTTACCAGATTTACCCTTTAATCATGGTAAATAAAATATTTACTGAGGTTAATATTCATAATGCCTAAAAATAAAAGCTACCAATTTACACAATTTCGACCTCATGATTCCAAATATGGAATACATTTTTCCAAATTCAAAACACATAAGTTTCCAAAATTAATTTAAAATTTATTCTTGTTGTCAAAACCAAAAAGGCGTGTTTTTAAGAACTAAAAACTACCAAAAGGTTGACATGTGTTTATGTCCAATTTCAAAGTGAAATTACAATTAATGACTAAAATTGGATTAAATGATAAAAAAATAATCAAAATAAACTTTAAAACCAATTAAAAGGACAATCTAATCATATTAATAAATTATATTAAAATGCAGTTTTGAATTATAATGTAGTATTTTTACTATTCATAAAAAAATGAACTTTATTAGAAAAATACCAAAATTTTACCCAAAGTAAAATTTGATATCCTGATTCTAAATAAAAGGATTATTTTTCAAATAGAATATATAAATGTTTCAAAAAATAGATTTAAAAAGGGTTTTCCATCAAAATGTGGTAAATCGACCATTAAAAGAATATTGGAGTATTTCATGATTAAAATCAGATTTATTCTTATATTATGCCTCTAAAATTTATTGGATAAAAGTAAAAATTTTAAACAAACATGTTTAATAATATTGTAGTTAGTTATTTTCATTTTCTTCAATACATTGGTTAGGCGTTAACCACCACTTAAAATAATAATATTCTTATATTATTTTTCGATATAACTCAATGTTGTGTGCAACGTAAGATTTCAATGAAACCCATTTTTTCATGTTGAGTACACTATCAGACATAGAATACCATTGAAATTAAAATTGATATTTAATTCACAAATATTAATAAATAAGAAAATGTCAAATTATTTATTTACCTGGGATGTTACATCCTTCCCCCCTTTTGGGAATTATATCATTGCAATTTTAAAATTTGGCTTAGAAACATTATTTATAGTTCAACATCATAAAAAGAGTCAATAGTACAATCACATTAAAAAAAATATAGATAAGTACAATGGTCATTGGAGATAACACATACTAGGATTCCATGAAAACATGGATATGGAGGATAGACAATAAGTGTCAAGTTCTGATGGAGAGTGATAGAAAACATGATCAGGGGAAAGTTAAACAGCATAAAACCACAAACTTGTGATATGTTAAACGGTCTTTGATTCCCCAATAGTAAATGTAAATGGACAATGTTTTTTTATTTTAAGGTCCATTTCATTATGTTGGAGAATTTATTTATGAGTTTTAATAAGAACATAAGGAAATATACTTACTTTTCAAGTAGAGTTTCATCATTTAATATGTTTCTACCAAAAACTCATCTTTTCTCCAAATGATTAGTATTAAAGATGAATTGGTAACACCTAAAGTTCTATAATCAACTTTTATATAATAACATTCTTCAAAAAAGATGAACCATATATTTTCCTGTCTTTAGACATTAACCAAAACCGAAATGGGTAGTACGTGATCAGATAATCCATAAAAAATGATAATCCTTTATAAAAATAAGTACTACTCTTAATCTCCAAAATTGAACACACAATACTCAAAGTTCAACAAATACCATTCAATAAAAAATTGTCCTTAAAATACTTTAATGTAATCTAATATAATTTTGAAACCCAAAACTTAGAAGCATTTCCTCACATAGTCTTCCGTAATAAATCTTAACATTTATATTCAAATAACATCGACTAATCTTAAAGTCTCACACTGATGTGTAATTATCCTAATCACATATTCTTTATTATAGGTTAATATTTTCCATCAATAACCCAAATTTCCATATATCAAAAATATAAACATATATTCTTCAAAAAAAATTCAACCATTACTCCAGAAATGAAATCCTATAGTATTCAATTTTCCTTAGGCAGATTGTGTTCCCAATAGAGAAAACATCTTCCAAAATAATCTTTATCACTTAATCACCAAATGATTTTCATATAATAAGGATGTCCATTTGATAAAACATAACAACCGAAATAAATTTATTCTTTAACAATAAAATAATTTAACTAAAAAGAATAAGTCATACTAACCAGCAGCTTCATGTAGGCAGTGGTAGGAGGTGCGCCCTTATCACACTTCGGTTGTGGGTTTTATTCCTACAGCCCTGTCGGATATGATAGGTTTTCACACATCTTGCATGCTGTCCCTTTTTATAAAACTAAAAAAATAACCCTGACATGATTTATCATTAATGGTTTTATTCCAATCTCTTCTTGATGATAAAGTAAAATATTTGAAAATGACTTGATAATATTTACCTTTCTTAAAAATATGAGAATATTGAGAAAATAGGATTTGATTAAATACAACCCATGATCCAGGATGGTATAGAGGTATAGAAAATGTGGTTTATATCTCAAAAAATTGCATACAAGTGAGTTCTATGTTAGAAAATGTTTCATAATTTTTGGTACATGACTTTTGAATAATTATTATAGGCAAGTCATCAAGAAGATATTGGAATTTCATTTGAGATCCTCCTCCTTTAATTTGTAACAGTAATTCCATGATCTTAAAAAGTTACTAAATAAGGATTTAACTTAAAGAGTATATAAAGAGACTAACATGTGTCTAACAAAAAATCTCAATCCCTAAATTTGTCTAAAATTCCCATTGATTCCAACTATAAGTCCCCAGCCTTAAAACATTATTTAATCTTGAGTTAAATCAAGATTTCGCATTTAGAATATTTTCTTGTTTAGAGTTTTATAGAATTAGGCCATAAAATATTACATTTCATCTCAAAAGATTAAAAATTAGACACTTCTACTCTATCCAATTTTTTCACAATAATAAAACTCCTTAAATAAAACAAGAACTCATTTATTGATATTAATCTTATTGAATTATTCCATTCCCACAACCTTCCTTATACCCTATGAAAAACATTTCAAAAACATAGGATGAGCATAAATAGCTTAGTAAGGTTTATAAAACAAAAAATAAAACATTAGTCCATCAAAACATCCAAATCAATGGAATCATACTTCTCAGTCATAATACATAAGCTCTTTAACATACCTCAAGAAATCATAATTTTTTTGAATAAAACATAGAAATCATAAATCATAAAAGTAACTTGTAGCATCCATAACATAATAACATTACAGCTTTCACATATACATAGAGAATTATGTTTGGAATACCCATCATAGTATATTCCGTACATCTCTAAGGAGAAACAGTAATTTTTACCTTCATCATGTTACCCAATGCATTGGGGAGCTATCTTGGGCTCACCCACACAAGGTTTATCATGGAACTACCCGTATATGTAAATAATAACCAAGAAACATAATGTAATCATAATACATAAAACAATAATAAACAAAAGATACCATTTCCACATTGCAATAATAAGATATCAATTCAAGATATTGATATAATCAATCCATTTTAAAAAACACATTTAAAACATTTAAAAATAAGATTTTTGAATCAAAGTGTCCCATACCACTTTGAAACTTTTTATAGAATTACATTTTAAAACATTAATGTCCATATAAATAAATCCTCAAAACCATTTTGAAAAAATGTAACTTAATGTGAAATAATTAGAAGTATAAATCATTAAAACATTTAAAACAATGGTTCAGTTAAATTTTCTCGTAACACTTGAGAAAAACTTGAATAAAAATAATTCAAGAATAAAATCAAATGAAACATTACATATCTTGATAATATGTAAATTCATGATATAAAATGTCAAAAGGGTTATATATACACCTTATTGGATAATAAAGGAACACAATATCATGATATGCCTCAATGAAAAGAGATCGAGACGTAATCCCTTAAAAAATTCAACAGCCGAACGACGTCACTTTAAAATAGAGAAAATGAGTTGATGAGATAAAAAAGGTTCTCTCATCAGTTGAAGATAAAATTTACTGCAATAAGGATATATAATAACATATCCCAACATAAGAAAATTGAAATTAAAAGACATGACATAAAATAAGTCTTTCACTAAAAGAGGAGGGTGAAAGATTCTCTTACAAAGATCATTTTGTAAATAAAAAAGATTAATTATGTTTATTCACTATAATCACACATAAATCAAGTATAAATAAAATATATTATATCAAAATTCATTTATCATATAATCATATCATTAAAAGAAATAGTAGATCAACCGAAAGATTGAAAATTGGGTAAAGAAGTTCCCTTACACCGTGTCTGACATGACTCTTTCATTATTTTATTTCATGAATAATAAACATAAGTTAATTTCTAATTGATTAAGAAAATTTTTCAAGTTTATTATTCTTTTTATATCATTATTACCTATAATTAATATTTAGTTAATTATTTGAGTTAATATCAGACATTTTTTCGATGTTCGGAATTTGAGTTAAAAATGAGCTTTTTATAATTACAATTTGTCCATGTGGTCAAATGTCCATTATCTCCAGAATATATATATATATATATATATATATATATATATCATATATATCATATATATCCAGTATATATGTATCTATAATAGTCCATAACATTTGGAGATAAGAAATTAAATGCACTTTTCATGTAGACGGTAAGTCGTACGTACACATGAACTCTACTTTCATTTCTATTTAATATTTAATGGAATGAAAACATAATGATACATAGGTATATTATAATCCCAGTATAATATAATATTTTATATATGTTACATAATTTCATTAACTCTATCATTTATACGTTCCATGTATGGAATTAACGAGTCATATCACTTTGAGGGTGCGGTAGTCTGCACTTCCTCAAATGAAATTATCAAATTTATACAAATGAAAAGCCTAAATGTTTTTCCAAAATGATAATTATAGAATAATAGAGATAAAATAAATATCATATATTATTATAGTTCCATCATAATGGCCACCATGAGAGGTTGTACGGAAAAATCGAATAATCATTGTCTCGTGAGGGAGGCAGTAGTTCGCCTTCCACAGAAACACTATGTTCTAAATCAATTAGATAGAAGTTTGTGTAAGTGTAGTTTGAATAATTATCATAAAAACAACATAGTCTAATTAGTATACTTTTTTTATATTATAATAAAAAAATAATAGAATAGCGAGTGAAGAAGTAGAATACTATAAAGGGATTTTAGAGAAGACGCCGCCTCTTAAAACGTGTAACTCTATTTGATTTGAGTCAAATGGAATTCTTGAATTTACTTATGACTAGGGTAAAGCATATAGAAGGAATAGGGGATGTTGAGAAATTATTTGAGAAGATATTTGATGAGCCAATGGGCTTGAGTGGCGTGGGTAGTGGGTTAGAGGTGGTGACATTTTATAAGAGGGAGGATGGTCTCTTTAGGAATGTTTGAGAATATTATTTTACTGTAAAATTATATTTGGTTTAAAAAGGTCCAAAAATGATTAAAATATAATATAATATGAATATAAGTATAAATAAAATCATACAATAATAATTTTATTGGTTTTGGTTATTTTTTTATCCTTATCGTTTTTTATTTAACTCTTTTTTTACTTTTCCTGTTTTATCAAGCATTTAATGCTTTAATAATCAAAGTTGTTACTAAAACAAGAAAAATATCCAATTAAAGAGGAATAAACACAATTTTAGGATTATTATAACCATTTGACTGAATCATAGATTTTTTTTAATTTTATAATATTTAATAACTTATTTTATATTTTAAAATATGAATTATGCCCATTTTCACACTATTCATATAATGACTTTTTAAAATTCTATAATAACCCGATTGATTCAAAAAAACATCATTAATTATTGGATGACATAAAAATAAAAAAATTAAATTTATTTTAACATTTATAATAACATTTATTTGAATCCTTTTTTAATGATGCATGTAACGACCCGAAATTTTAAATAAATATTGTTTCCTAATTTTATGCGTTATTTTTATTACTCAACAAATGTTTTATTTGATAAACATGATTATAATTAGAATGAGACCATTGGTTTTGACTATTATATGACCATCGATCAATATGACCGCTATGAACAAAATGTTTTGATTATTGTCTCTATATATAAGTAATCTTGGTTGATTATTATAGAAAGAAGATTTGATGGCCTCACCTAGTAGTCATGGACCGATCGAAGCCCATCTAACAGAGCTTGGGAAGGAGGTAGCACCATTGGCCTTTGCTCTGGACCAAACCCAAGCCGAACTTCATCATGTGAAGCTAGAACGGAATCGCCTTCGCGAGAAGTTCAAACTGATAGAAATTACTACTCGGGCAATGTTGACCGAGCCGCCCCAAGATTCTATCACCCTAGCACACCTTACTCTTAGGTCCTATGCTGGTATTATAAGGGGCTATGTAACGAGACCGTAACTGCCTTGTGTAATCCTTGTTTTAAATAAAAATTGGGATTTCTGCTTATGATGAAGTTTATGAATTTTCAAATGACTGGATAAAAATAATATGCATATTTTTGATGAATTTTTAAAAGAATATTTTGAAAAAAAAATGTTTATGTAAACCTTAAATAACTTAAAATGTGTAATGATTTTCGAAAAATTGTCTTCTACAATTATGTTCAGTACGAAATTTGGAGTCTAATAAGATCAACTTGATTTTCGATGAATAGTAAATTATGAATAGTGATTTTATGATTAGGATTAGTAATATGACCAAATGGATTAGTAATCTCACTTAAAGAAAGTTTTAAAATAATCTAGGCACCTTGATTAAGTAATGTGATTCAATAAAATAGTTAAATAACGGTTTCATTAATTATTATTCAAGTATTAGTTTTTTCGGGTGAATAGTGTTTTTTAATTAAAAATTTAATTAAAAATAATTAGAAAATTATTTTTATAAAAATGACTTTATTTTTGAACTCAGAGCATCGATATTATGTTATGGTAATTTTTGGGGTTTTTTCTGAAAAAATGAATTTTCGATGAATAGTGTTTTTATTTAAAAATTAAATTAAAAATATTTAGAAAATTATTTTTATAAAATGGATTTCATTTTTGAAATCAGAGCATTGATATTTGGTTAATATGAAATTTTGGGATTTTTCTGAGAAAGTTGAATTTTCAGTGAATAGTAAAAATACAGTTTTAGGGTTTCGGTATGTTTAATGACATCGTAACTGTGTCATGATGATTTCATGAGTTTTTTTAAGGGTTGGCCGGCCAAGGGTGATGAATTATTGTTTTGGGGGCCCCATGTGGCCTAACTCCATGATAAATGCCAAGGGAGAGCACATGGGTTTGAGAAAAGCACATGTGAGGTGTCCCTTGGTCATTAATGCCTTGTCCCCTCACTTTCCCTATAAATACCAAACCCTCCTCTCATCCATTCAACTCCCCACTCATTCCCAACGAATTTCTGGTCTCATTACCTCCCAAGGAGTCCTCCCAAGGTGCCCCCAAGCCCTCAAGGTCCCAACCTTTGAGGTTTAAGAGTTACATTTTAAGGTAAGGGATCCGACCTCTCTCTTTCTTTTCAAGTAATCTCTTTTATGTCATTTCTTTTATACTCCATGTTCTTATGTTGGAGGATGTTATTTTATATTCATCCTACTGACTATTTCATGTTCATATGATGAGAGACCCCCCTTGCTCTCATCAATTCGTTTTAAGAATGTTTAAGTGGCGCCGTTAGGCTGCCGAATTTTTAAGGGATTCTTTCACCTTCCTCGTTTTCAAGTTCTATTTTCATTCAAGTCTTTCATGTTCCTTTTTATTATGTTGGGGTATGATATCTAAATTTATCATACTGGACTCTTATGTTCATATGATGAGAGACCCCATTTGATCGCTTCAATTCAGTATTTTGAAGTTTTAAGTGGCACCGTTAGGCTGCCGAATTTTTAAGTGGTTCTTCACCCTTCTCGTTTTGAAGTTCTACTTTAATGTCAATTATTTCAAGTTCCTTTTTGTTATATTGGGGTATGATCTCTATATCTATCATACTGGACTCTTATGTTCATATGATGAGAGACCCCATTTGATCGCTTCAATTCAGTATTTTGAAGTTTTAAGTGGCGCCGTTAGGCTGCTGAATTTTTAAGTGGTTCTTCACCCTTCTCGTTTTGAAGTTCTACTTTCATGTCAATTATTTCAAGTTCATTTTTGTTATATTGGGGTATGATATCTATATCTATCATACTGGACTCTTATGTTCATATTATGAGAGACCCCATTTGATCGCTTCAATTCAGTATTTTGAAGTTTTAAGTGGCGCCGTTAGGCTGCCGAATTTTTAAGTGGTTCTTCACCCTTCTCGTTTTGAAGTTCTACTTTCATGTCAATTCTTTCAAGTTCCTTTTTGTTATGTTGGGGAATTATCTATATATCCATCATACTGATATCTTATTATCATATGATGAGGGACCCTATTTGATCTTGTCAAATCATTTTCTTTTGAAGTTAAGTGACGCCGTAAGGCTGCCGAATTTTCATAAGAGAAATCTAAACTTTTTTTTTCATCCATGTTTTTCATTTCAAATGGTATGTCCCTAAAATTTCATTACCATGTCCATATGTCCTTCTTATTCCTTCACCCTACTGTTTTATGGATCATTTATGAGTGGGTGACCCATGTCCCCTCTCATTTCAATGTTTTCTAAAACCCCGAAACTTAGCCGTTATGCTGCAGAATTTTCCCCTCAAAATGCCTCTCTCTTTTCTCAAAAATTATTTTATGTTATAAAGTGAATACTCAAAGCTCTTATTTATACAATGGTATTCACATATATATCAAAATGTTCCATTTTAAATTCTGGGATTTACATACATGAGACCCGCTTTCCCTTTCCGTGGGTTTAAAGTGACGTAAAGATCATGTCTTTAAAGCAGTTTTTAAAACGTTTTGATTATGAAATGAAACCCATTTATTTTATGCTATGTGGGTTATTTATGAAATGTTTGATGATGATATATGTGGCTCACATGATAATAAAGGAAAATTTAAGGGTGCGCCCTGATAGCGCTCCAATGCATTGGGTAATGATGTAACCACTAGAGATTACAATTTTAACGATGCCTTGGTGAATAACCTTGGTAATTTTTAACGACACCTTGGGGATGGACCTTGGTGAAACGAAACGATTGTCAATATTAAATGTTGCAGCCACATCTTCAAGTTATGAAAAATGTTATTTTTATTATGATATGCCTCATGATTTCATTTTCATGCATTAAAGTCCTTTTCATGACTTTATTGATGTATATCAAGTTCATATGTAAAATGTTTCACTTGTTTCCCTTGTTGGGCCTTCTGCTCAACCTTCCTTTTGATGTATGTCCCCAGGTTATGAGATGAAGTAATGAGCCTAGTGTGAACATGAGGAGAAGCCTTTCAAGTGTTTAAGAAGAATGTTTTTTTTTGTTTCATGTTTTATGTTCCTTGTTTCCAAGACACTAAACCTTAAAGATCCTCAGTTCCGTGTAATGGAATGAAAAGTTATGTTATAAAAAGACGGGATGCTATAGTTGGTATCAAAGGATGGTTTAGTTATTTGTGGAAATTAGGATATGAAAACTCTAGGAGGAACCCTATAGAAAAGTTTAATAAAGGAAATCTTCCTGGTATTTTGGTGAGTATTGAGTAAGGGGTTGCCAAGCAAATACATCCCTGTCTGGATATGAGCAGGTAGAGGTGGATCTGGCACAGATGTACATAGGGGTAAAACCCGAAAACACCGCTTTGAGCTAGACTCGAACGGGAACTGGTAGATGACAACGGGCCTTGTTGCACTCTTGGTTACGACACTCCCGGGGGATATGCTTTGGTAAATTCATAAGCTTGGTATGAACCATTGTTAAAGGAACAAAGATAAAATAAAATAAAGGTTCACATAAGAATATATGATCATTCGTAACCTAGATGGGAACCTAGGAGATCACAAGTTAGGGTATACCTTTCATATACAAGTAATCCTTATATGCTTTCAGTTCTTTTTCATGATTATTAGCTAAGTACTTAAGCCCCTAATTATGCTTCTCTCCTTAGTTAATGGTGGGAAATGGAAGAACATGTTCCGACAACCAATGTGATAGGAAATGCGACAATTTTCGTATTAATATGACAGGGATGATTAGGGGATTAAAATATGATTATTATTTTGGAAGACGTTCATTATTTTGGGAACCATATTTGATCGAGGTAAATAGATTACTACGGTATTTTCATTGAGGAGTAAGGTTGACTTATATTTTGAAGAATCTATGAATTTAAGGTGAACTTATAGTAATTTAGGTTACTTAAGGGAATGACTAACCTATCTTGGGTAAAATATGTTTAGGTTAGTTACTTTTTATAAGATGTTAGGAGTGGTTGATGTTGTCTGGAGATGAACAATGAAGTTGTTCTGGAAGACTATGTTATCAAATCCTTATTGTATTTGGGTTTCAATCTTAGTTTGGTTTGTTTTGAGGAATTTTAAGGACCGTTATTTATGGAATGGTCTATGATGAACTTTGGGTAGTACCATGGAACTTTGATGATTTAAAAGTAGTTTCCATTCCTATGGGATTCTTTCTTTTTGAAGAGTTGTTTTACCTTAACCTTTCTGTTTTTGGGATAATGTTTAAAGATAGAAGAAATAGATAGTTAATCTTTTGTAGATTATGTGATTCTATAGAAGATGATTCTTGTGCTTTTATGAGACCAAGTGTTTTTGAATTCTCATCATTTGGAGAAAAGATTAGTGTTGGTAGGGACTTGTTAAAGGATGAAACTCTACTTGAAGGTAGGTATATTTTCTTATGTTTTTGTTCTATGTAGTAAATGAAATCCTCAAAATTATGAAAAGAAACATAAAACAAAAATGTTGTTGGTTTACATTTCCTACTAGGTAATCAAAGACCGTTTACACACATCATAAGTTTGGGATTTTCTCATGGTTAACTTTCTCCTAATCATGTTCTCTATCACTCTCCCTCAGAACTTGACCCTTTGTTTTTTCCTCCATGTCCATGTTTTCCTACATGGAACCCTAGTGTGGGTTAACTCGGGTGACCTTTGTACTTCCCTTTCTTTCTTTTAAAGTAATAGTTTTACTGACCCCTTTTCCGATGTGGGACTTTCAATGAAATTTCAAAACCCAATTTTTAAAAAAATTGCGAGGACGCAATTTCTTAAGGGGGGAAGATTGTAACGACCCGAAATTTTAAATAAATATTGTTTCCTAATTTTATGCGTTATTTTTATTACTCAACAAATGTTTTATTTGATAAACATGATTATAATTAGAATGAGACCATTGGTTTTGACTGTTATATGACCATCGGTCAATATGACCGCTATGAACAAAATGTTTTGATTATTGTCTCTATATATAAGTAATCTTGGTTGATTATTATAGAAAGAAGATTTGATGGCCTCACCTAGTAGTCATGGACCGATCGAAGCCCATCTAACAGAGCTTGGGAAGGAGGTAGCACCATTGGCCTTTGCTCTGGACCAAACCCAAGCCGAACTTCATCATGTGAAGCTAGAACGGAATCGCCTTCGCGAGAAGTTCAAACTGATAGAAATTACTACTCGGGCAATGTTGACCGAGCCGCCCCAAGATTCTATCACCCTAGCACACCTTACTCTTAGGTCCTATGCTGGTATTATAAGGGGCTATGTAACGAGACCGTAACTGCCTTGTGTAATCCTTGTTTTAAATAAAAATTGGGATTTCTGCTTATGATGAAGTTTATGAATTTTCAAATGACTGGATAAAAATAATATGCATATTTTTGATGAATTTTCAAAAGAATATTTTGAAAAAAAAATGTTTATGTAAACCTTAAATAACTTAAAATGTGTAATGATTTTCGAAAAATGGTCTTCTACAATTATGTTCAGTACGAAATTTGGAGTCTAATAAGATCAACTTGATTTTCGATGAATAGTAAATTATGAATAGTGATTTTATGATTAGGATTAGTAATATGACCAAATGGATTAGTAATCTCACTTAAAGAAAGTTTTAAAATAATCTAGGCACCTTGATTAAGTAATGTGATTCAATAAAATAGTTAAATAACGGTTTCATTAATTATTATTCAAGTATTAGTTTTTTCGGGTGAATAGTGTTTTTTAATTAAAAATTTAATTAAAAATAATTAGAAAATTATTTTTATAAAAATGACTTTATTTTTGAACTCAGAGCATCGATATTATATTATGGTAATTTTTGGGGTTTTTTCTGAAAAAATGAATTTTCGATGAATAGTGTTTTTATTTAAAAATTAAATTAAAAATATTTAGAAAATTATTTTTATAAAATGGATTTCATTTTTGAAATCAGAGCATTGATATTTGGTTAATATGAAATTTTGGGATTTTTCTGAGAAAGTTGAATTTTCAGTGAATAGTAAAAATACAGTTTTAGGGTTTCGGTATGTTTAATGACATCATAACTGTGTCATGATGATGTCATGAGTTTTTTTAAGGGTTGGCCGGCCAAGGGTGATGAATTATTGTTTTGGGGGCCCCATGTGGCCTAACTCCATGATAAATGCCAAGGGAGAGCACATGGGTTTGAGAAAAGCACATGTGAGGTGTCCCTTGGTCATTAATGCCTTGTCCCCTCACTTTCCCTATAAATACCAAGCCCTCCTCTCATCCATTCAACTCCCCACTCATTCCCAACGAATTTCTGGTCTCATTACCTCCCAAGGAGTCCTCCCAAGGTGCCCCCAATCCCTCAAGGTCCCAACCTTTGAGGTTTAAGAGTTACATTTTAAGGTAAGGGATCCGACCTCTCTCTTTCTTTTCAAGTAATCTCTTTTATGTCATTTCTTTTATACTCCATGTTCTTATGTTGGAGGATGTTATTTTATATTCATCCTACTTCCTATTTCATTTTCATATGATGAGAGACCCCCCTTGCTCTCATCAATTCGTTTTAAGAATGTCTAAGTGGCGCCGTTAGGCTGCCGAATTTTTAAGGGATTCTTTCACCTTCCTCGTTTTCAAGTTCTATTTTCATTCAAGTCTTTCATGTTCCTTTTTATTATGTTGGGGTATGATATCTAAATTTATCATACTGGACTCTTATGTTCATATTATGAGAGACCCCATTTGATCGCTTCAATTCAGTATTTTGAAGTTTTAAGTGGCGCCGTTAGGCTGCCGAATTTTTAAGTGGTTCTTCACCCTTCTCGTTTTGAAGTTCTACTTTCATGTCAATTATTTCGAGTTCCTTTTTGTTATATTGGGGTATGATCTCTATATCTATCATACTGGACTCTTATGTTCATATGATGAGAGACCCCATTTGATCGCTTCAATTCAGTATTTTGAAGTTTTAAGTGGCGCCGTTAGGCTGCTGAATTTTTAAGTGGTTCTTCACCCTTCTCGTTTTGAAGTTCTACTTTCATGTCAATTATTTCAAGTTCATTTTTGTTATATTGGGGTATGATCTCTATATCTATCATACTGGACTCTTATGTTCATATGATTAGAGACCCCATTTGATCGCTTCAATTCAGTATTTTGAAGTTTTAAGTGGCGCCGTTAGGCTGCCGAATTTTTAAGTGGTTCTTCACCCTTCTCGTTTTGAAGTTCTACTTTCATGTCAATTCTTTCAAGTTCCTTTTTTTATGTTGGGGAATTATCTATATATCCATCATACTGATATCTTATTATCATATGATGAGGGACCCTATTTGATCTTGTCAAATCATTTTCTTTTGAAGTTAAGTGACGCCGTAAGGCTGCCGAATTTTCATAAGAGAAATCTAAACTTTTTTTTCATCCATGTTTTTCATTTCAAATGGTATGTCCCTAAAATTTCATTACCATGTCCATATGTCCTTCTTATTCCTTCACCCTACTGTTTTATGGATCATTTATGGGTGGGTGACCCATGTCCCCTCTCATTTCAATGTTTTCTATAACCCCGAAACTTAGCCGTTATGCTGTAGAATTTTCCCCTCAAAATGCCTCTCTCTTTTCTCAAAAATTATTTTATGTTATAAAGTGAATACTCAAAGCTCTTATTTATACAAGGTTATTCACATATATATCAAAATGTTCCATTTTAAATTCTGGGATTTACATACATGAGACCCGCTTTCCCTTTCCGTGGGTTTAAAGTGACGTAAAGATCATGTCTTTAAAGCAGTTTTTAAAACGTTATGATTATGAAATGAAACCCATTTATTTTATGCTATGTGGGTTATTTATGAAATGTTTGATGATGATATATGTGGCTCACATGATAATAAAGGAAAATTTAAGGGTGTGCCCTGATAGCGCTCCAATGCATTGGGTAATGATGTAACCACTAGAGATTACAATTTTAACGATGCCTTGGTGAATAACCTTGGTAATTTTTAACGACACCTTGGGGATGGACCTTGGTGAAACGAAACGATTGTCAATATTAAATGTTGCAGCCACATCTTCAAGTTATGAAAAATGTTATTTTTATTATGATATGCCTCATGATTTCATTTTCATGCATTAAAGTCCTTTTCATGACTTTATTGATGTATATCAAGTTCATATGTAAAATGTTTCACTTGTTTCCCTTGCTGGGCCTTCTGCTCACCCTTCCTTTTGATGTATGTCCCCAGGTTATGAGATACAGTAATGAGCCTAGGGTGAACATGAGGAGAAGCCTTTCAAGTGTTTAAGAAGAATGTTTTTTTTTGTTTCATGTTTTATGTTCCTTGTTTCCAAGACACTAAACCTTAAAGATCCTCAATTCCATGTAATGGAATGAAAAGTTATGTTATAAAAAGACGAGATGCTATAATGCAATCACCACATTACCATTTTTTATTAATTAAATTTATTTATTGATTGTCTAAAAATTATAAATAAAATACCATGATGTAGGAAATCATATTTCTCTCCAATTAATAATTAGAGAAAAAACTATAACTTATATAACTCCATAAAAATTTTTTTACTAAAAGATATATGTTTAAGTTACATTTTCCTTAACCTTAAATTAATTTTTATAAAATGTGATTTTCACATACAAGTGGCTCCATGGGGTAAAAAAATTGACCCAAGGATGCCAAGGGTTGGACATTTATCATCAAATAGTGTTAGGACATGTGTTAGGTTAATTTAGTGTTATTATAATATTATTTTATACCCTTATTTACCATATTTACCTTTTAACTATGGTTAATAAAATATTTACTCGGGTTGCTATTCATAATGTCTAAAAATATAAGTTACCTATTTACAAAATATGGACCTCATGATTCCAAATATGGAATTATTTATTCCATATTCAAAATAAAAAAGTTGTAGAAATTAATTGGAAATTAATTCTCGTTGTCCAAACCAAAAATTGTGTTTTTAAGAAGTAAAAACTACCAAAATATTGATAGGTGTTTATGTCCAATTTCAAAGTGAAATTACTTTAAATGAACAAAATTGGATTAAATTATATAAATATAATCTAATTAATCTTTTAAACCAATTTAAATGATACTCAAATCATAAAAATAAATTATATTAAAAGGTAGTTATGAATTAAAATGCTGTTTTTTTACTATTCATCAAAAAATGTACTTTATCCAAAAAATACCAAAATATTAACCAATGTAAATTTTTATGTCCTTATTCTAAATAAAAAGTTTATTTTTCTAAATTGAAGATAAAATAGTGTCAACAACTAGATTTAAAAAGTGTTCTCTATCAAAAGGGGGTAAATCACCCTTATAAAGAATATTAGAGTGTCTCATGCTTAAAATTGGATTCATTCTTATTTTAATCCACTAAAATTTATTAGATAAAAGTAAAAACTTTAATAAGAATGTTTAATCATATTTTAGTTACTTATATTAATTCCTTACAATAAAATGGATAAGCGTTAACTACCATTTAAAATAATAACATTCTTATATTATTTTTCGGTATAACTCCAAGTTGTGTGCAACGTGAAATTTCAAAGAAACCCGTTGTTGCATGTTGAGTATGCTATTGGAACTAACATCCCCTTTAATCTAAAATTAATATTTAATTAAAAAATATTAATAAATATGAAAATTTCTTATTCTTTATTTATTTTGGATGTTACATCCTTCCCTCCTTTTGGGAATTGAGTCCTTACAATTTTAAAATCGGGCATGGAAACTTTATTAAAAGCCCTGCATTAGAAAAAGTGTCAATAATACTATCACTTTCAAAGAAAGGAAGAGAAGTAAAAAGGTCACCTGAGATAACACATAATAGGATACCATTAAAACATTGATATGGAGGAGAAACTAAGCGTCGTGTTATGATATAGAGTGATAGAAAACCTAAACAAGAGAATGTTAACCACCAAAAACAAAAAACTTGTGATATGTTAAACTGTCTTTGATTCCCTAGTAGGAAAAGTAAATGAACAACATTTTTTTGATTTACGTTCCCTTTCATAATGTTGTTGTATTTATTTATGTGATTGACTAAGAACATAAGGAAATATACTTACTTTTCAAGTTGAGTTTCATCCTTTAATAAGTTTCTAGAAAAAACTAAACTTTTCTCTAAATGATTAGTATTCAAGATGACATGGTCACACCTGAAGCGCTAAAATATTCTTCTATAGAATAACATGATCCACAAAAGATGAACCATATATTTTCCTGTATTAATACATTATCCAAAACCAATATGGTTAGTATGATATTATATAATCCCCAAAAAGGATTATCCTTTATATAAAGAAATACTACTCTTAATCTCCCAAATTGAACAAAAAATACCCAAAGTTCAAAAAAGACCATTAAATAAATAGTTGTATTTAAAATACATCAAAATAATCCAAACTAATATTGAAACCCAAAAATCAAAAGAATTTAATCACATAGTCTTCCATAGTAAATTTTAACACTTATCTCCAAATAACATTGATTACTCTTAAAGTCTCATACTGAAATATAATTAACATAATCACATATTCTCTGTGATAAGTTAATCATTTACATAAATATCCAAAATTTCTATATATCCATAAAAAAATAGGTTAATACAAAATAATATTTCAACCATTACTCCAAAAATGAAATCCCAAAGTATTCTATTTTCATTAGGCATATAATGTTCCCAAAAGAGAAAACATCTTCCAAAATAACAATTATCACATAATCACCAAATCATTTTCTTATACTAAGGATATCCATTTGAAAAAAATAATATCTCAAATAAACATATTCATAAACAATAAAATAATTTAACTAAAAATAATAAGTCATACTAACCATAGGCTTTATGTAGGATAGTGGTAGGTGGTGCGCCCTTGTTGCCGTTCGGTTGTGGTTTCGATTCCTACTGCCTTGCCGGACATGATGGGTTGTCTCCCATATTGCGTTTTGTCCCTTTTTATAAAAATAAAAAATAAAAAAAACATGATTTAACCTCAATGGTTGTCTTATACCTCTCATTTTCATCCCAAATCATAATGACATCAATATATTAATTCATGAAGTTTATATATAATGGCATTTTTTACCACCATAAAATAAAACTATTCTAAAAGAAAAACATCATAAATTGATCGTGGGGTCTACCTGGTTTTATCATCATATTGTAAAGGTATATATGTGTTCCATTATTTGAAACAATTATTTATATATCCTTCAAAAACATCTTCTTAATTTATCCAAATATGCCTCGTATAACTTGGGTCATATGGGTGTTCACAGAAAAATAGTTTTGGAAAATAATCATAAATTACATATAATTTCAAAACATCTGATAAAACATGATTTTTATAAAATAGTCAGACCAATTTTGAGTTGAAACATTCAATCAATTGTACTTTTAAAATACCATTAGTATGTCCTAAAAGACTATATTTTAAAAGAAAACATAAATAGATTTCATAAGGGCCTCCTTCGTCAACACCTTTTTCAAAATCATAATATTCTTCAAAATGTTGTTATAAGGTAAAATATTTGTTTTTTTGATAATATTTACCTTTATTGAAAATATGATAATATTGAGAAAATTGTATTTGATTAAATACAACCCATGATCCATGATGTTATCGAGGTATAACAGAGGTGTTTGATATCTCAAACAATTACTTTCAAGCGAGTTGTAAGTTAGAAAATGTTTTCGAATTTTCTGGACATGACTTTGTAATAATTATTGCAAGAAAGTCATCAGGAAGAGATAGGAATGTCATTTGAGATCCTCCTCCTTCAATTTTTAATATACTTTCCTTGATCTGAAAAAGATACAAAATAAGGATTTAACTTGAAGAGTAGACATAGAGATCAACCGTGTGTCTAACAAAAACTCCCAATCCCTAATGTGGTCTAGACCAACCATTGATACCAACTATAAGGACCCATCCTTAAAAAATTACTTAATCTTGTGTTAAATCAAGAATTCACAGTAAGGTTTTTTTTCATGTTTTTATTTTTAGAGAATTAGGATGTAAACTGTTACATTACATCTCAAAAGATTACAATGTAGACACATCAACTCTATCCATTTTTTTTACAATAATAAAACTCCTTAAATAAAACAAGAATTATTTTCTTGATACAAATCTTCTTGAATTATTCCATTCCCTTAAACTTTCTTATACCATGTGAAAAATATTTAAAAAACATGGTATGAGCATAAAAAGATTAGTAAGGGTTATAAAACCAGGAAAGAAAACATTAGTACATCAATACATACTAATTAATGAAATCAAAATTTTCAATCATAAAACATCTTCTCTTTAACATACCTTGTGAAATCAAATGATTTTTGAATAACACATAGAAATAATAAATCATAAAGTTATATTGTGGAATCCATGAAACATTTACATAGTAGCTTTCACAGCTATATAGCAGTTTACATTTGGAATACCCATCATATTATATTACCTAAATATATTAGGAGAAACATTAACATTTACCTTTGTCACGTTACCCAATGCATTGTATAGCTATCTCACTCTCACCCACCATAGGTTTATCACGGAACCATCTATATACATAAATAATTCCCAAGAACCATAACGTAATCACAATACATTAAACAAGAATAAAGGACATATAACATTTCAACATTTCAACAACAAGATATCAGTTCAAGATATTTACATAATCAATTCATTTAAAAAACATTTAAAACATTTAAAAAGATGATTTTTGAATAAAATTGTCCCATAACACTTTGAAACATTGAAATTAATGTCATTTTAAAACATCAATGTCCATATAATTAAATACACAAACCCATTTTGAAAACGGGGATCTTAATGTGAAATAATTAGAAGTGTAAATCATTAAAACATTTAAAACGATGTTTCAGTTAAATTGTCTCATAACACTTGAATAAAAATAATTTAATAATACCATCAAAAGAAACATTAAATATCATGATAATATATAACTTCATGATATAAAATGTCAAAATGGTTATATATACACCTTATTGGATAATAAAGGTGCACAATATCAAGAAATTCCTCAATGAAAAGAGATTGAGACGTAGTCCCTTACGAAAATTCAGAAGCCGAAGAACTTCACATAAAAATTGAAAAAATGAGTTGTTGAGAGAAAAAAAGGGTCTTTAATTAGTTTAAAATAAAATTTATAGCAATAAGGATATATAATAACATATACCAACAAAAGAAAATCTAAATTAAAATACATGACAAAAAAGAAGTCTTTGACTAAAAGAGGAGGGTGGAAGGTTCCCTTAAAAAGATAATTTTTTAAATAAAATAGATTGATTGTGTTTATTATATATAAACTCAAATAAATCAAGTATAAATACAATATAATATATATAAATTTATTTCTCACATAATCATAGATTGACAATAAGTAGAAGATTAACCCAAAGAATGGAAATTGGGATAAGAAGTTCCCTTACGTCGTGTCCGACTTGACTTGTTCTTTCATTAATTTTCCAAATAATAAATATAAATTAATTTATACATTATTAATAACCTTTTTAAAGTTTATTATTTCTTTTATATCACTTATTACCTTGCAATAATAGTTATTTAATTATTTTAGTTCATATCAGACATGTTGTCGATGTTCGGTATTTGAGTAAAAAATGAACTTGTTATAATTACAATTTGTCCATGTTGTCAAAAGTCATTTATATCCAAAATACTATTCATATATATATCTCATATATCATATATATCATGTATATATGTATTTATAATAGTCTATAACATTTGAAGATAAGAAATTAAATACACCGTTCATGGACATGGTAAGCCGTACGTACGCATGAACGCTACATTAATTTCTATTTCATATTTAATGGAATGAAAACTTAATGATATATTGGTATATTATAATTATATTACAATATAATATTTTATATATGTTACATATTTTCATTAACTCCACCATTTATAAGTTCCATGTATGGGATTAACAAGTCATATCACTTTGAGGGGGCAGTAGTCCGCATTTCCTCAAATGAAATTATCGTAGTTATAGAACATGAAAATCCTAGAGGTATGTTCTAAATGAAATTTTCAGAAACATATAGATAAAATTAATATCATATATATCATATATAATTATATTTAAATCATAATGGCCACCATGAGCGGTGGTACAAAAAAATCGAACAATCATCATTTTGTGAGGCAGTAGTTCACTGTCCACAAAAAAGTATCTTCTAAATCCATTAGATGGAGATGTGTGTAAGTGTAGTTTGAATAATTATAATAAAAACAAACAAGTATATTGATTATAATTCTTTTTTTATGTAATCAAATAAAAATAATATAATAGGGAGTGAAGAAGTAGAATACTGGAAAGGAATTTTAGAGAAGACGATACCTCTTAAAATGTGTCACTCTCTTTGATTTGATCCAAATGGCCCTCTTGAATTTATTTAATCCTAAGGGGAAGATTCAAGAAAGAATAGTGGGATGTTGGGTGATTCTTGGATCTGATTTTGGACGTTCCAATGGGCTTTATAGGTGTGTGTAATGGGTTAGAAGTGGTGGCCTTTTATAAGAGGGAGGAGGGGCTATTTAGGAAATATTTAAAGTATTATTTTATTGTAAAATGATATTCAATTTAAAAAGGTACAAAACTAATTAAATTATAATATAAGATGATTATAAGTCAAAATAAAATAATACATTAATAATTGGACAGGTTTTGGATATTTTGTAATCCTTATCATTTTTTATTGAACCCTTTTTTACTCTTACCGTTTTATCAAGTATTAAACACTTTGGGAATCAAAATAGTTAACAAAACATGAAAAATATTCGATTAAATAGTCATTAATAAAATTTTATACTTATTATAAACATTTTACCAAATATTATATTTTCTAGCATTTTATAATATTTTATATAAAATTTTATATTTTAAAATACGAATTATGTCAATTTTGACACTATTCATATCATGAATTTTTAAAAATCCATATCAACTTGATTGATTCAAAAAAACATCATTAATACAAATTTAACATATAGATATCCTCAAAAAAATTCTTCTATGACATCAAAATAATAAAATTAAATTTATTTTAACATTTATAATATCATTTAATTGAATCCTATATTAATAAATCAATCACTACATCCCCATTGTGTCATAATTAAATTTATTTATTTAATGTCTAAAAATTATAAATAAAATATTATGATTTAAGAAATATTTTTATATTTTCAATGAATATTTATACGCAGAATGATCACTTATATAACCCCATATAAAATTTTTTTTACTAAAAGATATATGATTATGTTACATTTTCCTTAACATTAAATTAATTTTTATCAAATGTCATCTTCACATACAAGTGGCAACATTAGGTCCCAAAATCAACCCAAAGATGCCCATGGATGGAAATGTATCATCCAATAGGGTTAGGACACATGTTAGGGTAATTAATATTATTATAATATTATTGGTTAGCCTTATTTACCATATTTACTTTTTAACCATGGTAAATAAAATATTTACTGAGGTTACTGTTTATAATGTCTAAAAATAAAAGATACCTATTTATAAGATTTGGAAATCCTGATTCTAGATATGTAATAAATTTTTCTAAATTCAAGGAATAGAAGTTTCAGAAATTAAGTTAAAATTAATTCTCGTTGTCAAAACGAAAAAGCATGTTTTTAAGAAGTATCACTACCAAAAGACTAACATGTGTTTATTTCCAATATCATTTTGAAATTACATTAAATAAACTAAATTGGATTAAATGATAAAAATATAATCTAATTACAATTTAAAACCAATTATAAGGACAATGTATTCATAAAAATAAATTATATTTAAAGGTAATTTTGAATTAAAATGTAGTATTTTTCACTATTCATCAAAAAATGTAATTTATCATAAAAATACCAAAATGTTACCCAAAGTAAATTTTTAAGTACCTCCTCTTAATAAGAAGTTTATTTTTTCAAATAAAAGATATAATAGTGTAAAAAACTATATTTAAAAATGTTTCTCCATCAAAAGGTGGTAAATCGACCTTTTAAAGAATGTTAGAATATTTCATGCTTAAAATTCAATTAATTCTTATTTTAATCCTCTAAAATTTATTGTATAAAAGTAAAAACATTTAACAAACATGTGTAATCATATTTTAGTTAGTTCAATTCATTCTTTCCAATACATTGGCATATAATTGACAATAATTTAAAATAATAATATACTTATATTATTGTTTGGTATAACTCAAAGTTGTGTACAATGTATGATTTAAAAGAAACCCATTATTGAGTGTTGAGTACCCTATCGAACGTAGAATCCCCATGAAAGTAAAATTAATTTTCAATTTACTAATATTAAAAAATATGAAAATGTCATATTTTTATTTACCTGGGATGTTACATCCTTCCCCCCTTTTGGGAATTACATCCTTTCAATTTTAAAACTCGGCTTGGATACTTTATTAAAAGTTCCACATTGGAAAAATAGTCAACAATAATATCACTTTCAAAGAGATATAGAGAAGTACAATGATCACTCGAGATAACACATACTAGGATTCCCTTAAAAATGGTTATAGAGGAGAAAATAAGTGTTATGTTCTCATATAGAGTGATAGAAAACATGATAAGGAGAAAGTTCACCACTAGAAAACCACAAACATGTGATAAGTTAAACATTATTTGATTCCCCAGTAGAAAAAGTAAATAGACAACGTTTTTTTTAGGTTCCTTTTAATAAAGTTGGAGTATTTGTTTATGAGATCAACTAATAATATAAGGAAATATACTTACTTTTCATGTATAGTTTCATCTTTTAGTAAGTTTCTACAAAAAACTCAAAATTTCTCCAGACGATTAGTATTCAAGATGATATGGTCACACCTGAAGTGCTATAATCATCTTCTACATAATAACATGATCCAAAAAATATGAACAATATATTTTCCTGTATTTAGACATCAACCAAAACCAAAATAGTTATTACAAGATCATATAATACCCAAAAAGGATAATCCTTTATAAAAAAAATATTACTCTTAATCTTCAAAATTAAAAAACTATACCCAAAGTTCAAAAAATACCATTCAATAAAAAAGTTTCTTTAAAATCCATCAGTATAATCCAAACTAAGATTAAAACCCAAAACTCAGAAAAATTTATTCAGATTGTCTTCCATAGTAAATTTTAACATTAATATCTAAATAACATTGACCACTCTTAAATTCTCAAACTGAATTGTAATTAAACAAATCACATATTCTCTAGTAAAGGTTAATCATTTCCATAAATATCCCAAATTTCTATATATCCACAATAAAAACATAGATTCTTTAAAAATAAAATTTCAACAATTACTCCACAAATGAAATCCCAAAGCATTCTCTTGTCCTTAGGCATACGGTGTTCCCAAAAGAGAAAACGTATTCCAAAATAACCATTATCACTTAATCACCAAATCATTTTCTTATACTAAGGATATCTATTTTATAGAACATAAGATCCCAAATAAACTTATTCTTGATCAATAGAATCATTTAACTAAAAAGAATAAGTCATACTAACCAGTGTCTTTATGTAGTCCATTGGTAGGCGGTGATTCCTTGTCCATCCAAAGTTACTTTTTTATTTTCAAAACAATTTTAAGGGGGAAGTGAGAAACCTCACTGGATTATACACCAAAAGAGATTATAGAATTGTTGAAAAATAGTTTGATCCAATTGGAATCCCTCTCCCTAAACAAAATCCTAGGAATAGAATTTAAATGTGAGTCAGGGTATCCCTTTAGTATGTCTTCATACTAATGTGCAATGTTTTCCCAAGTATCCGTGAATTCCTCCATGTTTTTCTTCCCCATACTGAAGCCTCTTAGCAAAATGCAGGCCTGATTATCAATCCACTCACCTACCTCCATAGTGGTTGACACACGACGTATTCTTCCCATCTTCTTCACTACTTTCAAATCTGTTTCTTCTTTAACCATTTCTTTATTCGAGTGCGTAAATAGGTCCATGTGTTCCAACACTGAGGATATATGTTTCTATGGGTCTGTAGTGGAGCTTGAATCACATCACTGTCTAGGATCACCCATATCTATACCACTTAGGGGGTTGGCTGGGACTAAAGACTCACCACCTGTAGACACCATGTCACATGATGTGTTGACCACTATATATAGGCTGCTCATAGATATAGGAGCCTTTGGGGGAATCTTTCCTTTATATGTAGATCTAGTAATGGGATGACTGAGTAGGTTATAATAATCATTCCTATGACTCAGCCTTCGATTGTTCTTAAAAAATCCATCTGAATCGAAAGTAGTGTACTTTCCATTCCATGTGGAGGATCTGAGATATTCCTCCACAATGACTATTTCCATGGATTCAGCAAGGAATTCTAAAGGATCATTAGTATCCTTGTGGGAATCTCACTCATATGACAAGTGGTCCTTCCCATCTCCATAGATCCCCTTCATCCCAACTCATTCTACACTGTCTTGGAAGTCGTCCTCTACCTTGCACTTCAAACCGATTTTGATAGTTCATATTTGTTCCCCCAGATATAACCTTATCAGCATAAGAAGGGGTCACATTTAGAGCCTAAATTGGAATCTAAAATAATCCTTCCAGATGAATACCTTGTCCCATAAGTTTAAAGTGCATTGAGGTATTCTCTAAAGCCAAATGTTGAGATCCCTCACCAGTGTCCTGGTCCTCATGGACTGCTTCAATCACCTAGATTACCATGGATGCATTTGTTGAAGCCATATGGATTGACCTATCCTTCTAAAGGACCCCCTCCACTCTATCACTATTACCACTAGGTGAGACACCTTCTAAAAACATGTGCAGGTCTTTCACAACCACTTCACTACAACCTGAAACTACATTATCATGGGGTACTACCGCACCAGCACCCATGTCCTATGTAGAGTATTTTCTCTCCATTTACCCTAGAATAAACACCCCCATATCACTTTATAGTCTATCAAACACATTTTATACAATCTAGTTTGGATTGGGGATCAGAACTTGTCATAAAGAACCTAGAATTACAAGATCAGGACTATATCCAGGCTCCCGCTTCACCTGTTGCTTTCCATCTTTAGGACCACTATTGGCGCACAATGGTTCCACTTGCAAATTATTACCTCTATATTCACCCATGTACAACCCCTTCCAATATATCTTGGATCCTCTACCAGTAGAGGAGATAAATTATTCCTCATATGTTTATAGGAAACCATGGAATGGCATAGTTTCTTGCATAAATTACAAAAATCGAACCAAGTTTCATATATTAAACATTATTTTTGTCGAAGCTCCCCCTCCACTGTAATCCACACCAACTCAGGGGGAATTTTTGAGACATCAATCTCAAAACATAATCGCCGAGAAACCAGATGGAAAAGTTACCTTGTTGTTGAATTACTTCACAAATATCTACCAACATGGTTTCCTAAAATCCTCAAGATAGTGGGGTTCTAAAAAGGCAGGGGAATTTCTAAGAAACTAAACTAAATCGCAACATTAGGGGAGTCACGTTGGATGTGGAAGTCATAAGAGCATCGAAATAGGTAGAACTGATGACCATCACAACTGCACGGGGAACTGACCCATGTTTTAACCAGATCCTCCTCTAAAGCGAAGCGAATCCATATATGCCTAGAATCGAGAATCCCACCATTGCTCTATATTACAAGTCCCACGACCCAAATTTGTACCTATAGAAGGAATCCACTAAGGGACAATACTATTCGAAACATGCAATTTGGGTGGTATTCAGTAGACCTAAAGCCTTGTTGAACTCTGAGGGTCAGATCAAAAGGATCAGAAGGCCATTTATTAGATCTGGTACTTTAGGGCTAAGAGAAATCAGAGGAAAAGAGGGAATAAAAGTGGTATTTGAGAAGGGGGAGAAAGATGAAGCCATTATGATGAAGGACGTGGGAGGTCCCTCCCCCAACAAGGGTGGAGGGGCCATCACGAGAGCCGCTATCGTCACCAGTGGGGGACGACCTAATGATTCATCCGATGGGAGATCTCTCGTGAAAATACTCATGCGCCCTTGTCGCCCTTCAGTTGTGGGTTTGATTCTAGTGTCCTTACCGAATTCGATGGGTTTTCACCCATCTTTTATGTTGTCCCTTTTTATAAAACCCAAAAATAACCCTAACATGATTTATCCTCAATGGTTTTCTTATACCTCTCTTTTTCATCCCAACTCATAATGACATCAATATTGAAATTCATGAAGAATTATATATATTGACATTATTTACCTTTATAAAATAAAACTATTCCCAAATAAAGAACATCGTACCTTGATCATGGGGGCTACCTGGTTTTATTTTCATCTTGGTCACGTAGATAGATGGCCCATGCATTGAAAAAATGATTTATAAATCCTTCAAAATCATCTTCATCATTTATCCCAATACACCTCGTACTACTTGGGACATATGGGTGTTCACAGAAAAATATTTTTGAAAAATAATCTTGTATGACATATAATTTCAAAACATATGATAAAACATTCCTTTTCTAAAATAGTAAGACTGAGTTTGAGTTAAAACATACAATCAATAGTCCTTTTAAAATAACATAATTTTGTGCTGAAAGACTATAATTTAAAAGAAAATATAAATAGGTTGTGTAAGGGTCTCCTTCTTCAAAACCTTTTTCAAAATCATAATATTCTTCAAAATCTGTTGATAATGTATAATATTTGAAAATGAATTGATAATATTTACATTTCTTGAAAATATTAGAATATTGAGAAAATATGATTTGATTAAATACAACCCATTATCCACGATGGTATTGAGGAATAGAAGAAGTGGTTGTTATCTCAAAAAATTTCTTTCAAGTGAGTTGTATGATAGACAATGTTTTAGAGTTGTCTGCACATTACTTTTAAATAATTATTGAAATAAAGTCATCAAGAACAAATAGGAATTTCATTTGAGATCCTCCCCCTTTAATTTGTAATAGACTTTCCTTGATCTGAAAAATTTATTGAATAATTATTTAACTTAAAGAGTATACATAGAGACTAACCATGTGTTTAACAAAAACTCATAATCCCTAAAGTTGTCTAAACTGACCTTTGATACCAACTATAAGGCCCCATCCTTAAAACATACTTTATCTTGAGTTAAATCATGTATTCACATTGAGGATCTTTTCATGTTCAGAGTTTTAGAGAATTAGGATGTGAACTATTACATTACATCTCAAAAGATTACAAAGAAGTCACTTATACTCTGTCCAATTTTTTTCACAATAATAAAACTCCTTAAATAAAAAAATAATTCTTTTCTTGATATAAATCTTCTTGAATTCTTACATTCCCTTAACCTTCCTTATACAGTGTGAAAAAGATTTCAAAAACATGGGATGAGCATAAAAAAGATCATTAAGGGTTATAAAACATGGGAAGAAAATATTAGTCCATTAATACATAAAAATCAATGAAATCATACTTTTCAACCATAAAACATAAGTTACATACCTCATAAAATCATAAGATTTGTGAATAACACATAGAAATCATAAATCATAAAGTTAACTTCTATAATCCATAACATATTTACATTTTAGCTTTCACAGCTACATAGGGAGTTTTGTTTGGAATATCCATCACAACATATTCCCTAAATCTCTTAGGATAAACATTAACTTTTACCTCATTCATGTTACTCGATGCTTTGGAGAGCTATCTCAAGATCACCCACCCAAGGTTTATCACGTAACCACCCGTATATGTAAACAATGACCAAGAACTATAATGTAATCATAATACATAAAACAAACATAATTGAAAGACTAAATTTTCTCATTAAAATAACAAGATATCAGTTCATGATATTGACATAATCAATTCATTTAAAAAAACACTTTTAAAACATTTAAAAAGAATATTTTGTGTCAAAGTGTCCAATACCTCTTTTAAAATTTTAATGGAATGTCATTTTAAAAAATTTATGTCTATATAAATGAATCCTCAGAACCATTTTGAAAACATGGAACTTATTGTGAAATAATTAGAAGTATATATCTTTAAAACATTTAAAATGATGTTTCAGTTAAACTATCTCGTAACAGTTGAGAAATTCTTGAATGAAAATAATTAATGAATAATATAATACAAAACATTAAATATCATGAGAATATATAAATTCATGATATAAAATGTTAAAAGGTTTTTATATACACCTTATTGGATAATAAAGGTTTACAAAATCATGATATGCCTTAATGAAAAAAGATTGAGATGTAGTCCCTTACGAAAATTCGGCAGCCAAACGACGTCACATAAAATTTACAAAAATGATTTGATGGGAGAAAAAAAGGTTCCATCATCATTTGAACAAAAAATTTACAAAAATAAGGATATATAAGAACATATCCCAATATAAGAAAATGGAAATTGAAAGACATGACATAAAATAAGTCTTTGACTAAAAGAGGAGGGTGAAAGGTTCCCTTACAAAGATCATTTTGTAAATAACATAAATAGATTATGTGTATTTATAATAAGAAAACATAAAACAATTATAAATACAATATAAGATTTCAAAATTCATATTACACATAATAATATAATGACAAGAAGTTGGAGATCAACCCAAATAATAGAAATTGGGTTAAGAAGTTCCCTTATGTCGTGTCCGACTTCACTCATTAATTCTTTAATTTCTTGAATGATAAAATTAAGATAATTTATAATTTCTTCAGAACCATTTTAAAGTTTATTATTCCTGTTATATCAATTATTACCTTACAGAAGTAGTTATTTAATTATTTGAGTTCATATCAGACATATTGTCAATGTTCGGAATTTGAGTAAAAAATGAACTTATTATAATTACAATTTGTCCGTGTAGACAAAAGTATATTATCTCCATAATATTTTTCATATATATATATATATATATATATATATCATATATAACATATATATTTATTATATATTTATTCAGAATATTTCATAACATTTGGAGAGAAAAAATTAAATGCACTGTTCATAGAGACTGTAAGTCGTACGTATGCATGAATGCTACTTTCATTTCTATTTCATATTTCATGGAATGAAAATATAATGATACATATGTATATTATAATTCCATTATAATATAATATTTTATATATGTCACATATTTTCATTAACACCATCATTTATACATTCCATGTATGGCATGAATGAGTCATATCACTTCAAAGGGGCGGTAGTCCACACTTTCTCAAATGAAATTATCGTATTTATACAACATGAAAAGCATAAAGGTATGTTATAAATGAAAATTAAAGAATAATAGAGATAAAATAAATATCATAAATATAATATATAATTACAGTTCTATCATAATGTCCACCATGAGAGGTGGTACCAAAAAATCGAACAATCATCGTTTCGTGAGGCAGTAGTTCGCCGTCCAGAGAAACAGTCAGTTCTAAATCCATTAGATGAAGGTGTGTGTAAGTGTAGTTAAAATACTTCCCCTAAAAATAACCTATTATATTTAGTATACTGGAATTGTTATGTAATCAATGAAAAATAATATAATAGGAGTGAATAAGTAGAATACTGGAAATGAATTTTAGAAAACACGCTACCTCTTAAAATGTGTAACTCTTTTTGATTTAAGCCAAATGGCCATATTGAATTTCTTTATTCCTTGGGAAAAGTTTATAGTAGAAATATTAGGATATTTTGAGATTCATTTAGAAGATTATGGATGAGCCAATGGTCTTGATAGGTGTGTGTAACGGGTTAGAGGTGGCGGCCTTTTATAAAAGGGAGGAGGGGGTTTTAAGAAGTTTTGAAAGTATTATTTTATAATAAACTAATATTAGATTTAAAAAGGTCCAAAACTCATTAAATTTGAATATAAGATCAATATAAGTCGAAATAAAATCATTCAATAATAATTGGATAGGTTTGGGATATTTTTAAATCCTTATCTTTTTTTATTTAACCCTTTTTTCCTCTAACCATTTTATTAATAATTTAACACTTTAAAAATACAAATAGCTACCAAAGCATGAAGAATGTCAAATTAAAGAGTAATTAATTATATTTTAGACTTATTATAACCAATTTACCAAATCGTAGAATTTTTAGAATTTTATAATATTTAATAAAATATTTTATATTTTAAAATATGAATTATGTCAATTTTGACTCTATTCATATCATGACATTATAAAAATCCATAACAACCTGATCGATTAAAAAAACATTTTAAATACAAATATAACATGTAAATATCATCCAAAAAATTCTTGTATTACATCCAAATAACAAAATTACATTTATTTTAACAATTATAATATCATTTATTTTAATCCATTATTAATGAAGCAATCACTTCATCACCATTGTTTCATAATTAAATTTATTTATCGAATGTCTAAAAATTATAAAAAAAATACAACGATGTGGGATTTTTTTTTATTTTCTCAATGAATATTTATAGTAAAAAATATAACTTATGTAGCTCTATATAAAAATTTTTTTTACAAAAAGATATATGTTTATGTTACATTTTCCCTAAATTTAAATTAATTTCTATAAAATGTCATTTTCACTTACAAGTGGCTCCATGGGGTCCCAAAATCGACCCAAGTATTTCCATAGTCTAAAATTTATCATCCAATAGGGTTAAAACATGTGTTAGGGTAATTTAATTATATTATAATATTATTTTTTACCCTTATTTGTTAGATTTACCTTTTAACCATGGTAAATAAAATATTTACTGAGGTTAATATTCATAATGTCTAAAAATGAAAGTTACCTATTTGCACAATTTGGACCTCCTAATTCCGAATAAGGAATAAAGTTTTCCAAAATTAAAAACAAAAAAGTTTCAGAAATTAATTTAAAATTTATTCTAGTTGTCCAACCCAAAAAGTGTGTTTTTAAGAAGTAAAAACTAACAAAATATTGACATGTGTTTATGTCCAATTTCGTAGTGAAATTAATTTAAATGAAAAAATTGTATTAAATGATAAAAATATAATATAATTACACTTTAAATCCAATTAAAAGGATTATATAATAATAAAAATAAATTATATTGAATGGTAGTTTTGAATTAAGATGCAGTATTTTTCACTATTCCTCAAAAAATGTACTTTATCTGAAAAATACCAAAATTTTACCCAAAGTAAATTTTGATGTCCTGATTCTAAAGGAGAAGTTTTTTTGTCAAATTTAAGATAAAATAGTTTCAAAAACTATATTTAAAAGTGGTATTCCCTCAAAAGATGGTAAATTGAGCTTTTAAAGTATATTAGAGTATTTCATACTTAAAATTTGATTCATTCTTATTTTAAGCCTCTTAAATTTATTGGATAAAAGTAGAAACATTTGAAAAACCTGTGTATCAATTTTTTAGTTAGTTTTTTTCTTTCTCTACAATAGAATGGTTAGTTGTTAAATACCATTTTAAATAATAATATTCTTATATTATTTTTTGGTATTACTCAGAGTTATGTGCAACATAAGATTTAAAAGAAACTAGCTGTTGTGTGTTCAGTACACTATCAGACATAAATCCCCTTGAATGTAAAAATTAATATTTAATTTTCTAATATTAATAAATAAGAAAATTTCATATTCTTTATTTACCTGGGATGTTACATAAAACATGTCATGTGAAGTATCACAAACCTACCACACTATCACCATCACAAACTATGAGAGTGTGAGCTTCCACAAAAACATGGCACAATCTTCCCAAACTAAACCAACAATGCCTTCTCCTAGTGGAAGAAGATACCATATTAAGGACTTCTATCAATCAAATAGAAATAAAACTAACAACACATCCTTAGTAAATCGATTGTGCCTCTTTAACCTACTGTAAGAACTCTTCCTAAGAAATAATTACCTCCAATCTAATTCAACCTACCATATCACTTTCAATATACTGTGAAGGATATTAATGTCTAATAAAGATGATGATAATCATAATTGAAAATCCTTATTATTGATGGGTGATGAAGAAACTAAATATAAAAAAGAATATAAATGGGACTCAGGATGAACCAATGCCCAAATATAATGGTCAAATTAAAGTGATTAATAATAAGAGTCACCCAAATTATTGCATAATGGAAAAAAGTCAAAGACAATACATTTAAGTTAGCACTGGTGAACTATTTAACGTTGTCTATGATGATGAATACTGAAATTAACATATATGATTGGACCTGATCAATTCAGAGATGATATTGACCTAATTTGATACCCCCCTATGAATTTGAATTTTTATAATGATATGAATGAGTATTCATTTATTGATTCAGTTGAGAGAAAGTATATTTGTGATCACTACGTTAATATTTTTTTTAAATTACATCTGATAAAATAGTGGAATATTATATCTTTCCAATAATATTTTTTTTGAATAAGTATCCACATGATTTTGTTGATTAATTGCCTAAATGAATTTCTATACTATAATATGATGATATTAAACCTGATACAATATGGATCTTCCATGTCTTATATATTGAGGTCAAACGAGTTTAATGTTTGATGATTCCTTATGAAATTGATATTTTATAAATACTTGAATATCCAATGGAAGTGATGGGGTCTTTCATGACTGATTTTCTAAAATTTGAATCCAATGGAAATAAAAAGTTGAACTCCCAAAAGCAATAACCAAGATTATTACACATAAATATTGATTCTCTTCCAACTGAGTTTCATTGGGATTGAATTATAGCATCATGTCACACTGCTGAATACCAATTGTGGTTGGAATGAATCTAATTTTTCAATATAAATTTGATAAATACTGTAAGAAGATTAAAACTAGGGGTTTTGGATGTGAATCGATGATGAATAACCAAGGTTGGTCCTTAATTTAAAAGAAGAAGAAGAGACTTTCTTCTAGTCAGGAATCTGACATAAGGATGTGAACCCAATTTAATATTAGAATATTTAATGAAGTATTTGAGTTCTGTTTAATAATTAAATTGAAATTCATGAATTTTTTTCCTATGCCTTTATTTGTTTAAATAGATTGTGATGTCTTATTTATAACCGGGCATATGGGAAACAAGAATGAGAGGGGTTTGCCTCATAACTTGTGACATGAATATGAGAACACCTTACATGGGTAGGGTTGATGGTTTAATTGTTTCCAAAGGACTGTGAGAGGCTTTGAGTGAGAAGACCATGTGAGTTTCTCAACTAGATACAACAGATATACTGTGGGAGATACCCTGCTGATGGATTCCTTTTGGTACATCCCAGTCCTTCCTGAAGCTGGAGCCTGGGGATAGACTGTGATAACTCCCCTAGGGATGGATGATAGTGGGTATATCCCAATCTTTCAAATATAGGCATTCTAAGCAACAGTGAGGGCTCTTAGATTTGGGTCGGGGGGTAGACCATGAGAACTTCCCCAGGAATTGGATGGTGGTGGTAACATCCCAATCCACCTCAACACACACACACACACATATATATAATGCTACTATATGTATATATAAAGTGGAATGATTAGACATACCAACCATTAGCTGAAGTAGGTAGATCCACCAGATGTCATTTAGGAACATGAGTTGGAGTTTATTTATATATTCATAATTTTTTACATTCCTATTTATACCTATATAATATTTAATTTTGAACACCTAATGAGATTATAAGTAGACACCATTCGTGGTGTACTACTGATCTTTTTATCTCACACCGTACTCAGGACACCCTTGGCTCTCAAGAAGATTATTTTGTTTTAGGTACTGGTAAGGGTAAAATCCATTCTATAGGTTACTAACTTGTACTACTTAGCTTGATCTTAGGAGTAGATGATCAGTATTAGGATTGGGGTGCTCATGGAGCTACTTTTATTCTTTTTTACTATCATGTAGCATGATTTATTCTATCCATACACTTCATTATTCTTAGAATTCCATGCATCCTTATATCAAACTATTCCATTGAGGATTTTGGTTATGTTTTTTAGTTATTTAGTTTTCTACTTCATCTGTTATTAAGTTTATCTTTTTTTATTACACTTCTACTACTATTTACTATTTGTTGTATCTGTTGTGTTACTATGACATGGGGGTATAATATTCCCACAGTACTACCTATACACCCCACTACTAGTTGCAAGCCCTTAGAATATGGGGAGATGTGGCTAGGGTCTTGTGTCAATATAGTCTTGGGGCACATGTTAAGAGGCATTCAGGTCTGAGAAATCACAAGCAGTATGTGAATTTCTCCTCCTCACATAAGTCATCCAAACATTATTTCTTCTATACCTGTAATAGTCCGAATAACATATGTTTGAACTCATCCATAATGAGTATGAATCTAATTCAGGGGAGGATAATTCTTTTACAATATGATTTTTCAGATGTGGTCACCTATTGAAATCCATAACCTCATGCTTCAGACTTGGTGGAATCAAAGAAAATGTTATTACTATTGAAATTGAGAAATATTATATAAGAAAAAGAAATCATTAGAATAGGAAAATAGGTCAATTCCATGAATGTGATAAAATCTTCTAAAACACAAAAAGTATGATCATGATGCAATAAATTGGGAACTATTATATCTGGAGATGGGGTTTCATCCCTGATTCATCAATTGATTTAGGATGTTGTTTAATAATTTCCTTAAATTTCCTTTACTATAATTCTCTAGTGAATTTATACTAAGACCTTAGTGGTTGAGTTGAAGATATTTATTTCAATCCCATTGATGAATTTGAGGCTTAATTGTTGAATATATTATGTTTAACCCTCGAGAACATTTTAGTTATTTAAATTAATAGGATATTTCCACTGTCTTATTTATTATAAATTATTCTCCTCTCACATTCATTTTTCATACCTTGGAAACTTGTAAAGTCTTCATTGTCTTCAATATTGAGTAGTGATATGAACCAATGGTGATGGAAGATATCTGATCACTTGCCTTGGATATAAAATTTTGTAATGATTATTTCATTACACTTCCTAAACCACAATACCAGGGCGTGGATAATCAATTAAGATTAAAAAATATTCAATTGAGACTAAGAGAGAAAAAATATAAATATAATTTAATAAAAATGGTGAGGGGATATCTATGCTTAGGTTATTCCATTTTAAAATAAATTTAAATAAAATAAAATCACTTCTTTCACAAACCTGATGCATTTAGAATGACAAAATCTATATAAATAACTCTCCTCTGCAAAAAAAATAACAACATCCACTGCTAATAATTTTAATTTGGGTTTAAATTATAATTTTTGGTGGCTTGATGATAGGCTGTTCCTTAACTTAAATCCATTTTTGGGGAGGATAATGTTTTTTCTATATTTTCTAAAAATTATTTAAACACATGATGTGGTCTACATCAACCAACATAATCGGATTTTATCCATAGGTTGAAAAAACAATCCTAATAATAATTTATAACTTAATAATCTATATGGAAGTGAAAATATATTTTTCCTCTATTCCATTGACCGACTCCCCATCAAATTCATGTTCTTCCTCTAGAGTTACTATAGGTAGTGATAATATGGGAGATAATTTAGCTCCATTCCATAGTTATTTAATTTTTTTTTGCACAAAATTTCAACAACAATGACCTAAAGATAAAAATATATAACTAATTAGACTTTGATCATAGAATGATAATGGTCAAAATTTGACCAATGTTTCATATCATGGTATGGGAGGATCTTAATGAACATCTAATATTGTTCAAAAATTTATATATTAATTTGGAAATGAAAGGATTCTCAGAATATCAGGTAAAATTGAAGGTACTTCCCTTATCTCTTGAAATCAAATCTATGGAATTTTTATAAAATTTGCTTCCTAGAGAAATCACCTCCTCATAAAAATTCTAAAAATATTTCCTCTAGAAATATTGGCTTCCTTAATTATTACCCAGATGAATAATGAATCTTACTATATTAATAAATAATATGGAGAAACATTCAACAAGTTATGTGAGAGATTTAAGTAATTGAATTCATCCTACCCACAATGTCTTTATAATGATAAAAATTTCCTAGTATTAATTTATGAGTTATTAATGGATAGTGATATAACTTGTTAGTTTCTTTCTCTAGAGGAGAAATTATAGACAAGTACCCTAACTACATTAGATAGAAAATTGAGATAATTTCCCAAAACTCCCAGAAATTCCAAATAAGGACTATAATAAGTTTTATGTATGAGTTAAATAATTATAACTCCCCAGTAATTGAAATAAAATCTGTTTAAAAACTGTATTTTGTTATAAATTTGACATCAAACAATGTTTTGGAGAGTGCACATTCTACACCCACTTGGTATTCCAATTTTTTCTTTCCTTGGAGAACTACATGATAACTACCCTAAAATTCAAGAAACAAAAAGTGAAAATTCCATATACCAAAGATAATATTAAAAAACCAAAAATAAATCAAGGATATAGATAGTATTCCAATATAAAATATAGATATGGGAACCAAATTTCAAAAAATACTCCCTTCAAATAGGGTTTCCAATAAACTTTTGGACCACCACCCTTTAAAAGAAGAAATTTTGAACCGTAAAAAATCTATAAACATGTTATTACTCAAGAACACTTCATGATGGACACGATGAAACAAAATTTGGAGTCTTAATCCATCAAGTAAACTACTCTCACTAACAATGGATTAACCCTGAAGGATTAACAATGAAAATACATCATGTTCTTTTCTCCGATAAATGAATTAATAATTAATGTTTCATATACACTTCTTACTAATTAAATTCCTAATCCTAAAGGGATGTATATTTTATCACATAAAATAGTGTAAATGATCTTTGGAATAATGAAGAATCATTATATTATTATGAATCTGAAGGAGGAAAGCCAACTAAATTTTAAGAATCTATCCCTAAAAAAATACTCATGAATAAGTACTCGGGGAGACACCCGCAATAAATAAGGACAAGGAAAAATTTAAATGGAATACCTTAATAAACCACAACCTACCTTTCCTTATATATTTAATCCACCTATTAAAACTAATTAAGACACACTATAGGAAAAAATTATAGATTTATTAAAAACTATAAGTTAATATCCCATAGTTCTAAGAGAGCTGATAAATCCCAAGGTATGTAAAATTTATCAAAGACATGTGTGCCAGGAAAATCCTTTTACAAGGGAATGAAAAGTTAAATATAAGAATAAATGTATCTTCAATTGTAACACAAAAAATAACTAAGAAAACAAAAGTTCAAAGTACATTCACTATCCCTAGCACTGTAGAATAACTTAATTTTTTAAATGAATTATTTTATATAGTAGCATCGAATAATGTAATTACTTATTCAATTTATACCCCCTATATATAGGTGTGTTCAAAATTGATCGATTGTTTTTATATCTTTATAAATAAACCATTTTTAATATAGTTTGAATTATTATAGGGTATTCTTGTAAGAATGAAATGATTTTTCTTCCTTGCTTACTTCTATATTCTAAATGCGGGGGAAGAAAGAGGTAAACATAATTACCCTATTATCTAAGGTAGGTCATTTTTAAAGAATTCCTAAATGATAAAGAAAATTCATTAAGGGTAATATAAAATGAATTTTGGAGAACATATATTGAATTTATTTTTATGAATTCTTCATAATACCCCCATGAAGATAAATCTCTACTCACCTTAAACCATTTAGTGTTTCCTTAGCATTCTATAGAAGAGGGTCAAATGTTTGATTCCATCTTTATATTGAATGATAATTTGGAAACACATTATTACTTAAATTAATCTATTTTTGAAAATGGGATCAATGTATAAAAAGTTATGTTTATTAATGGAATTTATTTAGATGAAAGTTATTTTGATGATTAACTTAGAACTGTAATTAAAGCATCTTCATTACATGGCCTGGCTACCAATATAGATAACAATGAGTTGAAAACATCATTAGAAATTCAACCTAAGTTAGAATTGATGTTTCTTCCATTAAATAAAAAATATTATTATTTAAATTAAAAATGAGTAACTCCTGTTGATAACCAAAAGAAGTCTAAGACCTAATCATGAGAACAAACTAAATGAAAATTTGAAAAATAATTTAGGGATGTAAACTGGAAATTATGAGACATTATAGAGATTATAGATACCCAATATGTAGACAGGATTATGTTACAACATAAATATAAACAATTTAGAAAACCCCAAATGCGGATCAACTAGACTCTCCTAGATATTTTAACCTCTGACTCCTAATGGGAAAGTCCTATTCAAATTTACCAAATGAAAATATCTACACAATTACAAAAATTAAGAATGATGAATTTTTTCTCATGAGAATTCAGTCCAGATGGAGAGTTTGTATTGAATAGTATAATTTAAACCATGTGATAAGAAAATACCACTTCCTCATTTCCATTATAGAAAAATGATATAGAAACTAGATATGAAGGGTTAATATTGTTTTTAAGGAGGATTTTATTAGTTTTTTTAGTTTCCAATAGCTTTAGAAAAACATGAAAAAATAAAAATTCACTTGTGACTTTGGTGTTTCTCTTACCAAAGGATGCCATTAATTATTTTTAATTCCTCATGTACCTTTCAATATTTCACAATAATGATCTATTTTGATCTGAATGAGAGCTAATTGGTTGTATTCTCGGAAAATTTCACTTTGTATGGTACTTATTTTTAAAATATTCTTAATAATCTAAAAAATGTTTGAGAAATTTCTTAGGGAAAATCGTGGTTTACAATTTTGAAAAAAAATAATTTTATTTTATTGAAATGGATTATATTTGGATTCATAATTTATAAGGATAGAATTAAAGTGTGCATAGAAAAAATTTATATGACATCTACCCTACCCAACCCACCACTTTCATGTGTAAGAAATCATGGACCTCATATAAATAATATAATAGTTTTATATGATGGATTAATTTGGGATTAATTTTTTTATATAAATTTTTTAAAGCATAAACAAGTGTCCAGTTTACTAGTATAATTTCTAAAAAAAATAAAATACCCCGAAACCATTGATTTTATATGAAATAAATAATATATAGGTATTGGATTTTATGGGTCCATTTATTGTTTCATTTGGTTAACCCTAAATATTATTATTAGTAGACAATGTTTCTAAGTGGATTGAAACAAAAGCATCTATAACTAAGGATTCAAAAATCTTCATTTAATTTATAAATTAAAATTATTTTTTATAGATTTGGAATACACTATATAATAATTAGAGACCAATTAACACAATTTTAGTTCCGTGATGAATTTCCAAACCAGAAGATAATAATATCTATACTGCTACTATAAAGAACGATCATGGATCATTGTAACGCCCCGACCCCAGAAGCCCATAGCTGGTGCATTATTTTAATACATTGGCATGATTACAAGGAATCCAGTCCCGAAGGACTGATCAGTTTAGTAGTATTGGAAAATAGATTACATACATGAATTTCAACATTACAACTTGAAAAGAAAAACAATAATAATTTATTCCATTAGAAATGTACAAGCCTCCAATATTATGCCTACAAGTCACTCATAACTAAATTCTTCATAACCTGGGAAAATAAAACATAAGAAAGGGGTGAGATCAGATTCTCATTAAGGGTAAATAATTTAGTGGAAGCTATAAAATTTTAATTCAAGATGTGTAATAAAAACAACAGCCTTTCAAACATAAACTTGAACATAATATGGAAAAAATAAATCAAACATTACCATATAAACATGAACATGGATATTCTACTAGTTGAATAATCACATGTAATAACTAATTTCATAATGAGGGAATGTATAGTACCAGACTTTAATTTCTATGTCAAGGCCTCATGCCAGGACCTATGGGCTAACTATAACTGGACCCAAACCTAGAGAGCCTCTGTAACCAGACTCCATCCCAGAGATCCTCTATAATAGGACTCCAACCTAGAGAGCCTCTGTAATCGGACTCCATCCCAGAGAGCCTCTGCAAACAAACTCCAACCCAGAGGGCCTCTGTAACCAGAATCCCCCCTGGAGGGTCTAATGTAACTGGACCCCAACCCAGAGGGCATACTTTTACTGGTTCCCAACTCGGAGGGCTTACTTTTACCAGTCCCCAACCCGGAGCATACTAGTCCAACACATTCATCTTAAGAAGAGGTTGAAATATAACATAAACATTCCTATTAAAACTACCATACGAAATGTCAATACTTTAACCATAAACCATGAATGGAATAAGCATAACTCATCTATAGTTATACATATCATAAAAACTTAAATACAATAGGGAAGATTTGTATCATAATAAATCAACTTCAAACAAGTGTAAAATTTATCAAAGGATGATAACTTAGATGAAATCAAAACTATTTGAGGGTAATATCTCTTTATATTTTGAAATCATTTAAGAGTCACATAATTATAAAGAAAAAATTTATTTTGAAAATATTACTATAATCTTGTAAGGTAAGCTTTGATGATGTTATAATGGCGGAAAATAGCCGCACCCTCCGTAGAAGTTAAAAAAAGACATTCTTACCTTAATTTTGTCGAAAAGGTCATAAAGTACCTTGTTTAAAAAATGATAGAAGGATTACTTTCAAAACATATAAGGTCAAATAAGAGTATAAATGACTTTAACCTATTGTATATTAAATAGTAAAAATGTTTTGAAATACATTTTTAAGAAATATGGATGTGGATGATAAATAGATCCCAATAGATAATTACGTATAAACAACCTCAGATAATGAAGAGATTATAGAAATTAACCCTTACCTTGTACTTTTAATTGGTATAGGGTAGGTTAAAATCTTTTATAATGGTGAAATAATTGTTATTAAATTATAAAAGAATCATATACATTAATATGATATCATATATGTTCTTTTAACATTGCTTTGTTAATAATATCCTAGTATTATCGTTGTTTCGGGTCTTAACGGATTGGTTTTCCTTTATATTATTTTTTATGTGAGTCATATTTGTTATGTATGGGATTTATATTATTCATATACAGAATAATATCAAGTCCTTAAACATTATTTTTAATCATTTAATGGAAATTAGTCTTTAATGGATACGATGGAGAATGAATCTCACCGCGTTCGTGGAGACGGTAATCCGTACGTATGCACGAGTGACAATATCATTATTTTGATATTAAAATAATATATAATTGGATGGTATATAATATATAAAGAATCATTTTCATGTTATATTTATTATTTACATCAATTACACATCATTATTATACCCATCCAAATAATAATGTATTGAATAACAATTACACCACGACGTGGAGACGGTAAGCCGTACATATTCACGTATGGTGACATGTCATTAAAAGGATGGATAGAATAATGAATTTGGTTGTACCATATTTACAATATCACCACAGTACATAGAAGATATTGGAGTTATTATTTTAGAATGGAAACAACAAATAAAAGGAAGTGGAAGAAGAAAGGAACTTGAAAGAGGTGATGAAATATTTACCTCTTCTTCGGGTTCTTCCTTTTGATTTGATCAAAAGGGCTCCTTAGGTTAGCTTTATGACTAAATTAAGGCCTATATGATGAAGTGAGGATAGTTGAGAGGGTATTTGGGTAGAGTTTGGCCAAGAAAAATGGCTTTGAAGGTGTGAATTAGAGAGAAGGGGGAGTTCCCTTTTATAAGAGGGGTGAGGGGCACCTTAGGAAAGGCTAGAAATATTATTTTATAATAAAATAATTTTCGGTTTATAATTGCTCCAAAATAAATTATTTAAAGGATAAGGTGGTTATAGGTAGAAATACACTCAACCAATAGGTTTTAGACAGGTTTGGGTCACTATATTAACCTTATCATTTAGATTTAACTCTTAGTTAAATAGTTTGACATTTACCATGTCTCTTTGTATTTTTATATTATATGGTTAATAAAATTACTATATACTTCAAAGAGAACCCAAATTGGTTCATTAATGATACAAATATCATTATATAAGTATTTTATCTGAACCTTAGATTTTCAAGAATAGAATATCAATAAATAATATAAATTTTTTTAAAATCTCTTTTATGTCAATTTTGACACTATTTGGTATTTTGATTTTTCTAAATTCATAACAGCATTATTACTTCGAAAAAAATTCATCTAACCAACCCTAACATGTCATATTAACCTATAAAATTAGTGTAATTCATAAAAAGTCTCAAATTAAATTTATTTGGATATTTATAATATCAATTAATTTAATATTTCATTAATTGGGTAACTACCATATCATCATTGTGTCATAAATAAAATAAATTATTTAATGTCTAAAAAATATAAATAAAATACCATTATTTAGGAAATAATTTTATCTTTATAATTAATATTTATAGTCGAATTTATCTTATTTATAACCCTATATTAAAATTTTTTAGTTATTAAACTTTTATTTTAACTCTTTTAACTCTTCTTTAAATAAAATAATAATAAGTTTCCTAATCTAATCCAAGTGGATCAAAGAGGTTTATATTTTATTCCTAAGGTTGTTTTTGGTCGAATTATACGTATCCAATAGAATTATGACATGTTTTAGGGTAATAATAATATCATTTTTACCCTTAAATACCCAATTTACTTTTAACCATGGTAAATAAAAGAAAAAAGTTACTATTCAAAAAAATTTATTTTCATCTTATTGAACCACATTTTTCTTACTGATATCAACCGTGTCTATTTTATTTTTTAAATTCCACTCACAGAAGCGGTAAAATTAAGTTTTATCTGAATTTGAAAATTCTCCTATGAGGTGGGTAAAAGATGGTAAAAAGTTCAATAAAATTTTAATATATCTAAAATTATTATAAACTAAACCCAATTAATTACATTGAAATTATATAGTTATTATGTATCTATTTTGACCTAAAATAAAATTAAATAAAATAAACAATTTTTTAAATAAAAATTTGGTTTTAAACTATAACTCAGTGTTTTTCACTATTCATCAAAAATTGAAAGTTTTCAGAAAAATACCAAAAATTTACCTGAAGCTAATTTTGATATTCTGAATTCAAAAATAAATTCTATTTTACCAAATTAAAAACCTATAAGTTTCATTTATTAACTAAAAATTAATTTCCGTTGTCAAAACGAATAGGCGTATTTTTAAGAAATAATAACTATCAAAAGATCGACACTTGTTTATGTTCAATTTCAAAGTGAAATTACATACAATGACCAAAATTGGATTAAATGGTAAAAATATAATATATTTATACTTCCAAACCATTAAAATTTATAATTTAACACTATAAATTATTTTGATTAAAAAATGTTTTTTTCAGTTAAAATATAGTATTTTCACTATTCATCCAAATATGAAAGTTATCAGAAAAACACCATAAATTTATTGAAACTAATTTCTTGTGTCCCGATTCTAAAGAAAAAGTTTATTTTTTCAAATTGAATATATAAAAGTTTCAAATATTGGATTTAAAAAGGGTTCACCATTGAAAGGTGGTAAAACTGTATTTTTGAAAAATACTTATTTTATCTGAAAAAAATGAATTTGTTCTTACATTATGTCTAAGAAACTCATAATATGGATTCGAAAATTATAATGATTATATAAAGTTCAAAATTCAGTAAATACTACTCATAACCACTTTTGAACAGCTAGTTTGGTAAGTCATGGTGCAGTTGAACTCAGTGTTGCGTGTAGTGCAAGTTATTGAATTACTTTGAAGAAATAACGTACTATGAAATCTTGGTGTGTTACAATCATGTACTAAGAAAACTGAATCAAAAGTAGGATTTTTCCTTAAAATTATTATGTTGTATAAATTTTCCAAGATCAGATGATGGTAATGGTATCAAGATTGAATGCTGTAGAATTGGAATTCATTGAAATAGAGAATAAAAATCCCAACAAGGAAAGACCAAAGATATTTACACATAAATATGAAATATCTTACAATAGATTCTCATGGGGATAGAACTATAACTACTAGACACACTGATGAAAACTAATTTATATAGGGTTTAATTCAAGTTGATAATATGATGTTAAATACTAGAATTCATTTTGAATTAATGATTCAAGTTCTGACCTAATGATTAATAACCATTAATGATCCATTGTTTAAATTATGAAAATGATATTATCTTATTGCTGTAGATTGATTGAAAGTCCACGAAGATGATATTATGGTGAAATATTTCATGCATTATCAAAATTTTTTCCTTGATTTATGACACCAATCCACACCGAGTTTAGGCTCGGTCTTCAAGAATTGGGGACCCATTGGTCCAAGACAAATTTTAAAGCCAAAGATTTTTCCAATTCCAAGACAACGGGAATTAGTGTCTATGAACCAACTAGATAGACATGAATATCTAATACATACAAAAGTCTTACACATATGATTTTTAATATACCCATAATGAAAAAATGAAAATATGCCAATAATATTTTAGGATGAGTACGTAGTTCAATTATGGGACGGATATTTTATTACATTAAGATTTTTTAGATGTGGTCACCAAGTTAAATCTAAACCATTGATCCTCACACATAGAATAAATAATGAAAATAGTCTTGAAGTGAAAATTGAGTAATATTATTGAAGGTACTAAAATAATATGAATGATAAAATATATTTTTGACATGAATTTGATAGAGTCAAGTTAAGTGAAAAGAACCTCTGATCATTCCACTATAAATAGGGATATGTTAACTAAGAATAGGGGAAACCATCTATGATTTATCATTCAAGTTGGGGTTTTTATTACCTCATTCATTCATTTACCTTTGTTAAATTCCTCTTGGTATGGAACACAAATCCCTTTTTGTCAGATCCAAATAGATTAACTTCACCCCTTGTTAATGAATTTGATGATTAATTGATATTTAAATTTTGTTTATCTCTTTGTAACATTTTATTTTTATTAATTTGTATGATATTTCTATTATGTTACTAATTTTAAATTCTTATTCTCTAATATACATTTTCAAACAACGGTTACCTAACCAGTCATTATTTCTTATGATAGTGAGAAGTTCTAGTAACAAGTGGTTATAGGATATATCTAATCATTGGGGTAGTCTAGCATAATTGTTTTCATGATTATTTCATTACACTATCTAAAATGAAATCACCGTATGGTCTGGTAAATTTTTATTTCATATGATAGAGAAAAAATGTGATAGTTATGAATAAAATAACAATTTAATAGGAAATACGAGGACATATAAAAGGTTTGGAAACAATATTTTTAATTGAATTTGAATATAATACAACTCTACCATCACACACTGACCCATTAAACAAGATAAAAACACACACAAAACACCTTCCACTCGAGACACAACCCATGTACAGTACTACTTCATTTAATTTGGGTTCAAATTTTGTTTGTTAGTATCCCCACAATGGAAATATCATTAGTGGGATACTAGAAAGTCTCAAAAGAAATGCGTGTTATGTGATTTTACCATCTAGTCAAGTGAACCAAAAAAAATATTTCTCAACAGGTAATAATTAATGATTTATCACACTGAGTGGTTAGACCACAATTATCAAGACGAAGACAACAGAATAGATCCCCAATTTATGTTGACAAACCTAAAAAAGGAATGAAGTCACAAAAACCCAAGTCATCTTTAAACCCTAATGGAGGATTTGATGATTCCTCCTCTGAATATTGATTTCTAAATGTTGTTTAATTCTAGGAAAACTGTAATGTGATTAAAAACATAAAGAGTCTTGGGACTTCCCTTCAAATTGGAATCCTCTTTACCTAGTTTGTAAATACAATGGATCCTCAAAAAACATACCTCAAATCCCACCCTCTTAAGTTCATTAAATAAGTTAGAGAGTTATATATGATTTTCATTATTTCCTATATTTAATCCCATTCCATGAAGGAGGTGATAGACTTGGAAAACCAAGGATACATCTAAAGGGTCATAAACCTATTTGTTTAAAAATAATGGGATTAAAATTTCAACCCTTAGGATGTATGGATATCTACAACTAAAAATATCTCCTCATATTTATGAGTTATTCCATGAATGAACATCATTTTATATTATATATGGGAGAGAAAATGTTGTTACCCATAGAATCTATATAATAAATTTTAGCTGGAACTCCAATATGTGATATGGAGTCAAATGAATCTGAGTAAGGGGAGTTTTAATCTAATTAAAGGGAGATGGGGGACGTAGTTGTATTAAATCCATATTGTCTATTACTAAACCAATGACTTCTCTTCTAGAAACAATGATAAATAGTCCTTTGTGTGATCTTATATTCTAATGGAGGGATAAAATACTAGTGAATCACTTATAGACCGATGGAATAGTTTTAATTTTAAATCCACCTTCAATTTCTTCACATTGTTCATACATACCCACATAAAAATATCATGATTCCACAATTAGAATATTTCTTCTTAGAGAGGGATCAATTAAGTTCAAATCTAGAGGATATTGTGTACAATGTATAGGATAAAATCTTTCCAACTATCACATAAGTAGAGACAACTATGGTAGAAATTATAATTTCTATCAATGAGGTTTCTACCCTTATAGAAAATATCTTCTTAGTGATAGATTATAAATTGACATTGTCCATGCTCACAGACCTCACATTGTATTTGAATTAGCATAATCATTCCTTAATTTTTTTTGTTGTTCCACTTAAATAAATTCTTATTTAAATAAGAAACATAAAAAACATGTTCTACAGAAAACATAATTTAATAAATTCACCCATAGAAAATTGGAGACGGCTCTCCCCTTCTTGTATAATTATTAGTATCTTAAGAACTAATTATGGAAGACCTATCCATCCTATAGAAATAGGGACACAAGTGTCCCTCCATTATTTTGACTCATCTAGAAATCATTTTTCAAAAAATTGCAAAGGAAATCATCATAGGATGGGATCAAGATCAAATTATTGACCTCGATGTAAAGAGAGATGAAAATTATACTTTTCAGTCTGAATGACATTGTGGCATCGATGATCGATGTTTCTACCAACAAAAACAGGGAAGAAACTGTCATTGTAGATTCTCCTACAGCTTCCCTAAAGTAAGTGACACTAACTGGAGAGGATAATGATTTAGTGGAAAATGTTTATTACCACCGAAACCTTATTCTTCCTTTATAACCCATCAATTAACCTTTGTACACATTATATCACCTTCATAATCATTCCTATAATTACATGATTGATTTTTATTTCCCATACCCCATCTGTATGCGTGTGAGGCATGTAAAAATTTATTTGGACCCAAAATATAAAATATAGATATATAAAGGACCCCTTTGAGTGAGCTATTCATTAGATACATTTCTTATTTGGAGAGTAAATCAGAGTTCGAATCATTCGTCATTAATTTATTACATGATTCCATATAGTATTTATAGAGGTATACATAGAGACTATTTTCCAAAAGACCATTATGTGATATATGATTGAAATTGTACAATATTTAGGGCATGTTCTTGATGTTATGATATGGAATGTTTGACTAAGACATCAACCACTATATCATAAATACATATTTCATGTATAGGAGCATGTTAAATTATCAAGAATGATCCTCCCTACAATAGAATAAGTAGTACATTTAGTAAGACACTAGATAATATCACTTGAAGAGACCTATAAACATGTAAAATTTAAGTAACAGAGAATAATCAAGTCAAGGAAGAGTATTTTAAGATGTATTAGAATCTCTAAGAACTATACAAACTTCTTCTAAAACATTCAACATTGATAAAGTTATTAAGGAAAATTAAAACTATTTGTGGAGGAAGAAAATGATTGAATATATATTGTTTTGAAGAAAAATTCATTGTGAACATATGAAAAAGATGATGTTACAAGTTAATATGAATTTTATTAATCTTTTAATGAACCATAATAAGAAATAATCAATCATTGGTATTTTTTTAGGAAATTCATAGAAAAATGATCTATTTAAAAATTCACTTTTCTGCATGATTATAGAGACTCTAATATTTTTATAATCGTCTTCTAACTTTGAATTAATTAAAAAATAAAATTTGTTACAATTTTTTTGAATTCAAGAAATTGTTATCTATTTATTATTGATATATGATATCCTATTAAAATACTTGAAGAATAAAAAAAATAAATGATTCTAATTGAACATCAAGAAATAATGAATGAAATAAATCATAATTCCCAAACACTTGAGTAAAAAAGAAATTATATTCCTACTTGATTTATTCTTATAAATGGATATAGGAAGAAAACTAATAAGGTATATTATATCATGACTATGGTTGGTCAAATCATAATTGGAATAGGGTTCCCTTGGATGTGTACACTAAGATGGATATAGGTGGTACGTGATTGGGTAAGTTTTTCATCCACACCAATGTTGGTTAATGTAGAAGTATAATTGGATTCATCCTAGTTTTTTTTAACTTATATGGATATAGGAATGCTAAGACTTTAGTGATATACATTCACCCCTAATTTTTTTACTATATATTAGTGGAATAAGATTCCTCTTTATCATGTGCACTTAGATGGATATAAGAATGCTATGATTAGATAATTATGTCATCATAGCAAACCATTCATAAGTAATGTAACATCTTGGATAAAAAGGAATTATATTTTTAAAATTTTAAGAGTGCTTTCTTAGGTTTTGAGTGCTTTGGAGTTGTTTTTGGGATTTTATGAAAAACCTAAGGTGAAAATTTCTTGTTGGACACATTTAGGTCTTTTTATTTGGATTACAGTGTACTCCCTTCATTGGGTACTAACCAAAAAATAGATTATGTCATAAGAATCTTGCATAAAATAAATAATATTTACATGGTAAATTATTTTAATCCTATAAGACCCTATTTTATTACATATGACCATCATTTGATTATAAATTAAACTTTAGGGGATGTGTTTTTTCAAAATATATTAGTTAAGTATAATTTACACAGTAAAATATGTGTTTATGTTATGAATAATTCATCCCAATATGTTTTATGATTATAAAAATTTAACCCTTATCTCATTAAATTTGATCCTCATAGCCTCAAACACTAGGTGATTTCAGGTGAAATTTAGGTGATCTCTGATACTTATAAGTTCTTCTATTAAATATTTGATCTCTATGGTGGTTGAATCACTTCACTGTAGTTTGTGGCCTTTCTAATTCATTATATCCATTGATGCGATAGTAGTGTGGTGATGTGTTTAGGATTCATCAACCCAACGGTGATTCATTGTTTGATTATTTCTAGATATATCATGAAATAACCTCTTAGAGGATGTCCCTCATGTTGGTTACGGTGTGGCATGTGGGTTCTTTTAGGTATGTGTTGCATTATCTTCTACACCAACTACTTTTATTGTTTAACTTATTCAAATATTTTTAAATAAATTTTAGTGAATATATTGTTGTATTTTTATTCATTCTTTATTTGCTGGATCCCGTTATGGGTGTGTATGATTGGAGTTTGAGGTAGGTGGTTCTATATCTAATCTTCGTTAAATCAACAATGATTTATATTGTTTTCTAAATTATTTTATAAATTAAATTTCCTGATTATTTTCAGTATGTAAATGAATTTGAAATAAAATATGGGCTTTTCCATTGTTTTGTTAACGGAAAATTGGTGATTTAAAATCATTGTGAAATGATTTTTTAATTTCTATTTGATAAATAAAAATGTTTTTTTTTGATATTGATTTTGAAAATATATTTTAAAATGATTTATGAAATATAGAACTTGGGAAGCAATGGGTACTTAGTTGGAAGATGTAGCTTAGGGACATCATCTATGTATTGTTAGGGGGTCACTCATGGGATGTACCTCTTCTCCCTAGTCCTATTGTTTTAGGGACATGATGTTCAGATTATTGGGGTCACTCATAGGGCGTTCTTCTACTCTATAAGCCTATGTTCTATGATATTGGATGGAAAATAGTCATTTATTGTTGTATGAAATGTGTACAATCCCAAAATACTGTGATCCATTGGAGAAATTTACTTATGATTTGGATTTGTATTATACTATATTTTATTTTTGTGAAGGGTTTTTCCTAAATTTATTTTTAAACTCTGGAAAAAGTGAAATATTTACCATGTTTTTATATAAAATTATTTATTATTTAACATTATATTTTTTTTAAATTTTCATATTTGGATTATTTATATAGAGGATTGATGTGGAACATCTATGTGGGATCCTAGAGAGCCAATTTAGCTCACACCCGATACACCCCTTCAGTGGTGTGTAGACCTTGTTTTGTCTTTTTATATAAGAAAATGTAAGGAAAACAGTTAGGGGGATAGGTTTTACATTAGATAGGTATGTTTAGCTAGTGGTGATATAGTGTGATATTTACTTTGGGTTTTTTATCACAATATTGAGTTGTATATATTTTTTGTATTCTTTACTTATGGAATGTATCTTTATTCAATTCTTGCATTTTTTTAATTCTACTATGTATATATATTCAATATATTCTAGTTCATGTTGGGTTAAATCATTACCTATATTTTTTATTGATTCATGGTTTCTAGTCACAAACTCCTGAAGATCAAGAATGCCATTTAGCTATGGGGAAGATCAGGTTGGGTGTAAGTTTATTAGGGTATCATATATCAGTTCATTATAATTTTGTAACATACCATGGTAATTCTCAATCTTTGGAAGTCAGAAGATAAAAAATAATAATTTAAGGACTTGAGTGATAGGTTGTGGTGAGTGTATGTTGAGCTCTTATCGTGGGAAGTCTGAATTTAGAATGGGATGTTTGGATTTTAGTCCCATGTGTTAACTTCTAGATCTTAACCATGGGTTTTTATTTGGTTCTACTAGTTTTTATTGAGATTATACTTTTGTTTTGACTGCTTCTTCAATTTTCATTGTGTAATGATACGCCTATAACAAATCTTACAGGGGTTCCACGTGAGGGTCTTGTATATGATTCACAAGGGAATATTCCTCTAGTTAAGAATATAATAGAGGATACTATGTGAGCAGTTCTTTCTATGGACCAAAGTTTATCAAAGTTAATAAATCCTTTTTTGAGATATAGTAAGAAGCTAGAGAAGAAAGGGATCGATAATGGGATTTCATATTTAAGAACCCACCATCGTTTAGGGGTATTAATGAACCCCATGATGTAATGGGATGGTTGTAAAAGATCTATTTGATCTCTTAATTCCTAGATAGCACTAAGAATATAATGGAAAAGATCATTTTATTTAGAATTGGGGGTCCTACTAAGCGATGTTGGAAATTCATTATATCAGAAGAAAGGAATTTGGTTTTGGATTGGAATTATTTGAAGACCATCAACTTCCAATTTTTTTTAAAGGTTGGGGCCGAAGCCTCATTTTATTATTAAATCAAAGACTAATTTTTGATTGGGTAGAGGGAGACCCATTACATAGCCCAAAGGCCCATATCCAAGTGGCTGGAATACAAGGCTTGGAAGCCCTATTTTTCCCAAAGGGCCCTTTGGTGAACAGTACTGATATAGTACCCAAGTTGTTACATTACCTACTATAGTCCCGCCACCACTACAATTCCTGCTATAGTGCCTCTGTAGCTGTAGTGTCACCACTGTAATAGTTCCACCACTACTACAGTACTGCTACAGTCCCTACTACAATGCTTCTACTGTACCTCAGAAATTTATCCCCACCCGGATTTGATGCTGGGTCTCTTGGATTCCAAGTAGGATCCTTTAACACTCTGGTACGGGCTCTTTATCACTTCCAATAGTTTTTATAGAGTCTCTATTAATGGGAAAGTCTATGGATCTTATATCATTGCAACTGTGAGAGAACTCGATTTCATAATACACTAATAATTTTGGGAATCTTTTTTTTCTCTATATTTGGTGAAGAATAATTAGATGAAATTTTTACTGTTACTCATATGTTTTGCGACTGGATATTAGATTAAATGTATTTATGTTGAACCATTATACCTATGTGGATACATCATATAGGTATATGATTAAAATGATGAACATGTAAGGAAATATTGGATTTTATACCCCATTAAATCCACTTAGTGGCATCTTCAGTGGAACACATTGAAATAAGATGAAGTGGAATGAGCATTACATGACTAGTATAGGTGGTTATCAGTGCTAGGCCTCCTATATACCATCATTTATAGCTATTAGTGTACCCCTAACATGATATAAATTTGGAATGGTCGGGAACACTTGATATTCTTTTTCTGCACCTGTGAGTATGTGTAATGGTTTGGTTGTTATGACCTTGTAAAGTGATTCTGTCAGGATATGTTTATGACTCATTATGGTTAGCGATCTTCATCTCTAATGGAAAAAAATATGTAGTCAGAATAATGAATGTATATATAGATCTATCCATAAGCCTTAGGGTTGAAGCACCATCACACAAGGTATGACTTTCTAAAGGAGGTTGACACGAGTCCAATGATAGTGGGATGTACCATCATTAATTCATTCTATACAATTAATAAATTATTTCATATAGGTATCTCCTACTCACTTTTATATTACATTATTATTGATATGTTGAAACATCCAATGGAGATCATGTCCTTTTTCATGGATTTAGTGACACCTGTTGGTAAAAGGATAGAGTTGGGTTTTCAATATCCTTATTGTTCCCTATCGATAGCTGCCATAATGTTAGTCTAGGATTTCATCATTCTCAATATGAATCACTTTTACATTATCATCGAGGTGGATTAACTTTTCACTAATCATGATAAGGTTAATTTTTATCATCATCATGTCTTTTTTTCCTTTTAATTTATGGGAGATTTCATGTTGTTCATGGAGAGTGGTATTTAAGATCTTTACTTGTAGTACCTTCCCATCCAGAGCTCAGGAGTTTATTTTTTATTATTTTAGTTGATCCTGGGGATGTTTCTTCTATTGGTGATATTACCACGGTTATTAGGGACTTTGATAATGTTTTCATTGATGAATTTTTCAATATTCTTTTTAGGAGGGTGGTGTATTTCATAATCGATTAGGTGTCAGGTACATAATCAATCATGATACCATTGTATTGTATAGAACCATTAGAGATGGGAGAGATCAATATATAGATATATTATATGATAGAGAATGTTTTTGTTCAACTTAGTGTTTCACTATTTGAAATCCCATTTCACTTTCCCAACAGGGCCAGTGGTTCAATTCCATTGTTTGTGTACTATAAAGAGTTGAATTAGGTAATAGTTAAGAGTAAGTATCATCTACCTAAATAGGAACTTTTTTACCAGTTAAGGTGGGGGGGGTATTTTTTTTTGAAGTTTGATATTCGGTCTGGTTATCATCATATCTATGTTTAAGGGTCTGATATACCAAATAAGGATTTCAGGAGTATATATTTCCATTATGAATATTTGGTGAGACCTTTTGGTATAACTAACACTCCTTTTTGTTTATGAAATTAAATATATATCCCATTAGTTTCTTGAAAATTTCTTGGTAGTTTTAGGGATGGTATTTTGAACTATTAATGTTCTAAAAATGAGCACAATAAAAATATAAATATATTTTTTAAAATGTTGATGAATCACTTTATTTAAGGAAAACATTAAAAATGATTTTTTGGATCAGGGAAGTGATGTTTATAGGAATATATATTTATAAACTTGTCTTATAAATTGATCCTGAGAATGTGAAGGATATATTTTCATAGGGGGATACCTGAAAAATCATTGATATTCATATATTTATTTAGTTTTTATTGATACTATCATCGATTCATCGAGGATTTATTGAATATGATTGCAAATTTGATTGTTATTATTTGGAAAGGGTGTGGTTTACATACTATGAAAAGTTTTAGTCCTCTTTTGATGTGTTTAAATGACTTTAAAAATATGCTCTTATTCTGATCTTTCCTGAGCTTGGTAAGGGGTATGTTGTATATTGTGATGCATCTGGTGGTGGATTGGGTTGCGTACATATATAGGATAATAATATGGTGGTTTAATTCTCTCTTCATATTTTTCTGTATTAGAATAATTACCCAACTCATGATTGGGATCTCTCCATGGTTATGCATGGGCTTAAATATTGGCATTAGTATCTTTTTTGGGTATAGATTCATATTATTTTCTAACCATAAGAGATTTAGCTATATATTTTTCCATAATGAATAGAATCTTTGATAGAGTCATTGGGTGGAATACCTTCAAAAATTTTATTTTTACATCTCTTATACCCTAGGGAATGGGAAAGTCATTATGGATGATATCAATAGGAATGTTCCATAATATGATGTCTTGGAATCAGTGGAAGAGTGGAAATTAATATAAAAATTTCCTTAGTTACATGTAGTTACTCATAAGGATGTTTCAGGTATGGTAATATATATATTGTTCATTTATCATCATCACTCATTGAGTCTATTCTATATTTTAAGTAGTATGATGGTGAATTCAGGATAAATCAAGAAACCCGTTATGGCGGGGAGACCATTTCTAGTTGGTCTCTTCATTTAAATTGTATTATCCATTTTGGGATCTGTTTTTTATCCCTGTATCTATGAGGAGTACAATTTTTTTTGAATTTAAATTGTCATCATTGGTCATTCATCTAGGCACTACAAAGATGTATTAAAAAATGAGTTGTTGATTCTTGTGGCTGATGATGAAGTATGACATTAAATATTATGCGTCCCATTATTACACTTTATAAAAGATAAAGGTAGAGAATGTGAAAACTTTTAGTTTTATATAGACTATTTCTATGCTAGTTTGGATGTGGGATGCAGTTCCTATAGATGTTTTGGTTGGGTTACCATGGAATCCCCAAGTTAAGAATTCTATATGGGTGGTGATTGATCATTTGATGAAATCTAATAATTTTATTCTGATAATGGACACCACTATGGATGAGGATCTGGGTAATCTATATAAGCCATAGGTTATGTGGTTGGAAGAGGTTCTATCTACAATCATCTTGGAAATAGATCCTAGATTTATCTCTTTTTTTTGAAAAGTTACAATGAGGTGATAGTGATTCAATTTTGGTTGAGTACACATTATCATCCGTAGAATGATAGTCATACGAAGTGTGATGTTTATATCTTTGATAATATTCTTTATGCCTATGATTTTTATTTTGGCTGATTGTGGGATATCCATATGGTACTGGTTGATTATTATTATAATAATAGTTATTAGTTGTTGACTAGAATGGATCCCTTCAAGGCTTTTTATGGTCACCCATTAAGATCACTTCATTATTAAGAAGTGATGGATAAGGCCTATCTTGTGGGACTGAGTCTTGTTCTTGGTATGTTGGGGAGGTTTGAGGATATAAATTATTTTCTGGGTTCAATATATATTCTACAGAAATTGTATATAGATTATCATTTCCTTCATTTGGAGTTATTTATTGGTTACTAGTTTTTCTGGAAATGTTCTCCATGTTTGGGTCACCATCATCCTGGGAAATAAATAATGTTGTCTCTATGATATGTTAGATTATTTGAGGTTAGTGAGAAACTTGGAAAGGATGCATATTTGATATAATTATCAGTTTTTTTGAGAGGTATCTATGATGTTTTCCATGTATCTAAACTCAAGAAGTACCCATATTGATCCCTATAATGTTTTATATTGCCAAGAGATCAATTTATTGCCATAAATTTTAGTTGTACAACATCTAGTATAGATCATTGATTCTCAGGAGAAATAATTTCATGGTATTTCAATCCCATTGGTATGAGTGTGATGGAAACATGTATCATATTGTCATGAGACTTGGGATCTTTAATCTTCGGTGATTGATAAGTGTCCTCACGTCATTTAGGAGGACCATTATTTTACATGATGTCATGGGGACATAAATTATCATGTTGGGGATATTTCAACAACTATAAAAAAAGGTACAATCATTTTAGTATTTAAGAGTTTATGTTAGGTTTTGAAGGATTAGGACATATTTTTTGGAGTTTATGTAAAACATGGGGTATAGAATTCTTGTTGGAAACATTTATATAATATGTTTGGGATGATGTTTTAAGTAAATTAATGGGTATTAGTCATAATAATGTTTATAGAATAAGGATATTGAAAATCATAAAGTAATTTTTTGAACATAAATTGGTTTTAATAAGTAATTCCCACTTTTAGACCCTTAAATAATCAATCAGTTTTAAATTTAACTCAATGTGACATATTTTTCTACATATATGAGTCATGTGGTATTTACACTACAAATGAGGTGGTTACACCATGAATAATTTTACCAAGTAAGTTTTATCATGCTATATGTTTTAACCTTATCTCAATCATTTTGTTCCTCCCATCCTTGAACTTTAAGAGATCTTCAGTGAAATTTCAATGATCTTTTTACCTTTTGAGATCCTTCATTCATAATTTGATCTTAAAGGAGTTTGTGTCACTTCTCCCTAATAAAAAGTCTTCCTAATTATTCATTTTTATTGGTCATGATAATAGAATGGAACTACATTTTAGATTCATCAACCATGTAGTGATGTTTTTTTATCCTTTATAGATCATTCGTGCAATCATGTCCTATAGGATAACCCTAATGTGGGTTGAGTTTTGGAGTGTGGTTTCTTTGAGGAAGGATTTTTTTATCTTCTTTTCTGACCATTTTTCTTGTTGAATTGATTCATGATGGGGGAATTATTTCTAGGACCTCTTTTTTTATATTTTAATTTCTTCTTGTGTTTGTGGAGCCCGTTGTTGGCATTTATAACTTGAGATTGAGGTATGTGGTTTTATCTAATTGTTTTGATAAATAATCCATTATTTATACTATTTTATTAATTGTTTTTAAATTAATTGGAATGAATTATTTGTGGGTATAAAGGTATTTGAATTAAAATATAGTTTTCCTTCATTATTGGTAATTGAAAATGGGCGGTTTCAAAGAATTTAAAATTGAGTTTTTAAATCAGGTTTGATAAAGCAAAAGGGTTTCTAGAAATTGATTGTTAAAATCCATTTATACATTATTTGAGAAATGTATCATGTGGGAATCCTTGGGTACAAAGGAGGAAGGTGTAGCTTAGAGCCATCATCCATGCATTATTTGGGGGTTCACTCATGGGATGTTCCTCTTATCACTAGGCTGATTTCTCTTGGTACATGATGTTGAAATTTTTGGGGGTTTCACTCATATGGTGTTCCTCCCCTCCTACGTCTTATATTCTAGGGGCTTGTGTGTGCACTAGTCATTAATTTTGGTACGATTATTTTTTCTATCTTATCCTATTTTGATCCCTTAACATGATTCATATGTGATTTGGAATTGTATTGTTCTGGATTTGATATCCTTACTTTTATTTTGGTAAATTTTTATGGAAATTATGATGTGAGGGTTTTATTCAAAGATTTTTTTTAAAACAATGGATAAGGGGAAATATTTATATTAATTTTTATATAAACGACGTTATTCTCAATCATACCATGTTTTCTAAAAAATGAACATATTATATTGTTTGTATAGATACTTGATATTCAACACTTGGGTGAGATCCCAATATGGCTGTTTAGCACACACCATACACAATCCTTCAGTGGTGTGTAGACCTTGTTAAGTCTTTTGATGCAAGAAAAGGAAAGGCATTGCAGTGAGGAAGTGAGGATCTGTTTTAGAATGATATTGGTAGCTAGTAGTGATATAGTGGTATGTTTACGATGTTATCACATTTATTAATCATACTTTTTTAGTTCTCTATTGTTGTTGGGCATGTACTTAGGGTCTGTTGTAACTATTTTGAGTTATATTGTTTATGTTTTTTTCTTCTGTTATGTCATATATCTTTTTAGTTATTATTCTGTAGTTTCATTTCTCCATGTATATATTCCATGTTTTATACATGATGTTGGGAAAAAATCATTCGATATAGTCTTTGTTGATGCTCAGGTTCTAGTTTGTAGCCTACGAGGATCAGGCATACCCATTGGGTATGTGGTGGATCAGGTCATGTTCCAATTCCTTAGGGTCTCCCTAGTATGTTTTTACATGTATAATTGGATTCCTCATAGATATATGAACTTATGTGGATATAGGTAAGTCGAGACCCTGTATCTATGCCATTATCACTAAGTTTAGTCAATTCAATAGTAAAATAAGTAAGTGAGTTTTTTTCGTGAAAATTTTGAAGGATATATTTGGAGAATATTATTTTAATCATAAAAGAGTTATATTATACTAAAAGTACAACTCAATTCATTTTACACAGTTATCATTAACCAAAATATAAGAGCAATATGAAGAATTAGCTATCTTTTTTCCTAAAACAATGTCGTCATGAGTTAAGATCAACTTTGACCATGGTCACACTTTGAACCCCACAAACTTAGTGTCTTTTCTTTATGGACAAATATTTTTTTGATGTCTCAAATTGGGATGGAAGTAAAGAACATAAATTTGGATCAATTAACCATTCATGAGTTTTCAACCAAAAATATTTTGTTCCTCTTGTATTTTAAGCACCCAATAGTTTCCAATGAAATACAAATTGTGTAACAGCTTGAAATATCATTATGTTAATAAGAGAACTCGTATCCCAATAAAATTTTATTATGATTTATAAAAAAAATAATATTTTAAGACAATTAAATTTATATACAGATCATTTAATAATATTCACAACTAAAACAAGGAAGAGAACAGGGATATAAACACTGAGGAATAGTGTAATCACTAATGGGAACTCTATAGGCTTAAATTCTCCCAAGAAGATCATTCCTGCTAAGATGATAGTCAATAGAAAGAAAATCATTATGAATATATTATAAATTAACATGGTATATGTAAGAACCACTTCATGTGAAATAATAGATATTGAGGTAAGAGATTAGTGGTATATTTATATAGGTAAAATTCATCATTAGATATTATGACCATTTTGGTTGTTGAGAAATATGATTGTTGGTCAATATCGATATCAGGAATTATTTCAAATGGTCAATATGATTATAAGGAATTTTGACCAATTCATATGTATATATTACAAAGTGACCATTGGTATTGTTTTATGATGTGGAAGGAGGAAATAATTTCATCTACCATTAATAACATCCCCAAGGAGATTCACTTATCGATGCTTGAGAAAGGGGAGAAATCACTAGGATTTTCCATTAGCCAAACCAAAGACAAAAATTAGTAAATTGGACATGAACATGAATTTTTGTGAGATCAGTTCAATCTAGTAGAGATCACTACCCAATCAATGTAAGAAAAACCACCCCAACCAACTACCAAATTCACAAACATTAGCCCTTGGGAATATGCCAATGAAATAAGGGATTTTGAATCTATGACATAAATAGTATTATGGTGTAATTATTGATAAATGAAATTGAAATCACTCTAATTGATTTACATTGTACATTATTTTATTTTAATCCTCATTATACGAAATAAAACTTTCACTTGAATATCAAATGAATATGATAAAATAGATTTTTATTATGAAGAAACATTTTTTAGAAATATATATAAATTCCCTTTTAGGATAAATTTTGAAATTTTATATAAAATTTATTTTCATATAATATTCTAATAGAAATTTTTTTATTTAAATATAATTTAATGATGTCTCAAGTAATTTTTTATAATGTTCAGAAAGTTGATTATGTCATAACAACTATTATGTTATAGTAAATAAGTCTCTTTATTTAACTAAAACATTATCATATTTAAGAAATTATTTTCATAAATTGAATATTATTTGTGGAATCATCACATCAAATTTATCTCAAGTAAATTTTTTAAGAATTTTCTAACAATATTGATTATTTAGTAAGAATGTGTAGATTACCGTTGTACAAGTACAATGATTTCTATGACATTATTATTATTTTAGAATGATGTAAAAATTTATGAAAAAATATATTTTACCAATATTTTTATTATGATGCATAATAATGGATTTAAAAAATAAATTTATTTTAGAAATTTTTACTTATAATTTTAGCATTTTAATTTGATTTTTTCTAATATGAAATTATTTTTTATTATATTAATTAATTTGTGTATTTTTTTAATTTTTTACCAGTTTTGGATTTATTTAATGGTCATAAAGACCTCCTTGGATAATTAATCATCCTAAATTTTAGTTTGAATGGATTTCAGCCACAAGTTGTCGGCTTAAATAAAAATATTAATATTTTAACCCTTAAACCCTCCCCTCATCAAGTATAAATACCCACTAACTCATCCATCACCCCTAATCCAAATACCTTGAAAATGAATCCCATATATTTCCACCTATCAAGAGTCTTTCCATGGTGTTTATACAACTTTAAGGAATCCCTCTTTATCTTTAAGATGTTACTTTGTAGGGTAATTTTTCTTTCCCTACTCCTTTTACATCAAGCACTTTACTTTCTGATGAGCCTTTTATTATCAATTTATTTTTATTATATTCTATTTTTAAACACCCCTTCACAGTCTATATGATTCCTTTTTAATGAGAGGCTACATTTATATCACATTAAATCTAATCTACAATCCAATTTGTATTCCTTTTATACTAATGAAATCATTCCTTGATTTTCCTTGCTATAATTTTTTATTTTCAATACCCAATCCTATCTTTATTCAAGTTTATTCATATAGACTAAACATTCAATTATTGATTATGTATATCCAGGAATCAAACCCACATTCCCTACACAAGGGTTAATAAGATATGTAGTTATGATCATTGATCAGTATGGAATAGTTAATGTTAGAAAAATAAAGGGTGTTACGTGATAGAACTTCCATGAATTGGATAAATAATTAATCACTAGAGATTATATGATTATGATACCATGGAAAATTTCTTTGGTAATGTTTTATGTTACCTCAGTGAACAATCACTGTGATGTGTTTAATTACACCTTGGTGATGATCCCTAGTGATATAAGTGTCTCAAGTATATGTTATAGCAATGTTTTTCATGTTATGCCTCATGTTATTATATTTATATACTTATGTTATACCTCATTTTCATTTGTTCGTATTATTATTCAATGCCTCAAATTTCACCCATGATGTTCATTGTATATTTTTTATATTGGTTATCCCTTATTAGACTTTATTCTCACTCCTTTTATTTGATAAATTCCTATAGGAAATATAATGTGGTGAAGCTAAATATAATGGGGTTAAATTAGCCTTTAAATGGTATTAAATAATGTTTATAATTTTATTTTTTTTATTTATGCAACTCATGTATTTATTTTCTTATTTCCATGAAACTTAACCTAAAAAGGTCCTTTTAATTTATTTTTGTAACCTTTTTAGAGGGAATTATGCTTGAAATAATATATGAAAAAATTGGATCTATATAGTTGTTATCAATGAAATGGTTTAGTTATTTATGGAAATTTATACATGAAGACATTAGTGAAAACCCCCATAGATATGTCTAAATAGATGAAAACATCTTGAAGTTTTCAAGAATTATAAAGTTAGTGGTTTCCAAGAAATGTAATACATGTCTGGATAATAAAAGTATATGTGGCTCTAGAAAGGTTGTACGTAGGGATAATAACTCCCCAAATGTAACCTTGGTTATTATCTTGATTATCACATAGTGCGTGGAAAAAATTCATTTCACGTACAGGTCGATACTCTTGGGACTATGTTTTATTTATCATATTCTATTTATAAACCATAATTAAAGGATGTATAAGTAATGTAATTAATTATTTTAGAAGATGAAAAAATTGAACTAAAGAATGTGATCATAGAAGATAAATAGTTGAAAAAAATATTATTAAACATTTCTTTATTATTTTTTCGTGAATTTTTATTATGTCTTATCTAAATATTTCATTTTTAAAAAAATATAGGGAAATATAAGGTCTTGTGTTAATAATAAATGAAATGGGAAATGAAATATGGAATTATTAATATTATTGAATTCATGGTAAAAGAAACTTTATAGTAATATTAAATCACTTATCCTTTATTATGAATAATAACATGAACCACATATAGATCCCAACTTCACCTTCAATTTAACAACAAGTCAATGAATCCTTCATTTTTTAAGAACCACCAACTTTTAGTGGACCCACTAGACCACTGATTTTGTAAAAATGGATCAAAATTAAATAAATGATATTTTTTTACTCCATTATTATAATAAATATAAGGTCACACCTGAAATATATACCATAGAATGATAATTATAAAAATGGTGGATGTTAATAAAAAATAAAAATCATGAGGGTGAAAGTGATATTATAGGGTGGGAATCCTTAAAAATCATTTCTATAAGTATTTTCCTCATTCCCTAAAAAAATGGAAATGGAATTCCTTGACTTGAATAAAAATGAATGTTAATATGTAGGAAATTATGAGATGAGATTCATAAGACTTGTGTGTTATGCTTCAATATTTTTTCATTTATTATTATGGGAATATCGATCTATTAGTTTTTGTATTAAGGACCCATATTTGGAAATATTTTCTAATCAAAAACCTTGTGAGTTATAGGTAGATCTTTAATGCATCCTCAAATTTGAAATAAAGCTTGCAGATGCCCAGTGGTCTAATTGATATATTGATAAGAATAGAAGTATGAAGTAAAAATTTGGAAATAATCCTAACTGCGAAGGGGAATTTATGAATGTAAAACATTCCAGATGTAAAAAATGTTGAAAAAGGAACTTAAGTAATTATATTCAAAGATATAGGAATTTTTCAAGTGTAAAAATCATAGAAGCATTGAAAAAAACTATCATTGAGGTGAAAATACACAACAACCTTCCATTAATGACAATTTAATGATGGTTAGGATCATCCTATTGTGTTATAATTCAATTATGAAAAGAATAGACCCTTTTCTAACCAGTGTATGAATATGATAATAGTAGAGGTGAAAAAAATAAACCCCATATGATTCTAATTGATCAAGGCCATTTTTTTATTTCATTATGATTGATGATGTGTCTCCAAATGATGTGGTAGTTGGTACCCTTGTTGTTCACTCAATGGTTTCTAATAAAATATTTGATTCTGGTTCAAAAAATTCCTTTATTTATTTTAAGTTCTCATTGAAAATCAAATTGAACAATAAGCTATTAAAATAAGAGTTATCTATTACAGCTCCTATAGGGTTTACTTAAGATATAATATTATATTTATATTTCCATGTTAACTTTTTTGAGTAAAATCTACTCACAAATATATAAGTCCTTAAAATGGGGAAATATTTTATATTATTATAGATAGATTAGATCATAATGTATAATGATAAGGTTAAATGTAAAATATAGGAAATTTCAATTGTCTCAGGGGATAAATATGAACTTATTTTTTTTAAATTATAGACATCCATGAAAGAGCCTTTTCTAGAATCATCTCTTATCACATTCTTTATGGAAAATAGTAGTGAGGAAGTGGAAGAATGTGAAAGTGAAAAAATATAGAATTTGTACACATTGTTTAGGAATAAATTAATTTATTTACTAAAAAATTATCTAGACATTCCATAGAAGGAGTTATATAATTATCCATTAGGCTCATACTTAGATCTACATCTATATTGAAGACCCCATTTAGAATTGAATCCATAGATTAAGAATAATTATTGAAGTAAGTTAATTTTCATTTGGGGAAGGGTTTTATCCATCCAAGTGTGTCTCCATGGGGAGAACCTATTTTATTTTTAAGAAAGAAGTATGGATCAATATGACTATCCATTTATTATAAAGAACATAATGGGATCACATTAAATAAAAAATACCCTATTTTTAAAATTATTTACTTATTAAACTAGAGTCATGAGGGTAATTTGTTTTCAAAGTTTGATCTCTAATCAGGGAATCATATATTGAGGGTGAATAATAAAGATATCCCAAATACAGTATTCTAATTATGGTATGAAAATTATGACATTATTGATATTACATTTACTTTAACCAATTGTCCTATGATATTTATGGATTTTATGAATAAAATCTCTATGTAATACATTGATAAATTTTTAGTGGTATTTGTTGGTGATATTCTGATATATTTCAAAAGTCAGGAGGAACAAGAGGAGCACCTATTTTACATATTAAAATCTATAACAATATATAGTATTTTTCTAAATTTTTTAAATGTGATTTTTCATTGAAATAAGTAGTATTCTTGGGAAACATAGTATACTATGAAGGAATCCTTTTGTATCTTACTATGACTAAGGCAGTAGAGGAATTTCATCATCCAATGACCATGATAGATATTCATAGTTTCCTTGGTTTTACTAGGTACTATAAAGGGTTTTTCAAAAACATTTCACGACTTTAAAATCTATTAACCAAGTTAACCTAAAAGGGAGTTAATTTTACCATGAAAAGGGAGTGTGGATAAATTTTTTCAAGATCTGAATAATAGGTTTTTTATGTTTTATATTTACCCAATAATGAAAAATTATTTTTTTTATAAGATACATCATTGAAATTCCATGGATATTTAATCATGTATAACATAAAATTGATTCCTTATTCATATTCATAGTAGAAGCCTCATGAAAATAATAATCCATAAAATGAATTAGAGTATGATTTTATTATTTTATGATTTAAAAATATAGGGAAACTCTCTTTATTATGAGAAGTGTGACATATTCAAAACCCAATAAAATTGAATTATATATTCACACAGAAGGAACTAAACATGAGATAAATAATATGGTTTTATATTTTAAAGGTATATTATTTTTATATTTATTATCACCCTAGTAGGGTAAAACAATTTTTTAACATATGTAGTAGGAAAGACCCAAAATTTCTTGAAATGGAGTGGACAGAAGGATATCCTTTGATCATAGACTTGGTAATGATAGATATAGATTTTATAAGGGGAGAGACATCCTCATTACTATACCAAATAATCTCTTAAACATCATTATTAGAGAGAATTATGAAATCAAAAATGGATGATTCTACGATATAGATAAAGATAGAGGTAATGAAAAATTTAATGTTTAATAAGTTTTATCGTAATCAATAGGGGGTACTATAGTTTGGAATAAGGCTATATATTCTATATAAACTAGATTTAAATAAAAAAATTAATGGATGAATATTATGTCACAATATTCTCTATAAATAATGGAGGAAAAATATATAGAGATTTGAGTGATCATTATTGGTATGAAAACACAATAAGGGAGATTTCTATGTATATATTAAGATTTTTTCTATGTCAAAAAGTAAAGGTAGTTTGGAAACTTATGAATAAAGTGATGAAACAACTTCCAATACCGTTATAGAAGTGGGAAAACATCACTACGGTATTTTTTATTATACTTCTTAATTTTTACGAGGAAATATTTCATATTGGTAATCATTGATATATTAATAATGTATACCTATTTCATTCTTAAATGAAAGTATTTCTCACTTGGGATCCTTCCTCATATGTATATTCATGAAGTTGTGAGGATTCATAGAGAACCTCAATCTCTTATTTTTTTCCACGATCTATGATTTAAAGTTATGTTCTAGAGGATCATTTAAAAGGGTATGAATTCATAACTAAACACAAGAAAAACTTATCATCCTCAAACTTATGGGAAGTTTGAGGGGACTATTAAAATTTTGGAGCATGTGTTAAGGGCTAGCTCACTTAGTTTTCAAGGGAGTTAGGTCCAACATATTCTACTTATTGAATTCTGCTATAAAAATATTTTACACTCATGTATTCCAATAGATCTATATAAATATATTTATGGGAAAATTTGTAAAACATAAATAAATTGGGATGGATTTATAGTTGAAAAATTATTTGGACTAAGAAATTTTAATGAAACCATAGTAGAGACACAAGTAATCCGGATACATTACAATTTTTCTTTGTTTTAATAAAAATAGTTATGCAAATAATGGAAGTAAGTACTTATAATTTCTTTTTGTAGATAATTCCTTTTTCAATGTATCACCTGGGAAAGGTGTCTTGAGATTTGGAAAATGCGGAACTAGGTCTAAGGTACATTGGACCATTTGAGACTCTAGAGCTTGTTAAAGATGTAACCTATAGGTTGTATCTACATTCAAATCATTCTAATTTCTATGATGTCTTCCCCAAATCCATTTTATGAAATTATATGTCAGAACTGATGCATATAATTGACAGAATGGGATGGAATTTGAATTCATCAATCCATATGATGAATAATTGATCATAATTCTCAAAGAAATATAATATGTTTTCAGGATAAGAACAACACAACCTGTTAATGCCTTATGGAGAAATAAAAAATGTGAAGAAGCAATATGTTATCTTGATGATGTTATAATATAAAAATACCCCCATTTATTTTTATTTTAGATTCAAATATCAGGGGATAAATTATTTTAAGGGGGGATAGTGTAACAATATAAAATTTATTGATATTAATAAAGAAAACCTTGTTTATCAATCACTATTTTATTATTTTTTACAATACAATAACATAGTAACACTATTAAATTTCATTTCACATCATTAATAATATCCACTACTAAAACAATGAATATTATAGATATATATACATCGAAGAATAGTGAAATTGATATCGGAAAATCCATAGGATTAAATTCTCCCATGAAGATTATTCTATCCTGGATGAATAAAAAGAGAAAGATAAGAGTGTGGAATATTATAGACATTATAAGGGTATGTGAGAGAAATATTGGGAGTGAACTAATGGATAATGAAATATTATATTAATGGTGTATATATGTGGAAAATTAATAATTTTTCATTATGACCATTGTCTCTATTGGGAATTATTACTATTAGACAATATGAACCTGGGTAATTATGTCCATTAGTTAATATAAACATTGGGAATTATGATCATTAGATATTTAGCTATTATATTGTGGGAATATGAATTATTTTATGATTTAGAGGGAGGAAACCATGGACTCTTCTTATAGGAATATCCCCCAATGGAGTTCTATTTGTGGAGCTTGGGAGAGAGGAGGCTTCACTAGAATTTTAACATGAAAAACCTAAGATGAACCTCAAAAAATAATATTTGATTTGGAATTTTTGATAAAAAATTTAAATATTATAGAGATCACTACTCAAATGATGTTGGTTTAACCACCCCAACAGACTACCACCATCGCACATTTTACCCTTAAGGAATATGCCAATGTAATTGGGGTTATGTATCTAGACCTTAAGTAGTATTAAAGTGCAATTATTTAGAAATGAAATATTTTTTACACTAACTAAATCCCATTTTTCTTTAATATATTTTAATTTTAATTATATTAAATACAAAATTCACATGAATATCAAATTAATATTGAAAAATAGATTTTTAGTTCAAAAAACAAAATTATATTTTTGGAAATATGTTTAAATTATGTTTTATGATAAATTTAAGTAATTTAAATAAAATTTATTATCATTAAATATCATTTAAAAAACTTTTTCTTTAAATATAAATGATATTATAATTTAAGGAAGTCCCATGTAATGTTTTATAACAGCCAGAAATTATAAAATGACGTAAAAACTATTAATTATCAATAATTTTTTTATTTAAAAGAATAAATTCTCATAATAAGATAATAATTTAGATAAAATTAATATATTTTTACTTAATACATAAAAATTATCTTAGGATTATTTTTTAGGAATTTTGGAACAAAGATAGTTTTTTGTTGAAAAATCTGAAAATATAGTTTTATGAGTACTATGGTTTTCATGAATAATTATGATGTGATCATGAGGAAAAAAATTTACAAAACGTTTTATTCTATAAAATTTTTATTCAACTATTTTAATAATGAATTGAAAAAAATTAATTTTCATTTAGATAGATGTTCTCAAAATCATGGAACATTAATTTTTTTTCCTTTATAATAATTTTTTTGGATTTTATGAATTAAGAGGGGGTAGTTGGGTGGTTTAAAATGTTTTTGGTTTTATTTAATGGTCACAATAATCTTATTAGATAACTAATTATATAGAAAATTAATTTCCATTGATTCTACCCACATATGGTTGGATTAAATAATTAAATAGTTATTATTTTAACCCCTAAAACCGTACCTCATCAAGTATAAATACCCACCCATTCTCCCATAACTTCACACATACAATCTTATAATAATAAATCCCCTCTCATTTTCCAACTATAAAGTCACTAAAAGACGGTTCTAAAGGTCTAATAAGTCTCTATATCTTTAAAATGATATTATTTGAGGTAACTATTCTCTCCCTCCTCTTCAATAATTTTCCTTTATCATAAACCTTTTTTATCAATTCATTATATTTTCTTCTTTTTCTAATGACACCTTTACATTCTATATGATTAATTTTTAATGAGATACAAACATTATATCTCATTAAACCCAATCCATAATCCATTTTGTATAGTAATTATTATTCAAAATCATTCCTTGAATTTCTATTCTATATTTTAATATTGTGAATAACCAACCCTATTTTCATTTATGGTTATTTATATATATATATGTAACATTATTTTATTTAGTGTTGAAATCCATGCATGAAAACTACATTCAATAGGCATTGGTTAAAATGATATGTACTTATGATCTGTGATTGATGTGGCACACATAATATTAAACATATGAAGGGTTTACATGGATAGTTATCCAATTCATTGGTTAAAGAATTAATCTCTAGATATGACATGATTATGATACATTAGATGCATAGATTGGTAATTTTCTATAATACCCAGTGAAAATCTAAGGTAATATTTTTTAAAAAAACATGGTGTTGAACATTGGTGACATGAATGTATCATATTTATGTTGTATCCATAATTACATGTTCTGTATCATGTTATTATATTCATATACTCATGTTACTACTTGTGTTATTATGCTCATGTTCTTATGTTATTCCTTATGTTTCAAAAATGGTTTTCATTACTGATCTATTTTCATTTCTTATACCTTACTAGACATTATTCATACCACTTTAATTTGAAATTTTGCCCAATATATCTTATTCTATGAAGTAAAATATAATAAGATTAAATGAGTCTTTCAACATGATTACGTAAATGTTATGAATTTCTTGTTTATACTATTCATGTATTAAGTTCGTAGTTTTTAAAATACTAAACCAAAAAGTGTCCTAAAAAATTATTGATGCAATATTTTTTTGAGGAATTATGTTACAAGTCATGTATAAAAAGGAATCTCACTATAGGGTGAATGTATAAGTGGATTATTTATTTTTTCCCAAGCATCCCTTTGTGGGTTTTCAACCAAGTGAGCACATGTATTTTGCTTTGGTTATTTTTATTTGTATCATTTTAGACCAACATAGCTATTTTTTAAGGTTTAATATATTTGAACAAATTTATTTGTCATGTAAGGTCAAAAAACATAGATCATAATATAAAATAGTCTATATAGTTATAAGAGTAAATAAAGAAACATGAATTAAGTCGCTATATTACTAATGTAGATAATATTGAAGGAGGGTGTTTGAGATTTAAGTTTATAGTTATCATATTAAATCATTCATATTTATCATCATACTTCTTATACCTAAATAATTAAGTTACATACACTGATAGATAAAAGTAAACCCAATGGGAATGGAGATCCCAATTCTAGTATTTGTGGCCTGAAAATATGTTGCTTTCAATTTAAGGTCAAATTACTCAGACATAATAACTGATGTTTATGTCATATATATTAGAACAAAAGAATTGGGTGATCTACATAGGTAGGAAAAAGAAAACCTGATGTGAATGGATAGCCCATACCAAGTTTAGATGGCTTCACAAATTGGTACATGCAGTTTAATGTCACTATTATCAAACAAAAATTGATGATATATTTAAAGTCATATAGATTGTACAAAAGGTGATTTGTGTTTCATGATATCCAAATTAGAGATTACATACTATGATAATTCTAAAACCATTGGAAATGGAATTAGGATGGCTCAAATCTCTACTAAATATATGTGAATCACAAGGTTATGAAATAAGATGAGTCTATTAAGGATGATCACTTAACACATTCAAATTATGGATTCTTCCATAAAATTATTAAGAATACATGGGATTGGAATAACATTTCTATAGCATGTATATGTTTTTAGTGGGAAGTACATGTTAAGATCTTGATTACCTAACCATACCGGGGGCATTCACATCATTACTAATAAAAATTAACATTTGGTGTTCTATATACTCTTTACATGTATCCAATAATGGATTGAGGACATTAAAATACATGATATATAAAGAGTGGAATAAAGAAGAAGTATATCCAAAATGTGATCATAACACTTATGAAATGTGTCAGGATAAAATTAAGTCCTCTTGAGACTTTAAAATTTATTGGAAATGGTTGTTAATTTATAAGTGTTTCCAAATCATTAGGCTCAGAAAGCATTGAATATCCTAAAGAGAATTTGGAATCAAGCCACACAAATCCCTAATAATAGAATCTATATAGATCTGGATCATTTGAAATGAAATTTTAATATGGATCCCTAATATCCTAAACTTCAAATGGAGAAATGTGGGATTTTTTATCTTTTATTCAAACCCATTACAAACATGGGGGAATGATGTGACAACACCATCCTTTTTTGTGTTTTAAAAGGGGAGTTCTATAAAAAAATATAAAAATTAAGAAGTATTCTCAATGATGGGGTATTTATTGAATGTTATTAGGATATGTAAGTGTTATCATTTCCATTATAATCTGTTAAGGTGGAGGAATCTCATGTGGAACAAGCTCCTAACAATGGGGAAATTCTAATGACCGAATGCAAGGAATTTCTAGACATTTAAATTCATGTGGGTGGATTTACTCTATAATGTTTAACATTATATGAATTAGATATCATGAAAATTTAGTATGTAATTATACTCTATATTTTTTCTTAGTCGAGTGTGTTAATGAGTAAAACAATACTTTTATAAGAGATTAGTTTTTGTTCATTGAGGGTTTGAGACTCTTCCACTTCTACAAAAAAACTTTTTCCTAATACATAAGATAGTTATAATTAGAAATCAATGTTTGAATTATTCTCTTTCTAAGTTTTATTGATTTTTTACTTGAAAAACAACTACCATATTTTCTGTTTGTAGCTTAATGTCTTGTATTTGGATCATGGGAAGCTAGAGTTTAAGTTTATATATCTTATAACCATATATGTGAGATAACCAATTCAATAATAATGATGAGAGAAACCCATCATGAGTTAAGATCACTAGTTCTAACCTATTATACCCCATAGGTAGATGCATATAGTTTTAGTTTATAGTATGTATATCATATGATTAATTTGAGATATGGGTTGAAAACCCTGATTGGTCTTGGTAGTCAACATTGAATTACCCAAGGGATATTGGTCAACCTAAATGTTCTTGATTGATAATATTTTTTTCAAAGATCATGTTGATTAAAATATTATGTGATGATATTATTTCAAATTAAGATGAGGTCTTGGCCGAAGAAGAGAGTGTTCAGCAAGAGTATTTATATATATGGGGAAAAATTTAGAAAAGAAAACTATAGAACCCCATAATAGTAGCCTAAAAATATACCTTTGATCTTGGAGGTGGACACATCTGAGGAGAACAGAACATGTTGCATACTATAATTAGTGTTTATACACTCATATATGAATGATTATGTTTAATATATATGGATTGGGATTGATTAAGGTAATGTTCTACACTTGAGATTGTAGATATATTCATTGAAATATAATTATTGAGTATTTTATATGCTCTAATAACTCAAGAATGGGTTATAAGAAGTTTTAAATAATTTAAATACTTTTAACAATTATTTGAATATGTTTTGAGATAGTTTAATGAAGAATTTATAAGCCTTAGTACAAGAAGAATTTCATTCAATGATACTTCTTGGAATATATTTTTTATATTTCATGGAGAATATTTACTTATTATGCATAATCCTTTCACTATTGTAACAGATAACCTCACTGAAAACATAAGGATTTAGGTTATGAGTGTAAATTTTTGTTATGACCATAAACCATTAAGAGTCATTTAATTACTCAGTCAATCATATGAATTTTATAGCTATGTGCCTTCATTTTAAGTCCTTGAAGTCTACTGAAATTTAATAAAGTCATTATCCTAAAGTATTTTTCAACTGATTGGATATCTTTTAAGTCAATAATGTAAATATTTAGATGTGGATAAAGAGTAAACATTTAAATATTTTTTTATAAATATATAGTTTCATCAAAAGGCTTAAAAATTTATTTTAGAAATCGTAAATCTTAGAACTCCCCAATGTAAAACATTAACACATAGGAAAATTTTGATGTTCTTCTTGGTGAAAAATTGAGTTTCCATATTTTTAATTTGTTAAATATAAAACCAAATGAGATGATGCATAAGTTTTTTAGTTAAATATTTAACATTATTAACAACCAACATGGAGTATGATCCAATTTTTATTGAAATAAAAATTTATCTTTAACCAGGAAAATATAATGTCAAATAAAAATGAAAAATGTAGTTTCCAGATTTTTTGAATAATGAAAATATTAAAACATGATGAGGAATATACTATTCTTTAATGTTTATAATATCATGAATCTTACTTAAGCTTTAATTTGTTCATCATATTAATAATATTTAATGAATACAACCACTATATATATTTCTTGATGCTGGAATTTAACTTTTCATATATTTAATAATAATGCATATGATATTCTATTGAATATATTACTATTTTTATCATAACCTACATCATTAGGATGTAATATTATCTATGTAATCTTTTGGAGGAACTAGGATAGAAGTCTTGGAATTTTCTCACAAGCCTAAAATATATATAATGAAGAAATTATGTTATTTTATATACATACAATATTAAAGGTTATACTATTTTTTTAGAAATTCTTGCACTGAAAGATTAGTCCTGTACTAAAGACTTGTTTTTTTGTGTAATTTTTATATAGATGAAATATTTGGAGTGAAAATTTGTTAGAATATTTAGAGAATAGGAATCTATGACTACTTAGTAATAAAATAATATTTTATTCAGTTATGTTTTCTAAGTGAGAATCATTTGATAATGGTAATCTTGGAATAAACATTGAGTTTCAAATGAAATCCAAGGAAAATCATGGGGAACTAAATATATTTATCTAATAATATTTCTTTCTTCTAGGAAGTGAAAATTTTCAATAGGAATTCCATTTATGAAACATTTAAAATTAAAGGTTGAATTAATTTATCCACCTATACACATGAGGTGATTATAAGGTCAAGTAGGTGGAAGGGGAAAAAAAACAAGACGCCGCTACGATTGCATTTGTGTGTAAAGATCTAAGGATAATCTAAGAGAAATGAATCTCTTGAAGAATAATAAGAAATATATACTACAACAACCTATTGAATGTAACAAGGGAGTAAGTAATAGATGACTTGTTTACTTTAGTATACCCACTATGAAATATTCCATGTCTGTTTCAAGTGTGTAAAATCCATAAAAAAATATTTTAGATGTGTTATTGTGGACTGAGTTATTAGTATATCATGAATTTATTTAGAATAACTATGAACTAAAAATTCTAATAGAGGCTATTTTTTATAAGAAATATTCAATGTGTTGATGGAAATTGAAGCTACTTTTAAGTGAGGAATAAATTTAAAATTATTAGTGAAAATTTACCCAATTTATAGAGCATATCTACTTTAAAAAGAGGAAGGAAAAATATTAAAAGTATGAGCTATAGAATATAGGGCATAGTATAAAGGGCCATTACCTTAAATTATATAGTGAAGGGTTTTCACTTATGTAATATAGTGACCACACATTTGAAATATTTTGTGCAGAAGTATTGGAAAAAATAAATTTCAACCCACAATAATTTGTGATTTAATTTTAGTGAAGAATCTCTAACTCCTTGGTAATTAACATTGTATGGCTTATATTTACCACTTAAAGGCCTAAAATGATAAAAATTAATTTTTTATTTTTTACTTTCATTATTTTCACTAAATATAGATATTTTTATAGAAAAATTTAAAAAGATTCATTCAAATACTAACAGGTTACGTGGGTTAAAATAAGTGTTTTTAATAAAGATAAGATTTTTTCCTTGGTAAAAAAATTCAACTCCTGATCCCCCCTTCAGGTATGTAAACATGGTATTATAGAAATTACAGGTCGTGAAAGAGTGAGGTTACATTCTTTTTGATCTTTTGGAAGTTATAACATTTATATCATAACATTTTTTATCTTTGATTGGACTTTGTGTTTACTAGATATGTGATTTGTAGATTGTATTTGTTAGAAAATTTTCCCCATATAGAATATTCAGAACTCATCCCGAGAACAACTGGTACAGATGTATTATCCATGAATTTGAAAAACAGATAAAATATAGAGGCTAAGATGAAAAGAAAGTGCATATGGATAAAACATCGATCACCATAAGTTAAACTTAATTAAAATAGTGAGGATTTATTAGTTAAATATATGGATTGTTATTCCTATAGTGAAATAAGTTCAAGTTGTGGCGATAATATCCTTGAAACTACCGAATTCCTCTATCATAAGATTAAGTATCATCTAAATAAACTCTAAATTGATGTCGTGATTTATAAATTCATATTCATAAAGATAATTTAGAATGATAATTTACATCTATAAGAAGATTTTGATGTAGGATAAGTTACATTATATAAAATGATGACTAGTAACAATACTCTCAAAAGTCTTGTGATGTCCAAAGAAAAAATAAACTACATTGTAAAGAATGATTCATCCATACTAACAATGAATGGAAATATTTTTTTGTTAGAATAAATATTTTAGAATTATTTTTGAGGAAGTATTCCTTGAATTAAATAACTAAAAAAATATCCATGGATGTAATTTTTTCCCAACAGGAATTAAAATTAAAAATAGTGATTGAATTTTATAGTTATCTAGTATAGAAAAAGAAGAGTAATAAAGATAAAATATAAAACTTAATGAGTGATTGGTAAGGAAGTTATAGATCAATATATGGTGATAATTACACCCTCAACATGAATTTCCTTGAGAAATAAGTCATGTTGAAATATCTTGAAGAATGAAATTATGGATATTTTTATCCTATTGAGAAGAAGTTTGTTTCCGAAAAATTTTTATAAGTGATGAATATATATAATAATGATAAAAATAGTGTTTCAATGTGATTTATGTCAACTGGAAAATTCTCCACCTCATGCTCATGAAAAAAAAGGAAATCTAAATTAAAAAAAACGATTATTGCACTTAATATGTAATGATGAAAAGTGAAATAAAAAATTCTAATAAAATAAAAAATTTCATGTTTAAAATGTTGATACAACCACCAAAACACCAAGAAATAGGTGATCATGTCTAAGAAAAACATCCCCCTAAGGGTTTCTAAAAGGATATAGTTATACCCCAAAAATAAAATAAATTACATTTTGGATATATTTAACTTGAATTGAAATAAAAAAGACATATTAAAAGGTTGTGGTGCTATTTAAGGTTTGATTACATAACCATGTATAGTTTTTATAATGTGTTATTCTTCATAAGTTCATGAAAGCCTTTATAAATTGAGAGTAAATATAAAGTAAAAAACTACTAAAATTAAAAATTTGACACAGAAAATGAAGAATTTTTCTTTGATGAACATATTTGAAAGCAAGATAATTTATATGATATGTGAAAGATTAGTGGTCACAATTGTGAAAGATTTTGGTATAATTATTCTTAATATCATAAACATACTAATGAAAATAGAAGACAAAAATAAAATGTAAAAAACATGAATTAAGAATATGAATATTTCTTAAGAAGTAGTAAAAGAAAATTAGTGAATAAAAAATTATCAAGAAGGTAATGAATAAAGTAAACATGGATGCCACACTAATTAGAATGATTTTTTTCTATTATAGTAAGAGAGGTTGCATCATTGACCATTGAAATATGGACATGAATGTCAATATTAAAGGATAAATACAAAATTAATACAATATCAAATTCATGAATGAGATGGTTGGATTGGTATGGTGGTCAAAATGATTTTGGATATTTTGAGAAGCTATACAAGATGGTAAATGGAAGGTGAAATGAAAGTGTGTGTGGAAGGTGTAACCAATAATGACACGTGGCTATCAAATGTATGACCTTTTTTCATGGATATATACAAAAAATATATAATAAAATGTTAGATAATGTTTCAAAACTTTTATTTCAAATAAAAAAACTACACCCAAAGAGAAGGTTTAATATGAGCCTATTGGTAATCTATCCATATGGCCAGATCAGTTATATTTAGCTAGAAATCTTGAGAGAGATAAAAATAAATATACACCACAATATTCTAATTTTTAAAATCCAATTAATTCTATAAAAATCCAGTAAAATAAAATTATTATGCTTCTAAGATGTGTAAAATGTTAGAAAGTGAACGGTGAAGAATGGATGACGATTTATGAAGATTTTATAACTACATGTTGTTGAGTTTCTGGGTTGAGAAACATATCATGGTAATATTGACTGAATTGAAGTGTTAATGAAATATAAAACCTCAACCCATATTATTTATTGGTCTTACAATGACTGTCCGAAATGTTGGTGAATGATGAAGACTATCCCCTGAGGGGGTCTTTATAAAAATGAATGATGTTGTTAGTAGTTGTTAATTGTTATTGATTCTAGAAATCTTAGAATCAAGTTTTAAATATAAACCATGATGAATTATTTTATTCTCCATTGACTTTTTTAATAATTATATGTTATATTTAATCATCGAGGGGTGATTATATAACCAATTAGGTAAGGCCTAGAAAATGAAATGTATTTATTTATTTGATTTAGTGAGTCTAGGCCCCTAAAATTTCAAGAAAATCAATATATCATACACCCAAATATTGAAATTTATAAATTGGTATCACATGTAAAAATTAGGTTAATCTTGTTTTCCATAATTATCTCTCATTTTTTATATACATATTTATCCCACATATACTTATATTTTATTGTTTTATGGAATATTTATATGGTAAATGTAATTCCATGTTAATTTTAGATGATGTTGTGATGCTCTATAATTCTTATAATAACATGAAAATGATATGTAGATATTATTTCTAAAATCATTCTCTCTAATGGGATTTGAATAAATCTATAAAAGTGGTATATAAATCCTTTTAGAGGATATGTTTTGGTGAAATGCTCTTAAATAGGGATCATAAAAGGAAGAAGAGTTAGAAGAATGACTTTCCTTCATATCTAAATTGGTATTATAAGTTGTATCAATTTTATGTGAGTGTAATTTATAGAATATCCCCCCATTAATATCATTTTGTTTTAAAAGTGGTATCAATCTCAAATGATATTAAATAGTCAAGTGGTGGATAAATTAAATCATTACCCTATGAAAACCAAAAATAGGAGAGAATCTTATCTTTAGAATTTATTTTCGAAATGGGGGAGAGAATATCATTGAACAAGCATGTTATATATATATTTTTTAAAAAAAAATTGGAATATAAATGATACCAATTAAGACTAAATTTATAATTTTTTTTATTGGTTCTATTTTTTTCAAATATCATTTTAGTGATATGATTTAAAATAAAGATGGGGTCATGGGAGAAGAAGAGAGTACCCACCCATGTAAGATGTGTTGTTTCCATGAGGAATAAATTAAATAAAAGGTGACTAAATTTATTTGTAATAACATACTGGAAAGATAAATTTAATAAAATTATATGTCTTTTTGATATATTTATTTTTAAATAAATTCAATATCATGATAGCTTATAATGCACACAACACCTGGTTAAAATGAAACGTGATACTCTATTAAAATATTTTTCTTTAAACATGACATTTAAAACCTAACTGCTAGGATGGAGGGTAAGAATATGAATTAAAAATTATGGAAATTGTATGTTTTAGTAATTTTTAAAATAAAATCCATGCATATATATTAATTATAAATAAAATAAGAACCATTTATAAAAATAAGTGTTGTTTGAAAAACTGCATTTTTATGAAAGGTTGTTTATTGACACTTTGCGCACATAATTTGAAAATAATTTTTACAATTTTTAGAATTTTTTTTTAAAATTATATTTATTTCTGAAATATTCATATATAAATTTACATAGTGTGAAATTTTGGGATTTTTCAAACAATATTGATTTTTTGGTGATTAGTGAAAAATATTTTTTTTTGTAAAAATTTAATTTCTTTACAATATATTTTGTAATTTAAATAGGAAATTTTGAAATAAATTTTATTATAATTGAAATAAGTATTATTTAATTATTTTTAATCTAGATAACTACATTTGAATCTATTTTATGCAATACATTAGTATAAGTATATTTTTGGGTTTAAATATAATTTTTTATGTAAACTATTTTAAAGTGTTTAATGTTTCACCATTTTAGTTAATCAAAATAACCCTAATATGAAATTATTTAAATTAAATTTATATATTATAAATACAATTTTTTATGTTTAAATTCCTATAATAATGATTTATATTCATATACATAATATACTGTTATCTTTTCCCAAAAAAATACATTTCTTGAAAACCATTTTTTCATCACTTCTGCTGAAATAATTTTCAATTACATTCTACCACTTATATGAATTTAATTTTTTAAATTTTAATAAATATTTGGAATAATCATAATTAAACTTATCTAATAAGTTAAACTTACTTTTTGACCATAATAAATAGTAAAAACATAATAAATTAATTACTACATTTAAGGTTAAAATAAGGTTATAAGGGGATTAATCTAAGAATACAAGAGTTAAAATGGCCTAAAACATACCCAACATATTTCCAAGACATATGTATACTTTATAACATCTAATGGTTGATAATTAATCATTTTAGATGATTTATCCTTATAAAATGTGGGTATCACATTATCATTTCAAAACATCCATGTGCGTCCTCTCCCCAACTTGTAAAAGGACACCCACTCTCCTCCCCCTTTGCACTTCCAAAACTATTTGGATCAGAAAAAACTGACCCAAATACCTCTATTAATTTTATCCAAAAATACTAGAGTCCATATTTTTATTATTATGTCCTCCTAATAATTATTTAGTTATGCACTTATAGAGTCTCTATGAAGAAGAGGTAAAATTATTAAATGTATGTATTTGATTTGTTTATTCCTCCACCTAATTTAAATAATTTTAAACCATGATAAAATAATAACACTATAATTTACTATATACTGATGTGTAATTTTTTTAATTTAATAATCAATATCTATCACCACTTTTACCAAAAAGGAAACAAAATTGTTGATTGTGTATATGGTAGACTACCTCCTTGTAAACCAATATAATTCACTTACCATATCCATTTTTAAAGGATGAATATAATGTTGTATTTAAATTATTTATATGTTATTTATGAAATTATTATACTTATTTAACTATCTTATCATCTATTATTTATTATTTTCCATCCTGTTTTGGATACGACAACATTTGTTCATGTGTAAAGAAGACTATTGACTCATAAAGTAGTGCAATTAATTTTTTGTACACTTTACAAGGAAGGTAGTAAGGATAATATTAATAAATATATGTTATATTTTTTACGTAAAAAATTTAAATATAATATCACACATTACTTCGTACTTTCCAATCTATTTAAAAACAATAATGTTGCAATTCTTACGTGTGGACTACTGCCTCCATGTAGTGATGTATTGTTTTTCATTTTATATTTACATGGTTGGTAATACATATTTTTTAATTAATATAAATTCTAAATATAAAATAATAATTATCATATAATGTTGAATTATTATTTATTTTTCACATTGTTCCATCCATCAAAAAAATTGAAATAGTCTTCTTGCATACGTATGGGTAACTATATCTATGAATCCTGTAATGCATTTTTTATATTTAATTTCAATAGATTATTATAAATACATATATAATGAATATATATGATATTAATATCAAGCTATAGATTTTATAGACGACTTCCACATTTTCAATGTAAAAGGACTGCAAATACCTAATCAAAATATACCTGAAAAACAAAGCAGTTATTACCCAAATTGTGATTTTGAAAAGGAATTATTAATAAATGAGTAATAAATGTTCATATGTAAATATTATATTATATTATATATATATAAATATATATTAATAAATTGATGAAAATACTATATTTATTATATAGGAGGTTATCACCCGTATGAAGTAAATCAGACCTACGCTAAGGGTCTCTGGTCTCACTTTTACTTATATGAGATGTATTCCTTATTCACCAATTAATTATTTTATATGGTGTATATACTAAATTATTTGATATTTTATATCATGAATATATTTATCTCCATGATATTTAATGTTTCATTTTAATTTATTTCTTTTTTGGGGGTTATTATTCAAATGTTACCAAAGTGGTAAGGGTTTATTTCACAATCTCATCAGTATTCACAATTATTTATGTTTAGGACTCATGTGGGGGAATTATTTAAAATTTCTATATTAAAATAAATCTTTTTAATTATCATAAGGTTATTCATGAAAATTTTCAGGTAATATTACCATTATTTCCCTTTGGTACTTTAAATGATTGAGAAAATGTTTTTTTAAAATACAACTTCATTTATCCCTTCAGTCAAAAATAATATTTCATATAAATCTATGTATTATAAAATATTTTTTAAAAATGTTTTAAAAATTATAAAAATGATTTATTAATGAAATATTTACCCATATTTGACTTCATACAAATTATTTTGAAAGGAATATTTATGTCGTTTTCCAAAACAAGGCATGTTTAGATTTTACAGAAAATGTGAAATAAATATTTGCTTTAATGTATATGACATGAATAAAATTTTCAACCATCATGAACACTAAATTTTTAAAAATTCTTTTATAATTTGGAAAAAAATCAAATAAATGCATTTTCAATAAATTATTTGAACTATTAGTTTAATATATATATATTTTTGATGTAAAAAAGTTATTTTTCTCAAGAATATTATTAATGAAATTTTTATTAAATTTATATTAATCAACAACATAAACCATTTATTGTACTTATGATCCCCTATGGATATTTTTTATTGATACCATATTTATTATTTCTTGGGATGGTTTTTGATTAGTTTGAATGGGATGTACAATTTTATTTCCCTTCACCATATACTATAGATGGTTTATGATTATGTTTATTAATTAGTGAATGTATTAAGATGTCATATGATAGTTTTTCAATAAAAACATTTCGGTTATTATGATTCACCTAATTAATATAAAGAATTAATTTGACTAATTATGCTATGGGTGGGGCCCATTGTATCCCCTCAATGAATTGATATATCTCATTAGAAAAAATAGCATGGGTTTTTGGTCGAGCCCTTACCCATTTATATATTATTTTATGGAACAAGGCCTTGATTTTATGGAATGATGTCAAAAATTATACTTTCCATCATTATGATATTTTATGTTGATGTTCAATTTTATTAATCAATTTGTTAGGATATTCATGGTCAAGTTTAGATCTCATGTGAATTTTTTATAGAATTATTTTACCATTATTTATTCCTACAATATTGTTATTCTTATTCATGTTCATTATTAAATGAAATATTTTCAATAATTTCCCTTACCATATTGATTATTTATTATTTATTCATGATAGAATCAATTTTATGCATACCCTTACTAATAATATGATCCAATCCCTTTTTTTGTTTTATTTTCCCCAGGATACCATCATGTTTTTTATGGTTGATATGCAGGGGTATGCAAATAGAAAATAATGATACAGTTAAAGAAAACACTTTTTTATTTTTATTTTTATTTTTAATGCGTGATTTCATGTATGTATCTAGTTTACCAAAACTATAAAACTAGTCAATCCTTTGGGAGGTGATTCCATAGATCTTATGCTAATGTAATAAAGTAACCACTTACTCTGTACTACTGGGGTAATGATATTTATATTTGGTATCCAAGGATGTTTAGAAGAAAACCCTAGGAACTAGATTTTGGAAAACATTTTTTATGGTACATAACCCTATGATATACATCGATAGTTATTATTGAATAACAAATTAAAGTTTTATAATGTAGAGGTTATGTGGTTTATTCCAAGAAATAAATATTTATCTTGATAGAACATGTCGATGTGGATTTTGAAATGGTGTAGATAGGGGTCATAACACCAAAAGTAGTGCGTCGGTCTTGACTCAAGCATTACATGGTACACAAAAAAGGGCCTTACTGTGCACCTATTTTGACCCTCCAAGGGGATATTCTTTGGATAATTCAAATTTTACATACAAACCATTATGAATTATTTAAACTAATCATGACAATGAATAACCTTTGTTAAATCAATGTTTTCTTAGATTGAAAATAAGATTTCATGATTTAGACATTCTATAAATGATTATATGGTTTCCCACAATGATTATTTTTTCACACACTATACTTTTTCATTTTACTCAATGGTTATAACATAAAAAAATCATGTAAACATTGAATATTAATGAAAATGTGGAGAATATGAGAAACTAAACAAATAATAACTATAGGGACATATTTCATAAATATGACTAATCAGTTATATACAAAATGATTAACAATCTATACCTTAACCAACTCTCAGACACACCAAAGAATAGATAGATGGACTTCTATAAGATATTGAGTGATGGATACCACCAAGAAAAGAAATCAAAAATTTATTCATTTTAGAAATATAGAAAGGGGAACTGAGTAAATAATCTTAATGTAATTTTAAAATGTTTTATATGTTTAAAATAAGGGAATAATTAAAATAATTTCTGAGGAAAAATAAAGAGTACGATGGAAGCAAAATAGATCATTCCCCAAGGATCCATTTATAGTTTGTTTTTTTAAATGTGGGAAACTGAGGAATTATGCAAGTTAATTCCCTCTACTAATGGATAAACCATAGACCATGAAAGGAACATTGTTGAAGTAAAAGGGTTGATGTATTTATGTATTGGATTCAAAAATTAAATTATAATATAATTTTTATCAATTTTATTATGGTTATAAGAATCATGAAACATGTAAGGATTCTACAGAAACTTGTATGCAAATATGTATTAATTAACTTATGTGTTACGGATACCATTATGAATTTAGGATTTTATGTTTTATCATAAGTTCAATGTCATAAACACCCCATTTTAGGTTATATATGGCGGTATTTATCAATATTATAGATATTTTTTGAGACATTTATAACAATAAAAAACATAGTTTTAGTACATGTTTTAGTGAAAACGTTATTTATGGAAGAATGTCATTATATTTTATTGTAATATGTTTAAATTTTTGGGAATATTTTAGGATTTATCTTGTCTTTTATATTGTAGTCATTATTGGTTACTACACTTTTGGAATGTTATAGGAATTATTTTAATAAATTTTTAGAAAAAGGACAACATGTATATCGGGTGAAACCCTATCGCATCTGGGGATACTGGGGGGGGAGGGCTTAAACCCATAGTATAAGGGTGTTAAGGGTGTATTGACTACCATTGGAGAACATGATGTTATGGTTAATAAGATCTTTTTTACATAAATTGTTTTATGTATAAATATTAATGTTCATCTAGTGGGGTTACTTTTGAGATTTAGAGATTAATATATTATATTTGATGACTCATGCAATCGACTTTAGTATTGGTAAATATTGAGAGGCATATAGAGGGTCTTTACAATCTTTTATGGATCTTAATATTCATTAAAATTTGTTTTTTATTCTTCAATAATGAAAAATTCATCATCAATTCTCATCATTTGGATAAAATATGAGTTTCTAGTATTAATAGATAAAATCATGAAATTATACATCAAAATTAAGTATATTTCCCTATATTCTTAGTCTATATAGAAATAAAATTCCTCAAATCAAGGAAAATGATATTCAAACAAAAAAAATTCCCCTATTATGATCATTTTCAATGAATAAAAGAGTATTTTATCCCATTACATATTTTTGGTTTTTTGGTTTTTAACATTCCCATGATTATTAACATTCTTGTGATCAATAACTACTATCTACCTCCATCATTATTTGGGAATTACTCATTTATTCTATGTTTATTTCATAACTTCCAACTTATTGTTTCATAATTATAAAACTTTTTATGTGTTTTTCCAAATAAACTTCATATTTCTATTTCTCTATTATCAATATGATATTTTATTTACCCTTTTTACTATGTGGGTTTTCAATAAAGTCATTTTCAAATGTAAAACCCTTGATTACCGATATCAATATTAAAATGTGAAAATGGAATTATTTATGGGGTATAATATAACACCCAAATACTTTCCAATATATTTCTTTTTAAATAAATTCAATCTCTTGATATCTTGTGATGCACGAAACACCAGGTTTAAATGAAATGCAATACTCTATAAAGATTTATTCTTTAGACATGGAATTTATAACCTAGAAATTAAGATTGTGGGTTAGAATGAAACTAATTAAATTATAAAAATTATATGGCTTAAACATGAATAAAATAAATTCATTACTTATCAATTGATTAGAAATAAAATAAGGTTTATTTCAATGAAAAATATGTGTTGTCTGGAAAATTATATTTATCTACAAGTTTGTCTAGTCCCACTTTACACACAAAAAAATAATTAATTTTAATTTTTTTAGAATTTTTTTCTAAATAAATTAATTTAATTTCCAAATCATCATATAAAAACATACCTAGGGTGAATATTTTTATTTTTCAAAAAATATATATTTGTTAGTGAATAGTGAAAATCATCGATTTTTGTATAATTATCAATTATTTATAATTAATTATGTTTTTTTTGAAATACCTATTTTGATTTTAATTATATTTAAGTAACATAAGTGTTATTTTTAATATTTTATAAAATTAATTAAATATAAATCACATTTATACTATAGTTTAGTATATGTTTACTTTAGGGTTTAAAATGCATTTTTATAAAAACATTTGTAAAGTTATTAATGTTTCCAGATTTTAATTAATAAAATCAACCCCAAATAAAGAACTATTTAAATTAGATGTATAGATTTTAAATATAATTTTATATTTTTAAATTCATATAATTATAATTTTAATTTTAATGGTTAATATATGATTATATTTTCCTTAAAAAATACATTTCATGAAAACGTATATTTCATCACGTATTTGGGATTAATTTTATATTACATTCTCGAAATTTGTTGAATTAAATTTGGAAAACTGGACTTCATATTTAAAATAAGAATAATTATTATTATCTAATAATTTCAATATAACTTTTTACCATAATTAGTAGTAAAAATAGTATAATTAATTATTACAGTTAAGGTAGAAATGGGTTTACTGGGGGTTAAACAAAGAAGATAAGGGTTAAATGGTCTAAAAATTATAAAAAACACATTTTAATTCCATATTTAGACATTATCACCAATACTTATTGGTAATGACTCACTTTGGAGCCTTTTTAAACAAGACCAACATGTGTATCACTTTATCTTTTCAAATATTCCATGGGTCTCTTCTCCCCCACATATAAAATTCCATCCCCTCTACTCCACTATCTACACTTCCAAAATCCTTTGGTTATGAAAATAACTACTAAACTACCTTCATTAATTCCCTCCTCCCATCCTATATAACATATTTTTATTAGTAATACCTCATAATAAGGATTTAGCTATAAACCTAAAGAGGAACGTAGAATAAGAGGTAAAATTCTAAGACATGTTTATTTATTTCATATCTTATTAAGCCTCATTAAAATCCTTACAAACTATGTTAATATTATATAACATTTAACCATATATTTTAATATATTATTATGTTAATTAAATAAACCATATCAATCTCTACTTTCATCAAAGTGGAAATGAAACTGTCGATCATGTGTACGATAAACTATTTCCTCAGAAACCAATTTTATACCACTTCAATCATCACCATTCAAGGACAGATATAATGGTGTAAATAACTTATTAATATGATATTTATGAAAATTTAATATTTATCTAATAATTATATCACATCGACCTTTTTAATTTCTATTATATGGGGGATAAAATAGTGTCCCTTGTGTGTCTGGTGGATTGTCGGCTTACAAAGTAATGTGTTTTTTTGCTTAAAGTTTTCATTAAAAGTGGTAAGGATAAATTTAATGAAAATATTTGATATTCATGAAATAATATAACATCATTAAAGATAATATCACACCATACTTATTATATTCCAATCCATTGAAGAATAATAACATCTCTCATGTGTATATGTGGACTACCACCTCCATGTGGCGATGTGAAATGTTTTTCATTTTATATTTACATGGATGGTGATAATGATATAATTATTAAATATAATTTGTTTATATAACATAACAATGATTCTATAATGGTTAATTAATATTTATATTCCATTAATTCCATCACTCTAGAAAATGGAGACAAGGTTCATGCATACAGATAGAATTTTGCCTCCTTGAATGGTGTAATGCATTTATTTATCATTAATATATATTCATTAACATAAATAAAAATTTAATGAATATATATGATATTTATTTCATGATTTAAATACTTGATATTATTTAACCATGGTCAATTTAAAATTATAAAAAATATAAAATCAAAACATACATGAAAACCAATGTTGTTATTACCTGAAATGTAATTTTAACAAGAATTATTAATAAACGTGTCATAAAAGTTCAAAATTAAATAATATATAGTATCATTGATATAATTATAGTTCCTTAAATGATTTATAAAAAATATATATTTATTATATAGGAGGTTTGAACATGTATGAAGGAAATCTATCCTATGGTAAGGGTTTCTCTCCCCACATTTACATCCATGACAAATAGGCCATATTCATCACATAGTTATATTGTGTGGTGTATATAATTCCCATTTGATATATTATTTCGTGAATATATTTATCTCCATGGTATTTAATGTTTTATTTAATTTTATTTAATTTATCAGGGTAATGATTAAAAAGTTACCGAAGTATTAAGAGTTTATTTCACAATCACATCAGTATTCAAGGTTTTTTATAGTAAAGATTCCCTTAGTGTAATTATTTGATATTTATATATTAAACACTATATATATTCTTCCCCACTATTATTCAATTAAATTTTCATGTAATAATACCATTTTCCTCTATTTGGTACTTAAAATTATTAATAAATGTTTATAAGAAAATATGACTTTATTTCTCCCTTTGATAAAAATATTTTTCATCCATATTAATGTTTTCAAAAAAAAAAAATTTATCTTTAGAATTATAAAAATAATTTTTAATGAAATTTTTTCCCATTTTTGACTTTAAAAAAAATTAAATTAATCTTTATGTCATTTTCCAAAGAAGGCTCATTTGTCTTTTATGGAAAATGTGAAAGGAACTTTTCTTTTAATGTGTACAGAATAAATTGAATTTTATACTATCTTGAACCACCAATGTATTAAATATTCCTTTTTAATTTTTAATTATTTTTTTCAAAGAAAAGGATCCTCAAATATTTTTGTGAAATTTTAGTTTAAAAATATTTTCAAAGTGAACATGTTGTTTTCCTAAAATATTGTTTTTAATGAAGTTTTTATAGTATATATATATATTAACAACATCAATAATTTATTTTAATTATGTTCCACTAGTAATATATTCTATTGAAACCATCCATGTTATTTATCTAGATGGTTTATGAATTTTTTGAATAGGGAAGTATAATTTTATTATTATTCACCATAGTACTTTGGATGGTTTACAATTATGTTTATTGATTGGGGAAAGTATTAACATTTCATATGATAGTTTTTATAAAAATGTTTATGTTGATTATGTTTCACCCATTTTATATGATGAATTAATTGGACTTAGAATGTGACGGGAATATCCTATTATATACCCTTGACACATCGATAGGTCTCATGATACAATATATCTTGTTTTTTTGGTTACGACCATATCTATTTATGTAGAATATCTTGGAATGATGCCTTGATGGCATTTCAATGATGTACGAAATTATGAATTACCTTATTATGAGATTATATATTTATGTTCCATGTGAATATTAGATTACTTATAATATTCATGGTTATTTTCCAAGCTCATGTGATTTATTTATAAGGAATTATTTGATTATCATTTATTCCTACTATATTATTCTTCCTGTTTAGGTTATTGATTAACTGGCATGGGTTTCATTAATTTCATTTTCCATACTAATAATTTCTTATTTATAAATGATATATTCTATTGTACACATACCCTTTCATAGAATATAAAATCCACCCTTTCATGTAATTTATTTTCTCTAGAATATTATAAAGTGTGTTATAATTGAGATATAGGGATATTATAAGAGGAAATAATAATGAACTTGCATGAAACACTTTGTGTATTTTCAGGTTTCAATTATAATGTGGTATTTTAAGTATGTATTTAATTTTCCAGGACTACTAAACTATTTGTTCCTTTAGGATCTGATACTTTGTATCTTAAGAAAATGTAATAAAATAACCACTTATGCTCAATTAATAGGGTAAAGGACTTAACATGTTTGATCTATAAGGATATCTAATTTTAGGAGAAAAAATATGTTATTTAAGGTTATCAGTGTTTATAAAATCATGTTTGAAGGTTCAGTTTGAATAAAGATAGATTGGGATTGATTGATGAGAAGAGACACATCTGTGACAGTAGATATATTTGTTGAAATATTTTTATTTAATATATTATATACTAGAACACCTAAAAATAAATTTTAAGGAGATGGAAATTATTTTATTCATTTTAGCTATCATTGGATAATGTTCATAGATGATTTAGAGAATTTTTGAGATTCCCTTGATATTGAGGAATTCCATTTGAAGCTACAAATAGAAATGTAGTTTTCCAATTTCACTAAAAAATGAAAAATCCTTGAGAATTTGAATTTTCCTACTAGACCATATGTCTTCACGATGAACATAAATAATCAAGTGATAAGTATAAACATTTTAAGTGATCATATTGATTTAAGATTTATCAAATGAATATACCGATCATAAGTCTTTTATAGATTTTTTGAGTTCTTATTAAGGCTTGGAAGTCAACTGAAAATTAATATAGGCATAATCATAAGGCTTCTATTGATGATCCTTAGTTTGTGAATTCCACAACCTAAAGAATTAGAAGAGAATAAAGCTTCAAAACATAGAATGTTTTTTTATAAATCTATGGGGTCATTATAAGGATTCATAATATTTCATAGAGAGAATTAATTTATGATGTCCCTAAAATAAATCATCAACACTTTGGAAACATTCAATTTTTTTCTAGATGAAAAATTGAGTTTTTTTATTTTAAATCTGTTGAAGATGAAACTAAATGGGATGATAAATTAGTTTTTCGATCTTGGTATAAACATCATAAACATCCAAATTTGTGTTTGATCTAATCATGAGAATAAATATAAATTGTTCTTTATCCAAGGAAATGGAATATTAAAGAATAATGAAAATGTGAGTTTATAAATTTTTTGAATTTGATGGAGATATGAATTTAATGATATTTATGATGTTATTTCAAGTTAAAAATTATATTAATATTTCTCAATACATGATATGAGACTATTATGAAGAATATTGAATGAGGTTAACCACTATATATATTTAATTATATTTAAATTGATTTTATCATATTTTAAAGAATAACTTAGATGGTGATATGTTAGAGCTCATGTTGTTTTTTATCAAGACCTATATCATTGTGATCTATGATTTTATAAGTAATGCTCTAGAGTAACTGGTATAGACGTCTGGGAAATATCTTAAAAATATAATCTTGAGAATAAACCTAAAATAACGTTGTCTATAGACCTGATATTGAAGGTGTTAATATTTTTTCTGAAATTATTATACTGATAAATGAGGTTTGTGCCACATAGATAATTGTTACGTACATTTTATACAACTATATGATTTAGAGTGTGGTTTTTTAGAAATCATTTGAAAATAAGAAACTACACTATTCAAAGAATAAATTAATATTTTTATTCATCCAGGTTTCAAAAGTGAGAGGCATTTAATATGGGTATTATTTGAGTACACCCTACATTAAAAATATAACCTAAGGAAAGACTTGGTAAGGAAAATTTGGGTATTTTATAATATTTATTTTTTCATAGTGGATGCTTTCCTGAATAAAAATTCCATTTATTGAACATTTAAAATTAATGGTGACATTATACTAGATATATATTCACATGAGGTGATGTGAAGATCATGGAGGCTGAACGTGAAAATCCAAAAGCAGCTATAATTATTGTGCACACATATGTGTTTTTGGGTAATGGTATGAGAAGAATCTAAGCGGACTAATGTTCTCAAATAAGAATAAGGATAATGACTATCATCTAAAACTTATAGAAAGGATTAAGTAAGTGAGAAATAGTTGACACATGGACTTCATTTTACACTCTATGTAGTATTATAAGATTGTGTTTATATGGTTAAAATCTAGGAAAAATATATTTTGGGTTATTTTATTGAGGAGTGAGTAATGATAATATGATGAATATATTCATAAGAACTAAAAATATAGAATATTTTCATATGATGAGTTATATGATGAATGTTCAAAAAGATTTTGAAAATTGATCCTACTTTGAGGTTAGAAATGAGTTCTGATACTATTGGTGAAGATTCACCCAGTGTACAGAATAAATGTAATTCCTAAGGCCGAAGGAAGAATAAAACTAGTGGGAGATGAAGATTGAATAATACAATATAAATACCACTTCATATATGTCACATATTTAAGGCTTATAACCTATATAATATGGTGACCACACATGTGTAATATTGTGGGAATATGGTTTCATGATGATCCATTGCTACTCAATATATTTTTTGATTCGATTATAGTGGAGAATCCATGGATCAATGGTAATTAACACGGTATGAAGTAAGTATCACCCATTGTGTTAGAACATCATAAAAATACTGAATATATTTTTTACATTCAATATATTCACTACATATATTATTTTTTCAGGGTAAAATGAAAAAAAATCATTCAAATCCTATTAGGAGATAGTGGTTAAAACCAAATGGGGTTTAAGAAAAAGGAGAATTTTTGTTGTAAAATCACCCCCTCAAGTGTGAATGAACAGTCCTATGTCTATTTAAAAGACTTTATAACATATTTTTACTAGAGAATAATGATGATGTAAATCATAACCTAATATATTTCTATTAGGATATAGTGAAGTGAGAAAAGTATCTTTAAGATAAAAACTAACAAAATTTGAATGATAGGCTACAAAAAACAATTTATTGGTGTATGAAGATTAGGGTACCGTCCCATATGGGAACATAAACCATTGGTTAGAAGTTTTCATTAAGATATTCTATAAAAATTTATATTGGGGGGTTATATACATCATTACTAACATGAACTATCACTCATAGTTGAATGTACTTATTATTGATTTCTATATAAGGTTAAAGATGATCCAAAACATTTGATATATAAAGTTTAGTTTATTTTTAAGTCTATTTTTGAAAAAAAATCGACATAAACACCTCATTCCAAAATATTTCAGGGTTATTATGGCATGGGATATTGAAGAGTAATGATGGTGAATGATGATATGTAAATGGGTTTGAAAAATAATATTCTTATGTCACTATATATCTTAAATAACCATGAATCAAGATATCAGTACTTTTTGGGGATCCCTATATATATTTGGATCATGTTTCAGGGAAAAGATATGAACCCATTCTAACATCAGTATTAGATGCTTTTTCAAATGTGTGAGTTCATAAAAAGGGAACCACAAGATGAAATGGATTTCATGATGGCAACAATCATACATGGGCCTAAAGTGGGAGACCTTGGAATCCCTATATAACCTGGAGTAATAAAAAACAAGCCACACATAATTCCTAAATAACCATATAGACAAATCTAACTCATCTGTATGGGAATGATAAAAAGGATCTATCATGGTATCAAGCAGTTGGAGAGAAGGCATATTTTTTATTATGATTGATTAAATATTTGGATATAATCCATTGAAATGGGTCATTTTTTATCTTATAATAATTCAATGTCCATGGAACCTTAGATCAATAACTGTTTTATGGATCTATATCTCATGAAAGGGGAAGTAGTTCATTCAAAATGAACCACTATAATGAGTTTAAGGTTCATGTACTATAGAAAATACCCTATGAAGTTATACATCTTATTGTGAGGAATAACCCTTACTATTTATCATTATAAAAAATTTACTTGGAAATCATCTTGATGATGTAAAAAGGTGCTCAACTAAATAGATATAAGTATCCCAACCCTAAAAAAATGGTAGAATGGAATTAATGTATGGGTAGATGATAGTATATCTATTTGTATCTATGAATCATGTGATGACATGATTTAAGCCAAAAATAGTTTATAAAACGGGGGTCTACACAAATCAAACTCATGTATGGGGTTGAATGTTGAAGACATTTTGTCAAGGAATAGAAATATGTATGAGGAACCATATGTAAATAATTCATATATGAATCGAGATCTCATGTTAAAATATTAGGTCATATAATATGACTTTATTTGTGTAGTTTAAATCCAAGAAGTATATTCCATGTGTTGTGTACTTGAAAGTAATTCATTTGGGAAAATTGATATAAGGTTTAACATCAGGTAAAAAGGACATAATCTATGTCATTAAAAATCATATGGATAACATGTTAAGGATCATGTAATGAAATTATGAAAAATACTTCTTAAGAAATCACATGTTAGATTTTGGTCTAATATTGTTTTTATCCATCATGATTAGGGAATAAACTCCATTAGAGGAGACCTCATGTATTATAGAATTCCTTCTCAATTTGGATATATATTCTAATGTATTTTCCAATAATCATGAGAGTCCTCACAAATATAAATTTTTCTCTATATAGGGATTAATGAAGGTGGACATTCATATTAAATAGTCATGTGATACGAATCTGATGAGTTTCTATATTGTGCTGTGTGCAAAACCTTTTCCCATCGAGTTGCTCCAATTATTTTAGTCACATTTGTGATTGATCATATTTGGTACCTAAATATAGATAATAAATCTACGAGGGGTAAAATATACCAGGATAGGTAACATTTCTTATATCCCATATACAACTAAATTTTGGGTTTTTTAAGTGGCATTGTGTGTTATGGTGTGACATTCCCACAATGTATGCAGAGTATTTTTTTGGCCTTGATCTCTTGTCTATGTCCATAATTTTATAAAGTATTTTTGATATAGTTTTATTCAAATCCTCAATATATTCATTCCCCAACATATGGTAGGGATATGAATGGTTGGACTAGATGTTTCATTCAAAATATATCCTTTTAACTCAGATTCATATAAATATGTTTTGTTGTTTCTCAACATTTTATAATGGAGACCAAATCAATTAATAAATTATAACTTAACAAAGATAATGAATTAATTTTTAGGGAATTATCTGATGGGTATAACCTCATCCCATTTGAAAAATATACTAGGTAAATTAAGTATGTACTTGAACTATCTGATTATGTTTGGGGGATATAACACCATAATATCGATTCCCCACATAGATGATGTCTATAAGTATTTTGTGTTGTGCTACAACTCTCAGTATTGATGAATGAAATTGGCATATAATTTTCCATCATGTCACTTATTTATGAATTACAAGAAATCTAGAATCATTGATAGATAGAAATATCCAATTTACTTAATTTTATAGAAGGTCTTGGTTCCTGATTGATGAGAGTCACATGCTCTAGTGTGGAATTTCTTCATTATGGTGAGGGTATCTCTTCCTTTAAAACTGTTAAAGATAATGAAATCAAATTCTCACTTTTATATTCATTTCTAGGTTTTTAGGACATCAAAAAAGAATTAATTCACCACTCAATATTGGATATATTTTTTATTGGATTGATCTAGTTAGAGAGCTCCATTTTGAAGATAACCTACTATTGGATATATCTATCAATTAAAGACCTATACTAAGGGAGATGAAGAAATTCCCTGACCACAAACAAGATCAAATTCATTAATCTCATTTTATATCAATACTAATTTATAGACCTACAATCTTGTAGTGAACTATATGAATGACCATCTCATTTGAATTTGGGGATGACAGGGCTATTACAATATCAACCAATATATAGAAACATGTACTCTATAAACCTAGAATGTGAGTTGAAGTGGGATCTGAAGGGAATTCATACATCAACGCTCATGAAGAACCAAGAAAAAGAATCGGTTCATCATTTAAAACGATGTATCTGCAAAATAATTTACTTGTTTAAATGGAAATTAAGTGAAAAATTATATAATTTTTATAAAAATGAGTAATTAAAACAGATATAAATTCTTGTTGGTGTTATTTAAGGTATTCATATTTGTTTTTACCATAAGATATGTTCATTTTTATTAATCATTAAATACCAAAAAATATTTTATTATCAATTAGATATATTGTTTTATAATAATAACAAACACAATTTGTTTACCAAAAAATATTTTCTTAATAATAATTATTACCTATATTTTTTTAACATTAAAAAAATATTTTGTAATAAGTTATCTAATAATAATTAATATTTTATAAATTATTGAATATATAGTTATTAAATTTTAGTGTAGACACATATTTTTTTGATAAAAACATATGTTTATAAATTGAATTATAATATTAAAAAATGAATAATGTTTAATAAGATATATATGTATAATATAAAATTATTTGAAAAGAAATTTAAAAAAAATTTAAAATTTAAAATTTTAAACTAACAAAAATTGATATATCTGAATTATATGTAATTTTTTAGAAATAATATTATTATATTATATGTCAATATTTATTATCATTCTTAAGTTCATTCAAGGTAAAATATTCTCTTGTCTACAAATCAATTTATAACTCAATAACCACTGTCAATTTGATAATCTAAAAACCCTAAATGAATCAACTAAAATCAATATTTGGTTTATCTTTTTTCTATTAAAAATAAAAAATTTGTAACAATTAGTTTCATTCCATTACATTCATCAATTCCTAGGATTTGTTTCTTTAAGTCCCCATTTTTCATCATGTATTCATATCCACCACTTTTATATCATTCAATCCCTTATTGCGTTTGTCTTGCCTCTCTTTTGTTTTGTCTTCATCATCACTTCTCTATCTTCCATTTAACATTAGATTGTTTTTCTCCAAGCTCCCTCTAATTTAATATCCACTCATTATTCATCGTTGGTGATAGATAATTATTTAAAAGCATATTTTATTATCCATTTCCTAGTTCATAATTTCTATACCTGAAACATTTTCTATCCCAAAGTGACAACGAGGCTCTTTAGGAAAGTGATAATTGATCTAGGAAAACATCATGAATTATTTTGTAATGTAATTCATCATCACATCATGACTACATGAAATTATATCCCATCAATTTTTTAACAATTATGTAGAGTATAATTTATTTTCAATTTTTTGTATAATCAAGGAGTGTTAAAAAAATTAAAAACCCTAAATTATAGCTATATGGTAATATTATTATGACTACACTTCATTATTGTTGAATTATATTTTCCCCACTATAGATACCTAAGATTTCCAATTATAAGTCGAATTTTTCTCTTATTTTTTTCATATGTTTAAAAGATAGAAATAGGTTCATTTGAAGTCTCCCCACTCAAATTCCACTTTAAATAATTGGTTCGATGTTGGTATATATATTATGATTTTCTTTTTTCTATATTATAATTGTATAATGTGTATAATTAAATAAAAAAATTATTATTTATTCTTTGTTAATTTTCATTCATGTATCTATAAGATAATTTTAGAAAATTTCTTCATAATTTATTTGAAGAGATGATTGTCAATTTATAATTTTAAATATATAAAATGGTTTAAGGATATTTTTGGTTTAGAAAATATTGAATATTTCAATGAATATAGTTTATATAAAATTTCAGTTGAGTCTACCACTATGGAACACAACACCAAGAAACACGTTCCAATAAACATGCACTCTTAGGGACTTAAACCAGGATCCTGGCCCTAACCCCCTCAAACCAATCCAGCGTACCACCAACAATATAGAAATGGATATAGTTCACATATTCAATCCATTAAATCCTAAATGAAAAAGTTATTTCTATCAATAAAAATGTTGTGATTTATAATATAACTTTTGTTAAAAATGATAAATTTCAATGTATATTATTTTTAAATTTATTTTATACTTTAATAGAATAGGTACATAACTTCATGTGGTAGAGTTGGATTATAATTTCATACTAGTATATGAACTTACCATTATCCCAAAATCATGGAATTTTAATCCTTAAATATGAAAAATAGTTTATTTTTTGGATTTTAGTCTGCAATTTATATGACTTCAACTAAAGAATATCCCAATAGATTAAAATTTCAACCTATTTGGAATTTCATATCATTACCCATTCTGTATGTTTTATTAAACCCAAAAAAATTATTTTCAATTTTATATTTTTAGACAAATATGTTTTGTTTCTCTCATTCATGTCAAAATTAATTTATTTTATCAGTGTTGAAACATTTTTTTTTCTAAATATGATGTTGAGAATTCAAATTATATAGGTGTATTTTTTTTAGATCTCCTATATTTAGGATACCTTTTTATTTTATTATATGTTCTTCTCTTTTCTCATGTTTCAATAATTTATCTTGGAGAGTAATATATTGATCCCCCACATTACATGAGTTTGTACATGGATTTTCATAAACACCTGCATCTATGTATCTCCCCATTTTAGTTCTTCCTTTCGTTATATGATCTTATGTGATTTTTAGATAATATATAATTATTAATTTAAATGAAATAAATTTTTCATAAATATCAGAAATTCCAATATTTTGATCAGATGTTGATGGATAGATCATGAGTTATATCATTGTATATGGGGTAAAGACAATTATGGTTAAAATATCTAGAATCATTCAATGTTTAATGTTAATTGGGATATGATTTTTTCATTCATTCTTTCCATTATTGAGTTTTAAATAATAAAATTTAGTTTATATATTAACATGAATATAAAATTTCTATTTCACACACTTTTGATTTTACATTTCAAATAGGTCTAAGATTCTACTTTTATCATTATTATAATTCTATTTATCTTAATGGATCTCCATGAACACATTTAAAAGTTAAATTCCTCTATATCCATGTCCTTCTAGTTATAAGATGAAATTGAATCTTAGGTGGTCTAGATATAGGATATAAATACTATCTTAGTGTAAGTAAAGAAAACTCTCTTTGTGCAAGGTTAATAAAAGAATATTTCTTAAAATAAATCACCAATTGAGTTTCTAATAATATCATACTGGGAATACATTTCTAATAAAAATTTTCCTTTGTAGTTTTATTTTGTGATCCTTTATGAGTTTTTTTAATGTGTAACACCCTGACCGAAGCACTAGGTCTTACTTTTGTGCCACTTGACCTCCAGCATGTATCCCCATATACAAGAGTAGTTAATCTAGCATCAAGGACCTAAAAGATGATGTGGGGAGATAATAACCTTGGTAGAAATATCTAAACAACAAAGACGATAAGGCATAAATAAATAACCTCACAACTATACAATGGAAACTAAACCATAATATCTTGTTGTAAAAAATGGAGTGTAAGTCATATAATATAAATCAAAGCACCTATAATGTGGTAAATCAGTCAAGTGTATAAATATAGAAAAAAATAAAAGATATTTTTGCAATATTCTAGATTCGATCCCAATATCACACCTATCCTCCAAGGTCCACCTACTCAAATACCCATTGGAAGGCCCTTTCCCTTAGAGAAATACCTAACCAACAAAATTACATTTTCATAGAGTTTCCCATGTAGGGTATGAGTATTAACATAGTGGGACACCATAAATGAATCCATAATATTAGTTAAATAATACATAAAAGTTTATTACATGAAATTAATATAAAATTGTCTAAAATCATGTGTCAAGTCATCATGTGCTAACCAATCCTCCATGAATATCATCTATGCCTACTTCATTACTGAGATAAAATGAAAGACAATTTTTTTCCTTGTATCTATGTTCCAATACTATGGAAATTTTTCATGCCCTCTATTAAGGGAAATTCATTTTGCACCTTTAAGGATTAGCCATTCAGATTATCCAATAAATAATGGATTCATGGTCATTATTATTATTCATGGTGGTAAGTACACCAGATATGACTAAATCAGGGGGACTCTAGTCATACATAAGGAAAATACTAATCGGTATGAAGTTTTAAATATCTCAATTCAAGGACATCATCCACTGATGCATGTCCATTCCCACAACAGTTGAATTTCCATGGTTAAACATTAATAAACATGCCACCTAAAACCATAGTCTATAAATCTATTCATTTTTTCTCCCTCTATAAGGATCCAACTAGCCAAATCAATGAAAATTGGTCATCATTATATTTGATGTTTAGTTTATGTGGTCTATTCACATAACAACATATTAGAAAAAACATAAAAAGGAACAATATGAAATTTCATGAATGTTCTCATGGGTTACACACATCCACATGCATATCATATCATGAATGGGTATTACAGACAATAAATTCACCCACATGCATATCATATATACAAATTTATAAAAAAAACCTATGATGGTATGGGATATCTACCTATGTGTGTTATTTATGAAATCCAATAATTTCCACCCAATTTAAGAATATTCACCAAATATCCCTAAAACATTACCCAATCCATCACCTGAGAATTGAAGAATATTGATATAATAACAAGAACATGAAAAGGGATAGAAGTAGATATGAAATTCCTAATGATAACTTGCACCAATAGTATATGAAGATCTAATTAAAAATGAGACAAAAATTTTACAGATCTAATCTCATCTCTTTAAACATTTAAAGAATACCACTTTAGTTTATATAAAAATCCAAAAATCTATCCACGTTGGACCTAATCTATTATTAGATAATGGAGAAAGGGGTGATTTTTATTATAATAAATTAAACATAACTAAAAGAAACATTAGATCAATCAAACCTTCCAGCATGGTGGATATTGTAATAATAGATCTAAATCCACCATAGTGAGTCCCATCAGTTCATTTTGGTTAAATACGGGTGGAAAAGGTGAAGATGATAACAAATATTGTATTTATAGGGAAATTAAGGGATATCCCCCACATAAATTTACATATAGAGTGCACTGGATGTCTTTTAGTTGGACTATGGTTGGTTGGTGGCACTGAGGAGGTTTCACGGGCTTTTACCACCTCCCCCATCTCACTGGTGGCACACCAGCATCTCTAAAGCTAATGTTTGGTTCTATATCTCCTTATCAAATTTATTCCCAATCCCATAACACTAAAAACATGTAAACCCCAAATATTTTATGTTATATTTATCTTTAAATAAATTTAATTTATTTGATAGCTTGATTTACATGTGTATCACCCCAACCCTAGTAGCTTGGAGGCAAGGTATACTTTATTACACTAGAATAAAATACAATGACTCACATCTCGAAAGATTAGATTATTTTGTAGTATTGGAAAAATAGTTACATAATTTTAATTGATATTAAATTTTAAAACATAAAATAAAAAACTAATTTTATTTGAGAATTGCATTATTCCCATTATCATTTTCCTGTATATTAATCACAAAACAATTCCTCATATCCTACGGAATTGAAAACATAAAAAAGGGTGAGATCAGGTTCTCGGTAAGGGTATGTTTATAGTTGATGTTATGAATAAATAAGGAATAATCAATATGTAATGGTTAATAATTAAAACCCATTTCATTTAATCAATAACTAGATCATAATATCGTAGGAATAAATGATCATAAAATTATTTCATATTAACTATCACATGATCCTGAATCTTATCCATGGATATTCTAATTAATCAAATAATCACATAGAATGTCAATAACTTTATTCATAATTATGGAGTAAAAAATCCAAGAGATTTAAAATATATTATTGATTCCTTATTCTAAGACATCTAATACCGTTGAGGAATTGTTCTTAGACATATATATAAATGGGTAAGGCCTTGGACAAAACCCAATCTAGTTTCTCTCATGAGACCTACTTATGCATTGAGGGGATATAGAGAACCCCTCCCATCACATACTAAGTCCAATTAATTCTTTATATTAAAGGGGTGAAACATAATCAACATAAACATTTATTGAAAAACTGCCATATTAAATTTTAATACTTACCCCAATCAAATAAACATACACATAAATCATCTTGAGTACTGTTCCAAATAGTAATAAAATTCTATATCATCAATAAAAATGATAATAAACCATTAAAAAAATTAACAAGGGAAGTATCTATAAAACATATCCCATTGTATCATATTTTCAATTTAGGGTTGATTTCATTGATTAATATAAATAAAATGAATGTATCCTTACAAACATTCTTGATAAAAATTACCTACACATTTGAAAATAAAATTTTTATATGAAAACATTCAAAAAAATTAAATAATTTTATTTGAAAATAAACATTTAAAAATTTAAAATACTCCTCAAGACATTGATTCTTCATAAATTTGGAAAATTACATTCTTATTGTACATATTAAAGTAGATAATCCTTTTACATTTTTGGTAAAATCCAAATAGGCATTGTTTATAAAACCACATTAAGATTAATTTAAATACATTTATTTAAATGTAAAAATGGTCTAAAATTTATTCAATAATTTATTTGAAAAATGTTACCAAAATTTTTGAGAAACAAATTAGAAAACATGGGTTTTTTTGAAAAAGGATTTCTGACTAAAGAGAAAAATAAAGTCAAATTTTCTTATAACTAGTTACTCAATATTTTTATGTATGAGAGAGTGGTAAAATAGTACTATTACATGAAAATGTTCATGAATAATAATAGTTAAATAAAATAGAATTAATTTAAGATATAAATATCCAATAATCCTCTAAACGGAGACTTATACAAAAGTAATCCCAGATAATGATGATATTGTGAAATAAACCCTTACCACTGGTAACTTTTAAATCATAAGACCCATAAAATAAATAACATAAAATTACCCCTCAAATAAAATGAATATAATTAGATTCATTATATAAAATATAAAAGTACAGTTATGTAAACCACACAGAGTAAATAAGTGGTGAATATAGTATATATATCTAGGAAGTAAAAGTTATATGAGCAACCCTTTCTATAGGTCTAATTTACATCACACATGTATGTACATCTTATATAATGGTTTTCATAATGTTAATAATTTATACCTAAAAAATAATCATATTTATAATATCCTACGTGATCCTCTTATAACATTTTTTCACCCATGTTTTTACAATATTTCATTATTTTGATTGTTATGGGTATTAATTTTATTATTTTCTCATACATGATTTCCATGAATATTCTGGTTCATATGAATAGTGTGTATATATATATATCATCTCATAAATCATTATAATTTTATAAATATCATTTTCACTCATTGTATACATTTTTATAACCATTTATAAAATATGGAAATTTCCAATCAATCACATCACTTCATTGAGATGGTAGGTCATATGTACACACAAGCGATGATATTATACCCATAACGAGTGAAATGGTAAGGAATTTGGATGGGTGATATAACTTTATCACATCAGAACTAGGGTGGGACTATCATTTGTTTTCCCAGATTTCTCGATTACAACATCTCCTTCAAAGAAGCGAGCCTTTATCTGCTCTTCACTTCGATAGTGCTTGACAGGGAGAAGCAGGGTATCTTCAATCTCATTAAGATAAAATCAGACCTTGATAGATGTATCTTCACCATGTCCTCCTTAGGTCACTTCATGTGAAATGATTTTCATAAGATCAAGGGAATGCAGTTTCATGCAGTTGCGTGGAATGAGACTCTTTGGATTAAAATAATCCCCAATATATATAATTTTCTCACCTTGAGGTTACAGAATGGGGTGGTTCCGACATATGATAACATCATAAGATGAGGGATTTATACTATTTCCCATTTCTTATGCTGTAATTCTCATCAGGAAGAAATATCTGCACACCCATTTTTTAAAAGTGATGGGGCTCACGATGCGTGCTACTTCTTCGAGGAGTTTACAGCTTTCTTAGACCCCAAAATGGAAGATCTCCCATTTCTAAATCATTGGTACCATGTCTTCGGAGAAACTTGTCTAGAGAGGATAACTCATATGGTGGTCCTTCAGGTATATTTTTAGGGCCTATGGCAAGTGAGTAATAGGGCTCTCCATGAGGGGGTGTCCTTATTAGCCATATTGATTATCACTTAGATAAGAAATTTCCTCATTGAAATGGTATGAATCATCATCAAATTGTGTGAGGCTCCTTTTATTCTCCATTTTAAACTAGTGTCTCTCACAACCCCTACCTTTAGTAGTAATATTGGGGGTAGATGGGCCGGATGGCACCCATAGGTCAGAGGTTTGAATCATAACACATATGGTTCATATACCTCAGGAGCTATGCCTGGAGGGAGGTTGTTATAGATATAAATGGATCAATGTTCATGGATTTCTTGGTCCGAATTGGGAAGGATAATTAGCTCTAGGTAGAGTCCTTGTAAAGTTTTATGGTCCTAACCTTTTTTTTCCAAAGGGACTTACACATTTTGAAAGCTGAAATGAATTCCTTGCTCCTCTACAATTCCCTTATGGGTCTCTACATCCCCCATGGGCGATCATCTATGTCATCAGGAAATGTCGGGGCATTATTAAGTCCAAAACTAAAGTGTACCACATGCGGTGGGAGGGGAACAAGGTGTCAGATCACATTCCCTTTATATATGTCACTAGGTGTGAGGAAGTATTCATTCATAATGTGGTCAGTTTGAAGGTCAGGTGGGGATTTCGATTAGACAGGATTCTCTTGGTTGGAATTACTTTGGGCCACCATTTCCTCATGGGGAAGGTAGGGTCCAGGATTTTTATTCTTTTACTTCTAATAATTTCAATAAAAATTTAACTAATTGATATATAGATTTAAATTTTATGTGAAAATTGAATCACATAACATCGCAAGGTGGTAGTCCATCATTTACATGAGTTACATTATCATATTTGAAATAGAATGGGATGTAAAAGGTTACATGTGATATAAAAATTAAAAATTATAATAATATCATAAATATGATATAAATGTGGTAAATCCATCATTATATCCATCATTGGAAGGTGGTGATGGAAAATGAGCTACATTGGTCTGCTAGGTGGGAGTCCATCATGTCCACAATCGATGATTTCATATCATTGTTGATGGAAGTGGATATGTATAAATATTATGACAATAACATAATAACATAAAATTATATGAGATATAAAAGTGTTATTATATTTTATTTTTTAATAAATTATTTAATTTGGAAAAATAATTAAGAAAATGAAAGTGCTTTGTTAAGATAACTACCTTGTCTAAGAGAAACCTCCTTTACAACTCCTCTTAAGGACAATAGGGATGGTATTTTTTGGTAATGGAATATCTAGAATATGTCTATGTTTTTTGGGGAGATATTTTTATTGTTTTTTAGAGGAAATGATCTTAAGGGGTGTGAATAAGTTAAGGGTTGGAGAACCCTTCTATATGTTGGGAAAGGGAACCCTCATGGAAATTATTTGGAAGTTTCCCTATGGAATCAAAAATAAAAAAGTCATTTACATGAAAAACAATATTCTAAATAAACATATATTATTAATTTAGAAGTATATGGTTGAAATATATCTATCCAATATGATTTTTGAAAAGTTATTTTGTCATTTTACCCCCATGGGAAACTCATTTTTACCTTAACAACATTATATATTATTTTACTGTTTTTAGTATTAATTTTGGTCAAACTTATATTGAAATTATTTGGTAATAAAAATTACGTTGATTGAAAATATTGAATCCAATTTTAAAAGTTCATTAACTTATGTGGAAAAATTGAATTTTAAATTAATCTCACAGAAGATAGAAGAGAGTGGGTTTTCAAAGATAAATTTTTTCAAAATATTACAAAGTCTATATATCAGGATTTTATATTAAAATAATTATAATGAAATAAATTATTTTAATTTATATTTAATTTAACTATTTTTACTTTAATTTTAATTTAAAATATAATTTTAATTTATAAACAATTTAAACAAAAATTTAGTATATCAATTAAAATTTTATATTTTTCACAATTTGTTGAAAATTGATTCTATTTAGAAAAATTGAAAAAATAATCCTTAAGATAATTTTTATATGGTGATTTAAAAAATAACTTTCATTTATCAAAATAAATTTTTCAAATGTGTTAAAAATATATATAAATTATGTGTGCAATTTGTGACTAAACCACCATTAAGAAAAATAATTTTTTTTTGGAAACATTTCTTTTTTATTTAAATAGTTCTAAATTTATCTCTAATGAAAAGATAACCATTTTATTTATTGAATAAATGTGTAAAACATATATTTTTCATAATTTATTTATTACTACTCATACAAGAAAATTTTATTGCTAGGTTATAATGGTAATAATAGAGTATCATGTTTTATTCAGACCTGATGTTCGGTTCATTGCAAGTTATAGAAGAGAATGAATCTATTTATAAATAAATATATCATAAAGTCTCAAGATATTATATTACCTTAAATTATTGGTGTTTCATTTCATACATGAAATCGAATATGATGTTCATGTTTTAAAATAATGATTTGCTCTATTTTAACCCCCTTAAATAAATTGTATCATCGCAATTGGATCATGATCTTGAAAATAAAGTGTTTGATATTTTAAAATTATTTATTGAAACCCCACATCATAAAAAGTTAATAAAATATCCTCTTACTAAGATAGAAAGTGTATTAAAATAGTCATATGGAATGAAACATAATTTGGTTTCTATGTAAGAGAAAATTAAATGAAAGTAACGATGCAGACATGGAATAAAATCATAAATAATTATAGAAAATGATAGAGGTCATTGATGATAAGAAAGAAAATTCTCAATGGGAAGTTAAGGACCAAAAAACCATAAATATAAGATTATTTGAAAGACAATCTAATTCATCAGATTTGAAGTTAATTGGATAATTTATTTTTCAAGATTCTTTTCCAATATTTGTGCAATTATTTTAATATATAAGAATATATGGAAATATACTTACTTGATAAAATTATTATTTCAGAAGAAAAATTACACAATTTGGATATGATTTCATTAATTTCAAATTCATCTCTAACTAAAAAATTAATTATCCAAAAATTAATTTTTTATTCCTAAAGCACTAAATGTCCCTTTTAATGTATTGTATAATCCATAATAATATTATAAGTCATCCTTTAAATCCCTAGTTACTATTAAAAAAATGGTCAGTATAGGTTATCCAATTTATATAAATATTTATATGTTGATGTAATACCACCACCACCAAACTTTTAAAATTTTTATAATAACACATTGAGGCTATGTGAGAACCACCATGCACAAAAAAAAAGCTATAAGCAGGCCAGACATGGAACAACACCCAAGACTCGACCCACCTAAAAAGAGAATTTAAAAATCAACAACCAGAACCAAAAACAGAATGTACAAGGAACACTACCAAGGAAAGAAATTCCCAAAACACCACAAAAACAAATCATGTCAGGACATCACTCACCAAGATGCACTGCGTCGACATCAAAGCCATTACGCACATCACCCATCCTTAGGACGCAACACCAACACAAACTCTAAGACCTCCCATCCTTGTCACACACCATGCATGGAGCTAGAAATCCATACCATCGAAAAAGGGCATAAAAGAGGGATAAAGAAACTATTGACGCACTATAAACCATAAAACCCAGGAAGGTGGATAGAAGAGAACCTGATGGAGAATCCTACACCGCCACTATCACTGTAAACTGACACTAGGGGTCAGCCATAGACTGCACATCCAGAACCAATCCAGCCATAAACTGTACCCAACATCCACCCGGTTCAGTATCGCTATTGTTGGAACCACCAACACCATCCCAAATCACCTGAGAGTCCTTCAAACCTGCAGACCATGGGGTCATGCATATAGTGGCATGCCAAAATGAGCAATGGGGAATCATTGGAAGGTGAGACCAATCTCGGGGAAGAAACCAGAACACCACCGGGCTGTACTGATGATCTACTCATGTTCCTGCATCTTAACCCAAAGAATCCACCATCAAATCATAAAAAACAACATGAAACAAGAATGGATGAAATAGATTAGGGATCGACACATTTCCTTAGCATTCCTGAGGTCACCCTCTGTGACCTTGTAGTTACTCGGGAGGAAGATGATGAACCTAGGGGCCATAACAGAAGATAGGGGTGATAATGGGGAAATCAGTCAAGACTGTTATGGGAGCAGGAGTGGAGAAAAGAAAACCCAATCATTATAGGATGTTTAAAGAAAGTTTATTGATCATTAGATCCTAAATACCATAGGCCGATGAAAACCCTCATGATATCCGTAAGTAACCCAACCCTCAACCACATGCCTTGAATATGAATAGAAGGGAGGGAGGGGGAATATGGTGGTAAGAAACCCTAATCCCCTAAAGGATCTCCCTCATGGAGTTTCCCCATATTATACCATCAATGAAATTGAGATATTTTTGAAGTAATAAATTAATCTCTAAGAACTTATCAAAAGTTCAAATATAACTATTTTAGAAATAGTTATCCTTTTGACACTTCCAAAATATTACTATCCAAAACATTACAATTAAGGTAATTAAATTTAGAGAAGAAATTATCATTAATCCCCCAAAAAACATGATGTATCTCTTAATTTTAAAATACAAAACATGTGAATACCATCACCATGTATTCTATTTAAACATGGGAATGGCCTAAATTAAAATAAAATCATATTTACAAAATACATGATTCCTTATTCAATAAATTAAACTCATATTATTAGATATATTCCTTAAATAAATAATGTTGTTAAATCCATAAATGACTATATAATCCACATTGTCATCAAATCCTTAATCAGTTTTGAGGTATTCAGTAATATCAAATTTACATTAACGATATTATTTCTCACATTATCTCAATATCATTTTCTCAACATTAGGAACATATTAAGGGTTATCTTCCACTTAACAAGGTGTTTTGAAAGAATTTAAGCTTACCATTGAATCATTTTTATTTTTCATTGATACCATTCTATATATGCTCTCAAATCCTTAATGAAAATGTACTAAAATACAATCCTTATAAATTTTATAATTCTTATAACCATGATATCATTAAAAAAAATACAAAAATGACATAAATATTGAATCTAAACACAAGAACATTAATCATTCCACTTAATTTGTGGTAATAACATAATATGTACCTTTATTTTTATCTTATTTTGAGGTATATTTCCTTGATACATAGGGAATTAATTTATGTAGTTCCCCATCTTCTTATTGGGATTCATTGCACATTGGTAGATTCTTTATTTTCCCAGAAATCATGAGCATGGTGTCATTTTTATCTACTATTAAAGAAAACCCCCTTTCCTTTTAAGAATTTACCAAGGTGTTTCCTTACACAAGCATCACATGTTATAAAATCCTTTTCCCTTCCTCCCTTTATCTATGATTTTCTCATTGATCCTATTCTTATAATTATTCCCTTTAAATCCATCATACATGGAGAATTATTTCACTATATTTAAAGATTAAGATATTATTCCTCACATAATGAGAATGTTTGAGAAACTAATTTCTTTTTAAGTATTGGAATAATCCCAACAATGAAACAGTCAATCTTTATCATATCAGTATGTAAGTAGTCCATAACATTCCTTGTTATCCTTTTAATGTTGGATTTATACTTTTAAACATTTTCCTCTTATTTATACCCTATACTGAAGAACATTCTTTCTATATACACTCATTTCTCATGAGTAAAATATTTTTCCAATAATAGTACCTTGAAATCCTTTCATTTTATATTTGTTAATTCATCTTCAACCTTAGGGTTTTGAATCTATTACCACCATCGATCTGCATCCCCTATGAGATTATAAACATCCATGAAAACTATCTACCTTTTCTTAAATCCTAGAGTGATAAATATATTCTCTATGGAAATTATCTATTTCTGAGTTAAAAATAGATTTGTTGTCCTATTGAATGATGTATGTTGTTGAGGCATGAAGCGGTTTAACATTTCTACATCACATGACGAATAAGAATAATTCTCTAAATGTGAAAGGTTATTATTCCTAAACTAAGTCACCTACCCCAATATGGTTATAATTTGTTCATTTCCAGCTATAGATCTCACTATGTCTTCATTACCTTTATCAGGAGGGAAATCCCAATATAGAGTATGTGTATTTTATATAATTTCAATACCTTTCATTATGATCCATTTTAAAATGATTTAATACACTATATAAGATTATAACATTATGAAACCTAATTTATAATCCCACAACATGTCAAATAATTAACATAAATTGAAAATTTTATACATTGATAGTCTCATAATCATAAACAATATTTATTTGGGTATGTATTTATTTTCAAACCCATAATAATGGATGGTAAATAAAATGTGAATTATTCTAAGCATATCCCAAGGGAGTGCCAAACTAGTTGTATAATAAGACTTGTTTTCTAGCACAAGGTAAAGATTTTGTCAAGCCTAATATGCCATTTTTAGAGTTATTTCCCATTAGCACACATATGTCAAAACCACTCCCATTTTTATTATCCATCCACAGATGTATTTCTACAAAAAACCACATTATCTATCCCTTACCAAAGCATTAGGATTTTCTTATATTATTATCCTCAAAGTCTATAATATGTTTATTTTCCCTAATATATGTTTTCCTAAGTCTAATTTAAAATGATTATACTATACTTCCTCTAATACCAACTATAGTTCCCCAAACCTAGTAGCCTCGAGTTAGTGTCTACATTATTACCCTAGAATAATATATAATAAATCGTAAATTTAACAACCGAATAGTTTAGTATTCTTGGTAAAATAGATACAAACCTAAAATTAAAATTACCTTTTAAAACATAAAATACACAAACAAATTTCATTGTTAATTCCATTATTCCCCTTACCATGTCTCTATATATCAATCACTAAACAAATCCTTGCATTCTATGTAAAATATGCATAATAAAGGTATGATATTAGATGATCAGTGTGAGTAAGCATACAACTGAAGTTATAAATAAATAAGGCTTAATCAACATAGAAAGGTAAATAACTGAAACACATTACATTTAATCAATAACTAGATCATAATCTAGAAGGAATAAATTATGATCAAATAATTACAAATAAATAATCACATGAGTAAGAAACTTAAAAATGGACATTATTAATAATCTAATAATCAAACAGAACATCAATAATTTAATTCATAATGATGGAATTCATAGTTATAGACATCTAAAAAATACTTCTGAGTCCTTATTCCATGAAATATAATACTATAGATGCCTTATTCCAAGACATATATATTAATGGGTAAGGCCTCAACCAAAATCCAATCAAGTTTGTCTCATGAGACCTACTGATGCATCAAGGATCTATAGAGGGACCCTATCATCACTTACAATGTCTGATGAATTCATCATATGAAAGGTGGGAAACATAATCAACATAAATATTCATATTAAAAATAAAATTAAAAATTTTAATTCTTACCCCAATTATCTAAACATTATCATAAACCATCCAAAGTAATATAGTGAATGGTAATAAAATTATAAATCCTCAATCAAATTGATAATAATCTATTATAATATATAATATCGGCGATATCTACACAACACATCTTCAATGTTTCATATGTCCAGTCAAGGATTTTTGTCATTCATTTTTTTAAAAAAAATATAGAGGTAGTTCCTATTAAATTAAAAGAAAAGAAAAAGAATATATCCAAAAAGAGTATAGGAACAAGGAAAATCCAATGGCAGAAAACTATATACCTATCTTTTTCATCAATATGGTATTTATATTTCTCTAATATTCTTAAATTGCATTCCATTTAACCCTTTTAAAACCATTACCTCTACCTCTTAATCATTTCCTAAATAATAGAAGTGATGTAATGATTTATAAAATTTTTTTAGCATCACCATTGTTATAATTAAATCTATCTTCTTACTCTTTTCCTTTTCTAGAAGAAGTGACTCCCTCGATTACATTAGTATGTGCAAGGATCTCTTGAGTCCCATCAGGAGATCCCTGAGTGTTGTCCTTTACCTTATTAGCATAATTAATATATTGAAAAAATGATATATTACCTGAAATAAGCATATCTGTAGACTTTTTCATCTTTTAATAGGTGAGCTTAAAGACTTCATTATCCACAATGGGTTTTGAAAAATCATGAAAAACTTTATAAATGATTGGAGAGTCGGTTTCTAAAATTTTCATACTATTTTGGATTCCCAAAGTAACAATCCCATCATTTGAATATTGTTTTTGAGCATCTTCTTAGGGGACATAATTATTTACTTTTATATCATTGGAGTTATCATCATGACCTAACATTTGAGGAGATGAAGAAATTGTAATTTTCTACAAATCATAACATTTTCTGTAATAATTAGTATCAACATTTTTTATATTTCCATCTTTAGAAAATATGGCAGCCCCGAACATTAACTTATTCTATGAAGAAGAGGCATTAATATTGGGTGTCATACATGCTTGATAACCCTTATCATTAATTTTAGAATTGAAAACATACTCAAGAACATATCCTTGAGCTTTATTATTAATAGTAGTAATGGAGGGTCCATCATCACCCTTAAAATCAAGCTTCTGGACATGTCTACTTTTTTTATTTTTAATCCAATTAATCATCTCATGTCCACATGAAGAAAAATACCTTCAAACTGTTGGACACCTACATGTAGATGATTCATGACCTATAATATTACAATATTTACAGAACATTGGAATTTTTCATGAAATATATTTAACTCAATAATTGTATCATCAGTTGAAATCATAACATTATCAAATAGGGTTGATCCCTATTCTACCTCAACTAAGAACCAGGAATAGTGACTAAATCGAGCCACTTCTATTTCCTTTTAAATTTTTATAGGAATCATAATTAACATAGAAATATCATACAAAATTGTAGGGTGCCAAAGTATCCAATTAAACCCATACACTCATACCCAAATTTGTGTTGTGGTGTAACCAACCTCAACAGGATTTAATTTTCTATCCCACTCACAAAGGTGAAAAATCCATGGTCTGAGAGAAATGGAACCAAATACCCTAGCTAGAACATTCATTTATTCTGTGGAGAAGAGAATATGGAAGTATCTTCATTGTAGTGAGATAAATTTAAAATATTTAAATCTCTAAATCAATAAAATATGATTCTTTAGTTCATAAATTATTAATGGGTGATAGCCTTTAGGGAGAAATAATCGAACAATGATCAAGAATTCACCTATTTTAATCCACTCATAAATAGCATCAAGGTCCACTTTGAAGTGTGAATTGTTCCATTTTCTTTAGATAGAAGTGTAAAGTACACCTTTGAAGCAAGAAAAGGTTCAATTCATGGAATTACATTCATGGAGAACATGTCTCACCTGATTTTGGTTCTCTAGCTCTACTATGGTATCAGAGACCCTTTTTTGTGTCAAACAATTCCTTCCCTGACAACCCCAAATAGAGTCTTCTAGAGATAGGCCACATTTCTAGAATCCATATAACAATTTTTAACCCATCTTGTAGCAACACCAACATCATTTTGAGTACTTGAAAGAGATGTATCCTTCACCATTGCAACTACAGACGTCGCCGTAACATCCTTCCCAACCATGGATCTTTGTCACACCAGAAAACCCCCATTCGTCACCACGAGATCTCCATTATCATGATCATTATCATAATATGTTGTTGTTTCATGCCACTCAACTCCAGAAGTAGGTTCCACATCCCCACTTTTTGATATCATGAGTTCACCGTCAATAGCTCGAACCTCAACATCAGGTGGTGATGTAGATCTTGAGGTCCTGATTTTGAAAAATAAGTGGGTGTCGAAATGACCAGGGGGAAGAACTCACCACCATTGAACCCAAATCTACTTCCTGATTAAATATAGATAAGGTTCATTCTCTCATCTCACTATTTTTTATTCCATTGATGAATATAAATACCATAAAAATATTCTTAAAAACATTCTGGAGAAAAATGACCTTTTAATTTTGAATTTTTCTGTTTAAAATGATATGGTTTCAAAAACATTTTGAAATAATATTTATTGGAAAATAAACTTTAAAAACATTTAAAATAATCTATAACACATTTATCAGTCATGATGATGTAAAATTTATTTCATACCAAACATGTTAAAATATATATTTCCTTTACATTTTTAGTAAAATATAAACATGCATTATTTTTAAAATGCGATGAATATTCTTTAAAAAAAACATTAAATTAAAAGTTATTAAAAAAATTATTTTGAAAATTTAAAACACATTTTAAAAAAAAAATAGAAAACATGGATTTCGATGAAAATGGATTTCCAACTGATGAGATAAATAATTAATATTTTCTTAAAAAAAATTCATGATAATTTTAAGTACCGATGGATGAAAGAATGGTGATATTTCCTAAACAATTATTGAATAACAATATGTGATGAAATTATATTTATTATAAGCCATAAGTACCAAATAATTTCCCCAAGGGAGACTTACACTCACAAAAATTCCGAATAATGATGAGATTTTAAAATAAACCCTTACCACATTAGTAACATCTGAATCATATTATCCATAAAAGAAATGATATAAAATGAATCATTAAATACCATTAAGATAAATATATTAATGATATAATGTATAAAAGTGGAATTATATACACCACACAATGGAAATAACTGGTGAATATGACATATGTCTCGTTGAAGTTAAACTGAGACGAGAAACCCTTACCACATGTATGATTTCCTTTATACGTGTCTGTAGCTCTAGTATAATTGTTTTATAAATGTTATTAATTTATAAAAAAACATATTAATATTTATAATATCATATATGATCCTCTTATAACATTTTACGAACTGGTAGTTAATAATATTTGATTATTTCCTCTATTTTGGGTGTTAAATTCCTTGTTTACTAATGTGTGTTTTTCAATAAAGTTCTGGTTATTATAAATAAGATATATATATATATATATATATGAAATAAATAATTATAATAATTTAATATATACCATTTTTACTCATTAGATAAATTTTTATAACCATTTATGAATGTTGGACCTAGAAAATGAATCACATCGCTTTGTAGAGATGGTCGGTCATACATATGCACGAGAAACGACATCATTTCCATAAACATAGAAAGATAAGGAAGTGGGTGATATATTTATTTCCAAGAATCAATATAATTTCATATGTATCAAATATATTCATTAATTTTATCCTTGTTAATGTCTATTTAAATCATAAGTGAAAAACAAATTGCATCACTTTGTGAGGTGGTAGTCCCCCGTACACAAGAGCGATGTTATCATATTTGAAATGGAATGGAATGTAAAAAGGATTATATGAAATTAATATTAAATAAGTTTAATAATATAATATATATACTATAAATGTGTGAAATTTATCATTATCCTCAACCTTAATGGTTTTAATTGAAAACGAACTAAATCGGTTTGTGAGGTTGTAGTCTGTCGTACATACAATCGACGATTTCATTTCCCATTAGATGGAATTGAAGTAGGATAAATAATATTCCATAGACTTAATAACATATTAATATATAGGAGATAATTATTTTAATTGTACTATAATTTTTAATAAATAATTTAATGTGGAAAAATAATAAATAAAATGAAAGATCGTTGTTATGATAATCACCTTCTCTAAGAGAAATCTCCTTTGCATCTCCCGCTATAGAACCTAGAGATAAAATTTTCAGAGGAAAATATTCTATATAATATGTATAAGGAATTTGAAGAGATATTATTTCTGGATTTTTTTCTATAATTTTTTTTATGGGTCTGAATAAGTGTGGGGAGGTATGCCCTTTTTAAAATTGTGGAAAGGGAACCCTCTCGAAAATTACATAGAAAGTTACCAAAAGAATCTAAAATAATTAAGTTATTTACATGATAAAATCATTACAATGGCCCTATATTCCTCATTTTTAAGGATAAGGTGGAAATATGACAATAAATTAATATTTTGGAATGTTTATAGGTCATTTTAATCCATATATTCATAGATTATCCTCACAATAAACTCATTTGTACCTTAACCGTGGTAATAAATTTCTACTAATTAAACTATTCATTTTGAAAAAAAACAATTTAACATACTTTAAAATATGAATAATTTTTATTTAAAATATCGAATACATTTTTTCAAATTTCATTCACTTAATTGTAAAATGTTAATTTAAAATTATTCCCACAAAAGCGACGAGAAATCGAATTTTCAAAGAGAAAATATTTGAAAGTTTACAAAGTTTATATATCAAAAAGTAATATTAAAATGATACCAAGAACTAAATCGGATTAATTTATATCTATTTTTTCTAATTTTACATTATACTTAATTTAAAATATTATTTAAATTTAAAATAATTTAACTGAAAATGTGGTTTTCAATTAAAATTAAGTATTTTTCAGAGTTCATCAAAAAATTTCTATTTTAAGTAAAATAAAAAAATAGCCATTAAATAATTTTTATTTTTAGAATCTAAAAATTAATTTTATTTTGTAAAATATTTTTTCTAAAATCAAAAAAAATATATTTGTTAATTATTCACACAAAACGTGACTAAACTGTCTTTTAGAAAAAATACATTTTTTCATAAAATCATTCTTTTTCTTTAAAATGGTTATAACATTATATCTAACTGATAGATATATAGACTATATATATATAAACTATATAAATTTCATAATTTAGTTATTAATATTCATACCTCCCATTTTAACAGCTCGTTTATAATTACAATAATAGAGAATCACATTTCATTCCAACTTGGTGTTGTGTGCATTGTAAGCTATTGAATTGACTGAATTTATTTAAAAATAAATAAAAAATAAATTATTAAGATATTATACTCCATTATATTATTTTTTTTGCTTTTTATACATGTAATAAAATATGGTTTTAATATTTAAAAATCTCTGGGTATAATTAAACACAACCCTGAATACAAATGAATCTTTATACAATATACCGTTATAATATATATATTAAATTGGGGGTATGAATAAGAATAAAAAATTTATAAAAAATACATAAAATGTTAATATATAATTAAAATTTATTTATTTATTCGTAAAAAATAATAACTAAATCTTCAGTAAATTCAATTTAGGCTTAAAAAATATGTTTTCTTCAAAAATAGTTTTTATTTCATTTTATGCATGGTCATTATAATTAATTTATGACATTATATTTTTGAATTATATTTTCATAAACTAAAATAATTTTTTATATCTCCATTAAAATATTAACTTCGGATGATTTTTTGGTGTTCTTCAGAAAAAGTTGATTTTTGGGTTAATAGTATAAAATATTCATTTCTTATGAAAACTATAATTTCTTTTCAAGTATTTAAAAATTTATATTCTATATTATATTGGTTTTAAAATTTAATTATATCATTTTGAGCATAATAAATTCTATTAATTTTACTATAATTCAAAATATTATTCATTTTAGTAGAAAAAATTTTTATACATAAAAATGTTTTTTTTCGAAAAAAATTCCTTTCTTTGGGTTTAAATAGTATATTTATAAATTAATTTCTAAATATTGTAGAAAGTGGATTTGATAAAAGGGAATATATATTTTTAATAATATATTTTTAAAAAATATTAATTATTCCACATTTATTTTTTGTTGTTATGAATATAATATTTGAAAAAAGTCAGTTACCATTGTAAGAGTTAAAAGGGGTTAAAAGGGTTAAAACTAACATTACAACAGTTTAAATTACATAAAAACATTTCTAAAACATATTTTATTATAAAATTATCACCTTATATCTTCTACTATATAAATTTGAGTTATTTTTTATCCATTTAGATTTAATAATACTTAAATTTATTTTTTGAATTTTTATAAATTTCAACTATGTCCTCTCCATAAATTATAAAAGAATGCCCCTTCTCCCCACTTCTTCACACTTAAATTTCCTATTATATTGGACAATACCTACCAATATCCTTTCTCAAAATCCCTCCCGACTTATTAGAGGTCTTTTTTTACCATAATATCATCTTTTAAATAGTTGAGTTATAATCCAATAGAGGTTTCTCAATGAATGGGTATAACGTGTAATCGAGTACTTTAAATTTGTTTTTTCTTTCACATTATGTAAATATATTATGTTATACTATAGTATTTTAAAATAGGGACACATTATTTTATAGTGAAAATGAAATGAAACAAAAATATTAGAATACAATGTAACACCCCATGAATTTATGATATATTTCATTTTAAATAAATTCATCATTTTCAATAGCTTGTAATTAACACAACACCATGTTTGAAAGAAACACGACAATCTATTAAAATATTATTATTTAAAAATGAACATTATAACATAGAAGATAAGATGATGAGTATGAATATTACTAACTAAATTTTGAAAACTCTATGGTTTAATCATATAAAAAAAAATTCAATGGTTATGTACTAATTATAAATAAAATAATAACCATTTGAAAGAGAAAGAAATGTTTTTTGGGAAAACATCCCTTTTTTAAAAGGCATATTAGTCACAATTTAAGCACCTAATTTAAAATTAATTTGTCCTAATTTTAGAATAATTATTTTTTAAAATGAACCTAATTTTTTAAACATAAATGTAAAATTTATAATTAGACAAATTTTCAATAATTTTATGTGAATATTAATTTTTTGATGAATAGTGAATAATACTGATTTTAATTAAAAAATACCTTTTCATTTAATTTTTTTCAAAAGTTGGATTTTATTTTAAATTTGTATTGAATCAAAAATATTTCAAATAAATTATAATTTTAAAAATTTATGTCATTTTATTTCATTTAATATTAAATTTTGATATTGAAACATGTTATACTTATGAAAATTTTCTATTTGGAAAACCTCTCTTTCATTGTGTTTGTGCATTAATTTAAAATTTGGTCATCCCATTTATGTGAATTGAATTTGAAAAAAAAGATTATTTAATTTTAATCAAAATAATTTATATCATCTAATATGGTGAGATTAATTTTTTACAATAATGAATAGTAAAAATAGTAAAAAATATTGTTATGGTGAATTTAAAATGGGTTTACCGTGGGTTACTAAGAAGATAAGGGTTAAAATGAGATAAATCTTTTCAAGAACACATTTCTGTCAATATTTAGACTATGTAATATCTAATATTTCAAAATATCCCATTATGTACGCTTTATTAAAGAGAAAAATGTGGGCATCACTTTATCATTTCAAAAATCCAATATGTGTCATATCCCCACTTATAAAGGGTCACCCACTCTCCTCCCCTGTTCACACTTCCAAAACCCTTTGGTTCATAAAAACATGACCAAATACCTTACGTAATTCAGTCTCCACATCCTATAGAACTTATTAATATTATTAATCCATCCTAATAAGGCTTTAAGTATATATCTAAAAAGACTCACAGAAGAAGATTTAAAATTAATAAAAGTGTATATTTGTTTTATTTTATCTTACACATCATTATAACCTTATTAAAAAATAAAAATATGATAAAAAATATAATATATAATTAAATGTTATTATTTAAATTAGATTACCTATATTCATCTCCACTTCCACCAAATGTGAAACAAAATCGTTAATCGTGTGTGTGGTAGACTACCACCTCACAGACTAATGTATTTATTTTTCCATCACCACCTTTTAAGTATGGATAATATAATGGATTTAAAATATTTATAATATATTTTAAAAATTATTATACTCATTTAATATTTATTTCAAATATACCTTCCTATTGTCCATTCTATAGGGGATGTGATAACGTCACTCATGTGTATAGTGGACTACCGCCTCATTAAGTGATGTGAGTAATTTTTCACATAAAAATTACTTGAAAGGTATTAAGGTAAAATTTAATGATTTTTTTTGATATTTATGATATAAAAATACTCATTAAAATATACTATTACATATTAATTCATTCCTTTTAATCTATTGGAAAACAATAATGTTGTATGTGCATACATGTGGACTATCGCCACCACAGAGTGATATGAAATGATTTTAATTTTATTTTTTCTTGGATGGAATTTTATTAATATAAAATATATATATGACATAGTAATTGTTATTTAAATAATAATTAATATTTTTTACTTTCTTTCCCTCCCTTGAGAAAAAAGGGAATAGTATTCATGTGTTTTTATAACCTACCATCTCCATGAATGGTGTAATCCATTTTCTATTCTAACTTTAATAGATTACTTTAAATACATATCTAATGAATATATATTATAATTTTATCTTGTTTAAAATTATTTATATGATTTAATAATTTTCATAATAAAGGTACTAAAAGTACCAAATTAAAATATACATGATAAATGAAGCAATTATCACCTAAAACTGTTATTTTAACAAAGAATTGTTAATAAAAGGGTGATAAATGGATATAATTAATTCATATATGACAATATATATATTATTATGGATCATTAATATATATATAATTAAATTATATTTATTATATAGGAGGTTCAGATGCATACATAGGAAGTTAAACCTCATGTATGGGTTTCTCGTCTCGCTTTTACATCTATGAGAAATATACCATATTCACCACTTATTAATTAGTGTGGTGTATATATTACCCCATTTTATATGTTATATAACGAATCTATTTAACTTCATATTATTTAATGTTTAATTTAATTTTATTTATTTCTTGGGGCTTATGATTTAGAAGTAACTAATGTGGTAGTGGTTTATCTCACAATCCCATCATTATTATATATTTTTTAGTCTTATATTGAGGAATTATTTAATATTTATATATTAAACACAATATATTTTATTCTCCTCTAGTTATTCATTCAATATTTTAAGTAATAGTGTCATTTTCACTCTTTTTTATTTATAATTAATGTGAAAATGTTTTATGAAAATACAACTTTATTTATCTCTTTGGTATAAATCATCTTTAATCAAAATCCATGTTTTCCAATAATGTTTCAAAAATATATTTAACCATTTACAAATGATTTAATTAATATTTTTTTAACAATTTTTAATTTTTATAAAATTCTTTGAAATAAATATTCTGGTAGTTTTTAAAACATGACATTTTTGGCTATTACCAAAAATGTAAATTGAATCTTTTTTTAAAATGTAATAAATGAACATAATATCCTTACATCATGAACAATAAATTTTTTAAATATAAAAAAATATTATTCCATAGTTATTTTTAAAGAAAAATGTTTTTGAAATATTTTTTGAACTTTTATTTATAAAAAAATTGGTTTTCAAACTGAAAATGTTATTTTCCTCAAAAATAAACTAATAACATTATTATGGTATTTCTATTCTTCAATTACATCAACTATTGTCTATAATTATGGTAAAATTGGGATGTTTTTTATTTATATTATTCTTATTCTTTATTTTAATGTTTTATAGTCAGTTTGAATAAGGATGTAAATTTTTTTATCATTCAGCATATTACTATGGATTGTTTATGATTGTGTTTATTTGATTGAGGTATATATTAAAATTTAATATTTTAGTTTTTAAATAAAAATTTGTATATTGATTATGTTTCACTACATTAAAATGAGAAATTAATTGGACTTAATAAGTAGAAGGCGGTGCTCAGTTGTAGATATATCATCAATGTATCGATATATCTCATATGAAAAATTAGTTGGCCAAATTAGAAAGGTTTATTCCCACAGATTTATATTGTCTTGCGAAAGGTTTTTAAAGCATGTTTTAGATGTCTGGTATTATGCATTACCACATTATATTATAAGTTATCGATTTCCATGTGATTATTCTATTAGTTATAATATTGAAGGATATGTTTCAATATTATTAGACAAGTTATATGAATTTATTTGATCATCATTTATTTATTCTATATTATGATCTATTTGATGATTGAATTGTATTTTTTCCAATTATTTACCTTCCCATGTTAATTGTGATTATTTACTCATGGTAGTTTCTATTATATTGATACAATTACTAAGCATATTATCTCAGTCATTTCAAATTTTTTATTTTACCTTTGATACTCAGTAGTGTTGTCTGATTGATTTAAAGGAATACTCTATAAGGAATAATGGATTTATCTAAGAAAAAACTTTGTGTATTTAATGTTTTTAATTGTAATGTCAATTTCATGTTTTTATCCAATTTACCAAGACTATAAAACTATTTGTTTCTTTCTCATGTAATTTATTAAATTTTATGCCCACCTAGAAAAGTAACCAATGACTCTAGGATACTATGGTTGAGGTATTTACATTTGATATTAAATGACCTTTACTATAAACCATGGGAATGAGATTTAGGGAAAAAATATTATATAATATAACCCTGTGTTAAAATTTGATGATATATTTAGAAAAAAAATCCTAAAGCTATGGTAAGGTAGATATTATAGTGTTTTTTCAAAAAATACATCTCTATCTTGAAACTAAATGTGGTTGTGGTTCTAGAACAAATATACCTTTCAGTAATAACTCTAAAAAACACAAATCGAGCTTTACTCAAGTGTCCCCAGTACATGAAAATGGGCCTTACTATACATCTAGTTTGAACCCTCTTGGGGATATACTTAGTATAATTAATTTTTTCTTTATAAACAATTATGAAGGATTGGAAAATGTTTTTATAATTTGGAAACATTACAAAATAAATAATGGTTATTATTATGAGAGAATCCATATATAATTTTTTTGATTTATGTTATGTTTGTTGCTATTTTTTTATACAATATGATAAAAAATGATATTATCAAAATATATTGTCTACCATTGTTTATAAATGGATCCTTGTGAATGGAATGTGAACTATATCAATGCCCATTATCCAAATAGTTTTAATGATCACTTCTTTGATAAGATTAATACAATATTTTAAAGGGTCTAGTCTCTCATATATTATCATAATAATAGGACCTAGTATCATGTGATATAAAAATATAGAAATAATTATCTACTTATTATGGATTTGAATGGATGTAAAAGAGGAATAAGAGAGTAGAGAAAAAATGAATAAGAGGAAGAATTTAAAGAAGGGTTTCATTACCAATGATAATTGTGGAAAGAAACACATTCGTAATTTCATGAAGGGAATGGGAGTTTGATTCCACTATAGATAGAAATACCATTAGGAATATTAATTAAAGGGTAAGAAATATTCCATTTATGTTCAATTTTTATATTTCAATGAGAATGGGCACTAAGCAAATTAATTCCACAATTATCAACTGAATATACCTAGATGAATCAAAGGAATCATAGTAAATATTGTACTATTACTATAGCCAAAGTGGATTGATTAGAGTTCATGGGAATTTGTATTAAATAATTATTTTATAAGAGTTTTTTATTATTAACATTATGTTTATAATAATAATGAAATGTATAAGTATTATTCTATAGTACATTTTTACAAGGATTCAAAAGAACATGTTAAATTGTTTCGATGACTTGTATAATTGATTCATTCTAAGGTTTATAATTTTAGAAATCAAGTTAGTGAGGTAATATAACCCTTAATATTTTCTCAATTTAAAAAAAATGTGATAAAGATATGACTATGGGATAGTATTTGTGAATAGTACATTTGATTGTAAATTTTTTGTTTTTTTCTTTGATGCAGTTTATTGCATGTTTGGATCTATGAAATATATTAGAAACCTAAGATTTTATTTTTTGATGCACATATGTTTTAATTATGGTTTTATAGTGATATAGGTATTCACATATTTTTATTGTGATATTAAGAAAAAAATTATATTATCTATAAAATATAAAGCTAATTTATAGAACACCTTCCTAAATTTTGGGACATTGAATTTTGTGAGACATATTTTGGGAAAGTCCTAAGTTTGACCATTTTTGAATTGGATTATGTTTTATTTTGGGAGTTACTATTGATATATGTGTGATTAATTTATTATATAACATAACCTAGAATAACTATTTTGGTTTTGGGATATATATAAAGATAATAAGAATGACCTTTCAATATTTTCTTAGTCTAATGATCTATTAGATGTTAATCTTAATTATTCATGAATAAAGACTCATACTCGATATTCAATTATTACAGTAAGATATGAACTTGGAACTGATCAGAGAATAGATGAATGATGAAATTGTGCATATAAAAATAGAAATATATAAAGTAATATATATTAATATGTTCTCAGTATAGATGGTAAAGGAATTACTTGTCTCTAGGAAGAGGATCTTGAATCAAAAATATTATCATAGAATCTTTATTGATGATGAATAAAATGGTCCCTTAACTCATCATATATTTATGATTTTATGGTTTTATGATTTTTTACATTCTTTATCATTCACTTTCTTGTGATCAATGACCTATATCACATTTCATCACTATTTTGGGACTACGATTTTCTTCCATGTATATATCATCATTCCCCACCTATATTATCCTAAATGGAAAAAATTATATGTGATTATTCCTGATGACTTTTATAATTCACTTATTATTTTATCAATAGGGTTTTTTTGTTAACCCCTTTAACAATGTTTTTTTTCATGAATGTTATTTTTCAAATTTTAAAACCATTATTATTGAGAACAAGATTAAATTTTAAGCACACAATTCATTTAAGGGGGTAGAATGTAACACCTTGAGATTTTAAAAGAGAAAAATAATATTTTATTGGATATATGACACGAAAAACCAAGATTATTATAGAATTTTACACCTTGATACTTTATAGTATTTTTCATTCTAAATAAATTCAATCTCTTTAATTTCATGAAATACACATTACACCATGTTCGAATTAAATGTAATACTCTATTAAAATGTTTTTATTTAAACATGACCATATAACCTAAAAGTTATGATGGTAGGTATGAATATTAATAAAAAATTATAATAATTATATGGTTTACACATGTGTAAAATAAATTCAATATTTATCAATTTATTATGAATAAAATAATAACCATTTTAATGAGAAAGAAATATTTTTTGAAAAACAACATATTTCTAAAAGGCAGATTAGTCACACTTTAATCACATAATTTAAAATATATTTTTATACATTTTATAAAATTTATTTTAAAAAATAAAATTCATTTTATAAATATAAACTTCAGAACCAAATTTTGGGGTATTTTTTATTATTTTCTTAGAATTTTATTATTTGATGAATTGTGAAAAAATACTGATTTTTATTGAATGTTATCTTGTAGTTTAAATTATGTAAAACTTTATTTATATTTTAATTTGGTTTTAAAGTAAAAATAGTAAAAATATATTATATTTTAACTAATTTAGGTCTTTTTAAAAAATATAATATTTATTTTTTATATTTAAGTATTCTATACATATGAGAATTATATCCTTCGAAAACTACTCTTTCGTCGGGTTTGCAATATAATTTTAAATTTAACACTTCCTCTTATAAGAATTGAATATGAAAAATGGATTACATATTATTAATCATATTTTTTTTATATTATCTAATAATATTAAATTAATATTTTATAATAATGAGTAGTGGAAACAATAAAAATTAATTACTCTAGTAGAGGTAAAAATGGGATTACCTGGGGTTAAACAAAAAAGATAAGGGTTATAAACTATCTGAAACTTAACAAAAACCCATTTTATATTAATATTTCCACCTTATAACCTCTAATACTCTTTAATTAATATTTTTGGAGGCTTGAGAATTGATAAAAACATGGGTGGAACTTTATTATTTTAAATATTCCATGTTTGTCATCTCCCCCATATATAAATGGTCACCTACACTCACCCACTCTTCACACTTCAAAAACCATTTATTACATTAAATAAGTAAAAAAATAAATAAAATAATTCTATAAACACATCCTAGAGGACTTATTTTTATTATGAATCTCTTCTAAGAAGGCCTTAGTTATAAACCTAAAGAGGCTCTCTGAATAATAGGTAAAATTCCTAAATGTGGATTTTTATTTATTTCTTCTTACAAATCCTTTAAAAAATATTAAAATATGATCATATTATAAAATAGTATATATTATATATTTATATGTTATTATTTTAATGAATTTACACATATCATTCTACACTTCCATCAAATGGGAAAATAAATCGTCGATGGTGTGTGCAGTAGACTACTTCCACACGAACCAAAATAATTAGTTTTCCATCACCACCTATCAAGAATATATATAACGATTTATTTAACATATTCATATGATATCTATGAAATTATTATACTTATATTGTTATCATATAATATGTACCTTCTTACATTCCATTTCTTGGGGGATATGATGACATCACTCGTCTCTACGGCAGACAACCACCTCACAATGTGGTATGATTCATTTTTCACTTATGATTTACATAAAAGTTAGTATGGATAATTTTAATTAATATATAGGATTTTAATTATGTAATAATAATTATTGAAATATAATATATTATCAAACTTCATACCTTTAAATCTATTTGAAAATAATAATATCCCTCATGAGTACGTGTGGACTACCACCTCCACTTAGCGATGTTAAATTTTTTTAATTTTATTTTTACATAGATGGCAATAAATATTAATTTGAATAATATATATTCTATATATTTCATTATAATTATTCTCAAAACATTAATTAACATTTATTTTTCTTTTTTCCATTCTTGGAGACAAAAAATGAAACTACTTTCGTTGTACGTACAACTTATCGTCTCCTTGAATGGTGTAATCCATTTTCTATACATAACTTTATTTCTTACTATAAATACATAAATAATTAATATTTAAGATATTTATTTAATAGATAAAATTCTAGATATTATTTAACCATGATAAAATTAAAAGGACCAAAATTACCAAAATAAAGCATACATGAAAAATAGAGCAATTATCACATGAAATAGTGATTTAGAAAAGAATTATAAATAAATTGGTGATCAACTAATTTAATTAAATAATATATTGTATTATTTATATTTTTATGGTTCTTTAATATATTTATAATGACCATTTATTTATTATAAGTTAGTTTGGGACACATACAAAGGAATTTGAACCTGAAGGTAAGGTTTCTTGTCTCACTTGTACATCCATGAGAAATATGTAATATTCACCTTATTCCTTTTTGTGGTGTATATACTAAATATTTTGATATTATATATCATTTATATATTTATATTAATTGTATTTAATGTTATATTATATTTTTATTCTTTATTGGGGCTTATGATTTGGAATTTACCAAAGTGGTATGTGTTATTCCACAATCTCATCATTATTCAGAATTGATTTTGTTTAAATACCCCTAGGGAGAATTATTATTATTCTATATATATATTAAAAAAACTTTTTTATTCTCATATTTTTAATAATAAACTTTCTAAATTAATAGTTCCATTTTCAATCTTTGGTACTTAAAATATTTGTGATTTATTTGAAGAAAACCCGATATAATTTCTCTCTTTGGTAGAAAATCCTTTTTCATCAAAATCCATATTTAAAAAAAAAAACGTTTTCAAAAAAGTTTTTAACCTTTTTAAATAATTTGTTAAATAAAATTTTACCAATTTTTAATTTTCAAAATATGTTTCAAAATTAATCTTCATTTCATTTTCAAAACAAGGCCCGTTTGGCATTTACTAAAAATGTGAAAGGAATTTTTGTTTTAATGTGTACGACATAATTTTTTTTGCCTTCTATCATGAATGTATAATATTTTAAAGAATATAATATAATTTTAAGAGTTTATTTTAAAATAAAATTATTTTTTAACTATTTTGTGATATATTAGTTTTAAAAAATAAAATTTCAATGTGAAAAGGTTATTTCCATCAATTAATGTTTTAGTGACATTCTTATGATATTTATATTCATCAAAGACATTAAAATTTTATTGTACTTATGATCCATTGAGGATATGATATATTTATTTTAGCCTTATTATTTCTTTGTATGGTTTGAGATTAGTTCCACTAAGGATTTATATTTTTATTAACATTCACCATACTACTCTAAATGGTTTATGATTCTGTTTATTTAATTAGGGTGTGTATTAACATTTTGTATATAGTTTTTCAATATGAATGTTTATATAGATTATTTTTCACCCCATTCATAGGGGAAATACATTATAATTGGTATGTGAAAAGTGTACCCTAGATTAAGATATCCCCTTGATGCATTGATAGGTATTATGAGACAAATCAGGTGCACAAATTATAAAGGTTTCTACCTATACATTTAAAATATCTTCTAAATAGACTTTCCATTTTCTTTAAGATGTATTTAATTATTAATTACCTTATTATAAGATTGATTATTTATATCCATGTGATTATTATATGAGTTATAATATATGTGTACAAGTTTCATGCTTGTGTGATAATTTATGTCTTTATTTGATCATCATTTATTACTACTATATTATGATCAATATATTTAACAAATAATATTTTTTCAGTTATTTACCTTTACATACTGATTAATATCATTTATTCCTATTATCTTATGTTGTATGATAACCACTATAGAGTAGGTAATCTTACCCCTTATGTTTTATTTTCCTGTGATACCATTATTCATTTTTTGAATGATATATAGGAATATGTTGTATGTTATAATGGTGTTCTATAATAAAACGCTCTATGTATTTTATGTTTTTAATTGTAATATGAATTTTTTGTTTGTAACTAGCTTACAAATACTACTAAATTGTTTGGTTCTTCTTAATGTGATTACATGTATCTTTTTCCAATGTCATAAATCAAACATAAGATTCAAAAAACTAGGTTTGAGGAATTTACTACTTATATTAGAGGATTTTCAGTAGAATCCTTATGAAAAAAATTAGAAAATCATTGATTATGGAATATAACCTATTGATAAAAATCAATGATAATTGTAGACTAAAATTAAAACGATTTGTTAAGGTATATATTATGTGTTTTTCTAAGCAATAAATTATTGTTTAGATACTACAGGTGGATGTGGTTTTGTAACAGATGTGCCTTGGGATAATAACCCTAAAAAGGCACATCGGGATTGACTCGATCATTACCTGGTATGAGAAAATGGGACTTAGTATGAACCTGGTTTGAAAATTATAAGGGATATACTTAGGATAATTAAAATTTTGTTTACAAACCATTATGAAGGATTTGGAGATATTTTTAGTATTTGGAAACATCCATAATTAAATCATATTTATGATAAATAGATTATATATGCATAAATGTTTCTATTTATGTTATATATTTCAATGGTTTTGTGATTATAAATTATGATAAAAAATTTTATGATCTAATATAATCTATTCAATTATTTATAAATGGAACATTTCTAAAGTAATGGTAACTTTATCAATGAACATAATCCAAAGATTAAGAATGATCATTTCTATGTTGAGACTAAGATAATATTTTAAAGGGAATTCATCTCCCAAATATTCTCATAATCAGAGGACATAGTATTCCATGATATAAAAATAAATAAATATTTATATAAGTATTATTAATTCTAATAAAATTAATATAAAGAAGTGTATTTAACATAAAAATAGATATGTGGGAGAAGGGAATGAGGGGTTTTCCAATATGTTATAATTATGGACAAAAACACACTGTTACTTTCTTGAATGGAATAGAAGTTTTCATTAATTTTGTAGATAAATTCCATTTGAATCAAGAATGTATGGGTAAAAAATAAACCTTTTATGTTAATTATTTAAAATTTAATGACATTGGGAACTCTGAAAATGAATGATCCAAGAATCATGTGAATATACCTTAGAAGAAGCTAAGGGATCAAGTTCAAGCATATTATTTCACTATGATTAAAGTGGGGTGATTAAATTTCTAGGGTCCTTAGATTCAATAATTTTGTTGTAGGATTTTTTATCCATTAAATGCTAGTTATAATAATTATGAAATGTATAAGTATTGTACTATATTCCAATTCTGTAAGGATTTGAGAGCATTAGTTTAATGGTATTGATGACTAAGGAATGTGATTCAGTGGAAAGTTGGTCATTTTAGAAAACATGTTATTGATGTAAGACAACCTTTAATATGTGTTTAATTTTTAGGTAATAGTGATAATGTGTTTATTATATGATAGTATTGGATACCCTAGAATTGGATTGTGATTTTATGGTTTTGTTATCTTTCCTAGACATAATTGTATGTTTAGATTTATGGAATATATTTTACAAACTAAGATTTTATTTCCTGATGCATGCATGATTTTATTATGGTTTTACAGTGTTCTTGGTATTAACATATTTGGAATGTGTGATTAAGAGACACTTTATATTATCTAAAGAATATAAGCATGATTTAGTGAACACCCATCTAAATTTTTGGACATTTAATTTAGTAAGACATATTTTGGGTGAATCTTAATGTTAACCATTTATGAAATGGATTCAGTTTAATTTTGGGAGTTACTATTATGGTATTAGAGATTTAAGTATTATATTGGACAACTAAAAAAACCATTTTGGTTTTGAAAAATATCTAAATATAGAAGGAATGACTTCTCAATATTTTATAGATCTAATGATTTGTTAAATCTTAATTTTAGTTTTACAGACATAAAAATTCATATTGAATATTAATATCTTATAAAAATTTAGGAATTATGAATTTATCATAATGAAACCAAAGGATAAAATTATTTCTATGAAAAAAAAATATATAGTATATTTTCATATATTCTCAGTCTAAATGGTAAAGGAATTACTTAGCTCCAAGAAAAAGATCTTGAAAAAAATGTTGACCTAGTAACTCTATTTTGGAGGAATCAAATAGTCCCTCAACTCATAACCAATTTATGTTTTTTTTGGTTCTTGAATTTATCTTTATCATTCAGTTTATTTTTATTAATGACATCTATCACCCTCAATCATTATTTGGGCACTTTGATTTTCTTCCATGTAAATATCATTACTTCCCACCTATTTTCTCCTACGTGTAAACCAATTCCTGTGATTAATCAAGATGAACTTCACACTTAGTTTTTAATTTTATCAAGTGTATTTTCTATTAAACCTTCTTGTGGTTTTAGATTTCAATAAGATTATTTTCAATTGTAAAACCCTTTATTATTTATATAAAAACTAAAGTATGATTATTCAATTTTTTAAGGGTGTATAATGTAACACCTTAAGATTTTCAATGAGGAATATCATATTTGAAAGAGTATATGACCTATAAAAACATGTTTAGAAGATAATTTTACACCAATTGACTATAAAATATATCTCATTTTAAATAAATTAAATATTTTCAATATCTTTCAATGCACACAATACCATGTTTGATTGAAATGTCATACTGTATTAAAATATTATTATTTAATAATGGAAATATAACCATGATATTATGATGGATGATATGAATAATAATGACTATATTATGAAAATTATATTGTTTTCACTTGTATAAAATAAATTAAATTCTTTTGTATTTATTATATTTAAATTAAGAACCACTTGAAAGAAGAAGAAATGTTTTTTGAGAAGCATTATTTTTCTAAATTGTATATTAGTCATGATTTGAATACATAGTTTAAAATTAAATTTTACCACTATATTAAAATTTATTTGAAAAATTAAATGTTATTTTTTAATCTAAATTTAATTATTACCACTCGGTAAATTTTTTAAGAATAAAAGAAAATATTAATTTTTGGATGAATAATAAAAAATATATGTTTTCATTTAAAACTGCATTTTTTTTAAATTATTTATAAAGATAAATTATAATTTATATTAAATTTAATGTAAAACTGTTTATATTATATTAAAATTTAACTAATCTATGAAATTTAAATAAATTTCATATTAAATGTTGATATTAAAATATTCTGTACTAATGAGAATTTTTACTTTGACAACCCGCTCTTTCGTCTTGTTAACTATTTAATTTTAAACAAAATTCTTACACTTATGTGAATTGAAATTTCAAAAATAGATTAAATATCTATATTTAGACTAATTTATATTATCTAATAAGTTAAACATAATATTTTACCATAACAAATTTTGAAAACATTGAAAATTAGTTACTTCAATTAAGGTAATATTGGGTTTTCTAGGGTTTAAACTAAGAATATAAAGTATAAAAATGTCCTAAAACATTTACATAACCCAATTGATTGACTTATTTAGAACCTATAACCTATAAAGTTTTATAATAACCATTTTTTGGATTTTTTCTTGATAAAACATGGTTTTCACATTATCATTTTTGAAAATCCTTGTGTGTCCTCTCCCCCACTTATAAAAGGCCCCCACATCTCCTCCCCTCTTCACACACCCAAAATCATTTTATTCAGACAAGAATGAATTATATAACATATGTATTTCAATTTAAAAATTACATTTCCTTGTTTTTATTAGTAATTCATATTAATAATTCTTTAGGTATAAATCCTACAGAGGCTCTCTGAAAAAGAGGTAAAATTCTTAAACATGTGTATTTTTATTATTTAATATCCCAACTCCTTCAAAACTTATAAAATATGGTAATATAATAAAATTTTTATCTCCTATATACTGATATGTTATTACATTAATGAGATAAATTGAATAAATATTCACTTGCATAAAATGGGAAATGAAATTGTTGGTTGTGTGTATAATAATTTATCTCCTCACAAACCGATGTACTTCATTTTCCATCATCACCTTTCATAGCTAGAGATAATGATGGATTTAATATATTTATATTATATTTATGAATTTATTATAAATTTTTAATTATTATATCACATATACCTTATTGCTTTCCATTTTTAGAGGATATGAGAACGTCGTTGGTGTGTATGGAGGACTACCGCCACGTGAAGCAATGTGATTTGTTTTTCACTTTCGCATTACCAGAATAGAATTAAGGTAAAATTTAATGAATATATGTGATCTTTTTTACCTAAAAATACTTATAGAAATATAATATTACATCTAATAACATACCTTTCAATCTTTTAAAAAATGATAATGTCGCTCATGCGTACATTTGGACTACAACCTCTATGTAGTGATCTAAAATGTATTCATTTTACTTTTACCTGGATGGTAAAAAAAATTATTTTACTAATATAATTTATATATATGAAATAATAATTCTCTATAAAGTTGAGTTCAAATTTATTTTCCTCACGTTCCATCCATTGAGAAAAAAAGAAAGAACATTCACGCGTACATATATCCTACCATCTCTATGCCCAATGTAATCCATTTTCTACCTCCAATTTTAGTTAATTGCTCTACATAAATAATATTAATATATAATATTTTTATATAATTGATATAATCATGGATATTATTTAACCATGATAAAATTTAAAAGAACCAAAATTACCAAAATAAAACATGCATGAAAAATGAAGTATTTATCACTCGAAACGGGGATTTTTAACAAAGAATTGTTAATAATCATGGGATAAAAGACTACAAGTAAATAATATATGGTATGATATATATGATTATGGTTTTTTAGTATACTCATAATAAATCCCCATATATGTGGATTTGGAGGTATGGGTACAGGGTTTGGGGGGTCACAAGGTCGAGTCCCTAGGTTGGTTTTATATCTTTATGTGTGTTGTAAATAAAAAAATATATATTTATAATAAACCAATATTTACTATATAGAATAGTCGGACATATAAAAAGGAAATAGAACATGAGGTATGGGTTTCTAGTCTCATGTTTACTTCTATGAGACATATACCATATTCACCACTTTTTCCTTTGTGAAGGGTATATGATTCCCCTTTTATATATTATATCATGAATACCTTTATCTTAATGGTATTTAAAATATCATTTGATGTTATTTTTTCATGGTGATTATGATTCAAAAGTTACCAATTTGAGGAGGGTTTATTTCATAGTAACATCATTATTCAGGATTATTATCTTAACTCTTCCTTGAGGGAATTATTTAATATTTTTATATTAAAATAAATATATTTTATTCTCATATGGGTTTTCTTCTACTTTATTTACTAATAGTAAATTTTTAACACTCTTTATTATGTAAAATTACAGAGAAAATGTTTTTTAACCTACTTTACTTCCTTATTCATTAAAAAATATTAATCATCAAAATATATGTTTTCTAAAAATGTTTTAAAATAAGTTTTTAAAATTTTGAAAATGATTTATTAAATAATTTTTTTCAATTATTACTTTTTACAAAAAAATGAAAGTAATGTTCATGTTTTTTTACAAACACTTCATGTTTGGATTTTACAAAAAATGGGAATGGAATATTTCATTTATTGGGTACATAATGAATATAAATTCCCCAAATCAGGACCACTCAGTATTTTAAATCTTAATTTATATGTTTCAAATTTAATTTTCAAAATATTTTGTCACCATTTAGTTTTAAATAAATATTTTCAAATTTAATAGTTAATTTTCCACACAAAAAAGTTTTAAATTAAATTATTATAGTATTTATATTTATCATAGACATAAAATTTTCATTGTACTTATGATCCACTAGGGATATGTTATATTTATATAATCCTTATTCATTCATTTGATGGTTTAGGATCTATTTGACTGAGGATGTACAATTTTATTACCACTCAACATATTACTCTAAATGTTTTATAATTATATTTATTTTATTAGAGTATGTATTAACATTTGGTATGTTATTTTTTCAAAACTAATTTTAATATTGATTCTGGTTCAACCCTTTCATATGACTAATACATTGGACTTAGTAAGTGATGGGTAGGGTATGGTAATAAATATCCCCTTGATGCATCAATATGCCTCAAAAGACAAATAATTTGGCCAAAATTGGTGGGTTTTTTCTTATATATTTAAAATATCTTATAAATGGTCATGAAATTATGTTTTAGATGTCTAGAAATATGCATTACCTCGTTATAAGATCGATTATTGATGAAAAAATATCTTGTAAAAGGTCATGACATTGTGTTTTTGATGTCTAGAATTATGTATTACCTCATTAGACGATCGATTACTTATGTAGACATGATTATTAAATTAGTTATAATATCTATGTAAATGTTTCATTTTTATGTGATTGTTAATATTGATTTAATTTGTCATAATTTAATTATACCATATTATGCTCAGTTTATTGAGTAAATTGGAATATATTTTATTTAAAATTTAATATTTATTATTATTTTTTATTCATGATATCATTAGGTGTAAGATTACCTTTACTAAGCATCTAATCTCACCCATTTCTTGTGTTTTATGTTCCATAACATACTATGATGTGTTTTGTGATTAATATGCATAGATACACTCTAATAAATAATGTTATTATTAATGGAATAATATTTTTTTATTTTATTTTTTCAATTGTAATAAAAATTTAAATTTTTTATCTACTTTACCAATACTAATAAACTATTCATTCCTATGAGAAATAATTCCTTGTATTTTCAGCCAATGTAATAAAGTAACCATCGACTCTGATATACTAGAGTTAGGGTCTTTACATGTTATATATATAATAACATGATAAATATGAAATTATAAATATACAGAGATGTTTTTAAGATGATTTAAAATCCATTTTCAACCTCCTTTCCGTCACATAGGAAATAAAAGTATCACTCAAGCATACGTGTGGACTACTACCTCAACATAATAATATGATTCAATTTTCATCACGATCCTTTATAGTTATTTATTATGATGGATTTAATGTATATATATGATTTTTATGACAAAAATATACATTTTAAGTAAAATATCTTATCTAAATTCATACTTTATCATTTTTGGGAGAATAATAATGTTGCACGTGTATATATGTGGATTACTACATCTACGAAGAGATGCAATTCATTTTTTACTTCTACTTTACATGGATGGTGAAAATGATGGATTTAATGTATATATATGGTATTTATGTTATAATTATTTTTTTCTTATGATAATATTTCATTTATCTTTCTTTCATTTTTTACATTTAAAGATGAAAAAAAGTTCTTTTGTACGTATTGACTATCGTCTCCATAAAAGGTTTATTTCATTTTTTCTATATATACCATTTATTGAAAATTATAAATATGCGGGTAATGAATTTGTATATATAATTATTAAAATTATGGTGATATGGATCCATGATCATTATGAAATGACGGAAACTACTGAATCAAAAATTTCATGAAAAACAAAATAGATAACACCGCAAATTGAAAATATTAATAAATAATTATTAATAAATTGCTTTTGAGATGTTATAAGTGGATAATATCTGATATTATAAGTATTTATATGTTTCTCATATATAATTATAACAAATTTTAATTTATTATAAAGGAGTGTTTATCACTAAAGAAGAAAAATATGCTTGAGGTAAGCATTTATGTTACAATCCCATTTCTTTTTGATATTATCTATGATAAATTCCAATTAAGGGAAATTTTATGGATGTTATCCATTAAACACCATAAATTTAATTTTCCTATAGTTATTCTAATTATTTTCAAGTATTATTACCATTTTTCTATCCTTGGTACTTAAAATAATCATAAAAATGTTTTTAAAGAAAATTTGACCTTATTTTCTCTCGGGTTGATGAAAATTATCTTCCATGTATATAATATTCAATGTTGTTATAGGAGATTTCATAAAATTACATTAAATATTGTAAAATATGTATTTATAGTAATATTTACTTTATTTAAAAAGGTTTTAAAATGAATCTTTAAAAAAAATCGGTAAGTATTATTTCAGTTATAACAAAAGTATGAAAGGAAATTCATCTTTTAATTTATACAACATAAATAGATATTCCTATTTACATTTTAATTTGTTAATTTAACGATTAATTTACAATCTTATTTTTTTTTTATTTTTAATGAAAATTATTTTATCATCATTCTAATAATTTTTTATAGAAAATATTTTAAAGGATAAGGATAGTTTCTCATGTCTTCAAAGATATAAATGAATTTTTTTTAAATTTATATTTAATATACAAAAATATATTTTAAGTATTTTTATAATTTTCTAGGGTATGTGATATAACAATAGCATATTTATTCTTTTCTTATATATTTTATTATTATTATGATATGTGTCACGAACCAGCCCGAGTCGACCCTGAACCGATCACCCAGGCTAGCCCATGACAAGTCCCGAGAGGCGTTCCCGATCATCCCGGGATGGTGACAAGAACCAAGGGCATCAATAGAGTACACAAGGGAACAATTTTTCCCATATATAGACAATCAAACAAACAACAGAAATAAACGAACAACCCAAAATGAATTTATATAAAAATTGAACAAAATATTATTTATACAAGAAACTAAAGGTAGAACAAAATCAAAAACTCAAATGAACAATCCCAATGACCAACTAACTCCATGTGACACTTCTGGTCACTCTCCAACACAATGATCAAAAGTCACCCAAGGTTATCGAACTAAAGATGAAACCTGCACAAGGGCTAAAAAAAGAAGTAGACTATAGGAGTGAGTATTAAAACTCAGTAGGTTAGCCCGATATTCTATTCCCAATGCACATTCCTTTAAAATAAAAAAAACATCAACTTATAGTTTTAAATTCAAGATTTGAAAGTATGGTTTTTCAAATGAGGTTCCATGCTATAATAATTTTCAGGCAAAAACATACATGTTTAATAAACAAAAATTCAAGTAATAATTCATTTCAAAGAGGTGAAAATTCAAAATGAAAATAGTTTTCAAGAGGGATGATTTAAAGAATTTTAACATTAAAATAAATAACACATACTACTGAATTTACCAACCAAACACACCGTATGCCGACGGTGAGTACAAAATAGCCAATGAGCACTAGTCACGGGAATACCCCTAGGCACTAGTTAGTTGTGAGCCCCATGTACCTCGTATCTCGGTGAAAGTAACCATAATAAATATTAGTTCTCGTGTACGAGCCACTTGTAGGGAACATACCCATAACCTAGTGGTCCCCAATCATCATCATCATCATAGTTTAGTTAGTGTTGTCATCGTCAAACTTGCTACGTGAAACAGGGGCCAACCCCCACAGAATCACTAGCATACTAGTACACGTCCGCCCACCTAGATACCCGAGATTTCCTTTAGTGCTAAGTCAAGTTAAATATATTATAAAATACTCATTTCACATCCACATTCCATTCCAAAACCATAAAAACACAAACATACCATAATCTTTCTTCACATTTCTTACACTAATCAACAAACCGCTAAATATTTTGGTAAAACAATTTCATGAAGTGTATTGAGGTTTTGCACATAAAACTCTTTCAAAAACACTTTTTAAATTATAAAAACACATCATAACCAAACCAAATCATATTTTTCAGCCCAATAAATATTTAATAAAATCATTTAATGGACCATAAAACAATCCCAATTGTACAACTTGTTATATACAAGTAAAACACTCCTCCATTTCTAGGAAATGCCAAACGAGCCTTTAAACATTTTCTCAAATCTAACCTTTGATGAAGGTATGAATTTTAATTTTATTAAGGATCTGTATAAACATAATTTAAATCAGAAAACCTCATTCACAAATCTCTTATAATACTCAGGTTACATATTCAAAACACAACCATTTTCATAAACATGTGAAACGGTCCATTTTTGGGCAACTCGGGCCAAAATATGTTGTAAATCAAAACCCACTTGTTTGTAAAAAAAAATCTAAATTGGAAATCAATATAAGTACCCAAAAATAACATTTATAATTCTTTCAATTCCTTTATAAATCCAATAAAATAACTTTTAAATCACACATCACACATAAAATCCAACCGGGCAATTTATCGAACACATGTCATGACCTTTTTAAACAAAACAATTTATTTTATGTACATGAAAAGGAATAAAACACCAATTGAATGTCATATTTTCATTAAATATACTGTAACATGTTAAAAATACCATAAACCAGATTATAAACCTCACAAAATATTTTCAAAAGATAATGAAACATTTAAATAAACACTTGTTGAGAACTTTCATGACAAAACAACACTACCTTTCACATAATAGAGATTAAAAAATGACTTTTCACACCAATAAAATTATAAAAAGGATTAAAAACAATAATAAACATTTATATTAGTATATTATAATATTAAAATGATGAAACTTCTACGATAAAGGCATGTGCAAGGGATATCCTACCTCAAATCTTTGGCATAATTGAAACGCACACCCGAAATCACCCGCCGCGGGTTTATAAACCCTAAAACTATAAATACCAGACCTAAAAAAACATAAAACCCATCAAAAAACATTTTATAACAAAACCCTAGGTCGATCAAGACTAGGATACAATATAAAACCAAGAAATAATGAAAGGAGGGGGAAGGGGAAGAAGAAAGGAGAAAGAATCTCAACTTTCATCCTAGAAAACTCTTCGTCTTCCATTAGATCTGAATCCCTAGAGAAAAGTTAATGTCTTGAAAATTCTTGGAGAGACTCCTATGGTCTGGAAGAACCAGGGGAAGAAGATTTGTGGCTAAAAGAGTACTAATTTATTGATTTATGAATGATAAAAGTTACCTTGGAAATTCTGGGAGATTTCAGGTTTCCTGAGCATTTTCTCCCTAATCCGAGACCTACATGAGCTCCAAAGAGGTAAAATCGATTATGAGGGTTAGTGTAGGGTTATTGGATTTGAGGGGGAGGTGGAATCACCGAAAAATAGTAAACAATGAAAAAGATATAAATGAAACAAATTATTTTTTTAAAACAGGAAATGGGCCCATGGGCTGGCCCAATACCTAAATAAGTAGCCCAAATTCACCTGGATTATGAATTTATAATGGGTCCAAAAGGATAAATAAATTTTAATATATCAGTATAGGACAAGTGGGAAGTTGAATGGGTGAAAAAGGATGAAAAAAAAAGAGTTATAAAAGAAACAAATTCAGTTTTTAAAACTGGGAATGGGCTCACGGTTGGCCTAAATCATGAAGTAACCACCCTTTCTTCAAAAACTCCTAAACAAGCAATGGGGATCCAAAAATTATGGTGGTTAGACATATATGAAACTTAAAAACTCAAGATTCATCTCATAAAATACCCATGAAAAGGATCAGGATTTCTAATGGTCCGGATCAATACAAAGACAGAAAAAAAACCGTGTGTGACAATTCTCCCCACCATTAAAGCTTTCCGCCCCCGGAAAGCCACAACACTTTCCAGCTGAAAAAAACAACACCTAAGGATTCCATAACAACATAATACAGCCTCTAAAGATAAGGAAATATCAATCACCAACAATGAAACTTAATACTCTTTCCCACACAAAACTCAACTCACAACCACGTCTGGAGAATCAACAGAAGATGAAGCCACCACCTCCACAACCAAGCCAATAACCCAATTATTGGGACTTCTCTCAATGAGCCCAAACATCACCCAAACCAAAGAGAACTCACAAAAACAAAATATTCTAGGGGATTCACTAATGTACTCCCCACCATTAAGAATCAACTAGCACTAGAAATGTTCTTTGGATGAAAATCCAGGAGACCCATGGTGGGTCTCCCCACCATTAGAAACCAACTAGCAATGAATAGGCAAGAATTGAACATGAGTTAGAGTTGGGAATCACTCACACAAGCCCAAAAAAACCCTCCTACAAAAACCTACTATACCAAGTTAATAGAGTTACAACATGAACATATAAACCACCCACTCCCGAATGGAGGGGACAATAACTTGGTCAACACATTCAGCACAATTCTGGACCCCCGTCACTTGGGGATGAGAGGGAAGGGGACCCAATAATTTGGCCACTAAAACAACAAAAGAAACAAAGAAACTACCCAAAACTCTCCCCCTATGAATAGATAACACTAAGACTGCACTTCATTTTTACAGGCAGTCCACACAGGGACATTGATTGAAAACCCAAATCCATGAAGGAATAATCATAGACACTGTGTGAGGGGTTAAGTCCACCATGCTTGTTGCGAAAAAGGGAAATTCATAGAAATAAGGAACCAAAACATTGACATAGTAACTAACTTACCAAAACAGAGGAGTAAGGATCTTAATCTAGCACTCCACACCTATGTTGATTTCCTGACTGCGTGAAAAGCTTCACTCTGAGGCCTATGGCTAGAGCCCTGATTCTTGAAGCATTTGCTGCACCGCAGTCAGGTGATAAGGATCACACCACTCAAAAAAAACCACACATGATCACCAAACAAAAACCTTCATCTAAATAGGAACTCATAGATACATATCAAAATTCCTTATCACTCCAAATGAGGGGCATAATGGACAAGGAATTAGACGAAACAGATTAACATCACCGAACACAACTGCTCTGTCCAAAAGAATTATCACAACCTAGAATCACTTTTAATAGATCCCAAACTACTCTCTATTCCAAAAAACAGGTTGAGGCATCATCAAAAGAGGTGGATTTAACATTTTAAATGAATAATTAGGTTGATCAGCAGGAAATATTTCCAACGGAGAACTATCCCTGGCCACATCACAACATCAAACACATCTTTAGAAACCCAATGAAAATTTCTCCAAAACCAAGACACAAAAAAGATATCATCTCAAGATACAACAAGAGAATGAATTTTAGATCACAAGGAAGCTTACTGAATAAACAGCTCTTCTACGACATAGAAAAAAAACTGGCCATATAACCATTGGTTTATAAAAAAAAGGACAACATTTTTCAACTCAAAACACTTTTGAAAAACAAACTAAGTTGGTGGGTTTCCACATTCACCAATGGTGTTTCATCAAGTCTCACCAACATGCACATTTCCATGACACCCCAGGCACCCAACCACCATACCATATATTTCATCCTTCCAGATATAAATAAAACCATGCATGTGAGCACTCATGAAAACACCAAAGGCTAAAACAAAACAACATCATTCCAAAAATCATGTACCTTCAAAAGGAACACCAACCACCAAGTGAAAAACCCTTTTCATATTTCACAAAAAAAAACCACAATTCATTAAGAACCATTTTCATAAAAACCTACCCCTTTTCATTTTAAAAAACTTTTAATATAACCAAGCCACTCCAAACAACCCCTTCCCATTTTTTTTTTAAAAAAAATCAGCAATGTATATTTTTATAATCTGAGGTCCATTGAGACCAATACCGTTTCTAGTAAAACACCAACCGATAAAAACAAATTGCCAAAACTAATTTATCTGATTCAGAAACTTTTTAACATCCCAAAATACCCCATTTAAAACAAAGATCCAGAATCAGCTTAAAATGATTCACAATTTCAAAACATTTTATTTCAACAAACCACAAGTTTAGATTATGGATAATCCAATCCCTTTAAATCATTTCTAATTCCCTCCATTTTTTTTCACAAAAACACAACCTTCCTAAACCATTCTTATATTTAATTATTGAAAACCCCATTTTTTTCACTTTTCAAAATATAATCCTTACATTAAAACCCATTTCCACAATTCTCACACAAGGATTTTAAAAACAAAAATTTAGAATTCAAGAAAGGTTCAAGAGACCCAAAAAAGGGAACTAGTGTCGGTGGGTGACTTGACCATATGGTTGGCGGCCATATGCCAAACACAACACCAACACAGAGAGACTTATTAGGACCATTCCCCATCTCCACATGGCTTGCCAAGCCCTGTGATCTCACGAAGGCCATTGGTCAGACTCCCCTTGTCCTATCCCAATACCAAACAATCAACTAGATCAATGGACACTAATAAAACCAGACTTCCATGGAAACCTGATGATTAGAACAAGAAAGAGTTCGCGACGCTCTTCTTGCACTTACCCCTCAAGTCCCCACAATCCTACTCCATCTACCTTGAAATACCCAAAATAACAAGGGTGCTCTAAAAATAAAGGTCCGCTAATATCCGACCTCCTCTGATACCATTTGGTCACGAACCAGCCCGAGTCGACCCTGAACCGGTCACCCAGGCTAGCCCACGACAAGTCCCGAGAGGCGTTCCCGATCCTCCCGGGATGGTGACAAGAACCAAGGGCATCAATAGAGTACACAAGGGAACGATTTCGCCCATATATAGACAATAAAACAAACATCGGAAATAAACGAACATCCCAAAATGAATTTATATAAAAATTGAACAAAATATTATTTATACAAGAAACTAAAGGTAGAACAAAATCAAAAACTCAAATGGACAATCCCAATGACCAACTAACTCCATGTTACACTTCTAGTAACTCTCCAACACAATGATCAAAAGTCTCCCAAGGTGATCGAACTAAAGTTGAAACCTGCACAAGGGCTAAAAAAAGAAGAAGACTATAGGCGTGAGTATTAAAACTCAGTAGGTTAGCTCAGTATTCTATTCCCAATGCACATTCCTTTAAAATAAAAGAAACATCAACTTGTAGTTTTAAATTCAATATTTGAAAGTATGGTTTTTCAAATGAGGTTCCATGCTATAATAATTTTCAGGAAAAAACTTGCATGTTTAATAAACAAAAAATCAAGTAATAATTCTTTTCAAAGAGGTGAAACTTCAAAATGAAAATAGTTTTCAAGAGGGATGCTTTAAAGAATTTTAACATTAAAATAAATAACACATACTACTGAATTTACCAACCAAACACACCATATGCCGACGGTGAGTACAAAATAGCCAATGAACACTAGTCACGGGAATACCCCTAGGCACTAGTTTGTTGTGAGCCCCAGGTACCTCGTATCTCGGTGAAAGTAACCATAATAAATATTAGTTCTCGTGCACGAGCCACTAGTAGGGAACATACCAATAACCTAGTGGTCCCCAATCACCATCATCATCATAGTTTAGTTAGTGTTGTCATCGTCAAACTTGCTACGTGAAACAGGGGCTAACCCCCACAGAATCACTAGCATACTAGTACAAGTCCGCCCACCTAGATACCCGAGATTCCCTTTAGTGCTCAGTCAAGTTAAACATATTATAAAATACACATTTCACATCCACATTCCATTCCAAAACCATAAAAACACAAACAGACCATAATTTTTCTTCACATTTCTTACACTAATCAACAAACCGCTAAATATTTTGGTAAAACAATTTCATGAAGTGTATTGAGGTTTTGCACATAAAACTATTTCAAAAACACTATTTAAATTATAAAAACACATCATAACCAAACCAAATAATATTTTTCAGCCCAGTAAACATTTAATAAAATCATTTAATGGACCATAAAACAATCTCAATTGTACAACTTTTTATATACAAGTAAAACACTCCTTCATTTCTAGGAAATGCCAAACGGGCCTTTAAACATTTTCTCAAAATTAACCTTTGATGAAGTTATGAATTTTAATTTTATTAAGGATCTGTATAAACATCATTTAAATCAAAAAACCTCATTCATAAATCTCTTATAATACTCAGGTTACATATTCAAAGCACAACCATTTTCATAAACATGTTAAACGGTCCATTTTTGGGCAACTCGAGCCAAAATATGTTGTAAATCAAAACCCACTTGTTTGTAAAAACAAATCCAAATTGGAAATCAATATAAGTACCCAAAAATAACATTTATAATTCTTCCAATTCCTTTATAAATCCAATCAAATAACTTTTAAATCACACATCACACATAAAAGCCAACCAGGCAATTTACCGAACACATGTCATGCCCTTTTTAAAAAAAACAATTTATTTTATGTACATGAAAAGGAATAAAACACCAATTTAATGTCATATTTTCATTAAAGATACTGTAAAATGTTAAAAATACCATAAACCAGATTATAAACCTCACAAAATATTTTCAAAAGATAATGTAACATTTAAACAAACAATTGTTGAGCACTTTCATGACAAAACAACACTACCTTTCACATAACAGTGATTAAACAACGACTTTGCACACCAAGAAAATTATAAAAATGGTTAAAAACAATAATAAACATTTATATCAGTATATTATAATATTAAAATGATGAAACTTCTATGATAAAGACATGTTCAAGGGATATCCTACCTCAAATCTTTGGCATAATTGAGACGCACACCCAAAATCACCCGCCGCGGGTTTATAAACCCTAAAACTATAAATACCAGACCTAAAAAATCATAAAACCCATAAAAACACATTTTATAACAAAAAACTAGGCCGATCAAGACTAGGGTACAATATAAAACCAATAAATAATGAAAGGAGGGGGAAGAGGAAGAAGAAAGGAGAAAGAATCTCACCTTTCATCCTAGAAAACTCTTCGTATTCCATTAGATCTGAAGCCCTATAGAAAAGGGAATGTCTTGAAAATTATTGGAGAGACTACTAATGTCTGTAATAACCAAGGTAAGAAGATTGGTGGCTAAGAGAGTACGAATTTATTGATTTATGAATGATAAAATTTACCTTGGAAATTCTGGGAGATTTGAGGTTTCCTGAGAATTTTCTCCCTAATCCGCGACCCACATGAGCTCCAAAGAGGTAAAATCGATTATGAGGGTTAGTCTAGGGTTAGTTTCTTCGAGGGGGAGGTGGAATAACCTAAAAATAGTAAACAATGAAAAAGATATAAATAAAACAAATTATTTTTTTAAAACAGGAAATGGGCCCATGGGCTGGCCCAATACCTAAATAAGTAGCCCAAATTCACCTGGATTATGAATTTATAATTGGTCCAAAAGGATAAATAAATTTTAATATATCAGTATAGGACAAGTGGGAAGTTGAATGAGTGAAAAAGGATGAAAAAAATGAGTTATAAAATAAAAAAAATTCAGTTTTTAAAACTTGGAATGGGCTCACGGTTGACCCAAATCATGAAGTAACCACCCTTTCTTCAAAAACTCCTAAACAAGCAATGGGATCCAAAAATTATGGTGGTTATACATATATGAAACTTAAAAACTCAAGATTCATCTCATAAAATACCCATGAAAAGGATTGGGATTTCTAATGGGCCGGATCAATACAAAGACAGAAAAAAAACCGTGTGTGAAAATATGTTTTCTATGAAACATGTTTATTTTTATGGGTTATGATTTGATCATATGATTATATTTTTTATGATCTATTTCCACACATATGTATGGTTTCAATTATGTTATAAGAGGACCTAGAATTAAATATCCCAACAAATAATTGTGTAAATCCTTATTACTCATTAGAAAATTATGGTAAATGAGTAAATTTTATCTTTCCATTATGGGAAAAAATAGGGATAGTTTATCAAATATGATATAGAAAACTCGTTGTGATTATTTATCCTTTATGAAATGATGGTCTAGGTATTAAAAAATTTTACATGATAGGGTTTCTATACCTATGATTGTTTAAAACTTTTATGAAAATTTTATATGCTTATGATTTGAAATCATGGATCATGAATGATTTTTTTTATGATTCCCCAATCTTGTGACATACTAATGTTTTATTCCATGACTCATGATTATACTATAGGAATTTTTAAATATCATTTTATTTTAATAATAAAATTTTCTAATACAATAATTCTCTGTACATGATTATATATGATAATTGATTGATATCTCAAATTTTTATCCTTACCGATCATTTGATCCCACCTATCATTATGTTTCAATTTTCTATAGGTTATATAGAAGGGTACTAAGTATGATGAGTCTTTAAGGGTACCCTATATGATAAATGATTTTGAAAATGCTAAATATTATAATTAAACACTATGTTTATATATCTGTTATCCATGTTTACTAAAAATTTATGGTTCTCACACATACTTATTTAGCACATATAATGAATATTCATCAAAATAAAGTAATATACATGTATGTCAATACTGGGCAGCTATAGTTGGTATCAAAGATGAGTTTATTTATTTTTATAGATTATATTTTTGGGAATAGGGGGAAGAAATTAAGATAGTATTTTTTGAATATGATGAAACTAATGTGTCATAGGTTGATAGGAATGTTTCATTATTTAGGACATATTAAAAAAAATCACCCACACACCAATGCTTTGGGGACATGGACTATGGGAATTTCACTAAAAACTGAATTATTCTCAATTTTAATGATAATGATCAAAATTGAAAACCTCTTAAGACCAATTAAAATGGAAAATATCTTGATATCACAATGGTGGAATTCAGTTACAGGAATGATATGGTAAAATGTACAATTATCATACACTCTAGGACAACTAATTTATTATTTGATGCATTATCTACCTACTCTATTATATCAAAGTAATTTTTATGGGTATCAAATTACCACCTAAGTGATTATATTTTGAGTTAGTGGTGAGAAATTGTAATGGTGTTATGATTGAATATCAATTTTATATCCCCTCTCTTATGGAAGTGTGTAGGAGTGTGCATCCTAAAAATCATGTGATTTTAACTCTAGTTTAATTTAATGTTACTATAAGCATGGATTAAATCTATCTATATAGAGATAATATCAATTTCCAAGTAAGGTATTACATTTTTATTATTTTAAATAAAAATTTGATATTTTTTTAGATTGAGGATGAATAGGAAATTCCCTTGGATGTTACTTCCATTATGTGGATCATACTTCAAATTCATGAGATATATTTTTCTAAAATATTTGTGGGGAAACTCAAAATTGAATATGTTCACATTTTTCTTCAATATTTTGATTTATTTCCTATATAAATTATTTTTCTTATCTCAAATTTTGAATTAGATTTTTTAATAGAACTATTACCTGGTGTAAAAGTTTTTTCCAAGACCTGATATAAAATAGCCCCGATTGAGTTTCAGAAATTAAAGAAGTAACTCTTAGAGAATCTTGATGGGGATTCATATAACATATTGTTCCATCACGGGTTAAACCTATTATTTTTATTAATAAGAAATATTTTTTATTTCATCTTTCCATTTATTATTTATAATATAACAATTTCATTACAAAAAATAAGTATCATTCACCCCATACTAAATATTTTTTTTGTCAATTTTGAAGATCTCAATAAATTCCCAAGAATTAAATTCAATATTGATATAATTAATTGAGGTTCAAAAGGAATAAATTCCCAAGGTATTTTTCTATACAAGTTCTATGAATTATGAATTTATAGTGATTCCTTTTGTAGTTTCTAATTCCCCGACTGACTTCCGAGATTGAATGAATATAATCTTTATAGAATTCCTTGATTAGTTTGTGGTAATATGTATAAATAAAATTATTATATATTCAATTATTAAGGAATATCATGAATATAATTTGATATTTTTTCAAAATACCTCAATGAATGATAATTTCTAAGTCAAATTTATCAAGTGTGAATTTTTGTCCTCAAAATGGTTTCTTCTTGGGTCATATAATCTCAAGTGAGGGTATATCAATGGATCCTTCAATGAAAAAAGTTATTGGTAAATGGTCTAGAAAAACTAGGGTAACTGATATCCATGTTTATATTATGTTGGATGGATTTTATAGATGCTTTATGAGTTATTTATAAGGTCTATCTAATAAACTCACCAAGATGACTCAGAAAGGGTTTATGTTCTTGGGGATATATGAATATGAAGACAATTTGAAGGAGCTAAAAACAAGTTTTTTAGTACAACTATGCTCACACTACCCTATAGTGGATAAGGTTTTGTTATATATAGTAACACATAAAATAAGGGAAAAGGATGTTTCCTTATAAATAATGATAAAGTGATATAATATTCTCTTCAATAATTGAATGGTCATGATAAAAATTACCCAACTGATGATTTAGAGTAGGAAACCGTAATTTTTTAATTCAAAATATGGAGGAATTATCTTTATGGTGAAATATGTGATTTATATACTAATAATAAAATCATAAAGTCTATATTCCCATAGAATGAGTAAGATATATTCCATATTATATGGTTTTAGATGATTAAATATTATGACTACTTAATACATTACCACCCTATGAAGGAGAACAAGGTTGTTGATTCCATAAGTTAGAAGAACTGTGAAATTTTTCTATAATAAGGATTTAAAAAGATCTAATGTTTATGAATTTATAGAAGACGGATCTTGAAATCCCAAGTAATGGGTATATATCATATCTTTCTCAATTAAATGTACAATCACCCATCCATGTAAGGATTAAAATTATGCATAAAGAAGATTTTAAACTCTAGAATAATGTGAGAAATTTACCAGAGTTAAAACATGATGATGATATATTAGTATGTTTCAAAAACTGAGTAAGTGACCCATCTATACCACGCATGAAGAATTATTTGTTGAATGAATCTCATATCTCATAATTCCTTATTCATCCTTGAAGTATGATGATGAATATAGATATAAAAGAGTATTTCCGAAGGGATAAAATTAAAAGAGATATGGAATAGAATATACATCAGTTCATGGTATAATAGTAAGTTAATACTAAGATATAAAAGTCTAAGGCAATGTTATAACCATTACTCATACTCAAATGGAAAAGGGAAATAATTTTTATGGATTTCATCATTGGACACTTCAAAACATCTTAAGCTCATATTTTTGTTTAATTTGATTTTGATCCCCTTAGGAATTAAGCACAATTAATTTCAAAAAGATAATATTTATAATTTGATCATCATGTAATTATATAAATCAAAAAATAGGCAGGATTGTATGGATTACCAAATTTTATCATATCTGATCAAGATTTAATGTTCACCTCAAAGATATAGAGAATTCATTAGCATGATCAAGATATATATTTCAGTATCAGTACTATATATCATTCATATATAGATGGTTAACCAGAGTGTATCATTAAAACTCTATAAGACATGTCGAGAGTTTGGTCTAGGGATTTTAATGTTTTTATTGAAGAATGACTTTATTGGGTTTAATTTTCTTGGGAAAATATATTTCACTCAATTATTAATAAATCAGCTTATAAATCTATGTATGGAATGAAGTGTAGAACTATTACTTGTAGGGATGAATTTGGATAAAGATATCTATTAGGGCTTGATCATACTAAAGAAATGGTAGATAATCATAGATCCGTTATGCAACACATCACAAAAAATAGTGTCAACTTAAAGTTTATGATGACAAACATCGATAATATCTAGATTTTTTAGTAAGAGAAAAGTTTTTCATTTGAATATCTCTTTGGAAAAATGTTAAGATATTGAAATAAAGGAAATATGTTCTCTAGATATACAAGTCTCTTATAAATTTCTGATAGTATCTAGATAGTAGATTATCACCTAGAAATTCCACTAAATCTCACTCAAGTTCATGATGTGTTCCATGTATCTCTCATGAAGAAGTATGTAACATCACAATTTTTAAAAAATATAAACAATGTTTGATAGAGTACATGATACGCCACATCAAGCTTAAACGAATAATTAAATATTATTATTTAGTTTGGTAGTTATCACCTAGATATAAGAACATAGTGAATGAACAATGTTAATTGAATTATGAAAATATTTTTTTTCAAATGTTTATATAATTATTCATTGGTTACCAAATTAACATGAAATGAAACTAAAAACCAATCAAATATAAAGGATTTATTTTAATGAGAAAAAATTTAAATATGAATAATTATGTTTATAAAATAATAAAATCAACCTTATTATATTATATTAAATTAATATTAATTCAATTCAATGTTTTAAATTAATCTTATGTGTTTAATTGAAATTATAAAATAACAAATACAATTTTACTGATAAAATGAGTGTTTTTCTAAAAATATAGTGTTACCGCCTTTTGATAGAGAACCCATTTTAAATCTTGTTTTTGAAACTATTATATGATATATTTGGTAAAATAAACTTCTTCTTTTTAATTGGAAAATCATAATTTTGTTTGGATAAATTTTTGGGGTTTTCCTATTAAATTCATATTTTAATGAATAGTGAAAAATTCTACAATTTAATTCAAAACTGTATTTTCATGTAATTTATTTGTTTTGTTAGTTTATCCTTCTACGTGTCTCTAAAGTGACATTAAATGATGTTTTTATCAATTAATCAAATTTATTTCATTGGATCCTTTTTCAAATTGAAATTGGATATAAAGAAATTGTGAACTTTTGATCCTTTTACTTGAATTTTTTTTTCTCATTCTATTAATGAGATTAATTTTTAATTAATTTCATATAATTATATGTTTCTAATTTATAAAAATGGATTCAATATTTTGAATCAGAAGGTACAAATTATGGAAATGTGTTCTTTTTATTTTTGGACATTATGAATAGTAACATTAGTAATTATTTTAATTACCACAATTAATAGTGAATTGGGTAATTAAAGGTTAAAATAATATTATAAATATTAAAAAACTTCCCAAATACTTGTCATAATATTATTATATAAGTTATTGTCAACAGAAAATATACTTGAGTTGAAATGGTGGCCTTTAGAATCCAACTTGTGTGTGATTATGACACTTATAACATTTAATTTAATGTAAATGAAAATAAGTCATAATCATGTATCATATTACTAAAACACTTTTAATATGTGGTTATATAAGTGATATATTCAACTATAAATAGTCATTAGAAATAATCAAATCAATAATATTAATAATATTAAAATAAATATAATTTGATATATTTTATGTCATCCATGAATTTTCTAAATGGCTACGACTTGCTGGAATAGATTTAATGTTTTTTTCAAAGGAACCAAGTTCAATAGTTTTTAAAAAAAAATTCAAGTGACGAATAACTTAAAAAATTACATAATTCATAACTTAAAATATAAAATATTCAATTAAAAAATAAAATTTATAAATATCTATTATTCATCATAAAATATGAGATAACTCAATAAATGTCATTAATGACTCATTCATTTGTATTTTTTATTGACTTGGTAATTATTTTATCTCTCAAAGTGTAAATTACTAAATAAACGGTAAGAGTTAAAGGGGGTTAAAACAAAAAGATATGGATTAAAAAATATTCAAAAGTTGTATAATTTTGATTTTATGATGTGAATTAGACCCAATATCATCCTATATTATAAATAAATCATTTTGGGAGTAATTTGAATCAAAATTAAATTTATGTTAATTTAATAATTTTAATAATTTCAATGGTTCCCCTCCCCTCTCCTATAAAAAGACACCCATTCATCCCTATTAATCACACATTCAAAACAATTTAGTTTATACAAGATCTACCAAAAATCCTTTATATAATCCATCCCCATATTATTGATTCCTTATTTTAGGTATAACACCCTCTTTAATGGGGTTAAGGTGTTAAGAAGTGTGGTTAACCGAATGAAAGGTTATGCTTTTATTTAAGTGTTTCTATTTTATTTCTTCTTCCACTTCATTAAAATATCCTAGAAACATTATGAGATAATAAATATAGTATCCTAAATATACTTATATGTTATTATGTTAATATAATCACCCAAATCCTTCTCCACATCCATCAAATGTTAAATTAATTAATCATTCGTGCATACATGTGAATTGTCACCACCACAAAATGATATAATTCATTTTCCATAACTATATCCCATGATTGGTTATAATGGTGGAAATAATATTAATATTTTATATACAATATATATTGATAATTATAAGATAACAATATATCAATTATGTTATTAATTTTCAAGTATATAAAAATGATAGTTTCATTCGTGCGTAAGTGTGAACTATCACCTCCACGAAGCAATGTGATTCATTTTTAATCACCAAATCACTTGGATAATATATATATATAGGTATATTTAAATGATTAATATTACATTAATGATTTTATGATAATTCTAAAAGATAAAATAATTATTACCATCTTTCCATAATGATCAAAGAAAAGTCGAAAATATTACTCATGTGTACTTATAGATTACTGTCTCTATGACTGTAACGTTGTTCAATTTTTGACACACATATTTAATTAATTGATTTAAAAGTATAATTTATATATATAAGTGATTATTATGAAATGAATATTATTTTGGATATTATAGATTTATGACCATAATTAATATTGACATCATACAAGGTTCTTTTTCTACCCAAGTACTTAATATCGACAAAACATAAGACAATAACTTAATTAATTATGTAATTATTATAACCTAGAAATAAGTGATATAAAATAAATACTAAAATTGATAAATGTTCTGAATAAATTATAACGTAACCAAAGTTTATTATTCTGGAATAAAAAGTAACATACCTAATGAATCAAACTCAAGGTAAGTAATTCATCTCAATCTGCTTTCATTGAGGCATATTTTGATGATATACACCACCTTTTCTAATAAGGTGTATAATTAACCCATTTTACTTTTAATTCATTACATGTTTCTCAATAAGAATTTTGTTATACAATACATTTTTTTTAAATGTAAAAAATGAATGGTTTTAACTTTTAAGGTGACAACGAATTCTCCACCAATGTAACTATTATTCAATATTTTGATTCCTCTATAAGACATAATGTTATTTAAAGGAAAAAAAGAAATACATTATTCCCTTTTTTGGTGTTTAGGTATTTAAAATGGTTTTTAAATTGGATTGACCTTTCCAATATCTTGAAAAGGATTTTTGTGATTGAAAAGAAAATTTTATGAGTGAAATATTTATAATTGAAATATATTCTGTGTTATGATTATATAATGGTACTCATATATTTGACAAGAGGTTACATGATAAACCAAATAAGGGTGGTTATGTGATAATCCAAATATGTGTAGATCCATGATAATCCCAGGATGAGTGGTTAGGTTATAATCTCCAATGCATTGGGTATAGAAGTTGGTCATATGGTTACTACATTTGTAAGAGTGATATGTGTGGAAGTAAACCATATGGTTATTCCATTTTAGTATGATTATGTGAAAAGTTACCTCTATATGGTATATATGATTTCAATGGGTTTTATAGTAATATTTTGGTTAAAAAATGGTAAGCAATGATATTGAATTCAGTAAAGAGTATTTACTACTTCTTAAATGTGTAACTTATTACTTTATGATATTGAATTAAATGTTTATATATTTCAACAAGGCTAAAACTTTTCCTTTTTTATACCCCATACTGATATTTTTTTTTTCAAACCAAATTTTTTAAAAAAAATTCACAATATTTAAAAGAAAGAAGAGTCAAGGATGAGATCATGTAAATGTTATGATATTTAAATATGAAATAAAACCATGCTTCTTTTTTTTGTTTTATAAGAAAATAGATATTGATTAGAAGTGTATAATTTCTAATTTTAGAGTTTTTATGTAATATTTATGGCCTAATTATTTAAAACTATAAACCTAAAATGATATTTAATGCAAAATAAAGCCAAATTATTGACTTAACTGAAGATTATATATTGTTTAAAGTTGAGGATGTATAAAGTAAATACTTGATCATTCACATGAAATAAACATAGAATTGTTATCACTATATCGTGATACTTATTATATATATAAAAATAATAAATATTGTATCAAAGAGAGAAAGTTCTATAGAACAAGACTACTCACATGGTTAATGTTATTTAGACGATTAAAAAAATTAAAAGATATATGGGAACATTTGGATATTAAGGGGTATAAGTATCTTTACATGTTTATAAAATGTTTATGGAATATTGTGGGGGAAATTATTTCAAGTGAGTTAGAATGTAACACATAGATATTTTATAATAATTTCCCCTCAAATAAATTTAATTTTTTTGATTGCTTTCTTTATATGACATCATGAGTCCAATAGATCAATGATATAATATATTTTTATATACGAACCATTAAATTAATTGTATCGATATGAATGAAAAAATTAGGGAAAATATGTATAAATGATTTATAGAATTATAATATATTCATTAATTCATAATACATAAGTACAAAATTTTCTCTGAAGTCATTTTATACTTCAAATATATATTTTCTTCATAAAATGGTTTTTATTAAATTTAGTGGATGGAAATTATTATTAATTTATAAAAATTTTAGTTATTTTGTTTTATAAATTTAATATAATTTTAGAAATAATCAATTCAATATAAACTTGGGGGGTGGATGTTTCTAAAAAATGGGATTTTTGGTTGAATAGTAGAAAATAATAATTTTCTTAAAACTGTTTTTATTTTCATTTATTTAAAAATTGGAATTATATTTTGAATTGGATGTAATATTTAAATATTTCCATTTTTATTATACATAATCTAATTAACTTCATTTTTATATAAATTCTGCAATTTTTTTGTATAAAAACATTTATATACTTAAAAATGAATTTTTCTTAAAAATCATTTTTATCACATTTTTTGGGTTGTTTTTAAATTTATGTCAACCACTTTTATAATTTTAATTTGATAAATTATATTCCATAATTTTAATTATTTTTTTAAAAAAAATAAATAGGAAACTTTCATTTTTATTGATTTTGAATAGTATATTTGGTAAAAAGGAAGTTATCATGACAAGTGTTAAAATTGATTAGAATGGATAAAACTAAAATGATATTGGTTAAAATTAACAAAAAACATGTAAAAATACTACTTTTGAATCATATTATGTCCTTGTATTTTTTCTTATTCTAATAAAGTTCGTTTTAGAGCAATTATTCTTGAATAATTCATTGATATATTTTAATCTTTTTAAAAATTCCAACTATGTCTTCACCCACACTTATAAAAGGACGCCAATCTCATATCTTATCTACACGCCAATAGCCTATTATATTTTAAAATAACTACATAAATAAATTTTTAACATTTATACCCACATCCTATAGGTTCTTTTTTAGCATGATTCCATCCTTTCATGGATTAAGGAGTAAACCAAATGAGGTTTCTCCACACAGATGTATAACTCTTAACAGAGCACTTAAAATTTTATTTCTTCTTCCACCATTTCTAAACCTATTATATCCATCATAACATGATGAATATAATATAATTAATTTACTTATATGTTTTTATTGTGATGTTATAATAACCTTACACATTCTTTGCATCAAATGGGAAAGGAAAATCTCACTTGTGCATACGTGTGGACTACCATCTCCATGTAGTGATACAATTAATTTTAAATCACAATCATTATTGGATGGTTATTATGATGAATTTAATGTTTATATATGATATTTATAACATAATTATTATTCTTAAATTATAATATGTTATATACATTATTACCTTCCCATCCATTGTAAAATGAAAATGTTGCTCCTTCATATGTGTGGACTACCCCATCAATGAAGCAAAGTGGTTCATTTCTATTTTCCTCTTTACATGGTTAGTAATAAGGATAGATTTAATGAATTGATATAATAATTATGATATAATTATTATAAAATAATTTTGAAATATAAATTATATTTCTTTCCTTTATTTCATTATAAGATGAAAACAATATTCATACGTATGTACGCACTACCCTCCCCATGAACAGTGTTATTAATTTTTCTATCTGTTTCTTTTATCGATGGTTATAAATATATATATATGATTAATATATATATATATATATTTGTGTGTGTGTGTGTGTTATATTTATATCATGGTCAACATTCTAAATATGATGTTACTATGATCAAGATGTAAGGACTGGAACTACCTATAGAAAACATACATGAAAAAACAAAATTGTTAACATTGAGAAACAAATATTTTATCAAATAATTACTATTAACGGGGTTTGATATGTTATAAGTGGATAAAATATGATATTATAAGTATTTATATGGTTTTGTTATATATATATATATTAATTTTAAATTTATTATATAGGAGTTTTGAGAACTTATAAAGAATTTTGGACATGAGGTAAGTGTTTATGTTACAGTATCATTTATTTTTTCGATTTTCTATGAAAAATTTCCATTGAGGGAAATTTTAAAAAAATTATCCTTTAAACCTTATAAATTTTTATATGCTCTATTTATTCCTATAATCTTCAAGTATTAGTACCATTTTAATCTCTTTATTTTTCAAAATGATCGAGAAAATGTTTTCAAGTAATATCCTACCTTATTTATTATTTGTTCGAGGACTCTTTCTTCCATGAACATAATTTCAAAAAAAAAAGTATGAAATATATTACCTATAATTTAAATGTTTTAAAAAGTTATTTTTTTACTACCTTTGAATTTATTTAAGAAAATTAAAATATATGTTTCAATATCTTTTTGGAATATTTCATATTTGTCTTTATACAAAAATTTAAAAAAATGTTTTATTCGAATTTATAAATAATATTTTTTTTCCTATAATCATGACCATTATTTTATTTGAATATTACTATATCATTTTCCTAAACTATTTTAAAATAAAATTATTTTCTCAAATTTCTAATAATTTTTTTGTTACAGTTTTGTCAAAGTAAAAGGATACTTTCTCAGGTTTTCAAAGAAATTAAAGAATAATCTATTAAAAGTATTTCTCATCCATGTCATCATTGGTTGTGAATTTTTACCTTTATTAGTGGATATTATCTAATAATAACATATTTATTTTGTCTATATATGGTTTATTATTATTACTATTATATTTTTATGAAACCGATTTAGTTTCAATGTATTATTCTATAATGGTATAATGATTTTTTTTGATCTTTTGGCACATATATGTATGGTTTTAATTATGTGATTAATTGGTATAGGATTATATAACCCTCTAATAAATTGGGTAAATCCTTATTTCTCGTGATATTTTATTGTAAATGATATTATGTGCTCAATCCAATGTGGGATATAGGTATAGATTCATGATCCACTTTGATATGGGAAACATGTTGTTATTACTAATCCACTATGATATAATGATATCTGTAGTTTACCTTGATATATTATATGAATTTTATGCCAATGATGGTGCCATAATATAATAATATATTCATATTATTATTATTTTAATCCATAGCTCATGGATGATTTTTTTGATGATTCTCTATTCTTGTGACATAATAAAGTTTTATTCGATGACTCTGGAATATGATATATGAGTTTTTTGTATAATTTTATATTGATAATGATTTATTCTCATGGTATTATTCTTATTATAGGCATGCATATGATCATTTATTTATTTCACCCATGTTTTCCATTAATGAGCATATGATCCCACCTTTTCTTATGTTAAAATTCTCCCCAAGTAATGGAGAAAAATATCAATTATGGTGATTCTAAAGGGGTACCTTATGTGAGGAATGATGTTCGAGATGATGAAGACTATTCCTAAATTGTAAATTTATCTATCTAGTCTCCATGTACACTAATACATTATTATTTTTGGGAATTTTTATTTGGGAGATATATTGAATATTCATAAAAAATATGTATTATATATATATGTTATTCTTAGGTAACTATATAACATGTATCAAAAGTAGTAAAGAAGTAACAAATATACATAAAAATAAATCATAACATACCTTAAAATTTGATGATGTTACAAAATAGATACAGTTTTTGTTTGGGGTCCTCCCTTAAACTACACTGATCTATCTACATGTGAATTAACTATTTTCATTTTCCTTTTACCTAAATTTTTGAAAATGTTTCCATTTGGTGTACTATGTTTTTTTAAAAAATTATCATTTATCTATATTTTTTAAATATTTCTATGCATTTATATTCATGAATTATTATATTACTAGGTTTTGACTATAATTTTACTTTAAATGAGTCTGATATATTATCAATGTTTTAATCTAGAAAAATATAGTATCACTGCATGTTTTATATGGTCCAAGAAACCAAAATGAGTGTCATGTACATCAAATTTTATTGTTATTGAAACGAAATGGGTTCTAGGCAATTAGTTTCTTTGGTAAATGGTTGATGTAGTATATTCTACTTTGTACAGGGCTTGAAATATGATTTTTTGTTATTCTATTTTTGCCTAAGGGTAATTATGACTAATGCTACAAAGGGAACATTATGGATGGGGTATTGTCATGTAAGGGTCTTAGAATATTTTGCAGTCATATAGAGAAAGTTTGAAAATGGTGGCACTATGAAAATTATTGTTAAATTATAAAGTAATTTTTATGATACAATATAAATTCAGGGAAATTTGGAAGTGTTTGTGGGTATTAAATAAGTATAGGTCATTGGGGATAGGGTACGAGGAATTAATTTGGTATTTATTTATAATTTGGGATTTGAATGGAAGGGTTAATCTATAATGGAATATAATTTTATTACAAAGATATTACATCTAAATATAAAATTTTTCATTTCATAACAAAAAAATAGAAAAAAAATGTATGGTCATAGTTATTTTTTGAAAATCTGATGCATAAACAACTAATTTATAAAACATCAACATCATCTTCTACTTTTTTCTTCATAACTAGATACATTTTTGACACATATTACTTAATACCCATATTTATATCATAGGGAAAGTAAACATAATAAACAATGATCTTTGATACCCAGTAAGGGTAAAAAAGGGATATATCAACCATATCATAATAAAAATAAAAAATATACTAAAAAAAAAATTGAAAATTATTTAATTCATATCAATGATTATGATATCATGTCATGGAATAAATCATAGATGTTCATAAGGAATTAAAGAACATATTACACTAGATAATATCATCAGACGTGGAATTGTGGCATACACATAATAATAGAAAATCATTTCCATAATATTCAAGGCTCATTACAAAAACTATCATATAAGATAAAGTCCTTTAATGAACTGATTTCACTCCCCATTCCATCCATGTATTACTAAATTGAGTTCACTCTTCATTCCAATATTTTATATCTAATGAGATATTAATCATTACCCAACGCATTGGAGGGAGATATAGGTCCCAAATTTCATATAATAAAAACATACATATGTGTACCACAAGAACATAATTTATTCATCATATTATAACCCATAAAAAGAAATAGGTTCCATAAACATCATTCCATCATAACATAACCCATGGAAATGAAATTAATTTCATAAATACCATTCCATTATAAAAATAAAGAAACCATATGAAGAATAGGGATATAATCCAGAGAAAAATCCCTAATAAAACTTAAGTAACATCAAATAATGTTATTATAAATGGAAAATAATTTTGATAGATCACTTGAAAATTATTCTTGAGGGAAATATCATTTCTTCTTTGATTAGATTTTATTTTCGTAAAATTACATGAACTTTTAATAGACAACAATTATTTTAAAATAAACAGGTTAGATTTTAAGGTAATATTCATGTAATTAATGTATCATGATAGTAGAAAACTTCATTCATTCTATATAAGTTAAAAAAATTTCTTTCATACTTTTTCTCAAAAAGTCACAAAGTGCCTCGTTTGAAAAATACAAATAATATTTCTTCCAAACCATTTTGTAAAAATTCACACATGGTTAAAAAAATACTTTAACAACTGTATAAAACTATAAAAAGAGTTTTAAGAAACATGTACATTGAAGATAAATATTTCATAGAATATACTTACATATAAACAACTCCGAATAGACTGAGAATGTGAAATTAACACTTACCATAGGTTTGATTTCATTCATACGTATATAAACTCTTGTATAATGGTTTAAATAATGTAATTAACTTATTCTATAAACATATTCATATTTTTTTATATATTAAATATTATCCTCTTACTTCATCTTATCACCCATTCAGAATAAAATTTTATTATTACCGTTTTATCGGGTGTTAACTGCTTCATTTTCCTATGTATGTTATATCTTATAAGTATTAGTTCTTGTTCATAGTATATAGTTCCATAATTTAAAGATTTATATTACGGTAATATATATTTTATTTATTCATTATATACATTTATATAATCATTCATTAATGGTGAATATGGAAAATGAATTGCATCACATCATGGAGATGAGAGGTCATACCTACGCACAAGCGATGGTATCGTTCCCATAATGGTGAATGGTATGGAAAAGGATGGTATATTAATTTCCATAAATAATATAATGTTATAATTGTAATATATATATATTATTTATTTAATTATACAATTTAAAATAAATCGATGATCAAAAAATTACACCGCATCATGGAGATGGTAAGCCATACGTACGCACGCACGATGATGTTACTTTTTCATATGATTTAAAAAAGGTGGAATATTATTATTCCATAATTATAATAAAATATCATCATATATGTGATACTATATTAATTAATTTATAATGGAAACAACTGAGTAATTTGAAATAGAATAAGAAATAATCTTGGAAGAGTTAGTAAATATGATTACCTTTTCTTTTGCATACTTCCTTTCAATATCCTATTTGGGACACAGTGGATGGTATTTTGAGAATCCCATAATCCCTAAAATGTGTATAGGGATGTTTAGAAGAGAAATTGGTCTGGTATGGTTGAGATTTAAGGCACAATGTGAGGTGAATAGGTGATGGAGGAGGTTCCCTTTTATAATTGAGGTGAGGGGAGCTTTCGGAATTATCTCAAAATATTAATTTATAATAAATTTAGTATCAATAAAAATACATCCAAAATAAAATTTATCTGAATACAATATTATATAAGGTTATAATATCATTCTCAAATATATTTTAGACATTTTTTGTATTAATTTAAACCTCATCATGTTTATTAAGCCTTAGTTAATCTATTTTAATTTTAATTAAGGTAAAAACAATATTAAAAGATTTTATAATTTACTTATATGATGTCAATTAAATCCAAAATGAAAAATATAAAACATTTTAGACCATAATATAATTTTAATTGTATTTATAAATATATTTTATTTTTATTAAATAATTTAATAAAATATTATTTTGATAAAATATCATTTTATCAATTTTGAGACTACTCAATACTTGGACTGTTAAAAATATCATGATAACAATTAAACTTTAAAAAAATTAATTTATTATATCCCTTGGGGGTTAAGGGAATTAATAAAATTCATTTATCACATTAATTATTAAAATTATATTTATTTTAATATTCTTAGTAACATTTAGTTGTTATTTTTATTACTAAATAATTTCTACATTAGGTTGGGTAATTATTTAATATACTTATTTGCTAAATAAAATTAAAAAAAATACCATTATGAAGATAAATATTATATATTTCAGAATAATATTTTGGGTAATCCTATATAAAAAATGATATGAATTTAAAACATGAATGTAACATCTTTAAATTTTTATTAAATGAAATATTATAATTATCATCATCTCATATAAGTGGACCAAACACAAAAAATAAATTTTTATTGTTCAAATATGATTATTTAGTTAAAAATTTACGTTTATATTCACTCATAAGATACCTATTTCTCCATGTGGACACATAAAGGATATTTATGATAAAAAAAAGTGACATTTTTTTACAATCATTGATTTAAATACTATTTAAGTCATTTTCATGGAAAAATGTCAATAAAAAAAATATAATTTCAATTCTTATCTTTTAAGGGTCAAATTATATTCATCCAATAAACTTTTTCATGTGTTAGGGTCATTTTATAGTCCTTATTATTTTATTTTTAATCTAGATTTCCCAATTTACCCTTTATTATGGTAACAGAATTTCCCTTATCTACTATTTATAATGAAAAAAATTAAAGAGAAATATTCAATAAATTTTGACCTTATGTATCCAATTTTTAAATAAAAATTTCAAAATTAAAAACAACAAAGTATTAGAATAAAATTTAAAATAAAACCGATAAAACGACGTGAAAAACATTTTTTCTGATAAATTCAATTAAAAATATAAAATTTTTATATAATAAATTCTTGTGTAAAATACTCTTCAAAAACCAAAATTAAATTATTTTAAATTAAAATGAACTAAGTAAAATTTAAAACTAATTTAAAAAATAATTTTACTCTCTAAAGATGTGAAAATAAAATAATTGTTTTAATAAAATTCAGTATTTTAAATGTTCCCTAAATAAATTTTTTGTTGAAAAAATAAATTTTAAGATAACATATAAAAAATTAAAAATGAAGTTATTTTTCTTAAATACATTTTATATAACTTCAAAAAATTATTATTCAATGATAAATAGAAGAAAAACTCATTTTGAAAGAATATATTTTTTTTTAAGAATAAAGTGATTTTACAAAAATTATATAATTGAATTTTGAGAACTTATCAATACTTTCATATTGATTTATTTCTTTAAATTTATTTCCTAAAATAGTTATTGAAATTTATTCCCACTAATTTAATTTCTATGTTATACTAATAGTGTCTCGTGATTCCTTTAGGCTCGCTGTTGCATGCAATAAAATCTATTAAAATTATTTAATGAAAAAATTATTAAAATATCCCGATGTTACATAGGCCTCAACCTAAGAGAGAATCTTCCCTATGGGAGAACCTCTTCCTTTCATCTACTCTATTTTTTTTTGTTCTTCCTTACCCTTATTCTATTTTTCATATAATATTATTGGCACTACTATTTTTGATAATAAAATAAATGAAATTTTTCTCTCACCCACACCTAGATTCCCGTCAAAATGTGATTTCGTTACGATAGAATTACATATAGTAAAAGAGGTTATAGTGAGAGGAACACTAAAAACAGGTTCTTGACCAAATAATTTTATAATAAGAAGAAGTAGTAGACAAGGTGAACACACTAGACACAACAACTCGTTATTCATACCATATAAATACACAGTTATAGTGTACATAACAAATGTAAGATCTTATTTATTAAGATTTTTTAAAGTTTATGTTTAACTATTTCCCACATTTATAAAGATTCAGTCTCTATAAATCATGCTGATATTGACTATACAGATAAATATCATGGATGAGTTGTCAGAGACTAGGAATGTAATGATCCTTGTTTTCATTGGAAAAGATCCTAAGTCTTGGATCACTAAAACTGATAAGTATTTTCAGTCCACAAAACTCTATATGATAATAAGGTTTCAATGTAAGACTATATATTCAATGAATTCTTGAACATTGATTTTTATTGTTAAATGAACTAAAGTAAAAGCTTAGATGGAAAGAAATAAAATAGGAGATAATCTATAGTTATGAAAGTGTTTTGGAGGACTATATTTTGGATTCTACTATGAAAGAACTTAAAGTGAATGGTTGTTCCAAGGAGGATTTCTGTGAGATTCTTTGTATTTTATTATCATAAGATCCACCACCTATATAAGCTTTTTCTTGTTAAGTTCTTCCAATAATTTAACAAATATATAGGAGCTAGTGAATCCAATTATAACATAAAAATATTTCAAAGAAATAAATGATATAGAAGCACAAGTTTCAGATCTAATTAAATTCCTAATATGACAAGATTGTGTGGTGAAGGTGACCAGTTCAAAGCCATAGTGTATACTACCACCTGATCTATTAGGCCAAAGAGATAAATATGATGAAATGATAATGCGACTATAATTTCTAGTTCATAGGGAAAAGAATACATAGTTACTAGTTTTTCTCAGGCTCATAGACTGGCTCAAGAGAGGCACTGCTGATGTTGAGGATTAGTGTTAATGAATATGTGCATCTAAAAGGGATATAAGATGGGTCTATCCATAGTTACTAGAGAAATCAATAGAATTCAGGAACCATATTAAAAAACTACCACAAAATAATGAGTATCATCATGTTATTAATAATTATGCTATGTAAGAAGTATATGTGACATTTTAGTTAAATTATTTGGCACATTTAAATAATTTTGATGAACATACATAGGAGGATCCTTATTTTTTTTACAGGAAGTTGATTTCATTGATGTGATTAAACCATATTTCTATTATATTTATATGTATAATAATTTTTTATAATATCTTGTGTTGTTATACACGGATGTTCCCAAAAACACTAAATTAAATATAATCCAACTTTCATAGAATGTCATTGGAAAAGAAATTACTCGCCCAGTGGGAATCGATTTGGAAACATACTTCTAGGAAGGAGAAAAATCGGATTTGGATGGGCTCCCTTTAGTGTGTAACCAATAATTTATTCATAATATTATTCCAAAATAACATTTTGTAGTGGTATATTTAAATAAATGATTAGAAAATATTTATTTTTGGGTTTGATATTCATAGTAAAAAAGAAATTTCTACCACAAATAATTTTTTTAGTATATTGGTATGCTATAAAAATATTTCAATGGTTTTACAATTACTTTTTTAGGTCTAAAGGTTTTAATGAATTTGATGATTTTATATTAAGGTAAATTATTATGTGATTAATGATATAATATTATGAGGATGGTCAATGGAGGATAGATATTCAGTTGGAATAGCATTTGATTCTGAACATGACAATATTGGGAACTGCTCTATATAGAGTGGAAGAATAAAAGAGTTGGATTAACCATTTGTTGAATCATGTCTATATGGAAAATTAACAACACATCATTGTAATTACAAGGTAATTTCATAAAATAAGTTCATTAAATAGAAAAAGTAAGAAAAATGGTTTAATGGAAAAGATTACATAGGTGGAGATTGAACTGGATGTTTGGATTCTATGTAAAGATAAAACTACTATCGATATTTTTTTCAACATGTAACATTTAAGGAGTGAATAAAAAGTGTGAAATTAGTGGGTAATAAATAGTTCTATTGCAATATCAATTTGAGAATTTATAAATTCTATAAATTTAATTAACTATTAACTACCCTATTAAATTCGTAGTCCCTTTGTTATCAGAGGATATTCCCGAAGAAATATAATATGTCCTTTGAACAAGGTGGGACGGTGTTGGTTGTACTTAACATAGTAGTTTTTTTTGAAAAACATAGATGGTCCATTTATGTTTTATATATTCTTTAAAATTGACATTAAAGACAATGTTTTCTCATTTATTCTTAATATTAGAGATGTTGTTTCCATCTGCTCATTCCACACACACATAGTCTATACAGAAAAGTTTAGGCATATAGGGAATGAGACACATATTTCATGCAAGGTGTGGGACATTCATCATGCCTACTATGACAATACCCCCAAAAATATCATCATGATTATTTTTTTCATTATGTAAAATGTCCTTTTCAATCTTGAAGGAAATGATAGGAATATGGGTTATAGGGTTATAGACTCTTGGGAGGATAGATATTGTTGTATAGGCTAGTTTGGAAATGGTCAAAACGTTTAGGGTGGTAGTTCTATGTTGTTAAGTAAGGATATTTGGTATTATTGATCTAAAGGTTTCATTAGTATTGGGGTTTTATATTGTGTATGGGAATTGGGGTGTTGTTGAGTCGTATAGAGCAGGTTGGGTTGTGGTTATATGTTCGAAGTGATTGTTACCTTCCATGTGAATTTTTTTACATTATGTCTAATATTTTATGGATTTTGAAAAGTGTATAGAGGTATTAAATAAATGGAGGTTGTAGGAAAGAGGGAAAACAAGAATTTTGTTATTTTGATTTTAGTTATTGGAGTTGAATAAGATGGTAGGACATCATCCTCAAGGATCAGTACCTTCTAGGGGATTCATCTTTATCTTCACATTATATTTCTTCTTAAATTTCATTTCATGTTGTTCTTCAAAATATATTTCTAATATATTTCTAATATAAATACATCCCTAGTTCATAGTTTCCAATTAGTTATCGTGAAACCTTAAAATGTTATGAATATGTTATATTTATCAAATTTTATCTATATTGTTTTAATTACTTTTGATGATAAATAATTTTTTATTTCTATATGGAATAATAAATCCATATCATTTTTCTACTGAGAAATATGGGATTTTTATATTTTAAGATGATGAAGTAGACTATAATCACATGTGGAATTTTTTCATTCCATTGGTAGAAAAATTCATATTTTTATGATTTATCAATATAACAGACAATCCAAATTTTAATTGAGTTGGATAATAAACATGAAAATTTATAGATAATCCTCTATTATATAAGAATATTTTCTAAATATTAGATTATATGATTTCAAAAAATATAAGATAATTGTGGTTTAGTAAATAATGTGTAAATTTTTTATTTTATTTCTTTATGAAGATGTAAATATATTATTATATAAGTACCTTTGTCAATAAATTGTGTGTTCAAATCACATTTTATTTTTTGGTAACTTTTTAAATTCACTAGCCAGCTCATTTACATAAATGTTATTATTTTTTTGATGCATGTTATAAAATTGTATAAAATTGTGAATTTATGAATGAAATTTAATTATAAATTTCATTACAATAAAATTTTTATATTGTTATAAGCTCAATGATAACATGCATTTTATTTTGTCAAATGTACAAAAATTTGAAAAATAACCTTAAATCAAAGTATAATTAAATTATTTGGAATTATATTATCATGACTGAATGAAATTTTATTAAAACAATTGGATGAATAAAGATAAATATTTTAATAATAATATTCAAAGGGTGTTTATTAACTTATGGACTTGCTATAATTGCATTCTAAGATGTTTTTTTCTTAAACCTTTTCCATTAATTATGATCATTTTTAAAATTTTCCAAGTTTAATATGATTCAAAAAAAGAATCTTATTATTATATAATCCCTCTCAATATATAACTTTATGGGTTAACCAAATTAGAAATTGGATTCTCTTAAAATGTTGAAAATTCCAAGTTTTTAATAATAACATATATATGGTTTTGAATATCCTTAAATTCATACCCATTATTATAAAACATCTAACTCTCTCAAGTGCATAATTGACCATATTATATCATTTATTTCCCAAATCATCTCTAGATTATGAAGATATTACAATGTTACTTCTAAACTATTCAATGACATGCATTTTAAGGATTTATATGAGATTTACTTGAAAATATTATGACATTTTGCTAATAAAATGTATATAGGGTTAAATATCATCATATTTTTAAAGATTTTTTTATAGAAAAAACTATTAATTTGGAAATAAATAATTTTTATATTTTATAAATATTTTTATATTTTGAGAATGATTTTAACGACACAAAATATTATAAATAAAATTCCCATTTTGGTTTAATTAAATGTATATTTATGTGATATGGTTAGAAAACACATGAAATTAATTGGGTTTATATCCTATTGGATTTAAACAACTATTAAGCATCATTAAATTTGATTGTATAGTCATTGAATTGTGATTATATGATTAGTATAAATATACTTCTATAACTAATCAAATTGACACAGACAATGTGATGGCCTCAACCATAAGGATTATACCCTATGAATTCTATTTATTAGAGCTTCTCAGGGAGATAACATCACTGGGATTTTTCCTTGACTAAGACAAAGCTGATATCCAACAACATTAGCATGAGAGAAACTGTTTATAGTCTAATTTCAAGATCATTGAGATTACAGCCCAAACCATGTTTGTCGAACCACCCCATGAAAGTCTCATAGTTACACACCTTACCCTTAGGGAATTTGTTGGTGTATTAAAGGGATATGTATCATGAATGTATAAATATGATTATGTACTTTTTTATATAATAATTAATATATTTTCAACATATTATTGTTACTTTATAAATGATTTCTAATTTTATATAATAAAAACACAAATTGAATTTTGGGTAATATTCAAATATTATTATGGAATTTATTTTTATGAATTAATGGATTTTTGAAATGAAGAAAATTTTTATAAAATTTTAATTCTAATTAATTTTTTATTTAATATAAATGAACAAGTTTTTTTATGAAATAAAATGTAATTTTTATAGGGGTTCAAAGAGTGTCATTGTCAAAAAACCCTGCATTTCTCAATAAAAGAACATTAATATTTTAAAATTGAAAATAAACCTAATTATAAGATTTTTCAGATAAAATGAACATTATTTTTATAATCAAAATGTTGAAATAATTCAACAGTGAATTTTTCTTAATTCTCTAAGACAGTTTAATTTTCGGGTAAAATAAAAATACTGTATAAATATATGGTGTGTATTATCACAACATAATGACCCAGAATGATGTAATAAATACTATAAACAGAATCCAAATATAAATATAGATATATATATATATTCCTGTTAAAATAATTTTACATTTAGATTATTTTATTGATCTTATAAATCCTTTATGATCCCTCTGAAACTGTTAATATATTTTAAAGTTTTAAAATCATTTCTTTAAGAGTATCACTTACCTCCACATAAGAAATGGTATTATTTTATTAATTTTGGGATTTTACTTATATAATATTTAAAACCACTATTATTTTTTAGAAATTGTGTTAAGAAACTATGGAAAAGATTGGGGTTTTGTTTATTTTATTTTATAGAATCCAAAACCTAAGTTTGTTAAATTATAAAGAATTCCCTAGTCATTTCCTATATAAACCCTTTAAAAGTACAATTTATCTGCTCAAAAAATTAATTATCATGTACATACTCTTCCCTATCCTCATAAAATTCCTCCCAATGTTCTCTTGTGCTCTTAATAAGCTCATCCCAAACATTTGGTGTCACACACTCAAGTAAGGGATTTCTCTCTCCTCATTTCCTTTCATACCTAACTTTTATGTTATTATCATTAATTTAAATTTATGGTTGTTTGGGTATGTTTTCATATAACATCATTACCTTCCTTTTTATTTCCATGTTATAGGAAACCCATTTCACTCTTATTAATCCCTCTCATGAACCATTATGTGCACTTGTTACCATACCGAAATTTAGTAAGGGATACACACCTTCAATTATTTATTAGAGTTTTTTTATTATCTTATGTATCATATTTAAAATTCCTAAAGTTGGGATATGTTTTTACATGTACCTATTACTTCCCATTTTATGTCCTAATGATGAGATTCTCATTTATCTCTAATGAATTCATTTTATGAATTTTTATGTTAAGTCATCATGTTGTCAAAATTTGACCAAAATTTTACATTCCAAACAATTGTATTGTGAATACCATACCCATTTTCTATCAAGGTTAATCACCTTTATACACTTATAATTATTTTAATTCAGAATTACATGTATTTATTCCATCCATATTCATCATGGAATAAAATATAATAATGAATGAATCCATGTTGTCTGATCTATATGGCACACTTAAGCATGAGAATGAAATGAAAGTAAAGGTTTCACCAAGAATTATATCGTGCCCAATGCATTGGTTATTGTTTAGTCTAATGAAATTTCATGTTGAAAAAATGAGTGAAATTTATTTATTTAAATGGATTTTTCCTTAATTATTGTCTAGTAGTATGTTGGGACCAAAATTTATAATATAGTGTTTTAAGTTGTTTCCACATTTCCCATGTTTTCTTTATGATTACCATTTCATATCTTGTATCATTGTTCTTTTTTATGATTATTACTATTTTAATTCCCTAATTATATACCTATTTTATAACATGTATTATTCCTTTCATGTTATACCATGTATATTACCTTACTAGGATTTATAGCTCACCCCTTTCTTACGTATGTCCCCAGGTTATCCCATGCATTTTTAAGTATGAAAGAATAGTATGAACATGATAAGAATGTTTTCGATAAAGAAAATATATTCATTTTTTTAAGTGGTTATGTAATGTACCTAATTCCAAAATACACTATAATTATTGATCTTCATTTTTGTATTATGTATTCACTTATGTAATTAATCAATAATTAATGTGTAATAAAGAGTAGGGTTTTCATAGTTAGTATCCAATGATATTTTTAGTTATTTTTGGGATTATGATTATAAAACTATAGGTATAGAGAAAGTGGGTTATCAAAAATATACATACCTATCTAGATACTACAAGCGGTTGCGTCTCTAGGAAAGATATACATAATGTTAAAACCCAAAACACCACATTGAGCTAAAATCGATCAAGAACTCGTGCACAAAAACAGGCCTTGCTGCACACTTGGTTTGAAACTCATGAGGGATATGCATTGGTTAATTCATATTATCATTACGAACCATTATCAAGGGAATAAAAAATTTCCCAAAAGAATGTATATTTGGAAATAGATCATGAATGTCATAGATTGAATCCCAGAAATTCATAAGTCAATAAATACATGTAATTTATATTTCATACGTTTAATTTCATTGGATTACCCATCTATGTGTTTAATAGTTTAAAAATGGCCATCATTAATTTCCCTTTTATTCTATAAAATTTTCATAAATATGGGGAACTAGATAAAAACCAATATGAGGGGAAATTTTATAACTACCACAACAAGATTCTTAGCCAGATAGGAGTAAGAATTCCAAACTTTATGAGAATAATCTCTCCGTAGAAATATGGTATTAATAGAAAACTAGATCATGAAGAGATTCTAAACTCCGTAGGAGAGAACAATCTCTGATTGAGGTCTTTTTACAACAAAGGCCTTCGACATTCATGGGATCTTCTAATCCCTTAATTATGGAATAAAGGATCAACTCTATTCAGAAGATAGTATCCATCCTTCAATGTTATGAATAAGAGAAGGTTTTACGAGTTGATTGTCAAATAGAGGTAAAATTTGAATAATGTGGCCATTGATCAAGAATATGAAGCCTGAGTATGACATTGAAGAGATGGGGTGGATGGAATTTTGAAAAAAATTAATAAATATTTTCCTAGAACTCTCTGACTTAAAATAGAATGGGATTTCATTTACCTCAAGAAAAAAAGATGAAAAATCTATTTGGATGTTTGAGGAAAACATTAAAAGACATACATGATACACCTTTGGCTTTATCATTACCCTCTAATGAGAAATAACAAAGAGATGATGAAAAAAACTAAAATTATAAAATACTCTGAATAGAAGGGTTCTTTTATAACTTAAGGTGATGATGAAAAAACTAAAATAGAATCTAGATAAAGGTTTCATACACCCAAGTGCTTCACCATTGGGTGAATCTATCATCTTCATCATGAAAAATGTTGGGTCAATTCACCTTTACATCAATTATCATGGGCTCAAAAATATCATGATAAATAAAAAGAATCATCTTTATTAGATTTATGACATGTTCTATAAACTATATAGAGAAAAATACTTCTCTACAGTGGATCATTGATCGTGATATTACCATGTTATGGGAAAGAATAAGGACCTACCAAAGATTTCTCTCCATACAAGGTATGGGGAAAATGTCATTAAGACTAACTAATTATCTAGAAATGATCATGTAATTAATGAATATAGTATTTAGGGAATACCTTGATAAATTTTTGGTAGTATTTATTAATGATATTCTAATATACTTAAAAAACTAAGAGGAGCATGAGGATAATATGAGCACTATCCTAAAGACCTTACAAAATTAAAATCTTTATGAAAATAAGATAAATGTGCATTTCTGTTGATGGAAGGCTCATTATTGGGGTATAATATCACAAGGAATGGGATATCTGTGGACCCTTCAAATAAAAAAGAAATTGAAGGATGGCCAAGGATAACATTTGTGATAGATATTTGTAGTTTCCATGGAATATATCTGTACTATTGTCTATTTGTGATAAATTTCTCATGATTATCAAACCCTCTAACCCATATTACTCGTAAAGGAGTCAAGTTTACTTGGAATGATGAATGTGAATAGTTCCTCAAAAAGATACAAATGAGGCCTAATATTATTCGTATACTAACAATACCTTCAAGTGGAGAACTTTTCTTGGTATTCAATGATACATCAATTAAGGACTCTATCTATGTGTTAATGAATAATTACAAAGTGAGAGCCTATGGTTCAAGGTAGTTGAAGGTTCATGAATAAAACTACCGAACCCATGATCTGGATTTGGCTATAGTGATCTTCCCTTTGAAAAAATGGATGCATTATCTCTTCGGGGAGATGTTTGATATATATATATATATATATCATATAATCCTCAAGTATATATTCACATAAAAAGAGTTAAATATGCATTAATGAATAAGGTTAGAGCTGATCAAGGACTATTACTGCTCAATACACTAGAATCTTAAGAATGAGAATAAAGTGGAAGATGTTATAAGTTAAAAAGATCCAGAAATTTTATCAAAGAATAGAATTTAATAGGATCATATCATCTTATACTTATAAATATGTACATGAGAATCATAATGTAATGAACATAATCAATCTTTTCACAAATTATTTCTCAACTATTCCATCTGTAAAGGATGAAGTATCTTCATAGAAGTGATGAGTAAATCAAATTAAATTTAAAAATATAAGAAAAAGAAAATCCTCAGAGTTCAATTTTATGGAAGAAAGAGTTTTATGATTTAGGTCACTACTACGTGTACCATCAAATCTAGAGTTAATGAAGGAGTTTTCGAATGACAATCATAGTTCTACTTTATCTATTTATCCTGTAATCAGAAATATGTATTGAGATCTCTAAAATAAATATTGGAGGGATAGTATGAAGAATGTGAACATTGAGTATACATCAAGATGTCTTGTATTTCAGCAAGTGGAGTTTGAAAGGAAAAAATGTTTAAGGCATTATGAAACCATTACCCATACCAACATGGAAATGAGAAAACATCACCATGAACTTTTTCCTTAGGATTTTAAATAAATCTGCATAAAACAATTCTATATGTTTCATTGTGCATCATATTATAATGGTAGCTCATTTTATTGTGATTTGAGAGAATTTATCATAGGATCAACTTGCATGGATATATGTTAGAGAAGTGTTAAGGCTCCATAAAGTACCAAAATCAATTTTATTTGGTTGAGATCTGAGTTTCAACTCTATGTTCTGAAAAAGTCTCCAACATTCTCTAAATACTTATTTGAACTTCACCATAGGTTATCACCACCAAACTGATGGAAAATCTAAGCAGACTATCCTGACACTTGAGTACATGTTGAGCGCATGCTTAATTAACTTCAAAGGAGGATGGGGACAATATCTTCTTCTAATAAATTTCTCATCAAATAATATTTTCTACTAAAGAATCCAAATATATCCCTATAATTCCCTTTATGGGAAGAAGTTCAGAACACCTGCATTTTGGGATGAAGTTTGGAAATGGAAATTGCTCAGTCTTGAACTGGTTGAGAAAATGGTTGAAATGGTTAAGATCGTTCCACAAAACATCAAGAATTCTCAATGTCAATAGAAGATTTATACTGAACATAACTGATGAGTCTTGGAGTTTGATTTTGGATACAAGGTATTCTTCTAAATATCTCCATGGTTGAATCTGAAGAGATTTGAGAATAAGTGAAATCTTAGTCGAACATCCATCGGCCCCTTTGAGATCCTTGATCACATCGGAGTGGTTGTTTATCAAATAGCACTACCAAATAATATATATCAAGCACATGACATATTCCATTTATCAATATTGAGAAATTACAAACCAGAACCCTCACATGTACTCAATTTAGATGTGGCACCATTAGAGAATTATCATTTTAGTTAAGAGAAATCGATGAAAAACATAGATTATAGAGACAAAGTTATGAAAAATAATACAACGTACCCTGTCAAAGTGCATTATAGAAACCAAAATATTGAATAAGAGGCTCAAAAACTAGAGGATGTTAGGAAATAGAGTTATCCTAGTCAGTTATAGTGTGGAAAATTAAAATTTTGAGGGTGAAATTTCTTAATGGGGAAGATTTTAATGACCCAAACAGCTATCAATAAAATTCCCCATTAAAATTAACTAAATTTAATTTTATGTATTATGGTTATAGAAAACTAACTAAATTATTTGGATTTAAATCCTATTGTATTTAAAATATTGTTAAGTATCATTACCATTGATAATAAAGATGTTGAATAGAAATAATATGTTTAGAATAAATATAGGGATTTAATAAATTCAATTAACATAGAAAAACGATGTGATAGCCTCAATTAGTAGGATTGTACCTTATGAATCTCGTTAATCAATGATTAAGAGGAAGATAGAAGAATTGGGATTTTCCCAAGACCAATCCCTTGATTTTATCAAAAAACATAAGCATGAGAGAAACCATTTACAGGAGAAGTTCAAGCTCATCAAGATTAGGGCCAAAATCTTATTCCCCGAACCACCCCATGAATGTCTCATAATCGAACACCCAACCCTTATAGATTTTCCTGGTGTATTAAAGGGGTATGTATCCAGAACCTATCAATAATATTATGTTCATTATTTTTTATTGAATAATGAATATATTTTATTCAAATTTTTTTACGTTACAAATGTTTTTTATTTTGATTCATTAAAACACAAATTGTTTTTTGGGTAATATTCAAATTACATTAAGGAATTAATTTTGAGGAATTAATGTATTTTTTAAATAAAAAATATTTTATTAATATACTACTATTAAATTATTTTTATTAAATATAAATTATCAAATTATTTCTATAAATTCAAATGTAATTTTTATAAGGGTTTGAAAAATGTTATTGTTAAGAAACCCGTCATTTCTCAATAAAAGTCAGTTATTATTTCAAAATTGAAAATAAAAATATTTATAAAATTAATTAGATAAAATGAATATTAATTTTGGAATCAGGATATCAAAATTATCCAATAGTGAATTATTTCTTAATTTTATAGGACAGTCAAATTTTCAGGTAAAAAATAAATACCATATAAATATGCAGTGTGTATTATGACATCATAATGAAACAAAAATGTTGTATTAAATACTACAAAAGGAATAAATGACAAAATATAAGTTTTAATTTTAATATAATTTGATTTTAATTTTATTTGGTTACTTTTATAATGAATTTATAAATCCTCCAAAACTATTTATATATTTTAAGTTTTTAAAATCATTTCTGTAAGACTATGACTCACTTCCACATAAGAAATGGTATTTTTTTCTTAATTTTGTCCCTTTGAATTATAAATTAATTAATAAAAATAACATTTAGAATAAACCATCGGCAAAAACTAAGGTAAGGTTTGTGTTTTTTCGTTTTTTTATATATAGTCCAAAATCCTTCGTTTGAGAAATGATAAAGAATTCCCCACTCATTTATTATATAAACCCATTAAAGATACTATTTATATTCAGTCAAAAACCTTTTATCACATCTTTAATCTCCCATACCCTCTCTATATTCCTACCAAGGTGTCCCTAATCTCTCTATAATTTCCTCCCATCTATTTGAAGTAGAAAACTCAAGTAAAGGATTTCTCTCTTCTCATCTACATTCAAACACCATTTTTATGTTATGCTTCTTAGTTTCATTTTTTTCTTGGGTTATGTTTTCCTAAAACTCCATTACAATAATATTTATTTCTATGTGATCAGATAATCCATTCCATCTCATTAATCTCTCCCACAAACCTTTATATACACTCACTACCAGGTCAAGATTTAGTGAGGGATCCACATCTTCTCTACCTTATTAAAGTTTATTTATTATCTTGTGTAATCGATTTCAAATTCATTTTTTTAGGATATGTTATTAAATTTCCATATTAATTTTAATTTTATTTCCAAATTATGAGAGATAAATTTCACCCTCATCAAGTCATCTAATGGATTTTTATGTGACATCGTTATGCTACCGAAATTTCACCATGATTTCCATTCCAAAAAAATTGTGTTGTGAATACCATACCGATTTCATATCAAGGGAATTCATGTTTATACACATATAAATTTTTTACATGGGACGTAAATATATGTATTCCACACTCCTTGATCATGAAATAATATATGATGATGAATGAATCATTATTATATGAACTATGTGGCACACTTCGGCATGAGAATGAAATGAAAGTGACAGGTTCACCAAATACTATATAGAACTGTAATGGATTGGGTAATATTTAGTCTCATGAGTCGTCATATTGGGATATAGAGTGAAAGTCATTCCTTTTTGGTACTTTTTCCAACATGAGGTATTGGTAGATATCTTTGACCTATGTTTATGATGCAGTGTTTTAAATTGTTTCAACATTTCCCATGTTGTCATTATGATTATCATTCCTTATCATATCTTACTGTTCATGTTTATGATTCATACTCATTTTTTTCATTTATATACCTATTGTTTAATGTTTTTTATTCCCTTCATGTTATCTCATGTTTATTCCCTTACTGGGATTTATAGGTCACCCCTTTATTATGTATGTCCCTAAGTTATCCCATGTAGTTTTAAGTATGAATGAATATTATCAATGTGTTAAATAAAATTTCCATACAGATCATGTATTACTTATTTGAAGTTTTTATGTGATTTACTTAATGTGAAAATACACTATAAATCACTATTGTATAGGCTGTATTATGTGAACTATTATGTAATAAAACAATAATTAATGTGTTAAAAAGTGACGGGTTTTTATAATGATTTTATGTGGGATAAGGGTTTTAATTGTTAAATATTGAGGTTCCTTTTTAATAAATACTCAAATTCATATAATGATGGAAAAATTACATAAATTTTGAATCTAATGCTTGTTATATTTATTATGTTTCTGATATTACTTCTATAATTTCCATTAGAAATCAATTTCTTTTAATATAATTTTAATGTATACTATTATTTTTATTTTTAAAATTATATATTACTAATGATTTGGTAAGTGTTTTAGGAAGGAGTTTCCCATGTTTAATGAGCATTCATATAGTTTTAGTTTAGCTCTCCCAAGATGTTGAACTTGTTTCCAGTTTCTACTAACTTAATGGGTCTATATATGTTTGTACATGTTCTTGGATCAGAAATTATTGATGTATCTATTTGTACCTTTTCATTAAGTTATCTTATTTTGAATATTTTAATATAATTACTACTATAATTAGTTTAAGAGGCCTATCTGAACCAGTATATAAAAAACTAGTTTTTTTAATTCCTCATTAAAAAGTTTGATATTTCACATTCTATTTTTCCTAAACAATAAATTTTTGTTCATAAATCTTGAATGCTTGAACTATAAGGTTATATTGTAATGTTACACGGTTGTTCATTAATTACACTCTAAACATGTCTCTAATTTTCTGCCAAATATCATGTTACACAATATTTATTATATCCCTAGTGACACATAACCATATCTAAGCCACTAAAATTTATATTATAAAATATGTGTTAGGTTTCCTATTAAAAAATAAATAAGAGAGGATTTATACTGAATTTTTATGATATAACAACTATTGAGTAATGGTCAATGGATTTTGTGTTTTATCTATTCAATTCCTATGGCCTTATTAGGATAAAACTAAAAGTTCCATGGTTTGTTTTAAATAAGAATTATAATTTTCATAAAATAAGGAACGAACACTAAAAATTATCATAATTAATTGTGAATTTTGATATTGGTGTCTACCACCTGACAAAAAAAAGAGATGAAAATGGAAAATGATGAATTGGAATAAGAAGCTCACCAAATGATCATTGATAATAAATAATATTTTCCACCTTGGTATCTATACTATCTTTAACCTTTTTTAGTCTCAACTATTAATGTGTATGATTCCATCACCTATGGTAGTGGGATTTCGTGAGATGATAAAGTGTTTTTCATTTTGGGGGAATAAATTTTGATAGAAATCATGAAAATATCATAAGTTATAATAGTTATCAAAGAACCATGAATAAAAGAAAATAGTATAAATATGATAAAAAATAATGTACTAGAGTGATATCTAGAATGATTGAGCATAAATTATTCAAAATATAAGAAATCGGGTAACCTTCTATTTTCCATGCTACATTTATCAATCTGTATAATACTAATTCTTAAAAGTAGCATGTTAACTATTTTTATTTTTTTCCTTTTTCCTTATAATTTTCATTAATATTGTTGTTGTTATTTCAATATATGTATACATAAATTAAAAAAATAGTTTTCACATTGTTACCAAATAGAGATTAATTGTGTTTTTCTTGTCATGGTTGTGGCCTTGAATTTTGGGGTTGACTCATGGTTTTTTTGCTATAATGGGAAATTTATTATTCTACATACTCAATAGTGGTTGATACTTGGAATTTTTTCTAGTATTTTTTTGGGAAAATTAACTGTTACTTATATTAATTAATGTTTTTATAGGTCATGCATATAATTTTAATGTTTTTTTAAGTTATGAATAATTGAAATCATTGACTTGAGGGGAGTAATAGAATGTGATCTGGGTGAGTGAAGAGTTTTATATTTCCGGATTTTTTTATGATGATTGGTAAGGTTTTAATCTTCCTTTTTCATTAAATTTTTCATCTTTCAATTATTGTATTATTTTAAGGGAATATGAAGATGAAAACTAATGAGTAGATTTCTTTATCAAGGATTCAAAAAACGTACTCACCAATTTTTTTTTAATATTTTTCTAAAATATATAAAATACTAATGCTTATTTAATTTTTCCAATTTTTATGGTTTTAGTTTTATTGTTATATTGAGATTCTTGTAAAAAATACTGATATTACTATTTTATTTTATTTATTAATTGGAATTTTTCTTGTAATTATAGAATTATATCCTTTTTAAATTCAAGAATTAACATGAGTATAAGTTATAAAATCTTATGTAATTGATAACTATTTATAACACTTATCATTTATGATAATTATTTATGAATTTAAATTAATATTTCATGTTGATAATGGTTTTTTTATTCATATCAAATATATTTTTGGTAATTTTAAATGAAAAAAAAATAAACCATTATATGGTTACTCTTGTTATTATAATGGATGTAAAAACACTTATTTAAAGTTATCATGTTAGTAAAATCTAGTAGGAGGGTGAAGGGGATTGTATGGTCAATAAAATTAGTTTATAAGTGTATAATTACTCATGATAAATCATGTATTTGTGTGTAATATGTATTTAAATTAGTGAACTATTCATATTCATTAATATAGGATGTATTGAAAGTAGTTACCATTTCATTGGTATTATATACCATTTTTAAGGTAAATACATTTTTTTCAAGAATATTTATTTTTTATTTGAACTAAAATTTGGGTTAAATTATTTGATAAATTTTTATACTCTTTATCTCACACATTTTAGAACATACTATGAGTGGGGATATGATTATTTTTCATTACCTTTAAGTATTGAGTGGGTTATGAGTACATTGATCTCTGAGATGATATTTTTTATCATAGGATTCACTAATATTTCAGTTGTTTATGACAGTTGTATTGAAGAATATGAATATAATTTCTTGTAGATCTGTTAGAAAATGTGACTCTCCCTCCACTTTCTTGAAATAAGTTTGGATTTATATGGAATCATATATCATTATGAGTTTTTTTTCAATAAGTCCTTCACTAACTCTGAATTTAAAAATAGGCTGACTCTATTTTTTTCCTTATCTATTAGATTTTTTTCTTAATAGTTAGAGGTTTCCATCCATTTGTTCTTAGTTCATGGTCATTTTTTTCTTAAGGTTTTTGTTCCGATCATATGCTTCCATATTGTAATGATCTAACTGATATTGTTTAAATGTTGATCCAAAATTATAGATCTAATTTTATTCTCTTATACTAATGGTTGTTTAATTCTTAGGGGTTTCTAAAAAAATTTGTTTGACTTGACCTATAGATGGATAGGGCTTAGGCCTTTTCTTAGATTCTATTATTTAATGTTTTTTGTTCTTTTTTGAATATTTTTTCTTTCTCTGTTTTTTGGAGTTTCTAGTTGAGTATGTGTACATGGGTAAATTTTTTGTTTTTCCTCCTTAGAGGGAAGTTGTTTCTCTCAACTAGGGGTATCTTTAATAATAAAATCCATTATATTGGAGGAATTATACTATATCTAGTTTCTCAAATTTTGTTTCATTGTTTAAAACAACCAGAAATTATATATAATTTTTTTAAATTATTTAGGATTATTATGATTCTACAAAGATTGACATCTCTTAATTCAGAGGCCTGGTATGCCCAAAATTTAATTTTGAACTTTTTTAAGTTAAATTCATTAAACATGCGGGTGGAATTTTTAAACTTTGTGCTTATGATCAGAATTGAAATATGAGGGCACCGTTAAACTGAAAGCACTTGGATTCGCTTAAGGGAAGCTTAACATGGCTTGGAAAAAGTCAAATGGGAAATTAATTTTTTATCCTTACAAAAAATACCATAATAAACTCAACAATTTACTTTTTTTTTCATAACCATTGAGCAATGATGCGGGATCTAAGAGATAAATGGTTCATTCAAGGGCATGACACTGGGTTGCGTAACCTCGTCATTGAAAAATTAAATTTGGTTTATAAATGAACTGCATTAAGGTTATGCCGCATGGTTTGTTTCCTCGTCTATTTAAATGGATCTCGGGCTTGGGTTGTTCAGACGGCTGTGATGAACCACTAGAAAAGTATTGCAGTATCTTCCACCGATGGAGGACAGAATCTTGGGCGGCAACAATCTGGGATCGAAGAACACCGACATCTTCATCCAACAAGCACTCTCCTACCACCACAACTGAAACATCACCCAATGAATCTCGAGGTAGGGGTATTATTATTAAATTCAAGTGATATATTTATTTTCCTCATTATCCAAAAGGAATAATGATTCGTGGAAGTAATATATTTTATCAATGTTGAATTAATTTCTCATGTTTGATAAAATTCTAACACAAATGGAGTGGGCCAAACAAACAAGGGCCAGACCCTCCACCCCTTAGTAATTTGTCTCGGTATTTGGTGAATAACTTCGAACATGATAGAAATTTGAATCTGGGATCCATGTAGTGATGACAACAACCCAGGAGGCCCGTAGGTGCGTTCAAAAAGTAAAACTGACCACCGAATCTCACCCAGAGGTCCGTGGAAGATCCGCATATGCGGCACCAGCGCAGAGGCACTAGTGAGCAATGATGACAGCTGGCATCGGATGAAAGTAGTGGCGGAAAGTGGTGAACCACCACACGCCATGGAGGGGAGCGGTAGCATCAACCCACTGTGGCTGTAGAGGTGGCCGACCCTAGGCCAACCGCTTTGGTGGAGAGTGGCATTCCGCGGGAGGTGGTTGCAGCTTCAAAGCCCTAGTGAAGGGGACTTGCAGCCCACAGATACCACTACCTGCTGAGGCAGTTCCCTGTGGTGCTGCTAGTTACACAGCCCAAATGGCTTTGCCATTTGGGAAGGGGTATTGACCCCCACGCGGTCACCCTGCTGGCGGGCTGCACCGACCATCAGGTAGGGCTGCCCTATGGGAGATGCCCAACCGAGGTGGGCTAGACCAGTCAGCATCCCATCTCACTCAAGCCGACCCAACCGATTCATGTTGGTCCAGGTCAGACCCGGACCAGGTCGTGTCAGCCTATGACAGTCAGGTCAGGTCGGTCTGATCAGGCCAGACTCGACCCAAACCCTCTTCGGCCTAAATACGCTTAAAAGAACGTATCATACAAATTAGATGTTCATTTGATAATGCTTCTATGGAACTGGAATCCTTGGGATGGGATAGTCCTTTTGAGATACTCTCCCAGAGTTTGGATGAACGTTGGAGTATGACTGGGTTGGATCATACTCGAATCCAACCAGGCCCTCGACACTAAAATGCCGATAAATCTCAGACCGAGCATCCGATTGATGCACTGTATGTTGCATTGGAATCAATGTTAAATGATATATCATTGGGTGTCTTCGTTTTTGGACTTTGTGTTGGTTTAATTATGACTAATGGCTTGAGAGTTTGATCCTCATAGAATCAAGCATACTTTGTACAGAAATACAGTGGCTGGCTGAGACGTGAAAATGAATAGCGATCTGGTGTAGATCAGCACCTAGCGATCCTTTGCGGATCATCACCTAGCCATCCTGTGTGGATCAACACATAGTGATCCTATGTGGATCAACACCTAGTGATCCTCTGTGGATCATCATAGAGAGATCTTGTGTGGATCAGCAGCAAAACCCTTGACATAATAAAATGATATAGTTTTACGACTAATCATTTGTACTTCCATACATAAGTTATACCTGGTTTGATCTAAGTCTTTTCTTTGTGCTTTGTGATTGATATATTACTTTTTGATTTTCCTTTGTGTAATTATGAGAGACCTTAGGGGGTCTCAGGGTCCCTATTTGGAATTATTAAACTCACATTGGATCAATCTAAGTGGTGGTTTTCTCAGGATTTCCCTAAACATATTTTTAGTGTTTTAAATCTCTAAAACAAACGTATAATAAACAAAACCATATAAAACGACCTCATATGGGAATAAAATAATAGGCAAATCATATTTGATTCATTTTTTACATGTATGATCAGAATACATTTTAATATGATGATTAGTGGGCTTGAAATTAATCAATTATCATTTTTAATAGATATCATAGTCATTAAAAATGTGCCTTATTGGGAAAAAACCTAGTGGAAAATATCAAATTACTATGAAATCATAGTACAATGATAGTAGATTTATTTTAGAAATTTTGGAACTGACTCAAGATCAATCTAAGTGGTGGGTTTCTTGGGATAACTTTAACTGCATTTTTAGTGTTTTGGAACTCCAAAACAAGTGTGTAAAACTTACAACCATAGAAAATGGCCTTATATCAGCATAAAATCCTAGTAAATCCATTTTTGAATCATTTGTGACATGTAAGGGTAGAATACACATTAATATGATGTCTAGTGTTCTTGGAATGACTCAATAATCAATTTTAACAGAAATGAATGTCTTTAAAAATGTGCATCGAGGGGTCAAAACCAGGAAAACAAGCACATAATACTATAAAATCATATAAAAAACCATAGATTTAATTAGAAAATATAGTAACTGATGCCACATCAATTGGAATGGTAGTTTATCTGAGTTGTCCAAAAATGAGTTTTTTGAGTTTTAAAACACTAAAACAGGAATGTAATAGTAAAACCCATTGAAACAACGTTGGAATTGTATGAAATCATAGGAAATTGTCACAGAATCATTTTTGATGCATATTGTTAGATGGCATGTCTATTAAACATGTAGTGTGCTCTAAATGACTGGATAAATGGTTTTAATATATATCAATGTCAGTAAAAACACATGTTGGGGGTTCCAAACCAAGAATAAAGCCGTCAATTGGTGTGAAATGATAAGACAATGATTGTACATTATTTTTTGTAATGTAAGAACTGATTTCACATCAATCTGAGTGGCTGTTTTCACAAGATGTCCGTAAATTCAATTTTAGTGTTTTAAAACTATAAAACAAGATTTTAATGGTCAAAAACATAAAAGAACCCCTCATATTGGGTGAAATAATAGTACAACCATCATTGAATAATTTTTTTACTTGTAAAATAAGAAGGAACATCAATTCGACTTATGGTGTGCTTAGAATGGATAAAAAATTAATTTTAATAGATATCAAAGTTTTTAAAACAATGCACTAGGGGATCAAAACCAATAAAATGACTTTGGATTTCCATAAAATCATTATAAAACAAATTTAGATTGATTTTTGAAATTTTGGAATTGATTTCACATCAATTCAAGTGGCAGTTTTCCTAGAATGTCCATAAAAATATTTTAGGTGGTTTAAAACTCTAAAACATGAATGTAATGATAAAAACCATAGAAAAAACTCATATTGGAGTGAAATAATAGGAAAATAATTATTGAATCATTTTTGAGGTTTAAAAGTATACATGATTCCAATACGATGTGAAATGCACTCAGAATGAATCGATAAGTAGTTTTAATAGATATCAAAGTCTTTAGAAATTGCTTAAAAGGTATGACCACATATCAATTGAAAAAGTACTTATATTGAAATATACTTATCATGTTCGAGTTACAAGAGTTTATTCATATCTTTAATAAGGAATTTTATGTTTTTTATGATTTTTTACAGAAATATTATTTGTTTTGTGATGAAATTTCTTATATTTGATAACCTAAATAAAAAATCTATGTGCATAATTCTAATATATTTTATGCATATTCTATTTCTTGTTCCTTTTCATAAATATTATGGTTTTTATTTCATGTGAAAGATGTTGGAAGTAGGTATAAGGTTTATTAATTTTATCCAAGAAACTCTTCCAAAGGAATTCATGATGGATTATAGTTTCTGTGGTATGGTTAAATATTATCATTTATTCAACTGTATTGATTATTTATTATTTTCAAATTTTCTAATTTCTACCTATTTTTATTACAATTGATATGAAAATCATGAGACCAGTTTCAAATATGATGACTCTAGGTATGGAGGTGGTCATATTTGATAGAGGTGGAGATATTGATGTGGCGGTCATGGGACAATGATTGGTGTTGGACCTGATCTATTTGTATATTATTACTAAGCTTATGGTTGATTGATTGAGCATGGATGTAAGACTGATGGATGTGTGTATATGACCAATGGATGTATAAATGATGGTTTTCTATATGTTACTAATGGATGCATGAGTTATTTTATTGTATATTTATATTTTTAATTAACTAATATTTAGTTACATTATATTAAAAATATTTTCTCAAATATGTTTTTATTAAAAAAACATAGCGGTGGTTTCTATAAACCATCACTAAAATCAACCACTAGTCACAAAAAATAGTGATAGTTCTGGTATCAAATTTAACTTTTTTTTATCTATTTTTTGATGGTCTATGCCAACTACCTCATGTAAAACAAAACCATTTCTAAAAAATATAGCAGTGGTTAATTTACTTATTCCCCAACATATTAAATAATAATTGTAATGAATAAAGTCACAATAAAATGAATAAAATCCCCAAATAAATGTAAAAAATGACACATATATAAACCATTTATAAATATAATAAAATTTCTCCTAATTCATTGATGAACATAGAATACACTGTAGTTTATATAACCGCTACTAATTTATTTCTCAATTTTTTAAACTACCACTGGTAGAAAAAATCGCTATTAATCCATCAATGTTTTGTAGTGCATGGTGCATTAGAAAAGGTATAAAGATTATAGATCACTTGTAATCATTTGATATCAATTTATATATGATTTTACCATTAAACTATGGATAATAATGGTGTAATTAGGTCTCTTTCATAATTAATAAATACATATATATATGATTGATATAAATGTGATTAAGTTATTGATTTTGGAAAAATATGGAATAAATTTTAAGAAAAATCAATATTTAAAATTTTTGCGAGGTAATGAATAACTTCTTTGATGTTACACATGAAAAAAATTATATTAATTAAAATTTTTGTATAAATATATAAGGCGTTCTTAAATATTTTATTAGTGAATAATTAACTAACAAATGTAATGTTTTTTATGAATACTCATATTTATTTTCGTATTTATTTTCCCTAAAAAAATATTTGATTCAAAAACATATTGGTTTTTATAGATGTGTATTTTTCCATGATTAAAAAATTGATATGCTATTAAAAGTATTTATACCTGATCTCAAACAATGATTTTTAGAGATGATGTTTTAAAAATAGTGATGCATGTTGATAAATTTAGTATAATTCTATGGACATGAGTAAATTGTATAGAAGCATGGGGAATTTGAAACTTGAATTACATGATGTGTTTTGAAAAATGGATTGAAAATGATTATATAAATTGGAATCAATCTAGAGTATAATTTTTATTTTATTAACTATGATTAATTTTTAACCACCTAACCTGATATAACGAGTTAAATTGACTAGTTAAATAATATAACTTTGAAAATTTTCTTGTTTATTGTAATAAATTTATAACAGGTTCATGGTTAATAATGATAGTTACATTCCACTAGTAAACTAAAATAAAAAAATGTTTTCATTGATATGTATAATAATTTATTTTCCATATTAATAAAGTGATAAATAAATATTTTTATTGAATTTAGTATTTTTATTAAGAGTTTTTTTGGGTGTTTTTAAACTTAAGTGAGACCCATTTAAAATCATTCATAGGTTAACCATTAACATTTAGTGGGAAATTAAAGTAATACTTTATGACATGGAAATTTATTTTTTTGGAGGGGATCGATATGATTCCAAAAAATTATTGAATATTCTGATTCTATTTATGATTAATATAATAATTTACAATATACTTTTAGAATTATGTGATGGGTTCCAGTGTGGTAGAAAAAGTACATATGTTATTATTATTATTTTTAAACAAGTAGGGCCTCCAATTTTTTAATAAAATCAAACCCCACTCATTTTTCTAGGTAGTGGGATATGATTACATGTCCCATAGGATCATTGGGTATTAAACCTCTGACAACATGACTTGAAATTCCTAAATCCCATAGGTTCCTTACAAACCATCCTAATTCACACGCTATATATTCCAATTTTTAGGTCCCCACCAATTGTAGGTAGATCACAATCGAGACCCCCCCCCCACCTCTGTCTATCCTACCATCTCCCATTATCAGGCACACCACCATCTGACATATTAGGATGGTTATATATAAAATCTATGACAACCCTGCTTTTTATTACATAATTAGACATACTTTATTACATAAACATCACTTGATAAAACATAGAAGATCAAGAGGACTAGTGTATTTGGGGCTCCAGATCATTAAATAACAACTTAAAACATGAAATACAACATCTTTATTTAAAACTTCCTTTACATGACCACTACATTCTCTCATACTTAGCATTGCATGGGATAACCTGAGGACATGCATAAGAAAAGGGTGAGATATAAATCCCAGTAAGGGAATAATAATGGAATAAAATGTGGAATAAAATACATGTTAGACAATAGGAATATCAATAGAGCACCAGAGAAGTATAAACATAATGGCATGATAAAGCATGATAATCATAACATGGAAATGTGGCAACAACACTTGACATGGAATTAGCATGAGCCAAGGCTCATTACACATAGATTATGAGTAAACCCTCACTGCACATGGATCATGAGTAAACCCTTGTTGCACTTGAATTAGAATGAGTAAACACCCACTGAACATGATGTATAATTATTCTATACATTACTCAAATCATTGGAGCGCTATAAGGGCACACCCTTCTTAAACATTTCATCTCATGCATAAGAGTTCCATATGGATCATATAACATGGATTCATAAAACATTATCATTTATTCCAAGATAAAGGAATGTGGAATTCATAAATGAAACTTTATAATTAATAAGTAAATGTGCATAATGGTGAATAACCTTGATAGATAAATGGGTATGGTATTCACTACACAATGACATTGGCTTGGAAAATCGGTGCAATTTCGGCAGTGTAACGGCGTGACGTAAGAGTTCATAAAAATGGTTAATGAGAGAGAAAGGGGTGTATCATCATATTTATATGAAATGTAAAGTAAGGGGGTCATATAGATATATGTACCAACAATTGTAATGAAATTTAGATTCATGATACAAAATAATTTCTTGAATGTAAGTGAGGAGAGATAAATTTCTTTTGGAATTTCGACATAGTAGAGGGTATACATGGGAGGAATTTTTTTAGAGAGAAAGGGGTCTATAAAAATTAAAACATAAAGAGGGAAGTATGGGGGAGGTGAAAAACCAAACCCCAACATTTATAATTGAAATTAAAAGGGAATAACAATATTAATAAAATTGGAAAAAAATGAGGAAGGAAGAAAAACCCTAACTTGGAAGTGTGCTTCCAAAGACTTGAGAGAGGCTTGAGAGAGGATACTTGGGAGCTTGGCGTGGCTTGGGAGGATTCTAGAGAGAGTAGGGTAGAGGTTGGATGAACTCTAAAGGCTTTTAGTGAGGAGGAAGTGGGATCTTGGGTAGGTTTATATAGGAAAGGAGAGGGAATTGTTTATTATTTAGGTTTGGGACACCTCACATCAAACTAATCAAAACCACAAACCAACCCATAGTTTTTTCCCATGGTTTTTTCCAAATGGGATTGGAAAAAAATATTTTATAAGGACAAATTCCAAAATTATTAAAATAATGGGGTTTATTATGTAGAGGTGAGTCACACTCCCAAGGAAAACAATTTAAAAAGATAAAATGTTTAATAAGTATTGAAGGGTCCACTAAAGTTTCATAAAATAAATCAAACAAACCTAAAATCACATTATTTTAATGGTAAAAAATATATTGGCCGAAAATAAAGTTTATAGTATTTTATTACATCACTATTGGGTCATTATGATGTCATAAAACACATTATATATTTAAATGGTATTTCATTTTTACCCAAAAAATTGACTATCTTAGAAAATTTTGAAAGATTCACCGTTGGATAATTTCAACGTCCTGATTTCAGAAATAATATTAATTTTTGTAAATAATATTATAAATATGTTAATTTTAACTTTTAAAATAAAAACTGACATTTATCAAAAGTTCACGGGTTTTTGACAAAAATGGCTTTCAAACCTTAATAAAAATTAAAATTGTATTCATAAAATTATACTATCATTTATATTTAATAAAAATTATTTTAATAATAATAATAATATTTTATTAAAATATTATTTAATTAAAAAATACATTAATTCAACTAAATATATTTCTCAGTTGAACATTAAATAAAAATATTATTTATGCTTTTAAAAAACTATTTACAAGGTAACAATAATAAAATGAATGTATATTCATTATTATATAAAAAAATAATGTACATAACCATAGTGATAAGGTCTTGTTACATAACCCCTTATAACACCTGCATAAGACCAAAGAGTAAGGTTTGCGATGATGATAGACTCTTGGGGTGGCTCAGATAACATTTCTCAGGTGGTAATCTCTATCAACTTCCACTTCTCTCGTAGGCGGTCTCGCTCGAGCTTAACATATTCAAGCTCGGATTGGGCTTGGTCAAGAGAAAAGACCAAAGATGTAACCTCCTATCCGAGCTCTGACAAATGGGATTTGTATGGGGCATGTCTACTGGATGAGTCCATCACTTCCTTTGTCTGAGTAAATTGGATTTGTTAAAGCCCTATATTTATACTAATCACGTGATCACTATTCAATGACTATATTAGCAACTGTCACAATTCTTAACAATATTTTATAATTCAAAAACATAAAAACAAATAAGTTGACATTTTATATAAACATTTTACATAAAGAGACATTTAATTAGATCAAGAGGGATTTCCATTAATGAAATTTTGGGTCCTTACAATATCACCTTATAGGATATAAAATTAATTTCCTATTTTATGATATAAAATATCTTGATATTACTATTATTATATGATTAAAATTTCACATGAAATATACAAACTTGAGAATATTAATCAATTCTTAAATAATTCTTCCATAAGACCACAATTAAATTCGTATGAATACGAAAATATCACGACTGGAAATAAATAATTATTGATCCAATTAAGGGATACACTTCCTTCTATAATAACTAAATTCTTCATTCTAAAATTTTTCTAAAAATTTTGAGTTGGAAAACCATAAGTTATTAATAAAAACACATATTTAATAAAATAAAAATTTTCATTTTTCTTATTAGGCGATTAAAAACAAAAAAAATTCTCCAAATTATTCATATGGAGAACTTAAAAAAATAACATTCTCTAAATTTTCATTAGAGTTAAGAAAAATAAGTACTTAATGTTTATTGAAATATAGATCCACTAATATTCCATAAAAATATTTATTATAACTTGTTAAATAATATATAAATATTAGAGCTCCTGGGCTATCTAATTTAATCATTTACCAACCATATAGATCATAAAATATTAATAAAAAATTATTAAATTTAAAATCACTCGGAAAACATGCCTAAGAATAAATTGAATCATATATGAATAAATCATCCATTATATTGAATTAGAATCAAATTAATCTGATTATACTTGATAAAAGAGATCAAAATGATATGGGTTATCGAAATTACCATTGATCCAATGAAAATCAAAACAAAATTATGATGCTTACCTTAAACTCATTAAAATAGTCACATTGTCATAGATAAAATTGTGATTTGATGCTAGATAGAGGATATAATTAAGAAAAAAGAGAAAAATAAAATAAAATTGGGGGAGGTATATGGGAGGTAGACTAAGAAAGGGTTAAGGGTAAATATAAATGTGAGGTAAACAGGGTGAATCATTTATGCGGCCACAAACTAGAAAAATAAGGGATATACCTTCGATTTTTATCTTGATTTTTATATTTTTTTAAATTAGTTTGGTTAGTGATAAGAATTTTTTCTCCCTTTAGTTGTTCCATTTTCCATACATCACCTAATATATAAACATATTGAATAATTATAAAAATTCATACTATTATTTGGGGGTAATAACAAACAAAACAACACACTGTCACAATAGTTTTTAAACCCAGCCACCGACCCCTCCATAAAGGGTTGGACCACCTCTAGTTACTCCATTAAATTACATATATATTGAATTCCTATTTTACAATGTGAAATAAATGTATTATAAAAATGGTTCAAATGCATTTATATAAGTTCCAATGTTCTTATAAAGAGTTTTATGATCTTTTGATATAGTGCCTAATATAGTACCTTCTATAGTACCCACTAATGTGACACTCTAGTGTCTTCTGTTGTGTTACTACAATAAGTATTGGTATTCATTAGGATTTGAACCATGATTTCATGGTTACCAAAACCCATAATAATAATCTATATAATTATTTGGATTAAAATAATTTCAAACAACACACACATGAACATGCCAAAATGGACTAATTGGATACAGTTACCCCCCCCCTCCAAAGGGTTGGCCTATATCACAACCAAATCAGAATATATAGGACCCAAAGGCCTTACAATATACGGTGAGGCTCATAGACCCCATTATTTTCCTAAGGTCTAGAATGGTCCACTTTTATGAACATAATACAAATACAAATACTAATAATAATAATAATACTAATAATAATACTAATTATACTAACCAAAAAATGAGGGAAGTAATAAATATAATAATAACTGAAAATGGTATAGATTATGAGGCAAATCTCATACCCTGTGAAAATTTGCAAATGAGTACAAGATGAGGGTATAAAATGAAAACATAAAAAGTGAACAAGAAATTTACAACGAAATTCCCCCATTAAAAAAATTACACTTAAGTCAACAAAAAATTTAAAAAGGATGGAAAGGTCTCTAGAGATAGTGAGAAGTTACAATGTAGTAATAAAAATTCACCTTAGTTGAACACTAATGCTAGATAAAAAAATTAGACATGAAAAAATATTACTTTTGTTAGAGGCTACAAATAATTTGGAAATTATAATCTCTATACAATTAAAACTTAGAGAATTTAGGCCAAAGTGTTTTGATAATAATAGTCTAAATTATAATACTACGTCATCCTATATAACCATAAGATCAAATCTATCTAAAGAAAAAAATTTAATAAGTATAATCTTATATCAAAGGTCATCATATTGTTTTTTAAGAATTTTATTACATGGTTACATTATGTTCATCTTGTTTTGTTGTTGTTCTCTAGGTTAGGGCCTATAAAAAATCTTCTATCTACACACTAACTTGGGATAAATTCAATGTGATTTTTTGTTATTAGAAAAAATAAATCACTAGAGTAAATAAAAAAATTAAAAGAAATATAATTAGAAAGTATAACTCTTTTAGTGAAATAAAATAACATAGTGAAAAGAATTTAATTGAGCAAAAAACATAACTTTTAACTACATAAAATAATTTAAAATCACTAAAATAGGTGAACACTAACATAATCATAGAGTATATTAGAAAAAACCATGTTGGGATTAGTTTCCATAAATTATATACCAACAAATAAAATGAAACCCATTTTCTTCATAGAATTTTATTAGTGTGGCCTCTTATTTTTTTTTTGGAAAAAAGGGTTATGAACTGGAGCTTATCAGAGTAAAATGAGTTATTTTATGGGATATTGTGATAGAAAGTAAAATTTATTGATTTCATTTAACATACACTCAGTCAAATTCGTTTCTTTACTTAAATATTATGGGTTTATAATTAGATGGGTAGTGATAAGTTGATTTAAGATATGAGTCTTAAGTAATATATATATATATATATTATAAATATTGAACTTATATGGGATTAATAGTATATTCAATGTGGAATGTAGTGTAAAAATATTAGGTTGATAGAAATTTATCTTGAGTGACGTATGGAATTTGGCGAAGGGTTAATCTAAAAGTTCAAAACGATAAATAGAAATTTTAATAATCTTGTACTGAATGGAAAATGATTTATTATATAATGGTGTAAATGAAATATGTTTTGATTTTAAAATGGGAGAAGAATTATATGGAGTAAAGTAAAATATATATTCACTAAACATGAAATATTAAGACAATGACATAAAATATATCACCACTGAGAGGTTTCTGAGAGAGAGAATAAATCATTAGTTCCTTTCATCAGTAACGAACTAGAATAAAACAAAATAATAGAAGAAGAGGGAAATGTGAATAAAAATACTCATTTGGAGGCAATTCTTGTGGTCCAGGCCTAACCCTCCTAAAATCTAGTTTATATTGAAGATGGTTGTGCATATTCTCCAATACCATCAAATAATGGACCATCTGCTAACACGATGGGATGATGATACCTATAATTTGTTCATACATCGCGATCAGATAAGGGAATAGCATGAAGGGTATATTGGTCTTGCATAAAAAAATACATGCTGCATATGTTCTCCCTCTCTTCAATCAATGGGATCTTCTTTATCATATTTATAATATAATATTATATTTTAAAATAATAATAAAATTTGTAAAATATATTAAAATCCAATATATTTTTAAATGTAATTATATTTGTGTTATATAAAATAATTATTACTCATTTTTAAAAAATGATCAAATAACATGTGTTTTTATATTTTTGATTATTTAAATAAAATAAACATATTTTATTTAATATTTTAAGTGCGTACATTTTTTAAAAACATGTTTAATAATAATGAGTTAATTTTACTTTAAAACCAATTATACTTGTACTTGAATGAATTTTTTTTAAAGTCTGTTTTGTTTTCTAAAAAAAATTAAAAAAATGTGATAAAAATAGTATTTTAATCCGTTAAGATAAAATTAATATATTTTATTTGATATCATTAAACACATACATTTTTTTCAATGCGTAATAGAATATTGAGTATATTATACTGTAAATACAATTATAATTGTAAATGAATTGAAATTATTATGTGAAAAATGTTTTATTCCATTTGAGAAAGAAAATAATTTATCTTTACAAAATAGTTTTTCAATCATTTGAATAAATTAATAAATTTTATTTAATATTTTTAAAGACAGGCAATTTTTCTAAAAATATAATATTTTTTTTAAAAAAATTAAATTATAAAAATTTTACTAATCATTCTAAAATAATACTATTTGTTCAGAAGTATAAAAAATAATTTTTTATAAATAGATATAGATGATATTTTTTGTAAACATAAAATTTTATTATTTATTTTAAAAAAATAATTTGTTTTTTTAATTTATAATTTTATTATTAATTATAATAAATCTATTTGTATAAATTTTTTAAAATAAATTGGTGGTTTTATGCATTTATATTTCGACAATCAAAATAATTATTTTTATTACATGATTTAAATTTTGAAGATTCATGTTCCATTGCGGATTTGGTTTCTGTGATGATTAGCGAGATACATCATGAGATCTTTCTTGATTGAGCTCAAGGAGTATGAGTTGATGCGGAGGAACCTCAGTGATACATGATATTTCAAATTTAGTATCCAGGAACACATAGATCATAAAATTAAGTAAAAAGATATAATCATCATCTGGAAGAATATTTTTGTTTTTTTTTCAAAAATTATTTCTATTTACTTTTGTTTGATCCAAATATTCCACTTTTATAACCATTGTCATGTGAATATTATGACAATCACTAGTTTTTCTTATTCACACCTCCATGAATTATAGAGTTCACAATCACTTATATTGTTTAGAATAGAATGTGTTATTGTAAAATTTCTCACAACATAGATCAAATAAAATTATCTACATTGAGGAATGGTCAATTGAGATTTGATTATCATTTTGTGGTTGTATTTGCACATTAATTTCTTAAATTTGAAATCAGGAATTGATCATGAATGTTATCTATATCGTATCATAGAAACTTTACATTGGTATGGTTCTGATTATATGGATTGTTAACTATTACATGAACTTACAAAAAATAGATTAAATCTGGATGAATGCGTTGAATTCATTAAAGATTAAAATGATTTTTTAAAAAACTCTTTGATTCAAAATTTACTTTTTTATTCTTGTATTATATACATTTTTAAATGTTAAATTATATTTTTTTATAAAATTTATTTAAAAATGTTTAATACATATTCAATATATTTTCATTTTATATAAATATATTTTTTAGAGTTTAATTTTTATTAATATATTTAGTCACTTTATAAATATATACTTTTTTGTATTGTAGAACTTCCTCTGGAACTTCCACGAGAACTTTCATTGGAACTTTTAATGAATTTATAATTTTTATTTATACAAATTTTTAAAAGAAATATATTCATTATATCTTATAAGTGCCTTTACTAAAAACTATATTAAATATATACATTGTTTTTACATTTTTATTCATGTATTATATATATTTTAAATAGTAAATTGTATTATTTTTATAAGATTTATTTAAAAAATGTAATAAATATTTTATATAATTTAATTTAATATAAATATATTTATTAGAATTTAATTTTTATTAATATATTATTTAGTTTTATAAATATATACTTTTGTTGTATTGTAGAACTTCCACATGAACTTCCACTGTAACATCCACTAGAACTTCCATTGAAACTCTTAAGGGATTTATAATTGTTTTTTATATAGAATTTATAAAAAAATATATTCAATATATATTATAAGTGATTTTATTATAAATTTTCCTGAATATAAACATTTTATTTACATTTTTATTCATGTAATATATACATTTTTAAATGGTAGATTATATCATTTTTATAAAAGTTATTTAAAAAAATTTAATAAATTTTTTATTTAATTTCATTTTATATAAATAAATTTAATAAAATTTATTTTTTTAATATATTATATAGATTTATAAATATATACATTTGTTGTATTGTGAAACTCTTGCAGGAACTTCCAATGGAAGTTCTAATGGAACCTCCACTAGAACTTCCACTAGAACTCTAAATGGATTTATAATTGTTATTTATACATATTTTTGAAAAAATATATATTCAATAGGTCTTATAAGTGAATTTTTATTCATTTTCCTAAATATATACATTATATTTAAATTTTTATTCATGTGTTATATACATTTTTAAATAGTAAATTATATTATTTTTATAGAAAATATTTAAAAAAATGCAATACATATTTTATATAATTGTATTCAATATAAATATAATTATTAGAATTTATTTTTTATTAATATATTCTATAGTTTTATAAATATATACTTATTTTGTATTGTGAATCTTCTGCTAGAACTTCTATTGGAACTTCCACTGGAACATCCACTGGGACATCCATTGGAACTATTAAAATATTTATAGTTGTTATTTATATAGTTTTAATAAAAATATATATTCTACATATCTTATAAGTTCATTTATTATAAATGTTTCTAAATATATAGATTTTATTTACATTTTTATTCTTGTATTATATTCAATTTTAAATGTAAAATTATATTATTATTGTAGAATTTATTTAAAAAACTTTAATACACATTTTATATAATTTCATTCCATATAAATATATTTATTATAATTTACTTTTTATTAATTTATTTGGCAGTTTTATAAATATATACTTTTGTTGTATTTTCAAACTTCCACTAGAACTTCCACTGGAACTTCCATTGGAACATCCAATAGCACACTTAATGGATTTATATTCTCTATTTATACTAAATTTATAAAAAAATTCAATATATCTAATAAGTTCACTTATTATAAATTTTCATAAATATATATATTTTTTATTTACATTTTTATTCATATATTAGATACATTTTTAAATTGTAAATTATATTATTTTCATAGAATTTATTTTAAAAAATGTAACAAATATTTTATATAAATTAATTTAATATAAATATATTTATTCGAATTTAATTTTTATCAATATATTCTTTAGTTTCATAAGCATATACTTATTTGGTATTATGGAACTTCTATTGGAACTCCCATTGGAACAGCCACTGGGACTCCCACTAGAACTTCCATTAGAACTCCCATTGGAACTTCCATTAGAACCCCTAATGGATTTATAATTTATATATATATAGAATTTTTAAAAAATATATATTTAATATATCTTATAATTTTATTTATTATAAATATTCTTATATATATTATTTAAATTTTTATTCACGTATTATATACATTTTTAAGTGGAAAATTTTATTATTTTTATAGAATTTATATAAAAAACCTATAGTACGTATTTTATATAAATTCAGTTAATATAAATATATTTTTTAGAATTTAATTTTCATTAATTTATTATATAGTTTTATAAATATATACTTTTTTGTGGTTGTGTAACTTCCACTAAAACATCCACTAGAATTTCCACTATAACTTTCATTATAACTCTTAATGAATTTATAATTGTTTTTTATACCAAATTTTACAAAAATATATATTCAATATATCTTATAAGTGTATTTATTGTAAATTTTACTAAATATATATATTTCATTTACATTTTTATTTTTTGTAGTATATACATTTTAGTTGGTAAATTATAAATTTTTTTCATAAATTTTATGTAAAAAATGTAATTCATATTATATATAATTGTATTTAATATAAATTTATTTATTAAAATTTAATTTTTATTAATATATATTTTTTTTATAAATAGTTTTTTTATATTGTAGAACTTTCAATAGAACTTCAGTGGAAATCTTAATGATTTTTTTTACATAAGTTTTTCATAAAAAAAATTCATTAAATTTGATTTGATTTTTATACTAGTATTTTTCAATGATAGATTTCAATTGATTTGTTGATGATTTTTTTCCATTATAGTTTTCTAGTAAAATTTCTTCATTTATTTTATTAATGGACTTTCCAGTGGGTTTTTATAGTATATAATTTTTGAATTGACTTTGTAATGATATTTTTCGTGGGTTTACATACAAGATTTTCAAGAGGAATTTTCCCTTGAAATTTCCCACTATTTAGTATAATTTTCAAACCGAATTTTCCATTAAACATTTTTAATGCAATTTTTCTTTAAAATTGTTTTTTCAATTTTTACCCTTTCTTATTTGTTTTGTTTTTTTATGATTGAAATAAATTAATTTCATTTTCCCCATTAAATAAAAATGTTACTTTTTTCAAATTAATTTTTTAAACTTATATGATATAATTATTAGTATCCCTAAAAATATACTGTTTTATTAAAATTAAAAATTTACACCATAATTTTTTTTAAAATTTGAAAAATAAAGAGTTTCTATAATTTTGATAAATACTTGTTATTTTAAAATTTTATTTTCATAAAACTTTTAAATCTAATAATGTTTTGTTATATTTTTCTAAGTATGTATTTTTAATGAATTTCACAAAATAATATTTTTTAAACTTGCAATGATTAAATATTTTTACCATATTATATGAAAAATAAAAAATTGATATGTTTTAAAAAATATTAATTTGTAGGAAATTTTTATTTTTTTATGTTATTATTTTTTTATAAATTGATATAAATATAAATAATTATATTTTATAAACATTAAAATTTATTAATATTTTATAGTATTTTAATTTCTTTATTCATTAAAGTTTTTTTATAATTATATGAAAATTTATTATTTTATTGAATTATAATTATTTTTCTTTTTATGTTTTCTAAAATTATTAGTCTACCAAATATCTTAAACACAAAAAATATCTATTTTACATTAAAATTAATTTCATTAATTGTTTAAAATTTTCATTTTTTTATTTTAAATCATATAATCCTTGTATTATTTTTTGATGGATTACAGTTGTATGTATATAATAAAGTTAGGGTAAAAACGGATTTTCTAAAACAAGATGACAACCCATTTTTTTTTAAAATTTTACAATTAGATGGATTGCATTTTTTTACCACACCTCATAATCCTAGCTATACAGGACTGTCCAGTGAAAACAACTAACAGGAAATGATGTTAGTCCACCGAAGACCCAACCAAATAAATATATATCCAAAATCTTAAAAACACCCCTCAAATTAATACCCTAACCACTTCTAACCACTCTAACTACTTCTAATAGCCACCAATACTAATAAAAAATTAAAAAAATACCCATTGTTGGTTATTAAACACTCCCCTTACCTAACTTATTCTTTTCCATTACATAATCATCATGGCATACTACTAGACTTATTTTTAAGAACACCAATCCCCAAAAAGACATGAAGACCCACATTCCTATCTTTTTAACCATTTTGAAAAATTATGTTTTTCTCAATGTGATCATTTGGTGGTTTGGTTGATGGACTTGGCATCCTCACAATGTCTCCAATAAAATTTTTAATTACCCTGGATTTATTCCAACCATGAAACTTGTTTGTGTCATAAGAGTTTATATCCACTTGTGTTATCATTGTACCAACAATCCACCCCCATGAAATCTCCTTTCAATGTGGTGTCTTAGAATTAAATCCATTAATATCCCCTACTCCGACTAGCCACTATTTGTATCCCTTGCAGGATTTTAAACTAGTCAATTGGAAATGAATTCCTCCTTAGAAACTATAGTTTGTGGTTTTTAATGCTCAATAATATCTTCAACTGTACCAACATATTCAACATGTATTTGACTCCAGTGTTAGATAGTACTAAAAGCATATAAATTCATGGAAACATCTACCATCACCATAAATTCAAAATTAGAAACTAGAACATAATGGTACTCCTTTTATTGGTGGAGGTTCGACTTCCCTTATACCTTCTTTGTGGACCCCAAGAATGATTGAAAAGACTACTAATGGAAGCTACACATTGACTGCAACAATAGTTCAGTCCAAGACACAAATCTATGTGAAAGAAGAATTTATAAGAAAATAAGTATCTCCATGTGCCGGGTATTGGATTGGAAATACCATTTTCTATGTGATGAGTATAAATAATTTTAGTACAAATAAGAAGAATCTAAAGTGATTCACGGTGGCCTATATGATTAGATTGAAGGTTGACAATGTCTCTATCACAACATCTAGAAAGTGGAATGGTTAGAAATATTCCTTGTTAATCTAGTGAAAATACCACAACTCATAGAAGGAAAATAGGATCTATAAAAGAATCATTCTATTTTGGAAAAGGTTTCTCTAAACTGGATATATTGGCTAGTAAGTCAATGAAAACCAACATTTACAACAAATTCACAATAGGTCACTTGAACGACTATGTTAGGATGGCCTAAACACTTATTCACATCATTATTTTTAGTCAGTCTGGACATAAATTATTGTCAACAGAGATAAGAATTGGTATCCATTATACACTATGCGACTCACATTTCTGTTGTGGTCTGAGTACAATGTTACAAACAAAGGAAGCGAAAGAAGGTGACATATCCTAATGGTATTGTAAAACATTTTTTAGAACTGATGCCATCACATATTCTATACAATACAGAAGAGAAACTCAATGGGAGCAAAATATTTATCTGGAATGGACTTTAACTTCTTATGTGATTGAAGATTATTCTATTCTAATAGAGATTAGATGTAAAACATTTTTTGTTTTTCTTATTTTATAATCTCCCATGGTATATACTCACATTCTTCTACTCAGAATTTATTTTAAAACTAGTGCACCACATTTGGAAGATCATTATTTTTCCTCCTTATTGCAGCACTCCACTCCAGCATCACATCATTATTCTTTTGTACATGTTAAAGTATAACTAACATAGATTTTATAAAATATAATGGTGTTTCAATTAATAATAGTTACACCAATGATTGAGAGATATTACCTTTTGTTTTTTTTTCACTTCACGTTTTCTGATCAAGATCCTTCATTCAACTTCAGCTGTGATTCATTTTTTTCACTACTTATTTCATCAAAAAATTTGTTTCATATCGTGCTATAAAAACATCAGAAATTTCAATCCTGAACCTCTACATTTTTGTTTCTCTCTTAATAACCTCTCAATAAAAGAAAACAAATGATAGGTTTCTTAGAGAGAGAGAGAGAGATCAGTTGTCTTATTCATTAGTGATGAGTAGTGCCAGCTTTTTGGAAATCCCTATGATCCCTTGGGATAGGGAAACACACAAGTAAGGCAAAAAGTACAAATACAAAGGCATCCATTTTATCCTTTTATTGTAGATATCATAGTATTTAGCGAAAAAAATTGATGTTGGTATGGGACAATGGAATTTTTCAGTTCATTCATAGTGACAAATTGGAATGTAGTTGAATAATAGAATAAGAAAATGAAAATATTAAGAAGAAGACTCATCCATAGGTAATTATCTCAAAAGATAGAGGCTTAACCCTTCTTGAATATATCTTCAACAGATGATCCAAACAAACATATCAATAGCCCCCTCTCAAAATCATCCCCTCCAATTAATACCCTAACCACTGCAAACCACTCGAACATCTCAACCACTGATAAAATATTACAAGATAACCCTTGGATATTTATTAATCACTCCCCTTACCCACCCTAAACTTCACCCTTGCACAAGCAGTAGGGCCTACTGCTAGATCCCTTTATAAGAACACTTGGTCCCAACATGGCATGCAGGCTCAAATTCCTATCAACCACTTGTGATATAAATGGAATTTCATGGTTTATGCTATATAACATCTTTCTATTTCTGTTTTTATGTGTTTAAAATATCTCATGTAATAAAATTACATGATAATATACCTAAATTATTAATAACCATAAGACCATAGGCACATTCAAATGATTACAAAAATCTAGTTACTAGCACTAAAGGATTACTGAAAACCTTTAGGGGATAGTTTTCCATTTATACAAACTAAATTATTCATTCTCAAATTATATTAAAAAAATTTAATGGTAAATCCATAAGTTATAAATACAAAAACTTATTTAATATAAAAACATTATACTTCTTATTATTAGGGACTACACAAAAAAAATAACATTATTCTGATTATTCTTAGGGATAATGTAAACAAAATAACTAGGGATGAAAATGAGTCGGGTACCCATGAAATTTGGGGTACCAAAATCCTAACCCATTAATTTTTTAAATTTAATACCATAAACCTACCTTATTATATTTTCAACCACCCATTTAACTACCCTAACCCTTTTAATTTTAGATTATAAATTCAAATATTTAAATTTTATTTATAAATATTTAATAAACATATCAATAAACTAACTAAATATATTTTGTAATTGTACTTTATTAAATAACATATAGTCAATGAATTAGTAATGAGAATTGAAATTTAAAAGTTTCATATAAATATAATATAAATCAAGGACAAGCTAAATACATATTTTTTATAATTATAATGTAATTTAAAATTTAATTATTTATTAATTAATAATAGTTTACATAATCCGGTTTAGGTTTATTATACCCAAAAAGTACTATAGTAACCCTACTCTTTTATTAATTGGGGTTGAGATTTGATACACTAACACTATAAATACCCATTTAACCACTACAATAATCTTATTTAATTAATTTCGGTAGTGTTGGGTACTCTGTTAATGAGTACCCATTTTAATCCCCAAAAAGAACATTCTTTTAAATTATCATTAGAGTTATAAAACTGGGTATTCAATCTTTAATGAAATAAAAATTCTCTAATATTCTATAAAATGAAAAAAATTGATATAAAATTTTAATTAATATACAAATATAAAAAAAATCCGTGATGATGATATAGAAAAACTAAATTAGAATAGATATAAAGAAAACAATGATTGGGTCATACTCAAACACTACCATCAACTGCCAATAAAACATACCTACTAGACTATATACCTTTATCCTCACTTGAAAATTGACTAAAAAATCCTTTATTTATATACATTAAGTGATTTAAATGTATGTTATTAGTATGATTGGATGAGTATGATATCACTACCTAAATGTACACATGTCTCTTTGGTGAATATGAATGTGCTAATATCCAATTATGAAACATATATAATTTTTAAAAAATTAAACAGTAATAAGCAGATAGAATAAATAAATAATGATAATTTCTTTACAATAATAAGGGTTAAAAAAAATTAATACATAAAATAAATCAATGGTAATAACCGCATTGATGCCTATGCTAAAAGATAATATACCTTATGGTGGTATTAGAGATCAAACTTCCCCTATAGTACAATATTTAATTTTCTTATTTTTATAGTGTTCACCGAGAGTAAGTATATTCCTCTTAAGTATTTATTCTAAATATATTCTTTCTCATCATGGTATTTCTCCTAGAGTCTAAATGAACTTCTCTAAGATGATTTCAAGTAGTGGTATTTTTTATTTGGTGTGATATTCTTTTACAGTACTCCACATAGAGTATAAATAAATAATATATTTAGACATGTCACTTTCAAAAATATAAGATAATCTTACCATCCTTATGAAACCTACCCAACCCATCATTTTAACACCATTTCATATTCCTAATAATAATAGCATAATTACAATTCATAACTAGAAAAATATAAATTATATTAAGTCAGTGAATCATATCATGATCCATGAACCACATATCATTCCTAATCATAGAATATGATATAAATGGATTATAATTCATATAAAAAACACTTTAAAATTTCATATATTATCATATAAATATTTTCAATCAATAATTTGATAAGTTTCTTTATCAATTAAAATAGTAATATAACATTTCATTTTTACTTATTTATATAAAATCATGGTTACCATAACATCATTATTTAATTCAAAGCCATTCAATTTTTTAGACTCATATTTGAACACTTTTTTATAAATTCCACACATGGAAATTATTTCTAAATATGTTTATTAAAAAAGGAAATCTAATAATACCAATAAATTAATAAAATTTCATCATTATTAAATCATTAAATTCATATATCCCTTTGGTAATTTATCAAAAATACATTATTTTCTACTAATTTAACCATTTACCAACCATATAATAGATAAAAAATTATTATTTTTTCAGAATTTAAAGGCATTTGGAAAGCATACATAGGAAAAAATAAAATCATTATTTAATAAATCAACACTTACATTAATATGTTATAGAAGGAATCAATATATATTTGAAAAAATTAAAAATTATATAGGTTAGTGAAACTACACTAGATCTAATGACAAGAATAAAATGATGACTCCAACCTTAATCTAAAAAAAATAATTACAATTTCATAGATGACATTGTGATCTAATGTTAGGTAGAGAAGATATTGAAAAGAAAAATGAAGAAGAATAAAGGGGAGGGAGGGAGATAGGGAGATAATGAAAAATGAGGAAGGGGAAAGGTAAATGTGAGAGGGGGAGGCGGTGAAGGATTGGTGGTTATTCTATATAGGGTAAAAAATTAAAACAATGTGATATATCATCTAATTTATATCTTATTTTTATATTTTTTACATTAGTTTGGGAAATGACAATAATTTTTCTCTCCCCTTGGGCGTGTCACCATCTACCCCCCCCCCCCCCAAAAAAAATATATACTTATTTAATATTTATAATAATTCTCATTATTAATTTAGGGTATTAGTATAAAAAACAACACACACTCCCATAAAATATTATTAGACCCAACCACCAACCCCTCCCTAACGGGATGACCCATCTCCAAATACTGCATTAAATTGCACTTGATTAATGTCCTTTTTTACAATAGGGTATAAAGGCCATTTATAAATGAATAAAATGCCTCTATATAAGTCCCAAAGGCCTTCTGAATAGATTCTTGAGATTTTTCTATAGTTCTTAATATAGTTCCATCAATAATACCTACTAATCTTCCACTATAATGTCTGATACCATGTTGCTATAGTAAATCTTGGTATTCACTAGGATTTGAGCCTAGGTTTTAGGGTTATAAGCACCTATACTAATAATAATAATAATAATAATAATCATAATCATAATAATAATCATCATTATCACCATCATCTCATCATAATTATCATTTACAGTATCATCATCTTTGGTAGACACTAAATATGTTATAATAAATGAAACCACTCTCTCACCCATAGAGCCCAATCAGGTTGGTTTGTATATAATTTATCTTAAATTATTTTAACCATTTAAGTGAATAGTTAAACACACTATATTAATACTCTTAATAGAGTTTAAAAGTAATTTATCTCATGTGAGAAGAATGCACAATCTTCACATCATAATCCAGGAAGTGAAGGTTCTAAATTTATTGAATAATGGGTTTAGAATGGAACTATCAATTATATCCCACCTATTAAAAGAACATAATATTTAAATTCTATCCAAACATGGAGAAATAACACAGGAATCAAAAATGTAATTCTTAATCCATTTAACATTAAACATGTTCGTGTTAGATTTCCATGAGTGGAACCATTTTATACAATTATATAGTTCATCAAATACTACATAAAGATTTAGATAAACATAGGGTCTAAGATATAACTAGTACCCCTTTTGAAATATATTAAAAAATTATCTTGAGAAAATTAGGTTGATTTATCCAAGATATACATAAAATTATGAAGAATTTTATTAATAATTACATTATTAAACATCTCTATAATTTTAATACTAATTCCAACAAAACACAAGAGCTTAACCCACTTATTCCATGAAACAATAATTATTTTCTTATCATGGATTAATCCTATCTATAATTTTTTTTATATGCCTCTCAAGTATCTTAATGTTTCAAATAATATTTTTATAGATATTAAAAGTATAAAAAATAATTAATTAGTAATATAAATGGAAATACAATTTATCCATTTTAGTGGGAGATTATTACCTTTCCAAAAATATCATAGAAAAAAGAAATTTTAGAGGAAATTCCAACAAAATATATAACCTCGACCCTATTATGGACACCGTCATTTTAATCATTTATCAACCATATAATAGATAACAGGTTAATATTTTTTCATAATTTAAAATAATTAGGGAAACATACCTAAGAATGAATTAAATAATTCATAAATAAATCAACCATTACATTGATGTGGAATAGGAGGAATCAATATATCTATGAAAAAAAATTAAAATGATATAAGTTAGTGAAACTACCCTAGATTTAATGATATGAAAAAAATGGTGATACCACCCTCAATCTCAAAAAAAAAGTTACAAATGTCATAGATTACATTGTGATTAAATGTTAAACAATAAAGATAGTGAAGAGAAAAGTGAAGAATAATAAATGAGAGAAAAGGAAGGAGGGAGGGAGATAATGTGAGTGGGGGAAGGGGGGAAGGGGGGAAGGGGAAAGATAAATATGAGAGGGATAGGTGGTGAAGCATTGGTGTTTATTATATGTGGGGATAAAAAATTAAAAAATAATATAGGCGATATACCATCTAATTTATATCTTATTTTTTATATTTCTTTTACATTAGTTTGGGAAATGACAAAATTTTTTCTCTCCCCTTAGACATTTCACTGTCTATCCACCCAAAAATATATAAACTTATTTAATAATTATAACAATTAATATCATTATTTTGGGCTACTATAATGATAAAAAACACACACTTTAAAAAAATCTTATTGGATCTGGCCACCAACCCTTCCATAAAGGGCTGACCCACCTCCAAATACTCCATTAAATTTAACAGGACCGATGTCCTTTTTTCAATAGGGTATAAATTTTTTTTATAAAAGGCTAAATTGCCTCTATAGATTCCCCTAAGGCTTTCTGAAAATTTTCTTGTTCTTTTTCTATGGTTTTTACTATAATACCATCTATATTACCTACTAATGTTCCACTACAGTGTCTGTTACCATGTTACTATAGCCACTCTGGGTATCCATCCAGATTTGAACCTGGTTTTTAGGGTTATCAGCACCCATAATAATAATAATAATAATAATCATCATCATAAAAATCATCATCACTGTTATAATCATAATTATTATCATCATAATAATAATAATATTTTTTAGGCACTAAATATTTTCTAATAAAAGAAACAAATCACACACCCGTAGGGTCCATTCAAAGGGTTGTATATAATTTCTCTTAAATTATATTAAATATTTAGATGAATAGTTAATAAAACTATATTAATACTTATAATAGAGTATAACATTAATCTATCCCATTTGAGAAGAAAACAAAATCTTCCCATCATATTCCAGGAAGTGAAAGTTATGAATTTATTGAATAATGGGCTTTGGAATGGAACTATCAATCAAATCCCACCTTTTTAAAGGATATGCTTTATAAATTCTAGAAAAACTAGGATAATTAATTATTAAATAAAAAATGTAACTCTCAATACATTTAAAATTCGTCAAGTTCATGTTACATCTCCTTGAGGAGATCCAATTAATACAATTATAGTGATTATCAAATACTCTATAAAGCTTTATCTAAATAGAGGATCCAAGGTAGAACAAGTTCCCATTTAGGAATATGTTAGTAAATTTGGTTTGATGGAATTTGATTGATTTATCTAGGATATAAAGAAAATTCCTAATAATTTTATTAATTAGTACGTTATTAAACATCGATATAATTTTAACACTAATCCAAACAAAATAAAAGGGTTTAACCCACTTATTCCATGAAATAATAATTATTTTATTAGCATGGATATATCTTATCTATATAACATTTTTAATGTGAATCTCAAGCCTCTTAATGATATCAATACTCTATGTATAGATATGAAAAGTATAAAAAAAATTAATTGGTAATAGAAATGTAAAGACAATTTATCTCTTTGAGTGGGAGAATTTTACCTTTCTAACCGGCCTATCAAGAAGAAATTTTTGGGGAAATTCCTAACAAATAGACAACCTTGACCATGTTATAGAGAAGAGGAACACACAGGTACTTGAATGTAGGAATTCCATTATTATTATTTATAAATATTATGATGTGTTTTTTCCTTATAATATTTATACCTTTGATAAATAAGTAAATAGATTTATTCAAGTTGATAACTTTTCTAAAAACATCTTTATAATAAAAATATATATAAATTTATTTTCATACCCTTTGCAAAAAATAAAGATATATGTAGTATAATAGATATATATATGAACCCTTAGATTTTAGCATCCTTTATGGGAGATAAGAATCTTTTTTTTGATGCATTCAAATGGAAGTTAATTAGAAAATAATAAAAAATTCCAAAAGGAAGATATGAAAGATGATCCCATTGAATAATCCCTTTCAAACATTTCATGTTACTCTTGGTGGAATCATTCACAATAATTGAATGCATGGATATTTGAAATAGGGAATAAATAATTCATATACACCATATCTTTCTTGGATATCATTAATGCAGTCACATCTAAGACTATTAATTTACATGAGATATCTAATTTTAAGGCGTTGTTACCATACATTGATTTTTTATCTAGAAGATTAATATACATTGAGGTTTTGTAGAGATATTCTCAGATTTTACATATATAAATAAACCCATACTTAATTGGTGAAAAAAATAATCAATAATAATTCTTAATCTCTAAGTGATGATCTTATTGGTGATTTTTTGAATAGTTTTACCAAAATTACTAGGCAAAAAATATTTTAAATCATGGTCTTAATCAAAAATTGGGATAAGAGTTAAGAATTTAGTTCTCATACCCATTGGAATAAATCTAGTGAAAAAATTCCCCAACTTCCTAATATATAACCTCATGAAAAAACACTTGAAAAATTATGAATAACTTATTGATGAATCCATTTATTTAAAATTTTATACCCATATTCAAAGACAAGAGGGGAAACTTGTAATCCTCCTCAAATACCATGGAAGTGATAAAATCATTCTAAATTTTATTCAAATTTGAAAAAAATTACATCAATAGTTCTCATTTCACTATTAAGGTATTTATCCACATGAAAGGGGTAGCTGAATTAATTTTCAAAGTATTTCCTAATACACTTATCATTGATCACGTTGTCCCTAATAATAAACAATGTAGATATAAAATTCTTTAAAATTGTATTAATATTAATAAATTAAAATCAATTAATATTTCTATCATCTTCCTTCAACCACCTCTGATGGTATTTTTCCTTTAGGATTCTCACTTTCAAGCCTAAGGGATCTTCATACCTACCCCACTTTTGAATCTCATATGGAGTTATAGAATCACACTGGATCCTATACTTTTTAAATTATTACTACTCTTATTTATATTTTTTTATGTCTTCATTAATAACACTAATATTTTACTTCCAAGATTTTAAAGAAATCCCAATCCTTTAGAACTCCAAATTCATCTTCTAACATGCACTTCTTAGGTCCTATTTTTTCCATTAATATAAAAAGATGTCAGTATTTTCATCTATAAGAATATATTAATTTTTAAAGATCTATAAATATAGTGAATATATCCCTCCATTACAATAAATATATACCAAAATAATGTTGAGATCTACAAAATATAGTAAAGGACTTTCATGAAATAATATGGTAGTTACCTTCATCAAATAGAGAGGGAAAACTCAATTAGTGCAACATGATTTATTCTCATTAATTGTGTGTATCATAAAACTAAATTCATCACATTTAATCCCAACATCATATAGATAACTTAGGTTAATGCACCTTTGTAACTATTTTGATATAATCCTTATAAAAAACTGAAATTGTTTTCTAAGGATTTATAAATAATTTTAAAATAAAAAAATATTGATTTTTCTAAAATCTATAAAAATAAAGAGAAAATCCTTTAAAATTTAACTTCTATTAATATATTTTTTATTGTAAAAAATTATATAAGATGTATATTTTGAGATACACCTTTTTGAGAGAAACATTAATATACTATTGATGAGTTTGGAAAATAGAACATTCTAGATTATTTTAATTAAGAAAAATGATAACTTAACTATAATTGATTTTTCTCAAAAGGTGTATATCAAAATGTATATCTTCACTCATTTTTTAAAATAAAAATTATATTAATGGAATGGAAATTTTAATGTATTTTCTTGTTAATATATTATTAATGAGTTTCGAAAATGGAAAATTCCTGATTATTTTTAATCAAGAATAATGAGGACTCATCTATAACAGATTTGATATTATGATTAAAAATATTATAACCTAAAATATCTTAATTAAGGAGTTTGTAGAAAACAAAAAGAACTATTCTATCAATAATTCCAATAAAATTAGTATTATTGTATTTTATAAATGCTTCAAGACTGAAGATTTATCTTTATTGTTTATGCCCTAAAAATTCAAAAATAAAATCTACATTTTGTGGATGAGTTACACCTTTTAATGGATTTCATTGCATTATATGTATACTTTCCTATACCCCTTAATTTTTCATTACCTTAGTGTCTACCCTATAATACTCTTTAAATTGTTACTTTTTATAGTTTTTGGTTTCTTCCACCTCATCGACCCATCTCATTAAATTCTTTGTGATTAATCTAAATTTTTTAATATAAATATTTAATCTAGGTTCAATATTTTCAAATAAGTTATTATGTTTTAATGATTTCCATGATTCAACCTTTTTGAATAAAGTATCTTCATCAAAAGATTCCCTCTCAATAGGAGTATTATCAATTTCAGCACTATCCTTTGGATAGTCTCCTAGCTTCAAATGTTCTCTAAGAGTGAGATGATTTGTGTATATTGAATCTATGTGAACCAAAATTACAAGTGAGGGTGGAGAAACATTTAATATTGATATAAGAAACCTGAGGTACCACTTGAATCACCTACCCAAGCCTTTATCTAAACTGTAATGAACTAAAACTCTTCCCAGTCCTCTTTCTCTAGTCATCTATTTTAATAACCTCTCTCCCCTTATTTCTCACCTGAGTTACCCCTACCCTAAAAACTAGTTGTGGGGGCCTTGAAAAATAATTTAGATGTGTCTATTTCTTTCTATTATGTAAATTCTCCTAAAATCACATTTATTACCTTGTATGTAATGTGCCTTTAAGGTTGTGTTGTGGGTGTCTAGTTCATTAACACTCATCCCCTTGAGAATTGGTTTGGTTTTCAAGATTGAGGAAAAAAATTGATTTTGGTTGGTGGATACCAATTCCCATAAATCCAATTGCTCATAATACCAAAACCACAAATGACACCCATTCCTAATTTAGTTATAAAAATATATCCCCATTTTATAAACTCAAAAAATCGTTTTGTAACAAGTTATCGGTATCATTTATAGAAAATTTATCACCACAATTTTTACTTTTACTACTGCACCAATAGAGTTATATGTACCCTTTTAGAGATTACTATCCCACAAAATCTATTCTCAAATACTTTTCTTGGAAAACTTCTGGAAAGACTATACCTCATCCTCACTATAGAATCATAGAAAATAAGTCCAAATAAAATAAAAGGAATCCCTCTCAAAACATTTCTTCATTGTAAGTAATATTACTTTATAAATTGGTTCATATATGTTTAGTGAACAAAATAAATCTTTATATCCACCAATATTGAGATTAATCAATTTCCCACTAGATACCATGATACTTTCTAGGAGAATAAAATGATATTTAATGACACATTTTGAAACCATTGTAATTGATGTCAAAATCCATTGAATCATGTGATCAACAATATATGAAATACCAAGTATGTACTAGATTTTTTTATTTCATATGGAATGGACCATCTATAATCAATTACTTTATCTAGATCCCTCTAATAAACATGATCTTTTACTCATACAAAATCTATTCATTATATCCTTCATTCGATCTTTTCCAATATAAAAATGATGATAGTCCATTATAGAAACTACCTCCTACTTATATGCACTCTATCCTCTGGTCATAGTGTCTAAAAAAATTGACATATTCCGTTAGAAAAAAATCATGTATTAATTTCTTATAAAAAACATTTAGTAAATGAAACCCCAAGTATGACATAAAAATCCAATTAAGTTTATAATATATCAATATATTAAGAATACTATAATCTAATCCAAAAAATTGATATTTTTCTATATATCTTGCCCCTATCTTAATTATTTTCTTTAGGTAGAATACGATAGTAGTACTGATTTAGGGTAGTACTTTCAAGGTTCTTTATAATGTTCTCTTTGTACATATGTATAAAAACAAATCTCATATACATTCCTCTCCTTATTATATTCCATATTTAGAAAAATAAATTTGTGGGTTTCCCTACTATTCGATAGAATTAAAAAGAGAATTCCACTCACTCATACATCAATCTTCCAAAATATCAGACCATATTTTATCTTCCCCTAATATTGGTAACAAGTTAACATTTCTTAATACTTGGGAATCATCTATTATGAACCTTCCAATAGTTCCACTATACTATGTGCACTTCCCCCTCTAGTCATACTTCTCCATCTTCTTTGACTGCATCATCCTCACCTAAGAGAACCACCTTTATATTTAGTTAAAGAAAATTATGAATTGGGATAAAATACATTCCACACATGATATGAAACCTTTTTGCCATTTATATAGTGAAATGTATATCCTTCCATGAAAATGACCCACTGAATTTTTTGAAGTAAACTCCCAGACCTATATAATATACGAGAAATTATTGAAGGTTAGAAAACATTTCCAGCTATACCAGTATCATCTCCAACAATAGTTGAATCATTAGGGACAACTTCTTCACATGACATAGAAACCTATGCTCGGATCATTCTACTACTTAAGGGGGAAAACTAGAGGTTTTATCATTACAAGACTCCCAAATCTCTCAATATGTATCAGGATATGTCTCTTAGACACATCATATATAGAAGGAATGACCCCAACATAAAGAAATAAAAAATGGTCTATTAATAGGAAGTTTATAAATTTTTACATCCATCACAAAGTAAATGGAATATGTGGTAGATGAAGAAATGGAATCCTCTACAGTTCCAGAATAGCTTGAACAGTTGAACCATGAACGATTATAGCATTTTATAATCCACAAAATCACTCCAATAATTCTTCTTTAAACATTTAATAAGATAAATATATATGGACCTCCATGAAAATGGTAAACCAGTATGTAGAATTTCCTTCTATACTCACCTAAGCAATAGATACCCTTGATTCCAGAGGTGTTTGATGGATGAGATTGTATGATTATTCACATGTAATTCTCCCAAAAGGATCCTTCCCATTGAACACTGGTAACTCATCAAACTTGAAAATTAGAATTCAATCTCAAATGATTCCAACCATATCCAATATCCATGATTTATTCCTCTCATGAGTTTCCCTACCAGCATCCACATCTAATAATGTACCATATTTTTCCATAATAAATGAAAACTTATTGTCTTAATATTACAACTTCTCCTTTAGGGGTCGAAATTTTTCTATTATTCATTTGGTGAATTCTATTCTGAATTATTATTGTTCTTGAATTTATGGTTCCTAGTATTAACTATCCATCACTAAATCACACCTCCCTCAGTTGAATTTTTTTGGTATCTTTTGACTACATTATAAGTAATTCTAACTTTATTCCCCTTAGGTAACATCTTTGTATGAAATCTAGTTTCACAAAACTGAAATATAAGTGAGGGGTAAGTGAAATGTAAGAGTTAGTGAAAAAATTGGAGAGACCCAGCCACCCCTAGATCTCCAAGCCAAGCATTTAGTGGGACTATAATAGACTAAAAATCTTTCACTTCTTATCTCTTAATCCCCCCATTTTATCTTCTCCCCTTCCCTTATTTATTAATTTGTACCCCAAACAAGAAACTATAGAGTCCATAAAAACATCCAAGTATGAATATTAATTTCCAAGTTGTAGTTGATCTTATAATGAACATTACATCCCATTTTGTAATGATCCTTCCAAGATGTGTTATGGGTTTCCAGTTCTCTATCACCTTCTCCATACCTACCTCCTTTTTATAGAGGGATTAGATTCACCTTGTACAATTGGGTTTCCCACACTGTTATTATTACCATCATCAACATCAGTGTACTATAATTTTTTTTATACAATATGATTAGGCTTATATTGTGCATTATCGTTTCTCACCACTACTTAAATAAAAAAACCAAGTTTAAGATGATTATATCTATACGTTTTCAAATAAGTGCCCACACCCTTCTGAGTCTCCATGATACGAGTGGTCTCCTCTATAATATTTTAAGATGTATGATCATAAATATTTATTTTTCTTTCAATTTATATTTATTCATGCTAAATTACCCTCTAAATACCCTTGATTCCTGCATATGCTATATAAGGTATTCATTATTCAACAATTACTAGAAAAGTTCTCAATTATTCTACAGTAAACATAGAAAACTAGTTATCTTTCAAATCTAATTTCCAAATTCAAAGTGCCCTCCATGGTAAATAACATCACAAAATCTATTAGAGTTGATAATAATCCAAACATAACTAAGAATCCTAAAAAATTTAAATACCATGAATTTTCAGTTTTTTCGGTATAAATTAATAGTGATACCCATATATGATGCAATATACCTTAAAATATTTGGATTACAATAAAGAAATATTAAAACTACAAATTTAAATCTATATTTTTGAATGAAAATTATAAAATTAAAATGATAAAAATTATTGAACCATTCATGTATCCTAAGAATTCATGATTTTATAGGAAAAAATTATGTCCCCAGTCCTTTCTATATTTATAACAATTTCGGAAAATATTTTGAAAATAATCATGCCCAATTATAACCATCTACATGTTCTTAAATCCCCTGGACCTTATAGGGAGTATTCTTTGAATTTCTGTCTTGATAATTGGATATGATCCCCTCTTATTGACTTAGTGTATCCATATCATATCCCTATAGATATAGATATTTATATTTATGACTTCTTGACTCTTTCCGGCATGGAACTATTTGGGAATCACAACAAACTACTCAATAACTACATTTTTCTTCCTACCAAAGATATCTTAATCTAGGATCCTATTCAGAATGGTGTTCTTAATTAAAAAGATTATTATAATTCCAATTTTTAATATTTTAATCAGTTTTCTTGGATAAAATTTTATGAAAAATCTTGGACCATGCCTTTGAGGCTAACCCTGATTTACAGACATTACAATCATAGATTACCTACAGATGATTTCTTATAATCTAATAGAATTGTCTTATGTTCTAGATGTAGTTTCTATAATCAAAAAATGGAATATTTCGTGCACTTATAACTATTGTGTTCCACTAAATCTTATCTATGGGATTCTCTATATAAAATCCTTAAAGTTTACCAACCTAATAGTCTTGATGTTGCTACCCAATTATAGTTTTATATAGTAGTGAAACTTGTTCCCCAAATCAAGCATCTACTTCTTTCTACTATACCATAACTGGATAATATAATTTGGTTTGTCCACAATGAAATCATGCATAGGTCAGACCATTTTCTTACCCATGAGCCTCTCCCATGCCTTATCTCATCATCCAAAGAGGCCAACATGATCTAGTCGGGTTATTAAAATAATACTGTGAAAGTCTTCATGATACTAAAAAATCAGAGTCCCTGGAAAATTCAAACAATAGCCAGGTATTTTTGAGGTTTTCTGGAAGAGCCCTCTACATGGATGGATCAAAATCAATGTCGATAGAGTATAAAAAGTCAATCTAGGACCTGCAGGATGTGGGGCTATTTATAGAGATCACACTGATAAAGTCCAAGGTTGTTTTTTCAGAACATGTGGTATCCCTTCCTCTCTTTAAGTTTAAATGCAAATAATTATTCATGTTATCCACTTTTCTTTCCTTAAAGGAATGGATAATATATGGCTAGAAAGTGACTCCACCATTGTGGTGAAAGTTATTCAGAATGGAGTGGTTAATCTATCTTGGAAGCTCACTGCTAAATGGAGGGACTGTCTCACCTCCCACATATGTTGTAACTTCATCATCACTCATTTTTATCAAGAGGCTAACTCCATGGTGGATGGGATCATTAGTAAAAGAATCAACATGGATTTCACTTTGTTTAATGATCTCCCTTTTCGATCTTCTCCCTATTTATGAGAAATATTGTAAAAAAACTCATTCTTTTAGACTAATGTAGGCTTCCTTTATTTGAATAAATTTATCTTGGTCACTTGGTGAATAAATCCTGCTTAAAAAAATTATCATGATCCTTTGTAATTAGCCATTTATTTAGGATTATTACCTATGCAAAATTACTATGTACTATGAAATGATCCTCAACTTTAATATCCTACACAAATATTTTAACAATGGAATCATTATTTTTAATGATTTAATTAGACTATAAATCATTTACTTTTTTTAATTTTAAAATAAGAATAGAGTTTTATTGTCCAAATAGTTTTATTCTTCATAGGATTTAGAAACCAAAGATCAAAACCTATAAGGATCTCTTGGATTTATACTCCCCTTACCAACTATACTCATTAAAATACCAACAAAAACAAAAAAAGAAACAAAATAAAAATTATTCAAGGTTTAAGGGGTTTTGGATATAAAAAAATAAAAACATGCCCATGGTCTAAGATAAGAGAGATCACACCCCTGAAGTGTTGATTCACCCCCAATATTTGGATAACAATTTTTTTTATTACCTAAAGGTCTGTTTTTTGAAGAACAAGAAGACCAGAATTACCTAGATTAACTGTCCTTTTTATCTATTGGTTAAACTTTTTACTATGTGTATCAACCATCCCAAACCTCTATTTTCATGTCTCTCTCATATTGTATGTTCATCCCACAAATTCATATTGAGTGTACAGATAACATCTCTCTCATACTTATATAAATGTCCCACAACACTCTGTGTAAAGCACGTCAAATATCATACTAATCATTTTTCACCCCTTCTATCCACATGGAGTAATTTCTTATATAACCCACCATATTGAGAAGAGTTATTAGCCCTAATTTTGTTAAAAATTAAATAAATAAACAAGTATAGACTGAGGAATTACATAATCGAGCATATTTATCCCCTTGATATTTGGAAAGGGTAAATTAGAAAATAATTTTTCAAGTTTGAATGAACATATTGAGTCAATAACTTCAATGCTTATTTTAGAAAGTGAATCAAATATGTGATTCATTAATATTTAAATATAGGAGATAAACATTTTGATTTCCTTCAATAAATTCAATTAATCAATCTAGTTTGAATAATATTTCAAGGGAACATTCTTGGATTCCTCTTTAATAGTATTAACAACTAAAAGATAATCACACTCAATCTATAATTTTTTCCATCCAAACATTTTAAATTATATAGTAGAAAAGATGAATGTATAAAATATTTCATTAAAAAAAATTAAAATATTACCAAAATATTGGAAGAGGGAATCTTTGAGGTAGCCTATGTATGTCTTAAAGATCCCACTGTAAAAAAATATCTCAAGGATTTTGAGTATATACCTATCGATAATGAACTTAATCAAAGAAGGAAGAGGAGCTATCTACCTGATATATTTAAAATAGGTTGGTCTCTTTGGAATAAATTGGAGACTAGGATTTTTGGTGAAGTTGAGCTCTTATATAGTAATTCATTGATCACTTTAAAATCAAGGAAATAATTTATATGTCCTAGTGAAGAAAATAGAAAAAGTTTATCTTGAAATTACATCAATTATTGAATATTATATCACTTATAGAATTATAAATATGATATAATGTAGATATGATAGATGCATTAAAAATTATGAAAAACTACTCACTAAAACTCACATTAATAAGATTATTCAATAATGTGTTAATTATATAATAAAAATAATTATTAAAATTGGCTCAAAATATGAGTTGGTAAACCACTTCATGATCCATTGATAATTTATTAAATTAAATGGGTGCAACAAATGTAAAACGGGGATTAATAATATTGCACTAATAATAAATTAAATTAAAAAAGAAAAAAATGAATCTCTTATGACATTACTTGAGTATATGGGTAATAAATCTATCTATCCTGAAATATATCCCCCACAACCAGAAACATTAACAATATAGATCCATAATGAGAGAGTTATTAGACTAATTATCAGAGGTATATTAGTATTTATGGTGTAATAAAGGAAAATAAATCTAGAAATAACTTGTGGGAATATTTCAAAAAACAAATGACACTATATTTCAAATAATTGAGAACAAACATAGTCAACAATTGTAGCACTCCATCTACCAGATTCGTAGTGAAAAAAGTGCAACAACCTAAAAATATATCCATTTCATTACAAAAGTCATCATCACCACCACCAAAAAAACAAAATCAATAATAATCTATTTATTTTGTTTGGGGTATAAGAATATGAGACAGTATACACACCCCACAGGTGCATATTGTACTAGGACACCAAACCACTAAAAAGTTAACCCACATATAATTACTCTAATTTTTTAAAAATAGGGTCCAAACTCTTTTTTTACAATAAGGACCAATAGACAAAGAACTATATCCCTAATAAATGAGGCATTTATATCATTTTAAAGATACCATTCCATTGTTTCTATATGTACTATATTTTTTCTACTACGCATTCTATATCCATACTACATTACTACTACCAATTTTATAATATAGAGATCATTATAATAGTAATAACAATAATAATAAATTATAGATAGTATGGATATCTTAGCTATGTTTTCACCTCTCCCTTAATGAATTCACATTACTCTCCTACCCATTTTCAAAATAAAAACAAATTCATATTCAAAAAATATAAAAGAAAAAAAAATTATTCTACCACACCCCATTTTAAAATATATTCTAATGTAATTTGGGTGTAAATAACACCAATTAAGATAGAGGTGAGGGTTGGATATGAAGTTTCAGTATTAACTCTTTAAACATTTTCCTTTGTATAAATTTAGTGTATATATCAGCAATTTGATCATTTGATGAAATATTCTCCAACTTTACCTCTCCACCATTAAGGTAGATTTATTTTTAACAACATTAACACCATAAGAATCAGCCATCTTATGTAGCCATTTATTCCAAACCCCATATCTTCATTTGTGGGATGAATATACCCAAAAAATATCTTTTTCATAAAACTTCCCAATATATGAACTTTTGATCTTCATTAATTAAGGACTCCGAAAAACATTAGAGTATTTCACCATCAGATTATTGTTATATAACATCTTATAAAGATTTATGTTTAATTATATCCTAAAAATGGTTTGGATATTTCTCATTAAATATACAGCTTCCCTATATTTTTTTGAAAGATTATACTCATTATGAAAACCCCACTCATCTCAAAAAACATCTTATTTTTCTTTCTACTAATCTATTATTTTGTGGAGTATAATTATTATTGTACCGATGTTTTATTTCGGTATTTTATAGATATTATTTGAAAGAGTTACTAGTTATCTTCTTACCATTATCTATTCATAACTTCTATATATATACTCTTATATCTTTCTCAAATTCCCTATAAAATATTTTATATGTATCCAAAAATTCATATTTTTATTTCTTGAACCTTACACTGGTCATCTAAGTAAATTCACCACTAAAGGATATGAAGAGAGATCACCTCGGTTAAATTGATGTCTCATTGATTTGCAAAAATCAGAGTGAATAAGTTCAAGTGATCTTGTATAAAAATATCTAACTTTTTATATCTTCCATTAACAATTTTACCTTTCTCAAAATGTTTAATATATATCTAATATTTCTATAACTATTCGTTGTAAGTCTCTTATAAAACTTCAATTAATATTTTACTTAAAATCCTTTGATCATGATGGATATGTATTTTGTTCCAAATATTATTTTCATATTTGGAACTTAGATAGCATGAGTTACCTAGATTTCCAATATATAACAGATTACCAATGTTACCCATTCCTTTAGTGATAAATTTTCCAATTTCAAACATCTGATGATACACGAATATTTTTTGAAAATATCTTTGTTCTCATCATAGTAAAGTTGGATAACACTTATTAAGTTTTGTTTAAGTCCATAAAAAGAAAAAAACAAATATGGAATTCAATTTTTGACCATAAATTTTAGTTATATTAATTCCACTAATATTTAAGAGTCTATAATTTTCAAATTGTACTGCCCCTCTACAATATTTTTCAACATTATTGAAAATTTTACTATCACTGATCATATTTGAAGAATAACCACTATTAATTATTAATGTATTATCCATTTTCAATCCTTTAAGAATACTTAAACTAAAAAAATATTTTCATCTATATTTTATTTAGTAGGTTTATTCCCTTTTCCTACACAAACAATCTATCTCAGAAGAGTAGGAATTCACTCTTCAATACAAGGATCCAAATGGTCATATTTTCCAAATATATCTTTTAGAAATTCAAATGTATTTTTCCTTGTAGAATTTTTAACTTTTGGTTTCTCTTTCCTAGAGTATATTTTCATATTCTAGAAGTTTCTTTCTTTTCTCTTAGTTTTTATGATCTTTCTATTAGTTCCCCCCCCCCTCAACTCATGTTTGGTTTATGGATTTGACATATTATAAAAATAATTTACAATTTGGGCCAGAAGATTATATAACACAAAAAATATCCATCGAACCGTGATATTTCATAGAGTTTTGAGATTATTTTTTAAATAATATCACTGAGAAACAATTTAAGTTTCATCTTTTAATTTCTTTTAACATGGGTAACCATAATTACAAAAGATATTCTTATATTCCTTTTCTTTTAGAATATTAATATTGTTCCAAATTTCATTTATTTTAGTCTATTTTCTAAATAGGATAAAGTAATTTATTACCTTTATTGGTCCATACATGTTACTTCTTTGAATTTGGACCTATACAAATAATAGAAATAGATTTAGTAGGTTTTTGAGTAACAAGGGTTGTTTTTAAATTTTTTTCAAATGCTAAATTCCCTAGTAGATCGAGATTAGTTGGATTTAACTCTAGTTTCTTTATAAAAGTATACATTCATCTACTTCAAGGATGATTCATTCCTTAGAAACATTGTATCTTGATGAAATCGATATCCTATGGATAAAGATTCTCATAATAATATTTTAATATCATTTATTTCTCTATAACTACAGACTTTTGGTTTCAAATTTCCTCTAGATAACCATATTTTATCTTAAAAAATTATTCATTTCTTTTTTCCTTCTTCAAAAATATTACTTCCCTATGGAGTTTTTTTTGAGGTAAGACTCAGGTTTGTATTTAAATATAGATTCCCATTATCTCTCTTCACTATATTATTATTCACTACATCATGTTTCCTATTGTTTTTTAATATGACCCATTATGTTTGTGATTTTTTATAGAACTTACCTTACATATAAAATTTATTTAGTGTAGTGTTCTTATTATTCCTTTCTCAATATGCTCATCTTGTTTCTTTCGTAGAATTTTATATAGATTTCACTAGATTAGTTAACTTTCATTGATGTTTTACATCATTTCACCCTCTAATACTTTTCTTCTCATTCATCATCATAAAATTCTCCCCCTTTCCTCCTTGTATAATCAAACACAAAATGACTGATTAATCTACACATAAAATATTTAGTAGGAGTTTTCCCTTGTAATTGTTATTGATTTTTACAATATTTTTTTTGTGATAAAGGACATAACAATCATTTATTATTTAGTATTTTCTATCAATTTTTATGACTAACTTGCTAAATCATCTAATTATTCCCACATTTTAAGCATCTTTATAGATTCAAATTCCATCTCTTATTTGATATTCTTTTTAAAATATATAGCTTTCCTAATTTAATATATCATAATGGGGTAATGTAACTAATCTAAGGATAAATCACCTCTATCCTATAATGGTAAAATTCTATCATGAAAAATATCTTGAAAATTTCACATCAACTTTTTAACAATAGTTGAATATAATAAGGTTGCTCTAAAACCATTGATGTTGCTGATTATTTTATTCACTCTTATAAAATAGTCATAAAACATATTCTCATCAATCATCCTAAAATACTCAAATTTATTTCTAAAAATCAAAGGGTTTTTTCCTTTATTTTTACATTTACATTGAATCTGCTTTCTATTTTATCACATGTATATTAATTAGAATATATTTCCATCACCTTTGTATAAGAATTATCTAAAAAATTTAAGAGAATTCAATTTCACATTTTTTCCATTTATATCTATATTTGTTTTGTCATAAAAATTCATGGGAGAATCATTCTCCAATAATACACACCCCATAATAACTATACCAATTAATTCTAGAATATGTGAAAGAATATAGAGTAAAATTATATTCTTCCATTAATGATAATTTTTACTATCAAAGGTGGGTATGTCTATATTTGTGAGTTGATTTAGATTTTTAATCTCTAACAACTAAAGGATTAAAAAAGGGATCATGGGAGATATAATATTAATTGAAGTGCCCAAGTATGATATACCATTGAAGGGGGTGAATTAATGCTATTATTTTTACAATATTTTAAATTTGAATTTAAACTTTATGATTTGTTAGAATCTCAATCCTATAAATATGTAATCACACCATTACTCATATACAACTGAATTAAGAAAGAACAAAATATACCTAATTTTTTTACAAGGTTTGGGACTTATGTGGGTACCTTCTCTTTTCCATTCCCAAGTTGAGTATATGATGTAGGTTATATCACCGGTGAAGAAAAATTAATACAATTGGGTTGAGAAGGGATCATAAATATAAGGCCCCATCCTTAAACCTTACTTAATCTTGAGTTATTACAAGATTACACGTTGAGGATCTTTTCGGGTTTAGAGTTTTAGAGAATTAGATCATAAAACTTCCATTACATACCACAAATAAACAAAGTGGTTACATAAAGATAGTATTCTCCATTCCCATCAATGGAAACATATTTAAAATAAACATGGATTCTTTCTTGACACTTCCATAACACTATCATCATATCATGTACCTTTCCCTTGACCTGTGAAAAAGATTTCAAAAAACTCGGGATGAGCATAAAAAGCTCAGTAAGGGATATAAAAATATGGAAAGGAAACATGGGTACATATATACATAAGAATGAGATCATACTTTACCCATAAAACATAAGCACTTTAACATACCTCATTAAATCATGAATAAATCATAGAAATCATAAGACATAAAGGTAACTTGAGGCATTCATAACATTCTTACATAGGGAGTAACCCTCTTGGTTACGTTTGGAATTCCCATAATAGTATATTCCCTAAATCTCTTCAGAGAAACCTTAACGTTTCACACCTTCACGTTACCAAATTCATTGGAGAGCTATATCGGGCTCACCTGCCCTTAGTTTATCACGGAACCACCCGTCTTCATAATAATGCCCAAGAACCTCAACATAATCGTATCAAATAAAACATGCATAAAGGAAACATAACATTTCCACCTCTCAATAACAAGATATTAATACAACACATTGATATAAAAACATTATGAAAACCATTTTCAACACCAAAATAAAAGAAAAGTAAAACATGGTATTTATTTTTCTTTAAAAAAAGGTATGGCTTGTAGAGGAAGCCGAAACTCAAATAATGGTCACGGCGGCGGAGAAGTCGTTGTCGCCGCATACGTACGACAAAAATATTCCATTTTGTCGTTTAGTAAATGCTTCGTATAAAATTAATATTCCTTTTGAATAAACATAAAAGTCAAATGGGTTTATACACCATATAAAAGAAGGTTGTGTATAAAACAAAATATGCCTCAATGAAAGGAGATTGAGACGAAGTCCCATACCTCGGGTCCGACTTGACTCGATCGTTATTTAATATCCTGAATAATAAACTTGAGTTAATTTATATTTTCTTAAGAACCTTTTTCAAGTTCATTATTCCTTTTATATAACCTATTACCATGTCACGAACACTATGTAATTAATTAAGTTAATAATGGTCATTTTAACGATCATTGGTACTTGAGTAAAAAATAAACCCTTTATAATTACAAGTTGTTCATGTATAAATTATATCCAGAATGGTATTCATGATGTAGATATCATATATTTCTTATATATCCAGTACAATCATGCATTTATAATATTACATAATCATTTAGAGGTAAGAAATGAAATGCACCGTTCATGGAGACGGTAAACCGTACGTACGCATGAACGCTACTTTCATTTCTATTTCGTATTTTATAGAATGGAATCATAATGATATAAAGGTATATTATAATTCCAGTATAATATAATATATAATATCATAGTTCCATCCTTTATACGTCCCACATATGTTATTTAACGAATCAAATCACTTTGAGGGGGCGGTAGTCCGCACTTCCTTAAATGAAGATATCACGTTTACCCATAATGGAAACCATAAAGGTATGCCCAAAATTAAAAATTCAGAAGCTTAAGAAAAACAAAAACATATTATATATCATATATAAATATAGTGACATCTTAATGGCCACCTTTGAAGGTGTTAAAAGAATGTTGAACAATCATCGTTTCGGGAGGCATAAATTCACCATCCACAGAAATAGTATGTTCATTAACCATTAGATGTAGGTGTGTGTAAGTGTATCTCGAATCCTTATTATAACAACATACTAGTATATTTAGGATACTGTATTTGTTACAAAAGAAAAGAATAAATAGAGTTTAGGGGGTTGGAGTAGCAAAATAAAACAAAAGGACTCAAAAGAAGACATTACCTTAAAATCGGGTAACTCTCTTAGATTTGAGCTCAAAGGCTTCTTTGGGAAGACTTCTGCCAAAAGTGAGGCTTCAAGGAGTGAGAGAGGGAAGTGGAGAGACAAAATGGTCAGGGGTTGGCCGAGCCAAAGGCTTTGGGAGTGTGGGAAAAGAGGTAGAGGTGGGGGCCTTTTATAAGAGGAGAGGAGGGGCACTCTTGGAAAGTAAAGATAAGTTACTTTATTTTAAAATGAGTTTCGGATTAAAAAGGTCCCACATTGATATAATTCTAGGATAAGGTTATAAGGGTTCTAAATCCACCCATACAATAGGTTTTGGACATGTTTAGGTCATAGATTTTACATCATCTTTTCATTTTATTTAAATCCTTTATTAATGAGGTAATCACTACATCATTATTATGTCATAAATACATTTATTTATTTAATGTCAAAAAATTATAAAAAAATACTATGATGTAGGAAATATTTTTAGCTTTCCAATTAATATTTATAGTAAAAACTCTGACTTGTATAACCCCATATAAAAATTGTTTTCGTAAAACATAATATGTTTGTGTTATTTTTACTTTTACATTAAATAAAAAGTTATTTATGTCATTTCCCAAACAAAGTGGTTCCATGGGGTCCCCAAGTTGACCCATGGATTGTCTTGGTCGGCCATGACACATCCAATAAGGTTAGGACATGTTTCTAGGTCATTTCATATTATTAAAGCATTATTATTACCTTAAACTACAATAATTACCACTAATTGCGATTAAAAACTTAATAAGTTACTATTCACCAAAAAATTATTTTAGTCTTATTGAACCACATTTTACTTCTTAATGACAACCATGTATGTCAGATTTTTGAAATTCAAAACACAGAAGTGGTAAAATTTCATTTAAACGAAAAATCAGTTTCTTTAACTACCACTTAGTGATTTCACTATTCAACAAAAATTAAAGTTTTTCAGAAAAATACCAAAACTTCACCCTAAGCTATATTTGATATTCTGAATTCAAAAATGATGTCTATTTTAAAAAATTCAAAACATATAAGTCACATTAATTAATTTAATAATTAATTCCCGTTGTCAGAGCAAATAGCGTGTTTTATGAAACAATAAGTATCAAAAGATTGACACCAGTTTAAGTCCAATTTCAAAGTGAAATTGATTCCAATGACCACCATTAGATTAAATGGTAAAAATATATTCTAATTTCACTTCAAAACCAATTCAAAATATAATCTAATCATATAAATAAATTAGATTAAAAAACAGTTTTGATGTAAAATGCAGTATTTTTCACTATTCATTAAAAAATGAACATTGTCAGAAAAATACCAAAAATTTATCCAATGTAAAATTCAATGTCCCAATCATAATGAATATGTTTATTTTGACAAATATAGATTATAAAACTGTCAAAAGATTGATTTAAAAAGGGTTTGCCATCAAAAGGCAGTAAAACAATCTTTTAAGAATATTAGTGTATTCCATGCTTAAGATTGGATTTATTTTCATTTTAAGCCTCTAAAACACTATCTAATTAATTAATAGACATAGATAAAAATATCTATTATTCATTACTTACTTGGGATGTTACATCCTTCTCCCTTTATAAAATTGTGTCCCCGCAATTTATTTACTTATAGAATAAATGGGGGTACTTATCCCTCATTGCATTTTCAGATTCCCATGTTGCGTCTTCAATCATGTGGTTTTTACACAAAACCTTTTCCTGATGAATCACCTTATTCCGTAACACTTGCTCCCTGTGGTCAAGAATCTGGACCGGTTGTTCCTCGTAAGATAGGTTCTCTTCCAGCTGAGCTACCTCTGGACTCAAAACATGAGATGGATCTGGCATATACTTTCTTAACATTGAAACATTGAAAACATTGTGCACCTGATATAAGCTCGGAGGTAAATCCACTCAGTAAGCAACTGATCCAACTCTCTCCAGAATTTCATATGGTCCAATAAACCTTGGACTCATCTTTCCTTTCTTACCAAATCTCATCACACTTTTCCAAGGAGAAACCTTGAGAAAAACAAGATCACCTACCTCGAAAGATAGATCCTTCCTCTGGTTATCCGCATAACTCTTCTGCCTGCTCTGAGCTATTCTCATGTGCTTCTGAATCAGCTGAACTTTTTCTGCCATCTCTTCTACCAATTCTGGTCCCATCAACTTCCTTTCACCCACTTCATCCCAGAAAGATGGATTTCGACACTGCTTCCCATATAACGACTCAAATGGTGCCATCTGTATACTAGAATGAAAACTGTTACTATATGAAAATTCAACCGAAGAAAGATGTTGGTCCCAACTTCCCTGATAATCCATAGAAGAAGCTCGTAGCGTATCCTCTATGGTCTGAATTGTTCGTTCTGACTGCCCATCTGATTGAGGATGAAATGCTGTACTAAAATTTAATTCAGTACCCAACCACTTCTGAAGGCCTTTCCAAAAGTTATAAGTGAACCTAGGATCACGGTCAAACACAATGGAGAGAGGAACTCCATGTAACCTTACTATCTCTTTAAGATACAAACGGTAAAGTTGATCTAGGGAAAAAGTATCTCGTATAGCAAGGAAATGAGCAGATTTGGTCAAGCGATCAACAATAACCCAGATCGCATTATTACTTCGAGATGTCTTCGGTAATCCCACAACAAAGTCCATGGATATATTCTCCCATTTCCACTCTGGCACTGGTAAAGGCTGAAGCATCCCTTTAGGTAACTGCCGCTCTGCTTTAACCTATTGACATGTCAAACACTTAACAGTAAAGTCAGAAATATCTCTTTTCATTCCATCCCACCAGTAATACTCCCGAAGATCTCTATACATCTTAGTACTGCCTGGATGAACTGAAAACAGAGAACTATGAGCTTCACATAACAACTCTCTCTTCAACTGTGAATCACAAGGCACACACAATCTCTTCCCAAATCTCAAAACACAATCATTATCAATGTTAAATTTAGGCAACTTAACTTTCTGAACCAGCTTTACCTTTTTCTGCAACTCACTGTCTTTCTTCTGTGCTTGCTTGATTCTATCTGATAGAGATGATCTCACTAATACCTGAAACAAAACAGAAGAACTTCCTGCACCAATAACTTCTATGACAAAGTTCATCAAATCCTTAACCAAAGGATCATGTTCCAAACACAACATTGCTAATGAATCATTACTTTTTCGACTCAAAGCATCAGCCACTTTATTTGCTTTTCCCGGATGGTAATGAATTGTACAATCATAATCCTTAATTAATTCTATCCATCTTCTTTGTCTCATGTTTAACTCTTTCTGAGTGAATATATACTTTAAACTTTTGTGATCAGTATATATTTCACACTTTACTCCAAACAAATGATGCCTCCAAATCTTTAAAGCGAAATCAACAGCAGCTAATTCCAAATCATGTGTAGGGTAATTTACCTCATGAGTTTTCAACTGTCGTGAAGCATAAGCAATTACCTAATCATTCTGCATTAGGACGCAACCAAGTCCTTTTAATGAAGCATCACTTTATATAACAAACTCACCATTCCTAGAAGGTAGTGCCAAAACTGGAGCATTCACAAATATTCTTTTCAATTCCTAAAAACAATCATCACATTATTTTGTCCAGATAAACTTAACACCCTTCCGAGTTAGCTTAGTCATTGGACTAGATAATCGTGAAAAATTTCTAACAAACCTTCGGTAATATCCTGCCAAACCAAGGAAGCTACGAATCTTGGTTACGTTTGTTGGTCTTGGCCAGTCTTCCACAAATTTTGTTTTTGCAGGATCAACAGTTATCCCATCTTTAGAAACAAAGTGACCAAAGAAAGAAATTTGTTGCAACCAAAACTCACACTTTCTGAATTTCCCATACAATTTCTTTTCTTTTAAGGTTTGTAAGATAACCCTTAAATGTATTTATTGATCCTCTTTACTTTTAGAAAACACCAAAATATCATCAATGAAAACCACCACAAACTTATCCAAGAACTCATGGAAAATTATATTCATTAAGTCCATGAATACAGTAGGTGCATTGGTTATCCCAAAAGGAATTACTACAAATTCATAATGGCCATATCTCGTACGGAACGCGGTCTTCGGAATATCTGCCTCCTTTACCTTCAGCTGATGGTACCCCGATCTCAAGTCAATCTTTGAAAAATACTGAGCTCCCTGGAGCTGATACAACTTCATTTGATGGCCCGACATCTGCTGAAGTAGTTGCAAAGGATTTCACCACCCCTTTCTGCTTGTAATCTAACTACTTGCCATCACTCAAGCTCTTTGTTGGACACTCGTTTGCATAGTGACCCATCTCATTGCACTTATAAAATTTCACTAACTATAAATCAAATTTGGTCTTACCATCACCCTGATCCTTTTCAGTGAAATAACGAGCCTTATGTCCCATCTTACCACATCGGTAGCACTTTCCAGAATTTAGAATACATTCCCCAGCATGCCTTTTGCCACATTTATCACAAACTGGAAACTTAGTTTTCTTACCACCAAACTTTTTTGAAGAATTCTTACCTTTCTCCTGCCACCTCGGTCTCTTCTTCTGCTGGTTTTTATAGAACACTTGGTCATCGGCAAACTCCATTTCCACCTTCTCAGCACATCGAACAAGCTTTTCATAACTTTTAAACTCACGAGAAGCTAATTCTCTTCGATATTTTGGCTTTAATCCTGAGTAAAAACGATTGATTTTACTATCAAGGTCTCGGAAAAAATTTGGAGCATACCTTTCCAATCGGGTGAACCTTTCTTCATAGGTAGCCACTGAGTCTTCCTCTTGCCTCAATTCCAAGAATTGCTTTTCCATCCTAAGTCGAACAACCTTAGGAAAATAATTCTCAAGAAACATACCTTTGAATTCATCCCAGTCAAGAGGATCAATCTCATCGGTGTCCCTGATATTTTTAACCATCGACCACCACTGATCTGCTTCACCCTCCAAATGGTAAATAGCAAGACTAACATTTTGATTGACTGAACACCCCATGACATTGAAAATCTTCTCCAGTTCTTTAATCCACCCTTCAGCTAGCACATGGTCAGATGATCCTCTGAATGATGGGGGATGTTGCCTCATGAAATGTTCCACCACTGATATGTTCCTCTGCGGTTGATCTGGCTGATCTCGTGTATGGACACCACCTCCATTTATCGCTTGAGTCAACTGCACCATTACTGCAACAAACTGTTCAGTTCCAATTCCGACCATCTCAGGATGTTGATTCGGAAGGTTATTTCCTTCTGTATGCCTTCCTAGCACTTCTTCCTTGTTTCCTCTGCGGAAAACCATTCTGAACAAACATGTCTTAGATGAAGCAACATGGTAATCTTCAAATGCTATATCATTTCAAAAAAAATATTTTTGGATAAACATTTAATAGAATTCTAACTCCTAAAGTTATCTAAACTGACCTCTGATACCAACTATAAGGCCCCAACCTTAAACCTTACTTAATCTTGAGTTATTACAAGATTACACATTGAGGATCTTTTTGGGTTTAGAGTTTTAGAGAATTAGATCATAAAACTTGCATTAAATACCACATATAAACAAAGTGGTTACATAAAGATAGTATTCTTCATTCCCATCAATGGAAACATATTTAAAATAATCATGGATTCTTTCTTGACACTTCCTTGACACTATCATCATATCATGTACCTTTCCCTTGACCTGTGAAAAACATTTCAAAAAACTTGGGATGAGCATAAAAAGCTCAGTAAGGGATATAAAAATATGGAAAGGAAACATGGGTACATATATACATAAGAATGAGATCATACTTTACCCATAAAACATAAGAACTTTAACATACCTCATTAAATCATGAATAAATCATAGAAATCATAAGACATAAAGGTAACTTGAGGCATTCATAACATTCTTATGTAGGGAGTAACCCTCTTGGTTACGTTTGGAATACCCATCACAGTATATTCCCTAAATCTCTTCGGAGAAACCTTAATGTTTCACTCCTCTACGTTACCCAATGCATTGGAGAGCTATATTGGGCTCACCCGCCCATAGTTTATCACGGAACCACCCGTCTTCATAATAATGCCCAAGAACCTCAAAATAATCGTATCACATAAAACATACATAAAGGAAACATAACATTTCCACCTTTCAATAACAAGATATCAATACAACACATTGATATAAAAACATTATGAAAACCATTTTCAATACCAAAATAAAAGAAAAGTAAAACATGGTATTTCTTTTTCTTTAAAAAAAGGTTTGGCTTGTAGAGGAAGCCGAAACTCAAATAATGGTCACAGCGGCGGAGAAGTCATTGTCGCCGCATACGTACGACAAAAACATTCCCTTTTATCGTTTAGTAAACGCTTCGTATAAAATAAATATTCCTGTTGAATAAATTTAAAAGTCAAAGGGGTTTATACACCATATCAAAGAAGGTTGTGTATAAAACAAAATATGCCTCAATGAAAGGAGATTGAGACGAAGTCCCATACCTCGGGTCCGACTTGACTCGATCGTTCTTTAATGTCCTGAATAATAAACTTGAGTTAATTTCTACTTGCTTAAGAACCTTTTTCAAGTTCATTATTCCTTTTATATCACCTATTACCATGTCATGAACACTATGTAATTATTTAAGTTAATAACGGTCATTTTAACGATCATTGGTACTTGAGTAAAAAATAAACCCTTTATAATTACAAGTTGTTCATGTATCCATTATATCCAGAATGGTATTAATGATGTAGATATAATATATTTCTTATATATCTAGTACAAGCATGCATTTATAATATTACATAATCATTTAGAGGTAATAAATGAAATGCACCGTTCATGGAGACAGTAAGCCGTACGTACGCATGAACGCTAATTTCATTTCTATTTCGTATTTTATAGAATGGAATCATAATAAGATAAAGGTATATTATAATTCCAGTATAATATCATATATAATATCATAGTTCCATCCTTTATACGTCCCACATATGGTATTTAACGAATCAAATCACTTTGAGGGGGCGGTAGTCCGCACTTCCTTAAATGAAGATATCGCGTTTACCCATAATGGAAACCATAAAGGTATGCCCAAAATGAAAAATTCATAAGCTTAAGAAAAACATAAACATATTATATATCATATATAAATATAGTGACATCTTAATGGACACCTTTGAAGGTGTTAAAAGAATGTTGAACAATCATCATTTCGGGAGGCATAAATTCACCATCCACGGAAACAGTATGTTCATTAACCATTACATGTAGGTGTGTGTAAGTGTAGCTAGAATACTTATTATAAAAACATCCTAGTATATTGAGGATACTGGAGTTGTTACAAAAGAAAAGAATAAAAAGAGTTTAGGGGGTTGGAGAAGCAAAACAAAACAAAAGGACTCAAAAGAAGACATTACCTTAAAATCGGGTAACTCTCTTAGATTTGAGCTCAAAGGCTTTTTTGGGAAGACTTCTGCCCAAAGTGAGGCTTCAAGGAGTAAGATAGGGAAGTGGAGAGACAAAATGGACAGGTTTTGGCCGAGCCAAAGGCTTTGGGAGTGTGGGAAAAGAGGTAGAGGTGGGGGCCTTTTATAAGAGGAGAGGAGGGGCACTCTTGGAAAGTAAAGATAAGTTACTTTATTTTAAAATGAGTTTCGGATTAAAAAGGTCCCAAATTGATATAATTAGAGGATAAGGTGATAAGGGTTCTAAATCCACCCATTCAATAGGTTTTGGACATGTGTAGGTCATAGATTTTACATCATCTTTTCATTTTATTTAAATTTTTTATTAATGAGGTAATCGCTACATCATTATTATGTCATAAATAAATTTATTTATTTAATGTCCAAAAATTATAAGAAAACTACTATGATGTAGGAAATCTTTTTATCTTTCCAATTAATAATTATAGTAAAAACTCTGACTTGTATAACCCCATATAAAAATTGTTTTCGTAAAACATATTATGTTTGTGTCATTTTTACTTTTACATTAAATAAAAAGTTATTTATGTCATTTCCCAACCAAAGTGGTTCCATGGGGTCCCCAAGTTGACCCATGGCTTGTCTTGGTCAGCCATGGCACATCCAATAAGGTTAGGACATGTGTCTAGGTCATTTCATATTATTAAAGCATTATTATTACCTTAAGCTACACTAATTACCACTAATTGTGATTAAAAACTTAATAAGTTACTATTCACCAAAAAATTATTTTAGTCTCATTGAAACAAATTTTACTTCTTAATGACAACCATGTATTTCAGATTTTTTAAATTCAAAACACAGAAGTGGTAAAATTTCATTTAAACGAAAAATCAGTTTCTTTAACTACCACTTAGTGATTTCACTATTCATCAAAAATTGAAGTTTTTCAGAAAAATACCAAAACTTCACCCTAAGCTATATTTGATATTCTGAATTCAAAAATGAAGTCTATTTTAAAAAATTCAAAACATATAAGTCACATTAATTACTTTAATAATTAATTCCCGCTGTAAGAGCAAATAGCGTGTTTTATGAAACAATAAGTATCAAAAGATTGACACTAGTTTAAGTCCAATTTCAAAGTGAAATTGATTCCAATGACCACCATTGGATTAAATGGTAAAAATATATTCTAATTTAACTTCAAAACCAATTCAAAAGATAATATAATCATAAAAATAAATTAGATTAAAAAGAAATTTTGATGTAAAATGTAGTATTTTTTACTATTCATTAAAAAATGAACATTGTCAGAAAAATACCAAAAATTTATCCAATGTAAAATTCAATGTACCAATCATAATGAATATGTTTATTTTGACAAATATAGATTATAAAATTGTCAAAAGATTGATTTAAAAAGGGTTTGCCATCAAAAGGCAGTAAAACAATCTTTCAAGAATATTAGGGTATTCCATGCTTAAGATTGGATTTATTTTCATTTTAAGCCTCTAAAACACTATCTAATTCATTAATAGACATAGATAAAAATATCTGTTATTCATTACTTACTTGGGATGTTTCAATCAAGTACCCAACACCTATACTAAAAAACTTTTACTCTAAAAAACCATATGGTAGTTTATATCTACACTTCCCTAGGATATTAAATCATCTCCTGACATACATGGATATTATTATAAAGTATCTCTCTAGTCTTGAAAGTTTCCCAATGAATGAACTGAATCAGATAACTTTTTCTTCAAGCTTCATAAAAACTATGTTATATTCCTAAAACCCTTGAAATTAATATAATTCTATCTTAATATCAAATATATAACTTCAAGAATATAATATACAGTTCTTTAGAAATTGTAACTTTAATGAATGGTTCTTTAAAGCAGTGAACTCTAATTTTTTTTTCACTTTCTACACAGCTCTGAAATCCCTCCAATATCATAGAACTTCTTTTTCAACCTCATAGATCTTCTTATTACACTGGTTTCTACTTCAATTTTTGTTTATTTATGAAACATCAAATCCCAAAACCAACACTCAAAACAAATAAATCTAATAAATTTTACCCATCCATTTTTATTGGTTTACAAAGACATGTCTAGTGTAAACATCAATGTACAGAAGTATAAAATAATGAATAAACCATCCATATTCATTCTATTCTTATTTAACATCCTATGCATTTAAGGATGTAAATTTAATGCAAATATACCCAACTAACCTCTATAAGGGAAACTCCTTCATCTAATCCTACAATATCTAATTTATAGTCTGAGACTATGACACCAAAACCTACTCCCGGAACCCAATAAGAAAAATATTTTTTCAAAATTCAATTTCGATATATAGAGAAACTTATACATGATACAAATATTTTATGGTATCAATATTTCTTCTTAATTATTAGGCATGTCACAAATTAGGATGATTTATATTGGTTTCTAGAATTTTCTCCAAAGGCATGAGTTATTGAGACATGCAAGTAACACATTGGCCGCCCATAGAATCGATAGGATGGGAGGTTGGGCACATTTACACCCTTTTGAGGGGAATTATAACCTACTTAGGTACTCTCATATAGATTAATAAATCTTCATGAATTATTCATAGTATCATTAGAAAAAATACTAGTAAACCACAATAAAATGATTGCAATGAACCTGATTTCTTTGAAGCATATTATTTCTATAAGTAATATGTTTTTAATACAAAAATATCATTCTTATTTTTCTATTTGTTCGAAGAAATTTAAATAGATTAGAAAAATTTTCAAACATGAAAGTAATTAACCTAACAATAATTTATTCATTCATAGTAAACCATCACTACAAAATAACATGAGACTAAAAATTATGCTTGATGAATTATTACTCATTATAGATTATTAAATACTTTAAAAGTTCATAAATTAAAAAGGGATAATAAATAGAAAATAATAAAATAATCAACTCTAAGAGATCCCACCAGATTTTCCGTACCCTTGAGGATTACCGATATCTAAAGAAAATATATAATAATGGAGAACATAATGAATAGAAAAAACTTTTTATAAGACATAAAATGAAAACTATGGAAATGATAAGTGTATATTAAGAAGTGTGAATGGAATTAATGAGTTAATTAAGTCCATTTATTGAAACAAAATCTATCCATTGTAAATATAATCATTAGAAATATGTTCACTGGATATACATGTATCCAATAGGTAAATTGAGGTTGTGTTTAAAATAATATAATTTCAAATAATAAATAATAAAATAAAAGTAAAATATTATTATAATATTATATATATATATATATGAATTACTCATTATTAATAATATTATAATTGAAAATATATTATTATATGAATTTAAAAAATTATTAGAATGAAATTAATTTCAATGTATTAGTAAAATAGTTTTTAGAATATAAATAATTAATTTTAATTATAATGATTACTTAACATAAAATTAATATTTTACAAAGAATTATTTATATATGAGTGATATATTTTATCATAATAAGTTTAATTGAAAACATTAAAAATGTTATATTAACTTTTTCTAAATTATAAATTGACATGAAATAATATTAAAAAAACTGAATGTTCAAAATATATATTTTTTCAATAAGATTCATTTTTTATTTATATTATTTATTTTCATTTAAAAGATAAATTTATAAATTTAGAATTTCAATTGAAAAAATGAATGTAATCTTGGAATGTAAAATGAAAAAATTATATTAGTATGATTTTTTTGGATTTTTCTCAAATAGATAATTTTTATATGAATAATGAAAATACAATTTTTCCTAAAATAGTAACTTTTATGACTTTTTTATTATATAAGAAATGCCTAGAAATTTATAAAACCTTTTAATTGATCATGTATGTAACACCCCCATAATATATATATATATATATTTACTTTAAATAAATCTATTGTGTTTGAGATATCTCTGTTTTCTCCTAGTGCCTCATGTGTGCTTCCCCTATCCTTATAGGGTTTTATCTAGAAACTATAGTCATATGATTTTCTATCAAGGAAGATTTTTCATCACCACTCCTCTTCTTCTTAACTACCTCTACACGTCTTCATCATGCATATTTTATCATTACTAGATGATTTGGCTACATCATATTATTTGGTAGTGGTGCCTTGAATGACGCTTTTGGGGTTGGTGGTCTTCATTTGGTGAACATAGCCCCTATTTATCCAACTCTACTCAGATATTGGATTCATTATCTCTTACTATATCTTTAAGGCCTCATCATCGATTAAGGGTTGGTTCGTTCCCTGATCGGTGGTCGTTGGGTAGTTCTATCCTTCATGACATCCTTCAAATAGTTTTGTTTTGTATTTCGTGCGGTGGGAAGCTTCTCATGATTCTAGCTCTTCGACTAATGCCACATGGGGGGATTTTCATTGGTGTTAAGTTCATGCATTGTTGGGTGGATGACATTTATGGTTCTTTGGAAAATGATGGAACTTGTCACTACAGCAGTATATAGGTCATCAGTGTTGGTCTTGGGGTCAACAGTGTTAGTGGTGGTGTTGGAGGTCGTGCAACGACGTGGCTCAAGATCAGATCAAGTGAGGTCCAGTGTTTCCTGGTCTTTTTGAATACTATTTATGGACTTTCTACACTTGTCCTTTATGGCCATGTAATGGTCCTTCGATCCATGCAATGGTCCTCCAGTCCATGTAATGGGCCTTTAGTACATGTAATGGCCCTTCAGACTATATAATGGGCTTTCAGGCCATGTAATTAACCTTAGGGCCATGTAATGGGCCTTAGGTCCTTGTAATGGTCCTTCAAACCAAGTAATGGGCCTTAAAACCATGTAATGTGTCTTTGGGTCATGTAATGGACCCTTAAGACTCTGGGTTGTATAGCTATTTTTGGGTTATAAGTGATATGATGAGGCCAAACTGTTTCTTAGTGCATTTGATATGTAGTATAACACATTTTTCAGGTTTCATTATCTCGGCATCCTTCAAATAGGGATGGGTGTTCCTCCACCAATCATTCATCCATCTATCTTGTAAGATTAATGAGAACCCAACCTCATGGATTTCTACATGGTGTTTCAATCACAATATGTGGAGCATCAGGTTTACAATGTAGTGATCATGTAAGTATCATCTGGTGGGAAGCTCAAAAAAAAGTGATGGGTGTGTTGGAACTCATCATCCAATCCTCCCCCATACTTCAATGTGGGGTTGAGAGTGTTTTTTCATATTGTATTTGATCATTATGATAAAACATTCGATAGAGGAGACACAACATTCTTGGTTGGCATCATTGGTGCAGTAGCTCTGGTAGGGGGGACATCAAACTGGTTCTTATAATTAACTTTCTTCTCTTGGGCCTTTGGGGAATCCTATTTTGAGGGTCATTTTTTGAGCCAACAGGTCAATAGGTAATTTGTACCATGTTTAGTCCTTCGGGTCATGCTTCTCATGGGCTTATGTTCCTTCAGTAGTACATTCCGTGTATCGGGTTCCCCCTAAACCTTGTTTAAAATGGGAATTCAATTCTTGTTTTTTAATTAATAGGGTTATATCATAAACCAATTTAAAGAAACTAATTTGTCCTTTTACTTTCTCCACATGCATCACCAAAAGAATAAGAACCATAACACCTTTTATTTAAATTAATATAATAATTGTAAAGTATTCATGAGATTGATTCATGTAAATAAGGGTTACTATATTATGAAAATTATATAGAAATAAAAATAATGATAATTCATTAATAAATTCAATAGGTATATAAAAATTACGGATAAATTTATTTTTTTTCTTGGAAGATTCTTTTTTCCTTAAAACAATTTTAGTCATGTATATATTATTATTTTAAAATAATTTTATATTTTCTCTAAAATAATTTAAATTGATATATTTTAAATGATTAAACTAATATTATTTTTAAATTTTCATTTTAATAAATTAACACTCATTGAAAATTTATGTTAAATAATATTATGAACACTTAATTATTAAAACGTAATTTTATACATAAATTGATTCTCTACATAATATAAGTTTTATTTTAAAAGTTAGTTTTCTCAAATTATTAAATTTAATTATGTTATATGAATATAAAATTCAGATTCATCGCATAAAAATTTTATGGAAGGGTCTTCCTATATTTTTAGTAATAAAATAATTATGATGATTAATTTTTAATCAATATTAATGAGTGTAAAAATTGGTAAATGAAGTATTTTGATTTTTTAATAATTAAATGGCCACATACACAAAGAAAGTATAATTAGGTATTAAATTCATACTCACATTTCTCACATACCATTTCTAGGCCAAAGTCACCTAACACCCATTTGATTTTATTCATACCCCTTACCTAAAATTAGTTTCCTTGAAAAAACACCTCTTTTTCACCTATAAAAAGAGCTCACTCACACCCATTCTATCATCTATATCCACACTAATTGAATTTATCCTAAAATTACCTTCTATATCCCTTTATAAATCAATCACAATTTGTTTAAAAGGTTCTATTTAGTCCAACCCAATATTTGAGTAGTGACTTTGGAAGGTAATGGTTATCCTCCGCCACCTTTTGATTCAAGTTCTTCTTTTATGATAATCCATTTTAATTTTAATATGATTAGGATTCCATTTCTTCATAAAAAATAATTTACTATCCAAATTATTAACTATTTATGAGACAATATACTTCTATCATTTAATTCTCATTACAAATTCCCATTTTTATAGTTTCCAGGCTTTAAACCCACTCCTGGATTCTTTGCCTAATTTTTTCAATTCAAGCTCTTCATTTGTTTTAATCCTTCTTAATTCTATGTTATTATGATTACATGTGTTAATAATAAATCCATTATTTTCCAAATGGTTCAATATTTCTTAAATAATACCCATATCTTACATTAATCCCCTATCAAAATCCCATTTTTATAGTTGTCATTTTACTGAAATCACTTTTTGATTCACTCACTACACTTTTCAAGTAATGTTCTTCCTTTGTTATAAGACTTTTAAATTCCATGTGATTATTCTTACATGTTTTACTAATCAATCATTTAAATTCCAAATGAATCATTATTTATGAGATACTACACTTATCCCACATTAATCCCATTTCATGTCCCCTTTTGTATAGTCATCATGTTGTTGAAATCAGTCCTTGATTATCTCCCTCGACTTTTTAATTAATGATATTACTTAGTTTTAAGCCCTTTAATTCAATGTGATTATGATTCCATGTGTCTATAATAAACCCATATACTGTCAAAATGATCCCCTACTAATGAGATAATATATTTCTCTCTCATTTAACCCATTCTATAATCTCTTTCATTTACCCACCATGATGCTGAAGTAATTCCTTAATTTACCATGTTGTGAACACCCAACTCTAATATCATTCAAGGGTGTCCATATATATGTAAAATTATTTTATTGATTGGGAAATTCCATGTTTGAAACCCATATTTCCTACTCATTGGTTAAATTATATGTTTTTATGATCTTTGATTTGTATAGCCATTATAATGAAAAAATATATGATGTGTGAACAGTAGTAATGATTTTATTCATTGGGTAAATAATTAATCTCTATATATGAAATTTTTTATTATGACTTGGTAAAATTCATTAGTAATGTTTTATGTATCATTGGTGAAAAACCTTGGTAATATAAAGGTGCACCCTGATAGAGATTCAATACATTGGGCAAAGAATTAGTCTCTAGAGATGAAAAGTTCATGATACTATGGAAGCATGTACGATAATGTTTTATGATACCTTGGTTGATAAATTTGGTAATATTCTTTTATGACACCTAAGTGATAAAATTTTATGATACACGTAGGAATGTCTCAGGTTTATGTTGTAGACACATTTCTATTCTAGGACCCATGTTCTTATGATCATGTTATCAATCTCATCATTATGTTAATGTTCTTATATTATGCCTCAAGTTTTCCCCATTATGATCATTTATGCTCTATTTTCATTGTTTATCCCATATTAGGCTTTATGATCCCCATAATATTTTGACAAATTTCCTAAGAGAAATTGAATAGTGAGGTAATCTAGGATAGAATAATAAAGACGTCGATCAAGAGAGTTTTTTTATGTTTTCTTATGTGATCCATGTATATAGTGTTTTATGTTCTCAGTTTCCAAGATAATAAACCAAAAAAGGTCCCAAGTAAATTATTAGTGTAATAATTTTTTTTAATGAATTATGTTTAAAAATATGTATGAAATTTTGGTTCATTATAATTTGTATCAAATAAGGTTTTAGTTATTTTTGGAAATTAGGATGAGAAAACCTTAGTAAAAACCCTAAGGTTATGTCTAAGGGGTAAGTATAAGTGTAGGAAAACATCGTTAAATTTTGATTAAGTTAGAGTATGTGGTTTCCTAAGAAAATGTATCTATTTCATGATAATAGATAGAGGATGTGGTTATGGAAATAATGAACCTAGGGTAATCACCCTAAAAAGTATTCCTAAGCATTGAGTCACTATTTACTCTCATTCATGATGTTTAGTGCTTTGACGGAACACCTAGATAAAATCTCTTGGGAGATATGATTTAGAAATTCACATAATCCTTATGAAAAATTATGAGTTATTTGAACACATTTAAGAAATATATCCTTATATTAAAATGATCATGAATGACTTAGATTAAAATATAGAGATTATTATGTTATGTAATATATTAATTGATATGTACTTTTTATGATAAAGGATATATTTAGTTTTTAGAGCATATATTTTAACTGTTTTTTATTCTAGAATATTATAAGAAAGTTAATTATAGATTTGGAAAATTTGTTTAAATATTTCTGTTAAGAATTATGAGAAAAGAAAACATAAAGTAACTTAGATTGAACCAAGAGAGTTAAAGGATAAACCAAGTGTTAAATAGTTGAAATGATAGTATCATGCATTGAAATAATGGTTTTATAGGAGAAGAAATATTTTGATTGAGCTTTTATATTCATATGATAATTAAAAATGATTTTATTGGATACTATCATAATCATTTTGTTTTAATATTTGATTGGAAGCATGATCTTGAAAATGAATCTATGTAATATATGCCTCTATAAACTCCAAAGACTTATATACGCATAGGCATATTTTGATTAAATGGTTGAGAATATTAATATATGCCTACAATAAGTCAAATTATGTAACCTATTCTTCCCTGAGACAGTAATTGTTTTACCTATATGTTGAGTCTTGATAATCTTTTTGATACCCATAGGTATTGTTACATATAAGTGAAAATTAAAATTTTGAAGAATCAATTTATTTAAGGTGGGAGAATGTAACGACCCAAGATTTTAGAAATATTATTATTTACATAACAACATGTCTATAATTTGATAATTTCGTTTTTTTCTATTTTTTCAAAGAAATTAAATTGGATTAGAAAATAATTCATACAATAAAGGAATTAAACTAACAATAATTTATTCATTCATAGTAAAATGTTACATAAAAACATGAAACTAATTATTACAAATTAATTATTATTGCTAACAATGGATTATTACATCATTTAAAAAACATAAACTAACAAGGGAAAAATGGAATAAAATAAAATATTCAATAGTAGGAGATATCCCAAATTACCATCACCACCACTAATAGCTAATGAAAAACTATAATGAGGAAGAACATAATGAAAGGAAAAAACCTGATGTGAGACCTAAAATGAGAACTATGGAAATGGCATGTGTGACTTAAGAAGTTTTAATTGAATGAATGGTTTGGGTAAGGCTATATATAGGAATCAAATGTAGCTATTATAAATTTAGTTTTTAAGAAAATGGTTGTTGAATATACATTCATCCAATAGGTATATTGAAGTTGTGTTTAAAATAATATAATTAAAAAATAATAAATAATGAAATGAAATTGAAATATTAAAATACTATATATATCCGTGTGTGTGTTGTGTATTATTAATAACATTATAATTGTTAAAATTATAATGTTAGAATATAAATAATTAATTTTAATGGTAAATAGTATTTAATATAAAAATAACATTTTCTAAACAAATATTTTTCATTAAGTGTTGTATATTTCATCCTAAATTATAATTTGATGTGAAATAATATTAAAAACACTTGAAAATGGACATTTTTTCAATAAATGTAGTTTTTCATTATATTCTATTATTTTAATCTAAATTTATAATTTTATAATTTTAATTGGGTAAAATGAATATCATTTTTGAATAATAATGTCAAAATTAGCTTGGTTTTAATTTTTAGGATTTTTATAAAGTAGTTTACTTTTAGGTGAATAATGAAAACACCATTTTTTTCCATAATTGAAACTAATATGACTTTATCATTATATAAGAAAGGCCTAAAAGTTTATGAAATATTTTAATTGATCAATGATGTAATGACCTAAGATTATATATATATATATATAAATATATATATATATATATCCATTAAATAAATCTAATGTGTTAGTTATCTATCCCCACATGTATCATCAAAGGAAGACAAACTGCGACACATTTTTTAAAATGAATATAACTGTTGTAACGTAATCATAGTATTGGTGGGTGTGAATAAAGGTAATTGTATAACAAAATATATAAAAAATTAAAAATAATGGAAATGCATTGATAAATTTAATTGGTATAGATAAATGACTAAAAATTATTTTATGCATAAATTGTGTTTTTTAAAAATACCTTTTCATATGCTATGTATTTTATTATATTATGATTAAATAGTTATTTTAATGATATTTTTTAACAATATATAAAATAAAATAGATTAACATTTATCCAATAGTTTTTATTAATCATGTAATAAGGTGTATTTACACTTCTAAGATTCAATTTTCTTAAAATTATATTATGCGTGAATATATTATAATTTTTTAAAATTCAATTAGTATAGATAAATGACTAAAATCATTTTATTCGTAAAATATAATTTTTATCAAAACAAATTTCCTTTTTTATGCTATGAATTTTATTATATTATGATTAAATAATTATTTTAATGAAACGTTCAAAAAATATATAATAAAATAAATTAAAATCTATCTAATAGTTTTTACTAAGTAATAAATTTATTTATTCTTGGAAGATTCAATTTTCATACAAAAATTTATGGACGTATATATTATTATTTTAAAGAAATTTTATAATTTTTATAAAATAATTTTAATTGATAACCTATAAGTAATGAAACTAATATAATGTTTAAAATTAAATTTGAATAAATCAACACCCATTATAAATTTATATTAAATAATATTTAGTACACTTAACGATTAAAACATCATTTTCTACAAAAATGACTTTTCTACATATTATATGTTTTAATTTAAAAGTTAATTTTATCACATATTGAAATTTAATTAGGTTAAAGGGATAAAAATATTTAGATTCATCATGATGAAATTTTGTATGAAGGGTCATCTTTTATTTTTAGTAATAAAATAATTATCATGGTTATTTTTCAAAAGGATTAATAAGGATAAAAATGGGTAATTAACGTGTCTTGAGTTTTTAATAATTAAAAGTTCAATTACACCTATAAATCCTTGTTAGGTATGGAAATCCAACACACATTTCTCACCTAAAATTTCTCAACCTAACTCACCTAAACCACCTTACACTCATGTGATTTCATTCTTAATACTTACCTAATTTTAATTTTCATGAGAAATCCCATCATTTTAACCTATAAAAGGAGATTGCTACCACAAATTATCTCATAGAACTCTACCCCAAAGTAGTAGATAACAAATTTAAATTATCTCACCTTCTCTAAATATCTCTTAAGAAGTTCATAATGTTCAAAGGAGTCCTCTCTAAGATTTTACAAGATACATAGTAAGGTAAGGGTTCTCCTCCTTTTGATTCAAGTAATTCTTTCATGATATAACCCTTTTATTTCCATATGATAATAATTCCATGTGATAATAATCAATATTCTTTTATCTAAATGATTCAATTTTTATGAGATACTACCATTCTATCACATTAATCTTATTTCATAGTCTTTTTTGTATAGCCATCATACAACCCAAATCACTTCTTGATCCCCCCCCCATTTAATTCAAACATGTACTTTATTGTAATACTTTTGAATTCCATATTATTTTTCTTATATGTGTTAATAATCAATACTTTACAATCTAAATGATGCAATATTGGTGAAAAACCCCCTTATCTCACATTAATACCACACATAGACCCTTTTTATAGCTGCCATGCAGCTGAAATCCCTCATTGATTCTCTCCCTCCTTTTTTTAATTCAAGATCTTTCTTTGTTGCAGGAATTATAAATTCCATGAAATTATTATTCAATGTGTTCATAATCAATCTTTTACTATATAAATGATTAACAGTTTATGATATATTACAATTCTATCACATTAACCCACTTTATAGTTCCTTTCTACATATCATTCGTGCTACTGAAATCACTCCTTGATTCTGCCCAAACTATTTTTAATTCAATATCTTCCTTCATTGTAAGACTTGTGAATTCTATGTGATTATTCTTTCATGTGTTCATAATGAACCCATTTACTGTCCAAATTATTAACTATTGATGAGAGACTATATTTATCTCTCATTTAATCCATTTTATAATCCCTTATGCATATCTATCATGATGTTGAAGTCATTCCTTGATTTTCCATTTTGTGAGTACCTAACTCTAATATCACTAAATGGTATCTATATAGATATAAAATTCTTTTATTAATTGGATAATTCCATTTTTGGAACCTACATTCCTACTTGTGGGTTAAAATGATATGTTATTATTATCTTTGATTGATGTGGGACTCGTAATAATAGATATATGAAGGGTACACCTCAATAGCCCTCCAATTAATTGGGTATAGTATTAATCAATGGAGATGAAATATTTTATGATACCTTGGAAACATTACTTGATAATGTTTTATGATACCTTGGTGAAGAACTTTGGTAAAAATGAAGAGGTCACCCTGATTGCACTTCAATTCATTATGTAAAGAATTAATATATAAATATAACACATTCATGAAACCTAGGTAGCATATGATAAATTAGTGAACAACTATGGTAATATTCTTTTAATGCATCTTAGTGATAAAATTTAGTGATATTCTTATGAATGTATCATTTTTATGTTTTATCCACATTTACATGTTAGGCCTCATGTACATATGATCATGTTATGCATCATGTTATGATTATTGTCCTTGTGTTCATGTACTTGCATTATGAATCAAGTTTTACTGATGATGTTCATGTACACTTTTATTTCGTTATTTATCCCTTATTGGACTTTATGATCACCCATTTATTTTGAAAAAAAATCCTTATGAAATCTTATGAGGTGAGGTGATCTTGGATGGAATAATAAAAAATTATTTCAAGAAAGTTTTAATTTTTTTAGGTTTTCTTATGTGATCCATGTATGTGATATATTATGTTCCTAATTTCTAAGGGCCTAACATAAACTTTTACTAAGGAAATGATCAGTGTTTTAATTTTTTTAAGGAATTTTGTTTAAAACCATGTATGAAATTGCGGGTGAGTATAATGATCACTAAAATGAATTAATGATAAAACATATGGTTTTATTAAAGGTTTTCCTTCTCTCCCTTTTAGCGTTGTCTAGTGACGCTATTATTTAAAGTTACAAATTTTGTAATTCTATAATTTATCTCTATCTGGGGAGGAAAAAAGTATTGTGATGTTATTATTATGTCCATAATATGGGTTTTCTATATATCCATTCATAGGGATTAAGAACCCATGTTTTTTGGTATTACTTATTGGTCCATGTCATACCTTTTATGTTTGTGGGACATGGAAAGACAAGGTTCATTTTAGGGTCATGTAATCATAACTGAGTGATGTTACCTTTTAATTTTGTGTGACATAGAACAATAGTATTCTCACATATGCATTAAAATATATTAATCAATTATATTTAGAAATATTGATCAAGGGAGGTAAATCTATGAGCAATAAGTGGAGCTAAAACTTTTGTCATAGCTATCAGTGACTACAACCTCATGTTGCCAACTCATACGATCATGGTTTTAAAAGGTTTTTATTATGTTCCATACATTACGAAAAACATTATTGTATCCATACTAGATAAATTTGGTTTTATTTTCAAAATTGTAATTAAATGCTTCTTCTTTAATAAGGATGACATTTTTTATGGTAAGTCACATTTAAATAATAGTCTTTATGTGTTGGATTATGAAAACCAAGTAACAGAAATCAATAATGAAATTACTTCATATGACTCATACCAAATCAAAATTTGGAATCACGGTTTATGTAATATAAATGAAAATCATTTGACTAAATTACACAAAGATAGATATTTAAATTATTTTTAACTAAAACAACTTGGTTTATATCATGCATGTTTACATGGTAAAATAACTAAATATCTCTTTAGTGGAAAGGTGAAAGGGTTAATGATATTCTTGATTTAGTTCATATCAGTGTGTGAGGACCATTTCCTATTGAAGTAATGGGTTGGTAGGGATACTTAATAACTTTTAATGGTGATTTTAGTAGATATGGATATGTCTACTTGAGGAGGTATAAGTCAAATTATTTTTGATAAATTCAAATAATAGAATAATGAATTTGAGAAAATTATTGATAAAAATATTATGAAACTATACTCAGACCATGGTGGAGAATGTATTAATCAATACTTCCTTGATTACTGATGAATATTTGGGATCTTATCCCAACGCACTTCTCCTTATACACCTCAGTGGAATGGTGCAAGTGAAAGGAGTAATCAAATGATATTAGACATGGTAAGATAAACGGTGATTCATGTGGGCCTTCCATTATCATTTTTATGATACACATTGCAAACATCATTATACATACTAAACTAGCTTCCAAATAAAGTTGCATATTGTATCCTATACCAATAATGGATTAGAAATAAACTCATGTTTTCATACATACATGTTTGGGGATGTGGAGAATTTGTTAAGGCATCTTTAGGTACACCCAAAGGAACAAAGTGTATCTTTATAGGATATCCCAAGGAAATAAAGGTATACTAACTATATAATCCTTCATATAAATAGGTATTGGTTGATAGAAATATCACATTCTTTGGGATGGGTCATATATCCAAAATATATAGAGAGAGTTAGACAAAATTTGATGAAGCCTAGGCTAAAGTTACATAAGAGTTTTCATAGGAATATAATCAACAAAGACTCATAGAGGAAGATGTTCTAGGGACACAAATAATATATAAAAGTAAAAAAGAGGTTAGATAACCACATCTATTTGGTTTTATATTCACTGAGGATGGTGACTCATTATTAGTAGAAAATAATGATCATCTAACCTACTAATAAGTAGTAAGTGGAACATATGTTTCCAATCAGAAAGAATTCATGATTTCAGAAATGGATTCCATGTACTAAAATCAATTATTCTTTTTGGTAGATCCTATATTGGATGTAAATCTTATTGGTTCTAAGTGGGTATTTAAGAAGAAACTATACATTGATGGGTAATTCAGTACCTATAAGACATGGATGTTTGTGAAAGGGTTTTAATAGTGTCAAGGAATTGACTATGATGAATCCTTTTCAATAGTTTTTATATTGAAATTCAACGTAATTCTACATTCCATTATATCCTTCCTTGATCATGGGATTTCAAAAATTAATGTCAAAATAGTCTTCCTTAATAAGAACCATCAAGAATATGTCTATATGATATAACCTGGAGGATTTGTGACTCCGAAGAATGCCAACAAGGTATATAAGTTGAAAATATCCATTTATGGATTAAAGAAATCATCCAGGTCATAGAAAATTCGTTTTGATGAATCTATAATGATTTTTTTTTCATAAACATTGAATGTCATACATTTGTTTATAAATTGTTTAGTGGGATTGAGTTTGTTTTATTGATAGTTTATGTCGATGACATATTACTTATTGGAAATAAAATCCCAGTATTATATTATATTAAGGAAAGGAAGAATAAATTCTTATCCATGAAGGGGTCTGGAAAGTAGCGTATATTATTGGGATCAAGATCTATCATGTTAAATCTAGAGGCTGCTTGACCTAAGTCAAATTACATATATTGACATGATACTAAAGATGTTTAATATGGAACAATAAAAGAGGGGATTTTTACCAATGACACATGTCATTCATCATTCTAAGAAAATGTGTCCATAGACTTTTAAGGAATGAAAAAATGGAAATAATTCTATACACTTCAGTGATTGGGTATGTAATGTATGTTATGAAATGAATGTGACTAGATGTTACCAATAAAATTGAGTGTGGTAGGAATATATCAAGAAGACCTAGGTGATCACTATTGTATGGAATTCAAGACTATACATAAGTATCTAAGGTGTACTGAGGATATTTTCTTAATCTATGGTGGAGATGATGAAATATTCATCAAAGGATATGTATATTATAGCTTCTAAATAGATCAAGATGATATGATGTCTCAAATGGGATAAATTGTCACTTTGAATTGAGATTTTATGAGCTCGAAGATCTCAAAGAAGGTTATGGTAGCATATTCTATAGCAGAGTCTAAGTATATTGTGACTTTTTAGGAATCTAAAAAGCAGTATGGATAGACAACATAATTGAAGAGATTAAAATGGAACCTATCAATAAATACCATATCACATAGTATTGTGATAATACTAAAGTTGTGGCTCTTAAAAAAGAGATAAGGTCACATTAGTGGACCAAACACATACTTTAGAAGTTTCATCAGCTAAGGAATTTTTCTTAGAGAGGTGAGATTATTGTGAATAGTATTTCTATATAAGAAAATATGGATGATGATTTTACTATAACCTTGACTCAGCAAAAACAAGATTATCATGTGAGATCTAGTGGACTAAAATTTTTAGGTAGTAAGATTTAGTCTAAGTGGATGTTTTTTGAAGATGGTTTCCTAGGACCAATTGTTTTTGGTTTCATTAAATATATATTTAATGGTTTTAATATGATTAAAAATATCATATTACATATTTTTCATTGTTTTTTATGAAATTAATTATCAATTCCAATGATTATCTATTGTATTGATAAGTTTATAGTAGTTATTTACTATGATGAGAACATTGAAGTGTTATGATGATATTATTAAATATATTTATATGGTTGGATAAAATACTATGATGGGACCGATAGATTATGAATTTCATGTGTGAGTACTCATAAGAGGATGAGGCATCCTCTCATAACGTTCATACTTGGTAATATCCAATATAGGAGATTATGAGAATAGACATTCCAGTAGGAATTCTGTATGTTTTTGTGTCATCATGTATTCTTATATTCTTTCATATCTAATGGTACTTAGACTTTATTATTATCATTGATCCATGTCATGATTTGTGCACTAAGATTTACTAGAAAAATATTCCATGCCATATGTTGGTGGGAAGTAGGGTATGTTGGGTGTGTCATAAATGACATGTTATTAATGGATAAGTCAACGAAGTATTTTTCCCTTCCATCTTCATGGAATTTGATTTCTTGACCCTTTTATTTCATTAGAACTACCACGTTAAATTCCATGGTCATGGTGTTACAATGAGTTTATTTTAGGTAGTCAAAGAAAGATATATTAAGCATATAGGTTGGTGACACATATGTGAAGACTTATTAATTGGATATTATGATAAAGGGGTTATATTAAAAAACAAGTGTTCATGTGTGGTTTTTTCAATGAGACATTATGTTCTTTCTCTTGGTGGATTGACCCATTTTTAAAAAATAATATTTTTCTATAGGAAAAAGTAACTAATTTCAACAGGAAATAATCTTAGAGGGTCACACACTAAGTGTTTACATTTATCTCTATTAAATTTTGTTTTAATTTAATTAATGGAAAACATATTATTCTCAAGATCAAGGAATAATTTTACTCACATTTTAGGGATCAAAAATATTAATTGATGAATTAAATATTTAATCTAAAAATTTATTAGGGGGTTCAATAAATACTAGAGGAGTTAAAATAAACCAATATCATGTTTAGTGAAAAATATTAATTTACAAGATGATTAAATAATTTTTTTTATTTCACATGATAACACACCCACTATAAAATATGATAGAAAATAAATATTTTCATAAAAGAAGAGCATGATTACACCAGATCATCAAGGGGGTCTATAGAAATAGAGTCCCAGAGAATCACCAGTGGAAATTTCGGCACCCCTAGGGGGAAGGGAACCAAAACTATTAAACAACATGAGGGGGGCATCCTTGGAATCCATTGAATCCAAAACTTCAGCTACCCGATTGCCTTCTCACCATGTATGGGAAATCTCATTGTCATGGGAGAGATAATATTTACATTTTCGAATCAAATAGGTGATATCACTAGGAGTGGTAGTGAGGCCATTGAGATAGCTCCATATAAGCTTTGAATCCATCTCAATCACAGATTAAGTCTTCTTGGAGAAGCATAAAATTAGGCCACTAAGCAAGGCCTCTATTCCAGCCCGAATAGAGTTGTTGGCCCCATAAAAATAGTTGAATCCAAGAACCACTAATACCATTTGGTTTCGGACCACACAACCACCCCACATGCTCCCTTAGTTGTATGAGTCATCAGTATTTAACTTAGCATTTTCGGGTGTCAACCTCTAGGAGTGGCATATTTCTACCTAGTGAACAAGATAGTGGAATAAATGAACTAGTGTGGAACCTAACCTAATTACAAAAAAACAAACTTAAGTTCTCCTATGTGCAAGACATTAATAGTTAATCTCTTTTGATATCCAATATCAACCATCATATAATCCAACAAGCCTTCATACAAAACATAATCTTCAGGGAAATATAATCCATAATCAAATTTCTTTCAAAACCTATTTCGAAAACCCATATAAAATTTAAAAGATCATGAAATAATTTTAACAAATTTTACATGTGCACAAAACTGATTTTTAGAAGAAAAAAAACAAGTAAAATCATCCCAACATATGCCAACAATCAAGTAGTGAAAACATGACACAACCCTAAATAACTCATATCAAGCATAATAAATCAATTTAAATAATGTAAAATCTAATAACTCTAGCTATGCTAAAGGAAAATATGAGTTATATAGATAAACATACCTTGAATCCAATGAAAACTCATCACCTTCTCTTAATACAACACAAAATGATGGGAATGGATCCTAATGATCCTAAAAAAGGAAAATCAATCATAGTTACATATATAACCATAGTTTTAGCCTTCATGGATAGATATGTAAAGAATACTTAAAGGAAGTGGAATAATAAGAAAAAAAGCACAGGGATGTATGAATCTATAAGAGATCAATATTTATCTTGAATTAATCCTATATAATTGAAGGAGAATCTATAAGGGGGAAAGTAGGAGGAATAAGCCACATATATGGAACCCACATCACATGAATGGGGAAAAAGTGATCTTAATAGGATTTAAATGAGAAGGGGAAATATGGTATTTTCATTACTCTGAAGAATAATATAGACTGGGATTTTTCCCAACATGATCAAACCCCCCATGATGTAGTACCACTCCTTTCACATCTAGGTTTAAATTCTAAATAGGCACACCATGAAATGGTGATCTCCTGTCATTTTGGATTAGGAAATATCTCTCTCAACAAAGTGGTCTCTACATCATGGTACTCCCTAGGATCTCATCAAAATAGCCACAACATTGGGACCATGGCATGGTGGTCATCATTTGTAATTCCCCACGCATTTCAGACTCTCCCAAACAACCCCAACTCTCCGTAGGGGCCAAAACAAGTGTATATCCCTCTCTTGTTTTGCACAAAATCTCCACCCATACTCACCTAAGAACCATGCCCCTAAAATTACAAAATCCCAAAAACAAATGGCACCATGAAATGACTACCCTAAAAATAGGAAATTTGACCCGAATAAAATCTCTCCATGGTGTGGTGATTCCTAGGCCATGATGTGGTGACTTTAAGGTTTCATATTTCTCATCCCAAAAACAATAGAACACCCATAAAATTCGATTAATTTTCATAAAACATATAGATAAAGTAATTATTTCTAAAAATCATGCTACAATGGTAGCCCTCACCACTGTTAAAATAATTGGGAAGGCCCTCCTTGTAATGAAAACTCCCAATGGAAAGAAGGCCCTCCCCTTGCTGGGACAAATGTGAGAAATCCATCCTATCCTAAGGTGCTCAGAAAAATGGATTCAAATATGTCAAAAAATCTATCTATGATGAGTAATTTCCTTTCTCAACCAAGGAATGGTCCAGGTCCATTCTCATCTTCCAAGCCACCACCGCACCGCTCACATATTGATGATGATCCGACCATCCTAGCTGCTTGGAATGAAATTGTTAAGAAGCAGTCAATATTGGTATATCTGGTAGAGGAGTTCCTGGAAAAATAAAAATATGATATGTTTCTAATTAGAATAAAACTATCTAAGGATAATGTACCAGTGGTGTATTGGACCACGACCACTTCTCAATTCGACATACCAATGTAGTTGTATAAGGATTCTATGATTAACATTTACCTCAATATCTAGATGACACTTCACCAGCTAAAAGAAAATTTATTTCCCTATGAAGGGTATATATACCATGTCAACATATTAGGAGATATTCACTGTCTAATCGACCTGGAAGCTCTACCATCTACATGGCGTCCATGATCAGAAAGGTGAAATAAAAACCTTGAACTAGATTTCCTCCATACACTTTACAAGTTGTGTTACATTATCAGTGACACCCCGTATGGAGTTCATACTCAGGGATGGGGAGAACATGGAGCTCTACCCTTCACCCCACATCCCGTCCAGCAAACCTCATTGGAAATGACATCTTGCAATTTCATTACCCAAAGTCAGTTGTAAAATTAAATCTCTACTCAAGTAATATGGAATACTCAACAAAAACCATTCCGAAGTAAATCTCAAAAGTGTCAGGGCCGATGAGATCAAGCCATTGAAAAGATTCTAATCTAGGCAATTGAGAACATCAAGTAGGATTTCTGCCTAAGGGATGCCAACTAGAAAGCAGTTCTCATGTCTTCGAAATCCAATAAATCGAATGCAGATCCAACTCCATACTCGGCTCACACCCACATAGGAGTGCATGAAATCAAAAAAGGTGGAAATAGCAGTGGCTTCCACTAAATTATGGGAAAAACCCTACCTGTAGGAATGGGGGAATTTTTAACTCAAAATTACCTTGTAATACCAACAAATATAGGTCGTTGTGCATCAATATAAGAATTAGAGAAACCCTATATTGTAGGGATGGGTGAATTTTTACCTAAAGTTCCCACATAGTAGACATATGCCTTCTGTTATCTGGGAAGAACAATAAATAGAGGGGTCACCTATTCCTCCCCATCTTGTGATTTATACCCTCAGAGATGAAGGCATGTCACGAGGTCAGATCTAGACTCCCTCTATATCGATCTTCTCCAAGAAATCCAAATGATATCACAGAATAGAAGGAGAAGGTCCAATAAAGGGAACAAAAATCTCTCTTATCATTCGACACCAGGTACACCTCCCCCAATGTGGTACGCATTAGTGAACATTGTAATTTTCATCCCCAAGGATATCACAAGAAATTATGGAAATAGAGAGGATGAATGAGAATATGGTTCTCTCTTAGAGGTGGTCCACACCGAGCCTAATGGTGTGCATACCCAGAATCAGAGAGCTACCCAAAATTTGAGTGTGCCCTCATCAAACCCATTACTACCTCCCCTGTGAATACCCAATAAGGAGAAGAGTTAATCATTGGTCTTTTACGTCCAACCTCCTCCTCCCCATGATAATGTCTCCATCATGATCGAGGAATGATTCGCCAACCAGGACAAAAAAATGAAAGAGCTCAAGAGAATCAATGCTAAGATACATCGATGGAGCTATCTTACTGGATGCGTTCCTTAAGAAAAATGTCAACAGGTGTTCCCATAATAGGTTCCCCTACCACAGTAACTCATCTCGATAAATGAAATTATGCTCATATTCTCATTCAATCCAGCATTGATTCCATCAACCTACTTGAATATGGCCCCATAAGGACATCAAGTATTCCCTCCACTGGGAGAGCATCCAGAATACATTTAGTAAAACCCAAAAAGGATACCCTAGGCTGGGTATCTACCCCAAATACCAGTAGTGTCAGCACGTCTAGATTTCCCCCTACTACACCTACCCAAGATCAAATCTGGAAGGATATTCATCAAGGGATTCTAAATATCATCGAGAAACTAATAGATTGACTAGTATCCCTGGAAGGGAGATTCACTTCGATACAACCAAAGCGAAAACCTTACCCTTATTAGGTGAGCAACGTCCTGCCACCACCACACTTTAGGAACCCTGTATTTCTAGTGTTAAATGGTTAAGTGGACCCATAATAGTATCTAATGCACTATACCTCTTACTGTGTCCCCATGATGGGAACCCTAGAGTAGTAAAAAGCAATTAAACATAGGTGCTTCATGAAAAATCTACAGGGTTCATCCTTAGTATGGTATACTAAATAGCCAGCTAACTCAATCATAGGTTGGGAGGACCTCTGGTGATAGTTTCTATTCCATTTTAGTTCGACATTGCCTAAGACATCGGTCAGTGATCTCATAAAATTCAATAAGTGATAGAATAAAAGAGTTTCAGACTTCGTTGCTAGATTAACAGGATTAACTTACTCCCAAAACCAGACACTACCCCAGGATGAAATGCTCATTATATGCATCGATAATCTTAGTGATGAATTGCGAACACCTATCATCCCAGTGAATTAAAGAAGTGGGTTCTAATATTTCTCCACCATTTCATGAAGGATGGAATACTCCTTGTATAGGACCAATCTAAAGTCCTAGGTGTCCCTATTAGCCCCAAGGAAATGAGTGAGAAAATATGAAGTGGTTTATGTCACGCTTAAGCCACCCCAGAACCAGCTCCAGTTTTTAGGCCTCTACCAAACCGTACAAGACCCCCAGGACACCAACAACCACCCCACCCTAAAATTATGAGTGAAGGGGTCTGAAAAGAAATCAGTTCAAGGAACTAGGAAATAAATTATACTCATTATGAGATGAAAAATGTTGTGGTTTCTTAACATCATCCATGAATTGTAACTTTCTCTGGCTACTAGATCCAAAGAGACATGATAAAGTGGGTCTCAATGACCATATAAATAATTGTCCCTATCACTGGATACTAGGGCACACCATCATGGAGTGATTCATCTTCAAAGATCTCCTACAAAAGATGGTGGATTCCGAACATGTCATGTTGGGTCCACCACCAGCAGAAGGGGCATATGTCTCGACCATAGACACAAGAGACGAAGAAGAATGGAAAAAAATCACCAGAATAAAGGAGAAAAAATTTATAGTTGTATTAATCAGAAAAACAGTCAACTGAGCCCATTTCATCCTCCAGGCACAGTTGATGCAACCAACCATTCCCCCAATATCTCCAGATGCAATACATTCATCATCCTCTACCCTGTAGTACTGTAAGGGCCAGAAATATAGAAATCAAGTGCAAGAAAATGAGCCGACACCAAATTCTAAGATGAACTTGAAACATTCAGACTTCATGCCAATAGGACTGATAGAACGAGAATCGTCCCGCCAAATGAGGCAATGGGAACTTTCCCACCAAATGGCACCATCATAAGAATACAATTAAACAAAATCATTGTTGGATAAATAACTGATCTTTGAATCCACTAATTTCATTCACTTGATTGAACCCTTCTCTGATGCAGGCTATAGACACAAACCTAAATTATCTGCATCCAACCGGAGAGCTAGAGGAAGGGCCCGTAGAGGCTGAGGGTTTCCTGGAAGTCATGATCATGGAAGGAGTCAAATTCCTAGCCACGCCTTATCAAACCGTTAATGCTGTGGAAACTTGTAGAAGAGCCCTCCAAAATCCCAATAGGGAAGAGGATGGAAGATCCTAAGCCCAAAAAATTAGGGATGGGTGTCAAACTCATATCCTCAGAAATGGTGTCATGACTTACTCCTTACTTATTTCAGAGGTGTGCACAAATAATGAAGTGGAATACCAGGCCCTCATTGTAGGACTAGATCTGGAGCTTCATGTGAAATCCGAATGCATGAAGATAAAAGGTGATTTGGATCTGGTCATCAAGAAGGTCAATGGTGATTATTCCATTAAAAAAGATGTATTGGAACCTTTGAGGAACCATGTCCCAGAGTTGATGGAAAAATTCCCATCTGAACCAACACTGACATATGTCCCCCGATCACAATATGCTCAAGCCAATGCATTAGAAAATGCAGCTACAACCCTGGAAGATCTAGATAGGGATGAAATAGTTATCAGCATTTCCCACCATCGGATGTTCTTATCATTCATTTATAATAATATGGATTAAATCGACTATATGAGCTTTGTTTCTGAGCCTTATGGTCACACCACTGGTTGGATGACTCCCATTTCAAATTACCTCTAGAGGAGGGAACTCCCACCATATAGGGATGAAAGATAACAAATCTGGAGGTTGGAAATCAATTTTTTCTTGTAAAATGCCACAAATCAAGAAAAAGGTTCTCCACAAATGAGACCTTGATGGGGTCCTTCACAGGTACATAGATTGAGAAGATATTTTTGTTATCTTAAAAGAAGTGCACGCTTGAGCTTGTGAAGAACCCCAATCATAATATAATCTCTCCCATCAAATTTGAAGTATTGGATACTATTGGACCACTATGATACAGGATTGTGCCACATTCACTAAGAAGTTCCATTCCTACCAAGTTCATGCTAATTTTATTCACCAACCCCTGAATCTACTTCACAAAACTAAGTACTCCTAGACATTTTTTGTATGGGGGATGGATGTTGTGGGACCATATATTCTTACCATAACCAGAAAATTCAAGTTTATTGTCCTAGAAACTGACTTCTTCTTCAAATGGGATAAAGCTATATCCCTTAAAGTGGTCGGGGAAAAAGCATTGTCAGCTTTTTAAAAGCCATCATCATTACAATATTTTGTGTCCCTTGTAAAATAATGATGGAAAATGGAACCAAATTCTACTATGTTGAGTTTTATAAGTTATACTATGAGTATGGAATAAAATCCAACACTTCATCCCATAACCATGCTACAGCCAATGAATAGATAGAGTCTTTCAACAAGACTCTATCCCACATACTCCAAAAGATGGTAGATAAGGATAAGAAATTGTGTCCAGACAAGATTTTTCATGCTTTATGATCTTACCAGACAATGACCTACACTTCCACCCATGGAACCCCATACTCATTAGTATATGGGAAAGAGGTAGTTTTTCCCATGGAAGTTCAATTCCCATAGCTCAACATTTCTATTTGTGACAAACTGTTTATGAATGAGAAATCTCAAAAATAGTTTAATGAGTTAGAGTAGATTGATGAGAACATTCTGCACACTTTGCACCATTTGGAAGTCTACCAAAATTAGATAGCATGATCCTTCAATAAAAAGGTTCTTATTCGGTATTTTCTAGAAGGGGAGATAGTGTTGGTCCTCATAACCCCAATAATGCTTCTAAAGAACCCCAAAAGCTTGAACCAAAATGGTAGGAACCATATGTCATATATAAATTATACTCTATTAGAGGATATTCTTTGATATCATTGGATGGAAAAATCCTCAATTCTCTCACAAATGCAAGGATTCTGAAGAATTACTTCATATAAAAGAAGAGAAGTGTCCTAGCTGCAAGATGTTAAACTGTATAGCATAAATCATCCTAATGACATGATGATAAAATGTAGGGTAAAATTATCCTGACCATATGAAATTAAAAAATATTGAGTCTACCCTTACCACAAGACGTTAAAATGCACAATTTCCAAAGAACTATGTATGGATTGATTCCCATTCATCAATGGGATACATAATGATGCCTCGACCCTCGATCTTGGCCCAACCACCATATGAAAAAAATGCCTCTATTTTATCCTCTATCACCCCATAATACGATGAAAATCCTCGCCACTCCTTGTTTCTCACATTGTGTATGACTCACACGATCTTTGTATTAGTGGTAAGGATTCCCATTAGTAAATAAACCATCGAGGAATATAATAGACCTGACACCCATAGAAGATGAAACCAAAATTCCCATAATCCTACGTCAAAATGGGATCGATATAGGGGACATTTGAAACTATGTATGGATTGATTCATTCCCTTTCAAGATATGTAGTGATGCTCAGATTTAACATCCAGGACCATTCACTAACTAAAGAAAAATTCCCTATCATTCCATTACATATGGAACAAACCTCTTTAGGGTATATTTAGAACTATGTATGGCTTGATTCTAATCCTTGCAGGATATGTAGTGATGCTTGGATCCTCTATCCCCGTCCAGATACCGCAAAAAAATGCCCCTTCTCCTGTGTGTAGGTCAGACTTGCAAGTGGGAATCCAAGAAAGGTCCTAACCACATAACATTAAACTGCATGGTTCCTCAAGAGCCATGTGCAGCCTGATTCTCAGCATTATGAGATCCCAAACATGCCCCCAATTTTCTGCACAAAAAATAAAAAGAGATGATAGAAATTACATGTTTGAATTATGACACTCATAAGGAGTCAAAAGATCAAGATTCCCCCAACATATGAGTTTTATTTATGTAAAAGATTCAATATTTCAGGGATAATCACAATCTAGATATTTCTTACATTCCCAGACACATCTTTCCTATTTTTCAAACTCCATACACCGAGAAATCTTGGGTCCCAATGAACATTCATGGTCTTATGAGATAGAAGGCCAATGTTCTGCAGACACCTTTTTTTGACAATGCACATCATGCCCTGGTGGCTCTGCATATATCTCCTACAAAATTGTCATCAATCAAAGGAAAACTCATCCTTAGGAGTGTCCTTTCCTACCTCTATATGCCTAATGACTTCCAAGACTTCTATCATTCCTCCTGATCCAAGGCCCCATCAGGACTATGGTTTAAAATTTCTATCATCCCTAATGTCTATGGAATACAAGAATACCCCAACCATGATTAACTAAAATCTATTTATGGTATTTGTGTCAAGTACTCTCCATAACATGATGGTAAACTCTGTTTCTGATGTCCTTAACACACAACACTAAACTTCAAGAACAGAAGTGTCTTGAAAGCATGAAATTAAACTATACCACTCAATGAAAATGATTAGATTCTTATATTATCTCGGATGCCTCAAACAAAATTCTTTACCTTCCCTCTTATGAGCTAGACCTCAACAAGGAATGTTCATTGGGAATCCTATGTAACATGGAATTACATTAAAAAAATGTGTGGTGGAACTTAACTATACCATCCGGACCCAGCCATAGAAGGTATTGAAATGTCACCATCTTTACACACAAATTGAATCAACACAAAGAATCCCCATACAAGTCCTATCTATAGGGATACTTAAGGGAAATATCATTTCCCTTCATTCATGTTGGGATTATCCTACACCCACCCCACATCATGATAAATTTTATGTAATTCATCCTTTCTACATGATGTTAAACTACATAGCATTGGTCTACGCATAAAATTTCCCCCACTATTGGTTATTCTTTCCTTAAGTGGTGACTTGAAATCCTTGTAATCATTGTTTCTCACACCAAGCATAGATCACATGGGTTAAGGACCTCAGCTGGGGATCCGCCATGACATAATGGAAAATTAGTCCAGGAGTTTGGTCCTAGAAGCATGACCCAAAAAGGTATGTTATAGTTACCTTCACCCTAAGGAACCCAAGGCCCTGGCCATAAGATGTTAAACTAAAGGGTACTCCAAATATGGGATAGATTCTTTACCCCATGTATGAGCCTTATCTATGTAGGGGATTACTTGATCCCATTAGTGAATCATAGCTCAAAATTTTTTAACGTATCTGGATAAACTACATACATGATTCGAAATCCATTATTTGAGTAATCTTGGATCCCCACAACCTTCCATGGACATCAGAGATAGAAGGATAATTTATTGCAGATACCTTTGTTTGACTATGAATATCATGCCCTGGTGTCTCTGTATACATTGCCTACAAAATGACCATTAATTGAAAAAAATTATTCCCCATGAGAGTCATCTCCTATCTCAGTATTCCAACCAGTTTCCAAGTCTCATGAAATCCCTCCTAATTCACGAACCCTCCAAGTCATTGTTTATATTCTCTTTCCTACTAATGTCTGAGATACATTAGAACATTCTGGCCAGATTCACCTCTGGTCTCCCAAGGTTTATGTAAAATAATGATACCCCATACATATGCGTGAAGTTTATCTGTGTATGAAAATTAAATTCTCCCATTTATTTCCATTTTTCCTGATAATGTTCATCCAAATAAATTCCCCCTTCCATGTTTAGGTTCACCCCCTTTTTTAATCCATACACTATGTCTAGAAAGGTCCCAATCTCCACAATCATTTATGGCCATCAGAGATGGAAGGACAGTGTCCTGCAGACACCTTTGTTTAATAATGAAAATCATTCCCTTGTGGCTCTACATTGGTGGATAACAAAAAAGCCATCAACCAAAGTTAAATTCATCCTCAAGAGAGACATTTATAGTTTTCATAAGCCCACATGACATTTATGTCCCATATCACTCCCCAAATTTGGAACCCCCTAGATAATGGATTACATGTGTTTCCCTTTTCAAATTCACACAGATGAAAATTATTTATAATTGAACTGATGAATCACTTTCTCTCCCTTAGTTCGAGTAAAATGATCTCCCATAAAAGGTTTCAAGTTTCCTGGTGGAAGTCGTTAAGTTGTACCATTCGCCAGCTCTCCCTTACACAGGTAAAATACACATGGGAATAGTTTCCCATTCGAAGCTGATAAAAATGACCCTATTACTTTTATACTTCATCCCTTATATATGCCACCCACTATGTTCCCCATCCTCAAAACAAATCCAAAGTGGTATAAATCTACTGGTCCATTGTAAATGGAAGGCTTGTGTCTTGCAGAGACCTTTGATTGACTATGCACATCATGCCTATGTCCCTCTGCATATGTTTCCTCAAAAACCGCCATCTCCCAAAGGAAACTTTGTCCCCAATAGAGTCCTCTACTACCTCATTATGCCTAAAATGGTTCCCAAGCCTCATATACATCCAAAACTCTCAAAGCTAGGGTCAATAAAAATCCCTCATTCACGTTTCAGATTACTAGGAAATTCTCGGTTGATGAATCCCAAATTGGGTTCCCCTGCCCTGTCTTGTTTTTTCAAAGTTTTTCAACCTATAACATTAGTAATAAGCCTGTTTGGAAGGACTACAAACCACCCGTGAAAAATATACAATACTCACCAAAGTGAAAACTCGCAAAGGGAACCCATGGATAAAAGATGTGTACCATCTCATTAAACATATAATATGTATGGTTTAGGAAACAATGTTGAGCTATCAAATATTTAAAAGATACATAAAGATTGTTAGGTCAAAAACCCACAAAGGGAAGCCTAAGAAAAAGTCAAGTTATACCCGCTAAGCCCGTACCAAACATGCTTAGGAAAAAATTCCAGAAATAACATAAAAATAAAAAATTTGTGGAGTTATCCATATGACCCCATTAATAGTCAAAAAATTCTCATTGAGTCCCTTGGATTTGGAAAAAAGTAGTTCATTATCTTATTATTCATATCAGGACTGCTTCTACATTGGAATAACCTCCTCTTCGTCCTGATCGGAGTCCATTCCGATGGTGGGAATTTGTAGTGTCCAAAAAATTTGGAAAAGGAAAATTAAATACTCCCAAAAGAACATTGTGGATAGATGAAAAAATTCCTAAAAGTATAGAAAGGTAAATGGATTAAAATTAGATTGCAAATTTGAGAAAACAAAACTTGAAGAAATCAAATTTTTCAAGGGTTTTAGGCTATCTACATACCATCACTAGGAAAGGTTTTCGGGGTGAATGAACCATGAACCATTGGTACACAGAGGGAGCCACAAGGAACTAGCCCGCAGGATGATGGCCAGCAAACCCAAGATGTTTCTAACTATTTCATTGGAGAAATCTAATGCAGAAATGAATTCTGTCACACCCCGACCTATCTATTGTTTTTATTTTATTATTTTCATCGGTTTTAATTTTTTTTTGGCTGAGGTTCGGGTCGAATACAGAACCATATTTTTGTGCTTTTTCAAAAAAATGCATCTTTTGGGTTCGATGTTGTTGGATTCACGGGCAGAGCGCGACGCCGCCTGGCTTCTCCCATGCAATGACGTGGCCTTTCATTAATTTTATATGAATTCAGTTTTTGTTATTTTTATTATTATTATTTTAGTATTATTATTGTTATTATGATTATTATTTTTAATTTTTTTATTATTATTATTATTATTATCATTTACTTTTTATTTTATTTTATTTTATTTTTCTCTTTCTTAATCTTTCTTATTCTCTTCCTTTTTTCTCTATTTTGGTTCTTCCACGCGGGTTTCCCCCGCCTTGTAGCTGACTGCCCCCCTTCTCTTTTTTTATTTTTTATTTTTTTGTTTTCTTCCTGAAGAAGATCATTCCAGCCCCAACGCATAGTAGCGGCTCCACCTTCCATCATTGTTGTCCACCTGCTACAGCGCCCCACTCCAGCGTGCCCTCCTTTCTGAGCCGCACCCACCCAGCAGTGCCATCACATGCCCCGAACCCTCCAGCGCTGCAGTAGCCTCTTTCACACCCCAGGTCCAGCCGCCCCTCCTTCCCTCCTTGCTTCTCTATCTCCCTATTGCATTCCAGCAGCACCTCCACCCCCTGATCTCCCCCAGCCCACACCCCTCCTGCCTTCTGCGCATGCCCTCAGCCCCCCCGCACATCTCTGCATGCATGACTAGCCGCTGCTCCAGCCGGATCCCTGACTCCCTGTTCAGCCCTCCCGCACAACCTACTCTTTATAACTTACGCACCAGCCGCACCCGACCCCCTTCCTCCTTGCATATCGCGAGCAGGCAGCCGCAACACCACACCCTCCTTCTTCGCCCACGCACGCCTCCTCCGACCTCCCTGCTCACCTCCTCTGCGCTCGGCCGAGACCCCGCACCACCTTTCACAATTTCCTCCCTACTCCGGATACCTTCCCTCAGCTTGCGCTACACCGCTCTGACCACGCACCCTTCCAGCGGCACCCCGAACCTGCACCCCTACCTTGAAGCTACTGTCTTACCGGCCTCCAGCTCTACCTCCCCCATCTGAACTCGTACTCTGCACCGTCGCGCCCTCTCTTTCAGTGACTTTTTTGGTTCCCTACAGCCCCTCTCCGGTCCTCTGGGGTGGAATGACCAACTCCGTCGACTCTCGTGTCACCTCCGTTCGTGTGATTAGCCGCACGCCTGGTTCGTAATTGGGCGCGCGACGAACGCCGCTGCCAAAGGAGAGCGGTTTGGGTTCACCCTGTTTCTCCTGCTCCATTGCTGAGGTGAGTTTTGCGCCATTTATTCATTTGTATCTTTTAAAATCTGTGCTTATTGGTTTTTATTGTTTTATGATTACTACAATGTGTTGGCAGAGAGAGTCGGAGATACCACGGTTAACCGGTTATGCATGCTTGTGCAAGAGTTTGAGACGTGCCGCATCATCGGAACCAAGCTGCAAGTCGAGGTACATTTCCCCACTGCACTTTTTGTTAAATTTAGAAATTATTAATTTCTTGTTATTTTATTAATTTTTGGTAAATTAGAAATAATATTTTTTCAGAATAATTGTTTTCTTTAAATGTAGATGTTTATTTTTATGCAATGAACTGAAATTGTTTTTCTTGATGAACTTTCGCATCATGGTGAAAATTCCATTTGGATTTTTAAAAATTAATTTATGAATTTTCAAGTGTAGTTTCAGTTTGACGATAAATGTATATTTTTGATGAAAAATGTTGTTTTATTAAATAGTGGTTTGACATGTGAATAAATGTGTTGGTTTCATTTTGAGAAACACTTAGAGGCCCGATCGGGACTTTTCAAATAGTTTTGAAATGATTTTGATGAATGTAACTCAGGATGGGTACATCTAAAGTCCCGGTTGTCATTTTGTGATAATTATTATGAAAGGGTGATGTGTGAAATCTATCCAAGGCCCGTTTGGCATTTTGAACTGATTTTTGGTAAAACCCTTCTTGGGTTGGGTTCCTTGGCTAGTTCTGATCCATTTTATTGTGAGGGTCCTTGTTATGGGACCTCCCTTGTGAAATGTATGTCGATGGCAAGGGACTACCCTTGAACTGGACGGGGTGGTTCCAGATTGTGTGATGTGTTTGGATTATATATATATGCATGACTTGTGTTTCAATTGTATGGAACACCCTCCTTAGAACTATTCATGGGAACCTGGCATAGTAAGTGAATATTCGGAGAATGATTGCTCTACTATTTGAGATTACGCACTGGCTAGTGGCCCCATAGCAGGGGAATACTAAGTTATTGCTGCTATGGGGATTGGGCCCCTCAGTTAGGCCCTGTAGGGATATGCCGAGCATTAGGGCATTATGACGTCATTGAGTTAGGGCATGCCTTCAAGATGAGTCACATGTATAGTACGTTCTGGATTGTTCACGATCTTCTAGTTTCGACCCATGTTTTCTTTAATGTTTATTTGAATGTGGCAGACGATTGAGAGGTCTAGTTTGGTAGCTGGCCCTTGTGTGCCACTTTTTACACTGGCCGTAGCGTGTGTTGCGTGTTGCGTGTTGTGTGGTTTTCCCTTTTTACTAACATCTGAAAATTGAATTTCTAAATTGTTCACAACATTTTTTTAAAATGCAATGCACTTATTCCATTCAATTATTAAACTTGTTTTTAAATTAAAAAGGGAAATGGACTGTTATTTACTTTAGAAATGAAAGTGTGTGTGGAAACCCATATTTTATATAATTTAGTTTAAACTTGTAATTAGTGAATTATTTATTTAATGGTATGTGTATTGGGAATAGAATTAGTCAGGCCTACCTACTGAGTTTTAATACTCATGCCTATAATGTTTTCCTATTTTTAGTATCTGTTTCAGGTTCGACTTGATCTTTCTCACTATGGGAAAGAGTTGGTTGTGGATTGGTGAGCGAATCTTGGAGTCGCGAGGAGTTTTGATCGAGACCAGGTTAGTGCGTTTTGTTGGCCATTCTTTCTTTTCAGGGTCATTTATTTACTTTGGGTTGTTCTACTCTTCCACTGCTTTATTTATTTTTACTGGGTGAAATTGTTCCCTCTTATTGAGTTTTGATGCCCGACACTAGTTTCCAGCCCATGGAGATCATGAATGTCCTTCGGGCCTTGTCGCCGGCCGGATTGGGTGACCGGTTCAGGGTCGACCAGGGTTTGTTCGTGAAAAACAGAGCAGGTCCGCTCCTGAGCAGACCTTGTTTTTCAGAGCGCCCATTTTTATTTGGGGTTTTAATGGTAGAAGGATTATGATTTTCAGGACTCGAGGTATATGGACGAGAAGGACATCATGAACCCTTTCCTGTTCCGAACCTCGGGTTACCTTAGGTTGTTTGGGTTGTTGATGTCTTTTGATTCTTATGGTTTGTTTGGTATTGGAAAATGAAATGAGAGTTGGGAAACTGACCTTCGTGAGCTCTCATGGTTTGGAAATCCATGTGGAGCTAGAGACTTTACCCTAGAATGCTCTCAGTGACGGTGGTGTGACTAGCCTATAGCTGCCAACCATATGGTCAAGTCAGCCACCATCACTAGTTTTCCTTTAGTGAATCTTCTAGGTTTTCCTTATTTCTGAAAAAAAAATTCTGTAAAAAGTGTTATTTTGGTATTGGAAATGACAATGACCCTGTTTGACCCATCTTCTTGTTTTCTTATTCCTTATTTTTCGCCCCCATGAAGGTTTGATGGATGCCCAAGCTGCAACTTTGGGTGGTGCATCCTTATAAAATCATCCAGTTGATCATCCCAAGGACTACATCCTCGAGTTTCGGAAGTTGAACCCTACCCTCTTTTATGGGAAGGTTGATCCTCTTGAGGCAGAGGAGTGGTTACGTAAGATTTATAGGTAGTTCAATTTCATTGGGTTTCTAGAGTCGTTAAAGGTGAAGTTGGCTACCTTTATGCTTGAAGGTCCAACCTGGAAATTGTAGAAGTCTCTGTCTCATAATAAACCTTGGAAATATCTCAATTGGGAGTTTTTCAAGTCTTCATTCATCCAATAGTATTTCTCTGAAGTGACAAAGGTGAGGAAGAGGATGGAGTCGTGCAGTCTCCAGCAAGGTGTCAGATTGGTGTTAGAATTCTTTCATTATTTCCTAGACCTGGCTCCATATGAATGTGGGTATGTTCGAAATGATCCAGTGAAAGATCGACATTTTGAGCTTGGATTACGTCATGAGCTGTAGTTGAAGGTTGGAGAGTTCAACGTGATCACTTTCCCTGATGTGGTGAGACAAGATTTCCTCGTCGAAGCTGAGTTAGCATGAGGACATGAGATGAAAAATCCTCCTCTGGCTTTGGGAAGCAGTGAAGAAGATATCGATAAGAAGAATGGGAAGCGACATGATGGTGGTGGAATTGGTATAGGAATCAAGAGGCCTTCAGAACTTCAGTCATGTTCCTCATAGCACAATGCCTTGATCTGTCACTAGTGCGGTAAGCAGGGGAACAAGAGGCCGATGTGCCCAAATTCTCCAAAACCCTACCACACGGGTGGACATCTGGGCCACTTGTAGAGATTCTGTCGACGTCTTTCCAAGAAGCACACTGAAGCCAGACCTGGCTCATTGAAGGTCACCTCATCTCGTTGGTAAGAGTAGGATGGTGTTTGGAGATCAGTTTGGGGTTTTCTCTTTATAGTGTTTTTTGGATGTAGTGGTCGTCACCTATACCGTTTTGTGGTGTTTATTTTCATTCAGTTCAAAGAATGGTTGTAGCTAAACCTCTTTGAATGCTTTGTTATAATGGATGTGTGTTTGGTAAAATTCTTGTTCCTGTGTTATGATCGGGAATTTTTTTGAAGCTTGACTATGAGACAGGAGATGCTTCAATCATCAGTGCTCCAGCCATAGGTCCCAAAGTGAAGCTGGCACATAGTCAGGTGAACTATAGTGGGGAAGAAGGGCCTTGGTTTAATTTTCATCCTTAGTGTGGTTTGGTTTGTGTTCTTTTGAGGGTGTGACGTCATTGAGGTAGTTGTGAAGATAGTTTTGACACTCTTTTGGTTAGGCCCTTCCCTCCCCTACCATTATGGTGGGCTTTTTGCACTACGGGAAAAATGAGCAATTGCGACGGGTTATTTGCGACGGGAATAAATCCCGTCGCAAATAGTCATGTTAAAAACTTATTTGCGACGGGGGTATTTTCCCGTCGCAAATAAGGAGGCTTTTGCGACGGGATTGCTTTCCCCGTCGCAAATAGTTTTCCTGCGATGCGCGCCAAATCGCGGGAAACTTATTTGCGACGGGGGAATATTCCCGTCGCAAATAACCGGCAGCGGTAAAAGGTAGTTGCGACGGGAATATTCCCCCATCGCTAATACTATGTCGGCAGGAGTTATTTGCGACGGGTCCCGTCGCAAATAACTATTTACCGGTTGACCGTAATAAATGTTGGCTAAGGTATTTGCGACGGGTACCGTCGCAAATAATACTATTTGCGACGGGAATCCCGTCGCAAATGGGCCCGTCGCAAATAATCTAACCTATAAATACCCCCATCCGTTTTTTTCATTTCATTCTCATTCCTTATCTTCTCCTTCTCTCAAAATTTTATTTCTAGAGTTGAGTTTTTCTCCAGTTTAATTTTTTTCTCCGGAGCTGATATTAAAGTTTTGAAGAACGATCAGAACAGATCAATTTTCAAGGTATTTATCTTCATTTTAATTTTTTATTTATTTTTAATTTTTTATTTATTTTTAATTTTTTATTAGTTTCAATTATTATTAATTAGTTGTAATTTAATTATGTTTACATTGTTTTATTACTTAATAAATTTAAATTATTAGTATTGTTTATAGTTAATGGTAATTAGGAATAATTAGTAATAATTTTTAATAATTAAGAATAAATATTAATAATTAGTAATAAATACTAATAATTAGGAATAAGAACATTATTACATTATTAGTTTATTTTATTATTAATATTAAAATAATATAATTTTTTATATATATACAATTCTTTTTTGATCTGTGTGTTTGCTGTCTTCACATGTATTATTTGTATGTGGAGATAGAAAACGAACAGATCAAAAAAGAATTGTATATAAATTAGAAAATTATATTATTTTAATATTAATAATAAAATATATTAATAATGTTATTATTTGTAATTATTGGTAATTATTTCTAATTATTGATAATTATTCATTTAATTACTAATAATTAGGAACAATTATCAATAATTATCAATAATTAAGAATAATTAGTAATAATTAGTAATAATTACCAATAATTAGTATTAATTACCTATAATTAGTATTAATTACCAATAATTAGTATTAATTACTTATAATTAGTATTAATTACCAATAATTAGTATTAATTACCAATAATTAGTAATAATTAGGAATAATTAACAATAATTAGTAATAATTAACAATAATTAACAATAATTAGTAATAATTACCTATAATTAGTATTAATTACCAATAATTAGTATTAATTAACAATAATTAGTAATAATTAGGAATAATTAACAATAATTAGTAATAATTAGTAATAATTAGGAATAATTAGTATTAATTAGGAATAATTAGTAATAATTACCAATAATTAGTATTAATTACCAATAATTAGTATTAATTACCAATAATTAGTATTAATTACCAATAATTAGTATTAATTACCAATAATTAGTATTAATTACCAATAATTAGTATTAATTATTAATAATTACCAATAATTATCACTATTTAGTAATAATTAACAATAATTGCCAATAATTACCAATAATTAGTAATAATTATCAATAATTACTAATAATTATCAATAATTAATAATAATTAGCAATAATTAGTAATAATTAGTAATAATTACTAATAATTAGCAATAATTAGTAATAATTAGAAATAATTAGTAATAATTAGAAATAATTAGTAATAATTAGTAATAATTAGTAATAATTAGTAATAATTAACAATAATTAGTAATAATTAACAATAATTAGTAATAATTAACAATAATTAGTAATAATTAGGAATAATTAGGAATAATTAGAATTAATTAGGAATAATTAGGATTAATTAGGAATAATTAGTAATAATTACCAATAATTAGTAATAATGATTATTAATTACCAATAATTAGTATTAATTAACAATAATTAGTATTAATTACCAATAATTAGTATTAATTACCAATAATTAGTATTAATTACCAATAATTAGTATTAATTACCAATAATTAGTATTAATTACCAATAATTAGTATTAATTACCAATAATTAGTATTAATTACCAATAATTAGTATTAATTACCAATGTTTGGTAATAATTACCAATGTTTAGTAATAATTAACAATAATTGCCAATAATTAACAATAATTAGTAATAATTAACAATAATTAGTAATAATTACCAATAATTATCAATAATTACTAATAATTATCAATAATTACTAATAATTATCAATAATTACTAATAATTATCAATAATTAATAATAATTAGCAATAATTAATAATAATTAGCAATAATTACTAATAATTAGCAATAATTACTAATAATTAGCAATAATTACTAATAATTAGCAATAATTAGTAATAATTAGAAATAATTAGTAATAATTAGAAATAATTAGTAATAATTAGAAATAATTAGTAATAATTAGCAATAATTAGTAATAATTAGCAATAATTAGTATTAATTACCAATAATTAGTATTAATTACCAATAATTAGTATTAATTACCAATAATTAGTATTAATTACCAATAATTAGTATTAATTACCAATAATTAGTATTAATTACCAATAATTAGTATTAATTACCAATAATTAGTATTAATTACCAATGTTTAGTAATAATTACCAATGTTTAGTAATAATTAACAATAATTGCCAATAATTAACAATAATTAGTAATAATTAACAATAATTAGTAATAATTACCAATAATTATCAATAATTACTAATAATTATCAATAATTACTAATAATTATCAATAATTAATAATAATTAGCAATAATTAATAATAATTAGCAATAATTAATAATAATTAGCAATAATTACTAATAATTAGAAATAATTACTAATAATTAGCAATAATTAGTAATAATTAGAAATAATTAGTAATAATTAGAAATAATTAGTAATAATTAGAAATAATTAGTAATAATTAGCAATAATTAGTAATAATTAGCAATAATTAGTAATAATTAGCATTAATTAGTAATAATTAACAATAATTAGTAATAATTAGGAATAATTAGGAATAATTAGTAATAATTACCAATAATTAGTAATAATGATTATTAATTACCAATAATTAGTATTAATTACCAATAATTAGTATTAATTACCAATAATTAGTATTAATTACCAATAATTAGTATTAATTATCAATAATTAGTATTAATTACCAATATTTAGTATTAATTACCAATATTTAGTAATAATTACCAATATTTAGTAATAATTAACAATAATTGCCAATAATTAACAATAATTAGTAATAATTACCAATAATTATCAATAATTACTAATAATTATCAATAATTATTAATAATTACCAATAATTAGAAATAATGAGTATTAATTACCAATAATTAGTATTAATTACCAATAATTAGTATTAATTACCAATAATTAGTATTATTTATCAATAATTAGTATTAATTACCAATAATTAGTATTAATTACCAATATTTAGTAATAATTACCAATATTTAGTAATAATTAACAATAATTGCCAATAATTAACAATAATTAGTAATAATTACCAATAATTATCAATAATTACTAATAATTATCAATAATTACTAATAATTATCAATAATTAATAATAATTAGCAATAATTAGTAATAATTAGCAATAATTACTAATAATTAGCAATAATTAGTAATAATTAGAAATAATTAGTAATAATTAGAAATAATTAGTAATAATTAGTAATAATTAACAATAATTAGTAATAATTAACAATAATTAGTAATAATTAGGAATAATTAGGAATAATTAGTATTAATTAGGAATAATTAGTAATAATTACCAATAATTAGTAATAATGATTATTAATTACCAATAATTAGTATTAATTACCAATAATTAGTATTAATTACCAATAATTAGTATTAATTACCAATAATTAGTATTAATTACCAATAATCACCAATAATTACCAATAATCACCAATAATTACCAATAATCACCAATAATTACCAATAATCACCAATAATTACCAATAATCACCAATAATTACCAATAATGACCAATATTTTCCAATATTCTCCAATAATTACCAATAATTACCAATATTTTCTAATAATTACCAATATTTACCAATAATTACCAATATTTACCAATTATTAGGAATAACTACCAAAAATTAAGAATAACTACCAATAATTTGGAATAATTACCAATAATTTGGAATAATTACCAATAGTTTGGAATAATTACCAATAATTTGAAATAATTACCAATAATTTGAAATACTTACCAATAATTTGGAATAATTACCTTATTACATTATTTTTATATTTTATTATTAATATTAAAATAATATAATTTTCTATATTATATACAATTCTCTTTTCATCTGTGTGTTTTCTGTCTCCACATGTAATATTCGCATTCTTTTTCAAAATTATCAACCTACTCGCCAATGGAGAGGTGAAAGTGAATGCGAATATTACATGTGGAGACAAAATGTTAAACACACAGATGAAAGGAGAATTGTATATAATATAAAAAATTATGTTATTTTAATATTAATAATAAAATATACTAATAATGTAATAATGTTATTATTATATAATTAATGTTTATGAAAAAATTATATTAGTATTATTAAAATAATAAAAAATCAATATAATATTAAAATTATCAATATTTGTAACATGTTTTGCTTTATTCCCAATATATTCAATCTTTACTTGAGTGTTTTTTCTAACAAATTATTCAAAACCAGTAATGCTTTTATATTTTATAGAGAAATATGGAACAAAGAGGTCGTCAACAATCATTATTAGGTGACCGCATATGGATAAATCAACGTAGAAATCCAAACGGTTCTGGTTTAAATCCAGTATATGTTGAGGGTGTGGAGACTTTTTATCATTTGAGGAATCAAATTCAGAATTTGTTTCAGAAGGAAAAATAAAATGCCCTTGCAGAAAATGTGCATTGAGAACATTTGACACGTTTGACAAAGTGGGGGAACATCTCTTGCGTTTTGGTTTTCAAGCAGATTATGTTTTTTGGTATCAACACGGTGAACGCAGTTCTAGAGCAGGTGATACCAACGTGATTCCAGATCCATCCCAGTTTCAAGATTTAGTATATGATGTTTCAGGTTCATCTGTTCAACATACAGAAGCTCCGGCTGATATAGCTTCAAATCCTGAGTTGGGACCGTCTGAATTTTATGAGTTGTTGAAGTCTGCTGAGGATGCATTATATCCTGGCTGCAAGATGAGCAAATTAGAAGCAGTTGCAAAATTTATGGCTATCAAATCAGATAACGGAATGTCAAACACCTGTTTTGACCAGATATTTTCTTTGCTGAAAACACTGTTACCCGAAGGAAATGTTTTACCTGCAAATTACTATGAAAGTAAGAGGTTGGTTCGAAATTTGGGACTTACTTGTCAGAAGATTCATGCATGTTCAAATGACTGCATTTTATATTCAGGGGAAAATGAGTCGTTGGATAGTTGTCCCACATGTGGGCAACTGAGATATAAAGAAGGACAACACGGGAAGTCTTGTTTGATTCCTGTAAAACAGTTGAGATATTTTCCGCTTACATCCAGACTTCAGCGTTTATTCATGTCTAAGAATACAGCGACAATGATGTCATGGCATAAAGAGAATAGTTCAACCGATAAAAGCTTGAATCATCCAGCCGATGGTGATTCATGGAAACATTTTGATAGAGTGCATCCATCATTTGCTTTAGAAGCTAGAAATGTTCGACTGGGCCTTTCCACTGATGGTTTCTGCCCGTTTGGATCTTATGGTAGTCAATATTCATGTTGGCCTGTTTTTTTAACTCCGTATAATTTACCTCCATGGATGTTGATGAAGGAGCCATATATCTTTTTTGACTTTACTAATTCCAGGACATCCGAAGAAAAATATTGATGTTTATTTGAAGCCATTGATTGATGAATTAAATTTATTGTGGAGTACTGGTGTCAGTACATATGATGTTGCAACGAAACAGAATTTCATACTGAGAGCAGCATTGATGTGGACAATAAGTGACTTCCCGGCTTATGGGATGTTATCTGGCTGGAGGACACATGGTCAGAAATCATGTCCTTACTGTATGGGAGAGAACAAAGCATTTATGCTCATTCATGGAAAGAAACCGTGTTATTTTGACTGTCATCGCAGATTTCTTCCAGCTGATCATCCTTTTCGCAGAAACAGATCTCATTTCAGAAAAGGAACAGCTGAAAGGGATGGACTTCCAAAAATGCTATCAAGTTCAGAGTTAAAATCGGTTGTATATTCATTACCTCCCATCACATTTGGTCCCACAATAAACCAACAGAAAATTTCTGGTTTTGGGAAAGAACACAATTGGATTAAACGTAGCATATTTTGGGATTTGCCATATTGGTCTGATTTGTTGGTCCGACACATGTTAGATGTCATGCATATTGAGAAGAACTGTTTTGATAATTTGTTTCATACAGTTTTGGATACGCCAGGAAAGAGCAAAGACAATGTAAATGCACGTTTAGATCTTGCCCAAATTTGCAGGCGTCCAGAATTGGAACTATTTGAGAATGTCAGAACAGAAAGGTTACTGAAACCAAAAGCAGCTTATACACTGTCTAAAGAAAACCGTTTATTATTTTGTCAGTGGATTGCAGATTTGAGACTTCCAGATGGCTGTGCTTCCAATTTGGGTAGATGTGTAAAGAATGGTCATATTACTGGATTAAAAAGTCATGATTGTCATGTTATAATGGAGAGACTTCTACCCATTGGATTAAGAGGTCTGTTTAATTCTGTGATTTGGGATTCCATAACAGACATGTCTCATTTTTTTCGGGAAATTTGTGCGGCTACGGTAGATTATGATGCTCTAGGCAAACTTGAAAAAGATGTTGTTGTAATTATATGTAAACTTGAAAAAATATTTCCGCCGTCTTTCTTCGACTCAATGGAACATTTGATGTTACATTTTCCATATGAAGCCAAATGTAGAGGTCCGGTACAGTTTCGATGGATGTACCCATTTGAAAGATGCATGCAAAAATTGAAAAGAAAAGTACGCAACAAAGCATCTGTTGAAGGATCTATTGCAGAAGCTTATTTGCAAGAGGAAATATCTTTTTTCTGCTCCCATTATTTTGAATCTGAGTATCCTTAAAAACAAAACCGAATGGGACGGAATGAGAGGAATATTGATGAAATCGACAATCAATTATCTGTTTTCAACCAGTCAGAGCTTGGTTTTGGTGGAGTTTCTGAACGCTGGCTTTCAGATGATGAACATCATAGAGCTCATACGTATGTTCTGCTCAACTGTGAAGAGATGACATCAGTTGTACTGTAAGTGTTTATATCACTTATTCTATCATTTATGTTACAGTAAATAACTTTGGTTTTTATAGGTTGTATGATAATCATATCAAGAAACAAATTCCACAAATTACAGCAGCTGCTCTCGAAGAACGTCGACTGAAAAATTTCTCTCAGTGGTTTCAAAAACTGGTAACATAAATTCTTTATCTTTTAGCAACTCATTCAATGTATAGTTTACTATATTGATAATTATTTCACAAATCTTCAGGTGTCTCGACATGCTGATAAAATTGACAAACGGCTGTGTGTATTGAGTAACCCACCTTCCAAACTTGTTAAAACTTATAATGCATATGTGGTGAATGGATTTCGATTCCACACACATGCATATGGGGAATCGAAAAAAACAATGAACAGTGGAGTTAGCTTGAGAGGATCTCATCATCGAGAAAATGAAGTTGACTTTTATGGCATACTTGATGAAATCATTGAACTCTGTTATCTTGGACAACATTATATAACCATGTTCAAATGTCAGTGGTTGGATACAGAGAGAGGCGTGCATGTTCATCCGACTCATGGAATCATCGATATTAAATGTAAAAGTGTTCTCGCAGTAAATGAACCATTCTTATTGGCTCAACAGGAATATCAAGTTTATTATGAAAAGTACTGTGCAACATCAAGAGACTTGACTGATTGGTGGAGTGTAATAAAAATCAAAATTCGAGACAATCAGTTTAGTCAAAGTGAATGTGCTTTCACTGATGTGCAAAGAATTGAAGTTTTTCAAGAGAGTACTCAAAATCAATCTTTTTTACAAAGAGACATGAGTATCGATGACGACACCCCACATTTAAGAGTCGGTGATGACGATGATGTTAATGATGTCACACATGAATTTGAAATGGTAAGAGATGAAGAAACTGCAACTCGAATGGATATCGATGATGTTGAGGAGGAATATGAAGATGACATTGACATATATGAAGATGATGATGAATATAAACACTTATAGAATTCCATGGTATTTATATACAATCATAATATGTATATATGTATATATAATAGTAATTGTCAATTATTTGCTAACATTAACATTTTCTGTTTCAGATGGACGAGGCCACATTTCGTGAGTTGGCGGAGGCTGACCTGCCTTTCGATGCGGATGAGTTGCTGGCAGATGACCCTCAGCCTGCAGGCGCTCTAGGGAGTACGCGGAGGGGGCGCGGTCTTGCACGATTGATGATTCCTGACCCCGTCCCCGAGCGACGTCCACGTCTTGGGTTTGATCCGCGCACCCGGAGGTGTGATAACCTGTGTGATAACCTGTGTATTTGACTAAGATTTCATTAATCTATTCACATAATAAATGTTTATTATTTTTTCAGTTTTCCGCATATAGCAGTCGGACAGGGCAGTGCTATTTTGCGCAACTATTTCTCTCAGCCGTGGACCACATGGGAGCAGATTCCCATTGATGTGCAGCAGGCCATGTTCGGCCATTGGTTGGTACGTACGTAAATAAATAATTTTTATTTTGAAAATTATTTCATTTCTAACTTGATATTTTGATTTATTTGTAGGGTTTATGGTATCCGATCGAGGATACCATGCGTGACGCCATCCACGAGGCATGGGAGGTGGCCATGCGTGATCGTCTTCGTCAGTTTTTGCACAATTTAAGAAAAGCTGCGATGAAGAAAGCAGGAGTGTCAGATTTTGAGGAGTCATGTAGAGCACACCGACCAGAGTATATTTCATCCCATGTATGGGATGGATTATGTGCGCACTGGTTGAGTGGTGCCTTTCAGAGGAGATCATCGGTGGAGAGGCAGAATCGGGGGAGACAGGAGGTGACTCATCGAGCTGGGAGTCGTTCTTTCAGTACTCATAGACAGCATCTGGTACGTACATTATTTATAAATATTTTATATAACTATAAATATTAACAGTTTATTTTTTATTCTTATAGGCTGTCGAGTACCCCGATATTACAGAGTACGACGTATATCGGAGGATGTACAGTGATCCTGATACTGGGGAGCTCAGAGGTGATCGTCAAAATCACATCGTGGTCAGTATTATTTGTTTTCAAGTTTAAAAATTAACTGCATATAATATATTCACAATTTTAATTTTAAATTGCAACTATAGGAGTCATATGAGGCCGCAGCGGCACAGGCCCGGCCTGAGAGTCAGGACGAGTCATCAGATCAGACCACTGCTCGTCAGTTTGATGAGGCAGCATGGATGCAGGCCACCCAGTATGCCTTCGAGAAGGGCCGGGTAGTTGGTATCGGCTCTCGACTGACTCCCGGAGATTATTATGGCAGTGCTGCGATGTCGGCGTCCAGCTCGAGAGGAGCTCGTGCATCTTCTTCTACACAGTATGAGGATCAGTTGCGATCTCAGACTGCACAGATAGAGAGTCTCTGACAGGAGCAGGAGCAGATGCGTCAGCAGCATGAGGAGGAGCGTCGACGCCAGCAGCAGCTGTACGAGGAGCAGACGAGTCGGTGGCAGCAGCAGCATCAGGAGCAGATGGAGTACATGCGCCGACTCACTCATGCTTTAGGGATGGAGTTTCCTCCACCACCATCTGCAGATCCCCCACCTCCCCCCCTCCCCCCTCCTTCAGATTAGAGTTTGTATTTCTGTTATAAAATTTTTGAAATCAAAATATTTTTTTTTCTATTCGTAGTTTCTGTCCTATTATAAAATATTAATAATATTATATTTTTAAATAACAATATTAATATGAATAATAATATTATTTATATTTTATAATATTAAATTTTATATATATATTAAAATTATATATATATATTAAAATTTTATACATATATTAAAATTTTATAATATTATAATTTAATTATTTTTTTTGTAATACTTGAATTATTTTAATATTTGAATGTAAAATAATTCTATTATTTTTATATTAATTAAAATAACTTATTAATATTTTTTTTATTTATGAATTATAATTGTAATATTATTATATTAATTAAATTATTTATTATTATTCTATTATTTTTATTTTTGAATTATAATTCTACTATTATTATAGTAATTAAAATAATTTATTATTTTCATTTGTAAATTATAATTCTATTATTATATTAATTAAAATAATTTATTAATAATTTATTTTTTTTATTTTTTTATAGTATTTGCGACGGGATACTATGCCCGTCGCAAATACTAGTATTATTAATAGTTTTTTATTTTTTTTTAAAAAAGTATTTGCGACGGGTCCCGACTCCCGTCGCAAATACTAGTATTATTAATTTTTTTTATTTTTTTAAAAAAGAGTTTTTGCGACGGAACCGTCGCAAAAGCTATTTGCGACGGGTCCCGTCGCAAAAGGTATTTGCGACGGGGAGAATGCCCATCGCAAAAACAGTCTTTAGCGACGGGCCCATCGCAAATAAGTGTAGTTGCGACGGCGTTTTCAGCAACGGGCTATTTGCGACGGGACCCCGTCGCAAATGGCAATTTGCGACGGGATCCCATCGCAAATAGCCCGTCGCAAATACCTGTTTTTCTAGTAGTGTTGGACCGTATGGAAAGTTTTCATGTTTAGTTAATCTCATCAATCCATATGGTGGGGATACCCATCACGGGTCTCTTTGAATTCATTTGGCTTGTTTCCTATGGTGGGGATTCCATTCGGTCCTGCCCATGTCAGTATCAGAGTTTCATTTTGGTGGTGTTTAACATGTTCGTATTTTGTGGATAAGTTGTGTGTCATGAGAGTTTGGTGTTCGTTTGGATCGATCAACTAGATGTGCTTAAACATTTGGGGGTGAGTGACACTTAAGGAGTTTCTTTTTTGGTCCAGGTCTTGTTGTGGCTTCCCAGGGATAAGAAGCGTTATGGTGGAGAGAATTGTCACACCCCGACCTATCTGTTGTTTTTATTTTATTATTTTCTTCTGTTTTAAATTTTTTTTGGCCAAGGTTCGAGTCGAATCCAGAACAATATTTTTGTGCTTTGTCAAAAAAATGAATGTTTTGGGTTTGACGCCATTGGACACATGGGCGGAGCACGACGCTGTTTGGCTTCTCCAATGAAATGGCCTGGACTTTCGCTAATTTTATATGAATTCATTTTTTTAATTTTTATTTTTATTTTATTATTATTATTATTATTATTATTATTATTATTATTATTGTCATTTAATTTTTATTCTATTTTATTTTATTTTTCTCTTTGTTCCTCTTTCTTATTATATTCTTTTTTTCTTCTCTCTTTTGGTTCTTCCACACGAGTATCCCCCACCTTGCAGCCGACTACCCCCCTTCTCTTTTTTTATTTTTTATTTTTTTTGATTTCTTCCTATAGCAACTCGTTCCAGCCCCCATGAACTGCATCGGCTCCACCTCCCACCCTCATCGTCCACCTGCTGCAGCGCCCCACTCTAGCATGCCCTCCCTACTGAGCCGCACCCACCCAACAGCGCCATCGAACACCATGAACCCTCCCGCACCGCAGCAGCCTCCTACACACCCCAGGTCCAGCCACCCCTCCTGCCCTCCTCGCTGCTCTGTCTCCCTTTTTCATTCCAGTAGCACTGCCACCCCCTGATCTCCCTCAGCCTGCGCCCCTCCTACCTTCTATGCACGCCCTTGACCCCTCGCGCTTCTCTGCATGCATGCACTACTGCAGCTCTAGCCGGATCCCCACCTCCCTATTCATCTCTCCCACACGACCTACTCCTGGTAGCTTACGCAACGGCTGCACCTGACCTCTTTCCTCCTTTCTTGTCGTGATCAGGTATCTGCAGCGCTGCACCCTCCTGCTTTGCCCACGCGCACCTCCTCTGGCCTCCCTTCTCACCCCCTCTGTGCTCGGCCAAGACCTTGCACCCTCTTTCACCATGTCTTCCCTGCTCTGGATGCCTCCGCTCAGCCTGCGCTGCACTGCTCTGACCACGCACCCTGCCAGCGGCACCCCAAACCCACGCCCCTACCATGAAGCCGTTGTTCGACTAGCCTTCGGTGTTGCCTCCCCCATCTGACCTCCTTCTCTGCACCGTCGCGCCATCTCTTTCGGTGAATTTTTTGGTTTCCTACACCCCATCGCTGGTTCTCCGGGGTGGAACAACCAGCTCCGTCGACTCCTGTGTCACCTCCATTCGCGTGATTAGCTGCACACCTGGTTTGTAATTGGGAGCGCGACGAACGCCACCACCGAAGGTGAGCGGTTTGGGTTCAACCCATTTCACCTGATCTATTTCTGAGGTGAGTTTTCCATTATTTATTCATTTCTATCTTTTGAAATCTGTGATGATGGGTTTTTATTGTTTTATGATTGCTACGACGTGTTGGAAGAGAGAGTCGGTGATACCATGGTTAACCGGTTGCGCAGGCTTGTGCATGAGTGTGAGACGTGCCGTGTCATCGGAACTGACCTGCAAGTCGAGGTAGTTTTCCCCACTGAACATACCGTTAAATTTAGAAATTATTAATTTCTTGTTATTTTATTAATTTTTGGTAAATTATAAAAAATATTTTTCTTAGAATAATTGTTTTTTATAAATGAATATGTTTATTTTTATGCAATGAACTGAAATTGTTTATCTTGATGAACTATCGCATCATGGTAAAAATTCCGTTTGGATTTTTAAAAACTAATTTATGAATTTTCAAGTGTAGTTTTGGTTTGATGAGAAATGTATCTTTTTTATGAAAAAAATGTTTTATTAAATAGTGGTTTGATATTGTGAATAAATGTGTTGGTTTTATTTTGAGAAACACTTAGGGGCCTGGTTGGCACTTTTAAAATGGTTTTGAAATTATTTTGATGAATATACCTCAGGATGGGTACAACTAATGGCTCAGTTTGCATTTTGTGATAATTAATGTGAAAGAGTGATGTGTGAAATCTATCCAAGGCCCGTTTGGAATTTTGAACTGATTTTTGGTAAAACCCTTCTTGGGTTGGGTCCCTTGCCTAGTTCTGATCCATGTGATTGGGAGGTTCATCGGTATGGGACCACCCTTGTGAAATGTATGTCGATGGAAAGGGACTACCCTTGAAGTGGATGGGGTGGTGCCAGTTTTTGTGATGTGTTTATATTATATATATATGCATGAATTTTGTTTGAATTGTACGACACACCCTCCTTAAAACTATACATGGGAACCTAGAATAGTAAGTGAATATTCATAGAATGATTGATGCACTAGTTGAGATTACACACTAGCTAGTGGCCCCATATCAGGGGAAAACTGAGTTATTGCTGCTATGGGGATCAGGCCCCTCGGTTAGGCCACGTAGGGCTATGCCGAGCGTTAGGGAGTTATGACATCATCGAGTTAGGTCATGCCTTCAGGATGAGTCACATATATAGTACATTTTGGATTGTTCATGATATCCTAGGTTCAAACCATGTTTCCCTTAGTTTTTATTTGAATGTGGCAGATTATTGAGAGGTCTAGTTTAGTAGCTGGCCCTTGTGTGCCACTTTTTCCATTTCCCTTAGTGTGTGTTGTTTGTTTTTTGGTTTTCCCTTTTTACTAAAAACTGAAAATTGAATTTCTAAATTGTTCACAGCAATGTTTTGAAATGAAATTCACTTATTCCCTTCAATCATTCAACTTTGTTTTAAATTAAAAAGTGAAATGGACCATTATTTACTTTTGAAATGAAAGTGTGTGTGTAAAACCATATTTTATATAATTTAGTTCATAACTGGAATTAGTGAATTATTTATTTAATGGTATGTGCATTGGGAATAGAATTTTTTGGGCCTACTTACTGAGTTTTAATACTCATGCCTATAGTGTTTTCTTATTTTTAGTTTCTGTTGCAGGTTCAACTTGAGCTTTCTCGCCATGGGAGAGAGTTGGTGGTGGATTGGTGAGTGACTCTCATAGTCACAAGGAGTTTTGGTCGAGACCAGGTTAGTGTGTTTTGTTGGTCATTCTTTCTTTTTAGGTCACTTATCTACTTTTTTTGTTATACTCTTCCACTAATTTATTTATTTTTACTGGGAAAAATCTTTCCCTCTTATTGAGTTTTGATGCCCGACAGTAGTTGGCAGCCCATGGGGATCAGGAACGGCCTTCGGGCCATGTCGTGGGCTGGCTCGGGTGACCGGTTCAGGGTCGACCCAGGTTGGTTCATGACAAAATCTGCATACCATCCCACGAACTAAGAAGATTCACGAATGAAGCAAACTGGCTAGGTTCCACAAACTATGTCTCACAAACCACAGCCTCCTCAAACCCAAGTTGACCAAGTCTTCCGTACGTTGATATATATCTTAATGGGCTTCTAGAAATGGGGATTCATTCCCACAAATATTATTTCCCCAGTGCTATATAAAAGGATCATAAGAGGGATTTAATAAATAAGGAAGATGAAGGAGAAACAGGTCAAAGATGAATGAGAGAGTGCTCTAGGAAGGGAGAAAATGGGATGTTGAAAATAGAGGGTGTGGAAAAAATTTCTCCCACCCATGAAGAAGTTCACAGGACTCCATCTAGCATCTGAAGATGTTTGTAGATTCTATCCCATGAACCATAAGATGTTTGTAGACTCCATCCCACGAACCATATATAGGTATACCATTATGGATCTTCTTTCTGTGAACTATTTTAGGAAGACCCTATGTAGACAACTAGAAAACCAATAAAAAATATAAAAAATTGGTTCACGGACTCCCTATGCAGAAGACAATTTTCAGACTGTGTATGAGGAATATAGTTTGCAAACACCATTTAAGGAAAATAGTTTGTGTCCATCTCTTAACCAGCCAACAGTTTGTAGAAACTCTTATGTCGAAAACAGTCTATGTACCATACTATGTAGCCAAATCCTATTAAAATGATCCTACACGGTCATCTCTTGCATGAAAATCCTTTTACAGAAAACCTTTCGTACCCACTAGTCTATACCAGGAGGGATGTGCCCACGGACCCCTACTCGGGATCAGTGTCACACTATAGTCCTGGTCCTTTGGGTCGGTCCCTTCACTACCTTCACATACCCCCATGAAAATTGGAAGGTATCACCATGAACTTTTCAAGCTTCATCGACGAAAATTTCCATTACTCCCTTATACCACCCAAACATATGTCCCTTAAATACCATGAGAAGAAAAATTCCTCATTCACCTCCAGAAAATCTTATCATCTTCCTCATATGATAGGTTGACCCAGAACTCTATGGCCAATAATAACCTAAATGTTTCTTAAATGCATCTACACTTCCTTCACATCAATAAAACTATGTGTCCTAAGCGATTTTGGATCTTTAAAAACCTAAATGACCATCAGAAATGGAAATTTAGTGTCATGCAATCTCTTTTTCATGACTATGCACATCATGCCCAAGAGGATATCCATATGTTTCCTAAAAAAATGGCATGTCAACCAAAGGAAAAATCATCCCCAGGAAAGGCTTCTCCTACTTTAGTACACCTAATGGATTCCATGCCCCATATCATTTCTCCTGATTCAAGAATCCCCGGAGTCATGGTTTACACATTCCTTCCATCTCATGTTTGAGGCATTTTAGAACATCTCGGCCCAATTATCTGCCAACTAATCATGGATTCAATAACAACTGGTTCAACCTCTATGACCTTAAACTATGAGTTATATTCCTATCCACATGACATTAAATTGTATTGTATTAGTCCATGAAACATGACATTAAACTGTGATTCCATTTTCCAAGGTATATGACTTTAAAATCTAGCATACTAGGAAATTTATTATCTTTATAAACAACCCTATTTATCCAAAATGGAGGGTTAGTGTCCTGAGGACACCTCTTCTTGACTATGCACATCATGAAATGATGGATCTACATACATTTCCCAAAAAAATGTCCTGTCATCCAGAGAAAAATTCTTCCTCATGAGAGACCTCTTCTACCTATGTATACGTTAATTGATTTCATACCTCAAATCATTTCGCGTGATCTAAAATCCTCCATGATCATGGTTTTCCCATTTGTTTCCCTCTCATGATCAAGGCACATTGGAAAATCACAACAATATTATCCTCAAGTTAATCTTCATCCAATCTATATGACATTAAACTATAGTATACCCCATATGATTCTCAAAATGAGAACTCCCACTAAGGTAAGTCCCTAACGGTCTGAGAGCCGAGCCACATAACCTACAAATTCATCCCACATTAAAAGGTTCATCTCTCTACACCCTCACCCACCATCGGCTCGACTTCATCTGACATAGGCCTATCCTCTTTTATTAGTGAGAGAGATGGTGTGTGAATTTTTGAATCTCTCACATCCTCTTGTTCCTCACACCAAGTATGACTCACGTGGAATTAGAGATTTGTGTTGATTACAACATCTACAAAAACAACCTCATATCATTAACTATGAAAACTTTGATTCCTGTTCAGGAACTCTATTCCAATTCAAACCAAGGTACGTAGGATGCTTGCATGAAGGCCTGATCTCAAAAGGGATGACCTTCCATAAGGCTTCACCCAAAAATGTCCCCCTAAAATGGGAAGCTTCCATGTGTAAGCCCCAAACCATCCTGAATTAGAAAAACTCAGATTCTTGTTCAAACCAAGATTCTTAGGATGCATGCTTGATGGCCTGAGCTCAAAATGGGTGCCCTTCCAAAAGGGTTCACCCAGTCATGTCCCCCTCAAATGGGAAGCTTCAATGTGTAAGCCCCAACCCATCCTGAACTATGAGAACTCTGATTCCTTTTCCAAATAGGATATGTAGGACGCCTACTTAATGGCCCGAGCTCAAAAGGGGTTCCCTTTAAAAAGGGTTCACCCAGTCATATCCCCCTAAAATGGGTAGCTTCCATGCGTAAACCCCAACCCCTCAAGAACTATGAGAACTCTAATTACTTTTCAAACCATGATATGTAGGATGCCTACTTGAATGCTCGAGATTAAAAGGGAATCCCTTACAAAAGGTTTCACCCATTCATGTCCCCCTCAAAAGGAAATCTTCGATGTGTAATATCCAACCCATCCTAAACTATTATAACTCTAATTCCTATTCAAATTATGATGTGTAGGATGATTTCTTGAAGGCCCGAGCTCAAAAGGGGTGCCCTTATGAAAGGGTTTACCCAGTCATGTCCCCCCTAAATGGGAAACTTCCATGCATAAACCCCAACCCATCATGAACTATCAAGAACTCTGATTCCTGTTCAAACTGGGATATATATGACACATGTTTGAAGGCCCGAGCTCAAAAGGGGTTCCCTTCCAAATGGGTTCACCGAGTCAAATCCCCCTAAAATGGGCATCTTCCAAGAGTAAGCACCAACCCATTCTAAACTATGAGAACTCTAATTCCAGCTCAAATTAGGATACATAGGACACCTTCTTGAAGGCTCGAGCTCAAAAGGGGTGCCTTTCCGAAAGGGTTCTCCCAGTCATGTCCCCCTAAAATGGGAGGCTTCCATCTGTATGCCCCAACCCATCCTGAACTATGAGAAATCTGATTCATGTTCAAACTAGGATACGTAGGATGAATTCTTAAAGGCTCGAGCTCAAAAGGAGTGCCCTTCAAAATGTGTCAACCCCAATTATTCCCACAACGAAAGGGACTCCTCTAAAGTCCAAGTCCCAACCTAATAGAACTACATGGGCTATGATTCCCATCCAAGTGGGATATGTAAAAAGACTCCTTGAGGTTCAAACCCAATACTCCAAATCAACCATATTATCCATGGTCCATATTCCCAACTAGGTCTAATTCAACTGAGAAACTCATAATCTTTCTAGTTTACTTGGACTTATTATTTATAATTCCTACACCAAACATTGATTAGGCATCAGCCACCTATGTTTCATTACCACATGATGTTAAACTGTATGGACAGATCCTTATCACACGACCTTAAAATGTGTGATTTTTCCCATTAAGTGGCACTGAACTATGTGGGTTTTGATTTCTTTCTCGACGATATGTAGGAAGCCCATATTTTGGGTCCGACCCCAACATCAATCCATATTGCATCTCTAATGGATGATGATAAACTCCAGGGTTCATTATTTCATGGATTAAGTCATCATTTCCTCTATAGCATCAAATCATTGTATATCTATGTTGATCCCTAAAACTAAGGGTAGCCCATGGATACACTCTTTGGGAATGAAACAAGGATTAATGAACATATGAATACGACTTAAATATATAAGAGAGTCCCAAAATAGGGAATAATTCCCACCAAAATGGTGTGATGAGCCTGACCTCTCATCCTCTCGACCAATGGAGTCATTAAGTGTCATTGGCTAAATCATCATCCATCTAGCACCTACCTTTGGAATGTAGGTCCAAGAATCATGGATACCGGGTTGGTTGGGTATTTTAGTCTCCACGAATAAACTCATTGGAGACAATCTGAGGAAGTCATATTCTTGGAGGACCAATTTCACAAATACTTAATCACTTGTAATCTCCCACTAGGACCATTCAAATTTTCACCTCTATTATAATGCGGAAGGGATAAAATGCCCATTCCCTATGAGGTCAATCCAATTCCCCCTAAAGGATAATGATGTGGATCAGGTCGATACAAAGATGGAGACTTGAAAGTATTTATAATAACAGACTAATTATTGTCAATTGTCAGACCATTTTTTGTATTTTCCCCAAGCACGTACTTGTTCCACCTCAGGTCGAAACAAAGACCCAACCAAATATATCAATAGACCCTCCCTATATCTTCCCCTCTAATTAATACCATGATCACTTGTAACCTCACCAACTACTTCTGATAGCCCAACTACTAACAAAAGATTACAAGACTACCCCTGGATGGTTATTAAACACTCCCCTTTCCCACCCTACACTTCACCCTTACACAAGTAGAAGGTATTTATATTGGATATCTTTTTAAGAACACCCAACCCCAGTATGGCATGCAGGCTCACATTCCTATCAAAAACTTTTGATATAAATTGAATATAATGTTTCTTATTATATAATATATTTCTATTACTATATTTATATCTTTCAAATATCCCATGTAACAAATCACTTTGATAATATACCTAAATTCTTAATTAAATATTCCATAAGACCATCGGCACATTCGTATGATTACCCAAATATAGTGACTTTCACAAAATGATTATTTATACCCATTAGGGTATATTTTTCCCACTATACCAACTAAATTATTCATTCTGAAATTTTATTAAATTTTATTAATAGTAAATCCATAAGTAGGCCATAACAACACCTATATAATAAAAGAAGGATTCTCTTTATTACTATTAGGGAATACACAAACAAATTAACTACAATAACCCGTTTATTTTTTAAATTTACAACACTAACCCTAACCTATTATATTTTTAGCCACCCATTTAACTTCCCTAACCCGTTTAATTACCAATTAGAAATTCAAAATTTTAAATTTTATTTACCAGTATAGAATAAAAATATCAATAAAATAAGTAAAACTATTTTGTAATTTCACTTTATTCAATAACATATAGTCAATGAATTAGAAATGAGAATTAAAATTTAAAATTTTATTATAAATATAATATAAACCAAATTCAATATAAATAAATATTTTTCATAGTTATAATTTAATTTATAAATCATTTTTGATTAATTAATAATAATTTAAAAAATTTGGTTTAGGTTTATTATACCCAAGAATTATTCCTCTAACACTAATCATATACTAATAAAGTTTTCAATTTTTTTACCTAACCCTATAAATACCCATTTAACCACTACCCTAACCCTATTTGATTAGGTTCGGTAGTGTTGGGTAATCAATTAATGGGTACCCATTTCCATCCCTAAAAAAGAACATTACTCAAAATATCATTAGATTTAGAAAACTTGGTATTTGAAGTTTGATTAAATAAAAATCCACTAATATTACCTAAAATGAAAAAAAATGATATAAATTTTTTAATAATATAAAAATATAAAAAAAATCTCTATACTTAAGATATAATAAAATAAAATAAAATAAATGGAATGAAAATAATGATTGTAGAGAAAAAATACACCTAGATTATAATGTTTTAATTTCTTATTTTTGGGTGTTCACCCAGAGTAAGTATAATTTTCTTAGGGGATTATTCTAAATATATGCTTTCTCTTTTGGGTATTTCTAATAGATTCTAAGTACATGACTCAAATATTATTTAAGGGTTATTATTTTTTTATTTGGTGTGATATTCCATTTTAGAACTCTACTTGTAGTATAAATAAATAATATATTAGGACATGTAACTTTAGAAAACACAAGTTAATCTTATCATCCTAATGTGATCAATCCATCCCATAATTTTAACACCATTTCATAATTCTTAATAATTATATAATATTAACATTTCATAACGATAAAAATATAAATTTTATTAAGTAATTGAATAATATCATGCTCATTGAACCACATATAATACCTAAACATGGAATATGAGATAAACTTATTCTAATTAATATGAAATACACATTCAAAATTCAAATATCATTATATAAATATTTAAATTCAATAATTTGATAAGTTTCTTTCTTGATTCAAATAGTAACATAACATTTAATTTTTTCTTATTTATATAAATTCATGGTTACCAAAACATCATTATTTAATTCAAACCCATTCCCTTATTGGGACTTAAATATGAAAATTTTATTTATAAATTTTACACAAGGAAATAATTTTGAAATATGTTAATTAGTAATGAAAATATAATAAAAATAGTATATTAATTACATGTCATCATTATTAAATCACTCAATTCATGTCTCCCTTTTGAAATTTATCAAACATTCCTTTTTTCCTACTAATATAATCATTTATAAACCATATAATACAAAAAAGGTTAATATTTTTTTTCAAAATTTAAAAGCCTTGGGGAAAATTACCTAAGAATAAATTAAATCATGCATGAATAAATCAACCCTTACATTCATATGGAACAGATCAAATCAATATATAACTGAAAAAAATAAAAATGATATAGTTTAGTGAAACTAACCTATATCTAATGACAAGAAAAAAATGAGTATTCCTTCCTTCCACTCAAAAAAATAGTTACAATGTCACAAATGACATTTTGATTTAATGTTAAACGTAGAAGATATTAAAGGTAAAAGTGAAGAAGATTAAATTAAAAAATAGGGAATGAGGGAGGGATATGATGAGATATGGGGAAGGGGAAATATTAATATGATAGGGATATTTGGATAAGAATTTGAATTTATTCTATGTGGGGGTATCAAATAAAAAAGGGGATACACTGTCTAATTTATAGATTTTATTATATTTTTTACATCTGTTTGTGGATTGAAAAACTTTTTTATCTCCCCTTAGAAATTTTATTATCTAGCCACCCAAAAATATATAAACTTATTTAATAATGATATGAATTAATATCATTATTTATTGGTATTATCATGTGAAACAACACACACTCCAAAAATATCTTATTGGACCCGAGAACCAAACCCTCCCTAAAGGGCTGACACACGTCCAAATATTCCATTAAATTAGGTAGGACTGATGTCCTTTTTTTACAATAGGGTAGAAAGTCCTTTTAAATTTTTCCAAAATTCTTCCATATAAGGCACAAATACCTTCCTAAAATATTCTTGATATTTTTATATAGTACCTATTATAGTACCACCTCTAGTACCTAATAATGTTCCACTATAATGTATGTTACCATTTCCCTATAGTAACTCTTGATATCCCCTAAGATTTGAACCTAGGTTTTAGGGTTAACAGCACCAATAATAATCATCATCATCATTTTCATAATCATCATCATTAACCTCGTAATTATCATCATCATCCTCATCACATCTGTTAGGTAGTAAATAGGTTGTAATAAAAGAAATAACTCACACATCCCTAAAACCCATTCAGGTAAGTTGTTTATAATATCTCTTAAATGCATGTAAAATTTTAAGTGAATAGTTAAAAATACTATATTAATAATTATAATAGAGTTTAATAGTAATTTAAACCATTTGAAAATAAAACAAAATCTTCACATCATAGTCAAAGAATTTAAAGTTATAAATTTATTGAATAACGGGTTTTGGAATGGAATCATCAATCACGTACCACCTATTTAAAAGAAATGATATATAAATTCTCTCCAAACCAAGAGAAATAAGACATTAATAAAAGAATTTATGACTCAATCCATTTAAAATTAATCAAGTTCTTGTTATATTTTCTTAAGGAGAGCCTCTTTACATAATTACAGAGTTTATCAAATACTCTATTTAGCTTTGGCTAAACAGGTGATCCAAAATAGAACCAGTTCCAATTTTGGAATATGTTATTAAATTTCGTTCAAAATAATTTGGTTGATTTATCCATGATATGAATAAAATTAAAAATAATGGTCACAATTAGTACATTGTTAAACATCGCTAGAATATTAACTTTAATCACAATAAAATACAAGGTCTTAACATAATTATTCCATGAAATTATAATTATTGTATTATCATGGAAAAATCCTATCTATAATTTTTTTTGATATGCCTCTAAAGCATCTTAATTATTTAAGTAATATATTTATAAATATGGAAATTATAAACATACAACGAATTAGTAATATAAATGTAAAGACAATTTATCACTTTTTGTGGGAGAATTTTACATTTCTAGAAATCCCATAAAGAATAAATTTTGGAGGTAATTACTATAAAATAGACAACCTTGAACTTTTTATAGAGAATAAAAACACTTGGGTACTTGAATGTAAGACTACCAATTTTAATATTTACATATATTAGGGTGTTTTTTTCCTTATAATATTGATACCTTTGATAATGACGGAAAGATATTTATTCCAGTTGATAGCTTTTCTAAAAACATCCTTATAATGTAAAAATATATAATGTTATTTTCATCCCCTTAACAAAAAAAGAATTATTTCATTAGTATAAAAGATATATTTAGGAGCCTTTAGATTTTATCATACTTGATTGGAGATAGGAATCTTGTTTAAGATGCATTCAAAATAAATTTAATGAAATAATTCTCAATCATTCCAAAAAGGAATATATGAAAAAAAGATCCCATTGCCTAATACCTCATGAAAATTTCATGTAACTCTATGTAGAATCATTCAAAATAATTTAATTCATAAATATTTAAAAGATATAATAAATAATCCTTATAAATAATTTATATGCAATGTATCTTTTTAGGATATCATTAATGAAGTCACATCAAAGACTATTAAATTCCTTAAGATATATAATTTTAAGGCCCTATTACCATAAATCAATTTATTCTCTAGAAAATTCATGTAATATGAGGTAGTGTTGATATATTCCAGAATTTTACACCTATAAATAAACCCAAACTTAATTGGTGAAACTAATTTATCAATAATAATTCTTACACTCTAAGTGATTATTTTATTTCTGATTTATGGTATAATTTTACCAAAATTAATGGGAAAAAACTATTTGAAATAATTTTCTTAATCAAACTTTGGGATTAGATTTTTTAATTCAGTGATCATACCCATTGTAAAAAAATACAGTGAAAAAAATACCCAATTTCCTATTATATATCGTCATGAAAAATCACTTGAAAATTAATGAAGAAATTATTGGTAAAGCCATATGTTAAAGTTTTTCTATCCATATTAAAATATAAGAGAGTATAATTTACCTCCTCCTTATATAACATGGTAATGATAAATCATTTTAAATTTAATTCAACTCTCAAAATAATGACATCAATATTTCTTATTTTATTATTATGGTATTTTTCCACATGAAAGGGGAAAGTGAATTAATTGAAAAAGTATTTCATAATACACTTATCATTTCTCATGGTATCCTTAATAATAGATAAAACTGATATTAACTTCTTAAAATTTATCTTATGATGAATAAATTTAAATCATTTTTAATTTCTTTCACCATCATTAAACTACCTCAGATGGTATTATTCCTCAGGGTTCTCTCTTTCAATCCTAAGGGATCATCAAGCCTATCCCACTTTTAAATTCCTATGGAGTTATAGAATCATATTAGATCCTATAATTTTAAAATTATAATAACTCCTATTTATATTTTTTAGGTCTTCATTAAGAATAGTAATATTTTCCTTCTAAACTCTTAAATAAGTCTTAATCCTTTATAGATCCATAGTCATCTTCTTACGTTCACTTCCCAAGTCCTATTTGTTCCATTAATACAACAAGATATCATTACATTAATCTTGACCCAAATATGAATTTGTAAACTTTCATCATGATAGTGAAGATCTCAATCCTTTATAATAAATAGATACTAAAAGAGGATTGAGATCTAAAAAATTACAATAAAGGACTTTCATAAAATAATATAGTAATTACCTTCACCGAATATAGAGGAAAAAATCCATCAGTCCAACATGATTTATTCCAATTTATTGTTTGTATCACATAAGTAAACTAACAACCCAAATATTCAAATTGAATTATCTAACAAAGGTTAATTCACCATTGTAATTATTATAATAAAATATTTATAAAATCACTAACAAAATTACTTATTAATTCCAGATAATGTTAAAATCACTAAAATATAGAGTTGTTTTACATATATTAAAATAAAGAAAAATTAATTCTAACTATTCCTTCTATTAATATAAGTTTTGTTGTAAAAAATGAGATAAAATATACATTTTGATATAAACATTTCTAGACAAAAAGTAGTATGCTACTAATGAGTTTGGAAAATGGAAAATTCTTGATTATTTTTAATCAAGAATAATAATGACTCATATGTAACTGATTTTATATTATGAGTAACAATATTACAACCTAAAATATCCTAATTTAGGAGTTTTTATAAAATCAAAAGATTTAATGGCTCTATAATTCCAATAAAATTAGGATTATTTTATTTAACAAATTCATAAAAACTAAATAATTATCTAGTTTATTAATGCCTTGAAAATTCATAAATAAAATCTTTATTTTATGGATGAGTTCCACCTTTAAATAGAATTTTGTGCAATATATATAGGATTTCCTCTACCCTGAGTATTTCATTACCTCGGTGTCTACCCAATAATCCTATTTATATTGTGAATTTTAATGGAAATTAGTTTATTCCAACTCATTGACCCATCTGGTTAAATTAATAGTGAGTAATATGAATTTTTAGTAGAAATATTTAATCTAGGTTCAGTACTCTCAGATAACTTATTATGTTTTGATTATTTCCATGATTCAACCATGGTGAATGATGTATCTTCATCGATAGATTCCCTATCAATATGATTCATACCAATTTCATCACCTTATTTTTGATAATATTCTAGCCCCAGTAGTCTCTTGGGAGTGGGAAGATTTGAATCTATAGAACCTATGTGAACCTAAATTATAAGTGAGGATGAAGATAAATGTAATATTGGGAGTATAAACCAAATTGACCACTTGAATCACCTTCCCAACACTTCATTTGAACTGTAATAAAATAAAACTCTCCTCAATCCGCTCTATCTCTAGTCATTTGCTTTTAACAAACTCTATCCCCTTATTTATTTCTTGAGTACCCCCAGCAAATAGTTGTAGGGACCTTGAAAAATAATTTCACTATGGATATTTCTTTCTATGATGTATTTTATCTTGAAATATAATTTATTACACCTTATGGAATTGTCCTTTCAGGATGTGTTGTGGGTTCCTAGTTCATTATCACTCACCCACTTGAGAATCAATTTGGTCTTCAAGACTGAGGAAAATAAATTTATTGTGGATGATGGATATCACCTCCCATATTGCCTATTACTTATAATTCCAAAACCCTAAATGAGACCCATATATAATTTAGTTTTAAAATAAATCCCCCTATTAAAAACTCCACAATATCTATGTAAAAAGTATTTGGTATCCTTTATAGATAAATTATCACCATAAATTTCACTTTTACTAGTACATCAACAGAATCAAATGTACCATTACAGAGATCTATAGCTCACTTGGTCCATTCTCAAAGACTTATATATAAAAACTTCTAGAAATACTATAACTCCTCCTCACTATAGAATCATAGAAAATAAGGCTAATGAAAATAAAATAAACCCATCTCAAAACCTTTTTCCATTGTTATTAATATTTCTTTTGTAATTAGTTATTGGATGTCCAGTGAAAAAAATAAAGATTTATACCCACCAATATTGAGCCTAATCAAGTTCAAACTATAATAAAATGATACATTCTATTAATATAAAATTATCTTTGTGGAAAACTTTTGAAACCATTGTAATGTATTTCAACATTCATTGAATCGTGTGATAAAAAACACACGAAATTCAATATATCTATTGTATTTTTTATTTCATATGGAATGGACCATCTAGAATCAATTAAATAACCTATTTCCCTACATGAAACATGATATTCTATGTAAATTTCAATAGATTTTTTGAAAAACGTAATGAAAATTGATTTATTCCCATGTTCCTTGTTTATTGTAACATATTTTTTTATATATATGGGTCAATCAATTAGATTATCCTCTAGATAGTCTAGATAATCCCTATCTGCCACTACCTGTGATCCATTTTCTTTTATAAATATCTCTTCTAGAATTACCACCCCTTTACTCCTATAAAATATATTCATTAAATCTTTAATAGCATGATTTCCAACATAAAAATAATGATAGTCCATTTTAGAAACTACCTCCTAATTATATGTAGTCTATCCTTTAGTGAAAGTCTCTAAAAACTAGAAATATTAAGTTAGAATAAATTATTAAAATAAGTTTTTTTCAACAACATATAGTAAATGAAACCCCAATTATTCCACAATAATCTTGTCAAGGTCATAATATTTTTACAGATTAAGTGACCTATGATCTAATCTAAGAAGATCAATATTTAGACATAGAGTTTTACCCTCACTTCAACCATTTATTTGGGTAAAAAGAGACAGTAGCATTGATTTAGGATAGTACATTCACAGTTCTTTATAATGTTCTCTTTCTACACATGCATGAAAACCAATATCCTAGGAATTCCTCTCTTCTTTATGGACTATATTTAGAAAAATAAAGTTGAGGTTCTCCCACTATCTAATAAAATTAAAAGTATAATTCCACCCACTCATGCCTTAATCTACTGAAATTTCAAACCACATTTTCTCTGCTCCTGATATTGATAAGAAGTGATTATTCCTAGATACTCTAGAATCATGCATTAAAAATCTTATTATAGTTATACCATATTATGTCCACTTTCTTATAGTCATGCTTCTCCATCTTCTTTGACTGCATCATCCTCACCCAATAGAACCACCTTTATCATTTGGTCAGCACACTTATGAATCGATCTAAAAGGCATTCCACACATGATATGCAACCCTTTTAACCCTTGACCTATTTCAATATTTATCCTTCTATGAAATTTACCCATTATATTTTGGTTCTGATGGAAACTCCCAAAACTATACTATATACCAAAAAATATTGAAGGTGAGGAAATATTTCTAGTTATAGTAACAACATTTCCAATAATAGTTGAATAATTTGGGCCAACTTCTTCATGTGACTTGGAAACCTATGGAAGGATCATTATACTACTTAAGGGGGAAACTATAGGTTGTATCCTTCCACTAATCTCATGTCTCCCAATAAGTATCAGGACATGTCTCTTAACCATGCAAAATTTAGAAGGAATTAACCCATTATAAATAACTTAAAATTGTCTATTAATAAGAAATTTTGAAATATTTTCATCCATCACAAAGTAAAATAAAGTCATGGTACATGAAGAGATGTAATCCCCTATAGTTTCTAGAATAGCATGAATATATAAAAAACTTTGAAGGATTGTTGTGTTTTTTAGGCCATGTAATATTTCCATTAATTCATGCATAAATATTAACCATGAAAAATATATATGAATATCCCTAAAATTGGTGAACCAGTATATATAATTCCACTCTATACTTATATGAGCAATAGATACCCTTGATTCCTTTGGTGTCTAATAGATGTGAATTTATGATTCTTCACATGTAATCCTCCCCCAAGTATCCTTCCCATTGAACACTGGTAACTCATCTCCCCTAGAAATTATAATCAGATCTCAAATGATTCAAGACACATTCAACATCTAGGATTTATTCCTATCATGAATTTCTCTACCACCATCCCCATCTAATAGTGTGTTATATTTCTCTATTGAAATGAAAATTACTTCCCTTCACACTGGTACCTCTCCCCTAGGATTCACAATTTATCTATTATGAATTTTATGAATACCATTTTAAATTCTTATTGTTCTTGAATTTACAATTCTTAATATTAATTATCCATCACTACTTCATTAATATTTCAATTGATAATATTTGGCAGCTTTGGACCATGTTACAAATTCTTGTAACTCAATTATCCTTAGGGAACTTCCTTGTATGAAAACTAGTTGCACAAACTCGAAATACAAGTGATTATGAATAGAAATGTTGGAGTTTTATAATAAACATGAGAGACCTCCCCCTATATCTTATATCCAAGCCTTCAATGAGACTGTAATAGACTAAAACTCTTCACCTTACTCTCTCTCCATTTGTCCCCTCTTAATATCTTCCCTTCCCTTATATATTAATTATGACCCCAAAATACAACTATGGAGACCTTAAAAAACATCCAATTTTAAATATTACATTTGAAACTATATTTTATACTATAATGACCATTATATACCATTCTTTAATGAAATTTACAGGATGTGTTGTGGGTGTTTAGTTCTCTATTTCCTTCCCCATACCTATATCTTTTTTATAGAGGGATGAGATTCATCTGGTATATCTAGTTTTTAGAAACCCTTCCTATTACTATCATCAACATGAGTGACCTTTAATATTTACAATAAAAAATGATCAGGTTTATATTGCGCATTAATGTGTCTCACCCATACATAAATCATAAACACATGTTTAATAATATTTTATCTAGACATTTTCAAAGAAGTTCCAACACACTTTCGAGTCTGCATAATCCCAGTGGTCTCCTATATAATCTTTTAACATGTATGATTATACATATTTTCTTTTACTGTTAATTTATATTTGTTCAAGCTTAATTCCACTGTAAAATCCCATATTTCCTATCGATTTTGTTCTATGGTATATTTTCTTCTATGTTTATTGGAAAGGTTCCCAATTATTCTATATTCTACAAATAAAAATAGTAGTTTTTCGAAGCTAATTTCCAAATTCAGAGTGTCATATGGTGTAAATGACACAAACTTTGCTATTATAGTTGATAATAATCCAAAATTAAGTAATATACCTATGAAATGGTCATACCTATCATTTTTTACTTTCCTTATATAAACTAATATTGAAACCTATAGATTATGAAATATCTCATAAAATATTAGGATGCCAATAAAACTGTTTAAAACTATAAATTAAAAACTATGTTTTAGAATGAAAATTTTAACATTAAAAGGATCCAAATTCTTAACCCATTCTTGTATCCTAATAATTAATGGTTTAAGGGAAATGAAACTGCATCACTATGCCTTCCACTTATGCTAATCATTTTTTAAAATAATGTGAAAATAATCATTCCAAATTATAGTTATCCCCCGATTAATAAATCCACAAACACCATAGATCTTCAATGTCTTAATGAATTTATAGGTATCATACCATTTTTGTATAATGATTTAATCCCCAATAAAAAATTTCAAATCTCTATTCTCTCATGAATTGTATCTTTATTATCATTAATATTTGTAATCATCCCTTTCTTTATAAAGCTTCCCCATGTTAAATTACTAAATATTGAAAAAGAACCCTTAGATTTAATATCCTTCACAAATATTTTGATAATAGAATCATTATTTTTAATGATTTAAATATATTAGAAATAAATTCCATTTTTTAGTACAAACTAAATAATATAGTTGTATTATCCACATAGTGTGATTCATTTTAGGATTTGGAAGCTGTAGATTAAACCCCATAAGGATTCTTGGGATCACTAATCCTCTTACCTACCATCCTCCTTACAATAAAAAACAACAATGAAAAAAATTTATAAAATGTTCAAGGGGTTAAAGATAAAACACACACACACACACCCACAACCAAGGAATAAAAAAAGATGGATCATAACCCCTAAAGTATTGATCCACCCTCAAAATTAGTCCATTTATTATTATCTTTTGATTACCTGAAGGCTTATTTGTGGAAATTCCAAGAAGGCCCAAATTTCATAACTTAATTGGACTTTCTTCACAATTGGTGGAACTTTCTACTATACGTCTCAACCATCCCAACCCTCCATTTTCATTTGTATATCATGTTGCATGTACATCCCTCATTTGCAGCTTTCATGTATATAGATCATCTCATTCATACCAATATGAATGTCCCACTGCCCTTTGTGTGAAGAAGTTCAGTGCTCATATCAACCATTTTCCACCCCTTTTATCCACATGGATGAATCTCTTATACAACCCACCTTATTGAGAAGAGAGATCATCCCCAATTTTATTAAAAAATGAAAAAAGGGACAAGTATATATTGAATAATTACATAATCAGGCATATTGGTCCCCATTGACATTGGGAAATTTTAAATTAAAAAATCATTTTTCAAGTCTGAATGACCATCTTTATGACATGTCTTCGATTTTTATTTTATAAAGAGCATCAGATACTTGACTAATAAACATATAAATATGTGAGATTAATATATATATTTCCTTTAATAAATTCGAGTAATATATCTTGTTTTAATTAAATATCAAGGGAACATTCTTGGATTACCCTTTAATAGTATTAAAAAATAAAATATAGTCACTCTAAATATATAATTTGTTCTAGATAAATATTTAAGATTATCTAGTAGAAAATAAAAATGTATAAAAAAAATTCAAAACAAAAAAAAAATGTTAAAAAAATACTGGAGGAGTGAAACATTGATATTACCTATGTATATATTGGAGGTCCCACTATAAAAAACTCTATCAAGGATTTTAAGTGTATCCCCATAGATGTTGATCTTAATTAAATAAAGAAGAGTATGCATCTACCTAATATATTTAAAATAGGTTGGTCTTATTGGAGTAAACATGAGACCAAAAGTTCAAGATATGTTGAGATCTTACACAGTTATTCATTGATGCCTTTTAAATTTAGGAAAAAACTTATATGTCCTTGTAATTAAAATACAAAAGTTTTCTGTTGAAATTAATTTGATTATTGAATATTCTATCACTTCTTGAATGAAAAATATAATAAAATGTTGATAAAAATGGTGCCTAAAAATGGATAAAAAACTATTAACTAAAACTTTAATGAATAATAATACACATGAATGCATCAATTCTATAATAATAATAATAAATAAAAGTGGATAAAAATATGAGTTGGTAAACCACCTCATGTTACCTATAAAATTTATTAATTAAAAAGGGTGCACTCGGGGGATTAATATGATTGTAATAATAATAAATTCAATTTAGAAAATAAAAAAATGAATCTATTATGAAATTAATTGATTATATTTCTAATAAATCTATATATCCTGAAAAATATCTCCCATAACCAGCAACATAATGCCTATAGATCCATAATGAGAGAGTTCTTAGACTTATGATCAAAGGTCAATTAGTATTTATGGTGTAATAAAAGAAATAAAAACATAAAATATCTTGTGAGAAAATTTCAACAAATAAATGACACTAAATGAAAAATTATTCAGAATAAACATAGTCAACAATTATAGAAATTTATATACCATATTCACATTGAAAAAACTGCAATAAGCTAAAAATCCATCCATTTCTCACCAAAACATGACACCACCCCCACTAAAAAAACTAGAACAATAAAAATATATCTATTCATTTAGGGGTGTGATCATATGATACAATATAAGCACCCCATAGGTGTATATTAGACTAGGCCACCAACCCAATAAATGGATGACCGACATATAATTACTCTATTATAAATACAAAACAAACTCTTTTTATAATATGGACCATTGGAGAAAGAACTTGGGCCCCAAGAAATGAGGCATTTCTATTATTTTTGGATTCCATGCTATAGTTTCTACACCTATTATAGTTTTTATTACTATGTATATTATATATCCACTATAGTACTGTTTCCAATGTTCAGATATAATGATGATGATGAAAATGATGATGATGATGTTGATGATGATGATGATGATGATAATAATAATAATAATAATAATAATAATAATAATAATAAATTATAGGGAGTATGGATATTCTATCTATGTTGGAACTTCTCCCTTAATGCATTCAATTTACTCTCCTACCGCTTTTCAAAATAAAAACAACTTCAAATTAATAAGAGATAAAGGAAAAGGGTTGTGTACTACCTAAACCTCTTTTAAAATAGATTATAAAGTAATTGGGGTATACATAACACCCATTAAGTTAGAGGGTAAGGCTAGATATGAAGTTTCAATATTAACTCTTTAAACATCACACATGGTATAAATTTAGTGAATATATCAACAATTTGATCCTCTATTGAAATAAACTCCAACTTTACCTCTCCACCATCATGTTATATTTATTTTCAACAACATTAATATCATAATAATCACCCATATTATGTAGTAATTTATTCAAAAACTTGTTCTATTGTACGAACATACAAAAAAATACTTATATTTTTCATCAAACATCCCAAAATATGAATTTTTAATCTTTATTGGGTAAGGAATCCAAAAAACCGTAAATAATTTCATAGTCTGGTTATTGTAATAACACATCTCATAAGGAGTAATGTTTAATTCCATACCCAATAAACATTTTTCCTAGACATGTGTTGATATACATACAGCTTTACTCCAGAATTATTTTCAAAGATTATACTTAGTATCATAGTCCCCCTCATCTCAAAAAAAATATTTCTAATAATCCATTATTTTGTGAAGTATAAGTATTATTGTACTAATTTTTTATTCCATGATTTTCAAAATATGACTCTAAATAGTTACTATTAAATTGCTTACCATTACAAGTTCATAACTTCTGAATATATACTCCTGAATCTTTCTCAACTTCCCTAATAATTATTTTAAATATCTTTGTAACTTTTTATTTATATATCATGAACATTACACTGATCATCAGAATAAATTCATCACTAAAGGTTATTAAGTAGGGATCACCAATTGTAGATTGATGTCTCATTGGTCCACATAATTATGGTAAATATTTTTAAGTGCTATGATAGAAAAATATCTATCTTCATATATCTTCTATGAACAATTGTCCCCTTTCCAAATATTTAATATACATTCAATATTTCTATAACTAGTAAGGGTAAGTATCTTACATATATTCATTTAATATTTTTCTTAAAATCCATTGATCAATATGGCTAATAATTTTGTACCAAATACTATTTTCATATTTGGTACTCAGATATCATGAGTTAATCATATTTCCAATATAGAATAGATTTTCAATGTTACTCTCTCCCTTAGTGATATTTTTTCCATTTTCAAACATCAAATAACACATAACTTTTTTAGAAGATAACATCATTCCCAACATAAAAAATCTTGATCAAACACGTTAATTTTTGTTTACGTCTATAAAAAAAATTAAAAAATACTTGTAATTCAATTTATATGACTCAATTGTAGTTATAACAATTACTTTAATCATTAAGGGAATATAATTTTAAAAAGTTACTTCCCCTATATCTTGTTTTTCCACATTTTTAAAAATTTTATTATCACCATTCATTTAAGAAGAATAAACACTATCGTGTATCCATGGATTATCTATTTTTCAAGACTTCAGGAATAATTAAACTAAAAATTATTTTTCATCTCTATTTTATTTACCAAGTTTTTTCTCTTTTATTGCACAGGAAAACTATCTCAGAAGATTAAGCATGAACTATTCTATGTAATGTCCTGGATGATCATATTTTCCATAGATCTATTTTAGGAAGTCAAATCTATTATTCCTTATAGAATTTTTTACTTTTGGTTTCTCCTTCCTAGAGTATTTATTCATCTTATAGAATTTTTTTCTTTACTACTAGAGTTAATAATAATTCTAGTAGTGACCCCCTTGGATCCATGTTAAGTCCCATGCAGTCAAATATATTTTTTCATAGATATTTTTTACATTTTTATTTCTCTTTCCCAAATTTTATATTTATTTTCTCAAAGTAAATTTATTTTCACCCAATGTTTATGATCTTTCCATTAATCTCCCTCCCTCAACTCATACTTGGTCCAAGGATTTGAAATATCATAACAATAATTATATACACTATTCTTGAATATTCTATAACACAAAAAATATCCATCAAACCATGATATTTTATAGTGGAATGAGTTTTATTTGAAAAAATGTCACTAAAAAATAATGGAAGTTTCATCTTCAAATTTCTTTTAGCATGGGGATCCATTATTCCATAAGTTATTATTATAATACTATTATTTCAGGATAGTAATATTGTTTATCCTTTCATTTATTTCAGGTCCTTTTAACATAGGATAAAGTTATTTATTACCTTTATTTGTCCATAAATGTTCCTCCTCTAACTGTGGACCACTATAATTATTATGAAGATATTTATGAAGTTTTAGAGTAATAAGTTCTATTTTTACATTTTCTCTATGCTAAATTCCATAGTATATTGAGAATATTTTGTTATAACTTCTATTTCCATATAAAATTATACATTCATATTATTCAAAGACATTTAATTCCAAATTCAAATTGTATTTTGATCAACTCAACATCCTCTGAATAAAGTTTTACATCATAATCTATTAATATCATTTCTTTCTTTACAACTATCAACATGAGGTTTTAAATTTCTCTAGATAAATGTATTTTATCTTTGGTAAATATTCTTTTCAATTTTCCTTCTTCAAAAATATGACTTCTATATAGAGTTTTGTGTTCTATTTGAGATAAGCCAAAAGTTTAGATCTCAATATATCTTTATTATATGTCTCTTTTCATTCTTCTTCTTCAATACATTATGTTTTCTCATGCTTAATTTTTAGATGAAAAAATTTTAGTGGTGTATTCATCCCCTTCATTGATCTATATTTTTCTCTTATTTCTTCTGGAGAGTTTTCCCATGATTTAACTAGATTGTTTGACATTAATTGAGGTTTTAAATCATTTTTTCCTCTTATAATCTTATTCTCATTCATCATAATAAAATTCTCCTCCTTTTCTCCTTGGATAGTCAAACACAAAATCATTTTTTCATCTCATAATTTTTTCACCATTGTAAAGATATTATAGAAAATATTCTCATTAAGCATCTGTAAATCCTGATTTTTTTTCTAAAAATTAGAAGGTTTTATTCCTTTAGTTTTATATTTACTTTAAAGATAATTTCAATATTATAACAATTATCCTTATATTTTTGAATATCCATCACCTTTTTATACACGTTATCTGAAAAAAAACCTAATAATTAAATTTTAGGTTTTTCATATATCTCTAGATTTATTTTTTTTAGAAAATTCATGGGAGAATCATTCTCCCAAAATAAAATCCCCATAGTAACTATATAAATAACTTATAATATAAGTGAATGAAGATATATTAATATTATATTCCTCTATCAATGATAATTTTTACCATCATAGGTGGGTATACCTCTATTAGTAACTGAATACATTTTTTCAATCTATAACAACAAAATGATCTAACATAGGGATCCTAGGTGCTATAATATTAATGGAAGTTCCAAAGTATGATATAACACTGAAAGGGAAGGGTTGAATCAGTGGTATTATATTTTCAAGATTTTTATTCTGAAGTTAAACTATATGATTTATTATAATTGAAATCCTATCAATATATAATCACACCTTTACTCATATACAACTAAATTATGAAATAAAAAAAATATTCTTGCTTTTTTACAAGGTTTTTCCCCTATTTGGGTACCTTCTCCTTCTCATGCCAAGTTCAAGTCTGTAACATAGGTTATATCACTAGTATATAATGTGACTATAATTAGGTTGAGAAGGGGTCATCATGTTCCTAACAACCACACTAAAATATTTTACTCCAAAAGAAACCTTAGGGTGGGTTATATATACACTTCCCTAGCATAGTCAATTATATCCTGATAGAAATAGATATTATTATAATGGATATCTATTGTCCTCAAACTTTCCCAATGAATGAACTGAGTTAGATAAATTTATCTTCATGCTTTTAAAACAATAATGTGATATTTATAGAAGCATTCATATAAATCTAATTATATCTTATTCTCATATATATAACTTTAATAACATAGGGTCTGATTATTATGAAAATGGAACTTCAGTGTTCGGTGCTTTAACTTAGTGAACTCTAAAAAATTATGCACTTTTTACACAGCTCCAAAATCCCTCCTAAATCAAAAATCTTCTTTTTAAAACTCACATATATTCTTATTACATTGATTTTTCCTTTAGGTTATTTTGATCTATAAAACACAAAATCCAGAAACCAACACTCCTAACAAACAAATCTAATTCTTTAGAACTATCCATTTTTTATAGGCTTCCAAAGACAGATCTATTGTTAACATTAACTTGTTGTAGTAGAAAACAATGAATCCAACCTACCTATTAATTAAATTATTATTTAACATCATATATGTTAAATGGTGCATATTTCATGTACATTTACCCATCCATCCTCTATAAGTGAGTCCCTCCATTGACTCCTATAGCATTTGGTTAAATATCCTAGACTATGACACACTAAACCTACTCCTAGAATCTAGTGAGAAAAAATAATTTTTCTTTGTTCCCATTCCATTTATAGAGAAAGTTATACAAGACATTAATTTTAAATGGTATCCACATTTCTTCTTGATTCTTATGTATGTCTCACCGAATGATGTTTTTTTTGGTTGGTGGATTTCCTTACAAAGACATGGGTTACTAAGACATGAAAGTAACACATTGGATGTGCATGGAATCAAGAGGATGAGAGTTCAGACACATTTAAAACCTTTGTAGGGTGAATTATTACCTACACATGGACTCTCATATATATTAAGACATGTTCATGAATCCTTACTAGTAGCATTTGCAACACTACCATTAACCCCCAATAAAATGATTGTAACAACCCAGGGTTTTAGGAAGCATATTATTTCTATAAAAAAATATTTTTTTAATTGAAAACTAACATTCTTGTTTTTATATTCATTCAATGAAATTGAAATATATTAGAAAATACTTTATAAAATAAAATGAATTAAACATAAAATAATTTATTCATTGATAGTAAAACAATACAATAAAATCATGTGAAACAAAGAATTACACTCCATGAATTATTACTTAGCTTAGATTATTACAAAATTTAAAATTGTATAAAATAACAAGGGATAATAAATAAAAAATTATAAAATATTCAACATTGAGAGATCACATAGATTACCTTTACCCATGAGGGTCACTAATAGCTAATTAAAACATATATCTAGGGAGAACATCATGAGAAGGAAAAACTTTTTATGAGACATAAAATGAAAACTATAGAAATGAGATGTGTGAATTAATAAGTGTGAATGCAATGAATGAGTTTAGTAAGTCGGTTTATAGGAATGAAATATAGTCATTAGAAATACTATAATTGAATATATTTTCATTGGATATATAAATGTATCTAATAGGTATATTGAAGTTGTGCATAAAATAATATAATTCATGGATAATAAATAATGAGAAAAATGTGAAATAATAAATATTATTAAAAATATAATAATTATGATTTATTAATAACATTATAATTGTCAATATATGATTCTATGAATTTATAAAATTTCTAAAATGAAATTAATTTCAATTTATTATTAAAATAAATTTTCTAGAATATAAATAACTAATTTTAATGGTAAAGATTATTTAACATAAATGTAACATTTTTCAAAGAATTATTGTTATTTAAGTGATATATTTTATCCTAATAAATGGAATGGATCAATTTTGAATTATTATATTAACATTAATTAAATTATAAATTAACATGAAATAATATTAAAAACACTAAATATTTAAAATTGATATTTTTTTCAAAAAAAATCTTTTTTTATATAATTTAATTATATTTAAAAACAAATTTTATAAAGTTATAATTTTAATTAGATAAAATGAATATAATTTTGAAATTTAAAAGGAAAAAAATTATCTTGGTATGAAATTTTTATATTTTTCTGAAATAGTTGATTTCTAGATGAATAATGAAAATATAGTTTTTGAAAAAACAGTAACTTTAAAGATATTATTATATAAGAAAGACCTATAAGTTTATAAAACCTTTTAATTGATCAAGTATGTAATTACATATGATTATATATATATATATATATTGGTTTTAAATAAATCTAATGTGTTTTTGATGCCTTTGTTTTCTCTCGTTGTGTCTCGTGCGCTTCCCCCTTCCATAAAGGGTTTCCTATAGAAACTATAGGCTTCTGAATCCCTCTCAAGGAGCATTTTTCCTCACCTATCATATTCTTTCCTCTGTCCTCTACACATATTCATCATGTGGCTTAGATTTACACTAGATAATGTGGCCACTTAGTCTTCTTTGGTCATTAAACCTTTTGCAATGCTTTTGGGGTCGGTGGTCTTCATCTGGTGGTTGAAACCCCTACCTATCCATATATACTCAATTATATGCTTTATGTTATCTTCTAATAGATTTGGGGAGGTGATGTTGGTTAGGGGTTTGTTTGGTCCATGATCGAAAATTGATGGGTGGTCAGATCCTTCCAAACATCCTTCTAACTTTCTTGATTCGTATGTCATGTTGTCGGAGGATCTGCATTGTTATGGCTCTTGACTGATGTCATGTGGGAGGGGGTCACCCATTGGTGTGGAGGTCATGTGCTGGTGGGTGGATATGCTGAAACCCATCTTTCAATCACATATCATGTGGTATGTATGGGTACCCAACTTTATGTATTTATGCACATTGTTTTAGTTAGAAGATCTAGAGAATAAATTTTATGATGTACCAAGCAGAAAAGTATCATTGGTTGGGCAAGTCTAAAGTGTGATGAGTGTATTAGAACTCATCATCCAATCCTCCCACACATTTGAATGTGGGATTTAGGGGTGTCTTTTCATGTTTTTTCTGATCAGCACAATGAAAAATTCGGTAGGGTTGGTATAGAATTCTTGAGTGACATCATTGGTGAAGTAGCTCTAGCAGGGGGCATAAATACATCAGACAGGTTCTTGGAATTAACTTTATTCTCTTGTTCCTTCAGGGCATATCCTTTTTAGGGGCATTTTATAAGCTTTTGAGTCATGTTTCTCATGGGCCTATGTGCCTCAAAACAACCTGCCATGTATTGATATACCCCTCAACCCAATTTAAAAAGGTCTTTCCATTATTATTTTTTAATTAAGAGGGCTAGAAATGCAAACTATTTTAAAAAAACTAATTTTTTCACTAACATTCTCCACATGTATCAGTGAAAAAAAAAACAAACCCCAACACCTTGTATTAAAATTAATATAATCATTATAATGTATTCATATGATTGATTTTTGTAAATAATGGTAACTATATTATGAAATTTATATAGAAATAAAAAATGATAATGCATTAATAAATTCAATTAGTGTACCTAAATTACTAATAGATCATTTTATGCATAAAATATTTTTTACTTAAAAAAATTACTTTTATATGCTATGAATTATATTATATTATGATAAAATAATGATTTTAATTACAGTATTTAATGATATATATAATAAAATATGTTAAAATTCATCCAATATATTTTACTAAGAAAGTAATAAATTTATTTTATGATTGGAATATTTTTTTTCTTAGAATTGTTTTAGTCATGTATATATTATTATTCTTAAAACATTGTATATATTTTATAAAATAATTTAAATTGATCTATTTTAAATGATGAAACTAATATTATGTTAGAAATTATATTTGAATAAATTAACACTCATTGAAATTTTATGTTAAATAATATTATAAACACTTAACGATTAAAATGTCATTTCATAAAAAAATGTTTTTCTATACATTATATGTTTCATTTCAAAAGTTAATTTTCTAAAATTTATAAATTGAATTAGGTCAGATAAATCTCAAATTCATATTTAGCATGTCAAAAATTTTCAGGAACGATCATCCTATATTTTTAGTAATAAAATAATTATCATGGATAATTTTTAATCAAGATTGATAATTGTATAAATGGGTAAATAAATTATATTCAATTTTTTATAATTAAATGGTCACTTGCTCATATAAAGACGTGTTTGGTATGAAATTCATACTCTCATGTCTCGCCTACCATTTCTCCACTAAACTCACATAACACGCATGTGATTCTATTCACACTTCTTACCTAATGTCACACACCGTTTTTTATTTTCTTATTCTATTTATATTTATCTTGTTGTTTTTGGATTCCCTATCGATTTTTAGGTGTTGTGGATTTATATTTTGAGTTTCAATCTTCTTTTCTTATGTTGCGCAGTTAAGGGGTAACTATGCAGCCTCCTGATATTGGATCTCCTTTATGCTCATTTTGAACTTTCATGTTTTGTGTTTCACAGGTAGCACATAGTTTAATCCAAACTATGTGGATCATAAGAGAAATTTTGTAGGTCCTTAGGTGTCCCTAGTTGATGGTGGATGACCTGAGCATGATTATCCAAACCAAGCAGAAGGCATGCACATGATTCTATAATTTTTACAGAACCCTGTTGCACGGTTGGTGCATAGTTTTTCAAACCGTGTGGCCAAACTGTGTGGGTGCCCAATGTGTCTAGTAAGGGGAGCATGGTTTGGTAACCCATGTTACCTAACCCTGAAAATTGTCCATGTGTCCTAAAAATATGACTTCCATTTCTTCACCTCTCGTATTTTTATCCCAAAACATATCATTTCTCCCCATTCGGTTTGTACAACCTGTAAGTGGATCCTCCCTTCTCCTCCAAGCCTCATCTTCTCTTCCAAGGGTGAAATCGATGTGTTTCATCAAGTTTTGGGTTAAATATTAAAGTTATTCACCTTCTTTCTACCTTATCTTTCTTCTCCTCTCATTTTCATTTGAGTTTCTTTTCTTCATTGGTTTCTTTGGTCTAGGTTTATTTTTTCCATTAATATTGAATTGGGGGTTTAGTGTTTAAGGTTATTCTTAGGTGTTATTGCTTCTTGGAACCTTCTTGGAGTTGATTTGGGTCTCCATCATTTATACATCATGTGTTTGAGGTAGGATACCTTTGCATTTGGACTCTAAATTTAATAATACATTGATTGATTGTTTTTTACACATTCCTTGGATATTAATTAGTGGATTTATGGTTTTTATAAAAAAACTGATGTGAAATGAGGTGATTTCCACTTGTTTTTAATTGTAATAAAATGGTTTATTGTGATTATCATGCCAACTGTATAATGAAATTTTAGGTTAGCTCTTGTAAATTTGTTTTGAATTTCAAATAGTGGTTTACATCTCTCAAAAAGGGTTTTAAGTGGATTTTTTATTTTCAAAGTGGCGTGTGTGTGGTTCTTTAAGAACTGGTTTAACCTGTGAAGGTTATGTGATGCCTAATTAGCACTTTTGTAATCATTTCATTGGAAAACCCTCATTGGAATAAATCTATTACCTTGTTTATTAACAAGAGGAGGGAGTGTCCTCAGCTTTGGAGTCCCCTCATGTGTTGTTGGTTTAAAGGAAACAGATCAATCCTTGGGGTGGTTCTAGTTTGTGTGACTTGTGTGATAGATTTAATGTATGTTTTATTGCTTGGATTTGTTCAGAACACCCCAGTATGAACATGATATGAGAAACTGGCATAACTATGAGGACTTCTGAGAACACTTGTGTCACTAGTTTAGGATCCCACTTTTGCTAGAGTCCCTTAGTAGGACCTTTCTATGATTTGGGATTATTCCCCTTGGTTATTCCATGAAGTGTAAGACTGGGCATTAAGACTTATTGATGGCATCAGGTTAAGTGCCCCTAGTGGATGAACCAAGTTTTAGTGTGTTCTGGATTTTCCTTTTACCTCTATGGTATTCCCTTGTTTTATCCCACCACTTTATTGTCTACATCGGATAGTCTATGTACCCATCCATGTATCATCACCTAAGTATCATTATCTCATTTCCCATGTCATGTAATAATGGTCTTGTCTTCCTTGTGTGGTTCTCCTATTGAAAGTGAAAAATAATGTTTGGTTTTCATAAAATAGTTTTTGTGGAAAAAAGTTTTTAATTAAATTTTTACGCCATTTTTCCCTACGTATGAAAATTGAATGTATCTCATCTTGCTTTATTTCCCCCTCCCCACTAAAATCTTAATACAACTATTAGAAAATAATTTTGATTTGAAATATGAAGGAAATGGATTTTGATTTTTTTCCTTATAATGGAATGTATAGAAAACCTATGTTTATAAATATAGTATTTCAAACTTGAAATTGATGGATCTTTTATTTACGGGAAATAAATCGGGGAAAATTTTCTTTTGGGAACACCTACTGGGTTTTAATACTCATTCTTATACTTTATTCTTGTTTTCAATCTCAGGTGTAGGTTCTAGCTTGGTCTTGATTGCTATGTATGATGTTGGGTTTTGGGATCAGAGGGTGACCCTCAAGGTCACTTGGAGATTTAATTGTCATTGTATTTAGTTTGGCTTTTGTTGTTTGGATTGGATGAATTAACATTTTATGTATAAATTTTAATTAGTTGGTTTGTTCATCTATCTTCAGGTTATTCTATTTTTTATTCTACTTTATTTATTTATTCTGGGAAACATTGTTCCCATTGGTTCTTATTGACTCCATTGGTTCTTGTGGCCAGCTCGAGAGGATCGGGAATGCCTCTCAGGCCTAGTTATGGGTCGACATGGGTGACCAGTTTGGGGTCAAACCAAGGTGGTTCATAGAAAAATAGTATCATATCTTAGGTTATTTAGAAGACCAAGCTTTCAGAGCACCCTTTGTTATTTGGTTTGTAAAGGTAGATGGAGTAGGACTATCAGAACATAGGGTATAGGTATATGGAAGTTTCTATCCAACACTTTCTATGACGAACCTTGGTTTTCCATGGGGGGTTGGGTTTTTTCTGTTTTTTTTTGGTTTTTATGGGTCCTTTGGTGTTTGGGAAAGATAAATGGGAGTTTAGATAGTGGTCATAAGGAGCTCACAAGGATTATCAAGCCATGTGGATCTAGAAAAATGGTCCTAAAAGATTCTCTCTAATGATGGAATGATTGGAATGTGGCCTCCAACCATTTGGACAAGTCACACATCAAAACTAGTTTTCTTTTTCAGTTTAGTTTCGGGTTCTTCATAATTTTGATGTTCATCTTAAAAAACCTTATTTTGGAATTGTGAAAACTTGATTTCAAGCAGTGGAGTTTTGGTTTTTGAAAATGGTATGTGATTTTTCTGATTTATTTCAAGGAATTTTTTGGAAATCTATTTTAAAATAAAATTATTTTTTATGAAAAATGTTTTTAATTTAATGAGTTTAATGAAATTAGGTTTTTTTAAGGATGGGGTAAATGGTTTGAATGGAAATAATTTATTTTTAAATGGAATTTATTGTTTTGTTCAAAAAATAAAGCAAATTAGTGTGTCGAGTTCAGAAATTGTTTTTATGTGGTGTTTAATGGGCCTTTTGAAAAGGTTTTCGAAACTTTTTAGGTTGGTTTCCTTTTTTTGTTTGGTGTTTTTTTTGTTGATAGTTTTTGTTTATGAGTTGATTTTAATTGAGTTTCTAGTTCCCTTATTGTTTAATTTATTCCCCAAAAAATATTTGATGGAAATTCAAGGTGAAACTATAGATGGTTCACCATCAGTGGGCCCTCTAATTGATCAACCCAAGAACTTCCATATTGATTTTTGTAATTTGAATCCTCCTCTCTTTTATATTCAAGTGAATCCTTTTGAAGCAGTATAGTGGATGCGGAAAATCAAGAGGATCTTTGGTTTCATCGAGTTTCATGAGTCTCTAAAGGTAAAGTTCTCTACCTTTATTCTTGAAGTTCTGAGTTTGAAGGGGTGTAAGTAGGTCATTCAGACCATGCCTCAGGAAGTCCTTTTATGGGAATTCTTCAAGGCTTTATTCGTCTAGCAGTTTTTCTCTAAAGCTGTGAAGGTGAAGAAGGCGATGGAGATGTGCTTCCCCAAGTAAGGTAATGGATTGGTGTTGGAGTTAATTAGTCATTTCATGGGTCTAATTTATTATCTTTAAGATTGGCCCAATGATGGTTCCCTGAAGGATTGAAAAAATAAAAATGGTCTTTGTCCTGATCTCCAGTTGAGGGTGTTAGTGTTCGGTTTAACCTCCTTTTCCAACATAGTGGGGTAATCCGTTCGGGTTGAATTTTTGTTAGTAGAAGTTATTGAGGTGGCTAACCTTACCCTAGCATCTATATCTGGTGAATAAAATTAGAAAGTAGATATCGGAAATAATATTTATGTGGGTTATGCTGGTAGCATAATTAAGAGGTATGCTGATCTTCCATCATCTTCTTCTATGCACAGGACCCTGGTGTATCATCAATACAGAAATTTGGGTCACAAGAAGCCGTCATGTATAGGTGATCTGAAGACCTATTATACCTATGGAAACCTAGGTCACTTTCAATGTTTCTATCATGGTGTTTCTAGAAATATATGTGGAACTAAGTCCACCCCTTTGAGAAATACCATAGTCTATTAACAGGGGTAAGGTGCAGATCTAGCTTCAGTTTTAAGGCCCTTCACATTCGGGTGCTCCTTATATTGTAGTGGTGGTGTTTTATAGAGTTTTCCTTCTCTTATAGTGATGAAATAACTTTTAATTTTTGAGAATCTATGTTTTAATTAAAGCATGTCTTTTGGGAAATTCAGAATCTTGCCACCCTGAACGGAGGTGTGCCCCGTTGTGTGTCTTATTTTAACCACTTATCTGTTGGGTCGAAACTGGATATGTGTGTTTCTGTTTTCTAAAACCCTATTTTGGTGGAAGTGCATTGTTTTATTTAAGAAATTCTCATGGAGTTTTGTGTCCATTTGGTTATTTCTGGTGTTTATGTGGGTTATTCCCAGTTTTGGGTGTCGGTGTTGGTGGGTAATGTTGGTTGGGAACCTGCTAGAACTATAAAATGGTGGGTAGTCCATTCTATCCTCCCATGTTGATAATTTGGTTAGGTATTTGGTTTTGTCTTAGAAATATGTGGTTTTATTTGGAGTTGAATAATTTTGAGTCCTTTCTATCTGGGTGTACATTGGTCTTTTGGAGTATTCCCAATGGTTTTGTTTGGGGATAAGGTTGTGGGGTTTTTTGTTTGACTTTTCCATTGTTTTTTGAATAGTGGGTTGGTTTTTTTGGTTTTTTTCGAGTATATGTTCTATTTTTTATTGTTTGTGGTTAAGTAAATCTTTGGTTTGATTAATTAGGGTGTGCGGGTGAGTGATTACTTACCTCTTCATTGATCAACTAGAAAATTTGTGACTTTTGGGGAGAATAAAGTATAATGGTGGGGAGAATTGTCACACCCCAGTTTTTATTTTATTCTATTATTTTGGTTTATATTTTTTTTCTTAGCTTCTCTCTCAAGTTTCTAATGTTTTGGATTTCAATTTTGAGTTTTAGGATATTCTTCTTCTGTTTCATAGTTTATGTGACGGGTAATGTGGTAACCATGAGGCCTCTTTATGTTGGGTCTCCTTTCAGTTATTTTTGAACTTTTATAGTTTTAGTTTCTTGGGTAGCACATCGTTTGATCCAAACCATGTGGATCCTAAGAGAAACAATTTGATTCCTTCGGTGTTTTTGGTCGATGATGCATGACCTGAACAAAATTAGACCAAAATGTGAAAAATATATGCACATGTTTCTGTAACTTTTGATAGAACCATGTCATATAGTTGGCACAAGGTTTTCCTAACCATGCAGAAAAACTATGTGGGTTCCCAATGTGTCCAGTAAGGGTCGCACGGTTGGAACATGGTTTTAAAAACCATGCAGCCTAACCATGCACAATGCCTAGGTGTCTTGAAAATGTTATTTTCCTTTTATACCCCTCTTGTATTTTTACCCCCAAAATTCATCATTTATCCCCATTTGGTGCATATGACCCATAGGGGGAACCTCCCTTCTTCTTCAAGCCTCATATTCTCTTCCAAGAGTGAAATAAATGGGTTTCTTCGAGTTTTGGATCAAATCATCAGGGTATTGTCCTCATTTCTTATTTCTTTTCCTACTCCTATCATTTTCTTTAGAGTTCCTTATCTTCTTTGGTCTTTTTGGTCTATCTTTCTTGATTACCATGAGTTTAAACTGGATATTTTTTGTTTTTAAGGTTCTTCTTAGTTCATCTTGCTTCTTGTAATATTCATAGAGTTTATTTAGTTTGTGATCATTGAAGTGTGATGAGTTTTAGGTAGGATCCATTTGCATTTGACCTTTAAATTAAAGAATACAATGATTTTATTTTTTTCATACCTTCATTGTATATTAATTGGTGATGTATGATTTTTAGAATAAATATTTGATATTAGATGATGTGATTTTCAATGGGTTTTAATTGTAAGAAAATGTTTGATTGTGTTTTTCACACCAATTGTATAATGAAATGCTCGATTGGCTCTTGTAAAATTGTTTTGGATTTAAGAAGGTGGTTTGGATATCTCAAAAGGGGTTTTATGTGGATTTTTTCTTTTCAATGTGGTTTTTGTGTGGTTCTTTAAGAAGTGGTTAAATATGTGAAGGTTATGTGAGGCCTAATTAGAAAATTTGTTATGGTTTTGTTGGAAAACCATACTTGGAATGATTCTCTTCCCTTATTTTTTGAAAAAAAGAGGGAGTTTCCTCAACTTAGGACTTCCCTCCTAATTTGATGGTTTGAAGGAGATGGATCATTCTTGGGGTGTCAAGGGTGGTGCCAGTTTGTGTGACTCATGTGATGACCTGTATCTATGGTTCTTTTCTTATATTTTTTTGACACACCCCATTACAAACATGAAATGGGATCCTTGAATAGCTATGGGGAATTATGGGAAAGATTGTTGCACTATTTTAAGATTCTTCTTTGGCTAGTGGCCCTTCATAGGAACTTAATCTACATTAGGATTGTTCCCATTGTTTAGGCCAAGAAGGGTGGGATAAAGCATTTGGTCTGGTTGATGGTATAGATTTAGGTAGGCCTATGGTATAAATCAGGTTTTAATGTGTTCTAGATTTTCCATTAATCTCTTAGGTATTCCCATGTTTTCTACCAACACTTGATTATCCACGACAGATAGTTTGAGTGACACTCCAAGTATGATCACCCAATTATTTCTAGCTCATTTCCATTATCATATAATCATGCTATCAGCTTCCTTGTGTGGTTCTCCTATAGATAAAGAAAAAAGAATATTTGGTTTTCTTAAAATAGGTTTTATAGAAAAAAAAATTGAATGAAATTTGTAAAACATTTTTCCCTTTGTATGAAAACTGAACATATCTCCTCTAGTTTCTTTCCCCCTTCAACCTAAAAGATTTATACTCCTCTTTTAAAAGAAATTTATTTTGAAATAAAAAGGTAAATAGATTGTTCTTTGTTTTCCTTAAAATTGAATGTGTAGAAAACATATGTTTATATATATTGTATTTTAAACATCCAATTTATGGATCTTTTATTTAAGGTAAATGCATTGGGAACAGTTTTCATTCAATAATTCCTACTGATATTTAATACTCATGCATATATGTTATTCTTGCTTTTAGTATTTAGTGAAGGATCCACCAAGGTCTTGATCGATGTGGGTGATGTTGGGTTTTGGGATCAAAGAGTGACCCCCATGGTCATATGGTGATTTAAGGGTCATTAGTTTCGATATGGTTTTTGTTGTTAGTCTTGGTTAAATTTCAAGTTTATATAAAAATTTTGTTCAATTGTTTTGTTTATTTATTTTTGGTTTTAATAGTTTATTTCCACTAATTTGTTTATTTATAATGGGGAAAATCATTCCCATTGGTTCATGCTAATGCCCTTGGAACTTTTCTCCAACTAGGGAGGACTGTGAATTCCTCTTAAGCCTTGTCGTGGGCTAGATTAGGTGACTAGTTTGGGGTCAACCCGATGTTTTTCATGACACATAATATTAGTTTCCATGAAAAGACCCTCCTTTTCACCTATAAAAAGAAATCACTCTCACTAATTCTCTCGTCCACCTCAACTATAAAGGAATTTATCATGAAATTAATTTATCTATACCTTTATAAATATCTCCCAAGGAGTTCCTAAGGTTCTAAGGAGTCCACCCAAATCTTTTAGAAGCTAATTTGTAAGGAAAGGGTTCTCATCCTTCGCATTTTGATTCAATTTCTTCTTTTATGATAACCCCTTTAGGATTTCCATATGATTAAGCATCAATTTTTTCATAATCAATACTTTAGTATCCATATTACTAACTATTTATGATAGAATATTATTCTATCTTATAAATATCCTTCCATAATCCCTTTGGTATAGTTATCATGATCTCAAAACCACTCATTGATTCTCTCCATCCTATTTTCAATTCAAGATATAAATTTTTTGTAAATATTTTTAATTCCATGGTATTATGCTTCCATGTGTTCATAATCGATCATTTATTTTCTAAATGGTGCTCTATTGATGAAATTTGACCATTCTATAACATTAAGACCATTTCATAGTCCCTTTTGAATAGTCTTCATGCTTCTGAAATCACTCTTTGATTCACTCACTCCTCTTATCATGTGAAGTTATTCCTTTATTTTAAGACTTTTAAATTACATTTGATTGTGTTTAAATGTTTTCATAATCAATACATTATAGTAAAAATGATGCACTATTGACGATATACTTCATTTATCTCACATTAAGACCATTTCATAGCTTCTTTTGTATTGTTTTCATGCTGTTTAAATCACTCCTTGATTATCTCCCTCCTATTTTAACTTCAGGTTACCAATGTTTTTTAATAATTTTGAATTTAATGTTATTCTAAATCCATTATTTTATAATCAAACCATTTATAGTCCAAATTATTCCCTGTTGAATAGATTCTATATTTCCCTATCATTTAACCCATTACATAATCACTTTAATTTACCCAGCATGCTGCTGAAGAGATTCCTTAATTTTCTGTGTTTTGAACCAACACTAATATCATTCAAGGGTATCTTTATAGATGTAAAATTATTTTATTTATTGGGTACTTCCATGTTTAAAGCCCACATTACCAACTCATGGGTTAAAATGATATGTTTTGTGATCTTTAATTGATGTGGACCTCATAGTGATAGACATATGAAAGGTGTTCCCTGATTGTACTTAACTGCATTGGGTAAATAATTAATCTCTATATATGACATGATTTATGATACCGTAGTAACATTAATTAGTAATGTTTTTTGATAAAATGGTCAACAACCATAGAATATGAAGGGAACTCTCTGATAATGCCTCAATACTTTGGGTAAAGAATTAATCTCTTAATATGAAATGTTCATTGTATTTTGGAAGCATGCCTTGTAATGTTTTAGGATAACTTGGTGAATAAACAAGGTAATATTATTTTTCAACACCTTATTGATGAACTTTGGTGATACACTTATGAATGTAACGTGTTAATCTTGTAAACACATTTCCATGTTACACCTCTTGTTCTTATGGTCATTTTATCAATATCAACCCTACATCCACGTTATTATATTATTAACAAAGTTTTACCCATGATGTTCATTTATGCTCCATTTTTTACTTTCTATCCCTTACTATGCATTATTCTCACCCTAATATTCTGAAAAATGTCCCTAGTGAACTTATATGGTGAGGTAATCTAGGATGGCGTAATAAAGAATTCCATGGAGAGATTCAAATTTTTTTATGTTTTATTATGTGATCCATGTATGTAGTGTATTATATTCCTAGTTTCCAAGACAATAAACCAAAAAAGGTCCCAAGGAAATGATCAATGTGCTAATATTTTTAAGGATTTATGTTTTAAAATATGTATAAAATTTTGAGTCATTGTAATTAGTATCAGAGAAGGGTTTATTTTTTGTGTGGAAATTATGACTATAAAACCTTAGTGAAAAACCTAAGGTTAAGTATAATGGGTAAGTATAAGTATAGGAAAACATCCTTAACTTTTGGTTAAGTTAGAGTATGTTTTTTTCTAATAAAATACATCTATGTTATGATACTAGCCAGTGGATGTGGCTCTGAAACTAATTCACCTAGGTTAATTGTAAAGATTCGGAAATTTCAAGGTAAATTTTTTTCTTAATTTTCTTTGGAATTTTACAAGAACGCAGTTTCTGACGGCGCCTGATTCCGAGGCCCGGTGTGCCCGTAATTAATTTCCGAAGTTTGGCTCGGGTACGTTCAGTGAACGAGCGAGCGGGAATTTCTATCTTTTGAACCGGTGCCCGGAATCGAATTCCGAGGGAACCGATGGAACCGCAACGCCGGTAATTTCTTATGAACGCCATTTCCGGAGTTGCGTTTATCCGAGAGAAGATGATAAAAATTGTGGAAGTTTAATTTATAACTTATCTACAATTTTTATTTTCTTGTTAAGTAGATTAAGTGTTTTGTTACAACACTTGACCCTCTCTTAAGTGGTTTTAACCTATGTAAGGGAGTTAGGGGTGGGACCCACTTGGAGTTAACCACCCATGGAAGGATTTAAGGTGAGGTGGGGCCCACATGAACCCCACCCCTTCACTTTTCCCATAACCCCCTAACTCCCTCTTTATTTTGAAACTCCTCACCTCCCTCTTTATTTTGAAACTCCTCACCTCCCTCTTTATTTTGAAACTCCTCAACTCCCTCTTTATATTTGAAACTCCTTCTCTCCCTCTCTCCCTCATAACTCATGCCAACTAGCACTTAAATTAAGTTATTGAAACTCTTAATCAATTAAGTGTTTGAATTTTGAACTTACAATGCATGGCATGATTAAAATAAAATAAGGGGAAACCTTCTTTTATTTGGAGGTTGAATTGTGGTGGGAGGATTTTTGAGAAAGAGACTTTGTGTGATAGAAGAAGGAAGCTCCTTCTTCGTTGAAGAACGTCCTCCTCTCCGTGAAGAACGGTTCTTCCCCGATGAAGAACATTGATCCCTCAACTTAGAACGACTCGGTGATCACGGTTCTTCATCCTCTTTTTCCTCCACGGCAAGGGAGAAGACACCGACGTAGGGAACTCTCCAACGACAACGCGCCTTCCTTCTTCATCTCCGCAACAAGTGAGGAGACGTCGTTTTCTCCTCGGACGTACCCCAACATCCATGGAATCGACGTCCGATCTCCGCGACGTCGTTCTCCGCGACGCCGTTCTCCGCGACGCCCGACGTGCGACGTCAAATATCCAAGTAGGGGTTTGTTGTTGCTTTATTTAATTATTTTCCGTTCTTGGTTCTAGCATGACAAACTTGAGGATGAACGATTAAGTGGTATCGTCTAACGACAGGGGGACCGGACCGCACAAACACGACCGAACCCCCATCCTTTGTTCTTGAATGTTTCTTGCGGATGAAACGAGATAGCGTGGTGCCTTCGCACCACGCGGGAATCACACGGAAATTATTGCGCGGTGCCGTCGCGCCGCGCCGTGGAAAGAATTATCATGAACGTGACGCTGTCGCGCCGCGCCGCGCCGTGGAAAGAATTATCATGAACGTGACGCTGTCGCGCCGCGTCGAAGGAAACCGAAGATGTCGCGGCCGGAGCGGGGCCGCGGCGGAGGGGCGTGGTGCCGTCGCACCGCGCCGGATGACGAAGGCCGCGGCCGGTTCCGGGCCGCGGCGGATCGTGATGACCGGCGGCCAGCCGGGCCGCCGGTGCCGGAAGACGGAAGAGGACCGGCCCTTGCCGGTCCTGTTGACAAGAAGCCGGCCGGCCAGGTCGGGCCGACCGGGTTGGTGGAAACCGGGGGAATTTAATTCCCCCGGGCAGTTATTTGGCCCCCCATTATGAGGGGGGCCGGTTTCACAAAGGGGGGGGGGCAGGCGGCCCCCCGTTTCCAGCAAGCTCATCCTTCGGCCGAGCTGGCAGCGCGCCCAGCGCGCTGCCTTGCGCCGAACCGGCGCGCCTGGCCGGTTCGCCGGGTCGACCCCGTCCGGGGCGAGTCGACCCGGTTCGGGCCATCCGGGGGGTCTCGGGCCGGGACGGTCCGGGCCCGAAACCCCCGTTACCGAGCAGTTTGGTCAAATGCCCGTATCTTGGGCTACGGGCCTCCAAACGACTCGCCGTCAGCGGCAACGCGATCCTTGGATCGAGACGGTCGTTTCGCTATACTATACTCAAGGTGCACATTCCTTTTCGGGAGCCTACGTGGTTAAAACTCCATAGTTAAGCGTGCTTGGCCTAGAGTAGTGATCAGGATGGGTGACCTCCTGGGAAGTTTCCCAGGGTGGGTGTGAGACGGAAAGGCCAATAAATAATAGACTGGGTGTCCGATTGACGCGCCGTCTGTTTCGTTGAATTCCTATAAGTGAGATGGATCTTTTGGCTTACTCCGCTCGATGTTTGGATGCCGACGGAGTGCGGTCGGGTTGGATCGCACCAAAATCCAACCGGGCCCCTAGAACGAAAAAGCCAATAACTCTCAGACCGGGCGTCCGATTGACGCATCGTCTGTTGCGTTGAGTTCCTGTTGACGATACGGAACTTTTGGCATCCTCCACCCAAGTTTTGGATGCAGATGGATTGTGGCCGGGTTGGATCGCACCGAAATCCAACCGGGCCCCTGGAACGGAAAAGCTGATATCTTTCTGACAGAATGTCCGTTTGACGAACCGTCAGCGGCGTTGGTGATTTCGTTGAGAAACGGTCCCTATGAGTATACCCTATGAGAGTTCGGGGTACAGTTGAGATACGGACGGGTTTGGTTCGCTCACGAAACCAACCGGGCCCCTGGGACGAAAAGGCTAATAACTCACAGACCGGGCGTCCGATTGACGCACCGTCTGTTGTGTTGAGACCCCTATGACGAGGCGGTCCTTTGAGATACTTCTTTGTGGGACTTTGAGATACTTGGAGTATCGACCTATAGCTCGTGGAGCGGACCCTCCTAGTGACGAGCGTGCGGAGTACGGAGACCGTGTAACTGGCTGAGACCTGACGACTGCTTGACCGACTTGACTTGGAGTGAGTCGACTAGCCCAGTGGACGGAGCACTACTTTCTGAGGTGCGGACCCATGGCGGACGGAGCACTACCTGTGTGACAGTGCAGACCCGCGGTACTCGTCCGGAGAGTACCTCAGCAGGCTACTAGGTGGTGTGCACTACTGTGTTTGGGTGACATACCTCGGCGGGAAGCACTACTGTGTCTGGGTGGCTGACCCGCGGTACTCGACAGGAGGAGTACTTCAGCAGTCTTAGGTTAGTGAGCAGTACCTCGGAGTTGTGACAGGACCACTGTACACTCTAGAGACGGAGCTCTTCAGCAGTTACGGTTTCGATAATGAAAATCCTGGTTTGAGCTGAGACTTTTGACCTTGTGTTTACCTCATGATTGAGATGGGTCACTTGATAACTTAGGTATATGTATGGGCATATACTTGGGTAGTAGTTATCCGTTGATTTCACAATCCTTGTGTTTCCTCATGATTGAGATGGGTTACTTGATAACTTAGGTATATGTATGGGCATATACCTAAGTAGAGGTTATCTGTTGAGATCTTCAATGTGGTTATCCTTGTTGGATTTAGTGAGACCTTGAGGGTCTCAGGGTCCCTACTGAGTATCGTTATACTCACCCCTGCACGGGCTATGCCCGCACCTCGTTGTGTTGGTTGCAGACGACGGCCAGTACTGACAGAGGCCGAGTGTTCGAGGACTGGACGGTACCTGGAGGTGGACTATACGACGAGATGGTACCCAGAGGTGGACGTGACGACGCGGCGGTACCCAGAGGTGGACCACTGGGCGGGACATACTCGGAGCGGACGGCGGGACCCGAGGAGCAGAGGAGCTGTCTGTACCCACCCTTCAGGTGGGATTTCTAGTGGAAAGCTCGGCGTAGAAGCTTTACTTTTCAGTCGTTGTTTTCCCTTTCGAGTTTTACTTTACAGTTGAGCTTGTATTTCCGGCCCCTTTTTACTTTCCGCACTTACTGTTGTACTCACTTTTTACTTAGTGTTTACTTCTTCCGCTTGTACTCTGTGTGATTGTTTACTTTACAAAGGCAATACCTTCCCTTTTTACCGGGATTTACGCCTTGGTGCTAGTCGCCAGCCCCTGGCCTATGGAAGGCGGGCTTGGGGTAGTCACGGCACGAGCCCCGAGGATGGGTCGTGACAAATTGGTATCAGAGGAGTTCGGTTCTACCGCAGAACTTATAAATCTGATGTTTCTTTCTGTGAAGCAATAGTGTTAAGGGTACCGAGTGTGGTTTTCAGTTCAGGGAGTCCAGTGTTGGTGCGGGCGGCCGATGTATCCATACACCAGGACCCTGACAACTGATTTTCGACTTTGTGCACGAAAACACTGATTGCGTGTGTGTTTCCAGAAGTTTTTAAATGTCAGCTCAAACCAGGTCAGCTCACCAGGTATAATCGTTTGACCGTGTTACGTTGTTTCTTTCAGGATGCCTTTTCACGAACGACCAGCTAGAGCCCAGAGGGATGTGCATACTGACAGCCTATCGAGCGACGAGGCTTCGGTACAGGGCCCTCTTGCAGTTGAGGCACCAACGGAGGCACCAGCAATACTACCATACGTTGGGCCACCGATGCCACCATCCCCAGCAGTAAGCGATGCACGCCACTTGAGTGCACTGCACGAGTTCCAGTGCCAGAGGCCACCCAGGTTCCGGGGAGAGACAGACCCGCAGGCGGCTGAGGATTGGCTGGAGGCTGTGGTGGGAGTCTTCAGGCTAGTGGGGACGCCGGCAGACTTCATGGTGATCTTTGCTGCCAGCCTCCTTCAGGAAGCATCAGGCAGGTGGTGGAGCCACTTGTTTCAGTTTTGCGACGGGATGACCTTCGCATGGGAAGGGTCACCTGGCACGTGACTGTCCGACTCCTCGTACGATTGATCATCGGGTGTTGGAGGAGCCACCGAGACAGAAGCAGCGGCGAGTGCTTGAGCAACAGCTGAGCAGTGGACAAGGCAGTAGAGCTCCGAGAGCAGGTGGATAGGAGAGTAACTAGTGGATACATCCCTTGTACTTCTAGTTCCATTTTTCTATTGTATTCGTGTCTTGTACTATGAGCTGCAATAATAAAAATACACTTATCTTTGTTTGCTTTACTGTCCTTTTGTTTGGTTGATACTGAGTGGTCCCGGTTAAACTGTTGACTTGACCCTCACTTTCGAGATTTCAACTGGAGGGGACCCAGTGACCTCACACTGATGCCGATAATGTGACTTGACCCTTGGAGGTGAGAGTGACAGTTGGATCTCTTGGTAGTTACGTCGAGGCCTTACGACGTCATCCATGGCATGAATGCATCATTCATGTTGGAATTGACTGTATTAGGCAACGAATGTGGTTCATCCAGGGGATGAGACCATATTTCTCTTATCGGCAAAGAAGAAATCATAGAAGCTCTTGTGAGACTAAAGGAGGTCCAGGACATCCAAGAGAGGATGAAGACTGCACAGTACAGTAAGAAACAGGAAACCGGTGCCAGTCTTAGAGACTCGGGCGTGTTAAAGAAGAGGAAGCTTAAAGGAGAGATGAGTCTACGAAGCAGCAGGCGTGGAGGCATAGCTAGGAGAGCAGCATGAGGTGGTGTACATCCTAACTTTGTACAACCACCCGCCTTAGTTATTCCTGCCAGGCTCAGGGAGCTAGAGGGCGGAGGAAGAGTGCGGATGCATGCGGTCAAGGAGTGTGACCCAATGGCTCTAGAAAAGATTCAAGGGACAGTCTGTGTCCACTACTGGCTGCTGTAGTAACAGACGTCGATGTGAATCATTCCTTGCTTTCACAAATCTTGTTCCAGACCTAGAGTTTCAGGTAAGCCGTGGACCTGACCCTCACGTCTGGAGATACTTTGGGAGGAGACTCGATAATCACAATTACGCCGATGGTGTGGTCAGACCCTCGAGGCGAGAGTTTCTGTTGGAATCTCTTGGTGGCAGCGTCGAGGCATTACGACGTTAGTTTGAGTATGGAATGGGAAATAATTGTTCATACTCAAATTGACAGTTTTAGGCAAACGTCGGGATGGGTTTTCCTTGGTCGGCGGAAAAGGAAACCCCATACAGCGCAGGGTAACTCTTGCACAGGAGGGTGCGACCGATCACTCTTGAGTCGGTCAACCTTACCCCCGTGATAGCAGCCTTTCGAGTTCCAGTTCTAACAGAAAATGGAGACCTCTGGAGTTCGAGGATGACGATCACGTCCTTATACGGGTCTCACCTCGACGAGGTTTACGGAGATGTGGCCAAGGAGGAAAGTTATCTCTGGGGTTCAGCGGACCTTCTTAGGTCCCCAGCTGGGTAGCCGGGGTGGTTTACTACTTGACTCATTCACCGCAGTTGCACCAGGTGCACGATGACTTCCACGTATCTCAACTGAGAAGATACATGCTCGACCCTTCGCATATCATCGACCATGAGGAGCTGGACGATGGCGATGGGGTGTCTTTCACTGAGAATCCAGTGGGGATCGAGGATCGATAGGAGCAGATCCTAGGAGGACGATCGATTCCTCAGGTGCACTTTCTTTGGAAGTACGAAACCTCCAGGTGAGCACATAGGAGCGGAAGGCTCAGATGCGTGCTCGGTACCGCTTTTGTGACCCTAGTTTGTGTTGAAGCTTTACAGGGACGTAAAACCCTGAGGTGGGAGTAATGTAAAGATCCGGAAATTTCAAGGAAAATTTTATTCTTAATTTTCTTTGGAATTTTACAAGAACGCAGTTTCTGACGGCGCCTGATTCCGAGGCCCGGTGTGCCCGAAATTAATTTCTGAAGTTTGGCTCGGGTACGTTCAGTGAACGAGCGAGCGGGAATTTCTATCTTTTGAACCGGTGCCCGGAATCGAATTCCGAGGGCACCGATGGAACCGCAACGCCGGTAATTTCTTAAGAACGCCATTTCCGGAGTTGCGTTTATCCGAGAGAAGATGATAAAAATTGTGGATGTTTAATTTATAACTTATCTACATTTTTTATTTTCTTGTTAAGTAGATTAAGTGTTATGTTACAACACTTGACCCTCTCTTAAGTGGTTTTAACCTATGTAAGGGAGTTAGGGGTGGGACCCACTTGGAGTTAACCACCCATGGAAGGATTTAAGGTGAGGTGGGTCCCACACGAACCCCACCCCTTCACTTTTCCCATAACCCCCTAACTCCCTCTTTATTTTGAAACTCCTCACCTCCCTCTTTATTTTGAAACTCCTCACCTCCCTCTTTATTTTGAAACTCCTCAACTCCCTCTTTATTTTTGAAACTCCTTATCTCCCTCTCTCCCTCATAACTCATGCCAAATAGCACTTAAATTAAGTTATTGAAACTCTTAATCAATTAAGTGTTTGAATTTTGAACTTACAATGCATGACATGATTGAAATAAAATAAGGGGAAACCTTCTTTTATTTGGAGGTTGAATTGTGGTGGGAGGATTTTTGAGAAAGAGACTTTGTGTGATAGAAGAAGGAAGCTCCTTCTTCGTTGAAGAACGTCCTCCTCTCCGTGAAGAACGGTTCTTCCCCGATGAAGAACATCGATCCCTCAACTTAGAACGACTCGGTGATCACGGTTCTTCATCCTCTTTTTCCTCCACGGCAAGGGAGAAGACACCGACGTAGGGAACTCTCCAACGACAACGCGCCTTCCTTCTTCATCTCCGCAATAAGTGAGGAGACGTCGTTTTCTCCTCGGACGTACCCCAACATCCATGGAATCGACGTCCGATCTCCGCGACGTCGTTCTCCGCGACGCCCGATGTGCGACGTCAAATATCCAAGTAGGGGTTTGTTGTTGCTTTATTTAATTATTTTCCGTTCTTGGTTCTAGCATGACAAACTTGAGGATAAACGATTAAGTGTTATCGTCTAACTAGAGGGGGACTGGACCGCACAAACACGGCCGAACCCCCATCCTTTGTTCTTGAATGTTTCTTGCGGATGAAACGAGATAGCGTGGTGCCGTCACACCACGCGGGAATCACACGGAAATTATTACGCGGCGCCGTCACGCCGCGCCGTGGAAAGAATTATCATGAACGCGACGCCGTCGCGCCGCGTCGAAGGAAACCGAAGACGTCGCGGCCGGAGCGGGGCCGCGGCGGAGGGGCGCGGTGTCGTCGCACCGCGCCGGATGACGAAGGCCGTGGCCGGTTCCGGGCCGCGGCAGATCGTGATGACCGGCGGCCAGCCGGGCCGCCGGTGCCGGAAGACGGAAGAGGACCGGCCCTTGCCGGTCCTGTTGACAAGAAGCCGGCCGGCCAGGTGGGGCCGGCCGGGTTGGTGGAAACCGGGATAATTTAATTCCCCCGGGCAGTTATTTGGCCCCCCATTATGAGGGGGGCCGGTTTCACAAAGGGGGGGCAGGCGGCCCCCCGTTTCCACAAGCTCGGCCTTCGGCCGAGCTGGCAGCGCGCTGCCTTGCGCCGAACCGGTGCGCCTGGCCGGTTTGCCGGGCCGGGCCGCGCCTGGCCGGGCCGGGTCGACCCCGTCCGGGGCGGGTCGACCCGGTTCGGGCCATCCGGGGGGTCTCGGGCCGGGACGGTCCGGGCCCGAAACCCCCGTTACCGAGCGGTTTGGTCAAATGCACGTATCATGGGATACGGGCCTCCAAACGACTCGCCGTCAGCGGCAACGCGATCCTTGGATCGAGACGGTCGTTTCGGTATACTATACTCAAGGTGCACCTTCCTTTTCGGGAGCCTACGTGGTTAAAACACCATAGTTAATCGTGCTTGGCCTAGAGTAGTGATCAGGGTGGGTGACCTCCTGGGAAGTTTCCCAGGGTGGGTGCGGCGTCAAATATCCAAGTAGGGGTTTGTTGTTGCTTTATTTAATTATTTTCCGTTCTTGGTTCTAGCATGACAAACTTGAGGATGAACGATTAAGTGTTATCGTCTAACGAGAGGGGGACCGGACCGCACAAACACGGCCGAACCCCCATCCTTTGTTCTTGAATGTTTATTGCGGATGAAACGAGATAGCGTGGTGCCGTCGCACCACGCGGGAATCACACGGAAATTATTGCGCGGCGCCGTCGCGCCGCGCCGTGGAAAGAATTATCATGAACGTGACGCTGTCGCGCCGCGTCGAAGGAAACCGAAGACGGCGCGGCCGGAGCGGGGCCGCGGCGGAGGGGCGCGGTGCTGTCGCACCGCGCCAGATGACGAAGGCCGCGGCCGGTTCCGGGCCGCGACGGATCGTGATGACCGGCGGCCAGCCGGGCCGCCGGTGCCGGAAGATGGAAGAGGACCGGCCCTTGCCGGTCCTGTTGACAAGAAGCCGGCCGGCCAGGTCGGGCCGGCCGGGTTGGTGGAAACCGGGAGAATTTAATTCCCCAGGGCATTTATTTGGCACCCCATTATGAGGGGGGCCGGTTTCACAAAGGGGGGGCAGGCGGCCCCCCATTTCCAGCGAGCTCGGCCTTCGGCCGAGCTGGCATCTCGCCCAGCGCACTGCCTTGCGCCGAACCGGCGCGCCTGGCCGGTTCGCCGGGCCGGTCCGCGCCGGGCCGGGCCGGGTCGACCCCGTCCGGGGCAGGTCGACCCGGTTCGGGCCATCCGGGGGGTCTCGGGCCGGGACGGTCCGGGCCCGAAACCCCCGTTACCGAGCGGTTTGGTCAAATGCCTGTATCTTGGGCTACGGGCCTCCAAACGACTCGCCGTCAGCGGCAACGCGATCCTTGGATCGAGACGGTCGTTTCGGTATACTATACTCAAGGTGCACCTTTCTTTTCGGGAGTCTACGTGGTTAAAACTCCATAGTTAAGCGTGCTTGGCCTAGAGTAGTGATCAGGATGGGTGACCTCCTGGGAAGTTTCCCAGGGTGGGTGTGAGACGGAAAGACCAATAAATAACAGACCGGGTGTCCGATTGACGCGCCGTCTGTTTCGTTGAATTCCTATAAGTGAGATGGATCTTTTGGCTTACTTCGATCGAGGTTTGGATGCCGACGGAGTGCGGTCGGGTTGGATCGCACCAAAATCCAACCGGGCCCCTGGAACGAAAAAGCCAATAACTCTCAGACTGGGCGTCCGATTGACGCGTCGTCTGTTGCGTTGAGTTCCTGTTGATGATACGGAACTTTTGGCATCCTCCGCCCGAGTTTTGGATGCAGATGGATAGTGGCCGGGTTGGATCGCACCGAAATCCAACCGGGCCCCTGGAACGGAAAAGCTGATATCTTTCTGACAGAATGTCCGTTTGACGAACCGTCAACGGCGTTGTGTTGAGACCCCTATGACGATGCGGTCCTTTGAGATACTTCTTCGTGGGACTTTGAGATACTTGGAGTATCGACCTGTAGCTCGTGGAGCGGACCCTCCTAGTGACGAGCGTGCGGAGTACGGAGACCGTGTAACTGGCTGAGACCTGACGACTGCTTGACCGACTCGACTTGGAGTGAGTCGACTAGCCCAGTGGATGGAGCACTACTTTCTGAGGTGCAGACCCATGGCGGACGGAGCACTACCTGTGTGACAGTGCAGACCCGCGGTACTCATCCGGAGAGTACCTCAGCAGGCTACTAGGGGGTGTGCACTACTGTGTTTGGGTGACATACCTCGGCGGGGAAGCACTACTGTGTCTGGGTGGCTGACCCGCGGTACTCGACAGGAGGAGTACTTCAGCAGTCTTAGGTTAGTGAGCAGTACCTCGGAGTCGTGACAGGACCACTGTACACTCTAGAGACAGAGCTCTTCAGCAGTTACGGTTTCGATAATGAAAATCCTGGTTTGAGCTGAGACTTTTGACCTTGTGTTTACCTCATGATTGAGATGAGTCACTTGATAACTTAGGTATATGTATGGTCATATACCTGGGTAGTAGTTATCCATTGATTTCACAATCCTTGTGTTTCCTCATGATTGAGATGGGTTACTTGATAACTTAGGTATATGTATGGGCATATACCTAAGTAGAGGTTATCTATTGAGATCTTCTATGTGGTTATCCTTGTTGGTTTTAGTGAGACCTTGAGGGTCTCGGGGTCCCTAATGAGTATCGTTATACTCACCCCTGCACGGGCTACGCCCGCACCTCGTTGTGTTGGTTGCAGACGACGGCCAGTACTGATAGAGGCCGAGTGTTCGAGGACTGGACGGTACCTGGAGGTGGACTATACGACGAGACGGTACCCAGAGGTGTACGTGACGACGAGGCGGTACCCAGAGGTGGACCACTGGGCGGGACATACTCAGAGCGGACGGCGGGACCCGAGGAGCAGAGGAGCTGTCTGTACCCACCCTTCAGGTGGGATTTCCAGTGGAAAGATCGGCATAGAAGCTTTACTTTTCAGTCATTGTTTTCCCTTTCGAGTTGTACTTTACAGTTGGGCTTGTATTTCCGGCCCCTTTTTACTTTCCGCACTTACTGTTGTACTCACTTTTTACTTAGTGTTTACTTCTTCCGCTTGTACTCTGTGTGATTGTTTACTTTACAAAGGCAATGCCTTCCCTTTTTACCTGGATTTACGCCTTGGTGCTAGTCGCCAGCCCCTGGCCTATGGAAGGCGGGCTTGGGGTAGTCACGGCATGTGCCCCGAGGATGGGTCGTGACATTAATCACCCTGAAAAAGGATAGATGGTCATTAACTTAATCTTCACTCTCACTCACAATGAGTGGCCCTATGATTGAACACCTAGATATACACTCCCAATGGATATGATTTATAAATTCATATAATCATTAAAAACATTTATATGGGATTTGAACACATTAGGTAAGAAATCCTAATAGGAAAATGATCACGGATAACATAGGTTAAAATATAGATATTATTAGGTTAAAGTATATATTAATTAATGTGTTCTTTTATTGATAAAGGATATATTTAATTTTCAGAGAATATATTTCAATGATTTTTTTGTCTATAATATTATAATAAAGTTCATGATAATTTTATAATAGTTATTTAAATAATTTTTTTAAGAATTATGGGAAAACACGACTTAAAGTAACTTAGATTTAACCAAGAGATTTATAGGATGACCAAGTGTGACATAGTTGAAATGATATTATCATGTAATGAAATGAAGGTTTTATAGGAGAATACATCATAATATCGAGCTTTCATATTCATATGATCATTCACTTTGATTTTATTGGATTCTATCTTAATCATTTTTTTAATATTTTTTTAAAAACATGATATTGAAAATAAAAATATGGAAAATATGAATCTATAAAATCAAAATACTTATATACACAAATGTATATTTTTAATAAATGGTATAAAATAATAATATATTCCTATTATAAAGAAAATATGTCACTTATTTTTTCATTTTATATTAAGGTTTGTAGCTATATATTGAGTAATGATTATATTTTTGATACCTCTAATTATTGTTAATAATAAGTGATAATTAAAATTGAGAAGAAGAAACTTATTTAATCTGGGATAATGTAACAACACATATTTTTAGAAAGTATATTATTTCCATAAATAACATGTTTCTAATTTAAAACTTTCTTCTTTTTCAATTTTGTTAATGGAATTAAAATGGAATGAAAAATAAGTTATAAAATAAATGAATTAAACTAACAATAATTTATTTATTTATTGCAAACCATTTCAATAAAATCATATGAAAATAAGTATTAATCCTTATAGATTATTACTCACCATGGATAATTACATCATTATACATTTCATAAATTAACAATGGACAAAAAATATATTAGAATAAAATCTTCAACACTAGGATATCTCCCAGATTTTCTTCACCATCACCAATATACAATAAAAACCTATAATGATAAAGAACATCATGAAAGGAGAAAACTTATTGTGATACCTAAAATGAAAACTATGGAAATGGTAAGTGTGACTTAAGAAATTTGAATTGAATGAATGAGTTTATTAAGGATATATATCTGAATAAAATCTAGCTATTGTAAATTTGGATGTTGGAAATATGGTCATTTTGAATTTGTGTTTAAAGTAATATAATTAAAATATAATAAATTATGAAATAAAAATATTATATATATATATATATATTCATGTGTATGTTGTGTTTTATTAATGACATTATAATTATTAATATATCTTATTATGCATAAGTGAAATTACTTGAAATAAATTAATATCAATAGATTGATAAATTCAAAATTTTAGAATATGAATAATTATTTTTAATGATAAATATTATTTAATATAAAATTAATATTTTCTAAATTATTTTTTTCCATTAAGTGAAGTATTTTTTCATTAATTGGGAATTGATTTTAAATAATATTAAAAACACTTCAAAATAGATTTTTTTTCAAAAAATAGTTTGTCCTTTTATTATGTATTTTTATTTAAAAAATAAATTTTTAAAATTATAATTGAAATTGGATAGGATTAATATCATATTTTAATTAAAAATGTAAACATTAGTTTAGTATGAATTTTTCATATTTTTCTAAAATATTCTATTTTTAGGTGAATAATGAAAATACAGTTTTTACCGTAACTGGAACTTTTAAGACTCTATTATTATATAAGAAATACCTCAAAGATTATAAAACCTTTTAATTGATTGATGATATAATATCCCAAGATTATATATATATATACATATATATTGTTTAAATAAATAAAATTAGTTTATTATTTTTTCCCCGCATGCATCACCGAATGAAAATAAATAGCAACATATTTTATTAAAATTAATATAATTATTGTAAAGTTGTAAAAGAATTGGAGAGTGTAAATAAAGGAAATTGTATTAAAAAATTTATAAAGAAATAAAAAAATGGTAATGAATTAATAAATTCAATTATTATAAATAAACAACTGAAAATCTTTTTATGCATAAAATATGTTTTTTACAAAATAAAAATCCATTTTATATGCTTTGTATTATGGTATATTATGATTAAATATTTATTTTAAATAATTTTTTTAACAATATATATAATAAAATATAATAACATATATCCTATAGTTTTTAATAAGAAAGTAAGAAATTTATTTATTCTTGGAGGATTCACTTTTCTTAAAATTATTTCGTGAGTGTGTATATTATTATTTTTAAATTCAAATGGTATAGATAAATGACTAAAAATCATTTTATGCCTAAAATATATTTTCTTCTAAAAAATGCCTTTTATATGATATGAATTTTATTATAATATGATTAAATAATTATTTTTAATTAAAACTTATAACAATATATAATAAAATACATTAACATCTATCTAATATGTTTTACTAAGTAATGAATTTATTTATGCCTAAAATATTCACTTTTCTTAAAATTGTTTTATGGGCGTATATATTATTATTTTAGAAACATTATATAATTTTTATAAAATAATTAAAAGTTAAATATTTTAAATAAGGAAACTAATATATTGTTTAATATTACATTAAAATAAATTGATTCTCATTATACATTTATATTTAATAATATTAAGAACACTAAATTATTAAAACATCATTTTTTACAAAATTGTTTTTCTACGCATTATAGTTTTTTAATTAAAAAGTTAATTTTATCATATTTTTAAATTTAATTATGTTAAATAGATCCAAAATTTGGATTTATCATATTGAATTTTGGTATGAATGGTCATATAATATTTTTAGTAATAAAATAATTATCATGGTTAATTTTTCATCATGATTATTAAGGGTAACGATGAGTAATTAAAGTATATTGAATTTATAATAATTAAAAGGTCACTAACACATATAAATCCTTTTAGGTATGATATTTCTACCCACATGTATCACCTACAATTTCTCCACCTAACTCACCTAACCCACAAGACACTCATGTGATTCCATTCTTACCAATTTCCTAACATTAATTTTCATTAGAAATCCTCAATTTTCACTAATAAAAAGAGATTACTCCCACAAATTCTCTAATATATCTCTACCCCAAAGGAATTGATCATAAATTTAGATTATATCACCATATCTAAATCACTCTTAATTAATTCCTAAAGATCTAAAAATACTTCCCTAAGATTTGAGAAGCTACTTAGCAGGGTAAGGGTTCTCCTCCTTTTGATTCAAGTAATTATTTCATGATGATACCTTTTGATTTTCATATGATTATGATTCTATGTGATCAAAATAAATATTTTACTATCTAAAAGATTCAATATTTTTGAGTGACTAACATTCTCTCACATTAATCTCACTTTATAGTTCCTTTTGTGTAGTCATCATACTGCCAAAATCACTTCTTGATTACTCCTTCAATTCAAACACCTCTTTTGTTGTAAAACTTTTTAATTACATTTTATTTTATTCCTTATGTTCATAATAAATAATTTACTTTTTAAATAATGAAATATTGGTGAAATATTACCCCTCTGTCACATTAATCCCATTTCTAGCCTTTTTTAGAGTCGTCATGCTGCTAGAATCACTCCCTGATTCTCTTCCCTGTCTTTTTAATTCAGTATCTTACATTATTATAAAATGTTTAAATTAAAATTGATTGTGCTTACATGTGTTAATAATCAATAATTTACTATTAAAATGATGCATTATTTCTTATATGTTATAATTTTCTCACATTAACATATTTCATATTCCCTTTTTACATATCCCTTATACTACTGAATTCATTCCTAGATTATCTCCCCCAATTTTTAATTCAATCTCTTAATTCATTATAATAATCTTTAATTCCATGTGATTATGCTTCCATGTGTTTATCATAAACCCATTTACCATCAAAATGATTCCTTGTTGACAAGATACTATCTTTCCCTCTCATAAAACCCATTTTATAATCCCTTCCATATATCAATCATGATGTTGAAGTCATTCCTTAAACATATATATTGTGAATACCTAAATCTAATATCACTAAAGTGTATCCATATAGATGTAACATTATTTTATTTATTGTGGAATTATATTTTTGAAATCTACACTCCCAAATAATGTGTTAAAATGATATGTTCTTATGATATTTGATTGATGTGGCACTCATAATAATAGACATATGAAGGGTGAACCTCAATAATGATCTAATGCATTGGGTAAAGAATTAATATGTAGATACGAAATGTTTTATGATAACTTGGAAACATTTGTTTATAATTTCTTATGATACCTTTATGAATAAACTTGGTAAATATGAATAGTGTTCCCTGATAGCGTACTAATTCATTGGGTAATGAATTAATCTCTAGAGATGACACGTTCATGATAACATGAAAGCATATGATATGTAAAGACTCGGATTTTCCACGAATTTTTTTTTAATTATATATAAATATTATGAGTCTGAGAAAATTGACGGTACGTGATTCTGAGGCCTGGAGTGCCTGAAATGGATTTATGAACATTTTTATGTACGTTCATTAAACGCACAAGCGACATTGTGTAACTTTTGAACCAATGCTCGGAATTGAAATATGAGGACACCGTTGAACTTGCAGTGCCAATATTCTCTTATGGAGACCTTCGCCTCGACCGCAGTAGGTCGAGGGTGGAAGTTAGTTTTTTAGATTTTCGTCAGATAATTATAAAATAAAATAAATAACTTTTTATTTTTCTTTATTGAAACTTCCATTTTGAATCTTGGTGGTGGGGACCACCCGACTTTGAAATATATTCTTTATTGTGAGGTAACTCTTGGAATTTCTCAAATTGATGTGCCAACATTAATTTGCTTAACTTTAATTAATTTGGCTCCTCATCTCTTGAGGTTGGGGTGAATTTTTGTCAAAGGTAGAACTTGGGGAGAGCATTTGGAAGATCATCCTCCAATGAAGAACCAACCCCAATGAAGAATAAGGAATAGAAACTTGAGACCGGATCAAAAGCGTGTTGTAGGAGTGAAGAATGTTGGTGCCCCCTTCATCAATTTCATATTTTACCTCACGCCACCTCCATTGAATAAATGAGGTAGGGTTTGTTTATAATTGTTCTTTGTGGTTTTATGTTGAATCATTCTTCTTATGCCGGATGGTTTCAATCTAATGCAGAGGGTGCAGGCCAAACCGACATGGCCTGATCCCTTGACAACTTCATTGTTGAAGTATTCTTTGTGGGCGGAGTGACAGGTTGAACGGAACCCAACCACATAGCTGGCGAATGATTCCAGCAAGGCACAAGGCGATGATCGGCACTCCGGTTGGCCGCGATGGTAGTGTCAGTACAACCGCACCACCGGAGGAGGCCACGACAAAGGAGGACGGTGGCAGGCATGCCGTCTTACCGCATAGAGGTTGGGAGGCGCGCGTCTGTGCCGCCGGTAGAAGAGGAGGTCACGGCTACTGAGCAGTGGTGGTGCACCTGGAGGGTAGCCGGGACTCGGCCGACGTGGCAGGACAACGGCGTTGTTATGCCACTAGGAGGAGAGTCGGTCAGAACCACTCGTCGGCTTTGTCACGCTGAGCGTGACCACTCCGACGGGTCCCGCGTGCCAGCAGGTGGCGCCACTTGAAGCTGTCGGGTTGTCCAAGCCAAATTGTCTATTGAACCATTCAGAATAATCGAGGGTGCCTCCAACAAATGTGGCTAGGGCAGGCCCCACCATAGTGGACCATACCCAATTGGGCGGACCGCACCCAGCTGAGTAGGCTGCACCAAGTAGGTCGTGCAAGGTAGGTCGTGCCAGGTAGACCATGCCACGCGGGCAGCACCGGGCAGGCCACGCCTGGCGGGCCGCGCCGTGCGGGCCGTGCTGAGAGATCTGCACCCAGCAGGCCACACCCAATGGGCTGATCCGAGTGGTCCATGCCCAGTGGTCCAAGCCGCCCCCTTTCAGAGTTAGGCCGGACCTGTGTCGGGTCGGGTCTGTTTGACCAGGTCGAACAGGACATGGGCCTATCTAGACCCAAATATGCCTTTTTGGCTATATCTTGAGAACCAGGAGTCTGTTTGATAAACCATCTACAGTTCCAGAATCCTTGGATTGATATGATTATTTTGGTATACTCCACTTGAGTTTTGGATAAAGTTGCAGTACATCCAGGTTGGATTGAACCTGAATCCAACCGGGCCCTCAGAAAGGAAACACTAATAACTCACAGACTGGGCATCCAATTGACGCGACGCCTGTCGTGTTGGATCCCATATGACAAGAAGGGCCATAGTAATACTTATTCATGTGAATTCATGGTAGTTGAATTATTGACTGATGGATTGAGGTGTGGAACCTCCCAGAATCAAGTGCGCTTAGTGTGGGAACCCAGTGGCTGGATGTACTTGAGGAGTCTTCAGATCCTATGTGGGTTAGAATCTTTAGATATTGTTTAGGTCATCTCTAGATCCTATGTGGGGCGTCTTCAAATCCTGTGTGGTTCATCTTTAGATCTTGTGTGGGTCATCTTTGATCCTTTGTGGGTCAACAGTAGATATTCTTGACAAAATAAGATGATCTAGCAATACAGCTAATCATCTATACTTCTGTACTTAAGTTATACCTAGTGTGAGCTAAGTCCTTACCTTTGTGGTACACTTTTGTGTGATGATTCCTTTGTGGTATTCTTCTGTGTGGCATTACCTTTGCGGTACTTACCTTTGTGGTACTCTCCAGTGTGGTGATACCTTTGTGGTATTCTTCTGTGTGGCGTTACCTTTGTGGTACTTACCTTTGTGGTATTCCTTCTTTCGTGGAATTGTTTTACTCTTGTAAAAATAGTTGGGCTTTGTGTTTCCTTATGATTGAGAGGGGTATACTTGATAAATTAGGTATATTTATGGGCATAAACCTAATTAGGGTTGATTTTTTCTTCGTTTTTTTAATTGTGGTCTTACATTGTAGCTTACCCTTTGTGGATTCAGAGAGACCTTCAAGGATCTAAGGGTCCCTACTGAGTATCGTTATACTCACCCATGTACAGGCTACACCCACACCTTTCTCTATCTTGTGCAGACGAAGGACAACGCTAATTGAGGTCAAGGGTACTAGGTCTGGAGGCTACTTGGAGGTGTACATTAGACGAGACGATCTGCAGAGATTATTTTTCAAGAGATGTACCTACCCTTCTGGTAGGATCCTCAGCGGGTTTTTGTGGGATCTATTTCCAGTTTTACTTATACTTTCCTGTTGGGATTTTATTTTGGACCCCTTTACTTTTTGTATACACCCTGTTTACTATATAGTTTACTTTGTGCTTGTATCTTGTTGTGTGCTTGGTTTTTGTGAGTTTACAGGTTTAAATGCAATGCCTTCCTAGTTTTAGGGATATGTATTTCTGGTTCTAGTCGCTGGCCCCTGACCTATGGAAGACAGGCTTGGGGTAGTCACAGCATGGGCCCTGGGGGAGGAGTAGTGACCTAATAACTTATGGAATAACCATGGTAATATTATTTTATGAAACCCTAGTTATGAAATTTGTTGATATGATTATGAAGGTCTCATGTTTTATATTTTAGCAAGCATTCCATGTTAATCCTCATGTATATATGATAATTTTATGTATCATGTTCTTATGATCATATTGTGACTCATGACCTTATGTTGATGTCCTTATATTATGCCTCACATTTTACCCATGATGTTTATTTATGCTCTGTTTTCATTATTTATCCCTTATTGGGATTTATGTTCACCCTTTTATTTTGAAAAATTTTCCTTAAGTAATATTATGAGGTGAGGTGACCTTGGATGGAATAATAAATAAGTATTTCAAGAGAGATAAAATTTTATTAGGTTTTCTTATGTGAACCATTTATGCCATGTATTATGTTTATAGTTCATAAGACCCTAACCTCAAATATTCCTAAGGAAATGATTAGTGTAATAATATTGTTAAGGAATTATGTTTAAAACCATCTAGGAAATTGTGGGTTAGTATAATGATCACTGAAATTTATTAATGAGAACACATATGAATGTATTATAGGTTTTCCATCTCTCCCCTTTGGAGTGGTCTAGTTACACTATCATATAATGTCACAAAGTTGGTCACCGTATACTTTACATCTATCTAGGGAAGAAAAAATAGTTTTTATGTTGGGATCGAACCCATAGAATGGTATTTCTATATGGACTTTCGAATGGAGTCAGAACCCATGTTTTTCATTGTAACATAATGGGAAATTTTTTACCTTTTAATTTCATGTGACATGTGCCAACATGGTTCCTTTTAAGTTCATCTATTCATGACCGAGTGATGTTACTTTTGAGTTAATTCACCTAAGATAGATATACTACATAGTTTAAAGTCATTCAGTAGGAAATACTAGGTAAAAGGGTCCAAAAAATGTTTGATGTGGGATGTAATCACAAGAATATATTTTTAGTTCATCATCGAAGGTAATATGAACCATTGAGAATGTGGCTGGGTCTCATCAAGAATATGACCCAATAAGAGAGTATGAGTTCATAGGGTATATGACCTAGTGAAGTAAGACACAGTCTCAAAGTGAATATAGCCAAATGAGAAAGGGTATGATTCTATCAAGGATTTGGTACAATGAAAAGGGCATGGAATCCATGGGGAATATGGTTGGGTTAAGATGGTGACTTTAAAGGGAATATAGCCCAATTAGGAGGATTCATGAGACTCAATGTAAATATGGACCCAATGAGAATGTGGTTGAGGCTTACACCTTGGAGGATGTACATGAGGGATATTGCATCTCAAGGGGGTGATGAGATGATATTTTTGGGATTAAACCTCAAGGATACATCCTTTATATCATGTTGAAAGAAGGATTAAAATCCACATAATTCAAATGTATAGTTTAAGGTTATGTGACATGACCAGACCATTCTATTTTACATTATTTAGTAATGATATATACCATGCAATTTAGGATCCTAGAATGAGGAAAATGGTTGGGGATTACTGCTAGTCATAGTACCTCCTCTTTCCTGAGAGAAGCAAGGATGCATATGGGTATACACATGTTTTTCCCATAGATATATGACCTGTTCGTTGACTCGGGTGAAGGTGGGTCATGGGGATTACACCTAATAAAAGGCCCATTTACATATCTACAAACCGTCCACTGGTAGATAGATAAGTATGACTAAACTCGTGGAGAATAAGGACTCACGAGAAAGTGATTATGGGATTACCCTCAAACAGGATTACCATCTCCGTACATGTCTCATAGTGATGAAAACATCAATGGTAACATGGATGGGGATTACACCTAATGATGCATCCAAAATGAGTATGAGTCATTGAGTGTACAGGGGTCCACTAACAACTTCGTCGGATTGGATGTTGTACATGCCACATCAAAGATGAGAGACCAAATTCTAGAATAGTCTCACTTGTATCCTTATGTTAGATACCCTCATTATCAATGGAATACATGATTGTAATCACATTTAAAGTTCTATTGGTTGATGAGGATTTACTGAGAGAATATCATTATCAAGGGAATACATGATTTAAAGAGTGTTTGTTAATGTGCACATCAGTGTGGAATCCAAATAATGATCTTCTGAGTGGTAAGACAAAGGTGAGGGTTTACCCAGGTGTAGGGCTAGGAGAAGAGTTTTTCCTTATTGTGAGGTAGGATTAATGCACATTGTACTGTATAACTAGGTGAAGGGATATCTGTAGTGTAAGTCAAGGTGAAGGACTTACCCTATTGTGAGAAAATATAAAGGGAACTCACCATATGTATTAAGGAAAGGTGTTTCCCAAGTGTAAATTAGGGTTAAGGGTAATCTTAATTTAGGAGGATGGTGTGTCTCCCTATTTGGGCTAGGGTGAAGTGGTCACAAAAATGAGGCTAGGTTGAAGTGTCTTCTTTGTGAGGCTTGATTTAAATGGTCCCCCTAGTGAGGCTAGGGTGATGTGGTTGCCCTAGTGAGGAGGACTAGGAATGGTTTTTTCCTATGACTAAGGAGGGATAACTTTCCCACTTGTATTATAAGAAGAGATATCATAGCCCTCAATTGGGTGATTTATAAAATGCAAGGAAATTATTTGATAAGTGAAATGTTTTGTACATATAAATTAGTATTATTTACATGTGATGTAGTCATTTGGTGTGATCAATATACCCAGAGAATATAGAATATATGAATTATCCTATACTATATTGTAATGTTCTATATTTAGTGGAACTATATGTCATAGAAAAAGAACTTTTGTTTATGTGGGTGAATGAAGGATATGTACCAAAACCTAATAATTTTATTATATGATTCATATATATCATAATCCAAGATATTCATGTGATTCATATCATAGATATCAATATAGGAAGTATCATAAGTCATGTAATACCTGAGTAACTTTATACGATATGAATATAGTTAAGATATATTATTTCCCGTTTCATAAGACACTACCATATCTCCTGGATGGTTTCACATTTGTTATAAGCCATTCAGATGATTATTTTATGTATTAATTAATATAACATGATTTTGAAATTTTCAACAATAAAAAATAACTAATGAATATACATTATGAGTAATGTATGGAGTCTTTCAAATATCGGTAGTCGATGATTTTCCTCCTTCATTGATTAGAGGGAGCTATATAAATAATAAGATCCCTCTCATTGGGGTAGTTTGTGTATTTTTTATCCAAGTTGATGCTCTCTTCCTTTCTGGTAATCATTTTTATATGATTAGTATGTGCTAGAACACATTTAGAAGATAAAAGGATCCTCAAGCAGTGTATATAGATTCTAGTGGTTGGTGTATTGAGGCTAGATCCTAAGTAAATAACATAGTAAACTTCCTTATATATACTTCATTGAGATGGAAAACACTGAACTTGTGATTAAAAATTTAATATTCATATTATTTGTTTAACTATTGATTTTATGATGATAAATATGACATTTTAATGGATTTATTCCACTATTTTGAGTATGTGATGTTCTAAAAAAACCCATCATAGATAACTTCCACATTCAGATCATGATGTTGATGATTAATTAATAAGTTTGGAGTTTGTTTTTTGTTTTTGATATTGAAAAAAATCTCATAGATGATTTGGAAGTTGATTAGAGTTTAGTTAGTGAAAAAATAATAATAATTATTGAGGTAAGAAAAATCACAGTGCAAAGCAACCAATTATTCCATTATTAGTTAAAGTAGATGAATAATTTTATGTTGATGTAAGATTCTAACTATAATTGATACATGTTGTGTCATTATATTCTTCTATGAATCCATATGGTTTATCCTATGATAATTTTTCATTGTAATTATGGACCTTGAATTTTTTGTTGAAGAGGCATATCAAGCCTAAACCATAACACTATATCATAATAGAAGAGTTCACGCCATAATGACTCTCACCATGAAAAATTCATGAGTTTTTAAAATTTAAGTCCATGAGGTAATTATCCTGATCATCTATAATAAATTCATGGTTGGTCAAATTTTTAAACATATTATAAAGGTTTCTTTAAATTCGAAATTGAAAATATGACCCATATATTTTGAATCACGAGTTAACCCATGATCAAGACACAAAATAGTTTGTCGTGTCATGATCTGGTTATGGTTTTTAAATAAAAGACTAATCCAGGAAAAGAAGGGAGGAAAACATTGAAATACTTGGATGAAAATTACACATAGAATTCCAAAAATGTTTTTGGGTGGGGTTGAGTAGAAGAATATGTGGGTTCACACATGATCAAAAATTTGGAGAAACTTGAGAGATGACATGGAATACTAATCAACATTTTTATAGAGACACATTAGAGGGGATATGGAATACTGATCAACTTTTGGATGGTTATCTTGATCATTATTGTACATGGGAGTTTAGGATAATCTTCCATCTATTAAATGACATAATAAATTTATCATGAAGTCCAAATTAATATAATTTTAAAATTACCTAAAGGTTGTATCCTGGTGCCTGATCCTGAATTGTCTCTTGAAGAGAGTTGACATGATAATTGATCTTTATAGAGTTTGCAGCTTATTGGTTTTTTTAGTATTTTAAATTATTTAATGAAAGTGAGAAAATAAATGAGGATTTATATGAAATAATAAAATTAAAATTAAGTGAGAATATGAAATTGAAATGAAATTAAATAACCTATATGTTAAACACAAACATATAAGATATCCTTCAACTTTTATAGGCATTACAGGGGTGCCCAATCCTCATCATGCATGGGATAGGTTCCATGTATCAATGGATGACCGAGAGGATGCTTGCACAAGGAAAGTTATTCAAGAATATTCTTGAACCATCAAATGATCCCATGAATTTTCTTCACTATAAATAATGATTTTTCCATGGCCTCAACATATACGGAGGCCACATGGAACCTTAATCTGGCCATTATCTATTTTATATAGCAAGGGGAGGAAAAATCAATTGGATTTTCATAAATGAAATCCATGTCACATGTTCATTTACCATGCATACTCCCTTGATCATGAAGAGTGTAATTGGATTATTTAGAGCATATAGAAGTCTTAGTTTGACTGTTTATAAAGGTTTCATAGTGGCTTTAAAATGGAGGAAGTGCTGCGAGAATTTCAATTCAATTAATTAATAAGATGGCGTCTGGAGTATTCTTAATAACTCCTCGATAATATAAATAATTTTTCAAGTTGTTTTATCATGTGTTATGTTGTGTTATATTTATAGTAAGTATGATTATTTCATGGAGATGGTAGCCAGAAAAATCACAAGTGGTAGCATCCTATCTTGGTAATGAAAACAATGAATATGGTTTTAAAAATATTTTCAGGCATTATAGGGGAGAGTGTTGATAGAGTTAATATTTTCATTATTTTTTTTTAAAAATCAATGATTTAATCCCTTACAATTTTTTTAATTTGAGCTTATTTTCATCATTTTAGTATTTTAGGTGAATGTTGGGTTTAATTGTGAAAATTATTTAATTCTATAAATTACTAGTTTTATGAATCTTCTATATTTTGTGTATATCTTTTACAGTTTTTATCCAAATTGATTAATTCATTTTTTTAGGATTAATTTTTTCAGGGTATTAAATTTTTTATTCTCTACATAGATCAAATTCTACACACAATGGCCTCTAAAAATAAATCAAGTGGAAAAAAGTTTGTTGGTCGGCAGAATATACCCCACATTAGTTATTGGAAAATATATTAGCCAATATAACTCGAAATGAAGTTTTTATTACTGTATTGGAAAGAAGAGTCTGAGCCTCATATTCACTATAAATATAATGAATAAATAAAATCATTAAGGCATCCATTACATGAACCAAAGTGGAGATAGTTGAGTAGTTTCCTTGAGAAAAAAAATGTCGTAATCAGTATTTCAAGAATAACTTTTGTCAAACTTGTCCAAATAGACATATATTTTTAAGAGCATAAAAAAGAAAGAGAGAAACAAATTTTATTAAGATAATGTCCCTATATTTGGTTGTTTACTGTTATAATTGAACTCAAACTTTTGATGGAATGACTCTTGAGGGAAAATTTTCCACCTCTCAATTCAATATATATGAGTGTCCACTTCTATTAAATTGTGTTTTATAAGGTTCAAGTGGGGTTATTCTAGAGTATTTTAATATTGAAGTAATTTTTATTTCCTATTTTTTTCTTATTTTCAATGTGCTCTCTTCTTCCCTTATTATCTCTCTTACTTTTACATGGAGGGGTAAAACCTTTTAGTGATTGGGGAAGGGGGAGTTTACCTTTTATAATGTAGGATTCTTGAAATTTAATGTGAAACTATATTTTTCTATTTAATGATTTCTATTTACATTGGTTCCAAATTTTCTTTATGTGATCATCTTTTAGGTTTTGGTGTATTCAATTTTAATAACTTTGGTTGAAGATCTTTGAAGTCCCTCCACCTAGCACAGTTTGTCTCGATCGATTAGATTGTGTTAGGTGGTGAGTGTCTGGAGATCATTGGAACATGTGTGAAATAAGTAAACTTTGTCTATATTTATAAGGATAAAAAATACGAATTGGGACTTCCCTTAGTTTTTTGGTAATGTTTTATGAACTTTCATGCACATAATAGTGGTTTCCATTACTTCCTTCAACCAATGGTGATTGACAACTCGATTGAGGAGTAATTCATTTATCATTAAATAGGAAGATAGGGGGAATGATTTTCATGACCATGATGACTTTGAAAAAGTTGATCCTACCCTAACCCCATTAATCTTTTCATCAACTTGTGTTCAACCTTTATTTTAATTACTTGCTTTATTTTCCAAAACAAACAATTTTAAAAATAATATAACCTTTTTCTATAATTTCAAGAGAGAAATGTTATTGTTGTTCACTTGTATCTCGATATATCCTAGTTCAACCACATTAAATCATTTTTAAAATTAGGAAATATTTTTTTACAACACGCTATGATATAAAAATGTCGAAAATTTACATCGTTGCTGAGAAGGCGGTGCCAACAATATTTTTTTATTTTTTTATTCTTTCTCTATATTTTATTCTTTTCTATTAAAAATTACATGAATAGAATCTTAAACACAAACAATTTCTCCCTAGATACTAAAATTGAAATAAACGTTTTGAGTAAATTTAAAATTATTAATTTTCAATCTAAATTGGAGGAAATTTATCTTGAATATTCGAGTGGAACTTCAAGTGTTCACTCTGAGCCTTTCATTATAGCAGGAAACCAGAACCAAACACTTAGGGACCTATATACACTAAAATTCCTTAATCAAAACAGTAAACTTATCCTGATAGAGTTACAAAATGATTTTGATATAAAACCTAACATGATCTCATTACTTCCAAAGATTCATGTCTTGGTATGTGAAGATCTAAAAAACCATATTAAAGAGTTTACAAATGTCTTCCTTGATTTCAAACCCCATGGAGTAGATGAAGAGGAGTTAAAGTAGAAGGAATTACAATTTTCATTAGAAGGAGCTACCAAAGAATGGTTTTATATTATAAACCCAAGATATTTCGATTATTGTAATTACTTAGTGAGATACTTAATGAAAATTTTATTCCCTACCTCAAGAAGAACATCCATCAAAAATGAAATCTATGCCATCAGACAATCATTTTGAGAAACCCTTTTTGAGTACTAGGAAAGGATGAAAAAAAGATTTATTATAGATTCCCACATAAAGAAATTGAGGATCATCTCTTTCTTGTATTTTTTTATCAAGGATTACTGTACAAAGAAAAAAATATTATGGATTCATAATCTTGAGGCGCATTGATTTACAAGTCACCAGAAGAAGCTAAGGGATTGATTGAGAAAATCTCTCAAAACATACAATAGTTTGGAAAAGGTGGTATTGGTAATGAAAAATTAATGAGGTAAGAATTTATAATCCATCACCTTTATGTGAAACTAATTTTCATGAGCTAAATAGTGTGGTGAGATAGATAACCCTAAATCAAGTGAGTGACCAACAAGCAATAGCTAACGTATGTGGTTTATGATCATCACTTGATCATTTCAATAATAGGTGTGCTAAAATATATAGAATGGAAACATTTGTGGAAGACTTTTATTAGTGGTAGTTATAAAAAAATCATTGATATAGGGATCTTAACCAAGTTAAATATGTGTTTGGAAATTAGCATAATCAATCTAGACCCCCATACTAAAACCAGTTCCAAATCCAACCCTCATTCCAACAACAATTCCAAAACCAACCACCATTTCAACAAAAGAAATATTATAACCATCTTTTACACCACCAACTACCCACCTTCCCAAGAAGCTATGAGAACCCATCCACCAAAACACAACCTTTTGTGGAATGACTATAATCCATGTATGAGGGCCAAGTGGATAAGGTTGATAAGATGGAAAACATGGTGGTGAGTTTTGTTTAAATCATGTCCAAAAACCCAAGAAAACTTCCTTCTTGTACAATCTCAACCCCAAAATATAATTTTAGAAAGATAACAAAATTAAGTGAAAAATAACTCTCACCACCTATATCCTATGAACCTAAAACAAGTCCAATTGAGTTGATCGAGAATGATGTTCTAAATTCTAAAAAGTCTATGAAAATGCATCGTGAAGAAGAGAAGAAAGAGGAGGAGTAGAAGGATAAGATGAGGAAGAAGATATAAGAAACAACATTTCAAGGGAAAAAATGTAGAATAAATAATTACCCCCACCATTTCCATCAAGGATGATTGATTCAAAAAAAATTTAGGAAGAAGCACTTCAAAAAGAAATTCTAAACACCTTCTAGGAAGTGGAAATTAATATCCCCATTCTTGAAGAAGTAAAAAAACTAAAAAGTATTCTAATTTTCTTAAGTATGTTTTCACAAATAATAGGATACTTAAAGAGAATTAAATTATAAACTTGGGAAGAAGTGTCTCATCCTTTCTCACAACACAATTTCTAGCCAAATGTCAAGATCCAAGGACATTTTCCATTCCATGAACCATTGGTTATTTAAATTTCTCTAATAATTTGTTGGATTTAGATTCTAAAATTAATGTATTTCCTCACTATGTATACACTTATTTGTAGATGGGATACTTGAATACCATAATATTGGTGGTCCATCTTGTAAATAGATCTGTAGTCTTCCCATCAAGAGTTCTGGAGGATTTCTTAGTGAAATTCATAGATATTTTATTCCTAGGTGACTTCTATGTACTGAATATAGAATAATATAGGAGCCTGTAACACTCAAACCACATTTTGGGGAGACCTTTCTTGAAGATGTTGAAAACCATCAACAATTTCCATGAAGGGACACTCCACATGGAGTTTGGATATATCATTGTCCACTTTAATATTTTTGAATCCATGAAGAACCCATCAGATGATCACTCTCTCTTTTCAATCTCCCATTAATTTGGTACTAAACCAATTGAAGAATCAGGTATGTACCATGAATTATTATCCTTAAGATATAAATTTCCATTGAAAATAACACTGAACATGTAGATACCCAAAACAGTGGAGATTATGATTTCATGTGGGAAGAAGAGTTTAAATAGGATTTCTTTGATGATTTGTTAAATTATGAGAAATATGATATGGTTTATTAGGTACAATAGGTCTATACTTTGGATGTGGGTAACATTAGTTTAGTTTCATCCCTTGAGTATCCCCCTGGTCTAGAATTAAAACCACACACCATTGATTTGAAATATGTGTACCTTATGGAGGGAGAGAAATTACTAGTGATAATTGATAATAATCTGTATGAGACACAAGAAAAATATTTTATTGATATTTTTATATATAATTTTCAATTAATAAGGTGGATATTAGGTGATATCCAGGAAATAAATCCAAAAATATACTCACATAGAATTATTATTGAGGTAGATTCCAAACCTATTAGATTGTCCCAAAGAAGGATGAATCCTGCCTTGATTGATGTTGTGAAGAAAGAGATCAAGAATCTCTTGGAATCTAGGATCATCTATCCCATATTGGATTCACAATGTGTTATCCCCATTCATATGGTTCCTAAAAATTGACCCAATCACTAAGAGGAATGAAAATAATGAATTAATCCATGTGAGAATTCATAATATTTGGAGAGAGTGAATTGATTTTAGGAAGTTGAATCAGGTCACTCAGAAATATCATATTTTCATCCCCTTTATTGACTAGATGTTAGAGATATTGTCATTTATAACTCATTATTTCTTTTTGGATGGATTTTTAGGTTATTTTCAGGTACCCATTACTCTAGAGAATTAAGATAAGACAACCTTTACTTGTCCCTTCAGTAATTTTTCAATTAAAAGGATTCCATTTTGATTATGTAATGCTCTAGGTACATTTAAGAGGTGCATGGTAAGTATCTTCTCAGATCACATTAAATATTTTATGGAAGTTTTCTTGGATGATTTCACAATTTTTGGAAATTATTTTACCATTATTTGAAATATCTTGAAATTTTTTTGAAAAAATATATTGAAATTAATCTTGTTTTAAATTTTTAAAAGTGTAATTTCATGGTTGAGAGGTGAATTTTCTTTGGTCTAGTCATTTCCAAAAAGTAATTTAAGTAGATAAATCAAAAATTGAAGTGATAAATTCATTTCCTTACACATCATGTGTGAAGCATGTTTGATCATTTTTAGAACATGCCGGATTCTACAGGAGATTTTTCAAAGATTTCAGAAATATTGATCTCCCTATCTGTGAATTTCTTTTTAAATATTCTTGTTTTGATTTCAATGACTCGTTTATGGAATCATTTGATGAGTTGAATATGAGATTTATTACACCACATATGTTGTGGCCACCAAATTGTGAAAGAAAAATTAGAGCTACATGGTGATGCTTCCAACCAAGAAGTTGGAGTAGTCCTTTATCATAAAAATTGAGGGTATGACACAAGTCATTTCTTATGCCTCAATCACCTTAGATGTGGCCCAATTCAATTACACAGCCCCAAAAAAAGATTTTTTAGCAGTTTTTTTACTTTACAAATATTCTGATCATATCTTCTTGAAACTAAAGTCACTGTGTTTTCTGATCATGAAGCTCCTAGGTACTTGATGAAGAAGGATAAAACTAAATTGAGGCTAGTGAGATGGGTTTTACTGCTTCATGAGTTCAACATAGGAATCAAAGACAATAAGGGATCAAAGAACCAAGTTATTGATCACTTGAGTAGACTACCCAACACTACTGAAGCTAAAATTCCAAACAAAGATCCACTAACTGATCACCTTCCATGAGAGAAGTTGTACTTGATTTAAGGAGAAGTGACTTGGTATTCTGAAATGGTAAATTATCTAGTAAAATATCATGTCTCATATCATTTCAATTCTCACTAAATTCACAAACTAAAAGATGAATCTAGATATTAAATTTGGGATGATCCATTTCTTTGAACGATTTGCAATGAACAAGTGATAAGAAGATATTTTCATGAGATTTATATTGGTCATTTCTTTGATTTTTATCGCACTTTATCTTATGGAGGACACCTTGGACCTCAAAGGTTATCAAGGAAGGTTTTAGAATCTGGACTTTATTGGCCCACCCTTTTCTAAAAATGATCATGAATTTTAAAAAAGGTGTCTAAAATTTTAGTTTTCTATAAAAATTTCAAGGAGACAATAAATTCCACAACAACAAATTAATTTTTGTGATATTTTTAAAGTCTAGCGAATAGATTTTGTGGGACCTTTCCCAATTTCATTTGAAAATTATTATATATTTCTTGCAGTTGATTATTTTTTCAAATGGGTGGAATAAAAAGCCACCAGGACTGACGATGCTAATGTTGTTTGTGATTTTTCCAGGGCTAATATATTTTGTCGGTTTTGAGTGCCTAGAACCATAATCAGTGATCAATAGACTCACTTTTTCAATAGGATAATTGAGTCTTTGATGAAGAAGTATGGGGTGCATCAAAAAATATCAACTCCCTATCATCCACAGAAAAATGGTCAAGTTGAAGTGTCCAACAAGGAAATCAAAGGAATTTTTGAGAATACTATTAAACCAAATAGGAATGATTGGAACCAAATGTTGAAAGACACATTATGGTCTTACATGATAGCATACAATACCCCAATTAGAATGAATCCATATAGGATGATTTATTGTAAAATATGTCACCTATATATGGAATTAGAGCATAAAGAATATTGGGATATGAGGAAGATGAATTTGGATCTTGAAAGCACTAGAAAAGATAGAAGATTGTATTTTAGGAATTGTAGGAATTATAAGGAAAGATATTGAAAATTCCAGGATTTATGAAGAAAGAACAAGATTGGATCGTGACAAGATAGTCCAACAGAAAGACTTCAATCCTATAGATAAAGTTTTGTTATTCAACTCAAGACTCAAGCTGATGCTAGGTGAAATTAATTCCATATGGGAAGGAACATTTATAGTTACTCATATATATAATTTCAGTGCTATGAAGATTGTGAAGGATGAAGAGAATGATCAATTCACTATTAATGGACACAGGCTGATGAAATTCAATGATACCATTCCATCAGGTCCAGTGGAGTATATCACACTCCTCCAATCTGTTTATCAATTAAAATCATCAAGCCCTTACTCTCCTTTACACATTGTTATTTTATATGATTTAATTTAAAATATACTTACATTTCAAATACAATTTAATTAATTTATGACATTTCATAATTTAATTATGGGGGAGGGAACCCTTATAGTTTAGGATTTTCATTTTCTCAAACAGGTGTGTTTCAAATTTTTGTGTGTTACATTTTTATCTTTTTTGTGTTTTTGAAAAATTTGAGTTGAAATGATTATCATTTATAATTTGGAAACCTATGTTAAAGAATGAACCAATTTATTCCATGAAACTGAGCATAAATTAATACTGAAAATGAATTTGTTTCAAGTTCAAATATTTTTTAATTTTATGAAATGTACTCTAATTTTTGAATCCCATGCCACTTTTCATTATCTTTATATTTGAAATCACATTCCCATGAGGCTTTAGAACCCTTTTTTCATATTCCTTTCATTCACATAACTTTTAGATAGAACCAAACCATGCATTATTTAAGTAAAATTTGATTTATTACTATCAAAACATGAGGGTTTTAGGTACTTATGTTTTAAATTATTAAGGCATTAATTTGGTTTTAAATACCCCTTTTCAAAATAATCCTTTTTTATTTTAGCCTTCCTTATATATTTAATCCTTCAATACCTTATAATCCATGAACCTCATATTATTTTATCCACATTAAAATCCAATTTTCCCTATCAAACATGCTCTTGATGAAAAATTGCATGATCTAATTGAACTTAAGTGTGTGGGGGGGGGGGGGGGGGTTGTCTTTTATTGTGCTACCTCATTTGGTGATACTTTGGGTGGGAAATAAAATGTTGAAGAGCTATTTTTTCTATTGAAATAAACAACATTTTGTAGAATGTTGTTCCCTTTCTGGATCTTTCATGATAATAGAAGTCGTGCCTTTCTAGCACTTCTAATAGTAAAATAAAGGTATTATTATCTGGAGCTTTCAAGAAAAATTGGGTTGGAGATGATTGAAATTTTTTCTTCTGAAATACTTAATTGTATAAAAATTCCTTGAGTTTTCATGATGATGGTTCATATTTTCTACTATGATGAGTTAGGGGGAGACCATACTTGAGTGAAAATTATAATCTTTCAATTTTACATCAAAAATATCCAATCCCTCCTCATTCGGTCTCAGAATTTTTCACATCAAAATCTTACACACCAGATTCCATAGAACAACTCTACAAATACCACATTATAAACACATGCCCATAACTCATGTTGGGTGGATAAGTAAGAATTTATCAATCCTATGGTGACCCTTGAATGATTTTGGATGATAAACCCTTGTTGAAAATTGAAATTTTTGAGATGAGAGGAAATTCATGGGAGGTAGGTGTCTTTTGTGCATGGGAGAATAATTAAAGAGGAAAAATATTAAATGATCTAAATGGATAACTTAAAATAATGGTTTTTGATAAGTAATTATATATTTTGTTTATTAGTTGTTTTGTAGTGGTTTATAAACATTCATGCGCATAGAAGTGGTATCCATTTCTTCCTTCAACCAAGGGAGATTAACTACTTATTCATGGAGTCGTTCATTTATAATTCAATAGGAAGAGTGGGAGGGTAATTTTCATGAACATTATTACATTAAAAAGGTGATTCTACCCTTACACCATCACTCTTTTCAAAAAATTATGTTCAAATTTTATTTTTATTTATTTATTTATTTTCAATAATAAATAATTTTAAAAACAATATCATATTTTTCTCTTATTTCAAGTGAAAAAATTCAATTTTTGTGCACTTTTATCTAGAGACATCCTAGTTTAACCACTTTACATAATTTTTAACTTAGTAAATATTTGTTTTTTTCACACCCCACGGCAGGTAGGTGTTAAGTGTTCCTATCAAAAATCACTTGTAAAGGTCAGACAATTTATATTCATGGGTCTTCCCATCTTTGAATTGAATGGTGTGAAACTGGCCTACCTTTCCACTTTACATGTGTGACCAATGTTTTTAATTATTTCAAAGTATTACTTATTATACCACATCATTGATCAATTAGGGAGGGGAGTTTCTTGGTAATAATGTGCATGTAGCCTTCAATTGGGGAGTGTGTGGTGTATATTGGGTGAACTTGGATATACCAATACTTGTTAGGTGTTTCATCCTTATTTTTACAAAAGATTATTTTTATTTTTTTGTGCACGGTAGCTCACTTTACACCCTAAAAACATCTTCAATTATATTGTCTTTTATTCGTTATAGGTTAAAAATAAATGAATCTACTAAAAACATAAATTTATGAATTTTTCCAATTAACTTCAATTTATTATAAAATTAATAAAAATTTATTAATTTCCACATATTAACAAAATTGTGTAGGTATTTATCAATAAAAAATATGTAAAAATTTGGCTCTCATAACTATAACTTGATTTTCTTGATAATAAAATAAGAACATGTATATCAAGCCCATAACCAACCTCTCTATAAAAATAGTATGTGAAACTTATAAAAATATTTTTTAGCATATTCATTTTATTTCCCTTTGTATAACGTAATCTCTTTAATTCATTTTTTGACCCTATGAACCAATTAAATATGGTAATAATCACTTTTAGAATTATTGTTTTTGGGAACCGCTGATTAAATCCCCTCTCTCAGTGGGTTTTAATCTCACATGGGGCCAATCACATGTTTTTTCATCCATCAAAATCCCAAAGCTCCAAAATCATGTGTGTTCTATATTTCTTTATCACATGTGTTGATTTTTTTCATTCATTGATCTTAATCACTAAATGGTTATGGTAATAATAAATTTAAGATATGGTGTTTGATAACTAATGATTTCCCCCTAGTGGTTGTGCATGTCTCACTTGTATTAAATCACATAATTTGTAACCCTTCAAATTCTAGTAACTCTAATAATATTTAATGGCCAAAGAAATCTATCACAAGCATGAGAAGCTTCATACATGTTACTACCTCTTCCAAAATTCATAAAGAATAACCCTCCATTACACATATCCATGATAAAACTAATAAAAAATAATATATAATCATTATGATACTAATTCTTCACATCCCAAATTTATCTCTAAGGTAATAACACGTACATGGTCACAAAAATAATAAGTAATCACCTCAACTTGATGTCAGAAAAAATTATGACACTATATACACTGGACACACATCTCAAAACAAATTTATTTATTTTGAATACATATATTTTTAGAAATATTTGTAGTACTGATAAATATATAAAAAAATGATTAACAAATATTCTTAATGAAATTATAATTACCTTTAAAAAGAATATTTTGGGATGATAGTATTTTGATAGTATATGATATTTTTAATAAATTTATAAAGGTAATATCCACAATCATTATTCTTATTTTCCTTTTTACATTGTAGAAACATTGACCAAATTAAGTAAATTTGTTTAAAATGTGTTTCGATTGTTAAATCTTACAATATATACCTTAATTTGTTTCCATTTTAAGAAATATATAGGATTTTTATGTTCGGTCACCAACCTCTTTCCATGATTTATCCTATATTTATAGATCACCCTATCATAAATAAATTCTCATTAAAACATATACTGAAACATATAATTTTAATTTTATCTATAAAATGTTGATTGCAGTTCATTACAACTCACAATTGACATCATGTGTGCTTGGTTTCATGGAAATCCATGCATTAGACTCAAAAAATAACCATTTGGGGTCTCCAAATTGATTTTTATGAGCATCCTATGCTACCTAAAAATAAAAAGCAAGTGATAAAAAAATCATATGATTAGATTGTTTACTTTTACCCCTACATTGTTGGCAACAATAAGAGTGTCCTATGATATTTTATTTTAAAATTCCTCTCTTAGTGTATCATTTTTTAATTTCTATCAATTCCAAATAATATCTTTCATTATAAATAATAGAGGGATTAATGAATCTAAATATTCCTTCACAGTTTTTACCTTTATATAGTAGTAATATATACACTAATAGAAAGTATGTATAGTTTCTAACTATAATGAACATAGTATATCATTTTTTTGGATAAGAAAATTATGAAAATGCACCTCATGTATGTATTCACAACTGGGAAAATCATCCATTTAAGCTTGATAATCATTTATACTCTCCACACCAACCAAATATGTAATGAAATCTCCAAATATTTCTTCATAATATTGAATATAGGAATTATTTCCATATTTGAATATTGTATTTCATGAACTCATAATGTTAATATATGAGACAGTGGAACTGGTAGGGTGAATGTACTCTTAGAAGGTCATTTTAATTTCTTATTTGATTGAATATATTTTATTGATATGACCTTCTATTTCCCCTTATTTTTATCCACCTATTATACTATATCTACTTTAAAACCTTTATTCATAAACTGTTTAAGGATTTTCATTTGAAGAAAAATTGTTATGGACATACCTCATGTATCTTTATAATATTATATGACCATGGTAAGAAATTTACAATAGAAATATCAATTGTGGTAACATCCATATCATCAAAAAGAACAGGCAATTCAACACTCAGATTGTCAGATACTTCAATCCCTACTCTCATGTGATATTTTCAGGGTTATTTATTTTTTATCATTTCTCTTGGGATATTATAAATTATAAACCATGAAACAAGGTGAAATGTGGGTGTTGATAGATATAAATCACATACTAATTCATTTTTTATTTGTGTAGCCTAATCCATTTGGATGATTTTGGGATGAATACTTGCAGCCCATACTAAAAACTATGTCACAACTCTCATGGATCGAGCTTCATGGTGAGATTTTTGTGGTTGGAAGGGGAAATGTGCTGCTGATCCAAGGGTCTGGTGGAGAAGGCACCCAACCCATATTTTAGAGAATAGTAGCAAATCTAACCAACTTTAGTAGAGCTGGCCAGTCAACATTGACAAGGAACTGTAGCAGTGTAGACTTTGGCATAGTTAAGGTATCAACACGAACTTTATAGACAGTAGTACTATAACTCTTTGGACTTCTCACCACCGACCACTATAGAATATAAGAATTGGGTGGCCACATAACTATAGTAGTGTGGGATTCCATCCACTATTTTCTGTAGAACATAGGAATTACTATTGGGTTGGTGGAACAATTTTTCATCTTGTCTATTAGCTCATTTGAAATAGGGTCTTGTTTGGGTGGAACTCTGATATCCTTATAATTGTGCTCCCATATTTTTCAGTGAAGTTATTTTTCCCCTACATGGATGTAGGGATTATCCCTAAACCACATTAATTTTTTTGTATATATTCATATTCTTTTTATTATTTTGTTTTATCTTTTCTTCTACTGCAAGCCTCTATCATGTGACTCTCAATGTTTCCGAAACACTTCACCCTACAAAATTTTAGTAATATAAAATTATCAAAAAAAAATTAATTCACTTTTAGGATAAAGAGTCATGAAAAAGTATATTACCATGGGTAATTTGGTAATTTTATGGGAATATATTGCCTTAAAGATAGTGGGGTCATTTGGATCTTCATGTATTGATTTTTTTACAACTACTTTTTTACTTTGATCATTTCTCATATTCTAGTACACCAAATTAGATTAAACAGTAATATATTCCAAAGAATGTATTTGATCCCACATTATTTTAATTATCTCACATATATCCCCATGCAGATTTTCCTTTTAAAAATATGTTCAAAGTGACACTCCAAAACTAGGACCTCTAATGTTGCCATATTGTTCTGGCTACTTCAAACTTAATGAAAGTGATTTTTCTTTAGGTGTGGTAGATCTTGATTCCGGTATATAAATAGTTTAAAATATATACAAACATAAATATATATTCTTATGTAATAATATTATAAAAGCATAAATAATTACTATTATGTCATACTTATATACGATTGTTATACTTCTTGTGTGTTTTCATCAACTAGTTTACCCTTTTTATTCACATGGGCTGCCTTCCATACCACCTGATATGAGATGGAAGTGATTTTGGATTTTGATTCTTCAATTTTTAAATAAATAAATGAATTTTTTTTGTTTTAGATAACATAAAAATTTTATTATAGTTTTAGAATACATTCTATTTTCTTTTCAAGTAAATCATACATTATCCTTGCTTTATGTGGGAGTAAGTTGGGTTTACTGCATGTTTCTTATTATCAACTCCTTTAATGTTTCATAAATTAATTTTTTTTAATCAAAGTGGATAAAATAAATAATTCTAAATAAAATATTATCAATGAAAATTCACTTGAAATGATATATCATCAGGAAAACTAATAAAATATTTCCATCACTGCTGGAATCATGGGCTATACCAATGGTTCAAAATCATTGGTATCTGTTGGAGAAAAATTGGTATATCCTATACCAATGGTTCTCCAAACCATTAGATATAGTTTTGTTGGGAAAGGCCTATACCGATGGTTCTTAGTGAACCGTTGGTATAGGGTGATTTGAATTTCACTTTAACCAATAGTTTATAGTGAATTGTTGGTATAAAGGTATCCCAATAATTTTGAACCATTGGGACATGCCAATACCAATGGTTCAAACTGTTGGTATAGGTCTGTCCCATTGCTTCAAAACTATTGGGATACCTCTTTACCAATATTTCATTATGAACCATTGGTTAAAGGATATACTAATAGTTAAAAAACTATTGATATAGGCCCCCCATTCCATAGACTATAGTAGCCCCACCCAACCCACAAAACCATATAACCTATAATTTATAATACATAACTTTCAATGATATAAAAAAAATACTCAAATAAAACCAGAAAATAATGAAAATTAAAAACCAATAATGAAACCAACATATCATCATCAAAGATCCACAACACAACAAATCAATTAATGCATTTAATTGGTGATAAAAACATAAAAAACATTATATATTTATTTATTCAGAACAAATAATAAAACATAAAATGTCATAAATATCAGTCAAAAATGAAAAGGATAAGTTATTCCTTCATCACAAACTTTTTTGTCACTATCATCCTGGGTATCATCCTCATCTTATGCATCATCCTCATCTATGGACTCATCCTTGTCCTTAGCCTCGTCCTTATCCTCATCCTCAACCTCTCTCTTGGCCTCATCCTTACACTATTTATCATCACTATCCTTTCATTCACCATTGTCAAGAACGTCATAATCCTGACCACCTATATGACTACTACCTGGTGCACTATATAATGTATTCATCATCAAAATATATTCATCACAAGATGCAGCAATATCTAGTGGAAGTGATGGTTATAAAACTTACATCAGTTTCATAAATTCTGTGTTTTCCCTTTATTATGTTCTTTAACATGTAAGGCCCTTTTTCAGATTTTTCTACCTTAGCCTCGACCTGTTCTACCTATAAATTATCTTTTTCTAACACAGTGATACAAGAAATGGCAATTGATGTGGGACAATACCTCATTGGGAAAAATACTCTTCCCTAGTTGACAACATACTCTTCCATGATGTTCATCTCCCAAAACTTGATGTAAGTGATCATTTGGACCAAAGTTGTCAGCTTCCTAGGAATCAAGGGCCTCTAAAGTGTAATATTACAAATATAAATAGACTATTAAGTTACAAAATAAATATTAAAATTTAAAATCAACAATGTAAAACTTACAATATGATGTTGTGTTGGGTTATTTATCGCGCTTCCATCATTTTTCTTTCTTCTTGAGCAAAATTTTTTTCTCGAGGCACACATCCTTCAATATTTAAAACCTCCCTCTATAATGACATTGAATAAATAAAACCATAATATAAAATATTTTACTAATAATGAATTTCATAATTAAAATCAAATGGATATTAATTCTAAATGATGCTGAAAAGAATAACACATAGTAGATGAATTGTAACTGAGTATAAATAAATGGGTTATCAATAGATAAAACATATATGTAAGTGAAAAAATCATCATAGTAATCAATAATAAGGTTTTTGTGTGATCACAATAATTGATTATAAAATTAACATGAATTACTATAACATAAATTAATATGCACGAATTTTTTTATCAACACTCTAATCATGACTATAATATAAAGGAATTAAAATAAGTATATTTTTGAAAAAACTGGAAAACATAAAAACATGCATGTTTACACAAACAAAGTTAAGGTATTAATGATTATATAACTAAAAATTTTAAAGGTAAGTAACCCTAGAATTGATCCCTATTAAAATAATAAAAATTTAATAAAATGATCAGCAGTTATATAGGTTCATGACATGCTCACAAACATAAAAATACTAAACCTGAAATTTTAGTACATACTACATGATGGAATGGCCCAAAGGCCTTCATTTTTTATTATATTTTATAATCCACCTTTCAAGGGGTGAGGTGGAACCCTTACAAGTCCCTAAGATTTAGAGACAATTACATGACCTGTAGGTCATAGAGGGAATCACCCATACAAGACAACATGGAACTGCTCCTCCCCATCATATTTCATGATATCAGCACTCCACCTTTGTAGGGATGGTCAGATATTTTTCCTATCAAAGTTGCATAGGCCCAAAACTGATGGAAAATACATACCCTCACATTATTCCAATTCTGGTTACCTCTTCTGTAGTGAATGTGTATGCCCCTGAATCCTTCATGAGAAGCCTTGTCCATTGTAGTCTAACTGGTACATCCACATTCATGTGGCCTGAAGGCCTTGGAGTGTCCCTAAGGCCTTAAATTGTCCAAAAACCTCGAAAAACAACTATCCCAAAGGCCTTGTGTGTCCCAAAATCCTTGCAGGACCCGAGAACCAAACCGGTGGCCCAAAGTCCTAGATTGATGAATAGTATTGGCTGCTACGGTCCCGAACAATACTCGTTATAGTACCTGCTGTAGGTGTGGCCTATAAATTCATGCAAAATCTATAATTCCATCCACTATACAACCCATGCTTATAGAATCTCCATAGATCACCTAATTCCATGAGTCATGCTAGCCTCGCAACCTCACTATTTGGAAAATGAAAACGAAGCTCGCACCAAAATATTAATTCATATAAATAAAATAATAATACAAAATTAAGTAGAAATAATCTTTTTACCCATATTTGTTACCAAGAGTTATATTTTACTTCATTTTCACTAGTATCGTGGCATGATGGAAATGATGTCAGGGTATTTGGAAAGCATCGCTAAAAAACTCCCACATTCCCACCTAGTTTTTTCTATCATTTGTTTGTCTTATTTGTACTCCACCATAAGTTTTGTGTAGAAGTTCCACACTACATGAATGCATGTATTCCCAGACCTCTTATTATTAGATCCATTTTTTAAAGAATAAAAACAAGTATTATATCAGTACATATTATAATGAAAAAATATAGTAAACATCTACTAGGGTTCTATAAATATACTTGAGGTGGGATAATCAGTGGGAATCATCAGATCCCTATTCAATAAAGGAAAATAAAACTGTATATATAGATTGGGTCCTAGTGTATGCTCTATAGGCTTAGAATGTGTTGGAGAAATAGTCAAAGAAGTAGGAATGTAGTAGTTCAGGGAGAAGGAAGTAGAAGGAAAAGAAGATGGCATAGATGGCCATGAAAATACATAATATGGATGAGGAGTAGGAATCATCTTCAGATACGTGAAATATATGCAAGGAGGCTCAGATGAAAATGATGGTGAAAAAATAGGTGGCCTAAATATCTTAGGTTTCTGTAATGACACTGTGGGATCATAAGGTGTGGTAGATGGTGTATCAGTGGGGAGGATAGGGTGTGACCGGGTACGCCGATTGGAGCACCAAGTTATAGAACTACCCCCAACCTGAGCACTGGAACCACTATTCTAGTTGATAAATAACTGTAACCTTGGTGGTGGATCCTGATTAAATGTTAAAAACAAAATTAATCACATACCATTATATATTATTGATATATATATTTTAAACAAAATACTCACAATGGGAACTAAAGGAGGGACTCCCATCTCACTCATTCAACAATTGTTTTCTTCGATACTTTTTCTTCATATCTCCTCAATCATTTTCATTTCCTTAATTTGAAAACAAATATTTAATTAATTATAAAACCATATCTAATTTGTAACCCAAAAAAGAAATAATATTAGGCTTGATTTAATTAATGAATACCACTTTTCAAACCAAATAAAAGATACATAGTGATATAACAAAAAAATTTATATCTAGTGGGAAGAATATAAAAACATGATACATGTCATAGAAAAACTAATAAATTCAAATTATCATGTTTATCATGGTTATGATACAATTCTCTTCTAATTTTCAATTCGATACAATTATATTTTGGTTAGGTTATTTATTTCATTATGGTCAATTGATTATGTCATTTTTCTATTTTTTCCTTAGGCCATTTGATTCACTTTTTTTCATTTATTAGGTCATTTATCCATTTTTATTTGTATTAGGTCATTTGGTTTAGATTATAGGTTATGTTATTTTTTCATTTTTTTAGTTATGTTATTATTTTCATTAGTTTTGGTTTTTATATCAATTAGTTTAATATGTCCAATTCAATTCATCTTGTTTTTTTGTAAAAATATAATTGTTTTAGTTTTTTTTGGTTTGATAGGTTTGAATACAATTCAATTCAATATTAAAAAAATTATACTCAAAGAAAACTCTAAACATTAAATATTGAAAATACACCTGAAGTTCAAGTTGGATAAAGAATATTTATAATCAATATTAAATCAATTATCATACAACTAAGCTTAACAACCCAAATAGATCAAAACCAAAAGAACTAAGAACATAGATGGATGATTCTATATATTTCCCACCACAAATCTAGGTTTACAATAAACTATGGAAACTGAATTATTGGAGTCATCATTAGTAATAAATGGATCAGGGCCAAATAAAGTAAGGATGCTGTCAATTCCATCATCACCATCATAAAAAATATATCTTGGGATTACTTCAACAATGAATCCAAATTTAGTCAAAGATCATATTTGACATAAAAAAATTATTTTACCATTGACGCTAATACATATAGTTCATTGTATAAAGAGTGCTAGTCACATTAACAACTAAAAACCCACAATCATAAATGAATTTTCCATGCCTCATCATCAAATCAAACCACTGGAATTTCATCACAGCAAATCGAACATGAGATTAATAATCTAGTATTAGAATTATCTCAACAAAACTATAATAAGATACATTTTCAAATCATGGTCTACTATTTGATTCACTAGTATAAAAATATGTTGTGTTAGTTACCATAACACCATCATGTTTTTTTCTCATGTTCTTTGATCTTTTAGTTATAATAAATCTTTACCCATTGATCATAATTGATTTTTATTCACGAAACAAGGAATTAATACCAAAATCCAAAGATCTCATTTCCTCAAAGACATGGTCAATTGGAAAATTCAATACCTGAAATATAAATGAATGTTAAACATAATTAAATATTAATTTTATTAATTTATTATATTAATATTTTTACCTTTGATTTCAACCAAGCAGAAAAAACTTTTCTATGAAAATTCTCTCTCTTTATCAAATATAAAGAACGATGCTTTCTATTTACTATTTTTTATGTTCCCTTCTGAAAAAAAATAAAAATGTTTTAAGAGATATGTAGAATTACATGAGATGACATAAGATATATATGTTCAGTTTACTTACTTGATTTATTCATCAAACAAATCATAATTAAAAAATATGTGATGTGTTATCTCTCTCTCTTAAATGCTTAATGTGGTCAATGTATATTATCTAAGAATTCCTCCTATTTTGGGAAGTGATGGAAAACTAGTTTCAATTTTCTCAATAATTTCATTATTTTTCATTTGTATGTTTCATCTCATAGCCAGATTAGAGAAATACATTGAACAGATATCCATACATTCTTAATCCAAGTAACCCTTCCTGACAGAAACTTTGGGGTGATTTCTATTTTCGATATAATACTTTAATGTGAACAAGTTTCAATCGGTTGGATACATCTAAAAAATCAATAGTTCCTTTGAGAAGTATTTTAGTTGGAATATAGACAGTTAGATGCAGCATGCATGTGAAAAATGATGGAGGAAATATTTTCTCTAACTCACACAAAATTAATGGTGCCTCTACCGATATTTTTTGCAAGAAAGACTTTGACAACTTCTTAGAACAAAGATATCTAAAGAAATAGAACAATCAAATAAGGGACACCCTTACATTATCAGACAGAATATGACAGATCCCTATTAGAATAAACTCATACAGAATGATATGATAATCATGAGTCTTCAAAGATTTTAGCTTTAAATCTCTCCATTTGAACAATTTTGATATGTTTCTTTAATAACCATCAGGAACTTTAATATTCTATAGTACTTCTAGAAATTTATTTTTTTTTCAGGCTTCATCACATAAGAATCACACATAACTTTCCATTTATTTTCACTGATACACACAAGATGAAATTCTGTTTTGATTCCCCAATCCACCATGTCATGATGATATTTTAAATCATATTTTTTTTATTTCCCTTAAAATTTAGAAGAATTGAAATAAACATTTCAAATATATTCTTTTTTCTGTTAATTGCGTCTAAGTAATGATTTAACAAATTAGTTGACCAATAATGAAACTCAAGGAAGATTCTTATCTTCTTCCAATTACAACAGGTTTCAATGGAAACATTCTTCCTCCTTCTATATTAATTCTGACCCTTCCCTAATGAAAAACAAAAATATGGAAATTCATTAATCACATTAGTTCTAGAAATATGCTAAGGTGGATTTTCGGTCATCGTGGTATTGTCAAATATTCGATGATTATTCCTATATGTATGGTCCATTGGAAATAATCATCTATATCCCATAAAATTAAAAGTATGATGATATTTTAAACTTTTGGATCATGTATTCTTCATAAAAATGGGACATAATAGTTTTCCCTTAGTTCCCCATCTATACATTATTGCATATGTAAGAAAATCATTGATTATTCATATAAGTGCAACATGCATCTGAAATATGTATTTTGAATATGAATCAAATGTGCGCACACCCACATTAAAAAGATGTTTTTTAAAGGTTTCATGTATAAATCTATTTCAATTTTGAGATCAGGAGTTCCATATGTGAGTATACTCATGAAAGTGAAAGGTTTTTTCATACACATTGATGGAAGAAGGTTATAAATGTGTATAAAAAACATCCATGTGTTGTGAAAAGAAAGAATCTTCCCAAACAGATTAAAACTATAAAATGAAAGACCAAACCTCACATTATGAAATTCATCTTAAAAATCAGGATATCAAACATCAAATATATACCATAATAATATATCTACAGTGTGAACCAAATCATCATTATTCTTCTTTATATTGGTATCATGCCATCACATTTTTATTGATATTTCATCATACATGGAAATATTCTCAAATATGGGGATCAAAAGAAATTTCCACATTACTTTTTGTGGCACACGGGATGGTGTTCCATCAGCTTTTGGATTCCATCAAGAAGTGCCACATTTTATACAATCATTTCTTTCATTAGTTTCCTTCGAGAATAAGCTGCAATCTTTTGTCAAGCATGAATTTTGTTTTTTTGAAAATACAAGTTCCTTAACTAAAATACTTGACATATAGTGTTTTGATGGAATATCTACATCATATGAAATTAATTCCTTAAAAAAGTTAAGAATTTAATTGATGACAGTTTTATAAATCCCATCCATGGTTTTCTGTGAAACAATCAGATTAAAAATTACAGCTTTTTCATTTTACCACATTACAGATATACTGGAATCATGGCTGCATCATTCTATTTTTTCACTATTTCAACATCATAATTTTTATTAGAAGCATCATGTGTTCTCATATTGAATTATTCTTGTCTTTTAATCATTTCCTTCTCATGATGATGAATAAATGGAAACTTTTCATCAAACAAATTCTCTAATCCAGTCCTCTCATTTGTATCAAGAGCATTTTGAGATTGGATTTTCTCTCCATTGTAGTACCACACATAGTAGTTTGTTTGAAAAATATATTTTGTTATATTGTGGATAAATTCTTCATGGAATAACCTAGGTCTTCCATCATAATTATAACATGGGAAGTGTATGTGACCACTATCTGAAGCATTTTCAAATGAAAAATCTAAAAATCTATGAATTTTTTTTGAAAATATCTTGAGATCTGATTAGTTTTGTATATCCAATTTCTATCCATTATATAAAAAATATTATATGTCAATTTTTTAAAAAATAAATAATATTGAAGTTTAATCGAATATATATTTAATAAAACAAGTGTTGTTCACCTTATATGAAACCATAACTGACACACTAGTCTAAATGAGAATCATAATATAAAATAAAAAAAATACTATATATATAAAACAATAATATAAATACAAAACCATTATATTGAATTAAATTATATAAATGAGTCATAACTATACATAATACTAAACAAAATTATGTTTATAATTGCTGTTTTTTATTTTTTTTCTCCTTTTATATTAACTATTTAAAAAATATTATACTTATTCAATAAATTCATGTATAAAAGATTATTAATTCTAGGTGAAAATATTTTATTTTGTTCATCTCATTTTTAGTCAATTTTATTTGATTATGATTATTTTAGTTCTGATTGATTTAGTTTGGTTAGGTTTGGTTATTTTATTTGGATTCGGTCGGTACATGCCTATTAGGGTTTTATTAAATATTGTTCAAGTCAGTTAAATTTTTATAATTACAATATAATTTCCTTTTGTTAAGTTAAACTTAGTTCACTTATTTTTATTTTTTGCCAATTTAATTTAGTTTAGTGTAGTTTAGGTCTTCTCAAGTCTACTTGAGTTAGATCAATTCATTTAAATGAAATTCAATTGGTTGGGTCAAGTCGGTTCAGTTATGATATAGATAATGGATTTGTTAATTTGGTTAGGTTTCAGTGTGTAATGGGTGGATAGTTTTAGTTCATTTATTTTCAAGCATAATTAGGTTGATTTCGTACAATAATGTTTTTTTAGGGACTGATCAATTCATTGTAGTTTAGTTTATTTAATGGTTCATCATAATGAAGAATAAATTGTGAGAATATGTGAAACATAGTGGATGTTATGGAAAATCATTGTATAAAGATATATCTCTCCAGGATAATTATGAGAAAATGGTTGAGATTAAGTTTAAATTTATAGAGACCATTTTATTACATAATTAATGATACTTATAATCAATGGTGACCCTCAAATAAATATATTTGTTTAGTTTAAGGAGTCAAATTTGTAGTATTGGTGATCAATGATTTTATAGTGGGATATTTTGATGATAAAAATCTTATCACAATAAGGTTTATATGTTAAATATTTTATACACCATTGAAGATGATATTTTTTATAAGGTGAGATTTTTAAGGTATCCATCTGGAAAAAAGTCATTTTTTATTGATTTTATTTACCATTTTTTATTATATTGATTGTTAATGACTTTCATGGAACTCATATAGTTTTATATAGGCTGCTATTTGAGTTTTAATTCCTCTATAAATGAGTATTTTGATAATCTAGGAAATATTATAGGTTGGGATAGGATAACTCTTATATGGATATTCATTGACTATAAAGGCTCATCCAATAATTTGAATGGGATTTCTAAATTGTTATACACTCTAATAGTTAAGCCTATTTAAAGAATTTCCCTCCTAAGACACTCTCCAACATTTGAGGCTTATAGAATACACAATGGAATACCCATTCAAATATATTTTTATAATATTGAACGATTATTGAATAGGCTAACATGATTCACCATATTTATATATAATAATTTTTATCAAAAAGGGTAATTTTATTTAATATTCTAAGAATATAAAATAATTTTCCATCACCTACTCAAGTTATATTTAATTTTTAAATAATTAATAAAATATTAATCAAGCTGGTGTAAATGTGGTTGAGGTGTATAGTGTCTCTAATGGTTAGGGAATCACGACCAAACACCATATTGGTGGATGATATCATTAGATCCTACCTAAAAAACATCCCACATTAGCACTATATTTTTTCTCAATAATTTCCCAATAAAAACCAAAATGTAATAACATGTATGAAAAATAATATTATCAAGATTTATCATGTATTATAGAGCTATACATATTAAATAATTATTCAAATAATCATATAGTATGTATATATCATTAAATACATTGGAAATAATTATATAAAGATCATAAAAAATATTTCTTCCTTCAGTTATACCAATAAAACCTTGTTTGTGTTATTATAACCTCATGTCCATAACACTAATCTATTCGTAGAATTCTTCCCATGCATTTTTTATGAACAACATTAGTCACCGAATCCTGATACATGGTCTGAATATTTACCACCCTCTAGATATGATTATACCAACACCACACTCGAACCACAAATATTTCATAACACCATGTATTCATCATTATCTTTTCAAACACACACACTATATATTTTCTAAATAATTAGTTTATATTTTCATACTATCCATAACACTCGATTATATGTGATAGTGACCCCGATAAACTCACTGCACCAACATACATGGAAAACCCCTGATAGATTGAGTAGTACAGTTCCATATATTTCTACAAAATCTATAAATATACCCCACCCTTAGAAGATATGAAGTATTTGGAACATGTCAATTTCATATTAAATAATAATCAAATGAAAACATTTATGGATGAGAGATTCCATAAAATGGGGAATTAAACAAAATTCCATAGATAAAAAAGGAAAAATAAATATAGGCATATGATATAACTCATTTCGAACTCTCCAATTTGAAGTGGGATAAACTGAATGACGTAAACCAAGAATGGATCACTGGCTGGGAAGAAGAGGAGCACTCATCATCTTGGAAGAAGAGGAACTCTCAAGTAGGAAAAAATACATATCAATTCATGAATAAAGAGGGTGTCTGCACGCTGTGATTTGGGGAAAATCAATCCCAACAGTTTTAAAAAACAATTGGGATAGACTTATATAAAATGGAATATCCCAATGGTTATGATGAACCATTATTATAGGACCTCCTATTCCAATGGTTTTTTAAAAATGTTTTCATAGGGGCGATGGTATAGCTAGGATTTCCAGTAGTTCATGTTTCCTAGCATATAATGTGTGTATACATAATGAGTGGGTGGGGGATTACTTTACCCTAAGTATCCCTAAGATAATTCTTTTTAAGAAGTTTTTTTAAGCCTCTATAATATTTTCTAGTGACTATTAAGACATATTTATTATGGAAATAATATAAAATAAATGAATTCTATAATGGATAATTAAAAGTAAGACAACATTTAATTATATAATTTCTCAGTAAAATAGTGAAAGTGTATCGTAAAATTTCACTAATATCTTCCCAAATGATTTCCTTCAATAAAGGAATGACATTGTGTCTCGTATCTACATCTTCTTGAACATGAATTCTTGTTGTGATCCAATCATAACTAATGAACAATGACTTATTGGGGTCAATAGGTTGGACGTGTTGATTCCATCTAGCCTTGAATTTTATACCTTTTCTTCTTATGTTGATAATTTTAGTTAACACAATGATGCTATGTTCTTCTTGTTTTTTCATGGATATGTTGTTAATCCCCTAATAATATGAAAATTCAACATCAATCCTGTGTTCTTCCTTGGGAATGGTAACATCATAATGTGAGAAAGCCATTATCTACATGAGTATTCAAAATTTTAATTTAGATTATGTAAATATAGTATAGAACACATAATATTATGATGAAAATAATAGTATATTAAAAAATACTTTGACCTTCTCATTGAACTCTCTTTTTTTCTTTAAATCATAATGGGGTTTGGATCCAATATAATGTATCCAAATACCCTTTTTGTGGTCCCCTCTAATATACACGACATTGTCTATATTGAGACTACCATGAAATAATTGTGACCTCCCAATGAAAGGGTCATCTTCAATTAAATTTTCATCTAGAATTTTAGTTTTTTTAGTCACCAATGATACCATTAAACAATTCTTGTTATTAGGATTTAAGACATAAAATACTTGCACTACTTGTAATTTCATTATGAATGGATCATCCTTATACCCTTCCGCATTGAAATTCTTCTTCAAGAATCTAAATTCATCCACTTTCACTACACTACAATTTTCAACACATTTTAAACAAAAAATCAGAACTAGAAATGATGAATAATCAAACTTGTATACCAATTTGTTGACGCTAAAATATAACATATTCACAAAAAATAAATTTCTATCCTTGGAACTAAATACATGCATCCCTTATACCACAAGCATAACTCCACTTTTTTACATTATACTGTAATCATTTCTTTCATTGTATATAAGGTGAAACCATTAATTACAAAACTAGTGTAAAATATAACATTGACTTTCCATCCCTTATCTAGACATCAAAGTAATTAGGAAATAGAATTCAGATTTTCAGATAACTCCTTATAAAGAGGATCTCTGAATCATTTTATAAACTACTAATTGTGTGAATTTGATATCCATCCTTCAAACCTTGATGTATTCAAATGTCTAAGAATTAATTTTTTGCTTCAACATATGGAGAAAACTATGCACTATTATGTAAAATGTAATGGTGAGATTTCTTCCACCCTGTGATGGTAATTGTAATAGAATCCCTTTCAGAAATACCTTTACCCATATGGAATCTGTTGGGATAAGATTTTGGGAGGCCAATTGTATCAACAACCAATAGGTAATTTGTACAAAATTCAATATCTTCTTCAACAATATATCATTCCACAATACAAACTTTTTTCCTACTTTGATTCTTGGCATACCCCTTCAAAATATCTATATACCATTCAATGAGAAATAGCCATCTATAATGGATAGGACCACATAGTTGAACCTCTCTAAATAAGTGAACCATTAGGTGGACCATTATATCAAAGAATGATGGTGGCAAGAACATATCTAATTCACATAATATGATAGCAATCTCCTTATTCATTATTGGAAATTTCATCAGGTCTATATCTTTACTGCATATGGCTTTGAAAATGGATAGAATCTGGTTAATGTATGTGGCACATTTTTAAGAAAAATGAAATGTAAGATGGAAGACATCAATTATTTAATCAATACATGATAGTCATGTGATTTTAAACCCTATAACTTAAAATTATTCATTAACATGAAATTATTGATATTTTATGAATACCACTATGGAACTTTTACTCCATTAAGGAAATTAAAAAATTACAATTTTTATTGTCTGGATAGATTGAAAACTACTGCAGGAAGAAAAGTTTGGCTTTAACCCATCACTAATGTAAACTATTCACTTATCTCTAGGTCAATCATGTCCAACCTAGCCTCCTTTATCCCCATGTCAATCATGTCCAACCTACTCTTGATTTCATAATTTTTTCCATGAAAATATATTAATTCCAATTTATGTTTTACTTTCTCCACTAATGGGTGATCAAATATTTGAGAAAGTAAAAGATATTGACACTATTTTCGATAAACCTTTTTTGAAAAACCATACAAAATAAGGTTGAAAAAAGTGATCAATTTTCTTTGAGTTACCATACTTGAAATATTTTTACATTAGAAATTTTCTTGATGTCATTCATGTAGAAAAAATGTATCTGGTAGTGTTATTTGAACATTACTAAATGTTTCTAGAAAAAAAAAGATGTAACAAAAGCTAGGATGGACATGATTAACATGGGGATAAAGGAAAGATTTCGCACTGGTGAAGGGGTTAAGATATACTTTTCTTTCTCTAGCATCTTACACTCTATCCAACCATGAAGAATTACAATTTTACAAATTTTTTAATGGTATAAAAGTTCCAAAGGGATATTCATAGAATAGGAATATTGACATGTCAATAAAAAATTTAATTTATAGGATCTAAAATCACAATATTTTCATTCTTTGGTGCCTGGTTTATTTTTATCACTTTATGTTGCATTCTGCCTAAAAATGTACAACATGCATTAATCAGACACTACTTCCTTTTTAAATCCATATTTAATAAACCTATAAACCCAATTAAGTTTTCAATCAAGAATAAGGATATTTCAGTCATATTATGTGAATTAAAGATGTTATTAACACTATCATTCTTTAATATAATAGTTTACTAGATGGTTCAATTTTTTTGAGAGGTTCAACTATGTGGTTTTATCCATTAAATATGGATGTACCCTATTGAATGGTATATGAATATTTTTAAAGTGAACATCAATAATTCAAGTCTCCAAAAAATTTGTATTGCAGAACAATATATTTTTGAAAAATTTGTTGAATTTTTTACTGATTACCTATTAGATACTGATTCCATATGCCTCCCAAAATCATTCCAGAATGGACACCATATGGGAAAATAAATTTCCAGATGACATGTTACAATTATCATCACATAGTTGGTGAACCTAACCTTTATATTTTATGTAATATTGTAGATTTTTTCCTATAAATTGAAACCCAAAAATTAATTCTTGGATATTTGAATCCCTCAATGGCGAAAGGATGGATATCAAATACACATAATAAATTGTTTATAAGATGGTTTCAAGATAATATTTTTGAGGATTTATATAAAAATATGAATTCAATTGTATAAAAAACTTTATGTATATCCAAGGTACCAAATGTAAATTTTTTATCTTACACTGGTTTTTTAATTAATGGTTTTAATTTCAATAAAAAGAAAAAAGATGAATGAAATACGATTCAAAACAATGGATTTAAAATTTTGGCATAACTGATGTGTGTATCCAGTACCAAGGTTAGGAATCCTATTTTAGAGAATATTTCATATTTCAGAATCATTAAATAGATATATCAGTTGGATTTTAAAACATTTCAAGTGACTATTTCTTATTGCAAATGGGTTCATAATAGGAGTGAAGTGAAAGTCAATGAATTGGGCTTCATGAAATTGAATTTTTGTGTGGAAGGGTAGAAGGATGATCCATTCATAATGAAATCATATGAAATGAATGCATTTTATGTCTAAAATATATGAAACAATAATTTATCAATTGTCTTATTGGAGCCTAAAATAACTGTAGAGTTAAATGAAAATTAAATTGAGAATAACCCATTCATTGGGATATCTTAAAATTTTCATAGTCATCCCACTATAGAAAATTTATTATACATTAAAGGGGACTACAAATATGGGATTTGGATACTTGATAGAGGATCCAAAACCCTTTTACATTTAAATAAAAAAAAGATAGTTTAATAATATGGTTAAATTATTTTTTAAGATAATATATTTTTCCTCATAATATTATGTCTTTTCTAATGAATTTATGTAATATGAATTTAATGTTTGACCACTCAGGTAGATAATAACTTATTTACATGATTTTGTTGCCAATATTTAGGAATAACACATGATTGATTCTGAAACTACAAAATTATTAGGGGATTAACAATATGTCGATGAAAAAAAGAATGATGTAGCATCACTTTATTAACTAAAATTTTTAAGGAAAAAAGCAAAAGTAAAAAATTTGAAGTTGGATAGGATCAACATGGCCAACTTATTGACCCCAATTAGTCAATGTTCATTAGTTATGTTGATATCACAATAATAATGAATGTTCCAATTTATATAGATATGTGGTACAATGTCCTGCCTGCATGGAAGGAATCCTTTTGGGAAGATATTAGGGTGATTTTATGATATAAATTAACTAATTTATCAAAAAGTAATATAATAGAATGTTAATTTAATTTTAATTATACCTTGCAGAGTTCATTTATTTTAGATGATTTTCTTGAGAAATATATATTCATGGTCCTTGAAAAATATCATAGAGGATTAGGAACACTTCTTACAAAGCAACCTCTTATGGATTTTGAGGGGAAAGTAAGCCCCCACCCACTAGTTATGTATACACACAATATAAACTGGGAAACATGAAACCATTTCATTAGATGTTGTGATGAGAAATCATTTCTGGTTCATTGTAGTCGATAATATTTCATTTTACACTATTTATTTTATCCACTTTTATTCAAATGTGTTAATTTATGAAATTGAAAAGGAGTGCTGAAAATAAGCAACTTACAACAAAACTAATGTACCCCTACTGTAAATTAGGGATGGGGTATGATTCACTCAAAAGAAAATTGAATGTGTTTTAAATCTAAAATAAAAGTTTTATGTGATATAAAACAAAATATGTTCCATTGTTTATATGAAAATTAATGAATCAAAATTCAAAGCCACTTCCCTCCCACATCATGTGCAATAGAAGAAGGCTTGTGTTAATAAAGAGGGTAAACTAGTTGATGAAAACACAAAATAAGTATGAGAATCATGTATATGTATGAAATAATAGTAATTATTAATTCTTTTATAATAGTATTACATAAAAATATCTATTTATGATTGTATTTTTTACATGTTTTAAACAAAAGAATCAACATCAATTGTACCTGATGAAAAAAACATTTAGTAGCTTTAAAGAATCCAAAATAATATGGACGTGTTATATGTGTAGGTTTTTACATGTAACTTTGAACATATTTTGAGGCTACAAAGTTTAAAGTAGATAAATATAAGAATATGAAAAGAATTCAGGCATAGATAGATTCTATGAAAGATATTATTGTTCATTCAGATTTGGCATACCAATATAAGTGAAATGATCAAAGAGAACTGGTAGTGGTACAATGATCAGTACATGAAGATCCAAATAACCCCCACTATCATTGAGGCTAGACATTCCCCTAAGCTACCTACCTTACCAATGGTAATCAAAATTTTCATGACCCTTTATCCTAAATGTGAATCAAAAAACTTCCAATAACTTTATATTATTAAAATTCTTCAGGGTGAAGTTTTATGTGAGTTATATATATCAACACCCAAGCATCACCTTATTGTGTGGGATACAGTGTATAATATCCCACGAGAAATCCTAGATAATAAACTACCAAAATATCATATGAGAGTGGGTATTGAAGTAGCTCATGATTCAAGAGTATAGTTGTTTGTTCCGCTTAATGATCTAGATATTACCACGGTTGATAATGTTATCAGAACATTTATAGAATGGTTGTATAATATTATAAAAATACATGAAGTGTTCCCTTAATAATTTTTTCAAATGTAAAACCTTCAACAGTTGATGAAAAAAATTCTAAAATGAGGTATAGTATTATAGATAGATAAATTGAAGGGGAAATTAAAGGTTGGATCAAGAAAATCTATTCTTTTTCAGTTGTTGATCGATCTAACATTTCTCATCATCGATTCATCATCCTAAAGTCATGAAATTGATCAAAATGAAATGATGATTTGTTTTCATCATAAATTGGAGATAAAACTGTTGAAATATAGTGTAATGAAAATTAGGTTTTTTCTATTGATGATGATGTCTTGTGAAGTAGAAAATGTATGAACGAGCTGATAAACGAATATTTGTCCATGACTCTTGAAGGTTTTGAGACATTGTATTTTTCCTATAAATACCTTATGCTGATTTCATTTTTTGTTTATGTTTTATCACTCATTTGAGATAATTTTACGAAATATTAAGAGAGAAACAGAGTAAATGAATTGATTTGTATTTTTGTGATGATTCCATGTGTTTTCATTGTTTTTTCATATTCAAGTTTCCATGATATTTTCGTAAATATGTTCCATGGTTTAGTTTTTTTTTTGAAAATAAGAATTGTGAACCTATAAATAAAATGAAATTATTATGTACTATTATTTTAAATAACAATGAAGGTACGTGAAGAATAAGTGGGAATAATAAGAGGGTCCACAAAGCATATGATTTGAGAAAATCTAATCCGTGAACTTTAAAAAAGAAAGAAAATAATAGACATCACACCTATTTTATGAAGAAGAATAGGTTCCAGTGGGCCTATGATAAGTATCTCATACTCTCAAAGTTTCTTTTTGAATAAACTTATTTTCACAAAGAATTTTCTTTCGTGAAGTGAACTAAATTTCCACCTAGTATTTTTTGAAGGATAAGGAGAAACCATGTACTATGTTTTCATTTAAGATAGAATAACTCATATTTGTTTCTCTTTGTCTTATGCGAAGGGTTTGAGTAACTTCTTGATAGTTAATATTTACAATTCATCTTATCGAAAGGCTTTGTATGCATCAAGTTCATACCCATTTGGGTTTGTGCACACAAAAAAATGATTAATAGGTTTGTTTTATGAATGGAAATACCCTATTATGTTTTTTCACAGTGAGACGAGAATAAATGAGTAGAAATATTTGTTTAGGTTTTAATAGTAGATACATTTTTATATACTATTACATGATCTCTATGCATTAAAAGAAGTAATGGTGCATGAGGATTAAATAGTGTGTGTGCAAAAATTTGAGGAGTGAAGAAGAAAAAATGTGTAAATGCATGTATACATGCATGCGTATATGCTTATACACATGTTATTATATAATCACTTGAAGAAACAAGAATCCAATGTATATTTACTTAGGCATTATACATTTCATAAGTTTATTTTCATGCATATGAATTAATTTATGTCAAGATTAGAAGATCAAGAAGTATACTAAATATATGCATGTTTCTTGAAGAAGTGTAACTACAATATTTGTTTCTTATTTAGAGTTCAATAGTTGAAATTGAATCTAGGATAATTTTACTATCAATGATTTTTAAAATATTGTTTTCATCTAATTTTTCAGAGTTTAGTGAGCCTGAGTCTTCAGCATAAGAAATAATTCATTCCCAAGCATTGTTGTATTGAGGCAGCTGACCATTTATAGGTGATCAATATTATTTGATTAAGAAAAACAATAGTGCAATGATTCTTGACTTTTACATGGTCTAGTTTGATCCAATAAGCTCACGGAGTAATATTTTAAGATCATACTATTGGTGGATCATATATTGTGTGACTCAAGATTGGGAAGTCTTCAGTGGGACTTTCAAGTAGTAGAAGTCTCTAGTGGGACTCTAAAGTAGGTCGGTGGGATGCTGGTAACACTTTGGGATATAGTATAAAGATCCTCAACTGGGACTCAGGAGTAACTTGTGTAGGTGGTAATAAGGTTTATCTAGTGAGACTATAGAGAAAAACATTATCACAATCAATTTTGAAAGGAAAGGGACTTTCCATGTTGTAACCATCTACATATAGTGAAGAATATATAACTAGGGGTATAATCGGTTGCATCCAGGATGTAGGTCTTAGTACAAAACCTTGTAAAAATATTGTGTTTTGTGTTTTCATTTTTATTCAACATTTCATATAGGATCCACTCATCCTTACAGGTGATAGGGGTTTCAAGGTATTTAAGAAAATAAAATAATTTAGTAAAAATAAGTCACATATGATTCACACCCCCCCAGTGTGACTGCATGATCCTTTGAACACTTCAAAAGGTATCAGAGCATAGGCCACCTCTGATTCGATCCACTTTACTTGTCTAGTGGTTTATATCAGAATTATATGATGTTCATATTTGAATTTGAGGAAAATTCAGAAGAAATTCATATGGAAAATATTATCTCTTCTACTGATTTTATAAATGTTTAAGTTCCATTCAATTCATAAACAACAAGCACAAAATATTGGAAAATAAGATGACGAATAATTAAAATATGAATGAAAATCAACTAGTATCTAAAGTCACTCATATTGTAAATTATTTAGTAAGATCTATTGATTATAATTATAATGAATCATGTTCAATATATGATGATGTTATGATCAATTCTAAAATTATAATGCATCTAAAGAAACTTCCAAAAGAAGTGGTCATATGTTTGATTAAATTTTCCACATAACTTTGGGATGAAAATTTTCACCTATAAGAAGAGGAAAATTCCATGGAATAAGAATTGACTAAAATGGTTGGCATAGGAAACATTCTCACAAAACTTATGAAATAAAGGAAGAGATGATATCTCTTTGTAAATAAATATATGTTAGATCTATTGAATAATTACAAAGAAATATTTTTGAGAATTAAGTTTTTGAATTTTTTTACAGAAGTTATCCATGCACATGAAAGGAGAAATATTACATATATAAATGTTAAAGAGGCTTATATTAATGATAGATCATAAATAATCAAGGATATTGAAAAATTTTTACTAAAGGAAAATCAGATGCATGAAGATGAGATTCAAAAAATGAAAATTCAATGGGAAGAAAGCATGAAATCTGTTGAAGATGATACAATTTCTCTCAACTTAAAGTGTCTTGAACTAGAAGTGAAACTAAGAAATATAGAAGAAACATAAGATGATAATTCCCAAGTTTCTTGGAAAATAAGTATTTCCTAGGATTCATCTAATAAGAGTTCTATTTCTGAAAAAACTGAATCTAGTGGCAAGAAGAGCTTGAGATTATCTAAAGATAAATATATTTTTGGATCATTGAAGAAGGAAACCCTTTGTCCTGATAAATATATGTGTACTAATGTTGTTTTTTTGACTATTGCATATTCAACATTTAAATATGGAAGAAAAGGGGTGAATAAAAAAACTTTGGAATCCACAAAATCTTTAAATATGGATGTAAAGAAGTGTGGAATTTTGTGTTCCCCAAAGAAAAAACAGAAGAAGAAATGTGATACCCAAAAGAATAAAAATGTCAAAGATAGTTGGAATGTGTTAAAAATTAAGAAATAAATATTTTTTTTCTACTATTAGTGTCTTTGTAAGTTTAGGCATCTAGAAATTGATTACTTTAAAAATATGTCATTGTATGAAAATTACAAAATTCCAACATTTGGGGAGAGAAAAGCTGAAGAGAAGTAGAATCTTGAAAAACATAAGTAGAACTAATAGAAATAGAATTAGTTTATCATGAAAAGATATGATTACTTTCAAAATTTATATGGTTATTGAAAAAAAGTGGTCATTATGATGATGAGTTTTGGTATGTACCATTCATGTAAAAATCCTCTCTTGATGCAAATATAAGACCACAATAAAAAATGAAGTAGGTAAGAAAGGAATATGACAAGTTAGACTTGGGATATGAACAAAAGATGATGATTTTTATACAAATAACTCCCATGAAGGTTATGAAAAATGATGTGAAGAGTGTCATGCCAAAGGAAAAATGTTTCTTTTGTGGTAACAAAATTCACATCATGGGCCATTATGAATTTTCCATGAGAATTCATACTAAAGAGAAACCATCTATGAATTCTATTATTTGTAAAAAAAAGTCTACACACAAATTTAAGACTAATCATGTTCCAAAAAAATGTTTTATCATATAGGTAGAATAGTTGGAAGAGGATAGAAAATTGGAACAAGAAGAGAAAATAGAAACTATTTTGTTAGAAAGTGTGGTGAATAATTTTTCATCTAATAAAATTGTTGGGTTTAGAATCAACTCTCATCCATGTTTCTCTAACTAAATAACATTTAATAGAAACCATATTCCCCTATATATTGTGTTTGTTTTTCATGTAGGGAATTGAAAGTTGAATCATATATTATGGGGAAGACATGTATTTATAAAATCATTTAACATCTTACATATAATATATATCAATCATGGAAGATTATTGGCATCATGTTGTCTCCATTCAATGTTTCAAATAATCTCCGAAAATGCTTGGAGTTTATTCTTGAAGAAAGTCAATCCTGATAAAGAATTATTGAGTGCATTTCTTGAGGGGGAGCATAAAATATCAACCATCAGATATTTCTATCTCAATTTATATCTTATGAATATCAAAAGTTATTTTTTGGTTAGAATATGATAATTTTAGATGTTAAAAAACCTACAGATTTAATATTGCCATCATTTAGACATGTTTATTACATTCTCCTATTTTTCTTATTAAAAAAATTCCAAAGGGAGAGTTTGATCACTTGATGATAAAAGGAAAAATAATTTGAAATGGGAAATAAATTCCTATACTTGAATGTTTTTAATCTGTTTGTTGAGATGTATACAGGGTATAAGTTGAAAATATTTTGAGAAATTCCTAAAAAGTTTCAGTAATTGGTACACAACATTGATGTCAAATGTTATCACTCTTTTTTTCCATACAGATCATTTCTCATATAGACATAGAGTTGATTAATTTTAGTTATTTGTTAATCTATTTGTGATTCCATCCTTCTTTGAAGTAAATTTGAGAATAAGAGACAGTAGAGAAGAGGATGTTCTTATAATGTGAATTTTCGAAATAATAATTTCTTCTCATGATTATATCATTGGATTTATTTCCAATAAGGAGGATAAGATATCATTGAATTTTAAAAGAAAATGGATACTAACAACAAATCCAACGGAAAAGATTAAAGAATCTAATTGATTTTTCGATGTTAAAATTGTTTTCAATTGCTTAGGAAGATGAAAAGGTCAATGAATGTTTTAAGTGTGATGAGTGTAGAGCTGGTTTGTAATACAAATTTTTTTTTCATTTTTTTAATTGAGTTAAAAAAATTTAACAACATTGAATGAAACTGGGATTTGATTTATATGATTGATTTTTAATGAAAATTAGAATATGGCTTGGTTTTTCAAATCGTTTTTGGCTGTGTGTTTTTGTTGTATATGGCCAATTATTTTTTGTTGAATATTTTGATTTTTTTGAATGGATTAATTTTAGGAGTATAATTTTATATAAGAATAATAAATAAATAAATAAACACTCGGATAGAAGGTCCTAACTCAAGGGGAAGCCTAGTGAGGATGTGCCACAACCGTATGATCTGTCCTTATGAGCATCTGAGATTTCCGTTATCTTTTACCCATCTTATTCTCTGTCGAGCTTCCTTCTCCACCAATATTCTCAATCAAATTTTCCCATAAAATTCAATCAACTCATATGATCTCATCAACTATTTTATATGTCTGATTAATCATCTCGGACGTCTGAAATTGTCTACGTGTCATCTTCTCCAGCAAGACATCGAAGGAGGTTTTGTTCATCGGTATATCCATGATTTTTTGAATGTCAATCGATCTAATATTTCTCATAATTGATTCAATATCACGAGGGTTCAAAATCAATTGAAATTAAATTCTATTTCTATTGCATCATAAATTATAAATCATACCGCTGAAATTCAATGTGAAGAAAATTAGGTATTTTCTGATGATAATGATCTCTTACGAAGTAGAAAGTGTGTGATTGATCTGATAAGTGAGTGTTTTTTCATTATTCTAGAAGGTTTGGTTACATTTTATTTCTTCTATGAATACCTGAGGTTGATTTCATTTGTTGTGTGAGTTTTTTCTCTCATCTGAGAGAATTTTGAGAAATCTAGAGAGAGAAATAGAGAAAACAAAGTGCTCTGTATTTTTAGAAGTATTCATGCATGTGTATATGCTTGTGCACATATTATTATATAGTAACTTAAAGAAACAGGAATAAAATTCATATTTTATTAGGAAATATACATTTCATAAGGTTGTTTTTATGCATGTCAAAATGAGAAGATCATGCAGTGTACAAAATACATGCATGTTATCTGAATAAGTACACATGCAATATTTTTTTCTTATTCAGTGTTCAATATTTGAGACTAAAGCTAAGATATTTTTACAATCAGTGATTCAAAATAATTTTTGTATCTGATTTTTTTAGTGTTTAGTGAGGTAGGTCTTCAAAAGAAGAAATAATTATTTTCCAAGAAGTGTTGTATTGATTCAGGTGACCATTTACAGGTAATTAGTATTATTTGAGCTAGAACAACACTAGTGAAAATATTATTTAATTTTAAATGGGTCACTTTACTCCAGAAATCTCCTGGAATAATATTATAAGATCATCCCATTAGTGGATCAAATATTGTGTGAATCAAGATTGTGAAGTCTTTATAGGGACTCTAAAGTAGTGGATGTATCTAGTGGGACTCTAGAGCAAGTCGATGGGGTGTTGGTAACAGTGTGGGATATAGTATAAAGATCCTCCTATGGGACTTAGGAGTCACTTGTGTAGGTGGGAAAATGTGTTCTCTAGTGGGACTATAGAGAAGAACAGTATGGGATCAATGTTAAAGGGAATTGTACTTTCCCATTTTTAACCATCTAAATATAGTGAAGAATCTATAACCAGGGGTATTACCAGTTGCATCAAGGATGTAGGGATTAGTACCGAACCTTGTAAAAATTTCATTTATTGTGTTTTAATTTTTATTCATCATTTCATATAGGATACACTCATCTTAATAGGTGATAGAGGTTTTGAGGGGTTTAAGAAAAGAAAATAATTTAGTAAAAAATGGTCACGCTTGATTCACCCCCTCTCAACGTGACTACATGATCTTTTGGACAGTTCAGTTTCTCACACCAAGAATGACTCTTGTGGGCTTAGAGGATGGGGGATCATGACATCCACACATCCCTGAACCTTTTGTGAATAATTCCAAGTGTAATACCCAATTGAAACTATGGTCGTCCTATTCAGTATAATCCCTAATCATAACCATCCAAAGGGAATCCTCCTTATGAGTAAGCCCCATCCACATCACCATACTCATTCATGAGGGCATCCTTCTATACAGTAAGCCCCAACCAGTCCACAATAACAAAGGAATACTTTTCAGGAATAATCCCCAACTTATTCATCTCAAAGGAACATACTCCCATATGATAAAAATTTATGGGACTCCATAGGTGTGGGCCCTCGCAACCAAACAATGTGGGCTTTAATTCTCATCCAAATGGGATATAGAGGAAGTATCACTAAGGTCTAAACCCAACACCCTAAACAAACCGTAATTATCTCCAGGATGCATTTCCATTAGAGTCTTATTCAACCTGGGAATCCATATCCCTTTTAGGTTCCCTGATTCACTTCGGTATAAGTCCCACACTAAACATTTACTACGAACCTTTTTCCTAGATTTTCTTTCCACATGATGTTAAAATGCATGGTTTGTTCAATATCACTTGACTTTAAAATGTATGATGTGTCCCATTAAGTGGCACCAAACTATGTGAGTTCTGATTCCTTTCACAAGGATATAGTGGAGTCCCATTCATGGGTTTCATCCCGACATCAAAATAATTCTCATTTCTCTAGATGATGATATACTATAGCATTCTCAATTTCATGGCTGAAAACCAGTATCATCATAATAATTGCCAAATAATATTTAATCACTACATAATAGGATAAAATAAATGGAGAACCTCATATACATATGGATATCTCTATTGATTAAAAACCCCAGATACAAACAAATGATTCAAAATTAAATACATTATAATAATTAATTTTTAAGTCAATGGTTACCCACATCATAATTGGGATTTAATGAATGATTCATGAAAATATCTTAAATCTATAAGAGTGTCCAGGAGTAGGAAACAATCCACCCCCCAAAGGGTTCGATGAGCCCGACCTCCCATCCTCTCGACTAATGTGATTTCTTAAGAATCATTGTACATACTTCACAAAGAGTGTCTACCTTTGGAAACAAGGTCCCTAATGGATATAAAACCATTGTGTTTTTTTAGTTATAGGAATAAATATGTGGAAACCATTCATAAATAGTGAACCTGATGTGAATGATTTTACAAAACTCAACCCCCTGTAATCAACTGTCAGGCGACCCACATTTTCATCAGAAAAAAAATGTTTAACCTGAAATGAAACCTTAACCAAGATGATAGTTCCACCCACCTATTAGGACCCTTTTTCTCTCAAAATTAAATAGGGCCAAAGAAGATAGTCAATCATGCATGTGTTTTTTCAAATTAGATGATTATTTTTTAGGGGTTTTCTTGTTTATGTTTTTCATCTATATTTTAGGTACTTTCTTTTAGAACTCCCTTAAATCCAATGGAATCCTTCCATATTTTCCAAATGTATACCATGGATACTATCCATGTTAATTATTCATCCTATAAATGGATTTAATCACAAACCCATCATCTTTAATAGTGGATCTCTAATGCACTGGTCTGAGAGTATCACCATAACAACAAAATACTCACCTTAGAGGTTTCCTGACATGTCCTCTAGTTAAAATCCCCACTAATATTCTATCCATTGACATCTGGTGGTCTAAAACTACACAACACCTATCATAGTCTTCAACTATTTCAGGTGTTCTTTTCCATAACACAATAATCGGTCCCTCCCTTATCTCAGGTAGGTGGATCAAGAGGCTATAAGCGACCTCGTTTAGAAGAAATAGTGGGGCTTCAAAAATGATTCATCCATTAATCATTTCCAAAAACATCGTGTGGTATCGAACCCTCAACATGATGAGGGTTCCATCCTCAGCAATTCAGCCCATTTCATCCTTACCTAGGCATGTAAGAAGGCCCACTATGGGTAGCAACCGACCAATAGGGAGTAGGGACAAACCTATTTCCCCTATATAGAATCCCACCAATCAAAATTTTGTGTCAAAATATGAGCAAGAATATACACCCACCCACCCAATTTCATCTATCTAGCATACTCACCTCATAGAATCTAAGAAATCTCATTTTTTAAATCTAGAAACACATAGCGAGCAAGAATATACAACTACCTACACCAACCAAGCCTACCAGGAGATTATTTTAGAAATTTATAAAGAATCTCATCAACCAAGTTTGGTGGCAAACTAAAAGTATAAGTACACGCCTTTTTGGATTCATAAATCCTACAAGAAACTTCGTTTGGCATCACTTGGGGAAGTCCGTTGAAAATTATCGATGAAGAATAGGGGCGGACCCAACTTTTTTCTCCTACACATTAGTAATTTTAGTATCCAATGGAAAGAAAATATGGAAGGGATCAAGCATGTACCCCTACCCCAAATAAAAAATGGGAATATATACCCATTATAGTCGCTAAATTCACCAAGAATATCCTGACAATAGTTAAAGGGGACATGAAAATTTCCACACACATCCTACAGACCATCTAGAACATGATAATATCAATTATTATAGTATTAGGGGGATGGAAACGTAGATATATCCCCATAAATGGGGTGGAACATCATCATGTCACCCTAGAGAAAACACATACCTATGCTCTCATCTATTGGGATCATGGAGAAAACTCCCCTATAATATATGGATAACTATATTGAGAATATACACTTACAATAGTAGGTAATTGGCGTAGGGAGTGTGGTCTTGCTTCGGTGGACTTACTACCTTTTCCTCTCATGATCTCAGGGATGATCCTTTTTTTCAAATGGTTTCATGGTATGGCGGATTCAGCTATGAAACATATGGCGCAGACAATGATTTTAAATTTTGGATGTTGGTGTTTGTGGCAGTCCAGAAACCAGGCAAGATTCGAGGGTCATAGTCCTTTAGTGTTGTCCATCATCACGAGGACCCAATTCCTAATGGTGGATATGGTTTCTCTCAACTTGAACTAGAGGGGGGATCCTTCATTAATATTTCTTTAGGACAGGGGCTCGACCACGTCTCCCTCTCTTGAACATCTGCAGGGGAGATGGGTTTGCTGGCCTCCTCCCATCGGAGGCCTGAAATTGAATTTTTGATGGGTCGTGCACAATGGGTGCTTTGAGTGGAGGGGGGACATTCATGGTCTAAGGGGAAATGTTGTTCTAGTCTAATATTTATTCTATGGAAATGGAACCTCTATTTAGGCCGAGTCCAGATGATGCTTACTGGGATCACCCTCTGCAAGCAGAAGGACATTTACATTACACAGGTGGAGACCGAATCTATGATACTTCATGATTCCCTACTTCGTAGAGGTTCTTCTCCCTGGACTATTGAATACATTGTTTGGAAATAAAGAAATCTGTTGGGAGACCACATCTGTGAAACCCATACTTGGTTAGAGGAGAATAGGGTTGTCGATCATTTTTCCTCTTTGGCAGACCAAAAATCCATTAGCACTACTCTTTTCACTAATAACAACCTAAAACTAGAGGGTTTAATTTTAGTTAGAGGGGATTCCCTCAACTTGCATTATTTCAGGCCCCTTATATTTGGTTCCTTGTTTTACTCTTTTTTGAATAAAAGACAAATTTGGATGGATGGAATAGCCACTCTGAGGTAGGTATAAACCCCTTCCAAATTTATAAAATCCTATCAACAAATTCTGGAAGTAGCACTGGAGCTAATTGAACAAGCTCCCATACCTAAAAATCACTTTCCCCAATAAGTGTCCTCAATAGCTCACAATAAGTCATCTAAAAATAAGTCTCTCTAGAGATGATTGGAGAATGATGATCCAATCTACGATCCCACTCTACTTTATGTTGGAGTTCTTGAAGCCCTCAAACACTTATCTGTGGCAAATCAAGATCTTAATCTCCCATTACCAAAATATAGAAGTAGTGTCATTAGTTCATAAGGTCCTCCTAGAAAAATTCCCCAAAAATTCCTACTTCATGTCAAAAAATCTGATCAATCTTGAGATCCCATCTCCTGATGAGAGTCACGAAATCCTTCCACATGGATAGAAAATCCAAGAGCAGGATGGTATTCACCTTACTATAATCCACCATGGTAGTCTTCCTCATGATGTCATTCATTGTGAAAGTTCTCTTCGCAGTAGTGTTTCACATCTTCAAGAGGCCCCTTCCTATGGTAATGTAGTAATGAGAGATCACTCCTACCATGTGGCACTTAGGAAAAAACATTTAGTCATGCATGATGCCTTTTCATTGAAAATTGAAATCATTTATCATCCAAAATATATCCCAAGGTGAAGATCACTCTCCAAATCACCCTCGGGTCATCTATCTTCTAATGTAACAGAGGAAGTCTCCATTAATATCACTACTTATGATAAAGAAATAGGAAAACATCTACTATGTTTAGACCAGGTTGAGGATCCTCTGAAAAAATATGAAGATGGAATGCTAAACATAAGGAAACAACTAGCTAAATATGACGTTCTAGTCATGTTCTGTCCTTTAGCCATCCATCAATACAACATTCCAGAGGTATTTTTGGAAGATTGTGCACACGACATATGCCTCAATATATGTATAAGTCTTTATAACTTGAGAAAAAAATATTAACCTACAATTATTATCAGAGTTATGTCAAGGTAATAGAAGAGGTGAAATGGAAAATGAACTTGGAAGGTATCATGGATATACGACATCCAATGTTCAAGAAATAGAAATTATCCCTTCAGCGTGCATGCCTCAATGCATTAACAAGATTAAAAAAACTGATTGCACATTCCCCATATAGTATTTATATCAAAGGTTGGGGTGAACACAGGGAATTTCATTTCACTATTCTCTCTGACCAAAAATATCTTTGAAGGTGTTATCATGTAATGTCATGGATGCATGATGGCTTCAACAGATAGAATCTATTAATAACAAAAAATATGATAAAAAAATATTCCCCAAGTGACTATCATCGATGTCGGCCTAAAAGAGAGTAGACTATTGAAAGAATATCACATTAGGAATCTAAAAATATCAAGAAAGCCTTATGCTTAAAAAAATAAGTCATCAAATAGTTTAAATATCAGAAATAGTGCGACGATCATCTAAAGTGGGTGATTCAGGTACATACCAAATGATGCATCCAACCATGTTCGAACAAAAATCTGTAAAATCATAAGGTTATTCATCATAGTAGCATCCATTATAGATCAATATCAACCCCATACCACTTGTATAAGGTACTTTTCAACATAACTTTCAGGGTTAGAAAACCATTCCCAAAGATTTGTGAAAGTGGAATATGTATAGCCCCATCCCACAGGACTGGGCCTTTTCACCTTAATAACCTCCTCCTCAACAGAAATAAATCTTCTCTAAATTATGGGAAATGTCATAGAATGTATTCTCCTAGTTCATCCTGTCCCTTGATCTGATACCCTCACTAAGAATGCATAAAAATTAAAGGTTTGTAAATTCACTTCGAAATACCCTATGCCAAATAGATCCTAAGGATTTAGCAAAGGAGAGGGCAAGACCCTGTGGAGGGTGTAGAAAAATTAAATCTTACAAAGACACTAATAAAATGACTATAATTCTTATGAATAAATGAATGTAATTAATACTACACATGTAGACCCTACAGAACATGAGGCCAATTCAGACGAGGAATTAGAGGAGGAAGTTTTGGATCAAAATATGGTACACATTGAAATGATTGAAGGAGGTGTGCATACCTAGAACTAGAGACTCACCTTGAATTTAGGTGGTCAAAAAATCACTCTACCATATCCTCCTTGAAAGTCATAAAACAAGGAAAAGGGTAAGGGTAATATTGTACCTCACCTACCTCATGTAGAGGTTGAGCCCCTTTCACTTGAAGAGATATTTTCTCATCAAGAGGAAGAGGTGGAAGAATTAATGAGACTCAATGCAGAACTACTCTGAGGCAGGCTTCCTACTAGATATGTTCTGCAAGAAGATCCTCCACTTTCATTCTCAATTGACATACCCTAGAAAATAGGGTCCTCTGTAGTGACTGAATTATCACAACCCATACTAGTGGGACCTATGTCGTGACTCCCCAATCCCACCTTTAATAGTCTTAGGGCTGGTAACTAGCAATAACTAGGAATATCATTAACATGGGAGGCATTTCCTTAGTACCTGTATGCACGCACACATCTCCATGACAAAAATGTTTAAATGTAAAAACAATAATCAAACCATGCATGAAAACCACTATCCCAAAACATGAGTACAATAGTGAAAGTAATGTATAGAAAGGTAAATTGGGCTAGAATACAACCCCACCAAAAGAAAGAATGTAAACAAGTTATTGGAACTCATCCAAAAAAAACCCTACCTGATTTGATGTGAAGGTGAGGTACTGGGACTATTGTCTGATGTCATAGGATTACCTCAGCCTATCTGATCTCATAAAGCATTGTTTTATCCTGTTCTAACCTAGAATCTATAAAAAGGTCACCCATCTTCACAAGAAATGACATGTGTGGGAAAAGCTCGTTAAGGGGTGAGTATAACTATCACACCCCAACCTTTAAAATTATTTTATTTGATTTTTTATTGGATTTGGTAACTCTCATCAAGGTTTTGGTTCAACAGTGGTTTTAAAATTTTGAAGTTTGGTATTTTTTGGTGGGTTTCAGGCCAGTGTACAGGAACCGCATAGTTAGTGGTAACTGTGCAGTCATCCCAGGTGATCATGTGGTTGTCCAATACATAAAATAAATAAAATTTTAGGAAAATAAAATAAGGTAAAATTTTAAAACATAATAATAATAAAATTATTGTGTATATAATAATAGCATTGTTATTAAAATTGTTAATAATAATATTATTATTAAATTTTTTAATATTAGTATTATTATTAAATTTTTTAATAATAATAATATTATTAAATAGTTATTAATATTATTATTTTTTAAAATAAAATGAATAAAAAAATTCATTATTATTATTATCATTATATTATTATTATTAAGATTTTCATTATAATTACTTTATTATCATTATTATTATTAGAATTTTCATTTATTTTTATTTACTTGTATTTTTATTTTGGAAACCCTAATCCTATATTTTCCCATTCCCTTCCATAGTGCACCATCTTCTCCCCTACCCCTCCCTATGCATCGACCCTCTGCACACCACACCCCCAGCCGCTTTCCCCCTCTAACAGACCCTTCCCTCCGACCGACCGCCCAACGCACCCTCCTCTTCCAACTATCCTCCCTTAAATGCTCCCCTCTCTGACCAAACCTCCCTGATGCATGACCCTCTTCCAACCAGAAACTCCAACGCGTGACCCCCCCCCCCCCCCCGTTCTAGTCATGCATCCTCTTACAAACTGTGCCTCCTCTCTTCTTTTCATTTTCCTTACAACTTTTGGGGGGGTTTCTTCAATTTGGTTGGACCCTAAATCTAGGGTTTGTGTGTGACTCATTTTCTTGGGGTTTTAGGGCGTAGAGATCATTTTCACAATGTTGATCTCTCTCCAGTTGAGATTTTGTTTCGTTCACACTCAACCAGTAGTTATTTATATGACTTTTCTTACAAATTCAATCCATATGATGCTTGTGTGTCATTAATTAATTTTTTAACCATGATTTTCATCTTTTTAATGCCCTTGGTTAAATTATTGTGGTGATTTATTGATGATTTGATTCGATAAAAATAGCTTTCAGAGTGAAACTCTAATTATGCCTATGTTTTATTAGGCTAAATGTGTTAAGTTAATGTCCAATTTTGTTTCAATTATTTTTTAAATGTGGTTATCACATTTTTTATGCTTATGGCTAGTTCATGGTAGGGTTTTATTATTGGTATAATTTACTAAAAATAGATTTTGAGATTATTTTCTATATATGACCATGTGTATTCATATCCAATTGGATTTGATTAAATTTAATTTTATTTTAAAATGTTAAGTTATATGATTTGGGTGGTGTTTTCTCATAAAATCATTTTATTGAAAAAAAAATTCTTGTGTTGGGTTGGTTTTATGAAACATGTTGGTTTTCATTAAATTGTTTTATGACTAGAAAAAATGATTTGTGTGTTTTTCAAAATGGAATGGGAAGTGATGACATGTTTGGTTTTTTGAAAATTGAATGGTTCCCTTGTGGTTAAAATAATATTTGTTACTTTCAAGTAAATTGTAAAGGTTTCATCTTGTTTTCTTGATAAAATTGGATTTAGAGTAAAAGCTCATTTGGCATCACATTCTTGAAAGTGATAATTCGAATGTGGTATTTGATGTGGCTTTTGAAAAATAGTGGTAAATGTTATGGTAAATTCATTGGGTGTATAAAGTTAGGGTTTTTTTGTATTTTGAGTGAATTGTGTGTTTTTGTCTTAGTTTTGAAATAAAGATGGACTTGTTTTCTTGAATGGACTGTTGGTTCCTATTTGATTTGGGTTCCCTTGTATAATTTCAAAAAGTTGGTTTTAAATGAAATCTAAAAAGAGTATTCCCATTTGCTACTTGGAGATATGTTTTGGTACATGTTTGGATTAAGGTTCAATTTGGCGTGTTTTATAATAATGGGTACATCCTCAATGTTTATAATGAATTTTATTAAATTGTATTGTAACTTGGGATTTAAAGGCCCGTTTGGAAATTTGTATATTTTTTAAGAATGGTTTGAATGTTTATATAATGTGATGGTCCGATTGTCACTTTTTGTGATGTGATGTACACATGTTTATATTTAGGTCACACCTATCTAGGATTTCCATTTTATGGGTTATCTTATAGTTGATGTCTGTGTTTGGGGTAGGCAGGTGCAGTGGTGGTAGTTAAGGTGAGTCATGTGTGTGAGGGCCTCCTACTTTCATTGTTTCTTGTTACCATGGGTTCTTGGGAATCTTTTAGGGGATTGAGTAACAGTTGCTGAGCAACCCAAATTAGATGGGTAGGTACCCCCTGGATCATAGATAGGCTAGGTGGCATGTTCTCCTAGATTAGTCAGTTTAGGGTGTCTAGTGGTTATTTACTTAGGGGCTTCACCATACCCTGGTTGGTGGTTCTGAACCAAGTAAAACCAATGGTTTTCTAGGGATATTTTGGATCACCCATGGTTACTTTATCTATTTTCTTCTTTGTATCTCTCTGCTTTTGGTTTTCTGATCACACTACTAGTCTTCTTTCAACATCTGCTAGATTATTTTTATTTTTTCCTATTTAGTTGGTTCTTGCTTAGATAGTATTTTCTTATTTGGGGTTTTGGTTTTTAAATTGTAAACTCATCTTTTGAAAATAAAAAGGTGGTTTGTGTGTGTTGATTTAAAAATGAATGGTAATTTTTTCTACCAACATGAGGAAATCCTATTTTTTAACAATATTTTTAAAAGTGTTTTAATGTATTGTTTTGGTAGAGGGAAAACATGGATTCTGTGGTTATTTCCTACTAAGCATTTCAGTTATCACCCCTACATTATCCCTTGAGTTACATGTTCTGTTTTTCTCATGTTCTCCTGGTTATTTTAATCATTATTAGAGAAGAGTTGGTATTGTGGTTTGAGGTGACCAAGTGGTCACATGGATATTGTGGTATCATGGTTTTGTGTGTGTGTGTGTGTTTAGTTTCCTCTCATTTAGTAGTATTTTTTATCTGGATTAGTTGTTTATTCATTTACGATTAGTTATCATTGTCTTCTTGTCCCATTTATTTTATTGATCCTGGTTATTTCTTTTGGGATTAAATCATTTCCACTCTTTTACTTTGGGGTTTTAAACTGGTTTCCAGCCTATGGGGATCGAGAATGCACTTTGGGCATGTCACAGACCGACTCGGGTGACCAGTTCAGCTTCAAACCATGATGGTTCATGAAAAAATTGTATCAGAGGAGACCCTAGTTATTTGGGATATCTGGTAGATGGATATGAGGACTCTTGGGACTCAGGAGGTAGGTATGGGAAGAGTGTCTTGAACCTTTTCCCGTTCTAAACATTGATTTTCCAAGGGTAGTCCAGAATTGAGTCTTTTGTCTTCTTTTTGATTGAGGGATGACAACGGAGATGAGATGATGTCACATTGTGATCCCACAAGAATTAGTGACCCATGTAAAGTCCAAGTGTACAATTAAAGTCCATCTTAGCATTATTACCTACTTGAGGTATGAGCCACTACCATATCACTAAGTTAGTCATATACGCTTGTCCCTCCTTCCGGCAGTTTGGTGTATGTTGTGCTTTGTCTTAGTTTTGGTTGGTGTAAGGGTGATTTGAAAATGAAAATGGTTTTGGAATGAATTTTTTTCATTTAAATAGATTTAAATTGGTAAGGTGGTTTTTTAAATTAAAATAGTTTTGTCTTTAAAAGTGGGTTCTTATTGGTACATGTTAGGAGAATGCCTTGGGTGATCCTTATGAGTGTTTCCATGTGTGTAAGTATGTGTGGGAAGTGCATGTTGGCACATATGGATGGAAGTGGATGAACACATGTGAAATGGTTCATGGGATTACTTGGGTGTGTATTTGAAATTAAAGTCTTACCCATGTTTTTCTAAAGTTATTTTGAAAGGGGAAATGATATTGAAAATTGAAATTGTTTTAGAAAGTGGGTTTGGGTATTTGGAAAGTTTCCTTGAAAGAAGGTCATTTTGAAGATTTAAAATGTAATGGGTATGTTGAAAAAAGGGAAATTTTGGTTATACTTGTATGTGTTTGGATTATCAACCTATTTTTTTGGATTGGGATATTCTTTATGATTATGTATCAGATTGATATTGGATTGTATTTTATGTTTCTTTTGTTTTTTAGAAAATGCAACCGAGAAAGGTACCCAATGTTTTTTATGATTCATGCCTAGTTTCTGGTCCTTCATAGGCATTTCATGTTCTTCATGGTGATCAAGGTCCATTGGAGGTAGTTATGTGGCTTGAAGAGGTAGAGTGCATCTTTAAAATGTTGTGAACTCATGAGGTTGTTAGAGTTTGAGTTGTCCTGGGGTTGTTTGAAGGTCCAACCTTGGGTGAATGGGAATTATTTTCCCCACCATCATTGTGAGTTGGGATGACATGGGATGTGTTTAAGTCTTTCATCTTCTGATGGTTTATACCTAAAGATGTCAAGACAAAAAAGGGGATGGATCTTCTGTGTTCAACAAGGACAACAAACGATGAAAGCATATGTTGACCATTTCAAGGAATTGGTCTCCCTTTCTCTAGAGGTAGCATCACATGATCTAATTAAGACTTCTATTTTCTTTGGGCTCTTCATCCAGATATCAAGGAGTTGTTCCTCTCTTCTAAGGACCCTTGTTTCGAGAAGCAGGTAAAAGAATAGTTCCTATATGAGTTGGTTCCCAGAATGCATATGGTTTGTAATACGGTTCCTCTCATCATTCATGAAGGTTACCCAACTAGTGAGGAAAAGATTATAGAGGAAACTATTATTAATGAGTCATCTTCATTGGTTCTGGTTTCCAGTTCATCAGACCATTTGGTTGTGTGCCACCAGTGTGGCTAGTTCAGGCACTCAAATTTGTCATGTCGCATCCCTCAAAAGAAGTTCCACTATTACATCTATTTGGGTAATCTTGAGAAGTTTTGCAGGAATAATTTCCTAAAGGAGATGTTATGACTGAGGGATGATGATGCTTGACTGTGAGGTAAGAGATGCTTCATCCATCTGATCCCCAGCCATAGGTCTCGGAGTGAATCTCCCCCACAGTCAGGATTTGTTGGGGGTGTGAAGCCTCTATCCGGATTTTGTGTTTTGTGTTGGGATTGGAACATTTAAATAATTTTCATCCTTTTTTTGAGGTTTTTCCACTATTGTAAGTCTATTGTTTCCTTGTGATATTATGATGAAATTGTTCTGTTTTAATCCAAACAGTCATGTTTTTTTGAATATGGGTTTCTAAATTATGTGTTTTTTCTTAAAGTGTGTTTTCCCTTCTAGGGTTGATCTTGGTTTAGATGTCTTCATTTGGAGATATAAGTTCCCATGGAAGAATCAATTTTTTTAGTGGTTCTTGGGTTTTCTTGTTTGGGTTAAGATCTTCTAGTGAGTTTCTCCTGACGTTAGGGGTTTTTGTGAAGGGTTTTTTTGGCTAGTGTGGAGAGGTTGAGTTAGTTCTTGAGGAACTGATTTAATGAGTTTCTCCCGTAGTGGGTTTCCCATTTAAGTCTTGGTGTTGTTGGTTGGGTTTTGAAGTTTTCATGTTAGTTGAGTACTTATGGTGGGAAGAACCCTATAAATTTCTCTCCTTGTTTTGGGGTTGGGGTTTCATCTATATCGATCTGGTATGACTTGGGGAATAAATATTCACCTCATAATTCTTTATTTCTTCTGGTTGTGTTTAGTCATAGACTCAGTTTTTGATTAATTTTCATCTTGGAAACTTTCTGGGGGAAGAACATTTTTTGGTGGAGAGAATTGTCACACCCCAACCTTTAAAATTATATTATTTTATTTTTTCTTTTCTTTGGTTACTCTCGTAGAGGTTTGGGTGAATGATGGTTTAAAAATTTTGAAGTTTGGTATTTTTTGGTGGGTTTCGGGCAGGTGCACATGCACAGCTCGGTTATCGGTAATCATGTGGTCGACCCATGTAACGACCCGGACCTGAGCAGCCACCCGAATAATGCTAAATGGTTCGGGTGATAATACCTTAGGAACACCTCCTCAAACGCCAAAGGCTGCCAATTAGAAGCGAGGGTCTGATAGGTATAGTGGGGAGGCTATACCCTCTCTGAAGATAATAATAATGGTACTGGTTCGAGTATAACAGTAAAGATGCAGTGGAATGAAAGACTCAGTAGACTCGAACCAGAACCACAGAGCGGAAGCATAATCAATATAGATAATCAGCGGAAAAAATAAATATAACAACAACAGTGGAAATAAATACAACAGCATGTTGAACACATGTAATTACCACTGAACAATAAAACATGCATCCAAAGCAGGTCAGACATATCCGAATATAAAAAGGGAGTCAGTGGCTAACCAACAGTTGCTACAACAATTAATCATGCTAATACAGGAAGGGAAACAAAAAAAGATAAAATCTAGCTAGGTAATACCTCAAGGTCCATACCATCTCCACGAAACAACTAACGCAGTCCAGCTCCTGAATTTGACCTCTTTCCTACAAGTAAATCCATAATGTCTACATGCGTCCTAAAGGGCCTGTGCAGGGAGTGAGACAAATCTCAGTAGGATACAACCAAATGGTGCGTACCTAATATATGTGTTTAAAAAGGCATTCATTTATGAGGAAAATAGTAAACATTACAATGCACAAATAACACAAACTCCACTGGTGCTCAGCGGCCACCATGGAGTGTCACCTGCTTCTTCCAACGCCGGACTCTCTGTCTTGTAACCTGGAACCATGTGCCCCCTGACACCGCGTGTCTCAAGTTCCGATGTCCAAAAGGCACACCCAAGTATAATAACCCAGTACCTTGTGCCTCCTGACACCTCGTGCCTCAAGTATCGACATCCTGAAGGCACACCCAATAAGTAACCCGGAGGAACAGCGATTCATGTCCTCTAATAAATAATCGGAGGGACAATGATATATTCCCTCAAATCAAGTAACTGGAGGGATAGTGATATCCGCCCTCAAATAAGTAATCGGAGGGACAACGATACCTACCCTCAAATCACGGTGAGCCCTAGCCCCCAACCCGATATCCTCAAAGCTATACCCTGGAGGCTCCTCACCTCTCACATGGCTTCCTACGACAAGCACCCCCAACCAAAGTACCTAAACTACATCTACGGGGGACTCTACCCACACGAGTAGTCAAAATCACTTTATCACAGAGTATCTATGTGTGCACACTACTCAAGGTTCTGGGTGAGCGGTAATCACAAAAATAGTACCTAAGCCACCACACATCTGAAACCTTGTGTCCCTGTGACCATGATACTCAGGTCAAATGGCCTTTCCATCCATGTAACCTGGGTCATGCCCAACGCGACATTCATCCTGCCTCAAGCTGACGTCCATGATGCCCAATCCCGTTGTTAAAACCACCCAAAGTAACCTCCGGTCAAGCCCAACCTGACTGTTATACTGTCTCAAGCTGACGTCCATGATGCGCAATCCCATGGTCAAAACCACTGAAGTTACTCGGTCTATGCCCATCACAACCTAAAGGTTCCATCATATGGAAAATCACACATCACATATATAATCACATTTTAACAAAACACATAATAGGAAAAACCAACTAAATAGATGAATTGCACTAAGAAAGTGTTTCTCCATACCAGCACTGAAGTTTCTTAGGTCTCCAACAATTCATGTCAAGGTTTAAATAACTAAACCTAACAGTTTAAACCAATACATTTCAAGTATTATCATTTTGGCACCCCCGACCAAAATGTACCATGTGAGAAACTTCCTCTCGCTCGGCCCTGCTCAATCAAGACAGGAAAATGGGAATACCAAAAGTTGTCCCATAGGATTAATAAACAACTTAAGATGCAATAGTAGATAAATTAGGGTCTCTCTCGAAATACCCTAAAACACACCATAGGATGCACCACACAAATGTCCACGAAAACATGAAATAAGGTATGCACCACCTACCTTGTGCTAGTATGATGTTACTCCTTCGATATCATCCTCCAATTAGGTCTAAAACGTGGTATATCTACAAAATAATCAAAACAGCTCAAACCCCTATAAATCATTCTAGAACATAAATCAAGAAGAACGTCACAAGAGGAATCAAGGCCTTACTAAGGGGGTTCTGATGCATCAAACGATGTTCGAAATGGATTTTGGATGAAGATCCGGGAGGGATTTGAAGGTCTGGCCAGCTCTCCCCACATAAGCCCCGAGTGGATGGAAGAAAAAGAGGACAATGGGAATTCTCAGGTGGACTGGAACTTGAAAACTCTAATTTGAAGTGGCCACATGGTTAAACCGCATGGTTTAGCAAACTGTGCGCCTACTGTGCGGTTGCCACTGCCTCACCTAGGAACTTTTCATGACCAACCCGCATGGTTTGGAAAACTGTGCGCCGCTCATGTGGAGCCCACTGTCTCACCTAGAGACTTCGCACGGTTTGTCGGCACAGTTTGTTCAGATTGTGAGTCAACTGTGCGCACCTACACGACCTCCCCAACTTCAAAAGTTTAACCCAAAATTGTACAATTTCTCTAGTTTTTCTCAAAAGCAAGTCAAAATTCAAACAGGGTTGGGATTTTGACCCGTTTCAAAAACCCCAGTTCTTACAATCTCCCCACCTTAACATAGCTCGTCCCCAAGCTATCAACTGAAACCCGGAGATGGCACTGAACATACCACCCCAATCAAAGCAACCCAAACATCGCCGGTCACCAGGTTCTAGATAAATTCCTCACGGGGAACCCCACCTTAGGAATCGCCTAACCCGATCTCAACCCAACAAAAGTCAAAACAAGAAAAGGTTCACAAACCTGTGTTTCAGACTCAAGGTCCTCCCGTGACGCATCATCATCCTTGACTCTCATGGGAGCTCCCGTGTCATTTCCGACACCCAAACGTATCCTGCACTACATCGGTATCCGCCTCCATAAGGTCCTGCATCCCATGGATTCTCAAAAGGAACCTGGTGCCTAGAACCTAAAGTAAACCACATCCTCGATGCCCCGATGCCCATGACACCTCAAGTAACCCACATCGCTGATTCCCTTATACCCATGGTACCTCAAGTAACCCACATCCTTGACGCCCAAATGCCCATGGAACCTCAAGTAACCCACATCCTCAATGCCCCGATTCCAATGGAACCTCATACATATACATATATAAAAATATCACGCACCTGATATGGCACCAAACCCACTGACTAAAATCTATTCAAACCACATAGGTTCTATGTATCACGTGAAGGTTTCGGGCACAGCGGAAGCGCATGGGTGGATTTTCCCACTTGGCTTTTTGTCATTAACAATGATCAATCTAGGATTAATATGACAATAAATGCCAATATCCACGGATAGAATCATAGAAATGGACAAAGAAAAGGAAATTCTTGGAACCACAATGTAGGATCGTTACAGCTTGATTGTAATTAATTTAATCATTTGAAAAGAATTACCTTTTGGTGTTCTTTCTTCGTTGATATTATTGATCACGTTACAATGTGATTCCTCATTGCGTTGCAGAATCCATATGTAGAATTCCTCTAACGGTGATCCACACGTGTACCTCATATCTTTGGATGTCACCAAAGGAGTCTCCGGGTGTTAGCATGGAGAAAACATTGCTTGTTTTGTCCGTCTTAGATCGTCTTGATCTGATGGAAGAGGATCTCTCTCAGTCTTGAGAGCGTTCTTGGAGGAAGAGGTTCTTTTGGCCTTGAATGAATTCTCAAGAATTTTTGTGCACAATGATTCTATTGTCTTGGGAAAATATTTGGGGTTGTGAGGATATTTATAATCAGGTTTGAGGTTGTAGAGTTATGAAAATAAATAAATGCGTTACACATTTAATTTATTTCATTAACTCCCTTGTGAAAACCCTATGTCGAGTCATTAATTCCTTGACATGAACCCACACATATTATAATAAATATCAATTAATAAAATGATATTTCCTCAAAATCCCGACTGGAAAAACTACACAGCGTGTATTAATAAATACACGGTGTGTACTTGTTTTTCATTGAAAACTACACAGCGTGTACATTTAATGTAAACAACATGTATATCTTGTTTTCATTTATTCATTTCCTTTCCAAAATGAAAACTACATGGTGTGTACATTTATTAATACACAGTGTGTACTTGTTTTCAAAATAAAACTACACAGTGTGTAATAATTGATACACGGCGTGTACTTGTTTTATTTTATTGTTCCTCCAACATTAAAACGATTTAGGCTTCCTTGAATAATTATTAAACCACGTACATGAATAATATTTATTCTACTTTAGATACTTGAATACACTTACTGTGTGACCCTCTAGGCCTCTTTCTCGTTGGCATTAGGCGGGCTTGCCTAAAGTCCAAGATTACTGTCTAGCAACGGGTCAAGGCACCCAAGAAAAAGAAGTTGACGCTGCATTGACGTATCACCTCATACATATTCTTACTGTGTAATTTAATCCCTTTGTCTCATTATCTCATCAAGAAGGTTTCATGGTAGTTTTATTAATCTATATGCTTGATCTTTCATTCTTTGACTTCCAGAAATAAACTCGTCATTACACCATGGCCATGGAATTTTTTTGACAGTTCTATTTCAATAAAAGGTCCCAAGATATCTACTTCAATAAATATGGAAGGGAAAAATCCTTCCTCGACTTATCCATTAACAACATGTCATTCATGACGCACCCAACGTACCCTACTTCCCGCCAACTGTCTTTGTGATGGTTTTCGTCAGCAAATCTAAGTGTGTGAGTCATGACATGAGTTAATGATAATCTTCTAGTCTAAGTACCATTACACACGCCCGTAGATAGTAATGTCCGACGACACCAAGACATGCGGAATTACTACTAGTGGGTATGTTATCAAAATCTCTCATCTTGGAGATTACCAAGTGTGAACTCCATGAGAGAGAGTCTCGTCTTCTTACGAGTACTCGCACATGACAGTCTGTATACTATGTGTCCTATCATAGAATGTCATCCAACTACAGAACTTTATTTTAGAATATTGTTATATCATTTCAAGGTTCTCATCATATAGGGGATCTTCCATGACATTATTAATGTGACAAATATTCCAAGACATTATTATATTATAGTCATGCAAAACAATGAACAATATATAATAAGTGAGCATTCATGTAATCAAAGTACAAAACGGTTGGTTCTCAGGACACCAACCCTTACAAACTCTCTCTTGGACTAGAGCCAACTACCTATGACTTTTATTCTGCTAGACCTCACATGATGATTATGTTTCTGCTGAGTCAAGGCTTTAGTAAAGGGGTCCGCCAAGTTGTCTTCCGTGGAAATACTGTTCACTGCAACTTCACCTCTCCGATAAAAATCCCTCAAGAGATGATACTTTCGAAGTATGTGCTTTGTCCGCTGATGTGACCTTGGCTCTTTTTCAAGTGCCACCGCTGCAGTATTATCACAATAGAGTGTGATAGGGTCTTTACTACACGGTACTACATCCAACTCTTAGACGAAGCTTCGCATCCATACTGCTTCTTTAGATTCCTCAAAAGCTACAATATATTTGGAATCTACTGTAGAATCTTCCACCAAACTTTTCTTTGAGCTCTTCTAGCTCACTACACCTCCATTCAAACTGAAGATGTATCCAGTCTCCGACTTCATGTCATCTTGATCAGTCTAGAAACTAGAATCTACATGTCCTATAATGACTATGTCACGACCCGCCCTCGGGGCCCGTGCCGTGACTACCCCAAGCCCGCCTTCCATAGGCCAGGGGCTGGCGACTAGCACCAAGGCGTAAAATCCCAGTAAAAAGGGAAGGCATTGCCTTAATAAAGTAACAACCACCATAGAGTCAGCAAGCGGAAAGTAACTACAAGTGCAGAAAAGTAAAGGGGGCCGGAATACAAGCCCAACTGAAAGTAAAGTACAACTCGAAAGGGAAAACAGCAACTGAAAGTACAAGCGGCTCCTGGGACGTCCTCCTCGATTCCTACCTGAAGGGTAGGTACAGATGTCTCAGCTCCTGGATCGTCCACCACGGATCCTACCTGAAGGGTAGGTACAGATAGCTCACAACTCCTCGGGTCCAACTGTCCGCTCCGAGCACGTCCCGCTCAGTGGTCCTCCTTCGGGTACTGACCTACTCCGAAAGCCTCAACCGCAGTCAGCGCTGTCCGTCGTCTGCAACCAACACAACGAAGTGCGGGCATAGCCCGTGCAGGGGTGAGTATAAGATACTCAGTAGGGACCCCGAGACCCTCGAAGGTCTCCCGAAATCCACAAGGATAAACCACAAGAAGGATACAATCACGAAGTAACATCCAGTATTGATTAGGTATAAGCCCATACATATACCTATGTCACCAATTTCCGTTCGGCTCCAACACCGAGCCCAAGAACAACCCAATCCACAAAGAAGAGTAAACAGTAAATCCACACAGGATAACAGTACAAGTCCACACAGTTTATAACAAGTTCATGAAATCAACGGATAACCATTACCCAGGTATATGCCCATACATATACCTAAGTTATCAAGCGGTCCATCTCAATCATGAGGAAACACAAAGATCATTGACTCAGCTCAAACCAGGATTTTCATTATCGAAACCGTAGCTGCTGAAGAGCCCCGTCTCTGAAGTGTGCAGTAGTCCTGTCACGACTCCGAGGTACTGCTCACTAACCTATGACTGCTGAGGTACTCCTCCTGTCGAGTACTGCGGGTCTGCTGCCAACTACTGGGCGCTCCGTCCGCTGAGGGTCTGCTGCCAACTACTGGGCGCTCACCCAAATAGCCTACTGAGGTACTCATCCTGTCGAGTACCGCGGGTTTGCTGCCAACTACCAGGCGCTCCGTCCGCCGTGGGTCTGCCGCCAAATACCGAGCGCTCCGTCCACTGGGCTAGTCGACTCACTCCAAGTCGAGTCGGTCAAGCAGTCGTCAGGTCTCAGCCGGCTACACGGTCTCCGTACTCTGCACGCTCGTCTCCACCGTTGCGGGTCTGTCGCTACAACCAAGCACACACACTCCGTAAAGTATCGCGGGTCCGCCGCTACAACCAAGCGCTCCACCGCCAAGGGTCTTCTGCTGCATCCAAGCGCACCACTACTAAAGATCAACAGAAGATTCAGCTCACACAGGTTCGGTAGCACTGTTCCACGTAGGATCGCTGAGTGTTGTAGTCGTCGTCGTCGAATCCACATAGGATCTCTGTACTGTCGTCGTCGCAGTCACAGTAGCAGTAGTAGTAGTCGTTACAGTAACAGTCGCAGCCAGCACTAGGGTTCCCGCACACAGTAAGCTCGTTCGGAGGATCCGCTCCACGAGCCGAGAGGCTGATACATCAACTGTCACAAAGACCAGAGTTGATGTATCCAAAAGTTCCGTATCGTCAACAGGAACTCAACGCAACAGACGGCGCGTCAATCGGACGCCCGGTCTGAGAGTTATTGGCATTTTCGTCTCCGGGGCCCGGTTGGTTTTTAAGGCAAAAGCAACCCGACCGTACTCCACCTGCGTCCAAACCTCGGGCGGAGTATTCCAAAAGATCCGTCTCACTAAGAGGAACACAACGCGACTGACGGCACGTCAATCGGACGTCCGTAGCTCAAGATAAGAGCGTTTCCGCTCCGAAGGCCCGGTTGGTTTCGTGAACGAACCAACCCGGCCGAACTCAAAGTTAACCGAAACCTTGAGTGCAATATATCAAAACGACCGTCTCGATCCAAGGATCGCGTTGCCGCAGACGGTTCGTCGATCGGAGGTCCGAGGCTCAAGTTATGAGCGAAAAACCAAAACTGGTCCGAAACGGGGGGGTCCGGGTCCGGGCCGACCCGGCCCGACCCCCCCCCCCCCCTGGGCGGCACAGTGGCCGGAGGCGGCGGCCGACGGCGGCGGACGGCGGCGGCGGGCGGCGGCGGCGGCGGCGGCGGGCCGCGGCGGCGGCGCCTGGCGCCGGTCGTGGGTGGCACGCGGGGGGCTTGATTGCCCCCGCTGTTGAATGGCGGCGCGGCTTTGCCGCGCCGATTTTGAAGAGACGGCCCCCGCACGTGGGGGCCGGTTGGTCACGAACCGGGGGGCTGTTGCCCCCCCCCCTCCTTAAAGAACCGCCCCCCTCTTAAAGAGGGGGGTTTTCAAGGGTTGGCCGGGGAATTAAATTCCCCGGTTTTAAGTCATCCGGCCGGCCAGCTGGCCGGCCGGTTTTCTCAAACGGGACCGGAATTTCCGGTCCCCTTCTTCGGCTTCCGACGCTGGCGGCCCGGCCGCCGGTCTTCCCTTCCGCCGCGGCCCGGAACCGGCCGCGGTCTCCTCGTCCCGCCGCGGCCCGGAACCGGCCGCGGTCTTCTCGTCCCGCCGCGGCCCGGAACCGGCCGCGGTGTTCGTCATCCGGCGCGGTGCGTCGGCACCGCGCCCCTTCGCCGTGCCTTGATTCTTTTCAACGCGGCGCGACGGCGTCGCGTTCTTGAAGATTTTTCCTCGGCGTAGCACGACGGCGTTGCGTAAATTATAAGCACGATCATCCGCGTGGTGCGACGGCACCACGCCACTTGCTTCCACCCGCATGAATAAAACAAGAACGATGGAGGGGGGTTCGGCCGTGTTCGTGCGGTCCGGCCCCCCTCACGTTAAAATAATAACGCAACTTAAATTAAATCAAGTCACACGTTAGTATTGATAAAATCACGATCAAGAATAAAATAAGGAAACCAAAAGAAAACGACAAACCCTACCTTGGTTTAAGGTTCGAGATTCGTCTACGTTCCGCGGAAGACGGCGTCGCGGAGGTCGGGCGTCGCGGTCGTCGTTTGTCAAATCCGTTGACGAAGTGTTATGCCCGAAGAGACACGTCGTTGGCGGATCTTCGATTGCCGACGAAGAAGGTCCGAGGAGGGTGCTGCGTTCCCTCTTGTTGACACCGAGGATGAAGAAGAGGGGCGTCGTTCTTCGTCGGAGTTTGAGCGTTCTTCGTTCTTCGTCAGAGCTTGAAGATGAAGAGGGAGCTCTCAAAATGACAAACAAAGAACCCAAAATAAAATAAGACTACTTCTTATTTTATTAACACAACACACAATAGAATTTCAAAGTTTGAAATTCAAAAAGACTTAACTCCTATAATTAATTAAGAGTAACTTAAGCCAATTAATTAGGGGTTAAGTATGTTGAGAGAATTTGAAGAGATAAGGGGTTCGTGTGGGCCCCACCACACTTAATACTCCCAAGGGAGGTTAAGTGGGTGTGGGTCCCACTTCCAACCTCCTTTGATAGGTTTTAACTAGTTGTAATAAAATTGTTCTTCACAATTTTATTTAACTCAAACTAAAAACCCCAAAACGTAACTTTCAACCCGCAACAAACGCAACTCCCGAAAAGGTCTCATTAAGCGAATAACGGTGCTGCGAGTTCATCGGTGCCCTCAGATTTCAATTCCGAGCACCGGATCAAAAGTTAGGAATTCCCGCTCGTTCGTTCACTGAACGTACCCGAGCCAAACTTCGGAAATTAATTCCGGGCACTCCGGGCCTCGGAATCAGGTGCCGTCAGAACCCGCGCTCTTGTAAAATTCTAAAGAAAATTAAGAAAAAATTTCCCTTGAATTTTACGGGTCTTTACAGACTAGTTCCTCATCTCCTCTATATACCAGGAACATATCCTTAGTACGCCTAAGATACTTAAGGATAGTCTAGACTGCCATCCAATGGCATTCTCCTGGATCATCTTGATATTTTCCTACCGCACTTAATACGTAAGAAACATCTAGCATCTTACATAGCATAGCATACATGACTGACCCAATCGCAGATGCGTAAGGGATCCTTGTTATTATCTTTCTTTCCCCGTGTGTCTGAGGACACATTTTCTTAGAAAGATGAATGCCATGTGACACTGGAAATAATCCCCTCTTGGACTGTTCCATACTGAATCTCTTCAGTATCTTTTCAATGTATGTACTTTGAATCAGTCCCAACATTCTCTTGGATCTATCACAATGGATCTTGATCCCAATAATATGCGCTACCTTGCCCAAGTCTTTAATAGAGAAGCATTTATCTGACCATGCCTTAACTGACTGTAAGACAGGTACTTCATTTCCAATTATTAATATGTCATCTACATATACTATTATGAAAATGATTGCACTTCCACTAAACATCTTGTAGACACAAGGCTCACATTCATTCTTAACAAAGCCAAATTCTGTTACAGCTTCATCAAAATGAATGTTCCATGACCTTGATGCTTTCTTTAATCCATAAATGGATTTTTTCAACTTGCATACCTTGTTGGCATCCTTTGGAGTCACAAACCCTTCAGGTTGTGTCATGTAGACATCTTCCTGGAGGTTCTCATTAAGGAATGTTGTTTTGAAATCCATTTTCTAAATTTCATAGTCATGGTAAGCGGTAATGGCCAATAGGATTATGAGGGATTTCAGCATCACAACCGGTGAAAAGGTTTCGTCATAGTCAAGTCCTTGATGTTGTCTAAAACCTTTTGCAACCTATCATGCCTTATAGGTGTTGAATTGCCCCTCCATGTCCAGTTTCTTCTTGAATACCCATTTATTACCAATAGGTTGTACATCAACTAGAGGATCTACCAAAATCCAGACTTGGTTTTGGTACATGGAATCAATTTCAGAATTCATGGCTTCTTGCCACTTGGAAATGTTTGTGCCTTGAACTGCTTCCTTGTAGGTAAGAGGATCATCATTGTCAATCAATAATGAGTCACCATCCTCAGTGACAAGAAAACCATATTGTTCTGGTTCTCTCACCTCTCTCGTGCTCTTACACAGTACTTGTGTCTCTGGAATAGATTGATCTTTCATGGGGCTTTGTGGAATCTGTTCTTGTACCAACTCTTGTGTATCTTGAGCCTCGACTTCATCGAAGTCTATGTCGCTCCCACTATCTCTTTTGGAGATGTGCCCCCTCTCAAGGAATATGGCATGTGTTTCCATTGTAACCTTTTTGTCTGATGGGTTGTATAGGTAATATCCCCTTGTTTCCTTAGGATATCCTATAAAGATACACTTTGTTCCTCGGGGTGCAAGTTTGTTACCTGAAGAGGCCTTAACAAATGCTTTGCTACCCCACACATGTAAATTCGAAAACATGGCTTTGCGTCCACTCCATAACTCATATGGAATACCATTTATCGATTTATTTGGTACTTGGTTTAGTATGTGTGCTGATTTTTGTAATGCATATCCCCAAAAGGATAATAGAAGACTTGTATGACTCATCATTGATCTCACCATGTCTAACAGGGTTCAGTTCCACCTTTCACTTACACCATTCCACTGAGGTGTGTAAGGAGGAGTCAGTTGAGATAGAATCTCAAACTCCCATAAGAAATCAATGATGTCTTGATTAAGATATTCTCCTTCTCTATCTGTGTCGAGTTTCTTAATCTTCTTACCAATCTAGTTCTCAACTTCATTCTTGTATTCTTTGAACCGATCATAATAACCTGACTTATACCTCATTAAGTAAATATATCCATATCTACTAAAATCATCAGTAAAAGTTATGAAGTATGAGAACCCACCCCTTGCTTCAACTGGAAATGGTCCACACACATCTGTGTGAACTAATTCTAGGATCTCTTTATCCCTTTCACATTTCCCACTAAATGGGGCTCTGGTCATTTTGCCTTGGTGACACGCATGACATACACCAAGTGGTTTTATCTCAAAAGAATCTAAATACCCATCTTGATGTAATTTTGTCAAACGTTTCTCATTGACATGACCTAGCTGGTGATGCCAAAGTTGGGTGTGGTATGAGTCATGTGAATTAACTTTTTCATCGATTTCCATTACATGGTTTGTGTAGTCTAACACATAAAGGCCTTTATATAAATGTGCCCTACCAAAACAAATGCTTTCTTTATAAAAGTAGAAACATCCACTTCCAAACATGAAGATGAATCCATCAGTATCTAATATGGATACTGAAATAATGTTTTTGGTTATAGAGGGTACATAATAACATCCTTTCAAAACCAAGACCATCCTAGTAGGCAATGTGAGATGGTAGTCTCCGATAGCTACAACAGCGAGTCTGGCTTCATTGGCTGCTCGTAGATCCACCTCACCTTAGTCAATCTTTTTGAATCTACTTGGTTCCTATATTTGGATACAGATGTGAGCGCCACAAGTAGTATCTAATACCCAATTATTAGAAATAGAGAGATTTCATTCGATAACAAATGCACCTAAATCTTCCCCTTGCTTCCTTGGTTGGGTGCAGTTTTTCTTCCAGTGGCCCTTCTTGCCAGATGCGAAACAAACAACATCATTTTACCTTGCCTCCCCTTTGATCTTCCTTTTCTTGGATGGCCTTGGAGAATCTTTGGGCTTAAAGCTCTTCACATTCCCTTTCCTTTTATTCACCAGAAGGATAGAAGTTTTTTCACACTTCATGTCATTATCCACTTGGCGAATGAGGATAATAAGATCAGACAGATACTTCTCAATGTTGTTCATGTTGAAGTTCACAACAAAGTTAGAGAAGCTCTGGGGGAGTGATTCAAGAATGAGATCGGTTCCCAGTTCTTCGGGGAGTTTAAACCCCAAAACCTCCAAGCACTCAATGTATCCAATGATCTTGACTACATAAGGCCTAGTTGGGGCACCCTCTCCAAGCTTTCTCTGAAATAGAGCCTTCGATATCTCAAACCTTTCCTATCTTTCTCTCTCCTGGTATATACCATGGAGGTGCTCAAGCATGCTATAGGAATCCATGTCCTCATGAGACTTCATGAGCTCACTAGACATTGATGACAACATCAAACATTGAACGTCGAGTGCATCACTCAAATCACTACTGGAAATGCAAGATTTCCCAACGGTTTAGAACTGTTGGGAAAGGCTGCAGAACCGTTGGTATATGTTATACCAACGGTTCTGCAAACCGTAGGGAAGTAAGCCATTGGGAAAATCTTTTCCCAACGGTTTATAGTGAACCATTGGGATAGGGTGGAGAAAAATTACCATATCCTAACGGTTCTGGCAAACTGTTGGGAAAGCTTTTTCCCAACGGTTTACAACCGTTGGGATAGAGTGCTAAATATTACCATGTTTTTCCCAACGGTTTGGCAAAACCGTTGGGAAAACCCAAGATATCCTATTTCCCAACGCTGTGAAAAGTGTTTTACCAATGGTTCTATGAACCATTGGTAAAACAAAACCCAGACATGCTATGCCAATGGTTTCAAACCGTTGGCATAGCCTCTGCTGGGGAAAATTGCATAGCAGCTTTGCAATTTTCCCAACAGCTCTCCAATTTGCCCACCAGGTCGCATTTTTTGGGTTCCCTCTCATTTTCAATCCAATTACTGTACCTGAAATAAACTAACACATACATATACAATTATTTTACCTATAATAACCAACTAACACTTACATATAGAGAACAAATTCATACACATTTAACATATAATGCTGGAACTATACACATCCATAATTAAATTAGAATTCATAATGTAATTATAAACATACACAATTCATTTAGAATTCAATTTCAAATTTAGATGACAATTATATGTGGAATCCGGAAGTCAATTCATAATTTGATTGGTTTTTTGTATACCATATATTTTTACCTAAAATGATGTCCATTTTAAACAAAATACATACACCTGGAGTGCTACCCGCCACACCGCGCCTCGGATTGAGGCGGGGTTTACTTGTACACGTCACATATGTCCCATGGATCGTTGTGCTAAAGTATCAACACAATCCAAATGCATTTGGTCGGTTTTCCGTATGCCAGTTGATGTTTTTCAATTAAAATGACATCTTTTTGAAACAAAAGGCAGACACTTTGAGTGGTTCCGGCCACACCACATCTCAGATTGAGACGGGGTTTAATCTTACATGTCACATATGACCCATGGATTGTTCTCCTAAAGTTTCAATGGAAACTGAAGGCGTTTGGTTGGTTTTCCATATGTACTTAAAATTTTGTCCATTTTAAACAAAAGAGAGACACATAGAGTGATTCTAGTCACACCGTGCCTCCGATTAAGGCGGGGTTGACTTGTACACGTCACATATGACCCATGGATATTTTTTCTAAAGTATCGACACAATATGAAGGCGTTTGGTCGGTTTTCCGTATGCTAGTTGATGTTTTCCACTTCAAATGACGTCCTTTTGAAACAGAAGACAGACACTTTGAGTGGTGGTGGCCACACCGTGCCTCTAATTGAGCCAGGTTTGACTTGTACACTTCACATATGACCCATGGATCGTTGTTCTAAATTATCGACATAATCTGAATGCGTTTGGTCATTTTTTCGTATGCCAATTGATGTTTTTCAATTAAAATGACGTCATTTTGAAACAAAAGGCAGACACTTTGAGTGGTGGTGGCCACACTATGCCTCATATTGAGGCGGGGTTGACTCGTACACGTCACATATGACCCATCGGTCACTGTGCTAATGTATCGACACAATCCGAATGCGTTTGGTCAGTTTTCCATATGCCCGTTGATTTTTTCAATTAAAATGACATCCTTTTGAAACAAAAGGAAAACACTTTGAGTGGTTTTGGCCACACCGTGCCTCGGATTGAGGCGGAGTTGACTCATACACATCACATATGACCCATGGATCGTTCTCCTAAAGTTTCAATGGAAACCGAATGCTTTTGGTTGATTTTCCGTATGTACTTAAAATGTTGTCCATTTTAGACAAAAGAGAGCCACTTAGAGTGATTCTGGCCACACTGTGCCTCAGATTAAGGCGTGGTTGACTCGTACACATCACATATGACCCATAGATCGTTTTTTTAAAGTATAGACACAATCCAAATGTGTTTGGTCGATTTTCTGTATGCCAGTTGATATTTTTCACTTAAAATGACGTCCTTTTGAAACAAAAGACAAACACTTTGAGTGGTTCCAGCCACACCGTGCCTTGGATTGAGGTGGGGTTGACTCATACACGTCACATATGACCCATGGATCATTTTTCTAAAGTATCAACACAATCCGAATGCGTTTGTCGGTTTTCCGTATGCCAGTTGATGTTTTTCAATTAAAATGACGTCCTTTTGAAACAAAAGGTAGACACTTTGTGTGGTGGCGGCCACACCGCGCCTCGAATTGAGGCAGAGTTGACTCTTACACGTCACATATGACCCATGGATCATTGTGCTAATGTATCGACATAATCCGAATGCGTTTGGTCTCTTTTCCGTATGCCAGTTGATGTTTTTCAATTAAAATGGTGTCCTTTTGAAACAAAAGGCAGACACTTTGAGAGGTGTCGGCCACACCACACCTCGGATTGAGGCATAGTTGACTCATACACATCACATATAACCCATGGATCGTTCTCCTAATGTTTAAATGGAAACCGAATGCGTTTTGTCGGTTTTCCGTATGTACTTAAATTGTTGTCCATTTTAAGAAAAAGAGAGCCACTTAGAGTGATTCTGGCCACACCGTGCCTCAGATTAAGGCGGGGTTGACTGGTAGACGTCACATATGACCCATGGATCGTTTTGATAAAGTATTTACACAATTCGATTGTGTTTGGTTAGTTTTCCGTATGCCAGTTGATGTTTTTCACTTCAAATGACATCCTTTTGAAACAAAAGACAAACACTTTGAGTGGTGGAAGCCACACCATGCATTGGATTGAGGCGGGGTTGACTCTTACACATCACATATGACCCATGGATCGTTGTGATAATGTATCAACACAATCCGAATGCGTTTGGTCGCTTTTCCATATGCCAGTTGATGTTTTTCAATTAAAATGACGTCCTTTTGAAACAAAAGGAAGACACATTGAGTGATTCCGGCCACACCGCGCCTCGAATTGAGTCGGGGTTGACTTTTACATGTCACATATGACCCATGAATTGTTGTTCTAAAGGATAGACATAATATGAATGCATTTGGTTGGTTTTCCGTATGCCAGTTGATGTTTTTCAATTAAAATGACGTCCTTTTAAAACAAAAGGCAGACACTTTGAGTGGTTTCGGCCACACCGCACCTCGGATTGAGGCGGGGTTGACTCGTACGTGTCACATATGACCCATGGATCATTCTTATAAAGTTTCAATAGAAACCGAATGCGTTTGGTCGGTTTTCCATATGTACTTAAAATGTTGTCCATTTTTTTTAAAAAAAAAAGAGCCACTTAGAGTGATTCCGACCATACCATGCCTCAGATTAAGGCGAGGTTGACTCGTACATGTCACATATGACCCATGGATCCTTGTTCTAAATTATCGACACAATTCGAATGCGTTTGGTCTCTTTTCCGTATGCCAGCTGATATTTTTCACTTAAAATGACGTCCTTTTGAAACAAAAGATAGACACTTTGAGTGGTGTCGGCCACACCGCACCTCGGATTGAGGCGGGGTTGACTTTTACACGTCACATATGACCCATGGATCATTGTGTTAAAGTATCGACACAATCCAAATGCGTTTGTCGGTTTTCCGTATGCCAGTTGATGTTTTTCAATTAAAATGGCGTCCTTTTGAAACAAAAGATAGACACTTTGAGTGCTGGTGGCCACACCGTGCCTCGGATTTAGGCGGGGTTGACTCGTACACATCACATATGACCCATGGATCGTAGTGCTAAAGTATCGACACAATACGAATGCATTTGTTGGTTTTCCGTATGCCAGTTGATGTTTTTCAATTAAAATGACATCCTTTTGAAACAAAAGATAGACACTTTGAGTGGTGGGGGCCACACCGCACCTCAGATTGAGGCGGGGTTGACTCATACACGTCTCATATGACCCATGGATCATTGGGCTAATGTATCGACACAATCCAAATGCGTTTGGTCGGTTTTCTATATATACTTAAAATGTTGTCCATTTTAAGCAAAAGAGAGCCACTTAGAGTGATTCCAGCCACACCATGCCTCATATTAAGGCGGGGTTGACTCATAAACTTCACATATGACCCATGGATCGTTGTGCTAAAGTATCGACACAATCCGAATGTGTTTGGTCGGTTTTCCGTATGCCGGTTGATGTTTTTCACTTCAAATGACGTCCTTTTGAAACAAAAGACAGACACTTTGAGTGGTGGCAGCCACACCACACCTTGGATTGAGGCAGGGTTGACTCGTAAACGTCACATATGACTCATGGATCATTGTGCTAATGTATCGACACAATCCGAATGCATTTTGTCAGATTTCTGTATGCCAGTTGATGTTTTTCAATTAAAATGACGTCCTTTTGAAACAAAAGGCAGACACTTTGAGTGGTTCCAGCCACACCGCATCTCAAATTGAGGCGGGGTTGATTCATACACGTCACATATGACCCATGAAACATTCTACTAAAGTTTCAATGGAAACCTAATGCGTTTGGTCGGTTTTCCGTATGTACTTAAAATGTTGTCCATTTTAAGAAAAAGAGATCCACTTAGAGTGATTTCGTCCACCCCGTACCTCAGATTAAGGCGGGGTTTACTCGTACACATCACATATGACCCGTGGATCGTTGTGCTAAAGTATCGACACAATCCGAATGTGTTTGGTCGGTTTTCCATATGTTAGTTGTTGTTTTTCACTTCAAATGACGTCCTTTTGAAACAAAAGACAGACACTTTGAGTGGTGGAGGCCACACAACACCTCGGATTGAGGCGGGGTTGACTCGTACACATCACATATGACCCATGGATTGTTGTTCTAATGTATCGACACAATCCGAATGCGTTAGGTCGGTTTTCCGTATACCAGTTGATGTTTTTCAATTAAAATGACGTCCTTTTGAAACAAAAGGCAGACACTTTGAGTGTTGGCGGCCACACCGCGTCTCAGATTGAGGTGGGGTTGATTTTTACACATCACATATGACCCATGCATCGTTCTAATAAAGTTTCAATGGAAACAAAATGCGTTTGGTCGGTTTTCCGTATGTACTTAAAATGTTGTCCATTTTATGAGAATCCTCATGTGTCATTTAGTGGAATGATATTTACTTAAAATCTTGTGGATATTTATATAAAATATTTTTATATCATTCTTAGTATGGATTAGATTTTAGTTTATAATGCTATGAATCATTTTGGATCTAACAATGTCATGCCCAATGAATACATCTCTTTTATAACATACCAAGAATCTATGATATTGATTAGATGTGTAAATGTGATTTACATTGATTATCGTGATGAAAATAAATAAAATATATATTATAGATTTTCTAGTATTAAATGAAATCAAGAAGTGTGGGGGGGCTGTCCGGCGGGGCTGTCCGGGGGGATGTTCGGTGGGTGTCCGGGGGGCTGTATGGGGACCAAGGAGGAGGGTGGGGGGCTGTACGGGGGGTTGTCTGGGGTCCAAGGAAGAGGGTGGGGGGCTGTCCGGGGGGTTGTCTGGGGGACAGTCCAGGGGGTTGTCCGGGGTCCAGGGAGGAGGGTGGGGGGCTGTGCGGGGGGTTATCCAGGGGGTGTTTGGGGGGTTGTCTGGGGTCCAAGGATGAGGGTGGGGGGTTGTCTGGGGGGGCTTTCTGGGGGGCTGTCTGGGGTCCAGGGAGGAGGGTGGGGGGGGGGGGGGCTATTCAGGGGGCTGTCCGGGGGCTGTCCGGGGCTGTTCGGGGGGTTGTCCGGGGTCCAAGGAAGAGGGGGGGGGGGGTTGTCCGGGGGCTATCTGGGGGGCTGTCTGGGGTCCAAGGAGGAGGGTGGGGGCTGTCCGGGGGGTTGTTCGGGGGGCTGTCTGGGTGTGTTCGGGGGGGGGGGGGGGGTTGTCCGGGGTCCAAGGAAGAGGGTGGGGGCTGTCCGGGGGATGTTCGGGGGCTGTCTGGGGGGTGTCCGGGGGGTGTTCGGGGGGTTGTACGGGGTCCAAGGAAGAGGGTGGGGGGGCTGTCCGGGGGGCTGTCTGGGGGGCTGTCCGGCGGGGCTGTCTGGGGTCCATGGTGGAGGGTGGGGGGTTGTCCAGGGTCTAGGAAGGAGGGGGGTTCCCAAACACACAACCACTAAAAGACAACAACATCCATAAAAATAGATAATATATAAAAATAACTCAACTCCAATACTATACTACGAGTCTAGATAAAACCAACAACTAGAATAGATTAAATATCAAATATCAGTAATATCAGTCAAAGATGTAATGGATCAACTTGTCCCACATCACCATCACCATCATCACCACCATCATCATCACCCTCGTCCTTGTCCCCATCATCATCCTCGCCCTCCTTTACCTTGCCCTCCTCCTCGTCCTCACCCTCCTCCTCGCCCTCGCCACCCGCCTCGCCCTCCTCCTCTCCCTCCTCTTCCGCATCAGACTCCTCGCCATCATCATCGCCAAGCTGGACATCGTCCTAACCTCCACTAGAACTGCCACTTAGTGCACCGTATATAGAATGTATCGACGACATATAATCATCAAAATCTGGGTTGGCCTCTACTAGAAGTGTAGGACGTAGAACTTCAATAAATTTCATAAACGCACTGTTTTCCCTAGCAGACTGTTCTGCCGTCTCTGTGGCCCTTTTCTCAGCCTGTTCTACCTGTGACCTAACTTGCTGCAGCTCGGTGGCACTGCAGCTCGTACCTGAGGAGGGCCAATACCTCGTCAGGGCTATCCTATGTCGGCAGCATACTCTGCCAGAATGCTCCTCTCCCAACACCTGATGTAAGTGATCTGTTGGACCAAAATTGTCTGGTTCTTGGGCATCGAGGGCCTCTAAAGTAGCCTGTTACAAATATAAATATATCATTTAGTTACAAAATAGATATTAAAATATAAATTCAACAGATTAAAACTTACAATCTGCTGCTGAGTCGCTTCGTTGACGACACTTCCATCCTTTTTTCGTCTACTCGAGCAAAACAGTTTTGCTCGAAGCACACGTCCTTCAATATTTTGTATTTGCCTCTACAATGACATTGAAAACTAAAGTTATATGAAAATTTTATCAAACTATTAAATAATTGAGGAAACAAAATAAAGTGTAAGTCGTAAATAAAACTTATAAACAATTGTCATACCTGCTTCCTCTCATGATTAGGCATCGTAGTGCGTCCCAGTGTGTGGAGGTATTTTTTGCATCAATGTTCTTTTTATTTTTTCCAGATGATTCCTAAATAAAATTAGAAAATTCAACAGATAGTATTAATTAAAAACATGAAATTTGTTATTTAAATACCTCAAATGTTATTAATACCTTAAACTGGGTACTCGTCCAATGAGTAATCATCTGACGATACTGCTCTATAGGACAATCATCCACCACTAGTACCACCTCTAACTCATTACCAACTCTAGAAACCCAGCCAATATACAACCCATGCTTGTAGGCTCTCCAAAGCTCGCCTAAATCCTTTAGACGTTCCGTTTGTGCACCCTCACCATCGGGAAAATTAAATCGAAGCTGAAATCAAAATATTAATTCATATAAATACAAAAAATAATTCATGGAATTAAATAGAACAGATTTTTTAACCCATATCTCTTCCCAAGCTCTATCCTTGACCTCATGTGGCAAATGTCTCCACGATAGCAGGCTGATGGGAATGATGTCGGAGTATTTGGAAAGCGTCGCCAAAAAACACCGACATTGATGCCCTGTTTTCTCAACCATTTGGTTGTCTTCATTATAATCCACCATAACCTGTGTGTGGCGGTTCCACACCAAACGCATGCGTGTACGCCCCCGCCCACGCCTCCTATCAGTATATGTATTTGTCATGAAATAAAAACAAATATTTTATCAAAACATGTTATAATGAAAATAAATATTGCTATAAAAATTTGTTAGGGTTCTATAAATATACCTGTGTCGGTCTGATCGCTGAGCGCCGCTGGATCCACAAAAACTGATGGAACACCCTGTGGTGGAATAGGAGTTGAAGATGATAAAATATAGAAGCTCAGAGTGATAGAAGTAGAAGGAAAAGAAGATGGGATAGCTGTCTGATTGGATGCTGACTGGGGAGTGGGAATCATCATGGGATGTGAAAATGATGGGCCAGAAGATGCAGAAGGTAGTGAAAACCTGGGAGGCCTAAATATCCCGTGTGTCCCTAACAACACACCGGGATCAGAATGTGGTAAGGATGACATGTCAGTGAGAGGGGCAGGGTCTAGTCGGGTACGCGCAGCTGCTCGTCCACCTATGGTACGAACCCTCCTCGTACCACCGGCCTATGTACTAGGACCAGTACTAGGCTCTTCATCGAATAACTTTCGACGTATAGGTGGATCCTACAAAAATGTTTACAAAAAAATTAATCACATGACATTATATATTCTTTAAATATATCAATTTGAAATAATGTACTCACTATAGGCACTAATGATGGAATTCCCACTCCGTCATTCGACGATTGTTCTCCATCATTTTTTCCCTTCGTCTCTCTTCAATTGGATTCATTTCCTACTTTTGAAAACAAATATGTAATTAATTAGAAAAAGAAAACTAATATGTAACCCAAAAAACTAAATATATGAGGGAATAGGGGAATTCATTGGTAATTTAGCTATCAATTGTTTTAGAAGAGCATGAATGGATTTAATAAATCATACAAGTTGTAATGTTCACCAAGTTAGAAATATTGTTTGACTATGTTTGAATACAGTTCAATTCCAAATTAGAAAATGCAATTCAAATAAAACTGCAACCAATAAACATTGAAAATTCACATAATGGTCAAGTCAGCTATCAATTGCTTTATAAGAGCATGAATGGATTTAATAAATCATAAAAGTTGTAATGTTCACCAAGTTAGAAATATTGTTTGACTATGTTTTAATATAGTTCAATTCCAAATTAGAAAATGCAATTCAAATAAAACTGCAACCAATAAACATTAAAAATTCACATAACGGTCAAGTCAGCTATCAATTGTTTAGAAGAGCTTGAATGAATTTAATAAATCATACAATTTTTAATGTTCACCAAGTTATAAATATTGTTTGACTATGTTTGAATACAGTTCAATTCCAAATTAGAGAATGCAATTCAAATAAAACTACAAACCAATAAACATTGAAAATTCACATAACGGTCAAGTCAGCTATCAATTGTTTTAGAAGATCTTGAATGGATTTAATAAATCATACAAGTTGTAATGTTCACCAAGTTAGAAATATTGTTTGACTATGTTTGAATATAGTTCAATTCCAAATTAGAAAATACAATTCAAATAAAACTGTAACCAATAAACATTGAAAATTCACATAACGGTCCAGTCACCTAAAACATATTTGTGATCAATACTAAATCAATTTGAATATTACCAACCTTAACAACCCAACTCGAGGTAAAACAAAAGAATTGATAACATGGATGAATGATTCTATATATTTTCAACCACAACTTTAGGTTCACAATCAACTATGACAATTGAGCTATTTGATTCATCAAAAGAAATAAATGGATTGGTTCAAATGGCACTAGGGACAGTGTCAATTCCATCATCACTATCAACAAAAATATTTCTTGGAATTACTTCAACTATGACACCAAATTCAGGTTGAAGTTGGTCTTTGACATAAAAAACTTGTTTAGCCATTGATGCCAACACATATGGTTCTTCGGTAGCAAGAGTGCGAGTCATATTGATTAATTGAAATCCACAATCATCAATAAATGTGCAATGTATCGTCATTGAATCAAACCAATGGCATTTCATCATTGTGACTCGTCCATGAGAGTAATAATCCAATATTATTATTTTCTCAACAACTCTATAATAACCCACATTTTCAAATCACGGTCTACTATCTGATGCACTGGCATAACAATATGCTGTGGCAGTAACCATAACACCATTATGTTGTGTTCTAATGTTCTTTTCTCGTTCATGGAAAATAAATTTGTACCCATTGATAGCAATTGATTTACAGTCACGAACCACGGTATTAGGACCAAAAGCCAAAGCTCTTATTTCATCAGAGACAGAGTCAGTAGACAAACTCAATACCTGCAATATAAATGACTATTAAACTTAATTAAATATTGATATAATTATTTTAAACATTAATTTTTTTATACCTTCAATTTTAACATAGCAGAAAACTCTTTGCTATGAAAAGTCTCTCTCCTTCTCAAAGATAAAGAACGATGATTCCTATTTATCATTGTTTTATGTTCCCTGTAGATAAAAAAATATGAATAGTTTAACAGATATATATGTAAGATATACATAATCAATTTAGTTACCTGATATAGTCATCGAACAAATCACAGTTAAACAAAACTATGCGATGTGCCATCTCCCGCTCTTTATGGCTTAATGTCTTCAATGTATATGATCCAAGAATTCCTCCTGTTTGAGGAAGTGATGGAAAACTGGGTTCAATTTTCTCATACTGTTCTTCTTTATTTCTCATTGGTCTGTTCAATCTTGTAGTAATATAAGACAAATACATCGAGCATAAATCCATACATTCTTGAGCCTAATCGTTCACGATAGAACCTTCAGGATGATTTCTGTTTCAAACATAAGACTTTAATGTGAACATATTTCTTTCAGTTGGATACATCCAAAGAAAAGAAATAGGTCCTCCGAGAAGTATTTCAGTGGGAATATGGACAATCAGATGCAACATGCATGTGAATAATGATGGAGGAAATATTTTCTCCAACTCACACAAAATTAATGGGGCATTTGTAAACATTTTTTGCAAGAAAGACTTGGAAAACTTCTTAGCACAAAGATCTCTAAACAAATGGCACTACCGAATAATAGCCACCCTTACATTATTGGACAAAAGATGACGGATTGCTATTGGAAGCAACTCATGCAGTAGAACGTGATAATCATGAGTCTTCAAAGATTTTATCTTCAACTCTCTTCTGTTGACCCGTTTAGATATGTTTCTTGAATAGCCATCAGGAACTCTAATAGTCTCTAATACTTCCAAGAATTATTTGTTTTCATAGGTGTCATCACATAAGAAGCACATGGAATTTTCTATTTATTTTCACTGATACGCACAGGATGCTATTCTGGTCTGATGCCCCAATCCACCAAGTCACGCCGAGATCGTAAATCATATTTTGTCTTCCCCTTGAAGAAGAAACGAAAGCAACATTTCGCATATATTCTTTTCAATATGAATTACGTCTAAGAAATGACGTAAAAAATTGGTTGACCAATAAGGAAAATAAAAAAAATACTCTTCTTCCTCCAATTGTAACAGGTTTCAGTGGAAACATTCTTTCCCTTTCCAGATTTCATTTGACCCTTCCCAAACAAAAATTGAAATCTTTCAATTCATTAAGCATGTCAGTTACAGACATATGCTGAGATGGATCATCGGTCTCTATGGTATTATCAAATTTTTGAAGATTCATTCTATAAGGATGATCCTTTGGAAAGAATCGTCGATGTCCCATAAAACCAAAACTACAACGATGTTTCAGTCTTCTGGATTGTGTATTCTTCATACAAACTGGACATGACAGTTTTCCCTTCGTGCTCCATCCAGACATCATTTCATAAGCCGGAAAATCATTGATCGTCCACATAAGCACAACACGCATATGAAATATGTCTTTCAAACATGCATCGTATATGCACACACCCAGATCCCAAAGAAGTTTCAACTCTTTTATTAAAGGTTGCATGTATACAGAAAATATCAATGCCAGGATCAGAAGGACCATATATGAGTATACTCATGAAAGTGAAAGTTGTTTTCATACACAACCATGGGGGAATATTATAAATGTGTATAAAAACTGGCCATGTGCTGTGTGAAGTAAGAATCTTCCCAAATGGATTAAAACCATCGGATGAAAGACCCAGCCTCACATTACGCATGTCAGCTGCAAAATAAGGATGTTGAGCATCAAATCTCTGTCATGAAAATCCATCTACAGGATGAACCAACTCATCATTGGTATTCTTTCTCTCGATATCATGAAATCTCATTTTTATTTATATGTCATCAGACATAATAAGATTCTGGAGTCTGGGGATCAATGGAAAGTGCCACATTAATTTTTGTGGAACGCGGGATGGTGTTCCATCAGATTTTGACTTCCAGCGGGATGTGCCACATTTTATACAATCATTTCGTTCAACAGTTTCCTCCCAGAATAAACTGAAATCTTTCCGGCAATCATGAATTTTTTTCTTGAAAATCCAAGTTCCTCAACTAACTTCCATTCCATATAGTGGTTTGAGGGAATATCTGAATCATCTGGAATTAAATCCTTCAAGAGGGTAAGAATCTAATCGATTACTGTATTAGAAATCTGATACATAGTTTTCCCTTGAAACAATCAGATTAAAAATTCCATCTTTTTCATTTTATCGCATTGTCGATATACTAGAGTCGTGGCAGCATCATTCAATTTTTTCACCCTATAAATATCATCATTTTCACTAGATGCATCAGATGTCCTCATATCAAAGTCTTCTTGAGTTGAAATCCTTTCTTTTTCATGATGACGAATAAATGGAAACTGATCATCTAACAAATTCTCTATTCCAGTCCTTTCATTTCGATCATCACCAATTTGAGATTTCATTTTCTTCCCATTGTGATACCACACAAAGTAGTTTTCTTGAAAACCAATTTTGTTTATGTGGTAGCTAACTTCTTCACGGCTCAACCAAGGTCTACCAACACAATTGGAACATGGGCAGTGTATGCGACCACTATCTGAAGCATTGTGAAATGAAAAATCTATAAAGCTCTCCAAATTGTTTTGAAACTCGCTTGAGATCCGATCGGTTTCATACATCCAACTTCTATCCATTCTGTAAAAAGAATTTATATAATTCATTTTGTCATAAACAATTCAATAGGATTGAACTTTAATAGAAAATATATTTAAGTAAACGATAAAGGAAGGATTTTCTAGTTGATGTGGTGAACTATTAAAACAATGTAAATATATACTAATTAATTTAGTTATGTGTGCCTAGATTTGAGGTGAGATGTGTTTTGTAATTTTTTTCATTTATCACATACCAAGAAGACACCATAGACCTAATAAAACATTGTTCAATATATTACAAAGTGAAGGCTTTTCATGAAAGATGCATAATGTGTAAAGAGAGTTTTTTAAATAAGTTATTGATTCTAAAAAATGGAAATATTGTGAAAAGTTAGTACATTTCATAACACCCAAACTAAAGTCCATAGAAAGTACCATATCACCCCACTAAAAAAAGGAAAAACACCTACCCCACTACCCCAACCATGTCAATTACCTCAATGAGGACATCTATGTCTATATTTGGGAAGAGGTTGAAGGAGTCTAACCTGGATGGGGGAGTTGCAGCCGATCAGATGGAAGACCTCAGGTTAGGGTTCACCTACGCAGGGGCTTCTGGAAATTGGGGGAAATGCAGAGTTATTTTCTTCTGTGTAATTGGGGGTGGGCTGTCCATAGGGTTGGCGGGGTTTTCTAGGGGGTACGGGGTGTCCAGGGGGTGGTCGGGCTGTCCACGAGGGTGGAGGGGCTGTCTAGGGGGGAGGGGTGTCTAGGGGGTGGGCGGGCTATCCACGGGGGTGGGTGTGGGGTGGGGGGGGGGGGGGGCTTTCTAGGGGGTACAAGGTGTCCAGGGGGTGGGGGTGTCCATGGGGGGGTGGGGGAGTGTCCTGGGGGTGGGTGGGCTTTCCATGGGGTTGGGGGATGTCCAGGGAGTAGGGGGTGTCCAGGGGGTGGGCAGGCTTTCCACAGGGGTGGCGGGGTTTTCCAGGGGATACAAGGTGTCCAGGGGGTGGGTGGACTGTCCATGAGGGTGGCAGGGCTGTCTAGGGGGTAGGGGGTGTCCAGGGGGTGGGCGACCTATTCACAGGTGTGTGACTGAGAGCTATGAGATTTAATTGGGTTGTCATTCATGTTATGAAAAACAAAAGATGGGTGTTAAGGATTAGAATAGTATTTTTTAGTGAAAATCCAATTTGGTAGGATTAGTGACTTGATAACATGATGGTATCAAGATTGCAATTGGGAAAATATTGGGGCATTGGATTCTAAAAGGCTCCCACAACCTTCCAAGGATATATTATTTCTTGAAAAATGTGTTCTGGGAGAAGGAGTTCATCCTATATAGTTGATGTCACTTTTAGATCATGTGATGCCTTACTCATCAAGATGACTAGACAAGAACCAAAACCAAAGAGGCCTCAAAACTATCCACATCTCTAGAAGTGATGAATTCTCTGTTCTTATTGGTGAACTATGGAAGTGATGACTTCCCACCTACATAGCCCCCCCTCCCCACCTCACCCGCAACAGACTCCCCCTAAACAACCCCCCTCCCATCCACCGACTGCACAACCCCCCCACCCCCCCCCACCTACACCCCCACTTGCACAACCCCCCCTCCCCCACCCCCACCTGCACAACCCCCTCCCATCCACCCACTGCACACACCCCCCCACCTCACCCCCCAACATACTCCCACCTACCCAGCCCACCCCACCTCCCCCCACCCCACCCACTTGCACAGCCACCCCCCACTTGAACAACCCCCCCTCCCCCCACCCCCACCTGAACATCCCCCCTCCCCCCCCACCACCTGTACACCCCACCCCCCACCTCACCCCCAACAGACTCCCACCTGCCCAGCCCACCCCCCCAACCTGCACACTCCCCTCCCCCACCTAATTGCACATCACCCCCCTCCACTTTCACCCCCCCACACTTGAACAGCCCCCCCCCCTCCCCCACCCCCACCTGCACAACCCACCCCCACCATCCACCTGTACAACCCACCCCCCTCACCCCCCCAAGACTCTGAACTACCCAACCCCCCCCCCCCCCAACATGCACACTCCCCTCCCCCCACCCACTTTCACAACAACCCCCCTCCACTTGCACCCCCACCTGCACAACCCACCCCTCCCCCACCCCCACCTGCACAACCCACCGCACCCCCACCTATACAACCCCCAACCTCAAGACCCCACTAGCACACCCCCTCCCCCCACCTAAACACCCCACCAGCACACCCCCTCCCCCCACCTACTGCACCCCTAGCACCTCCCACCAGAACAAAAACATAAAACAAAAACAGAACAAAAAATTGATTCACACATGACACCAGAAAAAAACAGAAAACAAATAACAAATTGAATTGAAATTGTTGGGTATACCGTACTCAACGAACCTTAGGTTTAAGCCAAATCAAAACAGAAAAGAAAAAAATTAGATGCAAAACATTAAACATAACGTACTAATTACCGATTTTAAGTGTAGAACAAAACAACTTTGTGATTGAGTATGGATATAGTGGAATGATTTTCCAAGTGAGAGAGATCTTAGGTCTCAATTTTAGCAGTTCAATCACGTGGATGGGATCTCGGGTTTGCTGGGATTTTATGGGAAAACTTTCCCAACGGTTTGTTAAAACTGTTGGTAAAGGTGAGATTTACCAACATTTTACACAAACCATTGGGAAAGCCTTCCTAAGTCATGGTCTTTACCAACAGTTTTGTAAAATTGTTGGTAAAGGGAGAAATTTTTTTAGATTTCCCAACAGTTTCTTCAAACCGTTGGGAAATACTTGTTTCATACCCCTATACCAACGGTTCAACGGAACTTTTGGTAAACAAGAATTGGGAAAAACCAACTTCCCAGTAGTGAATGTTGATCATAGACCAGGAAATATTTATCACTCTCCCCTTGGGCAGGTGGATCAGGAAGTGAGGACTCCATAATGTAAAACTTTCGTTCATGGAGTAGGGTAACCCGAAGTCACCTAAACCATTACTGAAAGTTATTACCAGTGAGGATATTGTATTTATCCAGAATTGATCGTAGAGAAAATGTGGTTGATAAGTTTTTCATTTCGATTCTACAAATTAAAAGAGCAGATTTATCAGTACTTTCTTGATTACATTTTTATGAGAAATAATAAATGAATTTATTAATTCTCCCACTATTTTATCAAGTCCCAATGGCCCTCACCATTGAACTCAGAATGTCCAGTTTCTTTGACATTATAGTGTTAAGGATCCATATTCCCCTTTGCATAACCCCAACAAGGGTTGCTGAAGCTATTTGAAGGTATTTAGGTTGGCAGGTCTTTGCCAACTGTGAGCTTACAGTTCCTTGATCTGTTTAGTGGACTCCCCAATCCTGAAATCCTGACTTGGATTTTCTCAACTCTTGCCTCCAATATTACATCAATTCTAGCAAGGGATACTCCTCTTGATTTAATATAGTTAAGTTAACCTGAATCCTTTCATAAGGGCTTCCTTTATAAATGTAAGTTTCCCAACAAGGGTTGGTCAAACACATAGTTTTATTGATTCTTGCCCTTAATCAAGTAACGGAAAGCTTGGTCTATCTTAATATGGTATTTGAGGGATTTTATTCTTTATACGTAGTTTTTCATTATCACATGCTTGTTAATATTAAGTGATTCTTGCTTAATTGATTAGCCATGTTCTGATAATTTTTATGCATAGTCCAGTTTTTATTTTATTTCATCTTTTCATTCTTTCTTATTAATTATGTGATCGTGAAAACACATAAAAAATAAATAAACCATGTAATCAGAAAGAATTAAAATAAGATGTCATGATCATGAGATTCTGTTGGTTAGCTTATCTAGAAGTTTTGATAATCTAACCCAGACCTAGGGAAAACACCTTGAACCTGATGGTTCGTGTTTTGCAACTCCCACCTGTAAACCTTTGTATCTTCTTAGGTTGTTTTTGCCTCAAATTCGGATTTCAAATCATCTCCTCTATCTTGGGATATCCTCCATTACATGGGGTTTACATTAATGAAACCATGGGCATGTAGGCCCTACATTTTATTGGAAGAAGGCTCACAGGCCAACGAATTTAAATTAAACAAATTTAAATGAAACCATACACACATACAAAGGGTCTTTGGTATATCTCATGATCATCCATACCATGCAACGACATTTAAACATATTTAGAATTAGAAATCTTTTAATCATTCAATTATTTAAGATAATTCATGATTGAATTTAGTTAATTATGATCTTATAATTAATCAATTATTTATCTTAAATTCCTTTCTGAATTTCCTTGAGATTCTTCTTATCCATATTCCTTGTACAGGTCTTTGTACTTTTGGAGGAAACCTAGTGAAATTTATGGAACGTACACGGCGTGTAGTTTATATTTACATAGCATGTATTTCTTTTCACCTTTTATCCAAATTACACATCGGGGGATTTGGTGTGTTTTCTGTAGTTTGGAAATTTTTTAGTACACGGTGTGTAGATAAATCATACACGGTGTGTACTTCCTTGTTACGTGGTAACCGGCCTGGCGATCCCATGTATGTGGTACACAGATTCTCCTTTTTACATGGTTTCACTTGGGCCGGATCAGACTACACGGCATGTTTCTCCAACATACATGTCATGTATTCCGGTTCCCATGCGCCGATTAATTCTGGTCAACACGGGGTGTTAAATTCTTAGGTGTAATCAATTCACACGGTGTGGTTTGGTGGACCAGTATCGGTTCGTTGAACCTAAGTACACTAATTGTAGTTTTCATTACACATCGTGTATTTCCATGTTGTATAGACAAAAATAGCGGCTCCTCTGGATGAGTTCCTCATTTTTATTTTAATCAAAAATTAAAATTAAAAATGTCATTTCTGTGATATGAATCGAGAAACGAAGGTGGAAGAACAGATCTCATTTATTCAGATTTATAGAATGATTTATTTATAATTGAATCAAATATAAATTCATAAATTATCAACAAAAATTAAATAAATATAATCAACATTGTAACCTCCCTCTGATACCAATTGAAGGTTCTGGGCACAACGGAAGCGCGTGGGTGGATGTGCCCACTAGGATTTTTTCATTAATAATGATCAATCTGGGATCAATGCGATGATAAACGATTGTCTTCATGGATCCAATAATAGAAATGGACAAAGAAAAGGAAATTATTGGAACCAAAAATTAGAATCGTTACAGGTCGATTATAATTAATTTAATCAATTGAAAAGAAGTACCTTTTGGTGTTCTTTCTCCATTGATATTCTTGATCATGTTCTATTGTGATTTTTCATTGTGTCGCATAAGACAAGTGTAGAATTCCTCTAGCGGTGATCCACATGTGCACCTCGTATCTTTGGACGTCACCAAAAGAATCTATGGGTGCTAGCATGGAGAAACCTTTGCTTGCATTGTCCGCCATAGATCGACTTGATCCGATGGAAGAGAATCTCTCTTGGTCCTAAGAGCGTTCTTGGAGGAAAAAGTTCTTTCGGCCTTGAAATAATTATCTAGAATTATTGTGCACAATGATTATCTTGTCTTGGGAAAACACTTGGGGTTGTGAGGATATTTATAATCGAATTTGAGTTTGTAGAGTTATGATAATAAATAAACACATTACACGTTTCATTTATTTAATTAACTCCCTTTTGAAAACCCCATGTCGAGTCATTAATTCCTTGACATGCACCCACACTGATTATACTAAATATCATTTAATAAAACGATATTTCCTTAAAATCCTGACTGGAAAAACTACATGGAGTGCATTAATAAATACACGGTGTGTACTTGTTTTTCATTGAAAACTACACGGCGTGTATAATATGTTTTCATTTATTCATTTCCTTTCCAAAATGAAAACTACATGACATGTACATTTAATAATACATGGTGTGCACTTGTTTTAAAAATAAAACTACACAGCGTGTAATCATTGATACACGGTGTGTACTTGTTTTATTTTATTCTTCATCCAACATTAAAATGATTTAGGATTCATTGAATAATTATTAAACCACATACGGGAAAAATCTTTATTCTACTTGAGATACTTGAATACACTTAGTGTGTGACCCTCTAGGCCTCTTTCTTGTTGGCATTAGGCGGTCTTTCCTAAAGTTCAAGATTACTGTCTAGCAATGGGTCAAGGCACCCAAGAGAAAGAAGTTGACACCGCATTGACGTATCACCTCATACGAAAACTTACAGTGTAATTTAACCCCTTTTTATCAATATCTCATCAAGTAGGTTTCATAGCAGTGTCATAAACATATATGCTTGATTTTTTATTCTTTGACTTCCAGAAATAAACTCGTCGTTACACCATGGCCATAGAATTTGTTTAACAGTTCTATTTCAATCAAAGGGTTTGAGATATCTACTTGCATAAATTTGGAAGGGACAAATCCTTCCTCGACTTATCTATTAATAACATGTCATTCGTGACACACCCAACGTACCCTACTTCCCGCAAACTATCTTCGTGACAGTTTTTGTCAGCAAATATAAATGTGCGAGTCATGACATGAGTTAATGGTAATCTTCTAGTATAAGGACCATTACACACGCTCATAGATATTAATGTACGATGACACTAAGACATGCGGAATTACTACTGGTGGGTCTGTTCTCATAATCTCCCATCTTGTAGATTACCAAGTGCGAAATCCATGAGAGAGAGTCTCTTCTTCTTACAAGTACTCGTACATGATGGTCTGTATACTATGTGTCCTATCATAGTACGTCATCCAACCGCAAAACTTTATTTAAGAATATTGTTATAGAATTTCAAGGTTCTCATCATAGCATGGATCTGCCATGACCTTATTAATGAAGCAAATATTCCAGGACATTATTATATTATAGTCATACAGAACAATGAACAATATATAATTAGTGAACATTCATGTAATAAAAGTACAAAATAGCTAGTTCTATGGACACCAACCCTTACAAACTCCCACTTGGACTAGAGACAACTGCCTATGAATTTTAGTCTGATAGACCTCACATGATGATCATGTTTTTACTAAGTCAAGGCTTTAGTCAAGGGGTCTTCCACGTTGTCTTCCGTGGAAATACTTATCAGTTAAACTTCACCTCTCTGAGAAAAATCCCTCAAGAGATGATACTTCTGAAGTATGTGCTTTGTCTTCGGATGTGACCTTGGATCTTTTTCAAGTGCCACCACTGCAGTATTATCACAATAGAGTGTTATAGGATATTTACTGCTCGGTACTACATCCAGCTCTTAGACGATGCTTCACATCCATACTACTTATTTAGTTGCCTCAGAAGCTGTGATATACTCAAACTCTGCTGTAGAATCTGCCACCACACTTTGCTTTGAGCTCTTCCAGCTCACTGAACCTCTATTCAAACTGAAGATGTATCTCGTATACGACTTCATGTCATCTTGATCATTCTAGAAACTAGCATCACATGTCCTATAATGACTAGTTCCTCATCTCCTCTATAAACCAAGAACATATCCTTAGTACGCCTCAGATACTTAAGGATAGTCTTGACTGTCATCCAATGGTGGTCTCCTGGATCATCTTGATATCTACCTACTGAACTTAATGCGTAAGCAACATCAAGCCTCGTACATAGCATAACATACATGACTAACCCAATTACGGATACATAAGCTATCCTTGTCATTCTATTTCTTTCCTCATGTGTCTGAGGACACATTTTCTTGGAAAGATGAATGCCATGTGACACTGGAAACAATCCCCTCTTGGAATGTTCCATACTGAATCTCTTCAGTATCATGTCAATGTATGTAATTTGACTCAGGTCCAACATTCTATTGGATCTATCATGATGGTTCTTGATCCCAAGAATATATGTTGCCTCGCCCAATTATTTCATGGAGAAGAATTTAACTAACCATGCCTTAACTGACTATAAGATAGGTACTTCGTTTCCAATTAGTAATATGTCATCAACATAGACTATTAGGAAAATGACTGCACTTCTACTAAAATTCTTATAGACACAGTACTCACATTCATTCTTAATAAATCCAAATTTCGTTACATCTTCATCAAAATGAATGTTCCATGAACTTGATGCTTTCTTTACTCCATAAATGGATTTATGCAACTTTCATACCTTGTTGGAATCCTTTGGAGTCACAAACCCATCCGGTTGTGTCATGTATACATCCTCCTGGAGGTTCCTGTTAAGGAATGTTGTTTTGACTTCCATTTTCCAAATTTCATAGTCATGGTAAGCAGCAATGGCCAATAAGATTCTGATGGATTTCATCATCGCAACCATTGAAAAGGTTTCATCATAGTCAATTCCTTGACATTGTCTAAAACCTTTTACAACCAGTCGTGCCTTATAGGTGCTGACTTGCCCCTCCATGTCCAGTTTCTTCTTGAATAACCATTTAAAACCAATAGGATTTAAATCAACTAGAGGATCTACCAAAATCTAGACTTGGTTTTGGTAAATGGAATCCATTTCAGAATTCATGGCTTCTTTCCACTTGGCAACATTTGTGCCTTAAACTACTTCGTTATAGGTAAGAGGATCATCATTTTCAACCAATAATGAGTCACCATCCTTGGTGACAAGAAAACCATATCATTCTGGTTCTCTCACCTCTCTCATGTTCTTACGCAGTTCTTGTGTCTCTGGAATAGATTGTTCTTCCATGGGGATTTTTGGAATCTGTTCTTGTACCAACTCATGTGTATCTTGAGCCTCGACTTCATCGAAGTCTATCTTGCTCCCACTATCTATTTTGGCGATGTGCTCCCTCTCAAGGAATACAGCGTGTCTTGCCACTGTAAACATTTTGTCTGAGGGTTTGTATATTTAATATCCCCTTTTTTCCTTGGTATATCCTATAAAGATACACTTTGTGCCTTGGGGTGCAATTTTGTTACCTGAAGAGGCCTTAACAAATGATTCACTACCCCACACATGTAAATTCGATAACATGGCTTTGCGTCCACTCCATAACTCATATGGAATACCATTTATCGATTTATTTGGTACTTGGTTTAATATGTGTGCTTTTGTTTGTAATTCATATCCCCAAAAGGATAATGGAAGACTTGCATGACTCATCATTGATCTCACCATGTCCAACAGGGTGCGGTTCCACCTTTCACTAACACCATTCCACTGAGTTGTGTAAGGAGGAGTGATTTGAGATAGAATCCCAAACTCTCATAAGAAATCAATGAATTCCGGATTATGATATTCTCCTCCTCTGTCTGAGTGGAGTTTCTTAATATTCTTACCCAGCTGGTTCTCAACTTCATTCTTGTATTCTTTGAACCGATCAATAGAATCAGACATATACCTCATTAAGTAAATATATACATATCTACTAAAATCATTAGTAAAATTTATGAAGTACGAGAACCCACCCCTTGATTTAACTGGAAATGGTCCACACACATCTGTGGGAACTAATTCTAGAAGCTCTTTAGCCCTTTCACCTTTCCCACTAAATGGGGCTTTGGTCATTTTTCCTTGTAGACACACATGACGGACATGTCTCTCTACTCAAGACTCAAGAACTTCCTAGCTCTCTCTTCCCTCAGTGTATCTGGGTAGAAGTGCTCAAAGAAACTATCCTCGAAGTCTTTCCATGCCACTCACTCATGCCTGTGAGCCTGAACCTACACATCCCACCAGCGCGTTGCTGGTCCTCACAGCATGTACGTCGCCAGCTTGACCCTCCACCCTGGAGGCGTCTCGAGCTGCTCAAAGATCATCTGCATGCTCTCTATCCAGTTCTCATCCTCTTGCGGACCACCCTCAACCTAAAAAAGCAGCGGGTGCTGCGACTGGAACTCCAGCGTTAGATATGACAAAAATGGCTCTGTACCCTATATGCCTCTGTCGATCCCCTACAAGACACATACTAGGCTAGCTCGGAGCTGCTCATCGATCCATGGCCCGAACGTTGCCAAACCCGGATGATGTCCTTCCGGTAGTGGTTCTAGAACATGATCCTATCCCTAAGCCAGTACCTATGGCTCGTGCTCTGCCTGTACCAAATCCTGAACCTGATTCTATACCTGCGACATTGTATCCTCACTTTCCTGACGCTCCATTGAGATGTATAGGACGAACCCGCTGAATACCATAAATGGTCAGACAGCCCATATATATATATATATATATAACAATATATATTCAGCGCAGATAAGAAAGCAGTAAAAGGTATCACACAACTACCACCCTTACTCTCCCCCACTGCAACCATTCCCCATAGTATCCCGGCCTCATGGCCTCCTTAACCACCCATAATAGAGCCAAGTATCAAAAGTACCTCGGGCCATTCCCGTCCTGAAAACTAAAATTGCCTCAAACCGATGACCGAGTCGCCTGATCCTGGTAATCAAAATCACCTCAACTGATAGTACATGTCTACTCATACAAGAGACAGACTCAAATGCCCTGCCACATGCAATTCAAAAAATATACAAAGCCTGGTAGTTGATTTTTATTCACATGGAATTATCACTTCACAAAGAATACTTGCAATTATGAAATTGAAATAACCTAAAATGTGCCTATCAAAAGCCAAGAAAACAAGCCTTGTCATACCCGGACAAGGTCCAATTCTCCCTTACCGCACCGGGTCAAGGGTTACATATCACAATCAATAACATCATACACCAAGTGAGCCATTGAGGTGGAAATCATATAAACTGTAATCTAAGAAAAAGAAAACATCAATTCCCACCCAAGGTAACTTGGTCCATCCCTCGTACCTGGGGCTACAGGCACCCAAGAAGAAGCTAGAAACCTAGTTCCAGTAACAACCTATCTCCAGTCTACCATATCCCAAATAGTAAAATAGTAGAAATAGAAAGAGAAGTCTCAAACTCATTAGTAGTCAGCAAGTCACTGCAAATAAATCCCTGTCAATAACTCCTTTGATAACACTTTATAATGACCCGGACCTGAGCAACCACCTGAACAGTGCTAAATGGGTCAGGTGTTACTACCTTAGGCGCACCTCCCCAAATTCTAAAGGCTTCCGACTAGCAGCGAGGGTCTAATAGGTATAGTGGGGAGGATATACCCTCTTGGAGGATAATAATAACGGTATGGATCTGAGTATAACAGTAAAGATGCAGCGGAATAAAAGACTCAGCAGACTCGAACTAGACTTGTAGAGCGGAAGCATAATCAATATAGATAAACATCAGAAGTAATAAATATAACAACAGCAGTGGAAATAAATACAACAGCATGCTGAACACATGTAATTACCACTGAACAATAAAACATGCATCCAAAGTAGGTCAGACATATCTGAATATAAAAATGGCGCCAATGGCTAACCAACAGTAGCTTCAAAAAGTAAGCATGCTAATACAAGAAAGGAAAAAAAACATGATAAACTCCAGCTAGGTAAGACCTCAAGGTCCATAACATATCCATGAAATAAATAACGCATCCCATCTCCTGAAGATGGCCTCTTTCCTACACGCAATTCCATAAAGTCTGTACGCGTCTCGAAGGGTCCGTGTAGGGTGTGAGACAAATCTCAATAGGATACCACTCCATGGTGTGTACCTAATATATGTGTTTAGTAGACATGAATTTATGAGGAAAACAGTAAACAGTATGATGCACAAATAACACAAACTCCACTGGTGCTCAGTGGCCACCATGGAGTGTCACATGCTTCGGCCAACACCAGAATATCTGTTCTGTAACCCGGCACCATGTTCCCCCTGACACAGCGTGTCTCAAGTACCGATGTCTCAAAGGAACGCACAATAATAGTATCCCGGAACCTTGTGCCTCCTTACACCTCATGCCTCAAGTACTGACGTCCCGAGGGCATGCCCAAGAAGTAACCCGGAGGAACAGAGATGCATGTCCTCAAATAAATAACCAGAGGGACAGTGATACCTTCCTTAAAATCAAGTAACCAGAGGGACGATGATATCCACCCTCAAATAAGTAACCAGAGGGACAGTGATACCTACCCTCAAATCATGGCGAGCCTCAGCCCCCAACCTGATAGCCTCAATGTTATCCCCTGGAGGCTCCTCACCTCCCACGTGGCTTCCTACGATAAGAACCCCCAACCAAAGTACCTAAACTGCATCTATGAGGGCCTCTACCCACACGAGTGGTCAAAACCACCTCATCAGAGAGTATCTATGTGTGCACACTACTCAAAGTTCTAGGTGAGCGGTAATCACCAAAATAGTACCTAATCCACCACACATCTGACACCTCATGTCCCTGTGACCATGCCGCTCAAGTTTGATGGCCTTTCCATCCAAGTAACCTGGGCTATGCCCAACCTGACAGTCATCCTGACTCAAGCCAACATCCATGATGCCCAATCCTATGGTTAAAACCACCCAAAGTAACCTCGGGTCAAGCCCAACCTGACAGTCATACTTCCTCAAGCCGACATCCATGATGACCAATCCCGTGGTCAAAACCACCCAAGTAACTCGGGCCACACCCTTCACAACCCGAAGGTTCCAACATATGAAAAATCACACATCACATATATAATCACATTTTAACAGAACACATAATAGGTAAAGCCATCTAAACAGATGAATTTCACTAATCAAGTGCTACCCCATACCAGCACTGAAGTTTATTAGGTATCCAACAATTCATATCAAGGTTTAAATAACTAAACCTAATAGTTTAAACCAATACATTTCAAGTATTATCATTTTGGCACCCCCAGCCAAAACTCCCCATGTGAGCAACATCCTGTCGCCTAACCGTTCTCAATCAAGACAGGACAAAGGGTATACCCAAAGGTGTCCCATAGGTGTAATAAACAACTTAAGATGTAATAGCTGTTAAATTAGGGTCTCTCTCAAAATACCCTAAAACGCGCCATAGGATGCACCACAAAAATGTCCCTGAAAACATGAAATAAGGTATACACCACCTACCTCATACTAGTACGATGTTACTCCTTTGATATAAGCCTCTAATTAGGTATAAAACGCAGTAGATCTATAAAATAATCAAAACCGCTCAAACCCCTATAACTCATTCTAGAATAGAAATCAAGAAGAATGGATCTAGAGGAATCAAGTACTTACTGAGGGGGTTCAAATGCATCAAATGATGTTCAAAACAGAGTTCATACGAATATCCAAGAAGGATTTAAAGGTCCGGCTAGCTCTCCCCGCATAAGCCCCGAGTGGATAGAAGAAAAAGAGGAGAATGAGAATTCTCGGGTGGCCCGGAACTTAAAAACCCTAATTTTATGTGGTTACACGGTTAACCTGAATGGTTTAGTAAACCATGCGCCAACCGTGCGGTTTCCACTACCTCACCCAGGGACTTCGCATGACCAACCCGCACGGTTTGGCAAACCTTGCACTGCCCGTGCAGAGCCCACTGTCTCACCCAGAGACTTCGCATGGTTTGTCCGTACGGTTTGTTCAGACCGTGCGCCAACCATGTGTACCTGGACAACCTCCCCAACTTCAAAATTTTAACCCATAATTGTCCAATTTCTCTAGTTTTTCTCAGAAGCGATTCAAAATTCAAACAGGGTCAGGATTTTGACCCGTTCCAAAAACCCAGGTTCTTGTAGCTCAGGTGACCGTGCAGTTTCCCCGTACTTAAAATAAAAAAAATTATGAAAATAAAATAAGTTAAATGTTTAGAATGTAATAATAATAAAATTATTTTGTAGATAATAATATTATTATTATTATAATTTTTATTAATGTTATTATTATTAAATATTTTTTAATATTATTATTGTTTAAAATGAAATGAATAAAAAAATTCATTATTATTATTAACATTATATTATTATTATTATTATTATTAAGATTATCATTATAATTAATTTATTTTCATTATTATTATTAGAATTCTCATTTAGTTTTATTTTATTTTATTTTTATTTTAGGAACCCTAATCTTCCATTTTCCATTTCCCTCCCATAGTGAACCATCTTCCCCCTACCCCTCCCTATGTATCGACCTTGTGCTCACCACACCTCCAACCCATGCCCCCTCTGGCGAACCCTTCCCTCTGGTCGATCACCCGATGCACCCTCCTCTTCTAGAAAGCTTCCTGGTGCATGAAAACTCCTTTTAGAAAGCCTCCTGATGTGCAGAACCTCAATCTAGCTAGCCTCCTCGGTGCACTCCCCTCTTTGTCTAGACCTCCGCGGTGTGCAGCCCTCTTCTAGCCAACCATCCCAGCGCACGACCCCCCTTATTCCGTACATGCCTCCTCTTGACAGCTAAATCACCTCTATTTGGCATGATTTTCTTCCAACTTTTGGGGGGTTTTATTCAATTTGGTTAGACCCTAAATCTAGAGTTGATGTGTGACTTGTTTTCTTGGGATTTTAGTGTGTGCAACTTATTTTGACAGTGTTGATCTCTCTCCCATCAAGGTTTTGTTGCATTTTCACTCAACTGGTAGGTGTTTTCATGCCTTTTCTTACCAATTCAATCCATATGTTTCTTGTGTGTCATTAATTAATTTTTTAACCATGATTCACATCCTGTTAACTCCCTTGGTTAAATTATTGTGGTGTTTTCTGGATTATTTGATTTTTTAAAATAGATTTTGGAGTCAATATCTTATTATGAATATTTTTTCTTATGTTAAATGTGTTTGATTAATGCCCAATTGTTTTCAATTAATTTTTAAATTGGGTTCACACCTTTGTTATGCTTATGGATAGTTCATGGTAGGGTTTTCTTATTGGTATAATTTACTAAAAATGGGTTTTGAGATTATTTTCTATCTATACCCATGTGTATGCCTATCTAATTGGATTTGATAAAATTTCATTTTATATTAAATGGTTAAGTTAGATAATTTGGTTAGTTTTATCTCATAAAAAAATCTTATTGAAATTGTTTGGATTTAATTGGGTTGGTTTTATGAAACGTGTTGGTTTTCATTAAATGAATTTATGACTCGGCAAATTTTCTGTGTGTTTTTCAAAATAGTGTGGGAAGTTATGAACCATTTTTTGTTTTACAAAGTGAATGGTTCCCTAGTGGTTTAAATACCATTTGGAACTTTCAAGTGCATTGCCAAGGTTTCATCTTGTTTTTATTATAAAATTGGATTCGGAGTAGAGGATTGTTTGGTGTCGTATTCTTGAAAGTGATAATGTGAATGTGGTATTTGATGTTACTTTTGGAAAATAATGGGGAAAGTTTTGGTAAATTCATTAGGTCTGTAAATCTAGAGGCCCATTTGGAATTTTGAGTGCATTGTACATTTTTGTCTTAGTTTTGAAATAAAGATTGACTTGGTTTCTTGAATGGTTAGTTGGTTCCTAAATGATGTTGGTTCCCTTATGTAATTTCAAAAAGTTGGGTTTAAATGAAATCTAAAAAGAGTATGGAAATTTGGTATGTAAAAATATGTTTTGGTATGTGTTTGACTTAAGGGTCTGTTTGGCATATTTTATGAGAATGGGTACTTATTCAATGTTTAGAAAGGATTTTATGAAATTGTATTGGAACGTGGGATTTAAATGCTTGTTTTGAAATTTGATTATTTTTAAATAATTATTTGAATTTTTATATGATGTGACAGCCTGATTGGCACTTTATTATGATGTGATGTACAAATATATACATATAGGTCATCCATATCTATCACTACTAGAAAATAGGTCTATAGCCACGGTTTTGCAAAAAACCGTGGGTATAGGGATAGTATGTGATCCTATACCCACGGTTGTTCCAAAAACCGTGGGTATAGTTTTATTTTAAGACCTATACCCACAGTTTTGGACAAAACCATGGGTATAGGGTATTTTTGGAGGACCTATACCGACAGTTCTTTAAAACCGTAGGTATTACGGTTTTTTTTTGAAGACCTATACCCACGGTTCTCCAGAACCATGGGTATAGCTTTCCCGCGTTATGGCAGGAAAAGAAAATTAGGCAGGACACAAAAAAAAATTGGTGGGAAGACATTTTTTCATGGTTTAGATTAATATATTTATACACATATATATATATATATATATAATTTGAAAAGTTCTTTAGCTCGGTTGGTAAACCCTTCGTCGTGGGTTCTGTAGGTCGCCAGTTCAAATCCCCCTCACCGCGTTTTTTGAATTTAAATACCCCATGTGGATAATATTAATATAAATACGTAGATGTATGTATATATAATAAATATAAATCACAGCTCTGTTGGTTCGTTGGTGGGGCGCGGCCACGGTGCTTAGTGCGAGGCGCGGGTTCGAATCCATCTGTGCGTGTTTTTTGAATTTAAATACCCCATATTAATATATATATGCAGAAATATGTTTATATAACAAATAAAAATTATAGCTCTGTTGGTCAATCGGTGGGGCGGGGCCGCGAGCCTTAGCTCGTGGTGCGGGTTTGAAACCCAGCAGGCGTGTTTTTTGAATTTAAATACCCCACGGTTTGAAAACCATGGGGTCTGTTGTGTGCCACGATGTTCCAGCGTGTTCCATATTTGACTCCCCTATACCCACTATTCTCCAAAACCGTTGGTATAGGATGAGACCCCTATACTGACACCATTCCATCCCACGGTTCCCAAAACCATGGGTATAGACTATACCCACGGTTTTGGGGGCTATACCCACAGTTTTGAACCGTGGGTATAGGTTATTTTTGCAGTAGTGTATGATTTCCATTTTATGGGTTATCCTATAGTCAATGTCTGTGTTTGGGGTATTCAAGTGTGGTGGTGGAAGGTAAGGTGAGTCGCACATGCAAGGGACTACCACTTATATTGTTTCATATTACCATAGGTTCTTGGGAGTCTTTTAGGGGATTGAGTGATGGTTGTTGTCCAACCCCAATTAGATGGGTTGGTACCCCCTGGATTATAGGTAGGCCCAATGGGATATTCCACTAGATTGGTCTGTTTAGGGTGGCTAGTGGTTATTGACTTTTGGGATACACTATATGTCGGTATTTTGTTTCAAAACTAGTATGTACGGGGGTCTTTTAGGGAGTTGAGTCACACTCCCAAGGAATTCATTTTAAAATGTTAAAATATTTTATAAGACTTGGAGGGTCCACTAAGAAATCATAAAATTTATCAAAAAAATCTAAAATCAAATTATTTTAAATTTAAAACATATTTTTTATGAATATCCCTTTTATATTATTTTATTATATTACTATTGGGTCATTATGATGTCATAAAACACATTATATATTTATACGATATTTAATTTTTACCAAAAAATTTGATTGTCTCAGAAAATTATGAAAAAATAAATATTGTATAAATTATAAGACCTGATTATAAAAAAATATTCATTTTATCTAAATAATTTTCTATATATGTGAATTTACACTTTTAAAATAAAAACCATCATTTATTGAAAATTGATGGGTTTTTACAAAAACAGTTTCCAAAACATGATAAAAGTTACGATTGACTTCATAAAAATTATATGATCATCTATATTTAATAAAATTTATATAATAATAGTATTTTATTAAAATATTATTCATTCCAAAAATTCATTAATTATTCTAAATAAATTCTTTAATTAAAAATATAATTTCAGTTTTATCGTATGAAAACATAATTATGAATAATTAATCATCTATAGGGTAAAAATAATAAGGAATAAATAAAATCATCACTTATAATTAAAAATAGTGTTCTTATAACACTATTATAATAACAATAATAATAAAACCTCAGTTTAATATAATAATTTTTATATTTATAAAAAGTACCATTTTACCCTAAAAATCAGTTTATCAAATTCATTATTTTTTTAAGAAAACTATTCTCATATAGGAATTAACGAAATGAGAATTTCATTTATAAAATGGATTACACAAAAAATAACTAATTCCTTGTTACATAACCCTTTATAACACCTAAATAATACCTAAGGGTAAGGTGTGTGATGGTGACAGACTCTTGGGGCGGCTCAGATAACATCAGTCGAGTGGTAATCTCTATTAACTTCCACTTCTCCTGTAGGTGATTCTGTTAAAGCTTAATGTGTTGAAGCTTGGCTTGGTCTTGGTCAAGGGAGAAGCCCAGTGAGGCTACCTCCTTTATGAGATCTGACAAATGGGCTTCGTATGGAGCAATTATACTAGATGATGCCATCACTTCCTTTTTCTGAGTAAATTGGATTTGTTAAAGCCCTATATTTATACTAATCAAGTGATCACTATTCAACGTCTATATTATCAATAGTAACAATTCTTCACAGTATTTTAAAATCCAAAAACATAAAACTAAGGAAGTGAATATGTTTTATATAACCATTTTACATAATAATACATTTAATTAGATCAAGAGTAATTTTCATTAATAAAAGTTTAGGTCGTTACATATATTATTGTTTCTGTATTCTAATTAGGGTTATTGTTATAGGGCTGCAGCTGTGCAGTAGATGATATGTATTTTATTAGTGTTATAAAAAACATTGATAAAGTAACCCTATATCAATTATAAAAATAAATCACTGATAAAGTGTGTCCTTTATTAGCACCAAAAAAAAGTTGATAAAAAATCTATTTATCAGCATTTTATTTTTCACGTTGATAAAGGAATCCTTTATTAGCGCTTTTTATATCATTGATAAAGGATGAAATATTTTAATGGTTCTTATATTGTCAATGTATTTTTATGATGAAAAAGATATTTTATAGCTTTATTAAAGGAATCATCTGTATTACTAGATTCCCTCATCAGATATGTGATGTCTGTCATTCCATTTACAATGCCCAAAGATGTTTCCAACCTCACATATAAATTAGTTTTATTTTCAATAGAAAATAATGTGAGCCCCGTTTATGAAGTTTCTTTGCAAATGGCCCTGACTATATGATACCTTTACTTACAACGTATATCATTTGAGGCATTATCGAGTTGCATGTCATAGATAGGTGGAAAGTTAAGGGATACCCTTGATCATGGTTATCACAAAATGGTAACATAGCCATCTATCCATTGGTTAAATAGTAATTATAATATTTTATTATAAAAAATAATAGTCATTTTATTTTTCAAACATAGTTTGTTTTATAAAAAATAATAAAATATAATATATAATATATATATATATATATATGGTCTAGGAAAATCATTATATCAAACCATGTCTTTTCCCCCACTACCTAATTCATAAATGATATTAAAATGTGAACATTTAAATATTTTAAATAAACCACATTTAAAATAAAAATATATATTTTAACATTATTTATGAAACTCTTACTTCTCATATATATTCGTACGACACTATAAATCAATGCTTATTTTCATGAAGGCAACACTATAAAATTTCAATTTGTGTTAAGAGTGTAGAGAAGAAATAAATTTCCATATGAATGATAAATTATAACTCTTCAAGTAAATAATCCATTATGTAGTTTCATAAAATGGAATTTACACTAATAAAACACTTGAAAATGGAGTTATAAAACATTGATAGAAATTACATGTTTTTGAAAATTTAGTTTGAAGGAAAATAAAAATTGAATTAAAATTTACTAACAAAATTGCCTTTAAACATCACTTGTTGAAGTAGGAGAATCCAAATCAGTAGAAAATTAGGGTGAATATTCATCCTAAAAGTAGTGGAATAAATTTACCTATTTAAAAAATAAATAATGCATTCATTAGAAAATTATTCAAATAAAGTCAAGTTACAAATTGGAATGAACGTAATGTTGTATGGTTAAACTTTTTAAATATATGTATCTATATTGAAAAGATACCTAAAAAGGCTATAGATTTCATAATATAATAAAGAATACATATTGAAACTACATATTATTGTTATGGAACCATTACATAATAATATGTAATACAATTCTATTTTTACAATAATTGGTAGTAAAAAATACCATTGAAGTGATGGAAAACAAATACATTAAAAAGGATACTAATTACTACATAAAGATTTCGTACAAAATTATAGATAGAAAAAATCATATTAATGGGGCTGTGTTTAATGTTAAGGTGTAAACCATGGTACTCGTACTGATGGCTTGTGCCAAAGGAAATTTTACTCATCTTTATGGATTACTAGAAATGAGTTTTTAGGAGTTATTTTATGAAATTGAGAGTGTGGATAAACACATAATTATAGAAAATATTTTGATGGAAATATTTGGATCATGATAATATCTAACACAATTAAATGATTCTATAATTAAATGCTTGGATGATTATCAAGTTCAAAAAATACATCTCAAATTGAAGATAAATGATTCAAGGAGTAACATGAAAGTAAGCATATGCATGTTCACAAACATGAGATAGCCATAAGAAAATGTAGACACATGAAAACATAGACACAGAAAACATTTCATTATACACAAATTATATTCTTGTTGAAAATTTATTTTATGATTCATATTTAAAATTAATCTATTAAAATATATAATAGCAATTTATGATTCATATTTCAATGTTTAGTTGAATTCCACCTGAAAATTAAATGTATGGTGCATATTTTAATTGATTAGAATTTAATAGCAATTTTTTAAAATATGTAACAGTAATTGAAAAAATATATATTGTAAATTTCATATTTTAATATGTATAATGTATATAAAATATATGTGGAAAATTAAAAAACTGTGAAAAAAAATTGATGAAATAAAAATTGTGTAAACTTAAATGTATAATACTCATTGGTTAAAAAAAATAAAAATTCAAAGATAAAATAAAAGAAAAAATAAGAAAAAATAATTCAATACTACCTTCTTATAGAATCATAAAATATCAGTCATTTTTTTTATTCTTCTTTTTTAAGTTTCCATTCATAGATGGTTTTCGTCTATTTTCATGGTCTGTTGTAGTAGCAGAGTCTCCACACATTACAATATCATGTTACACTGTATCCTCACCATAAAAATCATTCAAGAGGTTTTTCTACAAAGATAATGGAGTGATAATATTAAATACCAAATATTAGTGAGAACTAAAATCAAATAATTTGATATCAAAATTTTATCGATATCCAATTTTAAATAATAAATGAAGTATATGTTTAAAACATAGAAAATATGTAAATGAATTCAATAAATAAATATTTTTCAATTATAATATTTCAATAAAAATACCATTCAATAAAATATGCATGGTTAATTTAAAAAACACAATGTTGGTGTTGCAACTAAGTCATAAAGATCCACTGATCTGATGCTCCTATGAAGTATGGATTAAAGTAATGTTGTAATGCGATGGTTGATAATGTTTTATAAAGGAAATTTGAGAAATTGAAAACAATAGTACATGGTTATATTTAATGATGCTTCTAAATCTTGAAGATCCAATACTCTGATACTTTTATATAGTAAGTAAAAAATAATAATGTGATGCAGATATTATTTTTTACAAATGTAATTTAATAAATTGAAATCAATATTAATTGAAAATATTCTAAAGTGTGATCAAAATTCTTGATATCATTTTCATTTTTAGTGAGGAAAATAACTTTTTAAGTGTTTTGTTTCAAAGAACAGTGGAATTTATGAATTTTGTAATTTGTTTCATTAATAGATAAAAAACACTTTGATTTGAAAATATTTAACTTTGGAGGAAAACTTAACTCACCATTATCCTGTATTGCAAATTAATAGTAATCTTTGATTAAATAAATCATAAATTCATTAACAAACATCTAAACAGTTTCATGTTTGTACCTGCTCTTAGGAGATGATTTTCAGTTTTCACACCAAATATTTCTATAATAAAAGTCAAATTTGTTTATATAGGAGTTTTATGATTCATAATAACAACTATGGGTGCTTTGAATTTTTAGTATTGTAGATACAATTAATAAACTTTTAGGCTAGAAAAAAGTGAGCATATATTATTTTATTGAATATTATAGAAAATAGTTGAACATTATATAATACTGCATTTTGAAATTTCAATTTTTATGACATGTTATTAACTTCTTTATAGTTTTTAAAATCCCTTCTTTGCATTTGCTATAAATCTTGTTTATTTAATAATTAGAGTCGTTGTGCTCATCTTCCTCAAAAAAAAAGGTGTACCATAAATCATTGAATGTGTTGTTGGTGGACTATAAAATGTGATTTCATGGTCGATACAAGATTGATAATTATAAAATAATAAACATTATCAATTAGAAATCATGGAGAATACATCAAGAATGTAGAAAATATGAAATGGTATTAAATGAAAAGTGATTTCAGTTAAAATGACACCTGCTTTTGAAGCTTTTGACTATTGGAATATTAAGGTTTAAAAAGTAATTTTGTTTCATTAAATCAAGTTGTTGTAATAACTAAATATGCATGAAATTAAAAAACATAATATGAGAGTATATTTTTGGAAACATTTACAAAATGAAAAATAAATATAAAGATAAAAAGGTAATGAATAAATAAAAATCCAACAGCTCATTCTATTTTCCATGATAAGTTGCAATATAGATGGATTGACAAGTAGGACCTAATATTAGTTGGGTTTTCAATAATGGGAAGATAAACCTTGAGGAGTACATCAATTCTTGGAAAAATCTGGCCTTTTAGGTCGAAGGTCTTCTTATGGATGAACCCAGCACTCAAGTGAACAACATCTCTTAGAAATTATTTAGGGAGATTAACTCTGGTAGACTTAAATTTTACTTTAATGATTCTATAATCTCTTTTTGTGGTTGAAACCATGGTTTCTAACTTTTTCCTTAAAAGTGTTTGGAAAATAAAATTTTAATTTTCAGTCAGTCAGTCAGGTAATTTGACATTTGGTTCAAAAAATCACCCAATAAACTATAATTAACTTTTAACCCTCTAAAACAAAATAAAGAAACACAATTGTTAATAGTAATTTATCTGACATGTAAAGTAAAATGAAAAAATGGATAACCGTTCATCCTCTAGAAAATTTTCATATTTATGTTTAAATTACCCATAGATTGCGTTGAATGGAAGTAACAAAAATGTCCAATAATGTCTCAAACATAGAATAATAGAATAAAATTTAGTTAATGAACATTAAAACTATATCAAATCCAATTTCAATTGTAATAGAATACATTATATTATAAATTAATTAAAAATTAAATAGTAGCAAGTGACTGTATTTTTAATACATGTTTGTTTTATTACATTGATTATATGTGTGAGTTAAAAATACGTAGGAAGACAATAAGTGAACTAAAAATAATATTTACCTATTAAATTTTGTTCTAAAACCCTTTTTTAATAATATTATCAAAATACATAAAATCAAAACTAAATATTGGAAAATGAACATCACGTGGCTAGAAATGGGTGATTTATTTAAATATAATTCTACACCCATGTCTAGTTTCCAAGAATTTGCCCTGATTTTAGTCAACTTGAAAATTTTGTATAATGTTGCACAATCCTTCATGAAACAACTATTTGAACTTTGAGATTAGGTGGTAGTCATTGATTCTACACTAAATTTTTGTTCCTTGCATAAGGTATTTTAAAATTTAGAATGGACTGTGAAATAAATATATATTTTATCATCATTATAGAATAATGTAATACAATATCTGTAAACATTAATAGAAAAATATAAAATCAAAAAACAATTTTTCATGTTTATGTCTCAAAAACGTATTTTTATCAACAAGAATGAGGTCTAAAATGACAACATAATTATATTAATTAGAATATGAAGTTTACCACATATTTAAAATTCAAACTTGTATTTTTAGTTTTTCATCATATTCAAGGGTAATTTCATTAAATAGAGTTATTAATCATGACATTTTTGTAACTATTCAGCTTTCAAATTAGTGTACATATAAATAATTATTAGAAATAATGAAAACTATGATATTATACCTACTTGCAATGGAAAAAACATTGAAATTTCATTAATGTAATTTAATGGATATGAATCACAAGTTATAAAAAACACCTTATAGAAAATATTTTGTGTGGAATCAGAGACTGTGTTATCTTTATCATCTAAAACTATTCTCAAACCATTTTTCAATGTGACCCTAAATACAGTAACTTATAGTTTTCCATGACAAAACACAAGCTTTCTAAGATATAACTCAACATAAGAAAGTGATTATCCTTGACTTTTCTTAATATTCATTACATATGAAACAATCAAAGGATATTGTATTCTTTGTAGTTTCAAATGCCATCTAGAATCAAGGTGAGTCATATTAATTCTTAGAATGAATTCAAGATGCCCAAAATGACATCCACTTAAAATTTATACTCCAATGACATGGTCACCCAAGTGTATAATGATCCATCAAGTACCTTTACAAAAAACCACTAATTGAACTACATTTCTGAGCAACATAATGTGTATCACAATCATCAATGTAATTTTGTGGGCAGGAAGCCCAGAGATATTGATACCATTAAATTTTTTTTTGTGTATATGTTCATTTTCCTATATGTACCAAAACATAAATTTCACATAGAATCAAATCTAAAGTAATATTTGGTTTCATGAGTAGTCAAAGAAAACATGTAGTCATTTAGTCCTTGAAATATATCATGGGATGGTGCTATCCTAGAATACTTTCATCAAGATTGAGCAGACAGCCTTAGTCAGTTCTCCTATGGAGAAGAAAAGATCACTTAAGGGGCCCTGGGTAGTGTTTCTAAAGGGGTTGACAACTATGTGGAGGCCAAGTTTCTGGAAAAATCAGTAAAAAATGTGTCTTTTATAAGTGATTAAGTGTTTCAACTAGACCAAAGAAGGCTTGATGAGGGGAGGGAAGCTGAGCATCCTGGAACAGAGTAGGAGGATCCCCAGATATTTTCTGTAGTGCAATCTGGAAAAGGGAGGTCAGGTGAGGGGGTATCTTGGGTCCCCAAGACCCTAGAGAGGATTCCAAGAGCCTGGATCTAGAGGACAACTCAGCAGCATTACAATTCATGGGATGAGTGTTCTAATGGATAAGAGACACAGAATAACCAAAGCAGGTCATGTAGGCTAGAATTTCCTATGTGGAGATGCTTAAATTTGGGGATTCGACTATGTATTCTCAAAATCAGTTTACAGTTTTAGGGGGAGAGGTTTTCCAGGTTAATGAGGATATAGGAGGGATAGATAATGGAGAGGACTTCCATGTGGATATGGAATAATATCAAGAGGAAATGGATGAGGCCTCAGATTCCACTGAGCCCAAGGAATGAGTCATAGATGAGGACTACAATAGATCCTCCTCGTGGAAGGCCAAGAATAAAATTATGGATTCAGACGGCTTCATTATGGACAACCGGAGGGCACAACGTAGGAAGGAATACTCCAATATTCCTAGTCCTTCAGTTACTAGATCCGCATACAAGGGTAAGTTGCCACCTAAGGCTCCTACAGTTGGCGACTCCATCCCCCTGAACAAACACAAAGGTTCTGACCAGCATGAGGTGGCTGACATCTCTAAGGACCTGGTGGATGTAGGACATAAGTATTTAGCTTCTTTTATTCCCTCAGGTGATAAAGGGCTACTTCATCTTAGGAAGCAGTATGATGCCGGCTTCAGTGAAGTCCCTCAGCGACAAGTGTCTTTAGTGCTGAAACACATGGATCCCCTAATGCATTCATATGAAACAGTAGAGGAAGATCTGAATATTAAGGCATCAAATAAGATGAGACTACTTTAGGTGACCACTACTAAAGAGCAAAGCGAGTGGATAGATACGTTGGTCTGTATTTTTCTTAAAGGACTCAACATGGTGAAGATCAAAAGAAGGAATACAAAAAATCATGGGACAACTTGGATCATCTATATGAAGGCACATTAAAGGACTACCTTGACTTCCAGGTTTATTCTATCACCTATATATTTTTTATGGAGATTATTTCCAACCAAATTAAATTGTTTTTCAACAAATCTAGCGTGTCCTTTGGTGATGAAACTGAAAAGATGTAAGGGGTCTCACTTCTCCCTTAAAAGTGTTTGAATAATAAAAATTTAACATTGGATGGTCATTAATGTAATTCACATCACCACAATTTTCAATGAAATTAGGGTATGTTTAGTCAAAAATTTCATTCATTGGGTTGTCAAATGATGTAAGTAGACATGATGATGGAATTTGAATAACTATTTCACTATCACTGGGCTCACCAATTCTACCATTGCCAATATCCAAAAACCATTTAGAAAATTCTTGTACTTCATCTAAATCATCACTATAGGAAGTTGAATGAAATATCATGTTATTTTTAAAAGTTAAAACATTATAGTATTGTCATATATATGATGACTTCATACTTGAAAATATAATGCCACTTCTTTTACCATGTATAATTAAAGGTAATATTTTCCTAAATCCCCCCTCCAAGATAATTGTTAGGCAACCAAAAGATAAATTTGAAGTGTTATCATTTTTTACAGACATAATATCTATAAAATAATGATCAATATATTAAAAACAATGTTTATGAATCATTGGTTCATCATATCAAATAACCAGTTTTGTTAGTTAAAGAAGTTATGAAATATCACTGTCATGCTGAATATTGAAAACTGAGTGATCATTAACAGATATTGGAATACAAAATTTAGAGTGGTTCATACTTCCACCTGGAAGGAGTAATGATTCTATTCCACTGGAAAAAACTTCAAGAATAATACTACCTTATGAATGAAGCACACATGTTAAATATATCCAAATTAAAGTCTTACCATTCCTCTATATCCATGCAAGAAAAAAACACATAAGGAGAAGATAAATGAATACATAATGTCACCCATCACCCATTTATGTTAAATGGTTAGCCTAGTTTTTATAGTTTTAAACTCATTCTAAAGACATTTTTTTTATAATTAAGTTCTTATATGACTAATTTTTTTTGAGAATCAATTGTATAATTTGGAACTAGAATAGGAGGATAAAAATGAAGAGATATGCCATTTATTCACAAAATGTTATTTATTTCAAGCAAAGAATACATTTACCTTTGATAATTAGTGAGTGTTAAAACTCATAAATAGAAAAATTGTATTAGAAAATATTATCATGATTGTGTTCGACAATCAATATGGTAGTAAAGATAGATCATATGATAGGTACTAAGTTAAAAATTAAACCAAACTGTTGGAATTTAATAATCATACTGTATTAGTGTAGGTCACAATGATGTCTATAATTTGAAGAATGAAATATTTTATATAATACATATGAAAACATTAAGGTATAAATAGTTTTTGAATATGAATGATATTCAAGATATATTAAAGATGGTGACCATGTTTGTCTAAGAAAACTATACCCTGAAAAAAATCATATCTATTTCAAGAAATACATACATTTTTCAATGTAAATACATTTCCATCCTCTCCAACCATAGGTTCCTACTATCTCTACAATCCCCACCTATCTTACCTACTCGACATTCCTCTCCCATGTCTACCTATTCTCATTATAACTTGATGTTCAACTCCTACACCTCCCCTCGTTATCTCTTCCCCTCCATTCCACTCGTGATCAACCTATCACATGTTTCCATCCTCTATGAATCCATATTTTTACCTAAACTGGTATATATATCACTATATCCATTCTTCGAAGTCCCCAATATCTCAACATTTCCCCTTATGGAATGCTTATCGTGTTCCCAGATCCATCTATGAAAGATTCCTCAAAAATATTCCTACATATGTCGAAGAATTTCGAAACTATGATCATTTAGTTTACCTCTTGATAATAAAGATTCAACATAATATTTTTTGTCTCTATGTGTCTTAACCAACCATGAAATTTCATACTATAACCGCACCAATCTAGAAAGCATCCATCAATTGTCATATAATCCATTCTTCTTGATACATTATGTGTATATTTTATCTCTCTTCTTAAATTTTTAAAATCTTTTCTAAATAATTTTTATTATGTTATTACAATAAATCTCTTTATTTCATTCATTAATTACAACTTTTATTTAATTTGGTTAGTCAAAATTTATTTACCTATTAATGTTTTCAGGTTTCACACCTTTTGTTCCACCGCATCAAAGCCTCTTGTAGTTAAAGTAATCTTAACTGATTTTATTCACTTAATACTATATACAAAACAATTTCTATTTATCTCTTACAAATTTTATATACTCTTGATTAATGATTTGTATAGAGTTGTTATAGTACATGAATTACCTAATTTCTTTTTTCTTTTATAAATTAGATTATATGTTTTTTACCCATAAATATGCATACCTTTATTTTTTTTAACTCTTTGAAAATAAATTACTAAGATAAATGATATAAATATATAATCTCCATAAAGTTCTACAGAAGAAAGGTTACATAGGAGAGTAATAAGGTAACGACAACAAGAAGGCTGTCAGATAGGTATTTATCTTTACTTGAAATTATTTAATAAATTATGATTCATTCACTCTATGTATTTTTTTTATTTGTACAAATATAGGTTCAAACTATCTTATAAATTCTTTGATTACATATAATGGAATGTCACCTACTCCTATACGTGAAGTAATGTCACTAAATGACAAGAAATGGTTCATTCAATTTAAATTTACTGGTACAATTTTTTACTTTTATTAATAAATTTGAATTAAAATAAATTCCTAAAATTGTTCTTCCCTTTAAATGATAGTGATTAAATAATTGATGATTTTTTAATCAAATCTATTAGATCAAACAAGAAAAAGAAGGAAAAATAAAATGTTATGACCCAGTCTCTCAATTTGAAAGTATGATTTCACTATATTATGATTAATACTTTGTTACATATATAAGATTTTTATGTACTCATTGAATTTTTCTTCATTACTTATGATAGCTCTGAGGAAGGATTCAGATATTTTTATAGATTCAACACTTACCTCATCATCACAATAAGTAAAACTAATTCTAGTATACAGTGTCTTCTATCTCAGCTAAATAATATTTCTTATCCATTCTACTTTTAATAGAAATTGTTTCACTGATAATGTTAGTTGAAATTTCACTTCATTTTCAAGGCCAGGTATGTTACAAATTTCGATTAAAATAGAATAATTTAATGATACATATATTTACTATATATTATAATTTGTTATAATACAATCTATTCTATACTCAGGAAAAAAATCTACAGTAAATACATGTTCTATCCAATTGTTACATGTTCAGTCTTCAATGAACCGTATAACATTGGGAAGACATGTTGTAAGAAATGGTGTGGTACAACCTATTGAAAATTTTACAGGTATGTACAAAGAAATGTTTTATTTTTGAAAATTCAATTTTTACAATATTCATGAATATTACCAAATACACAGTGCTAAAAAGTATAGTAACATTGGTTGCTGTAGAAAATTCACTATTACTAAAAATTGGGAAACACACAGGTTGGTTTAATAGATTAAATTTTATCAATAATATAAGAAAATAATAAATTTATTTCTAAAAGTATTATTAAGTTTTCATTAATATTTTATAATATATTTAATTTTCATCTCAATATATTCATATTTTTTAAATCATTTTAATTTCTACCAATATATTCATTCAAAATTTTGGTTTCATGAGAGAAATAAAAAATGCGGTAAATAACATAACCCAAATTTCCCTTTATGATGTTCATTGGGAAATATTATGTTTAAATTAACTTCATCATGTCCAAAATACCATAAAAAATTGGTTTTCAATTATACCTCTACCTAGGAAAAAACATTCCATGATCACATACACATTTATAATGTAATGTTTTCATTAACATTAATGGGTGAGAAGGTTGATAGATCAATCAACAATGGTGGGTGTCCAAACATATTTAGATTAAATGGAAGAAAATACCATCGTGTATTTATTTCATGTCCTCCTAATGTACAACCACCAAATATTATATATATTTATGTATAAAATATAGGAAATGAATCTCATAATAGAATACATGTCACAAGGTAATTTTAAAATTTATTATCCTATTCATTGGAAAATATATATTTTTAAAAGTATCACATTTTGTGTAAATAAAATTGATGAAAAAAATTTAAATCGACTATTAATTATTATATTATTGATAAAATAAAAAAATCTTCCTAAGAACAATTTTTTTAGCTCTTCATTTTAGAACCACAAGGTATGTTCTTCAGTCACATGAAATTTCAAATTTAATGATACGCCTTCTTAAACAATGCGGATAAAATGTATTTTCATATAACTTACCCAACTAATTCTAAAATTTAAATGTTTATATTCGGAGACAGTTAAGATATTAATCAATAAAAGGATATAATTATACAAATAAAAAGTGGTTATCTACAACTCATACATGAGATTCACCCATTTTACCTTCCATTAAAATATCCACTAATTTTTATAGGTGGTCGTGATGGAATGGATACATTGAAAATATATATCAGCATACTACATACTTTAATACATGTACTAAAGAATAGAAACTAAATATTAGAAATTATTTTTCTGATCACTTCCAATTTTGTTCCTTTGATGCATCAACTCTACTCCATTCAAGAAGGTTTTTGTAACATTTTATTGTAGACTCTTATACAATGATTGAGTCTCAAAGAATATCATTTATTTTTTTAATCAAAAGATGCTGAGAGTTAAACTTTATAGTGTATTTCAATATTAATTCCTTAGAGGGGATCCTAATGGGTCTTTATACATAAATTGAATCATTTTACCTTCAAGAATTATTGGTGGTCCTAGGTATATGATTCAAAATTACCAAGATGTTGTGTCGATTTGTAATTGGGAAGGATATTTAGATTTGTTCTTACCATTTACATGTAATCAAATATGGCCTAAAATTTATATATTTTTTACAAATAACAATCTTTGAACTCATTATTGTCATAAAATACTATCAATAGTATTCAATATGAAGGTTAGTCATCTCATGAAGGATTTACGAGAAGGATGTTTCTTTTGAAAGTCTCGAGTTGGTAATTAACTTTGAATCTACTATTCTTAACATTTAGAATATCCATTATTATTATATCACATTCTATATCATTTTAGTAATTCTATTATTTAAGTTGTATTTGTTCATATGGTGGAATTCCAAAAATGAGGGTTGCCTCATGTGCACATTATATTATTTCTTTCACACGAAAACAAAGTCAATACTTCAACAGATATAAATAGAATTGTTTCTGCTAAAATTCTAAATAAAGTTTACTCCCCAAGACATCATAAAACTATTGAAAATTTTATGATCCATGGCGCATGTTTAGATTCTAATCATCAATTTACTTGTATGAAAAATGGGAAATTTTCAAATTTTTGCCTAAAAAATTAGGCATACAATAGTAGATGATGATGGTTATGTTATTTATCAAAGAAGGGATCGTGGAAGTACAATACTCAAGAATGGTTTTTGTTTGGATAATTGGTTTTTCCCTTAAAATCCTATTTTGATGTTAAATTATCAAGGTCATGAAAATATTTTTATTTTCAATCAATAATATTCTATCAAACACCTTTTTAAATATATCATCAAGGGTCATAATCATGTTAGAGTGGCACTTTATGAGACCTATAGTTGTCACTTATCTGAAAACATTGTAGATAAGATTAAAATGTATTATGATTGTCGATAAATATCACCTAGAAAAGCTTATAGGATGGTTTTTTATTATGACATCCATTATAGATATTCTCTAGTGGAGAGATTTCATTTCTATTTATCAGGAAAACACAATATGACCTACACTAATGATTATAACATTGAAGATATATTGATTAAAAGAAACATTACAGAAACAATGTTTACTTATTGGTTAATTAAATTTATGTAGAATTCATAACTCTAACATATGAAGAATTCCTAATAATATTTGTCATTAACTATCATAAAAAAATGGTTTCCCCAGAAGTAAGGATTCTGTATTGGTAGATTGTATTATGTGTCTCCCACAAATGGATAGATATATTAGTTGATAATATTTATTTCAATGATAAAATTTGAAACATCATATGAATATATTAAAATAGTGAAAATTATTGAGCATACATTCATGGAGGCCTGTATCAGTTTGGGGTTATCAAATAGGTGTCCCTTTGGGGGATAGGACACTCCTTATGAAAAATATTTCCCAGCTTGTTATTCTCAAATAATATTTATCATCCTAATATTAGTTGGCATGAAACCTGAAGCATCTTGATTGAATATATTCTATATTCCCAGTGCTAGAGGTTGTAAATACATGGTATGTAATTTAAATATATTTGGAATTTTATAAATAATTATAATGGATCGATATAAATGTTTTGTTATATTATATTTCTAAACTTGTTACCTTATATCTTAGAAAATGACTGAAATTTTTTACATTTTATTTAATTAAAGTTTTATAGATCCATATAAAAATATCATGCATTTTTTTTGTTTCATTATAGTTTTAAAATAGTTTGAATTTATATGTAAAAATATTCTTCAAAAAAATTACCATTATTTTCCTTATTTATTTAGAAACAATTTCTAACATAGAACTTGTGATACATAGAACATATTAAATACATGTTAAGAATTATTTTCAACTATTATCTCAAAAAAAATTATACAAAATGTTTTATTCTTTACAGTAATTTGTCATTTAATATCATTAGAAAATGCATGAATTTATTCAAATAGATATGATTATATTCTTTTGGGGTATAGGTTGTATGGAAAAACATGGTATACATATTTACTATATCTTGAATGTAATTTAGTTTCAATAACTATCAATACCTTAATTTTTTCATATGTCTCATATAAAATATTTCATTCTTTAAATTATGGAGATCATTTCAACCAACACTAATATAATATGATCATTAAATTCTAACTATTTGGTTCAATTTATAACTTAATACTTATCATATGATCTGACTTGACTACCATAATGATTGTCAAATTCTATTATCATAATAATTTTCTAATATTATTTTTCTATTTATTAGATTTAACACTCACTAATCATCAAAGTATAATGTATGTTTTTCTTTAAATAGAAAAAATTATGCACAACAATAGTATATCTATTCATTCTTATCCTCTTATGCCAGTTCCATATTTTTTAATTGATGCTCAAAGAAATCATTTAGTTACAGAAGAACTTAATTATAACACAAAAAGTCCTCAATGTGAGTATAAAACTATAAAACATTGGATACCCATGGAATAGAAACAGGTGATGGGTGTCATTATGTCTTCATTATATTCTACTTCAAGTTTTCTTCTTTCATAGAGATAGAGGAACTAAAAATAATTTCATTTGAAGAGCTTTAACATATCTACTGTGGTCACAGGGTAATATTTTTTTGTAGTTACTTTTAGTTGAATAGCATCACAACTCCTTCCAGGTGGAAGGATGAACCACTCTAAATTCCATATTATAGTATCTATTAATGAGAACTCATTTTTCAATATTCATAATTTTAGTGATCTTTCATAACTTCTTCAATTAACCAAACTTATTATTTGTGATGAGGAACCAATGATTTATGAACATTTTTTTGAAGGTCTTGATCATTATTTTAGAGATATAATGTCAGTAAAAAATGATAATATATAATATTTACCTTTTGGTGGCCAAAATGTTGTCTTGGAGGGGGGGGGGGGGGGTAGGAAAATATTTCCTATAATACTTGGTGGTAAAATAAGTGAAATGATTGAAAGTATAAAATCATCATATCTATGAAAATACTTCCAGGTTTTAACTTTGACAAAGAATGTGATATTGTATTCAACTACCTGTGGCGATGATTTAAATGAAGTACAAGAATTTTCTAAATGGATTTAGGATATTAGTGAATGTTGAATTGGTGATCCTAATAATGGTCGAATAGGAATTAAAATTCCATATACATATCAGATTACATCAGTTGATAGCCCGATGAATTCAATTGTTGACTACACATTCCCTACTTTCATTGATAATTGTGGTGATGTAAATTACATGAAAGAACATTATATATTAGCACCAACCTATGATATTTTTCATAAATTAAATTGGTATATGTTGTCCTAGACTAATCATGAAACCAAAGATTACTTCAGTTCTAAGTCTATGTGTAGTGAATGTTTTGATACAGATATGTCAGAGAACATATACATAGCTAAACTTTTAAATGGTATAAATATATCTGATTTGTCTACCCACAAAATTACATTGAAGATTGGGGTATCCATTATTTTACTTAAAAATTTAGATTAATAATTGGCTTTATGTAATGGTAATCAGTTGATCATTACACACTTGGGTGACTATGTCATTGGAGCATAAATTTTAAGTGGATGTTATTCTGTGAATCTTTCATTAATTCCATGAATTAATATGACACACTTTGATTCTATATGGAATTTCAAACTACAAATAAGACAATATCCTTTGATTATTTCATTTGAAATGACTATTAACAAAATTCAAGGACAATCACTTTCTTATGTTGGGTTATATCTTCAAAAGCATGTGTTCTATCATGGAAAACTATCTGTTTCCATATCTAGGGTCACATAAAAAGTCGTTTGAAAATATTATTAGATGATAAACATAACATGGTCTCTAATTCCACACATAATATTATATATAAGGAAATTTTTGATCACTTGTCTTTGGTATCCATTAAATTTCATTAATGAAATTTCAATGTTTTTTTATATTGAAAAATGGTAGACTATCATAGTTTTCATTATTTATGACTATGTTTTATATGTACACTGATTTTAATGTTGTGTAGTTACAAAACTATGTTGATCAATAACTCCACTGAATGAAATTATCCTTAAAGATGATGAAACACTAAAAAATACAAGTTTTAATTTACAATATGTGGTGAAATTCATGTACCAAGTACTTTATTGATGTTTCTACTATAAACCTCATTATTATAGATGCAAATGAGAGTTTGAACTATAAATATGAAAAATTGCATTTTTATTTTTGATTGTTCTGTTAATATGTACATATATTTCCTTACATTATTATATAATGATGAAAAATAGTAATATTTTTTCATAGTATAATCTACATTTTAAAATACCTTATACAAGGAATAAAGAATTAGTGTGCAATTAATGTCCATTAACTAAACTCAATGCTAATTTAAAAATTGATAAAAATCAGGGAAACTTCTTAGAAAATAGACATGGGTGTAGAATCATGTTTAAATCTGTAGGTTCTAGGCGCAGAATAAGCGCGTTGGTGGGTTTTCCCAACTTTAATTTTAACGTTTAAACAATGTTCAATCCGTGATCCATCATGATGTAAAATGCAGAATCTTCGGAATGGAACAAAGAATGAAAAAACATAAGAGGGAATCCCGGAACCATAGAGATAGGATCATCATATGTTGGTTATAATTAATTTAATTAATTCACAAGAATAACATGGTGGAATTATTTCTTCGTTGATGTCTTCGGTCATGATCATTTGATCCATCATTTCATCATAGAATCCAAGTGTAGGATTCCTCTAGCGGTGATCCACATGTGTGCCACGTATCTCCGGACATCGCCGAAGGGATATTTGGGTGCTAGCATGGAATAACCTTCACTTGTGATGTCTGCATTCCATCACCTGGGTCTCTCTGTCTTGAGAGCATTCTTGGAGGAAGGAGTTATTTCAGCCTTGAAATAATTCTCCAGAATTGTTGTGCACAATGATTGGTGAAAATTGTTTGGGTTGTGAGGATATTTATAATCGGGTTTGAGGTTATAGATTTATGATAATAAATAAATTCATTACGTGTTTTATTTATTTCATTAACTCTTATTGAAAACCCTCATGTACAAATTATTAATTCCTTGACATGCGCCCATGCTGATTATAATAAATATCATTTAATAAAATAATATTATATCCTCAAAATCCCGACTGGAAAAACTACACGGCATGTAATCATTAATACACGGCGTGTACTCATTTTTCCATAAAACTACACGGCATTTATATTTAATATACACGATGTATACTTTTATTTTCCACTTTCCTTTATTTCCTCCACAATATTTATTAGTCCTTGAGTAATGTAAATTTATTTCTTAAATAAATGTAACTGAATGACTCGCTAATAAATGTATTATTTCGCCCACAATATATTCTCTTGAATAACTAGTGTCAAAATAAATTAAATCAGTCATCCATAAATAAGTAATAAACCACAGTCGGGAATAATATTTATTTAACTTGTTAAATTAATATTTAACTGAGATACATAGACACACTTAGTGTGTGACCCTCTAAGTCCCTTTCTCAGTGGCATTAGGTAGAGCCTACCTAAAGTCCAAGGTTAGCATCTAGCAACATGCCAAGGAACCCATAGAGAAAGAAGTTAACGCCACAATGATGTGTCACCTCATACGAATTCTTACCGTGTAATATAATACATTTGCCTTGATATCTCTAATCAAGCGGGTTGCATGCTAGTTCCATAAACCCATATTCTTGATTATTCTTTCTTTGACTTTCCAGAATTGAACTCACCCATACTTTACCATGGCCATGGATTTATTTAGGCTATATCAATTCCATCAAAGGGCATGAGATATCTACTTCTGTTATAGAACAGAAGGGAAAAATCCTTTCTCTCATTATCTATTAATGTATTATTACTCGTGACACACCCAACGTATCATACCTCGCTGCGAACAGTGTGTCGTCACAGTTTTTTGTCAATACAACTAAGTGTGCGAGTTGTAATACACATTAATAATAATCTTAAAGTCTAAGGACCAATACACACATCTGCAGATAAGAACATCCAATGACACTATGAAATGTGGATTTCCTACTGGCGGGCCTCGTTCTCATAATATCCTCCTGGATATTACCAAGGGAGCACACCATGAGAAGGTGCCTCAATGTTTTATGAGTCCTCACCCCTAATGACCTGTATTATTTATGCCCCTCAAATAATATAATCCGGACATAGAACATATATTCAAGAATAGTGTTATGGAACTTCTGGGTTCTCATCATAGCATGGATCCGATATGACACTTTAATGCAATAGTTGTACTTAGGACATTATCACATGCATTGTCACGCAGAAGAACAATCAAGATGTGATAAGGCTTTTATTAATAAATAAAGTACAAAGTAGTTGGTTCTAGGCCACCAACTCCAATAGAATCCCACTTGGACTAGATCCAACTGCTAACAACCTTTAACCCACTATCTCTCACATGATATTCATGATTCTACTGAGATAGGCCTTTAGTCATGGGGTCCACCACATTCTCTTCCATGGACACTCTGCTCACTGCAACTTCACCCCTTTGATAGAAATCCCTCAAGAGGTAATACTTTCGGAGTAGATTCTTTTTCAGTTGATGTGACCTTGGTTCTTTTGCAAGAGCCACCGCTGTAGTATTATTATAATACAATGTAATGGGATCTTTACTGCTAGGAACCACATCAAGTTCCTGGAAAAAGATATGAATCCAGATGGATTCCTTGGATGCATCAGAAGTCGCTATATATTCGGACTCTGTCGTAGAATCGGCGACAACTGGCATCTTTGAACTCTTCCAGCTCACAACTCCTCTATTGAGACAGAAAACATATCTAGATTGAGACTTCAGATCATTTTGATCTTTCTGAAAACCAGAATCAGCATACCCGCTGATGAAAAGATTATTGTCTATTCCATACACTAGGAATATATCCTTAGTTCATCTCAGATACTTAAGGATAGTCTTAACAGCAGTCCAATGTTGTTCTCCTGGATCTTCTTGATATCTGCCTACCATGCTCAGTTTATAGGCAACATCAAACCTAGTACATAACATGGCATACATGATGGATCCTATAGTCGAAGCATATGGGATCTTACTCATTCTATCTTTCTCTTGTTGTGTCTGAGGACACATTTTCTTAGAAATATTTAGGCCATGTGACACTAGAACTAATCCTCTCTTGGATTGTTCCATACTAAATCTCTTTAGTATCTGGTCGATGTATGTACCCTGACTTAGTCCAAGCTGCCACTTGGATCTATCACAAATGATCTTGATCCCTAGAATGTAGGCTGCTTCACCCAATTCCTTCATGGAGAAACACTTGTTCAACCAGTCCTTAACTAACTGTAAGACTGGTACATCGTTTCTAATAATCAATATGTCATCAACATATACTACTAGGATAACGATCGCATTCCCATTAAACCGCTTATAAACACATGGCTCGCATTCGTTCTTAATGAACCCAAATTACTTTATGGCTTCATCAAATCTAATGTTCCATGACCTGGATTCTTTCTTTAATCCATAAATGGATTTGTGAAACTTGCAAACCCATTTGGCTTCACCAGGTGTCACAAACCCTTCCTGTTGTGTCATATATACATCTTTCTTGAATTTTCCCGTTAAGGAATGTTGTTTTGACATCCATCTACCAAAACATTTATTCATGGTAAGCTTCTATGGAAAGTATGATTCTTATGGATTTAAACATGGAAACTAGTGAGAAGGTTTCATCATAGTAAATTCTTTGACGTTGTCTGAACCCTTTAGCCACTAGCCTTGATTTATAGGTTCTAAATTGACCTTCCATGTCCAGATTTCTCTTGAATACCCATTTGCATCCAACATGCTTTACATCAACTGGTTCATCGACAAGAACCCAGACTTAGTTCTGATACATGGAATCCATCTCAGAATTCATAGCTTCTAGCCATCTTGCATCTTCTGAGCTTTCTAATTATTCCTTTTAGGAGATAGGTTCATCATTTTCCAACAATAATGATTCACCATCCTCGGTGACTACTAAACCAAATCTCTCTAGTTCCCTTACCTCTTTTGAGCTCCTACGCTATACTTGTGTTTCTAGAACCTCTTCCACGGGGACCTGTGGAACTTGTTCCTATACCAAGTCATGTTTATCTTGAGCATCAACTTCTTCGAAGTCAATCTTGCCCCCACTATCCTTCTTGAGGATGTGCTCCCTCTCAAGAAATATGGATTGTCTGGAGACAATAACTGTCTTATCTGAAGGGTAATATAGGTAATATCCTTTCATTTACTTAGGATATCTTATAAAGATACACCTCATGCCCCGGGGAGGTAGTTTGGTTCCTGATGAGGCCTTAACAAATGCCCCACATCCCCATACATGTGTGTGCAACAAAATGGGTTTCTTTCCATTCTATATCTTGGAGGGAATTCCATTTTCCGCCTTAGTTGGTACTTGGTTTAATCTGTATGTTGCAGTTTGTAATGCATATCCCCAAAAGGATAATGGAAGATCTCCATGACTCATCATCAACCTCACCATGTCTAACAAGGTGTGGTTCCACCTTTAACTAACACCGTTCCACTGTGGTTTATAAGGAGTAGTGATCTGAGATAGAATCCCAGACTCCCGTAGAATATCAATGAACTCTTGGTTCAGATATTCTCCACCTCGATCCAATAGAAGTTTATTTTTCTTATTACCAAGCTGATTCTCTAATTCATTCTTGAATTCCTTAAATTTATCTAAGGACTCTTACTTATACCTCATTAAGTTGACATATCCATATCTACTCAAATCATCAGTAAAAGTAATAAAGTAAGAATATCCACCTTTAGCTTATACTAGAAATGGTCCACACACATCCGTGTGTACCAATCCTAGAAGCTTTGTGGCCCTTTCACCCTGTCCACCAAAAGGCGGCTTGGTCATTTTTCCTTGTAAACAATCGTGACATCTATCAAGCGGTTTTGGCTCAGTAGAGTCTAAATAGCCATCTTGGAAAATCTTTTTCAAGCTCTTCTCATTCACATGACCAAGATGGTGATGTCACAACTATGTGATGTATGATTCATGTGAGTTTGTTTCATTATAGATTGCCAACAATTGGTTTTCGTAATTTAATACATACAAACCATTATTTAAATGTGCCATACCATAACATAAGTTGTTCTTATAAAAGAGACAACCCTTATTTCCAAATTTGAAAACAAATCCATCCATATCCAAAAAATATACAGGAATTATGTTCTTGGTAACACTAGGAACATAATAACAGTTATGTAAAACCAAAATCATCCTAGTCGGCAGTGAGAGGTGGTAATCGCCAATAGCCAATGCAGCCAGCCTTGCGCCATTGGAAGCTCAAAGATCCACCTCTTCTCTGGAAATCATTCTAAATCTACTTGGTTCCTATATTTGAATACAGATGTGATCCCCACAAGCTATATGTAATACCCAATGCATAGAAATAGAAATATTACACTCGATAATGAACGCACCTTTAGCATCCCCACGCTTCTGGGTGCAGTTCCTCTTCTAATGGCCATGCTTGCCAAATGAAAAACACACCGCCTCCTGTTTCTTTCCCTGCCTCTGGATCTTCCCCTTCTTGGAGGGATGGTTCTTGTGGGCTTCAGACCATTTATAAGTCTTTGGACCCTTGGCCTTGTCCTTCCTTTTCTTGTTCACCATAAGGACTGTGGGTTTGTCACACCCCATGTCCTTTTCTACCTAGAGAATCAAGGTCAGAAGCTCTGATAGACTCTTCTCATTGTCACTCATGTTATAATTGACAATGAAGCTTGATAAGGTCTTGGGTAGTGATGATAGGATGATATCTGTACGCAAATCATCCAGGAATTTAATCCCTAAGATGTCCAGGTGTTCAATGTAGCCAATAAGCTTGACTACATGAGGCCCAGCTGGCACAGACCCTCTAATCTTAGTTGTAAACAAAGCATTGGAGATCTCATATCTCTCTTATCTCTCCTTATCTTGGTAGAGATCCTTAAGGTGAGACATCATGCTATATGCATCCATGTTTTCATGTTACTTCAAGAGATCATTAGACATGGACGATAGCATGAAACACTGGACATCTAAGGAATCATCCATGTGTTTCACATAGAGAGATATTTCCTTATCATTGGACTCTTTCCCAGGCGCAACAGGAATAGGATCTTCCAGCACATACAATTTCCTTTCGTGGTGAAGGATGACGCGTAAACGCCTCTGCCACTCTTGGAAATTGGTGTCGGTGAGAATGTTTTCCTTCTCAAGTATGGTGTGCAATGATATGTTTGAAGTCATTTTCTTTCCTTTTCTACAAATTATGTTGAGCAGAGGTTTAGTATTTTATTACAAAAATGAGACAAATAAATAAATTAATACTTATTAGTCTCCCACTATTTTATCAAAATACAATAGCCCTCACCATTAAATTCGGAATATTCTGTTGCCTGAATATTCTAGTGGAACGGATCCATATTTCCCTTCGCATTACCCCAACTAGGGTTGGTTAATAAACTTGAAGGGTTTTTAGGTAGGCATTCCAAATGCCATCTGCATTTAACTCGCAGCTCCTTGATCCGCTGAGTGGACTCCCCAATCCTGAAATCCTTTTATTTTGGATTTCCTCAACCTTTGCCTCTTGGACACACCAAGTCCTATTGTTTCCATCAAACCTTGATGCAAACCAAGTTAAGTTAACCCAAAACATTGAATTATAATTCCATAATAATTGAAATCACCCCAACTAGGTTTGGTCAAGCACTTTGAACTATGGTTCGATTCTAACCAAGATTATGGAAGGCTATACCGACTTAATATTTCATTGAGGGGTTTTATCCATATACGTAAATTTCTAATTTATTATCATTGATTACATTCTTGTTAATATTAAGTGGGATATACTTTAGTGATTAACCATGTCTAAGATAATATTTACGCATAATCTGGTTTTATTTTAGTTCCATCTTACATGCTTGTTTAATTCATTAATTGTGTGATCGTGACAACACACCCACAATAAATAAACCATGCAAATGACAGAAATAAAATAAATTTTATGATCATGAGCTTGTTCTATTGGTTAGTTTATCTAGTGGTTGATAAACTAACCCAAGACCTATGGGAGAAACACCTTGAACCTTGTGGGTTCGTGTTTACAGCTTTCCACCTTTCCACTTTGTATCTCCTTGGATTGGTTTCACCTTGGCTCCTAACTTGATCCGCGTCCACTAGCTTGGGAGATCCATCCATTACATATGCATTTATCTCACACGCGGGTGAGGGGTAAAAGGGGGTTTTTACATAAAAGAATCCTTGGGCGCGCAGGCCCTACATATTAATGAGGAGATGGCTCGTAGGCCAACAAATTTAATTTAAATTAATTAATTAAAAGAAACCATTCACATACAAAGGTCTCGGTCTAGCTCATGATCATCCATACATGAAATGATATTTACGCATAAATAAAACTAGAATTCAATTCTTTAATCATTCTTGTTTAAGATAAATCACTCTCAAATTAATTAATTATCTTAAATTAATAAATCATTTTATCTTAAACCCTTTTTATGAATTTCCTTGAGATTCTCATCCATCATAATTTTAAATAAATAAATTCATTTAAAATTATCCTTGTACATAACTTGTACCTTGGAGGCAACCCGGTGAATTCTCGTTCATTGTGTAATTTGAACGAGTACACGGCGTGTAGTTATAACTACACAGTGTGTACTTTTGTTCACCGTCCATCCGAAGTACATGCCTGGGGACATGGTGTGTTAATGTACTTCGGAAATTTTTGGAGTACACAGCGTGTTCAGTGGGACACACACCATGTAGTTTCCACGTTACACGGTTTCGAGTCGGGAAAGCCGTGTACGGGGTACACAGTCCAACCCTAACCCGAAGGGACTACCCGCCGGGTTCATTGGACCACACGGCATGTAATCCAGAAACCATGTGCCACCTATTCCTGGTCAACACACGGTGTCATTAATGAAATAGATAGGATCCAATACACGGCCTGATTTGGTGGATCAGTCCAATTCATAAATCGAGACTACACTGTGTGTACTTTTGAATACACGCTGTGTATTTTGGTGTTGTACGTCCAGAAACATTTGGGTCCTCCAGATTATTTTCTCTATTTTATTTTAATAAAAATTAAAAGAATAATTCGTTTCTATGAGGTAAACGAGAAATGATGGAGGAGGAACAGATCTCGAGATTCATATTTCCAGAACGATTAAACTTGAATTGAAACAAATAAATTATTAAATGCGTAAAAATTCAATGAAAAACTAAATAATTATAATCAACGATATGACCCATCTGATACCATTTGTAGGTTCCGGGTGCAGTGGAAGCGCGTTGGTGCGTTTTCCCAACTTTAATTTTAATGTTTAAACAATGTTCAATCTGAGATCCCTCATGATGTAAAACGCCGAATCTTCGGAATGGAACGAATAATGAAAAAACTTAAGAGGGAATCCCGGAAACATAGAGATAGGATCATCATATGTTGGTTATAATTAATTTAATTAATTCACAAGAATTACCTCGGTGGAATTCTTTCTTTGTTAATGTCTCTGGTCACGATCATGTGATCCGTCGTTGAATCGTAGAATCCAAGTGTAGGATTCCTCTAGCGGTGATCCACACATGTGCCATGTATCTCGAGACGTCTCTGAATGGATCTTTGGGTGCTAGCACGGAAGAACCTTTGCATGCAATGTCTGCCTTTGATCGCCTTGGTCTCTCAGTCTTGAGAGTGTTCTTGGAGGAAGGAGTTCTTTCGGCCTTGAAAGAATTCTCCAGAATTGTTGTGCACAACGATTGATGAAATGTGTTGGGGTTGTGAGGATATTTATAATCGGGTTTGAGGTTATAGAGTTATGATAATAAATAAATGCATTACATGTTTTATTTATTTCATTAATTCTTATTGAAAACCCCCATGTCCAAATTATTAATTCTTTGACAACATCAACCACACATGTTCGACCGTGCAATGTGAATTTTCCACTCCTCAGTTTCTATTTTATTAATTTTGATAATATTATTCAAAAATAGGTTTCAGAACAACATCTAATAAGTAAATATTATTTCTGGTTTACTTATTGTCTTTCTATGTATTTTCAACTAACATTTAATCAATGTAAAAAAACACTCATGTATAAAAAAAATCCAATCACTTTATACTCTTTACTTTTTAATTAATATTTAATATAATGTATTCTATTACAATTGAATTTTATTTGACAAATTTTTAATGTTCATTAACTAAATTTAATTTTATTTATCTATGTTTGAAACATTATTGGACATTTTTGTTACTAACATATGATGAAATATATAAGGAATTTCAATATAAAGAGGAAAATTGTTCTAGAGGATGAAAGGTTATCCATTTTTTTATTTTACTTTACATGTCTAATAAATTAAAGTTAACAATTATGTTTTTTTTGAGAGGTTTAGAAGTTAATTGTACATTATGGGGTGATTTTTTGAACCAAATGTCAAATTAATTGAAAATCAACAATGAATCGTCCGCTATTTGGATAATGAAACTTGTTAGGGAAAAGAGATTAAGCAGTAGGGTTTCTATCTATTCATTACCTTTTTCTATTTATATTTATTATTCATTTTTTTAATGTCTTCAACACTATTCATTAATCCATTTTAAATTCTAACGAGCCTGTAAAAAAGTGGTACAAGCTCCTGCTTGGTATCAAAAAGACCCAAAATCACATCCGGGTAGGGACGAATTTTCTGGGGTACTGTAGTAAGACACTATAGCATTAATGTAGCAGTGATGGCTGTAGCAACAGTGAAACTGTAGCGGTGGAAGCATTATAGCAAGAACTGTAGTAGTGGTTGTATTATAGCAACGAAGTACTGTAGCAGTACGATTCACTGAGGGGCCATTTGGGTCAAAAAATGGGCTTTCGAGTCTTATATTCAGGCCACTTAGCCTTTGGACATCGGGCTATGTAATGGGTCTCCCTCTACCCAGTTAAAAAGAGGTCTTTGCTTTAATAATATAATGATTCTTCGGACCCAACCTTTAAAAAAATTAATCTTTTTAAATCTAGAAAACAATTTATATGTCCTTATGAATAAAAGAGAAAAGTTGTCTATTGAAAGTACTTCAATTATTGATTTTTCTATCAATTCTAGAATGTTAAATATGAAATAATGAAAATACATTTGATCAATAAAAAAGGATGAATAATTATTCATTAAAACTCTAATGCAAAAGAATACTCAAGAATGCATCAGTTCCATAATAATAATAATAATAAATGGATCAAAATATGAGTTGGTAAACCACCTCGTTTTACCTATAAATTTTATTAAATGAAAATGGTTCACCAAATATTAAAATGGGATTAATAAGATTGCAATAATAATAAATTTTATTAGAAAAAGATAAAAAATGATTCTCTTATGACATTACCTGGGTACATGGATAAAAAATCTATCTATCCTGAAATATATATCCCACAACCAGCAACATAAAGAGGATAGATCTATAATGAGAGAGTTCTTTAACTCATGATCAAAGGTCTATTAGCATTTATGGGGTAATAAAGGAAATAAAAACCTGAAATAACTTATGATAAATTTTCAAAACAAAATGACACTATATGAGAAGTGATTGAGAAAAACATAATCAATAACTATAGCAATCCAACTACCAGATTCACAGTGAAAAAATCTCAAAAAGATTAAAGTCCATCAATTTTAAGCCAAAAATCACCACCACCTCCACCAAAAACAATAAAACCAATAACAATATATATGTATGTTTTTAGGGGTATAAGAATATGAGACAATAAACACACCCCACGGGTGCATATTAGACTAGGACACCAACCCACTAAATGGATGTCCAACATCTAATTACTCTATTAAAAATAGGACCTAGAGGCTATTTTTTAAAATAGGGACCAATGGAAATAGAACTAGGTCCCCAAGAAATGAGGAATTTCTCTCATTTTCTGGATGCCCTAATATAATTTCTACACCTACTAGAGTTTCTTCTACTGTGCATGCTATATCAATACTAGAGTACTGCTACCAATGTTTTGATATAATGATGATGATGATGATGATGATGATGATGATGATAAGAAATTATAGAGTATGGACATCTTAGCTATGTTGGAACCTCTCCCTTATTGAATCAACTTTACTCTCCTACCCCTTTTCATAATAACAACAACTTCTTATTTATAAAAGATAAATTAAATGAGTTATGTACTACCTCACCCCCTTTAAAATATATTATAAATTAATTGGGGTACACATAACACCCAATAAGATAGAGGGGAAGGTTGGATATAAATTCTCAGTATGAAATCTTTAAACATTTCCCCTTGGTATAACTTAATTGAATATATCAGTAATTATATCATTTGTTTAAATATACTCCCACTTTAATAATCCTCCATCAAGTTAGATTTATTTTCTATAAAATTAAAACCATAAAAATCAACCATGTTATTAGTCATTTATTTAAATACCTGTAGCTTCTTTTGTTGGATGAATATACCAGAAAAACTCTTTCCTTATATTTTTCATCAAACTTCCTTGAATATGAATTTTTTATCTTCATTAGGTATGGAATCCAAAAATCCCTAAATTATTTCATAGTGGGATTATTGTTATACCAAATCTCATAAGGAGTCATTTTTAATTCTATAATACACAAATATTTGTTCTGGACATGTGTCTCTATACATACGGCTTCCATCCAAAATTATTTTGAAATATTATACTTAGTAATCATAGTACCCAACATCTCAAAAAAAACTTATGTTTTTTTCATTATACTACACCATTATTTTTTGGATAAAAAATATTATTGTACTAATTTTTTATTCCATGAATTTCTATATATGATTTTAAAGATTTACTAGAAAACTATTTACCATTATTTGTTCATAACTTTTGAATATATACTCCCATATATTTCAAAACTTCCCCACAAAATATTTTAAGTGTGTCCATAACTTAATATTTATATTTAATCAACATTACACTAGTCATCAGAGTAAATTCATCATTAAATTTTATAAAGTAGAGATAAAATTTGGTAGATTTATATCTCATTGCTCAATATAAATTAGAGTAAATAAGTTTAAGTGATCTGATAGAAAAAATATATATCTTTTTATGTCTTCCATGAAAAATGTTCCCATGTTGAAATGTTTAAGAAATACCCAATATTTCTATAACCATCTAGGGTAAGTATATTATATGTCTTCCGTTAATATTTTTCTTAAACTCTTTTGATCAATATGAATAAGTATTTTGTGCAGAATATTACTTTCATATTTATCACTTAGATAGCATGATTTACTCAGATTTCAAATCTGGAATAGATTACCTATGTTTCACTCAACCTTAGTGATAATTTTTTCATTTTCAAATTTAAAATGATACATGAATATCTTCAAAAGATGACTTCATTCCCATCATAGTAAAGTTGTATCACACTGAGTAAGTTTTGTTTAAGACTATAAAAAAATAAAATATCCTTGTACTTCACTTTATGAGCCTAAATTTTAGTTATAACGATTCCTTTAATCTTTAATAGACTATCATTTTCAAAGCTCACTGACCCTCTATCTTGTTTTTCAACATTCTTAAAAATTTTATTATTACCAGTTATATTATAAGTATAACAACTATTGAGTATCACTGGATTATCCCTTTTTCTATCCTTCATGGAAACATAAAAAAAAATTATTTTTCCTCTATATTTTATTTACCAAGTCTCTTATCTTTTCCTACACAAGAAACCTATCCTGGAAGAGTATGCATGCACTATTCCACATAATGGTCTGGATGGTCATACTTTTTATATATCTCTTTTACAAAGTCAAATATATTATTTCTTATAGAATTTTTAACTTTTGTTTTCTCCTTCCTAGTGTATTTATTCATCTTCCAAAAGTTTATTCTTTTCTCCAAGAGTCGATCCTATTTATAGTAGTTCTCTCCCTTGACTCATGTTGAGTCCAACACAATCAAATCTTATTTATCTTGAATATGTTTTAACTTTTGGTTTCTCTTTCCTAGAGCCTTTCTTTATTTCCTAGAATTAAATGTCTTTTCTCCCATAGTTGATCCTCTTTCCATTAGTTTCCCCACTCAATTTATGCTTGGTCCAAGGTTTTGAAATATTATAAAAAGAATTATATGATTTGTGTCTAAATATTCTGTAATGAAAATAATATTTGTCGAACCAAGATATTTCATAGTGGTATGAGTTTTTTTTAAAATAATATCACTAAGAAAGAATGGAAGTTGCATCTTCTACATTCCTTTAGTATGAGGAACCATTATTCTTGAAATTATTTTTATATTCTATTTGTTTCAAGATAGTAAAATTGTTTATTATTTCATTTCTTTATTCTTATTTTAATATAGGATAAAGTTATTTATTGCCTTTATATCTCAATAAAAGTTTCTCCTTTGAATTTAGACCTGTATAATTAGTAGGAAGAAATTTAGAAAGTTTTAGAGTCACAATGTTCTTACACCTTTTTTTATATGCTAAATTTCCTAGTATATTGAGAAGTTTTGGCTTTAACTTATAATTATTTATAAAATTATACATTCATATTATTAAAAGATACATAATTCCTAAGACATATTGTGTCTTGATCAACTCAACATTCTATGGAGCAAGTTTCTCAACATAATATTTTAATATAATTTATTTCTCTAGAACTATCAACTTGATGTTTTAAATTTCCTCTAGAAAACTATATTTTCTATTAAGTAATTATTCTTTTCTATTTTCCTTCTTCAAAAATATTAATTCCCCCTAGATTTTTGTGTTTTGTTTGAGATAAGCCTCAAGTTTATATCTCAAGATATATTCCTTTTATGTCTTGTTTCCTTCTTATTCTTCACTAATTCAAGTTTCATCATATTTTTTAAGTTGATCCATTTATTATTTTATTTTTTCTAGAAATTAATTTTTAGATGAACTACTTTTAGTGGAGTAGTCTTCCTTTTCCTTTCTCTACATGCACTTCTTGTTTCTTCTATATAAATATCTCTTGATTTCACTATATTTGTTAACTTTTATTGAGTTTTTACATCATTTATTTCTCTAATATTTTTTTTCTCTTTCATCATCCTAAAATTCTCTTACTTTCCTCCTTATATAGTCAAACACAAAATGTATGATTCTTCTACAAATAAAAAAATGTAGTGGGAGTTTTAACTTGTTCTTTCCTTTTATTTTTCCAATATTTTTTTAATATAACGGCCATAACACTCATTTATTCTTTATTATTTTATACATAAAATTATGAATCATCGGGAAAATAATCTAATCCTTCCAAGATGTTAAGTTTCTTCACAGCTTCAAATTTAATCTCTTATTTGATCCTCTTTTTAAAATATACGTCTTTCCCCATTTAAGATATCATAATTATGTTATGTAAATCATATAAGGGAAAATCATATTTTTCATTTAATGCTAAAATTTTGTCATGAAATATATCTAGAAATTTTCTGATAAACTATTTAAAAATAGTTTAATAAAATAAGGTTTATCCAAAACATTTGATGTTTCTGATGATTTTATTCACTCTTGTGAAACAGTTATTAAAATTCTTCTCATTTATAACCATCAAATCCTAAAATTTATTTCTACAAGTTAAGAGGTTTTCTTCATTTAGTTTTACATTTACTTAAAATATACTTTTGAGTTTATCCCAAGTATCCTTATTAGTTTGAGGATACATTACCTTTGTATATACATTATCTGAAAAAAGACATGAGAATTACATTTCATATTTTTCCATCTATCTCTATATTTATTTTATCAGAAAAATTCATTGGATTATATTTCTCCCCTCATAGAAACCATGTAGTAAATATATCAATAAATTATAGGATAAGTGAAAGAATGTATAGTAACATTATATTGTTCCATCAATGATAATTTTTACCATCAAAGGTGGGTATACCTATATTAGTGACCAAATTCATATTTTACATCTCTAACAACCAAAGGATCTAATAGAGGGATCTTGGGTGATACGATATTAATTTAAGTTCCCAAGTATGATATACCATTGATGGGGTGTGAATCATTAGTATTAATTTTACAAGATTTTTAATTTGAATTTAAACCCTATGATTTATTATAATATCAATCCTCTCAGTCTTCAATATCAACCTTACTCATATACAACTGATTTATGAAAGAACACGAGATGCATGAATTTTTTTACATGGTTTGGCCCCAATGTGGGTACTTGCTTCTTTTCATTCCCAGGTCAAGTATGTGACATGGGTTATATTACTAGTATAGAAAAGTGATTACAATTGGGTTGAGAAGGGGTCATCATGTAACCAACACCTACACTAAAATATTTTACTCTAAAAGAATCCTTAGGGTAGGTTAGAAATACACTTCCCTGGGATATTCAATTATCCAATAATAGACATGGATATTATCATAATGGATCTATCTAGTCTTGAAATTTTTCCAATGAATGAACTAAGTTAGATCACTTTTTCTTCAATATTATTCAACAATAATGTGATCTTTATCTAAACCTTAAAATTAATATAAGTCTAGCTTCTTCTCATAGCTATAAATTCAAGAACATAATTTTAGAGCCTTAAGAAACTAGAACTCCAGTGTTTGGTGATTTAACTTAGTGGACACCCAATAATTGTGCACTTTTTACACAACTCTGAAATCCCTCCAACATCATAGATATTCTTTTTCAACCTCACGGATCTTCCTATTACATTAATTTCTTCTTTAGGTTATGTTGATATATAAAACATCAAATACCCAAACCAACACTCCTAAAAAAATATAATGCTTTGGAACCATGAATTTTTTCACTGGTTTCCAAAGACACATCCAGTGTGAACGTAAACACATAGTAGTGGAAAATACATAATTCATTCTCCTTATCCATGCCATTATTATTTTACAACATCTATAATAAAGGTTGTTTATTTCATGTGAAAATACACATCTATCCTCTGCAAGGGAATCCCCTTTACCGACTCCTACAACCTCTGGTTAAATATCCTAGACTATGTCACTCTAAACCTACTCTAAGAACCCAGTGAGAGAAATATTTTATCTTGGTTTTTTTCTATATATAGAGAAACTTATTCATGCCAGAAATTTTAAATGGTATCAACATTTATTCTTTCTTCTAAAGCACACTGCACTTCATTATGATTTTTGTTGGTTATTGGATTTCATTCCAAAGGCATGGGTTACTGACACATGCAAGTAAAACACTGGTTGCACATGGAATCAATGTGATGGGAGGTCGGGAACATTTACACCCTTTAGAGGGGGAATTATTACCTACCCAAGGGATATCATATAGATTAATATAGGTTCATGAATCCTTTCTAGTAGCATTAGTAACACAAACAATAACCCCTAATAAAATGATTATAATAACCCAGGTTTTTAGGAGGAATATTAATTCTAAAAAAATAAGTTTATAATACAAAACTATCATTATTTTTTTTTCTATTTTTTAAAATAAATTGAAATATATTATAAAATATGTCTTAAAATAATGGAATTAAAATAATAATAATTTATTCATTCATAGTACAACATTAAACCAAAATAACATGAAACTAAGAATTATAGGCCATGACTTATTATTTATCATGGATTATTACATACTTTAAAAATATATAAATTAACAATGGATAATAAATAAAAACAAATAAAATATTAAACACTAAGAGATCACCTGGATTATCTTTACCCATGAGGGTCACCAATAGCCATGGAAAACATATAATTAGGAATAAAATCATGAAATGAGAAAAAATTATATGCGACATAAAATGAAAACTATAGAAATGAGAAGTGTGACTTAAGAAGTGTAAATGGAATGAACGAGTTTAGTAATTACATTTATTGAAATGAAATCTAGACATTATAAATATAATCATTGAAAATATGGTCTTTGGGTATACTTGTATCCAATAGAAATATTAAATTTCTGGTTAAATCTATATAATTCATGAATAATAAATAATTAAATAAAAGTAAAATATTAAAATATTATTATATATATATGAATTACACATTATTAAAAACATTATAATTTTCAATATATGACTCTATGTATTTATAAAATTCCAAGAATGAGATTAATTTCAATGGATTAGTAAGAAAATATTTTAAAATATAAATAATTAGTTTTAATGGTAAAGATTTTTTAATATAAATGTAATATTTTTCAAATAATTATTTTTCATTAAGTGATATATTTTATCCAAATAAATTGAATGGACCAATTTTTAAATATTATATTAAAATTATATAAATTATAAATTGGTATGAAATAATATTAAAAACACTAAATGTTTAAAATTGATATTTTTTTCAATAAATTTTTTTTATATTTATATTCTGTATTTTCATTTAAAAATTGAATTTATTAATTTTGAATTTTAATTAGATAAAATGAATATAATTTTTGAATTCAAAATGAAAAAATTAACTTAGTATAATTTGTTTGGATTTTCTGGAATAGTTTATTTTTAGATGAATAATGAAAGTATGGTTTTTGTTAAAATTGTAATTTTTATGACTATCATTATATAAGAAAGGACTAGAAGTTTATAAAAAAATTTAATTAATCAAGGATGTAATGCCCTAATATTATATATATATATATATACACATATTTATTTTAAATAAATCTAATGTGTTAAGGATGTCCTTGTTTTCTCCCAGCATGTCTCGTGCACTTCCCCCTTCCTTCTAGGGTTTCATCTGGCATCTATCGGCCTTTGATTTCCTCCTAATGTGGCTTTTTCATTGTAATGTTCCAGGCTGACTGACCACTAAACTGATTATCGGACCAGTCGCCACATGACCTCAAACACACCTCCTCGTACGCCAGAGATTGCAGAATAATAGTGAGGGTCTAATGGTGGTACATTGGAGAGACTATACCCTCGAGATCAGACTACCATTGTGGTATATCAGGTGTAAGTCAAAGTGCAGTGGAATTAGTATAATGAAATGATAATTGGAAAATGATAAATGAAATATTTTAATGAACATGGGTGAATTCAATATACAACTTAAGTTCATGAATTTCCATATAATGCTACCTAAAAAATCAAGAACATATAATAGATTCTATGATTCATTTCATGAGAAAAGAAAAGAATAAAAGTCCTCGTGGGTGATATCCTCAAGCAACCTGAGAACTTTCTCAGTCTTGTGCTCCTAACTCCCAGGTACAAGCATGACAGTACAAAACATAAACTGAGGATTTTGATCCTTTAACCAAGGGGGTATATTCAGGTACCCAAGTGCAATGGTGGCACAAACAGGGTGTGAGATATACTTAGTAAGTCACCACCAATGTTGTCTAAATCATAATATAGTTTGTACATATAAAATAAGCAGTGTTCCTATGTACCAAATTAAAATAGAAATGAAAAATAAAACAAACATGTTGAGCTCAGGTTCCTCAAGGACACCTAGTCTAATGATACCAGCTTCAACCTAAGCCAAAAATGTCTAAACCATAGGAAACCTGTATAAATGAAACAAGTGAAAAGGATAATGGAAAGGGAATGAAATATATATCATGAGATGGACTGAAGGACTTGGGTGGACCAAAATGACACTTAATTTGTAGTTACATATATAGAAATATTCATCTATTTGGACCTTTGGGCAACTGGTTTAGTCTTAGAGTCCTTTAAGGCCTTCAGGCCACCCATGGCCTTCGGGCCAGTTAGAATTTCGGGCCACCTAAAGGCCTTAAGGACACCTGAAAATTTAGATGTACCAAACATATTACAAGGAAGAAGGATTCAGATGAATATTTAGATTAGTTGCATTCACAAGAGTAGAGCTAACTGTACTTTGAAGATTGAGAGGGTATGGAATTGACATCGGTACCAGGCATGTGAAGCTCTGAATAGGAAAGCTATCTGACCAACCATGAGAAGGTGGAGAGCTAACATCATGACATTTTATATGGAGGGGTAGTCCCATGTTGTCTTATTTGGGTTGATTTTCTAATACATACAGGTCATGTAATGTCACTTAAGCCTTCGGTCCTTGTACAGGTTCCCCCTCATCCCTTTAAAGGGGGTTATCTAAAATAAATAAAAAATTTAGGCATTTAGGACATTCTAGAGACAATAACCACTAAGCCTGTACCTGGTATCTCGTGTAGGGGTTCGTGCCTCACTCATGGACTAGTATAATCATCTTTCCAAAAAGCCTGTCCAATATGTCTCCCCTAGGGAACTAGTATCTCTCATAATGAGGTAGGGAAAGCGCATAGTGATCCCATCCTAGCATACCAATATCACCCCAATGTATACCCAATACAAATATTTTATCGGATCAAAATCACTATGATTCCCTCCTTGGAATTCTATGGAAGAAAAACCCAAGTTTCACTCATGAAGTTTTATAAATCATTTAATCGGTTTAATCAAACAATACGAAAGACCAAGTAGTTGACATTACATAACATAGGACAAGGATAATTAAGGGGACTACACCCTTATTCCATTTCATTTTATAATTTAAAAGGGAACATACATAAGTCATCCACATCTCATCCCAAATAATTAATTAAAAAGGCCATCACATTAACCAAAAATCCAAGTTAGGCATATCACATTATTTAATTTTCCAATTTAAAGATAGTACACCTCATTGAGGAATTTTTTTTAGAAAACATGAATTGTTATTCAAGAAATAAATTTCATTAAATTCAACCAATTCATTTCCATAATGAGGCTTAAGTAAACGGAGACTCAATTCACTAAAAGTGTATGCATATATAGATAGAACACACAAAGGGGTTCTCATACATAAGGAAGACATGGTTCAACACTATCTATTTAATGAATCTACCCCCAAAGGGGTAGTTCATGTTGAGTTAGTAATGTATAACCATACCAAGAGGGGTTCAAACCCATCACAAGGAAAGTTAAATAATTTAATTCAACGAAATTTATTATTTTAGGGTGAAACTGGGTAAGTCTGGTGTGTGGAACTACAGAGAAATTTTATAAAGGGATGAAACTTGTGGGTAAAAGCTATATAACACCAACTTTATACTAAGGATAACCCACATTCTTGATATCAAGCTTTTATTTGGTCTTATTTTATGGAAATTGAAGAAATGAACATCCGCCCTGAAAATAGGGAAAATGAGGTTGCACCAAAATAGCATTGTTAGAGGGATGATAAATGAATAAAAAAAAGAGAGTGATGAGGATCTTATCAAGAGGAATACATAGATACCAACAACACTGAAGTCCAATAATGTATGGAGGAGATCGATCAAATCCTAGGTTAGGCATTGGACGAGCCTCATGCAAGAAGGATGAGGAGGCACCTGCTGGAATGGGAGAAGGAAACGAGGGGGTTTGGTATTTAGGTTCATTAATGGAAAATGGTAAATTCACCCTTAAAAATAGATTTCATGGTTTGGTTGCATGTATGGTCAAACTATGTTCCAACCAAGTTTCTCCCACTACTTAGGAACCATTACCCCACATGTTTGTACGACATAGTTTCCCAAACCATGCATCAACCGTACGATGAAAAGTACATAGACACTAACTAAGTGGCACTAAGTGTGTGGGATTGGTGAATGGTTATGTAAAACCATGCACAGCCTATGCACACCACATCTTATCACCTGTATAAGTCACATGGTTACTGCCGGAGGGTCACACAGGTTCAGACAAGCCATGCACCCCTATCAGCCTTCTCTGGTTTTATTTTTTGGGGTTTGATGCTCTCAAAACTCATCGGAGCACAAAATTCACCCATAAGTCCTTTAATCAAGTATAAGAACAACTGATTGAAGTGTTCCAAGTCTTATAATTCCATTCTGAATATTATTTTACAAAACATCCCATCCACCAAATGAAAAAAATCAAAATCACATAGAATTTCATCCATTCAAAAAACACAAGACGCTACAATCTGCCCACCTTAGAATTTATTATCTCCAAGAATCCTTAGGGAAATGAATAGAACATCACTAGACCTAGTATTGTTATAAAGTCTTATTCAAATGGTCATGTTCAATTTTTATATTCCTAAAAAAAGTATGATCATCACATTAACATATGATAAAAGAGTTGTACAACTAAAGATAATTCTTGTTTTTCTGAACTACAACATTGAGATAGCACATACTCAAGCCTATCGATCTAAATACATTATATTTATGTATTATATTTAACCACATAGACTATGGTTCTTCTACTATAGTTTCTATCATTTAAGGTCCAATTTCAAAACACGGTATCTCTATCATTGGAAGTTTCCTTCAAAACATGCATGTAGCGCTTTAACGATGCTCACGACATGAGACATGATTTGATCTAAGGTTCAAATACAAACCAACCTTATTTAACAAAACCATAAGGATATAGATAAATCTACTAACAACTAACCATCCCTGAAATTCTAGGATTATATGTTAATTGTATAACAAAATCTAAACCAAAATAATTTAAGCAAAGGTAACTCAGGGTTTTCTCAGAGCATGCTCATCGAAGTCCATAACCGTCTTATGGATATATCTCTAGCCAAACCCCCACTTTAATCTATTTTGCTTCAGCATGAACATAGATATAAACCCAATCCCCAACACTTATAATTCTATGAATCAAACATCACATATGATCCTTAAATCCCAGGGGTAAACTCAGATTCAAACTAGGGGTCCAAGGATATCATCCAAGGAAATATATACATATACTCTTATAAGTGAGATGCTGATACAAGGAAAAAAATTCCATGTTTTGAGGACACATACTGGCCCCAAAGTGGCACCTACCTATCGATCATGTCAAATAGAAACAATTGGTGTCCATGATTCTATCCAAGGTGTTCCCACTTGGGGACCTAGGTATCACTCTGGACTTACCATATTCTAAAAGAAACCAAACTTCTAGAGTGTAATATGATCGAAACAACACAAAAAATACCAATGGATTTTAAAATTTTATCATTGTGTAAGACTAATTCTCTCCTAGTGAACCCAGACGATACTAAGATAGAGGACATGGTTTTCTTTAAGCTTAGAGTAAACTAAAAGGATTAAATTATCTCCAAGAAGGATTTTAGGCACTTTCCCCACAAATAGGGCGATGTTATATTAATTTTTTCAAAATAAACTTTCCCAAAGGAAAAGGTAAGGATTTCCAACCCATTATAGGTCGACTTCCTTAGAAGATCTAGGATACTTTCACCAACGCATCACCATCAACTGGCCATGATTCCTTTACAACACAATAAATTATGTCATGCTTAAGAACAACTATTGTGGCCCATACATGATCAATGATATCTTCATAGGTTGAACGTACATCCTAGAACAAAATCACCCTACTCTCTAGCAAGAACTAACTTAAATGGAAGAAATTATTATACAGAAGGTAATTTAAACAAAAACAGCCATTTAAAAAGGTCTTTTCTAGGTTTTTTTCCTTCTTCTTGGAAGTACACATTCATCTAGAACATAAGATATTTTCCCCACCTAAAGAGTGTCCTTAAAGTTGGATTTTATAGAGATATGGATTCATCCAACGACAAACACTCCATCGACCACTGACCATAGGTTCTAGAGGTGGCCATCACACTTTAGAAAGCATTCAACCGAATAGAATGACAAACTATCAGCTTAAGAGCACTAAATTAGATTCACATCAAGAAATACACATGACTCTCCTTTAGAGTTACATCCACGTGCACCATAGAATTAGGCGTAAAAGAAAAAATAAATGACTAGTGTGTCAGAATCCTGGTCCTATTCAAAGCATCATCCCATACTTCGGGATGAGTCTGGGACCTTTTTAATGCCTAGGTCACTATAATCTTGAGTTGACTATCATTCAAAGCATAAAAACCCAATATTAAAAAACTAACACTGAACTCAAATGGTTTTATGTACCATCTAACAACTTGATAGGTACCACATGTATCAATGCATACTACCCCAAGATTACATGAGCAACTGACACATCTGTGACACTATCCATAGGCATAAACAACTATATTCATTCAAGTATCTGATGGAATGAAAAATATTTTACATGAGGTCACATTACTCCATAAGACAACTTATCTTGAATGATAATGTATAGAGTTTTCCATCACTATGTAGGACCACACGACCAACCATGTGGATGACTATTCCCTTGAAATGTTTATTCTATTAAAAATGAATAGTGCATGATGATCATTCTGGAATAAGGGGTTAACTCTCTATATGACCACCCATCAACCCGAGGGTCATTTAGGAACTAAGATTACTACTAGGGATAGAAAACAATTGAATAGTACTATACAAGAGTAACTACCCATAAGCAACCAATGAGGAACTTAAATTTATGGGGGTGTTACCCACAATAGGCTCTCCCCTTACTGAAGCTCAAGAATTGACCCAAAAAAGGGTCCTACCTATGAAAGGTAACTGGGATTATATTACAATCATTTAGGTTCAAGCTAAAGTAGAAGATAACTATATAAAATTCTCACATTTCTATTTCAAGTGAGCTAATCAAAGAAACATAACGAAAGGATTTAAACTACCCTTACACAAGGGTCAGGCTAAATCTTCACTTAAGGTTTCTTTTTAAAAAATTAAGCCAAAACTCATTAAATAATTTAACATTTCAATGCTTATTTTTAAATAAAAACTAACACTAGTCATAAGGAAAAATAGGAAAATCATTTTAAACTACCTTTTTAAGAATTATTATTTAGTGAAATGCCATTATAGTTAGGCTTTTTTATCACATAAACCCCATTTAAACATCATTAATTTATTTAAGGACCCACAAAGAATAGATCAAGAGAATAAAAAGGAATTGTATTAATTTAAGAGGGTACTATTCAAAATGAAAACCATATGTTTACCTGAAAGATAATATAGGTGGATACAGGCACTATAAAAGTCCCACAACACAAAGCGTAAGCACACCCGCATAGGGTTTTGGCTCTAAGGTATATGAAAAGAAAGGGAGATCTACCAGTGTCTTATTAATACATTTTAGGTTCCACTAAAATAAACCCAAAAATTAAAACATTAATATTTAAAACACCCATAGTGATTCATTCCTAAAGAAACATGCCCCAACTGACCTACTTGGGTCCAGTTGTGCATTTATAGATTTTTTCATAAGGGTTATAAAGCCCTAAGAAAAGGAGGTATATGCCTTAACAAAAGTGGACAAAAAATTCAATTCAAAACTTAACAATACTTATATTCAATGTAGTATCTAGATAATAGGTTCATTACAGATGGTTTGGTTTTATGGGTTATAACCCTCAATATATAAAATGCCCATACACTTTAGAAGTTGTGAGCGGAGCCCATCTTACCAGAACCATTTTCTTGAGGAGGAAAATAAAATTTAAACTCTTCAATATTTATATGAAATCATTTAAATATTTATGGTGAGTCTATAATGGTTCAATTATATGGGTCACCCTATTCAAATTCATAACATTCCCATACACGTTATGAATTGGAAAAATTGGCTTTAATTTAATTATAGCCAATTTGTTTAGAATAAAGATAAATTAAACAAAATTAAAGTTTATACAAAGAAACCTTAATTATATAAAGTTTATCTATAATGGTTAAATTATATGGTTCACCCTATTCCAATTCATGATGCACCCATACATTTTATGAATTGGAATTTGGTTCCCATTTAACTGAAACCATAATGTTTCAGCCTATGAAACTAATGGTTCATGGCACAAACATGTCCTAATTGATTGGTGAGGTATCTCCATCAACAACCAATTTCACATTTTAAAATTTATAAGTATTAATTATAAATATACACTACTACAAAATAGGCCATTAACAGCACTGCCCTTTATCAGTGCTAGAAAAAAAACGCTGATAAAGGGAACCTTTTTAAGTGCTAAAATGAGCACTAATAAATGGTTCCTTTTATTAGTTATTTATTTAGTTATGATAAAAGGTACCCTTTATTAGTTCTTTATCTTTACCACTAATAAAGGATACCTTTATTAGCACTTTATTTTTAGCACAGATAAAGGTTACCCTTTATCAGCATTTTATTTGTAGCGTTGATAAATGGTACCCTTTATCAGTGATTTATTTTTAGCACTCATAAAGGAAATCCTTTATCAACACTTTTTTAGCACTAATAAATGTATGAATAAAATGAAATAATTGAGTAAATAAAAAATATAAATCATTTTCTTAAAAAAATTATTAAAAAAATTATTAATTAAACAATTATTGATAAAAATGAATAAATTCTTTATACTATATATAAATTATAAATACTAAAAAATAGTATATATTAAATATATAGATATATACAAAATAAAAATTAAACAAATGAAAATTAATAATAAGTAAATTGAGAAAAATATTAAACATTTTATTAATTAAATAATTATTATAATGTTAATAAATAGTATATATTAAATATATATATATATATATATATATATATGAATTTATATGAATATGATTTATATAATACAAATATTTATTCTTTACATTAAATAGTAACATATTAATGAATAATGGTTATAATTAAAAATTAATATGAATTAGAAATATTGACTTATTGCATCGAGTAATTGACAAAATTGAATATCATTTGATTTTTCAATTTAACATAGATAAAATGTGTTATATTGATTTCATGTATATGTAATTAATTTATTTTTATTTTATATATATTTATTTACCATGTTTTAATATTTTCAATATTTATTCATCTTTATTTCAATATATATCCATATTTTTTAAAAATTTATATATAATTAATAAAACTTATCCATTTTTTCAATATTGTTAAAGTATACTCATTTTTAATTTATTCAATTTCACTCACATTTAACATTCATGCACTTAAGATTAAATATTAATTAAAAATGTTTATAATATACTTTTATAAAAATATTTATAAATAAACATATTTATACATGTACATTTACTATATTAATACATTTATATATTTATAATAATAAATAAATAAATATTATTTTTTTAAAAGTATTTATATAATTATAAATAATTAATTTTTTATATTTAAATAATTATTAAATTTATAATAAATTTATTTAAATAATGAATATATTTACTATATTTATATTTATATATATTTATTACATATAAATATATATAATTATATATAATTAAATAAATATTATTTTTTAAAAAATTAATTATATAATTATATATATATATAATTAAAAAATTATAATAAATATATTTCAATAAAGAATATATTTACTATATTTATATTTATATTTATTTATTATATATATATTTAAAAAAAGTATTTATAATTATAATTATAAATCCTTTATTAGCACTTAAGTAATAAGATCTAATAAAAGGCATATTTATCAGTGCTAAAATTTAGCACTGATAAAGATGGATTTTATCGGTGATTTTTTAGCTGATAAAGCTCCATCTTTATCATCACTTTTTTAGAAGTGCTGATAAAAGTGTCCTTATATATTTAAAAGAATCTAACTATTCGTGAACTCATCGTGATATCTGAAGCTTTCTATAGAAGACAACCTTTTTCGGTGCTCCTCATTGGTGATTCAAAGATCACATCAAGGCATCAATCTGGGATTGAACAATTCCAAGGCTCAAATCCAAGGCTCTAATGATTCAAGGTTCGAACATAAGCCTTTATCTAATTTCTCTTAGACGTAAGTCTTTCTCTTCTTTAACTTTTGAAACTCGAGGTGTAAAACATCAATGGTTATGGCCGTGGTGGAGGATTTTTTGGAACTCTGAGTGTAGTGAGTTATCCATTTTGGAGATTTTTCCATGGAGATAATCCATTTTTTGATTGGAATATTTAGAGTGTGAAACACCTATACTGTGAGCCTCCCCAACTTTTCTCCCATACCATAAGAGTATCTCCTTCATTGTCAATTACAACTGTGAATTAATGTAGGGGATTTGTGAGTGACTCTTTTATTTATATGAAAGTGTGGATGAATCATGCTTTATTTTTATTGGATAAATAGTGTGATTGACTATATGGTAGAAGTCTCATCCCATTTTTCATCATCTATATAATTTTTTATGTATCAATTTCCATGACAATGGTTGGGTAGCCTATGAGACTGCTTCCTGGCATATTAAATTGACTAGTTATTTTCATATTTGTGTAGTAGATAGACTTTATTTAGGGAGTTATATTTTATAGATCTGTTAATTTTGTGATTCCACATAGAAAATGTGACCTCATGGGATTCATTCTATTTCACTGGAGGCTAGTGTGTAGGGGATAGATGATGCAATTATTGGTGTGTTTTTCTCCCATGTTTGTGATGTATCTTGTTGATGTGTATTATTTCTTTATGAAACAATATTTATAGACCTCTTTACAATATTTAGAATGGGTCAATGTGTATTAGATGGCCTCCCAAGAATTATTAAGGTGGGTATATCTGATGTGATGATCTCCCTAGAATCATTGGTATGGGTCAGTGTAGAGATATGACATCCCAAGAGTCTTGAGATGTCTTCTAATATTTGATATAACATTAACAACAAATGTAATAATTCCATAGTTCATTACATCACTTGTTCCAAAAAATAGAATATGGGTTATAAAATTCTATATATTATAAATTATTTTTGGGTATTCATCATTTTAGGTCTACATGTTTTGGTTCCACCACTTGGAATCTCTGCTTACCAGCTATGTATATGAAATAACTCTTTATTTATTAAAATGTTTTATCAATAAATTTTTATATCTTCTAGTTTATTGGATGGGATTTTATTATTACTATTTATCATATTTTGGTTTCTTATTAATCCTTAATTTCCTATATTATATTTTCATTTGTTTAGGGGATTTAATAAAGACTTGATTTGTGTCAAAAAATATTTATTATTGTAATTTTTTTCTTGAGACTCATCCCCCATCTCTTTTATAGATAATTTTCATCCTTGTTAGTTTCATATTCTAAATAGTTATTTCATTTTGTTTCTTAACACACCTAACTCATATATTTTTTGTTTCTTGTACTACTCTAAGCAGTAGTCATCCCATAGATGACTACCACTTAGAGTATTTCAACCAACATAGGTGCATGTCCACAAGAGATAGAAGATGTGTTTCAAACAACAAAATTCAATGATAAATGTTTATGAGATGAGCTGATAAGCATAACAGTTGTTTATAACTTTCACCTTTGAATGAATTTATAGTATAACACCTACCATAGTGTAGTAATTCTTTTCATAAATTTAGTTACCCATTTTCTTCAAAGCATGCTAAAATTCTTTCAAACAATCCAATGTTGTGTTTACCTTATTAGATTTGTCTATAACTTTCACCTTTTATAATGAATATCTTATGTGTTTTTACTTATTTGTAGTAAAAAATTAATATTTTATGAACCCAATAGGATGGATATAAATTGAAAATGGATTCACTCTAATCTTTTGAAAAAAAGAGTATGAATGTAGACTTAAAAAGTTCATCAAGTTTTTAATAGAGCATGCATACAACCCTTATCAAATCCTTTTTCCATGTTTATGCTGTTGGTATTCAAGAAAAAATAGTCCAAAACATTTGGAAGAATAGTTGATTTTTCATGGAATAGATAAAATCTATAAATATTGGACTAAACTTGGGGAAAAACTGAACATGGACATCGATTAGGATGATACTGCGGTTTATGGATCATTTTATATGAATATCAGTGTAAATGATGTTGGATATCACATGAATGAAATGAAAGTGGCAATTGAAGATGACATTCATGATTTTACAAAGTTGTTTGAGAAATTAAATAGTTGTTCCAAGAGATCATTGTATACCATTTGTTCTAAATACACGACATTTTTATTCGTATTGAAGTTATATAATTTGAAAGATGGAAGTGGATTGAGTGACACCAGCTTTATAGATTTATTTGGCTTTTTTAATGATATGATACTAGAAGAAAATGAACTAACATGTCTAAAATAAGACACTAAACAAATTCAACATTCAATGGGAATGATATACATAAAAATAAATGCTTGTCCAAATGATTTCATATTGTTTCTCAATGACCATTAATTACTCATAAAATTCTATATGTGTGGTATAGATCAATTTATGAAAAATGAATCAAGTCCTTCAAAATATGTATGGTACTTTCCTATCATTCCATGGTTAATAATACTATATGGATATCAGAACAATTTGAGAAAATTGTCATGGCATACAGATACAAGAATTCAATATGGGAACCTACGTCATCCAGAAGATTCACCTTAGTGGAAGAAAAATGATTATGAGTCTCTTGAATTTGGAAATGAGTTGAGATACTTTCATATTTCATTATCAATAGATAGAATAAATCATTTTGGTGTATAGAGTAGTACTCACAATACATGGATCATCATGTTAGTAAATTATAACATGCTACCATGGTTATGCATAAATCACAAATACATTATGTGGTCTATGCTTATATCTGAACCAAATAAACCTGGTAATGATATTGATGTATATTTGGATCCATTCATCAAAGATCTAAAATTATTGTGGGATACATATGTTATAATGTATGATGCTCATAGAAGTGAAGAATTCACATTGAGGTCCATGTTGTATGGGATGATAAATGACTCCCCACTTATGGAAATTTATCAGGCTATATCATTAAAGAAATGTTGGGGTGTCCAATTTGTGAAAAACACACACACTTAGTTTAGTTGAAACATTCCTCTAAGACTATGTTTTTAGGATGTTGTAAATTTTTACCTCTATGATATAAATAGAAATATTGGATGACATCATTTGATGGGAATATTGAATAAGGTATAATGCTATATTTAGTAATGGGTGATCAAATGTAAGATAAATTAAAAGATATTAACACTATTTTTAGTGAACCTTTTTCAAAAAACCTTACAAAATCTGGTTGGAAGATGAGAACAATTTTTTTTGAATTACCCTTTTGGAATTGTTTGTATGTCAGAAATTTTCTTGATGTCACGATTATAGAAAAAAATGCATTTTATAGTGTTGTTATCACATTACTAAATGTTATTGGAAAAACAAAATATGGAATCAAGGCTAGGTTTTGCATGGTTTACATGGGGATAAGGGAAGAGTTTGCACTGATGAAGGGTAAAAGGAATACCTTTCTTCGGCCAGTAGCTTACACTCTATCTGGAAAAAAAATTTCAATTTTACCTTTCCCTTATTACTATAAAAGTTCCATAGGTGTATTCATCAAATATCAATAATGTTGTGTCAATGTCTAATTTGAAGTTACAAGGACTAAAATCGCATGATTTTCATGTTTTGATGCAAGATTTGATTTATGTTTATTTCTGTTGCATTCTACCTCAAAATTTATGACATAAATTAACTAGACTCTACTTTATTTTCAAATCCATACGTAGTAAATTTATAGACTCTGTGAAGTTTCCAATCAGGAATAAGAAGGTTGCAGTCATATTATGTGAATTAGATATGTTCTTCCTACCATAATTCTTTGATATAATGGTCCACTTGATAGTTCACTTTCTTATAGAGGTTCAACTTTGTGGTCATTTCCATTATAGATGGATGTACCCCATTGAATGGTATATGAATATTTTGAAAGGGTATGTCAAGAATTGAAGTTGTCTATAAGGTTTTATTGCAAAATAATATATTGTTGAAGAAGATATTGAATTAAATACAAATTACCTATCTGATTTTGATAGCGTCGACCTCCCAAATTCTCATAATAGAAGAAGCCTTATGATAGAATGGATTTCTAGAAGATATGTTGTAACAATTACCTTGATAGAGCAGGAGAAAGGGTACCTTTACATTTTACAAAATATTTAAGATGTTTATCCATAAATGGAATCCCAAAAATAAATTATTAGATATTTGAATCCATCAAGGGATAAATGATGGATATGAAATACACATAATCAACAGTTAATAGGATGGTTCTAAGATTAAATTTTCGCAAAGTTATCTAAGATTACAAATTCAATTGTTGAATGACTTCAATGGCTAGCCCCAGGACCAAATGAAAATATAATATCTTACATTGGTTTTACAATCAGTGGGCCACTGGTTTAGTCTTAGAGTCCTTTAAGGCCATTGGGCCACCCAAGGCCTTCGGGACAGTTAGAATTTTGGGCCACCTAAAGGCCTTAAGGCCACCTGAAAATTTAGATGTACCAAACAAATTACAAGGAAGAAGGATTCAGATGAAGATTCAGATTATTTTCATTCACAATAGTAGAGCAAACTAGACTTGGAAGATTGAGAGGGTATGGAATTGACATCGGTACTAGGCATGTGAAGCTCTGTATAGGATAGTTATCTGACCAACCATGAGAAGGTGGAGAGCTAACATCATGACATTTTATAGGAAGGGGTAGTCCCATGTTTTCTTATTTGGGTTGATTTTCAAATACATACGGGTCATGTAATGTCACTTAATCCTTCGGGCCTTGTACAGGTTCCCCCTCATCCCTTTAAAGGGGGTTATCTAAAATAAATAAAAACTTTAGGCATTTAGGACATTCGAGAGACAATAACCACTGAGCCTATACCTGGTATCTCGTGTAGGGGGTCATGTCTCACTCATGGACTAGTATAATCATCTTTCCAACAAGCCCGTCCAAGATGTCTCCCCTAGGGAACTAGTATCTCTAATAATGAGGTATGGAAAGTTCATAGTAATCCCATACTAGCATACCAGTATCACCCCAATGTATACCCAATACAAACAATTTATCTGATCAAAATCACTATGATTCCTTCCTTGAAATTCTATGGAAGGAAAACCCAAGTGTCACTCATGAAGTTTATAAATCATTTAATCAGTTTAATCAAACAATACGAAAGACCAAGTAGTGGACATTACATAACATAGGATAAGGAGTATTAAGATCAATACACCCTTATGCCATTTCATTTTATAATTTAAAAGGGAACATACATAAGTCATCCACATCTCATCCCAAATAATTAATTAAAAAGGCCATCACATTAACCAAAAATCCAAGTTAGGCATATGACATTATTTAATTTTTCAATTTAAAGATAGTACACCTCATTGATAAATTTTATTTAGAAAAGATGAATTGTTATTCAAGAAATAAATTTCATTAAATTCAACCAATTCATTTCCATCATGAGGCTTAAGTAGACAGAGACTCAATTCAATAAAAGTGTATGCATATATAGATATAACACCCAAAGGGGTGCTCATACATAAGGAATACATGGTTCAACACTATATATTTAATGAACATACCCACAAAGGGGTAGTTTATGTTGAGTTAGTAATGTATAACCATGCCAATATGGGTTCAAACCCATCACAAAAAAGTTAAATAATTTAATTCAAATCAATTTATTATTTTAGGGTGAAACTGGGTAAGTCTGGTGTGTGGAACTACAAAGACATTTTATAAAGGGATGAAACTTATGGGTAAAAGATATATAGCACCGAACTTATACTGAGGATGACCCGCATTCTTGATATCAAGCTTTTTTTTGGTCTTATTTGATGGAAATTGAAGAAATGAACTACTGCCCAGAAAATAAGGAAAATGAGCTTGCACCAAAATATCATTGTTAGAGGGATGATAAATGAATAACAAAAAAAAGAGAGAGATGAGGAGCTTATCAAGAGGAATCCATAGATACCAACAAAACTGAAGTCCAATAATGTATGGAGGAGATCGATCAAATCCTAGGCTAGGCATTGGACAAGCCTCGTGCAAGAGGGGTGAGGAGGCACCTGCTGGAATGGGAGAAGGAAATGAGGGGGTTTGGTTTTTAGGTTCATTAAGGGAAAATGGTAAATTCACCCTTAAAAATGGATTTCATGGTTTGGTTGCATGTTTGGTCAAACTGTGTTCCAACCATGTGTCTCCCACTACTTAGAAACCATTACCCCACATGTTTGTACCACATAGTTTCCCAAACCATGCATCAATCGTACGATGAAAAGTACATGCACACTAACTAAGTGGCACTAAGTGTGTGGGCTTAGTGAATGGTTAGGTAAAACCATGCACATCCTATGCACACCACATATTCTCACCTGTATAAGTCACATGGTTAATGCTGGAGGGTCACACAGTTTCAGAAAAACCATGCACCCCTATCAGTCTTCTCTGGTTTTATTTTTTTGGGTTTGACGCTCTCCGAACTCATTGGAGCACCAAAGTCACCCATAAGTCCTTTAATAAAGTCTAAGAACAACTAATTGAAGTGTTAAAACTCTTATAATTCCATTCGAAATATTATTTTACAAATCATCCCATCCACCAAATGAAAAAAAATCAAAATCACATAGAATTTCATCCATTCCAAAAATAAAAGATGCTACAATCTACCCACCTTAGAATTTATTATCTCCAATAATCCTTAGGGAAATGAATAGAACGTCACTAGACCTAGTCATGTTATGAAGTCTTATTCAAATGGTCATGTTGAATATCCAAATTCCTAACACAAGTCTGAGCATCACATTAACATATGGTAAAAGAGTCGTACAACTAAAGATAATGCTTGTTTTTCTGAACTACAACATTGAGATGGAACATACTCAAGACTATCGAACTAAATACATTATATTAATGTATTATAATTAACCACCTAACCAATGGTGCTTCTACTATAGTTTCTAGCATTTAAGGTCCAATTTCAAAACATGGTATCTCTATCATTGGAAGTTTCCTTCAAAACATGAATGTAGAACTCTAATGATGCTCACGACATGAGACATGATTTGATCTAAGGGTCAAATACAAACCAAACTTATTTAACAAAACCATAAGGATATAGATAAATCCACTAAAAATTGACCATCACTGAAATTCTAGGATTATATGTTCATTGTATAACGAAATATAAACGAAAATAATTTAAGCGAAGGTAACTCAGGGTTTTTTCAGAGCACGCACACTGAAGCCCATAACCGTCTTATGGAGATATCTCTAGCCAAACACCCACTTTAATATGTTTTTCTTCGGCATGAACATAGATATAAACCCAATCCCCCACACATATAATGCTATGAATCAAACATCACATATGATCCTTAAAGCCCAGGGGTAAACTCAGAGTCAAACTAGGGGTCCAAGGATATCATCCAAGGAAATATATACATATACTCTTATAAGTGAGATGTTGATACAAGGAAAAAAGTTCCATGTTTTGAGGACACATACTGGCCCCAAAGTGGCACATGCCTATCGATCATGTCAAAGGGAAACAATTGGTGTCCATGATTCTATCCGAGGTATTTCCACTTGGGGACCTAGGTATCTCTCTGGACTTACCATCTTCTACAAGAAACCACACTTCTAGAGTGTACTATGATCGAAACCACACAAAAAATCCCAATGGATTTTAAAATTTTATCACTGTGTAAGACCAATTCTCTCTTAGTGAACCCAGACGATACTAAGATAGAGGACATGGTTGTCTTTATTCTTAGAGCAAACTAAAAGGATTAAATTATCTCCAAGAAGGATTTGAGGAACTTTCCCCACAAATAGGGTGATGTTATATTAATTTTTTCAAGCTAAACTTTCCAAAAGGAAAAGGTAAGGATTGTCAACCCATTATAGGTCGACTTCCTTAGAAGAGATAGGATACTTTCACCAACGCATCAACATCAACTGGCCATGATTCCTTTACCACACAAGGAATCATGTCATTCTTAAGAACAACTATTGTGGCCCATACATGATCAATGATATCTTCATAGGTTGAACGTACATCCTAGAACAAAATCACCCTGCTCTCTAGAAAGAACTAACTTAAATGGAAGAAATTATTATCCACAAGGTAATTTTAACAAAAACAGCCATTTCAAAATGTCTTTTTAGGTTTTTTTCCTTCTTCTTGGAAGTACACATTCATATAGAAGATAAGAGATGTTCCCCAACAAAGGAGTGTCCTTAAAGTTGTATTTTACAGAGAGTTGGATTCATCCAATGACACACACTCCATAGACCACTGACCACAGGTTCTAGAGGTGGCAATCACACATTAGAATTCATTCAACCGAATAGAAGGACAGACTATCATCTTAAGAGAACTATATTAGACTCACATCAATAAATAAACATGAATCTCCTTTAGAGTTACATCCACGTGCACCATAACATTAGGCGTAAAAGACAAAATAAATAACTAGTGTTTCAGACTCCTTGTCCTCTTCAAAGCATCATCCCATACTTCAGGATGAGTCTGGGACCTTTCTAATTCCTAGGTCACTCTAATCTTGAGTTGACTAACATTGAAAGCATAAAAAACCAATATTAAACAACTAACACTGAACTCAAATGGTTTTATGTACCATCTAACAACTTGATAGGTACCACATGTATCAATGCATACTACCCCAAGATTACGTGAGCAACTGACACATCTATGACACTATCCATAGGCATAAACAACTATATTCATTCAAGTATCTAATGGACTGCAAAATATTTCACATGAGGTCACATTACTCCATAAGACAACTTATCTTGACTGATAATGTATAGAGTTGTCCATCACTATGGAGGATCACACGACCAACCATGTGGATGACCATTCCCTTGGAATGTTTATCTATTAAAAATTAATAGTGCATGACGATCATGCTGGAATAAGGGGTAAACTCTCTTGATGACCACCCATCAACCTGAGGGTCATTTAGGAACTAAGATTACTATTAGGGATAGACAAAAACTGAATAGTACCATACAAGAGTAACTACCCATAAGCAACCAATGAGGACCTTAAATTTCTGGGGGTGTTACCCACAATAGGCTCTCCCCTTACTGAAGATCAAGCATTGACCCAAAATAGGGTCCTACCAATGAAAGGTAACTTGGATTATATTAAAGTCAATTAGGTTCAACCTAAAGTAGAAAATAACTATATGAAATTCTCACATTTCTATTTCAAGTGAGCTACTCAAAGCAACATGACGAAAGGATTTAAACTACCCTTACACAAGGGTCAGGGTAAAACTCCACTTAAGGTTTCATTTTAAGGAATTAAGTCAAAACTTGTTAAATAATTTAACATTTCAATTCTTATTTTTAATTAAAAACTAACACTATTCATAAGGAAAAATAGGAAAATCATTTTAAACTACCTTTATAAGAATTATTATTTAGTGAAATACCATTATAATTAGGCTTTTTTATCACATAAACCCCATTTAAACATCATTAATTTATTTAAGAACCCACAAAGAATAGATCAAGAGATTAAAAATGAATTATATTAATTAAAGAGGTTACTAGTCAAAATGAAAACCATATGTTTACATGAAAGATAATATAGGTGGCTACGAGCACTATAAAAGTCCCACAACACAAAGCGTAAGCACACCCGCATAGGGTTTTGGCTCCAAGGTATACGAAAAGAAAGGGAGATCTACGAGTTTCCTATTAATACATTTTAGGTTCCACTAAATAAACCCAAACATTAAAACATTAAGATTTAAAACACCCTTGGCGATTAATTCCTAAGGAAACATGCCCCAACTGACCTACTTGGGTCCAGTTGCGCATTTATATATTTTTTCATAAGGGTTATAAAGCCCTAAGAAAAGGAGGTATAGGCCTTAACAAAATTGGCCAAAAAATTCAATTCCAAACTTAACAATACTTATATTCAAAGTATTATCTAGATAATAGGTTCATTACAGATGGTTTGGTTTTATGGGTTATAACCCTCAATATATAAAACGCCCATACACTTTACAAGTTGCGAGCGGAGCCCATCTTACCAGAACCATTTTGTTGAGGAGGAAAATAAAATTTAAACTCTTCAATATTTATATGAAATTATTTAAATATATAAGGTGAGTCTACAATGGTTCAATTATATGGGTCACTCTATTCAAATTCATAACATGCCCATACACGTTATGAATTGGAAAAATTGGATTTAATTTAATTACAACCAATTTGTTTAGAACAAAGATAAGTTAAACAACATTAAGTTTATACAAAAAAACCTTAATTATATAAATTTTATCTATAATGGTTCAATTATATGGGTCACCCTATTCCAGTTCATGAAGCACCCATACATTTTAAGAATTGGAATTTGGTTCCCATTTAACTGAAACCATAAGGTTTCGGCCTATGAAACTAATGGTTCATGGCACAAACATGTCATAATTGATTAGTGAGGTATCTCCATCAACAAACAATTTCACATTATAAAATTTATAAGTATGCATTATAAATATACACTACTACAAAATAGGACTTTAACCGCACTGCCCTTTATCAGTGCTAGAGAAAAAACGCTGATAAAGGGAACCTTTTTAAGCGGTAAAATGAGCACTAATAAATGGTAACTTTTATTAGTTATTTTTTTAGTTATGATAAAAGGTACCCTTTATTAGTTCTTTATCTTTACCGTTAATAAAGGTTCCCTTTATTAGCACTTTATTTTTTGCGCAGATAAAGGTTACCCTTTATCAGCATTTTATTTGTAGCATTGATAAATGATACCCTTTATCAGTGATTTATTTTTAGCACTCAAAAAGGAATCCTTTATCAGTGCTTTTTTAGCACTGATAAATGTATGAATAAAATGAAATAATTGAATAAATAAAAAATATAAATCAATTTCTTAAAAAATTATTAAAAAAATTATTAAAAAAATTATTAAAAAAATTATTAATTAAACAATTATTGATAAAAATGAATAAATTCGTTATACTATATATAAATTATAAATACTAAAAAATAGTATATATTAAATATATAGATATATACAAAATGAAAATTAAACAAATGAAAATTAATAATAAGTAAATTGAGAAAAATATTAAACATTTTATTAATTAAATAATTATTATAATGTTAATAAATAGTATATATTAAATATTAATATATATATGAATGTATATAAATATGAATTATATAATACAAATATTTATTCTTTACATTAAATAGTCACATATTAATGAATAATGGTTTATAATTAAAAATTTATATGAATTAAAAATATTGACTAATTGCATCGAGTAACTGACAAAATTAAATATCGTTTGATTTTTCAATTTAACATAGATAAAATGTGTTATATTGATTTCATGTATATGTAATTAATTCATTTTTATTTTATATATATTTATTTACCATGTTTTAATATTTGAAATATTTATTCATCTTTATTTCAATATATATCCATATTTTCTAATAATTTATATATAATCAATAAAAATTGTCCACTTTTTCAATATTGTTAAAGTATACTCATTTTTAATTTATTCAATTTCACTCATATTTAACATTCATGCACTTAAGGTTAAATATTAATTAATAATGTTAAAAATATACTTTTATAAAAATATTTATAAATAAATATATTTATAAATGGGAATTTACTATATTAATACATTTATATATTTATAATAATAAATAAATAAATATTATTTTTTAAAAAGTTTTTATATAATTAAAAATAATTAATTTTTTATATTTAAATAATTATGAAATTTATAATAAATTTATTTAAATAATGAATATATTTACTATATTTATATTTATAAATATTTATTACATATAAATATATATAATTATATATAATGAAATAAATATTATTTTTTAAAAAATTATTTATATAATTATATATATATATAATTATAAAATTATAATAAATATATTTTAATAAAGAATATATTTACTATATTTATATTTATATTTATTTATTATATATATATATATATTTAAAAAAATTATTTATAATTATAATTATAAATCCTTTATCAGCGCTTAAGTAATAAGTGCTAATAAAAGGCATATTTATCAATGCTAAACTTTAGCACTGATAAATATGGATTTTATCGGTGCTTTTTTAGCTGATAAAGCTCCATCTTTATCATCACTTTTTTAGAAGTGCTGATAAAACTGTCCTGATATATTTAAAAGAATACAACTATTCATGAACTCATCATGATATCTGAAGCTTTCTATAGAAGACAAACTTTTTTGGTGCTCCTCATTGGTGATTCAAAGATCACATCAAGGCATCAATCCGGGATTGAACAATTCCAAGGCTCAAATCCAAGGCTCTAATGATTCAAGGTTCGAACATAAGTCTTTCTCTAATTTCTCTTAGACGTAAGTCTTTATCTTCTTTAACTTTTGAAACTCGGGGTGTAAAACATCAATGGTTCTGGCCGTGGTGGAGGATTTTTTGGAACTCTGAGTGTAGTGAGTTATCCATTTTGGAGATTATTCCATGGAGATCATCCATTTTATGCTTGGAATTTTTAAAGTGTGAAACACCTATACTGTGAGCCATCCCAACTTTTCTCCCTTATCATAAGAGTATCTCTTTCATTGTCAATTACAACTGTGAATTAATATAGGGGATTTGTGAGTGACTCTTTTATTTATATGAAAGTGTGGATAAATCATTCTTTATTTTCATTGGATAAATAGTGTTATTGACTATATGGTAGAAGTATCATCCCATTTTTCATCATCTATATAATTTTGTATGTATCAATTTCCATGACGATGGTTGGGTAGCCTATGAGACTGCTTCCTGGCATATTAAATTCACTAGTTATTTTCATATTTGTATAGTAGAGAGACTTTATATAGGGTGTTATATTTTATAAATCTATTAATTTTGTGATTCCACATAGAAAATGTGACCTCATGGGATTTATTCTATTTCATTGTAGGCTAGTGTGTAGGGGATAGATGATGCAATTATTGGTGTGTTTTTCTCCCATGTTTTTGATGTATCTTGTTGATGTGTATTATTTCTTTATGAAAAAATCTTTATAGACCTATATACAATATTAATAATGGGTCAATGTGTATTAGATGGCCTCCCAAGAATTATTAAGGTGGGTATATCTGATGTGATGATATCCCTAGAATCATTGGGATGGGTCAGTGTAGATATATGACATCCCAAGAGTCTTGATATGTCTTCAAATATTTGATATACCATTAACAACAAATGTAATAATTCCATAGTTCATTACATCACTTGTTCCAAAAAATAGAATAGGGGTTATAAAATTCTATATATTATAAATTATTTTTGGGTATTCATCATTTTAGGTCTACATGTTTTAGTTCCACCACTAGGAATCTCTGCTTACCATCTATGTATATGAAATAACACTTTATTTATTAAAATGTTTTATCAATAAATTTTTATATCTTCTAGTTGATTGGATGGGATTTTATTATTACTTTTTATCATATTTTGGTTTCTTATTAATCCTTAATTGCCTATATTATATTTTCATTTGTTTAGGGGAATTAATAAAGACTTGATTTGTGTCAAACAATATTTATTATTGTAATTTGTTTCTTGAGACTCATCCCCCATATATTTTATATATAATTGTCATCCTTGTCAGTTTCATCTTCCAAATAGTTATTTTATTTTGTTTCTTAACACACCTACCCCATATATTTTTTGTTTCCTGTACTACTCTGAGCAGTAGTCATCCCATAGATGACTACCACTTAGAGTATTTCAACCAATATAGGTGCATGTCCACAAGAGATAGAAGATGTGTTTCAAACAAAAAAATTCAATGATAAATGTTTATGAGATGAGATGATAAGCATAACAGTTGTTTATAACTTTCACCTTTGAATGAATTTATAGGATAACACCTACCATAGTGTATTAATTATTTTCTTAAATTTAGTTACCCATTTTCTTCAAAGCATGCTAAAATTATTTCAAACAATCCAATGTTGTGTTTCCCTTATTAGATTTGTCTATAACTTTCACCTTTTATAATGAATATATTATGTGTGTTAACTTATTTTTTGTAAAAAATTAATATTTTATGAACCCAATAGGATGTATATGAATTGAAAATGGATTCACTCTAATCTTTTGAAAAAAGAGTATGAATGTGGAGTTAAAAAGTTCATAAAGTTTTTAATAGAGAATTCATACAACCCTTCTCAAATCCTTTTTCCATGTTTATGTTGTTGGTATTCAAGAAAAAATATTCCAAAACAGTTGGAAGAATAGTTGATTTTTCATAGAATAGATAAAATCTATAAATATTGGACTAAACTTGGGGAAAACTAAACATGGACATCAATTAGGATGATACTGCGGTTTATTGATCATTTTAAATGAATATAGATGTAAATGATGTTGGATATCACATGAAAGAAATGAAATTGGAAATTGAAGATGACATTCATGATTTTACAAAGTTGTTTAAGAAATTAAATAGTTCTTCCAAGAGCTCATTGTATACCATTTGTTCTAAATACACAAAATTTTTATTCGTATTGAAGTTATATAATTTGAATGATGGCAGTGGATTGAGTGACACCAGCTTTATAGATTTATTTGGTCTTTTTAATGATATGATACCAGAAGAAAATGAACTACCATGTCAAAAAATAAGACACTAAACAAATTAAACATTCAATGGGAATGATATATAAAAAAATACATGCTTGTCTAAATGATTTCATATTGCTTCTCAATGACCACGAATCACTCATAAAATTTCATATGTGTGGTACAGATCAATTTATGAAAAATGAATCAAGTCCTTAAAAATATGCATGGTACTTTCCTATCATTCCATGGTTTATAAGACTATATGGATATCAGGAAAATTTGAGACAATTGTCATGGCATATAGATACAAGAATTAAAAATGGGAACCTATGTCATCCAGAAGATTCGCCTTAGTGGAAGAAAAATGATTATGAGTATCTTGAATTTGGAAATGAGTTGATATACTTTCATCTTTCATTATCAATAGATAGAATAAATAATTTTGGTGTATAGAGTAGTACTAACAGTATATGGATCATCATGTTAGTAAATTATAACATGCTTCCATGGTTATGCATAAAGCACAAATACATTATGTTGTCTATGCTTATATTTGAACCAAATAAACCTGGTAATGATATTGATGTCTATTTGGATCCATTCATCAAAGATATAAAATTGATGTGGGATACAAATGTTATAATGTATGATGCTCATATAAGTGAAGAATTCACATTGAGTTCCATGTTGTATGGGATGATAAATGACTCCCCACTTATGGAAATTTATCAGACTATATCATTAAAGAAATGTTGGGGTGTCCAATTTGTGAAAAACACACACACTTAGTTTAGTTGAAACATTCCTCTAAGACTATGTTTTTAGGATGTTGTAAACGTTTACCTCTATGAAATAAATAGAAATTCTGGATGACATCATTTGATGGGAATATTGAATAAGGTACAATGCTATCTTTAGTAACGGGTGATCAAATGTAAGATAAAGTAAAAGATATTGACACTATTTTCAGTGAACCTTTTTCAAAAAACCTTACGAAATCAGGTTGGAAGAAGAGAAAAAAAATTGAATTACCGTATTGGAATTTTTTGTATGTCAGAAATTTTCTTGATGTCAGGAATATAGAAAAAAATAATTTTATAGTGTTATTATCACATTACTAAATGTTATTGGAAAAAAAATATGGCATCAAGGCTTGGTTGGGCATGGTTTACATGGGGATAAGGGAATATTTTTCACTGATTAAGGGTAAAAGGAATACTTTTCTTCCTCCAGTAGCTTACACTCTATCTGGAAAACAAAATTTTCAATTTTATCTTTCCCTTATTACTATAAACGTTCCATAGGTGTATTCATCAAATATCAATAATGTTGTGTCAATGTCTAATTTGAAGTTACAAGGACTAAAATCACATGATTGTCATGTTTTGATGCAAGATTTGATTCATGTTTATTTCTGTTTCATTCTACCTCAAAATTTATGACATAAATTAACTAGACTCTACTTTAGTTTCAAATCCATACGCAGTAAATTTATAGATTCTTTGAAGTTTCCAATCATGAATAATAAGGTTGAAGTCATATTATGTGAATTATATATCTTCTTCCCACCATAATTCTTATATATAATGGTCCAATTGATAGTTCACTTTCTTAGAGAGGTTCAAATTTGTGGTCCTTTCCATTAGAGATGGATGTACCCCATTGAATTGTATATGAAGATTTTGAAAGGGTGTGTCAAGAATTGAAGTTGTCTAGAAGGTTCTATTGTAAAATGATATATTGTTGAAGAAGCTATTGAATTAAATACTGATTACCTATCTTATGTTGATAGCATCAACCTCCCAAATTCTCATAATAGCAGAAGCCTTATGAGCGAATGGATTTCGAGAAGATAAGTTGTTACAATTACCTTAATAGAGTAGGAGAAAGTGTACCTTTACATTTTACAAAATATTGAAGATGTTTATCCACACATGGAATCCCACAAATAAATTATTAGATATTTTAATCCATTAAGGGATAAATGATGGATATGAAATACATATAATCAACAGTTAATAGGATGGTTCTAAGATCAAATTTATACAGAGTTATCTAAGATTACAAATTCAATTGTTGAATGACTTCAATGGCTATCCCTAGGACCAAATGAAAATGTAATATCTTACATTGGTTTTACAATCATTGGTTGTAAATTTTATACAAAATAACAAAATTAATATTGTATAGTGCAAAATAGTGGTGTTACACTTATGGTGGAAGTGATTCACATTTCTAGTTCCAAGGATATAAATCCAATTTATTCAAATATGTCATATATTTTCATTATCAAATAGATATAAAAGTTTTATTATATTACATTTCAAGTGTAGATTTTCCTTTTTAGAGGGGTTGACAATATGAGTGCAGTGAAATTTGATGAAATGGGCTTTTTGAAGGTCAATTTCAGTGTGGAAGGGGGGAAATATGATTCATTAATAATGGCATCATAAGTAGTGCAATTATTTTATGTCTTAGATCCAACAAACATGAATTATTAGATTTTCCTACTAGTGACTAAAACAATTGTTGGGTTAGATGAAAATTCAATTGAAGATGACCCTTTCATTGGGAGATCACAATCAGTTCATACTAGTCTCAATGTAGACAATGTCTTATACATTATAGGAGACCACAAAGTGGGGATTTAGATTCTCGATAGAGGAAACAAATCCATTAATCCTTTAAAAAATAAATAGAGTTCAATGATAAGGTAAAAGTTTTATTTAATATACTATATTTTTTTCTCATAATATTATATATTTCTATTGTATTAATATAATCTAAATTAAATGTTTGACTAATCATGAAAATAATTTCTTTTGCACATGATGATGTTTCCAATCCCATTTAAGAACACACTATAATGAAGTAAACCCTTTGGGAATCTATAAAGGTAATGTTATTATATAATTTATCTATTTTACCAAAAAAAAATATTGAAATATTGATTTAATTTTCATTATTCCTTGAAAATTTAATTTATTTTTGAAAATACATGTACATATTTTATGCCTTTCTATACTAAAACATTCATATACTTCCCCCTCAAAACCTTTTCACCCATATAGTGTTTTATTTATCACCTTCCTTCAAATTCCCTCCACTACCTTTGTAGGAAGAGAAAGGACGCTGCCCTTACTCAATCACAAAGGCAATCTTGATATTTGCACAGTAAAATCATTGTCTGTAGAATTAATGTATTGTTTTATATTTATTTTTTATTTATTTATTTTTAGTATTACTCACATAAGAATTTTTTTCTTATATAGGTGTATTATTTTGTATTATTTGGGATGGTATGTCTATCTTTCATGCTTTTCTGCACCAAAACATCCATAGACTTCTCCTCCTTCAAAACCTTTTCACCCCTATAGTGTTGACATTTATCAATTTCCTTAAATTTCCCTAAAATTCTCAATCATATAGTTAATATTGATGTTTTCATAGTAAAATCATTTTCCATAGAATTAATGTATTTTTTCATGTTTATGTTTAATTTATTTCTTTTTAATATTACTCATATAATAATTATTTTCTTATATAGGTGGATTATTTTATTCAATTTGGGTTGTTTTGTTCAAAGTTTCTCATACTCATGAGAGATTGGATTTTTATCTAGAAAATGAGATATTGAAAATAAAGAAATGTTCCAAGAACTCATTCAACCATCATGGAAAAGGTGGATTCCTACTATTTGTTTAATTAATTTTTTCATCATTTTATCTACTATTTTTAAGTTAATTTCCTTATCATTTTTATATAATACATATTTAGTTTTTTCATATATATTTTTTGAATACATATTTTTCTTTCAACTATCTACAACAAGACACAAAAGAGATAAAATGTTACTTTCTTCCAATGTTACCATGATTTCCATTTATATTGTCTTTCTTTGTCGAACTGTTAACACTGCATATTAACTTGATGTTCATAGCCAAAAAACCTTTCTCATTGTTGAAGAAAATATATTATAGGAAGCTCATGGTTCCATTGTGGTGACTTATAATGATATAATGGGCACATGAGCTTCCTCTACTCTTTTACCTTTCAACAATGAGAAAGGTTTTTTGGCTAACAACATCAAGTCAATACGGAGTGTTGGAAGTTTATAAAATAAAGGAAATAGAAATCAAGGAAACATTGGTAGTTAGGATTATTTTGAGACTTTAGGATTTTTATAAATCAATCACTCCTCAATACAAAACATGGTGTGACCGGTATGACTCTAAGTGCTTCTTTTTATTTAAAATTGACATTAGTTTTAGTAAAAAAAAGAAAACTGACCTACTCAAAACTGAGAAAAAAAATTATGATTGTTTCTATACTTTAGTAAAATGGTCTATAAATCATTTGGGATATGTATATATTATAAGAACCTTAATCTGACACACAGTGTGACCTATATGACTCGATGTGCGTCTTTTTATTTAAAATTGACATCAATTTTAGTAAAAAGGATAGATAACCTCCTCAAAAATGATCAAACACATTATGATTGTTTTTATACTTCATTGAAATTATCAATAAGTCATTTTGGATGTTTTGGGAATCAATATCACCTCAATTTGATATATGATGTGTCTGGTATGACTCGATGTGTCTTTTCTTTTTTAAAAATTTACAGTTTGGTTCAAAAAAATTCACTCACTAAAAACTATGAAAACACACTCAAATATTCTTGACAATTTTGGAAATATATTCATAGTTTATTTTTTATGTGTAGTAATATATCTCACATCAAACTGATAACCAATGTGATTTGTATGATTCAATGTGCGTGTTTCTAGTTTAAAATGACATTTTAGTAAAATAACAAGTAACATAATTAAAACTAATGAAACACATTTTTATTATTTTGATTCATTTGTAAAAATATTCATATATAATTTGAGATGTTTATAAATCAACCAAAACTCAATCAGATGCACGGTGTGACCGATATGACTCTAAATGTGTCTTTTTATTTAAAATTGACATAAATTTTAATAAAAAGGAAAACCGAACTACTCAAAACTGAGGAATCAAATTCATATTGTTTTTATAATTTAATAAAAAAATCTATAAGTCATTTTAGACATTTAATAATTAAATTCACCTCAATTTGATGCACAGTGTGACCGGTATAACGCCAAGTGCATCTTTCTTTAAAATGACATCAAATTTAGTAAAAAGTAAAACTAGCCTACTCAAAAAAATAAAATGGGTTGATATTGTTTTAATAATTTATGAAAACAATCCATAAGTCATTTTTTACATGTATGAATTATCCTTAACTCAATCTAACACACAATGTGCTCAGTATGACTCAATTTGTCTGATATCAGTTTAAAATCGATAGTTTAAAATGTTTCACTCACTAAAACCTGATCAAATAAACTCAGGTTTTATTTATTATTTATTAAATCAATTCATAACTCATTTTTGATGTGTTGGAATTGATTTCACATCAAACTGATACATGATGTGATTGGTATGAGTTAAAGTGTCTATTTCGAGTTTGAAATGACATTTTAGTCAAAACGAAAGGTGACGTATTGAAAACCACGTAAACACATTTGGATTGATTTTATACTTTATTAAAATAATCCATAAATAATTTTTGATGTTTATAAATCATTTCAACCTAAATTTGATGCACTATGTGATTGATATGACTCCAAGTGCACCTTTTTATTTAAAATTGACATCAATTTTTGTAAAAAGAACAATTGATCTACTCTAAAATAAGAAAATGTATTCATATTGTTTTAATAGTTTTTCAAAACAATCCATAAGTCATTTTTGACATGTAGGAATCATCCTCACCTCAATATTATGCATGGTGTTACAAGTATAACTTCAAGTGTATCTTCTTATTTAAAATTAACAATAATTTTAGTAAGAAAGGACAATTGACCTACTCAAAACCAACCAAATGCATTTTGAATTTTTTTTATACTTTAGTACAATGATACATAAGTCATTTTTGATGTGTAGGAATCAATATCACCTCAATATTATACATAATGTGTTTTTATTACTCAGTGTGTCTATTATCAGTTTAAAATCGATATTCTAGTTTAAAAAGTGTTTCTCACTGAAAACTGATAAAACACACTTGGATTGTCTTGATAATTTAGTACAACGATCCATAAGTCATTTTTCATGTATAGGAATTATTATCAAATCAAACCAACACACTATGTGATTATTATGAGTCAAAGAGTGTGTTTTCAATTTAAAATGACGTTTTAGTAAAAAAAGACAAGTGACATACTCAAAATCGAGCAAACACATTCGGATTGTTTTGATACTTTAGGAAAATGATCAATAAATTATTTGAGATGTGTAGAAATTAGAATCACCTTAGTCTAATTCATGGTGTGACTAGTATGAATCCAAGTGCTTATTTTCTATATATAAGTGTCATTTTAGTTTAAAACATGCATCACATCACCAAAACCAAGAAAACGAGCCTGGATTATTTTCCCCTCAATATATCTTTTTTGACATATTTAATTTCCTTATCATTTTTATCTTATACTTATTTAGTTAATTTTTATAGAGATAACTCTTGAAGACAAACAAAAAATGGTGTGACATTCAAGAATCAACTGCAACTCAATCCAATACATAGTTTTCTTGGTATAACTCAATGTTTATTTTAAAAGTAACACTTTCTATTAATTTATTTATTTATATTAATACTAAAATTATAATTTTTTTCTTATATAGGTGTTTTTTTTCTTGAGAATGGGTTAGGATCAAAAGACAAATGAACATTGGTGTTTTTTAATGTATTTAATAATTTGTACTTATGTAATAATATAAACCAATGTTTGATATGTCTATAATATAGTTTTTTATTATATTTTTTCAATGAATTTTATTTCATTTAAAATTTGTATTGGTACTTGATTTTTCTAATTTAGTGGTGTTTTTCATGCTATGGTGTATTATTATAACACACTGCATTAGGGTTGCACTGTGTTGTTATAGCACACTACAGCATGCCCCTTTATTCGTGCTTCTACAAGAACTAATAAAGTACTCTTTTATTGGTTCTTTTATAAATTCTCATAATAGTTACCTATATCGGTTCTTGTAGAATCATCGATAAATATATCCTTTATCAATTATTTTTTAGTGATGATAAAAGACTAGGGATTTTAATATCTCTCTGGTAGTCAGTGCTTTTCTAACACTAATAAAGGCCATTTTTTTGCTGTAAATGGACTATTTTGTAATAGTGATAACAAAATCATGATATTTAACATGGTAAATAAACAATGGAGCATAAAAAACATGCTAATCATAACACTAAAAACATGAAATAATGGAATAACACTCAAGGAAAGTACACTAATTTAACCACTTAAACATATTATACACAGGCATGGAATGAAATACCTAGGAAGGTAAAAGCTAAGTATGTTACTAAAAACCTAGAATGGAATATAATAGAAATGAAAATGGCACACAAGGAACATCAAAAATTTAAAATATCCTAATAATGCAATATACATGGCATGGAATGTGAATTCCTATGTGTCTATAATGATGCATGTAATGTTTTCTTCTTGTCATACTAGGACAAGAGTAATTATTATAAATCTAGTAAATCAGTAAGTAGTGGAAAATACTCCAATAACTCAAAGTGAAATCATAATCAATTGTAACCTAAACAACATGAACAATAATCACAGCCCTGGACACATGTAATTTTCCTCATATGTGGGTTGATAATTCCTAGGAATTGATATTTACCAAGTGATGACACATTACTAGTCTCTTTTATACCATCCCAAAATTGTAAGACAAAGGAAAATAAACCTCTAATAACACTTTGTAACATCCTGGTCTGACTAACCACTAAAACGGTTGCTGGACCGGTCTCCACATGGCCTCAAGAACACCTCCCTATATGCTAGAGGCTTCTGACTAGTAGCGAGGGTCTGATGGTGGTATGGTGGGGAGACTATACCCTTGATATCAGAGTATTATATCAGTATATTGTATGTAATTAAAATTATAGTAGAATCATTATAATTAAATGACAAGAAGTATAAGATAAATTTGACATCTGAATGAACATGGGAAAATAAAATACACAACTTAAGTGCATGCATATCCATGTGATGCTACCTAAAAAATAGGAACATATAGAAAATGATATGATACATTACATGAGAAAAGAAAATAATAAAAGGACTCATGGGTAATCTCCTCAAGCATCTTGAGCACTTTCTCAGTCCTATTCTCCTAACTCTATAAGCATGACAGCACAATTCATAAATTTAGGATCCTAATCCTACAACCAAGGAAGTCTGTTCAGGTGCCCCGATGCAATGGAACCCTGAACAGGGTGTGATATACACTCAGTAGGCCACCACCAATGGTGTCTAAATAATAATATAGTTTGTGCATATAAAATAAGCATTTTTTCTATATACGAAAGTAAAACATTAATGAAAAATAAAAAACAACCATGTTGAGCTCAGGTTCCTCAAGGACACCTAGCCCAATGATACCTACTTTGGACTACTCAAGAAATTTTAGAACCATAGACAACCTATACAAATGAAACAAGGGGAAAATATAGTGGAAAGGTAATTAAATAGATATCATGAGATGGACCGAACCCAAGCATGTGATTGGGCTTGGCAGACGCATCCCATGGATAAAAATTATAAACCATTGGCATGTTCTATAGATGTGACTAACAATTAAGTAAGAATAACCTGAAGTTTGTTCAAGGAAAACATTAACAAGGAACCCGTGTATCATTCCAGGAGCTTCATAAGGCTCACTGCCATCAAATCCATCCACTATGATCCGTGAAAGGCCTCACAAGTATCACTCATGGCCTAATGTGAGACAAAAAACTCTAAGCCCATACCTGGTAGCTCATGTAGGGGAATAGGTCTCATTCATAGCCTAGTACAACCATCTTTCCAATGATATCGTCCAAGGTGTCTCCCCTAGGGAATCGTTATCACTCATAATGAGGAAGGGAGAGTGCATGATGAGCTCATCCTCGCATACCAGTATCACCCCCAGCATATACACAACCCAAAAAGTGTATCTAGTCACAAGAAAAATGATTCCTTCTAGAAGGAAACCCCATGTTCCACTCATGTAATTCGTAATTCATTTAATCAGTTTAATAAAATAAAATGATAGACCAGGTATTAGAAATTCCATAATTTAGGAAAAGGAGCATTAAAAGGACCATGCCCTTCCACCATTTCATTTTAGAATTTAAAATGGCACATACATAAGTCATCCACATCTAATCTCAAATATTTAATTAAAATGTCCATCAAAATAACCCAAAATTAAAGCTAGTCATATCACATAATATAATTTTCCAATTTTAAGAAATTTCATCCCATTAAGTGGTTTTATTAGAAAACATGACTTGTTGTTCTATAAATCCATTTCATTAAATTCAACCAATATATTTCCATCATAATTCTTAAGTAGGTTGAGAACCAATTCAATATAATTGTATGTGTATATAGAAAACACACCCAAAGGGGTGGCTCATACATATGGTAGACAATGAGGTTTTGATTTCTAACCATACCGATAGGGGTTCAAACACATAAAAAGGTAGGATAAACAATTTAATTCAAAGAAATTTAATATTTTAGTGTGAGACCGGTTAAGTCTGGTGTGTGGAACTATGATGAAATTTTATAAAGTGTCAAAACATGAGTGTAAAATATATAGACCACCTACCTTATACCAAGGAAGACCCACACACCCGATATCAAGATTTTATTTTATCTATTTCTAGAGAAATCAAAGAAATAGACATTCTCCCTGAAAATAGGGGAAATGATCTTGCACAAAAAGAGCACTATTATAGGGATGATAAATGGGGAACAAAAGAAATATAATTAAGGATATTACTGATAGGAATTCATAGGGAATGATGGTTCTTGAATCTAACAACATATGGAGGAGATCGGTCAAATCCTAGTTTAGGTGTTGGAGGAGCCTCATGCGAGAAGAATGAGTAGGCACCCACTGGAATGAGAGAAGGAAAGTAAAGGGTTTAGTTTTTAGATTCATTAAGGGTAAAATGATAAATTAACCCTTAAAACTGGTTCACACAGTTGTCCAAACCATGCACCAACCATGTGTCTCCCACTACTTAGGAACCATTACCCCAAATGATTGTACCACACGGTTGTACCGCATGGTTTCCCAAACCGTGCACCAACCGTGCGATAAACAATGCATGCACACTACCTAAGTGGTACTAAGAATTCGGTATGGTTTCATGGATTTGGAAAACTATGTGCACCACATCTTCTCACCTAAATAAGTCACACAGTTACTATTGGAGGGTCACATAGTTTCAGAAAAATCGTGTGCACATGTCAGTCTTCTCCAGTATTATTTTTTGGGGTCTGATGCTCCTGAAAATAATCAGATCGCCCTAAGAACCCCTAATGAATTTAAAAATGTCTAAAATAACTCATTTAATTATTCCAACTCTTATAATTCCATTTCAAATCTCGGTTTACAGAAGAGACCGCCCACTCAATAACAAAATTATAAATCCCTTGTAATTTCATCTATTCCAAAAACAGAGGATGATACATTCCTCACCACTCCTATTCTTTCGAACTTCCTCTTCACATCTTCTTCTTGCAACTTATATATGCACTAGATGTTGTGGTCTCTATATCTTCTTCAGTTTCAGTGCCCTGCGTGGCCCTTTCAGGGTTTGAGATCTTTATCTGGTGCATCCAAATCTACTAATATCTTTGATTCGAGCTCTATTATAATATATTTGGTGTGGATTTGTTAGATAATGTTTGTTTCGGGTCAAGATTGGAAATTTCTAAGTGGTCGTATTCTTCCAGGCATCCTTCATACATCCTTGGTTGGGAGGTCGAGCAGCGGACGACTCGGTGTTGTTCAGGCTCTTTGACTGATGTCTCATGGGGGATCACACATTGGTATGGAGGTCATATGTTTCTGGGTGTCTAGCATTGGTGGTTCTTTGGACAACAATTACATTGGTCACTATAGTAGGATTTGGTTCATCGGTATCAATCTTGGGGTCAACGGCATCAGTGGTGGAGTTGGCAGTTGAGCGATGGTGTGTCTCGAGAGCTGATCAAGGGGTTCTAGTGTTGCTTGGGATATTTGGCTATTGTTTAGGGACTTTATCCAATCAATATTTGGGCCATGTAATATTCCTTTTAGACTCTAGGACTTTTATCCATTTTGGGTTACAAGTTATATGATGAGACCAGACTGTGTCTTGGTGAATTTGGAAGGCGGTACAACATTTCATGTAGGTGTCATTGAGTGGGCATACTCAAAAGTGGTATGGTTTTACTAAAACACATCATTCATCCATCTATCTTATAGGATGGATGGGAACCCAGCCTCATGGCTTTCTGTATGGTGTTTCACTTAGAATATGGGGAGCGTCATGTTGATGATGCAGCGAGCATGAAAGTATCATCGGCTGGGATGCTTGAAATAGTGATGGGTGTGCAATAACTCATCATCCAATCCTCCCCCACACTCCAATGTGGGATGGAGGGTGTTCTACTACATTATTTCTGACCATAATGGTGAGACATTCAGTAGTGGGGGTGACACAACATTCTTGACTGTCATCATTAGTGCAGTAGCTTTGGCAGGGGGTGGCAAGATGTCGTGCTGGTGATTAGTATTAACTTTATTCTCTCGATAATTTGGGGTATCTTCATTTGAGTAGCATTTTATGATCCTACGTGTAACATCTCAAACTGGGTTCCACATGCTGGTTCCCTGAGGTGGTCAGTCACATGACCTCAGGTTTGACTTCCCATACGTCATAAGATTCCTATTAGCAAAGAGGGTCTAATATCAGTCATGGAGAGAATATACCCTATTTTTCAAAGTAAAACACCTTCAAAAATAAGATAAAAAATAACCAAATGTATAATCATAACCCAAAGGATACTAATATCACAAGATGGACACAACTAGAAATAAAATATCAAAACTAAAGTAAAAAATATGGCATGCCAATGTACATGTCGAGTGTCTAAAATGAAACCCAAAAATAAATATACTGAAGACTCCCCCAAGAAGGTCCCAAATCATGTATGGTTCCCTGTAGAGACCCGAAGCTTGACGTACATGAACATTACATTACTTTTGCGGAATACTTAGTACATAACAAAAACACACACACAAGGATCGTAATAGTTTAGTGTCTTTGGAAACTCGGAACGTAATCTTCTAATCGTGGTGAAAGATCTTCAATATCTCCCATAAAGATCTTCCTTTTTTTTAACCTAAAACCTTTCTTTATATCCTGGGGAAAAGAAAACATAAAAGGGTGAGCTCAAATGCTCAGCAAGGGCAATAAAGGAAATAAAAATCATATCATATCTTTTTGAAAATCATAACCTGCAAAAGAGATCATAAAATCTTAATAAATCATAGAAGTGAAAATGAGATCCCCATAATCATAACATGAAACTTGAAACTTTGTGGCATGCACACATAATCATGGAAAATCATTTCTTGTTAGTCATGACTCATCGCCAAGACTATCTTAGTGGACAAAGTCCCTTTCTGAACCGAGTTCACTCCTCGTTTCAGTCCTGTATCACTGAACCGAAATAACCATCCGTTCCAGCCATGTCTATCTCATGAGATATAAAATCTTTACCCAATGCATTGGAGGGAGATATAGGTCCCACCCATCTCATAATTATACCATTCTTATGTGTGCCACAAAAACATAAATCATACATCATTGCATAACCCATGTAATAAAAATGGGATTCTTAAACAACATGACATCATTAAACCATTCATATAAGATAAAGGAATTCATAAACATAATTCCATCACAACATAGTCAAATCAATGTAAAAAATATGGATAGAAATAGAACCCTTTATTACCTTAGATGGAAAATAATTTTGATAAAACACTTGAAATGAATTCTTGAGGAAAATATCCTTTCTTCTTCAAAAACATTTTTCCTTTCATAACATGTCATACAAATTTAAAATAAAAGAAGTTGATTAAAAATAAACTTGAAAACTTGTAAAGGAAGCTTCTTTTAAGTAATGTTTTAAAAATCCATTCATGCCGTATAAGTTAAAAAAAACATTCTTCGTACTTTTGTCGGAAAAGTCAAAAAGTACCTCGTACGGAAAAACGACAAAAGATTCCTTTCATATTCTTTACTAAAAACTCACCTAAGGGTAAAATTGGATTTAAACTATTTCAAGTGGATGGAAACAATATTACATATTGAGGGAACATGGGTGTGGATGATAAAATACACCCCAGTAAATACTTACGAATAAACAATCTCGGATAAAAATGAGATTGTGATATTTCCCTTACCTTAGGTCCAATTTGCTTCGTATGTGTCCGAACCTCCTGTATAATGATTTAAATAATGTCATTGACTTATTACAGAATCATATTCATTGTTATGATATCATATATGGTTCACTTATGACATTATATTACCCGTTCTTTTGTAAATTCCATGTTAAACAAGCGTTTTGGGTAAAATCGTTTCATTTATCGTAGGTGTTTTGACTTGTTGTTCTTGACATCATTATTACTTATATCAGGATTTACTTACTTCCAGAATATAAAATATGATTTATATATCATATATATTCAGTATATATATATATATATATTAGATAGATAAATAAAATGAAAAACACCGTTCATGGAGACGGTAGTCCGTACGTACGCATGAACGCTGTTTTTCTTTCCTTATTGTCTTGAAATGGAAGTAAGTAGATGACATACATATGTATATATATACATAAATCCAGTATCTTTATAATGTCATATATTTCATTATTATTTCTTATATATACATTATAATCATTCTTAAATGGTTAACATGGAGAATGAATCTCATCGCGTCGTGGAGACGGTAGTCCGTACGTACGCACGAGCGATGATATCATTTCTATAAATATTGAATTGAATTGGAGTGGATTATACAATATATCAGAATCAATATGATGTTGTAATAACTATGTATAGTTATTCTTTACACCATTATACCCATCCATGTAAGGTGGTGGTGGAAAATAGATTACACCACGGCGTAGAGACGGTATTCCGTACGTACGCACGCGCGGTGATTTCTTTTTCCGTAGGATGGATAGATGGTGAAATAGGGTTGTTTCATACTTATAATAACATATCAGTATATGATTGATACTGATGTTATTACTTCATAATGAAACAACCTAAGAAGAAGAAGTGGAAGAAGAAATAAAGATGAAAGAATTGGTAACGGTAATTACCTCTTCTTTGAAGTGCCTCTTTGAGACCTCCTCTTAGGGCACTAAAATTGGTCTTTGAGGAAGACCAGAACCTCTAGGATGTTTCTAGGGAAGTGGAGAAGATATTTTGGCAGGGGTTGGCCGAGCTTGAGTGCTCAAATTGGTGTGAGGAGGAGGGGGAGGAGGTGTCCTTTTATAGGGGAGGAGAGGGGCACCTTAGGAATTCTTAAAAATATTAATTTATAATAAATCTAAACCCACTTAAAAACCTCCAAAAATGACTCATATTCGAAGATTAGATGAGATAGGGTTGTAATCTAATCAACCAATCAAATTTAGACATGTTTGGATTTTATTTTAAACCTTATCAATTAGATTTAACTCTAAGTTAAATAATTTAACTTTTACCGTGTCTTTTTTTTTTCTTTCACTATATGGTTAATACACTTACTATAACATGCCAAACGAACCCCAAATTGTATATTATTAATACATATATCCGTATATAAGTCATTTGGCCGAACATTAGATTTTTAGGAATAAAATAACAATTAATAATATAATATTTGATTTAAAAACTATTTTGTGTCAATTTTGACACTATTTGATATATGATTTTTGTGAAAGTCATAACAGAATTAAATGTTCGAACCAAGTTGATTAAATCAACACTAATATATCATAGTAACCTCTAAAATTAGTGGAATTCATAAAAAATCTCAAATTACATTTATTTTGGTGTTTATAACATCAATTATGTCAATATTTCATTAATAAGATAATTACTGCATCATCGTTGTGTCATAAATAAATTAAATTATTTGATGTCTAAAAATTACAAATAAAATACCATCATGTAGGAAATCTTTTTATATTTCTAATGAATATTTACAATCGAATTTATCTTATGTATAACCCCATATTAAAAATGATTTACTTATTAAACTTTGATTTTAACTATTTTAACCTTTCTTTAAATAAATTAATAATAAATGTCCTAATCTAATCCAAGTGGGCCTAAATGGTCATATTTTATTCCTAAGTTTGTTTTTCGTCGAATTACACTTGTCCAATAGAATTAGGACATGTGTTAGGGTAATAGTAATATCATATTTACCCTTAGTTACCCTATTTACTATTAACCGCGGTAAAAATAGTAAAAAGTTACTATTCACCAAAAAATTATTTTCATCTCATTGAACCACATTTTAGTCCTTGATATTAACCGTGTCTCTCGGATTTTCTAAATTCCATTCACAGAAGCGGTAAAATTAAGTTTTATGCAAAATTCAGTTTTTAACCTACCACTTAGTGGTTTCACTATTCATCAAAAATTGAAAGTTTTCAGAAAAATACCAGAATTTCACCCTAGGCTAATTTCGATATTCTGAGTCCAAAAATGAAGTCCATTTTGAAAAATAAAATTTATAAAATTTCAAAAAGTGGTTATTACTATTCATAACGGCTAGTTATAATAATATTTTAATAGCATATTGTTGTTTAGTGAAACTCGGTATTGCGTACTATACACGCTATCGAGGAAGGTTGCGATTGTGTGTAATGCAAGGCAAGTAAAAGATGCGTGTTGTGCAAGCTCCTTTTTGTGTTGCGTACAACACAAGACATTAGTGAAATTAAAAAGAATTTTTTTTTTTCATAAAATCTTGGGCTGTTACATTCTACCCCCCTTAAAATGAATTTCGTCCTCGAAATTCGTCGGGGTTATAAATAGTATACTATTTGAAAGTTTCTTTAATAGAAACCCACATCGTAAAAAGGAATATCTAAACTTGTCTTTAAAAACTAAAGTATGAAATGTAACAATTACCCAAATAAACTAATCATTGGGTTTCCACATAGGTGAAAATATGGATATGGAAGAAAAATCTAACCATCATGTTCTGATGGAGAGTGGTAGAGAACATGGCTATGGAAAAGCCAACAATCACAAATCCATAAATTTGTGATGATCTAAGGTACCATTCGATTCATCAGGTATAAGATCACTAGGACAACATTTTTGGTTTTCAAGATCATTTCCCTAAAGTTGAAAATTTGAATTAGAATAAATACTTTCTTTATTTTGGTACCATCTCACTGTTGTTCATGCCTTGAACAATTTCCACTTCATCTCTTAAATAAATGGAGTTGAATTTGTTATTCGTGAAGTGTTAGCAGATGACGGGTCATTCCATCTGTCTCAAACAAAAGGTTAGCAAAAAATTATATACATAAGTCGGTCTATAGTGAGATTAATCGCATATGGTTCCTAAAATGGACTTATACTTCATAAAACTAGTTTCTACTAAGCAGGGACTTCCTGTAGGCCAGTGGTAGGCGATAAAGGCCAGTCGCACTTCGGTTGTGGGTTCGATTCCCACAGCCTTGTCCGAAACGATGGCCTGTTGCCCGTCCCACAGGTTGTCCTTTTTCTAAAACTACATTACTATAACATCACATAAATAATATCGAAAAAAATTCTATCCTTAAACAATACTAACTTATGGTTAACATAATCCATTCCAATCTTTAGGCTTATCTAAAATACTTCGGTCCAAGCTCATAGTATAAAGAAAACGATAACTTGAAATGCCGTTAACCAAGCATGTGAATACCATCATTTATCCCCCATATATCTTGTTGGTCACATTCCAATCATGTGAATACCTTCTTGAAAAATGAATACCCATTAAACCTTAGTGAAAACATGAATGCTGTCAAAAGTTAACACTTTCCACATACCAAAATCCTCAAAATTCTATATACTCAAACCATGATATCACTTAGTCCTTATATCAATCATGAGCTCATGAATACTATTAAACATTTCATTATGCGCATATCATCTTATTTCCAAAAAATATCTCAATCACTTTGAATACTACATCAATAAATATTGCAATACTCAATGATACAACATTATTTTGGAATCCCATTACATAAACACTTAATCATTCCACCACATCGTTTTCATATTCAACATTGCCAATAGTGATCGCATGTGATTTCCCCTTGTCCTTTGCCTTCAGTGGTTGCTCATGTTGATCATCACTAACCCTTGGATTAGGGCAATTATTAGCATAATGCCCCATTTCCTTGCACTTGAAGCATTGAAGTGTTGGCGGTGCGTTCTCTACAGTGTTTGCTTTATTCACATCATTAGAAACCCTTTTTCCATTACTTCGACACTCAGCTGCTCGATGACCTTCTTTTCCACACTTAAAACATTTTCTAGTCCCTTTAAGACAATCTCCACCATGCTTCTTTCCACACATTGTGCATAAGGAAACATTCATCTTCTTTTCACCATTATTCTGAGATTTCTCCTTGAACTCCATCTTTCGTTTCTTGTCAAAACCATGAGATGGATATGTAACACCAACTTCCATTTCTACCTTGATAGCACAATGCACAATTTCTTCATAGCTACTGAAGTATCTTATAGCTAATGCCCTTCGAAGACTTGGTTTTAAGCCACTGAAAAATCGATCAACTTTACTTTCAGGTTGGATGATAATGCCAGATGCATACCTTGCAAGTCTTGTAAAATTCACTTCGTATATACCAACAGATTCATCATCCTTCTATTTCAGTTCAAGAAACTCCTTTTCCATCCTCGTTCGAAGAATACGAGGGAAGTACTTACTGAAAAACAAGTTCTTGAACTCGTCCCATTCCATGGACTCAATTTCATCTCTTGGCCTCGTATTCTTGATAAGATTCCACCATTGATCAGCTTCACCTTCCAAACGATATACTGCTAAGATGACTTTATCATGTTCAGAACATTGAAGAACTGAAAATATCTTTTCAGTGGTACTGATCCATTGTTCAGCAACAAGTGGATCGGAAGTCCCACTGAAAGAAGGTGGACGTTGCCTCATGAAGGACTCAATAGAATATTGTTCCCTTCTCTGCTCATTTGGAAGTCCAGAATGATTTATAGCTTGTGTAAGTATAGCAATAAGATTTTGCACTCCATCTCCCATAACATTTGTTTGTTCAGGAGGGCAATCATTGCATTGTCCATTGCATTGATCAACACGGTTCCTTCGGGTTCCAGCCATCGTCTAAAACCCAAAAAGAATAGTGTGAGAGGCAAAAATCATGCTAGGGAAAACAACATAATAAAGGGGGAGTACCTTCAATATCCAACATCTTAGGTTTAATTCTATGATCGTTAGCGTAATTCTAGTACTATAACCTATACGTATACTTATCCATAGGGACATCCCTAGACATACCTTAGAAATATCTCTAGGGATCTCACTAACGTTTTCGCATCCTAGTTTCCAAAGGTTGACTAAACCTTTCCTCTGATACCAACTGTAGAGACCCGAAGCTTGACGTACATGAACATTACATTACTTTTGCGGAATACTTAGTACATAACAAAAACACACACACAAGGATCGTAATAGTTTAGTGTCTTTGGAAACTCGGAACGTAATCTTCTAATCGTGGTGAATGATCTTCAATATCTCCCATAAAGATCTTCCTTTTTTTTAACCTAAAACCTTTCTTTATATCCTGGGGAAAAGAAAACATAAAAGGGTGAGCTCAAATGCTCAGCAAGGGCAATAAAGGAAATAAAAATCATATCATATCTTTTTGAAAATCATAACCTGCAAAAGAGATCATAAAATCTTAATAAATCATAGAAGTGAAAATGAGATCCCCATAATCATAACATGAAACTTGAAACTTTGTGGCATGCACACATAATCATGGAAAATCATTTCTTGTTAGTCATGACTCATCGCCAAGACTATCTTAGTGGACAAAGTCCCTTTCTGAACCGAGTTCACTCCTCGTTTCAGTCCTGTATCACTGAACCGAAATAACCTTCCGTTCCAGCCATGTCTATCTCATGAGATATAAAATCTTTACCCAATGCATTGGAGGGAGATATAGGTCCCACCCATCTCATAATGATACCATTCTTATGTGTGCCACAAAAACATAAATCATACATCATTGCATAACCCATGTAATAAAAATGGGATTCTTAAACAACATGACATCATTAAACCATTCATATAAGATAAAGGAATTCATAAACATAATTCCATCACAACATAGTCAAATCAATGTAAAAAATATGGATAGAAACAGAACCCTTTATTACCTTAGATGGAAAATAATTTTGATAAAACACTTGAAATGAATTCTTGAGGAAAATATCCTTTCTTCTTCAAAAACATTTTTCCTTTCATAACATGTCATACAACTTTAAAATAAAAGAAGTTGATTAAAAATAAACTTGAAAACTTGTAAAGGAAGATTCTTTTAAGTAATGTTTTAAAAATCCATTCATGCCGTATAAGTTAAAAAAAACATTCTTCGTACTTTTGTCGGAAAAGTCAAAAAGTACCTCGTACGGAAAAACGACAAAAGATTCCTTTCATATTCTTTACTAAAAACTCACCTAAGGGTAAAATTGGATTTAAACTATTTCAAGTGGATGGAAACAATATTACATATTGAGGGAACATGGGTGTGGATGATAAAATACACCCCAGTAAATACTTACGAATAAACAATCTCGGATAAAAATGAGATTGTGATATTTCCCTTACCTTAGGTCCAATTTGCTTCGTATGTGTCCGAACCTCCTGTATAATGATTTAAATAATGTCATTGACTTATTACAGAATCATATTCATTGTTATGATATCATATATGGTTCACTTATGACATTATATTACCCGTTCTTTTGTAAATTCCATGTTAAACAAGCGTTTTGGGTAAAATCGTTTCATTTATCGTAGGTGTTTTGACTTGTTGTTCTTGACATCATTATTACTTATATCAGGATTTACTTACTTCCAGAATATAAAATATGATTTATATATCATATATATTCAGTATATATATATATATATTAGATAGATAAATAAAATGAAAAACACCGTTCATGGAGACGGTAGTCCGTACGTACGCATGAACGCTGTTTTTCTTTCCTTATTGTCTTGAAATGGAAGTAAGTAGATGACATACATATGTATATATATACATAAATCCAGTATCTTTATAATGTCATATATTTCATTATTATTTCTTATATATACATTATAATCATTCTTAAATGGTTAACATGGAGAATGAATCTCATCGCGTCGTGGAGACGGTAGTCCGTACGTACGCACGAGCGATGATATCATTTCTATAAATATTGAATTGAATTGGAGTGGATTATACAATATATCAGAATCAATATGATGTTGTAATAACTATGTATAGTTATTCTTTACACCATTATACCCATCCATGTAAGGTGGTGGTGGAAAATAGATTACACCACGGCGTGGAGACGGTATTCCGTACGTACGCACGCGCGGTGATTTCTTTTTCCGTAGGATGGATAGATGGTGAAATAGGGTTGTTTCATACTTATAATAACATATCAGTATATGATTGATACTGATGTTATTACTTCATAATGAAACAACCTAAGAAGAAGAAGTGGAAGAAGAAATAAAGATGAAAGAATTGGTAACGGTAATTACCTCTTCTTTGAAGTGCCTCTTTGAGACCTCCTCTTAGGGCACTAAAATTGGTCTTTGAGGAAGACCAGAACCTCTAGGATGTTTCTAGGGAAGTGGAGAAGATATTTTGGCAGGGGTTGGCCGAGCTTGAGTGCTCAAATTGGTGTGAGGAGGAGGGGGAGGAGGTGTCCTTTTATAGGGGAGGAGAGGGGCACCTTAGGAATTCTTAAAAATATTAATTTATAATAAATCTAAACCCACTTAAAAACCTCCAAAAATGACTCATATTCGAAGATTAGATGAGATAGGGTTGTAATCTAATCAACCAATCAAATTTAGACATGTTTGGATTTTATTTTAAACCTTATCAATTAGATTTAACTCTAAGTTAAATAATTTAACTTTTACCGTGTCTTTTTGTTTTCTTTCACTATATGGTTAATACACTTACTATAACATGCCAAACGAACCCCAAATTGTATATTATTAATACATATATCCGTATCTAAGTCATTTGGCCGAACATTAGATTTTTAGGAATAAAATAACAATTAATAATATAATATTTGATTTAAAAACTATTTTGTGTCAATTTTGACACTATTTGATATATGATTTTTGTGAAAGTCATAACAGAATTAAATGTTCGAACCAAGTTGATTAAATCAACACTAATATATCATAGTAACCTCTAAAATTAGTGGAATTCATAAAAAATCTCAAATTACATTTATTTTGGTGTTTATAACATCAATTATGTCAATATTTCATTAATAAGATAATTACTGCATCATCGTTGTGTCATAAATAAATTAAATTATTTGATGTCTAAAAATTACAAATAAAATACCATCATGTAGGAAATCTTTTTAGATTTCTAATGAATATTGACAATCGAATTTATCTTATGTATAACCCCATATTAAAAATGATTTACTTATTAAACTTTGATTTTAACTATTTTAACCTTTCTTTAAATAAATTAATAATAAATGTCCTAATCTAATCCAAGTGGGCCTAAATGGTCATATTTTATTCCTAAGTTTGTTTTTGGTCGAATTACACTTGTCCAATAGAATTAGGACATGTGTTAGGGTAATAGTAATATCATATTTACCCTTAGTTACCCTATTTACTATTAACCGCGGTAAAAATAGTAAAAAGTTACTATTCACCAAAAAATTATTTTCATCTCATTGAACCACATTTTAGTCCTTGATATTAACCGTGTCTCTCGGATTTTCTAAATTCCATTAACAGAAGCGGTAAAATTAAGTTTTATGCAAAATTCAGTTTTTAACCTACCACTTAGTGGTTTCACTATTCATCAAAAATTGAAAGTTTTCAGAAAAATACCAAAATTTCACCCTAGGCTAATTTCGATATTCTGAGTCCAAAAATGAAGTCCATTTTGAAAAATAAAATTTATAAAATTTCAAAAAGTGGTTATTACTATTCATAACGGCTAGTTATAATAATATTTTAATAGCATATTGTTGTTTAGTGAAACTCGGTATTGCGTACTACACACGCTATCGAGGAAGGTTGCGATTGTGTGTAATGCAAGGCAAGTAAAAGATGCGTGTTGTGCAAGCTCCTTTTTGTGTTGCGTACAACACAAGACATTAGTGAAATTAAAAAGAATTTTTTTTTCATAAAATCTTGGGCTGTTACATTCCCTCATCCAAACCCCATCCCATATCAGACATCTAACAATGGGCATTTTCTCTTAACATGTCTAGAAAACACGAATTCTATTCAGATAGCAATCAGCCAACCCAAGTAGGGTGTGAGTGAAACTCAGTAGGTCACCACCAACGGCATATAAAACAATATCTAGTCAATATAAAGTGTATAAAATTGTATAAATAAATAATTTCAATGCATAAGTAAATAGTTATCACATTATCAATTAATCTTTATTTAACCACATAAACCCTCGAGTTCCTGAGGACACCCATACCTCAATACCTTGTTCAACTCATGCTAGATCCCTAAGTATGTATGAGGGACATCACATCTTATAATTCCACTATTAACATTAATTAATTCATACTTTAATTCCCATGTTACCAATCACACATTACACAATAGAATGACCACATTTTCATTCTTTAATTCACAACTAATTGATAATGTTACCATTCATACCTTACACAATAGAATGACCATGTTCCCATTCTTTATTTCACAACTAAATGTCCATGTTACTATTTATACCTTACACATTACAATGACCATGTTCCCATTATTTATTTCACAACTAAATTACCATGTTACCATTCATCACTTGATAATCGAACGACCATGTTCCCATTTATAAAAACATAATTAATTCAACAATTAATTATCCATGTCAATTCCATTACTAATTAAAAAATTAGTTAAACACCAATATTCCATTACATAATTTAGAAATTAACTAATCACATTAATAACATTAATTAATTCAATAATTAATTAATCACATCAACTACATTAATTAATTCAAAAATTTATTAATCACTTCAATTATAATATTCAACTCAATAATTAACTAACCACGCCAAATTCATTACTAATTTAATAATTAATTTATCACATAATTAACCTTAATTAATTCCCCAATTAATTAAGTACCTCAATCCCATTAATTAATTCATCAATTAATTAATCAATATACACACACTCCAAATCCCAAAATTAATTCCACAATTAATTATCTCAATCACAATATAAATATTTCATAATTAATTCTTAAATTAATTATCTTAATTCTCAAATCTCAATATATCATAATTAATTCATCAATTAATTATCTCAAATCAAAAAACTCAATATATTATAATTAATTATACAATTAATTATCTCAGTCTATAATTCATAAAATCCACAATTTCACATCTCCTTAGTTAATTAATTCCCCAAATTAATTAATTCATCAGGAAAACAATTTATAAACATCTAATATATATTCTAAAATTTCATACATGTAATTTAAATCAATACTATGTGATTTAAATTATAGACCACTGACCTTATGTTTGACCAAGAACGTTTGATAACAGAAATCCCCAAAATTTCAGCAGCACAAAGACGTAGAACGATATCCAAATCTAAAACCCTAAACCAAGATTGAATAAATAAATATCCTTAAAATATAGATCAATATCTACAATACTAGATATATATCTAATCAAAATAGGAAGAACAACCCTTTCTTGAAAAGGATAATAAAGGAAGAGGAATAAAAAACAAAGCGGGATAGGATTCTCTTACCCAGAGGGGTGCAGATCTTTAATCCAGGTTTTGAATCATAAATAAAAAAGATCAGGAAGGATTAAAATCCATATGGGAGGCACTAATATTGTAAAATAATGTCTTGGGTTGGTGTGAGTTTCATGAGTTCAGGTGACTTAAAATCTGATTTCTGGGTGAATTAAATTCCCACACACAGTTTTTTGGGTAGGGGTGTATGGTTTCCCCTAACGGTGTTCCTAACCATGCACCTATATTATAGGGGTTCACGATTTCTCCTAATATAGTTCAAGGTTTCAAAACCCATGAAAATGCTCACTATAACGACCTATATTTTTGAAACAGGTAAAAATTGAAGTAAATTTTAATTTTTTATTTACTGGATAGGATTTTTTACAAACTGGGCTTTAGAGAATAATTCTGAGAGTTTAAACACTTCAATGTGATGTTTTTGGATGTGTTTTAAGGCCTGAGAATTTTCTCAGCTGTCTCATCGAGTTTCAAAAATTTCAGGCCAAGAAATCAAAATGGTTTTGGTGGTCTGTGTAGGGTGAACGGTTTGTCTAAAACTGTGTGGCCCACCAATAGAAAATTGTGAGACCTGTAGTAAGTGGACAGAGGCGGTGTACATGGGATATGCATAGTTTCTCAAACTATGTGCCTAGTCTGCATAGGTAGTGTCACTTAGACAGTACCCTCACACTATTCACAACATAGTTGGTGCATGGTTTTCCAAACTATGTGTCCATCCCATACAAGATGCTATAAGTGCCTAGTGGAGGGCGCACTGTTTTCCAAAACATGTGGATCAAACCGAGTGGTATGTTAATTTTAAAGAAATTAAAAATATTAAAACCTAAAACCTATCTCCCCTACCCTCTACAGATTGTGATACACCCCCCCCCCCCTCCTACGACCCCGCATGTCCATACGCGACGCCTCCCCTCATCTCCCCCATGGAATGCCGATTTTACAGCATTTTCTTAGTGATTCTCCTTAAATTATTCAAGGTAAGGTCCCTATCCTCCTCTTATTAACTTTTTTTTTTGTATTTCTTCTTCCCATCACTTAGTTCTATTCATCCAAAACACTAGGTAAAGGTGTAATCTAATTTTTTGTGTTTCTTCCTTGAATAGGGCACGTGGTTCATCTCTTGGGACCTCTTCATTCATGTTTCGGTTTTCATCATTTAAAGTGAGGAATTTTGGATCCTTTTTGGGTTGTCTCCAACATTTTAGGTAATTTCACTTCTATATACTTGTCTACCATAAGTTTCTTTTGGTTCCCTTTGGTGATTTAGGGTCCCTAGTTTATTTTTTGTGCTTTTTTTCATCCTTGAGGCAGGTTCGTGTCACCAGAGTCAAAGAAGACTTTCCATGTATGCATAGGTAGGCATATATATGTAAGATCCCCTAATATATATATATATATTCACCCATGGTAGTGAATGTCTATGTATGGGGCTAGGTGTTCTTACATATAATATGAAAAATGCATATGTAGGTAAGTGTTATTTGGTGTATGTGTATACAAGCATGTAAATAAGGATCCCCTTTCACATATTCATGGCCATGAAAATATTTTCATAGGGGATAGGCGTCCTTATGTATATATTAAGGTTCATATTCTCAGATGTGGGAAGGAGCAGCTTCGAGTTGTCGTCGTTTAAAATTTCAAGTGCCAAGTGTTCGTCTTGATGCTCTTCCCTTAAGGTAGGATCCCTTTCATTTCCCTTTTAATTTATGAATTCATTGGTTACCTGATTAATTCTTATTTGATATATTTAATTCTAATTCTTGAATTAAATTATTAGTTATGATAAATGATTTTTTTGGTAAACAAAGTCATGTTTTTATAATAAAACCTCTCCAACGGAGGGGCGCTGACTTCTAAATCAAAAAGTAGTGGTAGTTATTTATATCACGCTTAGTTATTGTTTGAGTTTTCCACATTCCTTATTATTAATTATTTTTTATGTGTAAAGTTGCTATTTTTCCCCTTTGAATAATATGAATTTATTTTTCATGCTCGATTAGTTTAAATGGCATGAGTTAAATGGTTATTTTGAAATGGAACTAAATAGGGTGGAATGAACATGAATCTAGTTAATTTAATGATCATGGATTATGATAATTTAATGGTTTAAAAGGTTGAAATATATCTAGGATGGTTAAACCATGCCTTTTTTATGTTTAATTGAAATGATCTTTGTGAATTAAAAATCCGTAATGGAATTGAACTTGTTTAATTGAAATTCATAAGAGGTTTTCCTTATTTATTAAATTTACGAATATGATAATGCCCTCTTTCCATGTTATATTAAATGCTTATTTTTAATTATAAAGCCTTTTTATGATTGATATTGGATATTAAGTTACCTAAGAGGTTATGACTCAGGTCATATGTTATAAAAATGACCATGCTTACTTATGTACAAATGGAATGGGCAATTTAAGTATCATTAAGGGTGTATCAGGTGTTGAACATGATGAATCACACCATTTATATGATATGGTTGATGCAATGAGGCACCACATTCCATGATTATATTTTTTACTAGTGTCCCATTCACCATCCCGAGTGTTGTAGTACGACATCTCTCACTCTATTAGGATGTAGGGCATGTGCCCTATCCACCAGTGATATGATATGGGTGATGGTATGTGGCACCATGTTCTATCTTAGAGTGTTTCCAGGGCATGCACACTCGCCATCCTGAGTGGAAAGCATGATTACCCCACATTGTCGAGATTTAGGGCATGTACCCTATCATGAGAACTTCTATGTTGGTGGCCAATAGACTGTGAGATCTCTTGGAGTTGGACCAGGGGTTAGATCGTAAGTGATTCCCTTGGTAATGGATGTTTCTGAGTTATATCCTAGTCCAACCAATACTAATATCATAGGTGTATAACCATTTGGCATCATTACACACTTGGATCATATAGGTAGATGCTATATAAAAATGGATGTCTGTGAGCTACATCCTGGTCTATCCAACACTATTATCTTAGGTATATGACCATTTGGAATTGGTGCACACTTGGTTCATGTAGTACCCCCAATTTCTATTATGTAACCCTTATGTTTTTATTTTATGTTCATAAAGTGTTAGGGTGAATTATGGGAGAGTTTAGAAAACTTTCAATAAGTTTTGGGGGGGTAAAGGAGAGGTGCACTAGTTGCGCACGGTTTGTTCAAACCATGTGGAGAGCCTAGTAGAAACCGTGTGAAGTTATAGATTCTAGACATTATCTTCAGAATGGTGTGTGGATGGTTAGGGAGACCATGTGAGGAGGTCATGTAGGGTGGTCTTTAAGGTATTACTAATTCATGTTTAGTGTACGGTTTTCCTAACTATGCAGACTAACCATGCATGCGTTAAAACCCACCTCCTTAAAAAGTGGTTCTAGGCCAACCTTTTCTTTAATCCACTCTTTTTTGCCCCAAATTAGCTCTAACTTGGGATTTTTCTTCTCATAAATATAAATAAGGTTCTCTCATCAATCCAAATGCAATCTAAAGGCTTCCCCTAGTAATTCTAAGCCAGATTCTTGTGGTATGTGGTTGTTCTTCATCATTCTTGATCAGTTTCTTAGATTTACTTAGATCTACTTATCCTCTATTCTTGATTTCTTAGATATAAATCTATTATGGGTATATTTAAGATATTTAATGCCAAATATTTTGATATTTTGTCTTGATAATGATAGGAGAATAGATCTAAGGTGGTTTTGTGGAGAATCGACCCAGTTTTCTTGATCGTTCTTCATTTGTTTTTGGTTTTCATCAAAACCTTCAAGGTAGGTGGCTTCAATATCGACTCCTATTTATATAACTGAATGCAATGGTTTCAAATTTATTTCTTATTTTGGATTTTATTTTGAATTGTATGCTATATGATTTTTGGAAATCCTCTTTGGTGATGGTTGTGGAAAATCTTGACAATCAGTGTTTTTGATTAAAGTGTTTTATTTTTTATTTTAAAAAGAAGATTTTAAAATGGGATTAATCTAGAATAATTGTGAATGTATTTGATAAAAAACTTTCAATAAAATTAATTATTTTATTGAAATGGAATGGGTCGTTGGAATTTGGTTTGTTTAAATGGGTTTCAATAAAAGAAAAGTTTTATTTAAATGGTTTGAAATGGCATTTTCATAATGGTATTTTATGTGTAGATCACATTTATGAGGCTTGGTTGGAATATGAACTTGTTCTTGGTGCCAAATGTGTAATGGAACATGGGGTATAATTATCATGGTATGAAATGGTATATCGACAAGATATAGCTCATGAGTATGGAACTATCCTAATGAAGAAAGCATAGTTGGATGTGTGAATAAGTGGAATGGAATGGATATACCAAAATGTTAATAAGAAATGGTTTTCAAAGACTTGTTAGGTTGTTTTCTGGAAATGTGACTAGCTGGAAATTGGTTAAAAATATCACTTGTTTACATTTGGTTTTAAATGGTTTTGAGACTTGTTTATATTTAGTTATAAACTGTTTGGGGAAATTGTTTTATAAAAATCTATTTTTATATATGTTTTTTTAACCTTTATATCCTAGTGGAGTGAGTAGGGAAGTCATTTGGGAAAGCCTACTGAGTTTATAATCACCCCTACTTTGGCACATTGGTGCTTTTTCAGATGCTATCTTCTAGGACATGGGAAAAGGTAAAGTGTCACAAATTTTTAGCACCACCTCATGATAAGTGGGTTGTTTGGTGATGTTAGATCTTGGATCTTGTGAAGAATGGAGTCTTTTGGTCATCTTGTAGTCTTTAATTATTCTTCCACTTTCAACTTTAGTTTTGATTTGTCTTCTATTGTAGCACTTTTTGGTTGGATTTTTTTACAAAGATAACGGTTTAGTTGTCTTGATTTTATTCATGCATCATATAGTGAGTTTTTTAGTTATGGTTTGTTGGGTTAATGGTTTTAGTTTCAAAAGGGTAAATCATCCCCCACTTGCATTTGAAAACCTTCATAATTTCTTGTCAGCCTTTTTCATATTAGGGATATCACCTAAGGCCTAGTAATGATTCATTGTATTCTCATGCCAAGGATAATAAGAGGGTTATTATAAATGGTATCAGTTTTTTTAATCCAAAAGCTTGTTTGAGATAAGTGGTATCATCTTGTTCCTTCCCTTGTAGAACAAGAAGTCATCAGTTTCTCAGTCTTGTATTTGAAAGTCATTCTTGTATATTCCATTGTTTTTTATCTTACAAATGAGTAGGATTTTCGAGACATGAAATGTAGAGAATAAAAATACATATATATCCTTTTTTATACTGAACTTCAAGTCACCAGGTAGTTGGGTACCTAGGTGATTTGGATACACTTATAGGATTTTTGAATCTCATTGTCATGGGTTTATCCAATGAGACGAACATGACATGCATTAGGGGAATGAATTCCCACTATGATTTCATATTTAATTTTAGAAAAATGATATATGATGTGATTAATTGTGTTTATTTTTGAAAAAATGTTGAAATTTTTTTCAAATGAAAGACTTTGAAAAGAGCATGATTGACGTATTTTGAAAATGGTTTGATTTTCAGAAGTAAGAATGGAATTTTTCAAAAATGGTTGAATGGGAAAAAGTTTTTTTTGGAAATCAATGATGTGATAGTTGAAGAGATATAATTTTAAATTCTTGACCATAAATTACTAGAGTGTGATACTTACTAAGTTTTTTTGTTTGTTTAGAAAATGGAACCTGGTAGGCATAGTAGAAAGCAACCAGAAGAAGTTGCGGAGAATGTTGTTGCACCAGAGCCATTGGTGAACCAAGAGCTCATTTGAAGTATCATTCAATAATTTCAATCTATGGATATGGGGAACTAGAGGGATGAGAAAAGTCATGTGGATTATTCCATCCAATTCATGAAAAAGAATCCACCCATCTTCTGGGGTGATTCTGAACCCAAAAAGGCAGAGGTGTGGCTGAATATGATGAATCATATCTTCTATTTCATCGGCACACCATTAGATATGAAATTAAATCTGGAAACTTATATTCTTTAGGACCTTTCATTCTAATGGTGGGATCTAGAGATGCAAGCTAAACTGATCAAGGCCATACATATGAGGATTTTGAGGAATTTTTTAACAACAAATTCTATCCTCGCATGTTTAGGATCCATAAAACACCATAATTTTTAATCATAAAGTATAAAAATATATCTATAATAGAATATGTGGATAAATTCATTAATTTGGTGCACTTTGCACCAGAATTTGCGGCGAGTGTAGCCTTGAAGGCATGAATTTTCGAATCGGGGCTGAGACAGGAGATTCGCTTGAAGATTGCGATGATATGTATTACGAATTATATAGAGATAGTGAAAAAAGTGAAAGTGGATGAATATTATATCTCAGGATATGTGGGAGGATAAAGTATGATTATACCTTTGGGAAATGGTGGGAACTCTAATGCTGGGAGAAAGAAAAATAGGTACACCTATTTCCAAGCTGGGAGCAGGATGCATAATCAGATGGTTGGATCAATGAATCTTCCTCCATGACCAAAGAGCCATGTGATATGATTCCGATGTGGATCCTTTGAACACATAAAGTGAGAGTGTTCAGCAAAATAGATAGCATGCCACAATTGCAACAAGATGGGACATATTAAGCACTATTGTCAGAGTGATCCGAGTTCAGGTGCTCGATACACTTCTCATGTGTCACAGGCATCGTATGCTTAAACCGGATAAGGACATTGGAATTAGTATCATAAATATATTAGATCTGTCCATGGTGATTCTAGTAACACCATGACTCCTCAGTAAGGTCAATCTTTGTAAGGAAACAAAGAGAAAAGTGCAGCAATGAATAAAATTGTATGGAGCTGAGAAGAGGATTGTAGATGATCAGGTTGGACCATATACAGTGAGAGGTATGATTATTTTGAATTCTGCCCTTTTGAAAGTGTTATTTGATACTAGTGTATAGCATTCTTTCATTTATTATCGTGCTTTTTATTTTCTAATACTAGAACTAGAAATGATGTCTTCTATGTTAAAACTTGAAACTCCTCTCAGGGAAAGAGATTGTAGATCCTTCCTATATAGAGCATGGTATATAAATACTGATAGAGATGAGATGAAATGAGACTTATCTGTGTTGTAAATGGATGCCTATGTTGTAGTATTGGGTATGGATTGGTTGACAACATTCAAGGATCGCATTGACCGTTATAGAAGAACGGTTAGTTTCACAATTGAGGATGGTTTCGAGCATCTCTTAATAGGACATAGAGTTTTAAAGATAGGTGAAACAAGTTTTATGACACCAGAAGTGGGAATGATCTCTTACCAGTTGATGGTATTGACATTGGCATCAATAGAAGACATTGAGGATAGTAGTTTTCCCGTAGTTTTGGATAAATTTACTGTTGTGTTTCCTGAAAACTTCTCAGGGTTACCACCTATAAGGGAAGTGGAGTTTATGATTGATATAATCCAAGGGATCAGTCCTATTTCCCTTATCTTATATAGGATGAAACCAATAGAAGTAAGGGAATTGAAAGTGTAGTTAGATGAGTTTTAATGAAAAAGTTGCATTCAACCGATCATGTCTCTGTGGGAATCACTAGTCTTATTCATGAAGAAAGAAAATGGAACTCTAAGGCTATGTGTGGATTATCGTAAGATTAACCAAGTTATGATAAAGAATAGGTATCCACTTCCATGAATTGATTATCTATTTGATCAATTGAGGGGATCTCAGTGGTTCTCTAAAATTTACTTTCGATCAGTATATCATCAATTGCGATTTCAAAAGGAGGATATTTTGAAGACAGCTTTCAAAAGCAGATGTGGCCACTATGAATATGTAGTCATGACTTTTGGTCTTAAGAATGAACCAACAGTCTTTATGGAATTGATTAATTGGATATTTTATATATATCAAGATTTTTTTGTTGTGGTGTTTGTGGATGACATATTGGGGTATTCAAGGACAAAGGCTGATCATGAGAAACACTTGACGATAGTGTTTGAAATCTTAAGAGATCATTGTTTGTATGCCAAATTATCAAAGTTTTATTTTTGGATACAATAGGTATGTTTCCTAGACCATGTAATTTCATAAAAAGGTGTTTTTGTGGATCAAGATAATATAGAAGCATTTATCTCTTGGAACCCCCTAAATAATTTCATTGAGATACAATGTTTTCTTGGTTTAGCTAGTTATTATCTATGCTTTGTGCATGAATTCTCATGACTAGACTCTCCAATGACATATTTTATAAATAATAATTCTCCATTCCAATAGACTAAGGAATTACAGAAGTCCTTTCAAGTGCTGAAAGTTCATCTTACATCATCACCTATCTTGATTTTTCCAGAATCGGTATAGGGGTATGTAGTGTACTTTGATGCTTCAAGATCTGGGTTGGGATTTTTTCTCATGAAAGGATACCATGTGTTTTCTTATGGTTCAAGGTAGGTGAGAATGCATGAGAATAATTACCCAAAACATAATTTTGAGTCATCTACGGTCGTCCATGCTTTGAAGACTTGGTGTCATTATCTCTTTGGAGAGAAATTTACTGTGTTCACAGACCCCAAAATTTTTGAAACATATTTTATCACAATGGTGTTTGAATATAAGGAAAAAGTATATGGATAGAGTATCTCCATATGTTTTAATTTTACATGATGTGTACACCGACTAAAGGCAATACGGTGGCAGATGCATTAAGCAGAATGTTGTACACTCAGTTGGAAAAAGAAGCTTTAGATGAATGGTAGTTGATGTCGATCCTAGCTAACAAGAATGTAGAATGTGAAGATAAAGGTGATTTTGTGTTTTTATTTTTAGTTTCTTTGGTTCTTGATTTGGTAAATATGGTCAAAGTGGAATAAAGAACTGATGCATATTTCCTAGTTATAAGTTCAAAACTCAATGGTGGGGAGACCATTGGGGATGAAAACTTTATGGGAGTTCAGTGTTGTACTTTAGAGACCATATGGTTGTACCTACTGTTTTTTAGTAACAAATTCTTCATGCATACCACCATTCAATATGGGATGTTCATTCGGGTATACAATATATGTATAAGGATTTGAATGTATAGTTTTGTTGGAGTGGCATGAAAAGGAAAGTGGTTGAGTTAATTTCAAAGTTTTTAACTTGTAATCAAGTTAAGGTAGAGCATCAGCAACCAGAAGGTATGTCATAGTATTTACATATCCTATTGAAGAAATTGGAGAAGATAGAAATGTATTTTTTTAAAGTTCTCCCAAGAATGGTCCGAAAACATGACACTATATGGGTGATAGTAGATCGGCTCACAAAGTTGGACCATTTCATCCCTATTTGGGAAACTCATATGGTGGTGGATCTATCCAAAATCTATATCCAAGAGGTGAAAAAAAAGAATTGCTTTACCATTTTCTATAGTCTCAAATATATATTTAAGGTTCACATCATGTTTTTGGAAATCCTTATAAAAATCCCTTGGGACTCAATTGACTATGAGTGTGGTGTATCATCCTCATATGAATGAAAAATCTGAAAAGATGATACAAAATTTGTAAGACATGTTGTGGGATTCTGTAATGGAATTTGGTAACTCATGAGAATATCATTTACCCTTAGTGGAGTTTTTATATTATAACAACTATCAACCCTCAATTCATATGGCTCCTTTTGAAGCATTGTGTGGGAATCCTTGTCGTTCTCCACTGTGTTGGGTGGAAATAGGCGAGACTTCACTAGTTGGGTTGATCCTTGTCCAAGAAACAATAGAGATGATTAAGTTGATCAGAAAGAGGATGGAGATAGATCAAATTCATCAGAAATCATAAGAAAATCATTGATGAATATCGTTGTTGTTCGTAGTGAGTGATTATGTGTTCTTGAAAATCTCTCCAAGGCTTGGACATCATCATTTTGGAAAGTAGGTAAAGTTATATCCTTGATATATTGTCCCTTTAGAGATATTAGAATGGGTTTTAGAGGTGTCATATTAGTTTTCATTGCCACAATGGTTCCATTTTTTGCATAATGTGTTCCATGTATCTCAGTTGAAAAAGTATCAACCTGATCCTGGCCATGTGATCAGATGGGATAACATTGACCTAGAGTCGGATGCTTCATTGGTACATATACCGGTGTGGATTGTGGATAGATAGGATAAAGTCTTTCAAGGTAAAATCATCAGTCTAGTGTGAGTTTTATAAAAACATGGTAATATTTATGAAGAATCTTGGCAAGACGAGAAGGAAATGAAAGATATATGGCTAGAACTCTTTGAGGGAAAGGATGGATTTTTACTTTTTGAGGATGGAAAGACTAATGGTGGGGATAATGTAGTACCCCCAGTTTCTGGTATGTAACCCTTATGTTATGATTTTATGTTTATCAAGTGTAAGGGTGAAGGATGGGAGAGTTTGGAGAACTTTCAATAAGTTTTTAGGGCCAAAGAAGAGGCACATTGGCTAGTAATGATTCATTGTATTCTCATGCTATAGAGAATAAGCTGGTTATTACAGTTCATATAGGTGGATTCTATATATAACTATACTATATATATATATATATTATTACTATATATATATATATATTATTACTATATATATATATATTATTACTATATATATCCCTTGATCAAACTCTTATTTCACTACTACAAAATATGGTTGATCTAACACTAGGGTTTTAACAGTTCTTGCTAAAAGCACTACTAAAAACCCCCTTTGTCAATTCTAGAAAAAGAGATGTTAGAAAGTGTCTTTAATAGTTCTTTTTTAGTGATGTTAAAGGGGGTTTTTGAAAGCACTAAAAACACTGTTAAAGGGGTCCCTTTATCAGTGCTTGTAAAAAAACACTTATAAATCCCCCCCTTTATTAGTGCTAGTAAAAAACACTGATAAAAACAGGTTTTTATCAGTGCTTCTCAAAAAGTGCTGATAAAGGGGGGCCTTTATCAGTGCTTGTAAAAAAGTGCTGATAAAGTGGGGGTCTTTATCAATGATTTTTTAGAAATGCTAATAAAGACCCCCCCCCCCCCTTATCAGCGCTTTTTTCTAGTGCTGATAAAGGGTATATTTCAAAAAAATCATTAAAAAAATATATAAATATATTTATATTAATATAAATATATTATATATATATGTATTAAATTTGTTTTAGATAAATCTAAATATGAATTTACACATAATATATAATATATTTAGTGAAAATTTATTATAAAATAATTAAAAAATATTTTTAAGTAATAATTTGATAATTTTTATTGAGTAATAGTCATTTAATAACAATTTGAAGATAAAAAAATAAAAAAATTAATAAAATGTCTAAAATAAGTGGAAAAAATAACTTGAACATCAAATGGCCATAAATTTTGATTTGGGTGTCTGTTTGGGCTCTACCTGTCATGACCCACCTTCCTCGAGATGAAGAAGAGATAATGACCAACGAGTCCTGCCTTCAATAGGCCCTAGAGTGGAGAATAGAACCAAGGGTATAGAATCTCACACAAAATGAAAACCATTAACCTTTTAATGAAAATAGGATAGGGAGATAAGATTGTAAAAATCCCAACAACTCCAAACATTTATATAAAGGAAATCAAGATTCAACCCATGCATGATTTAAACATAAACCGCGACAAAAGTACAACCAAAGTACTAAAGCAAGTACCAAAAAAAGAGACTAAACAGTAGTAGAGAAACTATCTTGATGCCTGAGCTAGTAAAGTCTAGCATGGTCCTCAAATTCCTCTAAGAAACCTGAAAATAGTTTTACAGACATAGGGTGAGTATACAACTATACCTAGTAGGAAAACTAAATCCACTCATGCACAAGTGGAGGAACATACTAACTCCCTTATGAGAAAATAGTAAAACATCAAATCACCTACCAAGGAGTACTAACCAGCCCAACCTCACCTAGGAACACTCACAAAATAACACAAGTCAAGTAAATTATTAGTATAAGCACATCGACATTTGGGTACCCCACACCACTTTCCCAATGGTTAACTACTCATTCCTAATGGCTATTGTCTTGATGCTACCACTCTTTCCTAATGTAGTCCCACTACCACAACCCACCCACACCCACTTGGGTCTCAAACCATACACAAACCCCACCCACAGACACCTAGGCCACAACTACACAATAAATCTAACCTACATACACCTGGGCCACAACAACCTTGCATCTCAACTGAAGACACCTAGGCCTCATCCCGACGAAACTTGGAAAAACAATCCTAGACCGCAAACACCTAGGCCCCTCATCCACAACAAAAATGATCGAAGGATCTTGGACTATGGTAAGCCTCAAGCCATTAAATCTTTCCCAGATACGCTCGAGTGGTAAGAACCCAAAAGAGGGTGTGAGTAAGAAAGTTAGTAACTATCCATCCATAATCTCACTTGGATGTTGGGAAAGATACGCTACCCTGTGAAATGGGGGTGTTCAGCACATGATTATGTACAAGGGTAGGGTGCATATAGAAAATCACAAGGAACAAAAATTTATAAATATAAGTAATAAAACACTCATCCCAACCTACGGGTCCTAAAAAAACAACCAGCCCACTAAAACCACTTTTGTTGCTACCCCTGTATGCACAACCACACAAACAACCACTCCCAAAGAATAAACCCAACCCCTTTTTAATTCAACCACTTTTAATTCATTAATAAATCAAAGGGGGTCAATTTAATTTGTTCCAGCACTACTCGTGGAAACTACCAAGTGTAACATCTACAATCATCTCAAAAGGTGAAGAGTCTAATTAACTAAACACACAGCAACTGACCTACTTTGTTATTTGGTACTACCAACATTGAACAAGGGAAGAAGGAACAAGGTAAAAAAAATCCATTTTAACACCCCTTCATAAAAATAATAGATAACAACCAACCTACAACCCCATTGCACCCCCCCCCCCCTTCCTAGACACTCGTTCAACCATAACCAACTATCATTATTCAAATTTATACCACGCAATCATGTTCTCGTAACCAAACCCGACAACCTCACTGCACAACAACACCACACCTGGTACACCTATAAACATGAAGTCACTACACAACCCATACTTGTAACCCACTACCCAAACAATTCTCAGATTCAGTCCCACTCCATAAGAAGTCCACATCCACATTTCATTCCCACTTCCCAACATCTCTTGATGGCCATAACACAAAAAAGGTAGTCCCACTACCTATAAGTCCATCTATTCAACAATCAACCAGTCTCTCAACCTAGGATTCCAACACACCACCCATACAACCCCACACACAAAGCCCACAACAACTACCATTAAACCACATCCCCACTACACACTCATCTCACACCCTCCTCATAGAAACAACTCCTTCATCCACCCCTGTACCCATAATTGTTCTCCCAATAGTAGCACCACACAACTCACACAAAGTCACAAAACCTGACATAACACAGCACTCAACCACACCTATTAAACAGGATATATTCAGATTTGGTAAAAACTATTCTTTAAGTCCACTTTGATAAACATGGGTTATCACACAATGATTTTCATCTTGGGTCATCCATTTCATTTAACCGGGTACACTTGATTAATCAGATTAGTATTTACACCAAATGCTTATAAGGAAAAAACAATAGTTATAAAGTGTCACCCATTCATAGAAAAATACCACAAATGGCCATGATTTTCATAATTCTTTACACCCACAATAGATCATATCATCAACAAGGATAAAAAATAGAACATGTGATCAACATCAAACCACTCCCAGCCCATTATTTCATTGATGTCGTTATCTTTTTGATCATATTCTCTTCATTTATTACTTTTTAAGAAAAGGATTCAGCTATTCTTCATGAAGAAACATTAGTAAACCCACCCCACATGATACAAAAACAAAGAGAGGTAGAATAATACTTACTTGGAACAATAGGTGACCAAAACTCCTCCTTACGCCAAAAATAGGGGATCACATGAGTAGAAGGAAAGAACTTCAAGAAAACTCAATGACTACTTCCACAAAAATGCACAACACCGGTGTGGGGAAAATCTCTGGGTGCACCAAAGGAAAACTGAATGGGTATAAGGAAGAGAGTATCTCATCTTTGAAGAGTCAGATCCTATATCAACGGAATAGGAAATGGTTTAAAGGTCCATTAAAGTGGGATCATGGTTAAGATTTATACGGCTTGATTATTTCAAAGTTCGAGAGAATTAATATATTAAATATATAATTAATATCCTTTAAAATTCCTTTAAAATTCTCAGACATGCCTTTAAACTCAATTTATGTCAAATAAAATGTAAGAGGGGTGAAACTAAAAAACTGGAAAAAACTAGAAAAACTGGAAATGAGTCACCAATGGGTGAGTCATCAATTATAAGACACCAAAGAGTGATCTACTGATGTAAACCTACCGATGTTGATCCATTGATGTTGAGCCACTGACACTGAGCTACCAATGAAATGACTCACCGACGCCATGACTCACAGATGCCCTAACTCACCAACATCCTGACACTGACTCCATAGAATTGATGCCCTAAATCGCTAACACTAATGCCCTTAACTCACCGATGCCAACGTCCCTGACTCACTAGACACCCCTGAGTCACTGACACTAATTCCATAATTCACCAACACCAACACCCTCAGTCACTGATGGAAAAGATGTAAATTTAGAAAACTCTTGAAACAAGCTATTGTTGCCTCCCAGAACACCCTAAACACTGTATTTTCACAAAAAATGGCACGGGGAAATCTGGGTCATTACATCAGATACATCTCAAACTATTCTTTTTTCTACGAATTTAAAACCAAACCCAAAAAAAGGGAGGTCTGAACAACCACCCCTTAAGATACCTCTCAGGATCAAACCACCCTTGTGTTATTCGAGAGATGGAGTGAAAACCATAACATTCAAGAACACCTCCTCGACATCTATCTTCTGAAAAACTATAGAAACACTAAGGCCCCACTACCCCAAACAACCACAAAAACACCAAATTCACACCATCCCAACACATGGATTATGGATCTCTTTTCTCTATGTTAAGATACTATCCGCTTTGGGCGGCACTGACTCACCTGAATAGGTTTAATCACATTTTTGATAATGCTTCTTGAGTAGGGATCAGATTCTCCCATCATCATAGTCAAGACTTTTCACACACATTCAGAAAATAGGGGAACAACACATCTAATAACGAACAAGGTCATGCATTACATTATAAAATGAAGCACAAAAGTAAAACACAGAAACAAAACATTGAACAACTTTGGGTACTGGTCACACATATGTGCCTCCCACTCCCAAGTACTCTCCTTGAGGCCACCATGCATCCATAACACATGAAAAAAGGAATGGGTATTCCATGAATCACCTTATCTTCATGATCCTCTATTCTTAATGGTCTCTCCATGAACGTCATGTCATCCTCGATATCCAACTCTCCCCAGTCAATGATGTGGGAGTCATTGTGTAGATACCAACAGAGTTGAGAGACATGGAAGACGTCATGGATCCTCTCCAACCACGGTGGAAACGCCAGCTGATATGCCACCTTGTCGACTCTTCCCAACACCTATAAAGTTCTGATGAACCTAGGAGAAATATTTCTCCCTCTGCCAAACATCTGCTTCCTGCATCGAGGGGAAACCTTCTAGAAGACATGGTCCCCAACCTCAAACTTCAAATTCCTCCTCCTATGACCATCATACAAATTTTTTCAGTCCTATTTTGTCTTCATCCCCCCATGGATAAGCTTCACCTTCTCTGTCGTACTCTTCTCCACGTCTGTACCAAGAATGGATGCCTCCCCAACTTCCGTCCAGCACAAGCGTGAATGACACAACCTCTCATATAGAGCTTCAAATGGATCCATACCAATAGAAGAGTGGTAGTTATTATTGTAAGAAAACTCTACCAAGGGAAAATTTCTCACGCAATACCCTCTAAATTCTAGAACACATGCCCATAACATGCCCTCCAATGTCTGGATGGTCCTATCGGTCTTCCCATATGTCTATGGGTGGAAAAAGTGTTGAGAAGTAACTGGGTGAAAACGGCATGATGCAATCCCCTCTAGACTCGCTACGTAAAATGCGTGTCCCAATATGAGACAATGGATGTTGGAACTCCACGTAGTCACACCACCTCATCCACATACCTCTGTGCTAAGTCATCCATTGTGCTTGAATCCTTGATCACAAAGAAGTGAGAAAACTTCATCAATTGTTCCACTACTACCCAAATAGCATCACATCCTCCCTGATTCCTGAGTAATCATGTGACTAAATCCATCGATATTTCATCCCACTTACACTCAAGAACATCTAATGGCTACAATATAACATCAGGAACATGATACTTAGGCTTCACCTACTAACACACTAAGAATTTTTTCACAAACTCCTCCACTTCCTGATTCACCTAATGCCACTAGAACTTTTACCTAAATCCTCATTACATCTTAGAAAATCATGGGTATACTGATGGGGTGAGTGATGGAACTCATGGAGAACTTCATCATGCATTTCCACTGGGAAAAACATCTTCCCATGGAATAGCATCTGATTCTGAAAATCCTCCAACCATCCTTTCAGAGCATCACCCTGGATAGCAAGATAACACATCACTTCAATATCTGAGTCTCCCCCCTGAGACTCCTCCACTTACCATATTAAAGAAGATTTCATTTTCATCTAAAAAAACAACCTCTTCCATCATCCACTCTTGCTTCCAGATGTAAAGTGGAAAACTCCTCCATTTCCTTCCAAGAATCTGTGGATTCCCGAACTACCTCCTTCTACATCATTTTGTTTAAGTCATTAGCCACCACGTTCCCCTTTCCTGAGGTGTAAGAGATCTCAAAGTTGTATTACTAGATAAACTCTATCCACCTTCATTGTCGCAAGTTTAGGTATCAATAGGAGAAGATATACCTCAATCTCTTGTGATCTATGAAGACCACAAAGCACTCCCCTAAGAGGTAATGTCACTATAGATTCATCATGAGCACAACCTCTACAAGATCCAGATCATGGGTGGCATAGTTACATTCATGTGGACATAGTGGACTATACCCATAAGAGATCACTCCCTACTAATGCATCAGCACACATCCCAATCCTAGACCAGAAGCATCACATAACACCATGAACATCACCCCTTCCTATGGAAACTTAACTACTACAGCATCGAACAAATTCCCCTTCAGGTAGCTAAAAGATGTCTGACACTTCTCACTCCACATGAAGACTTGGTATTTTCTGGTCAAAGCCTTCAATAGAGCCGCAACCTGAGAGAAGTTGGGTATGAACCTCCGTTAATAGCATGATAAACCCAAGAAGCTGAGAACCTCTACCATATTCTTGGGTGATTCCCAAGAAACAACCACCTCAACCTTTTATGGGTCCACTCCAATTTTTTTCTGAGACACAACATGTCCAAGGAAGTGCACCTCTCACATCCAGAACTTACACTTGGACAACTTCCCATAGAGATGGTGGTGTTAGAGGACCTCCAAGACTATCCTGAGATGCTTGGTGTGCTCCTCCTCCAATATTGAGTAAACTGGAATATCATCGATGAACACAATGATAAACTATTCTAGGAACTTTAAAAAGATAGAGTTTATGATCCCCCATGAACATGGCTGGTGCATTCGTAACAACGAAGGGAATGACTATGAACTCAAAGTTCTTGTACCTACATCTAAAAGCAGTCTTCAAGATGTCAATCTCATTCACCATCAACTGGTGATATCCATACTACATATTGATCTTATAGAACCAAATTTCTCCCATCATCTGGTTGAAAAGATCATATATCCTTGGAAGGGGGTAATGGTTCTTTACCGTTACCTAGTTCAGTCTCTGGTAGTCTATGCACAGCCTCCGACCACCATCTACCTTCTTTGCGAACAAGACTGGAGCACCCCACATCAACACACTTTTCCAGATAAAACCCTTCATTATTAGGTTGTCAACCTAAATTTTCAACTCTCATAAATCATAAGGTGGCATCTAATAGAGAGCCATCGAAGTTGAGTGGGCACTAAGTTGCAAGTCGATTATGAACTCAATGTCACGTTGAGGGGGTAGGGTCACAACCTCCTCTGGGAAGACATTCAGGAACTCTTTTACAACCCTCAAAACCTCCACCCTATTTGTATCTATTTATCCCACGGATAGTTATTTCGTCAAGGAGAGAAGAGGCTCTACATACTGACTACCCACTAACACCCCTGATCACCAACAAAAACTACATGATGGTCGTCCACAACTGAAAACACAACTCTTCTTCAGAAGTAGTCGATAACAACATGCATATAAAATAACTAGTCGATGCCAAGGATGAAATCATATGGTTGAATCTATAGCAGAAGAAGATCCCCACTAAACCGATGCGTCCCCAACATCAGTCTACATACCCGGAAAACATCAAACAAATTGGTCCAACCTCCAAATGGTGTACTCAAAACTAGGGGAATGATAAGCTTCTCGATGTTTAGTCCTAAATAATGGGCTATAATGGGTGTAAAAAAGGATTGAGAGGATCCTAAATGAAACAAAGTGAAAGTAAGAGTGATAAACAGACTGATTATACCTCAAACAACCTCCATCCTTACTTAAACTGCTGCCTCGGCGGTGTGAAACTGCCCACACCTAGATCATATACCCCTATACTTTTGAACACATAAACAACCATGACCTAGTCAATATCCCTGAGGAGCACCCTGAGTTTGGTCTCTTCCTACATTATCTACCCTTGGTGGAGTGGGAGCTTGCTGCCTCTTCTAATGGAATGGTCTGATCGGCAACTGCTACTGTTGGGCTAGGTGCTAGACCTTCCTACCCCCACCGTACTGAGCACGAACTAGGACCAGGTTCTGAAGATTTCCAGTCCTCCAAAAACAAAGAAACTTAGTCTTGGTCCCATGGGGAAAGGTCCGGGACTAGAAGATCAGAACTGGAACTACTAAGTCCTACTCCCCGCTGGCCATAACCTAGAAGGACCTGATACTGGAGACTTATTGTTGACTTCATTCCCCTTCAACTAACTCAATTGGATCCCCTCTCATAATACACCTACCTATGAGTGCATCCTATCCACTAATTTCGACTTCTTCTGAACTTCTATGTATGTCGGCATAGTAAAGGGAGTGACAACATACTGAAGAGAAGGTCGGAGCGCATCCTCCAAGTGTCTCACGCATGACTCCTCATCTAGAAAGAGATCTAGTTCAAAGGGTAGGAGATCATTGAACTTGATCCCCAGTTCCATCACTGACATACTCCCCTACTAGAGGGAGATCATCTCTTGCCTCTTCACGAACTTCAACATCGAGGAAAGGAAATCTTCTAAAAACTCTTTCTCAAAGTCAACCCAAGGTTTATCAGTCTCTTTCCTCTCCCCAAGGTAAAGCATACACCACTAAAATGCTACTCCTTGCACCTGGCTCACTGCTAGAGGAACTCAGTACTCCCACATATAACATATCAAGTTAATGGTGATTGTCAGCTTCTCAATCCAACCCTCTTCCTCTAAGTATGAAATGTTTCCTTCATACTTCCCCAGGGTCTTCCACTAGAAATCACTAAGTGTCTATTTCAACAAGTCATCTTCCTCATCACGATCAACCCTATACTGATCAACCAGGTCAGCCTTATGGACCTCAATAACTCATTCCACATGTGGGAGACGTGTCGGTGCCATAGCTGAAAATGGTAACAAGGAACTCCTAATCTTGGATAGTATGGAAATTTCATTTTGAGATATATTTTAAATCATTATTTAAATTAAATTCCCAAAATTCCCATGACACACAATAACACAAGTCATTATGATGCATGTACCTTTATTAGTGTCTCTACCGATCAATTAGTGTAGCCTCACTTGGTCATTCAGTAGGCCAAGAGTCCTTGCATCGAATCATGAGGGGCCCTAAAATATCATTTCCAAGCGAGTCTTCCCTGGCCTATTTCATGAAAAAAGATTTCATAACATCACTGACCTACCATCCCATGCAATCCTCACTCTGCCTAACTTCAAACTCCATCCTATATCTCAACCATAACCTCTGATACCATTCTTTCATGACTCTCCTTCCTCAAGATAAAGGAGAGATAATGACCCCTGAGTCCTGCCATCTATAGTCCCCAGAGTGGCGACAAGCACAAAGGGTATATAATATCTCACAAAATGGAAGGCATTACCCTTTTTAATGAAAATATGATCAGGATATAAGATGGTAAAAAACCCAAAAAAACAAAAAAAAAATATAAAGAAAACCAAGATCTACCTTGTGCATGATTTAAACATAAACTGCGACAAAAATACAACCAATGTACTAAAGAAAGTACTAAATAAAAGAGACTAAATAGAAGAATAACGACTATCTCGATGCCGGAGCAAGTAAAATCTTGCACAGTCCTCAAATACCTCCTGGAAACCTGAAAATAGTAGGGTGAGTATATAAGTATACTTAGAAAGAAAACTAAATACACCCATGCACAAGTGGAGGAACATACTAATTCCCCTCTGAGAAAACAGTAGAACCTCAAAACACCTACCAAGGAGTACTAACCATCCCAACCTCACCAAGGAACACTCGGAAAATAATGTAAGTCAAGTAAAGCAGTAGTATAAGAACATTGACATTTGGGTACCATTCCCCACTTTCCACTGGTTAACTGCTCATTCTTAATGGATAACGTCTTGATGCTACCACTCTTCCAGAAAATAGTCCCACTACCACAACCCACCCACACACACTTGGGACTCAAACCACACACAAACCCCGCCTACAGACACCTGGACCACAACTACACCACACATCTTGCTCACAAATTCCTGGGCCACAACAGCCACAAATCTTGCTCGAAGACACCTGGGCCTCATCCTGAAGACACTTGGAAAAAAAATCCTGGCCCGAAAACACCTAGGCCCCTCATACATAACAAACTTTTCCAAAGGATCTTGGACTATAGTAAAACTCAATCTATTACCACCTTCCCGGATATGCTCGAGCATTAAGAACCTGGAAGATGGTGTGATGAAGAAATTCAGTAACCAACCATCTGTCCTCCCAGTGAGATGTTGGGAAAGACACTCTCCCCTATGAAATGGGGGTGTTCGGCACATGGTGCTAAATAAGTGTGGGGTTAATATAGAAAATCACAATGAACTATAATTTATACATATACCTAAAAAACACTCAGACCAACCTACGGGTCCCAAAAAAACAACCAGCCCACCAGAACAACTTCTGTTACTACCCATATATGCATAACCACACAAATAGCCACTGCAAAAGTATAAACCCAACTCATTTTTAATTAAACCACTTTATATTCATTAATCAATTAAGGGGGTTCACTTCAATTTGTTCGAGAACTACATGGTAAACTACCAAGCACAACATCTAAAACCATCTCAGAAGGCGAAGAGCCTAATTAACCAAACTCACAGCAACCAACCCACTTTGTTATTCGGTACCGCCAACATTGAACAAGGGAAGAGGGTCCAAGGTAAAAAAATTCTATTTTAACACCCATTCATAAAAACAACAGAGAATAATCAACCTGGAGCCACACCGCACCCCCCCCCCCCCCCCTCCTAGACACCTGTTCAACCACCTATAACTATCATTCTTAAAAGTTATACCACACAATCATGCTCTCACAAACAAACCTGGAATCCCCACTACACAACAACGCCACACCCGGTACACCTATACACATTAAGTCGTGACACAACCCATACCTGCATCCCCATTTCCCCAAAAAATTCCCAGATATAGTCTCACTACATAACAAGTGCATAACCACATTTCAGTCCCACTACCCAACATCTCTCTACGACCACAACACAACAACATCAGTCCAACTTCCTATAAGTCCATCCATTCCACAATCAATCATCATCTCAACCTGAGATTCGAACACACCACCCGTATAGCCCCACACACAAATCCCAAAGAAACTACCATTAAACCAAAACCCTTCTACACACACATCCCACACCCTCCTCATAGAACCAACTCCTCTGGCCACCCCTATACCCACAACCATGCTCCCCATAGCAGCACCACACAACTCACACAAAGTCAAAAAATCCAAAAAAACACAGCACTCACCCATACCTATCAAACATGATATATTTAGATTTGGTAAACACTATTATTTAAGTACACTTTGACAAACAAGAGTGATCACACAAGGGTTTTTATCTTAGGGAATCCATTTCATTTGACCAGGTATACATGATTAGTCATATTAGTATTTATACCCATTTTTTATAAGAAAATAACAAAAGTTATAAATTATCACCCACACACAGACAAAGACCACCAAAAGCCATGATTTCATAAGGCTTTATAGCCACAATAGATCATATCATCAATAAGGATAACAAATAAAATAGTCGATCAACATCGAACCACTCCAAGCCCATTATTTCATTGACCCCATTATCTTTTTTATCATATTCCCTTCATTTATTACTTTTGGAGAAAAGGATTAATCTATTATTCATGAATATACATTAGTACACACACCCCGTATGATACACAAACAAAGAGAGGTAGAATAATTCTTACTTGGAACAACAGGTAACCAATACTCTTCTTTGCGTCAAAAATAGGGGATCACGTGAGTAGTAGAAAAGAAATTCAATAAAACCCAATGACGACTTCTACCCAAATGCATGAATCTGAGGAGGATAAAAGCTCTGGGTTCACCAAGGGAAAACTGAAGGGGTCTAAGGAAGAGAGGATCTCAGCTTTGAAGAGCCAGATCTTATATCAATGGAATGTGAAACTGTTTCAAGGGACATTAAAGTCGGATCTTGGTTAAGATTTATGTGTCTTGACAATTTCAAAGTTTGGGAGCGATAGGATATTAAAGATATAATTAATATCCTTTTAAACACATTTAAAATTCTCAAACATGTCTTTGAACTTAATTTATCTCAAATAAAATGTAAGAAGGGAGAAACTTAAAAACTGGGAAAAACTGGAAAAATTGGAAATGAGTCATTGATGGGTGAGTCACCAATGTTGAGCCACTGATGGGTGAGCTGTAGACAAGACCTACTAACACTAATCCACCAATTCAATGACTCACTAATATCATGACTCACCAACACCCTGACTCACCAACACCCTAACACCGATGCACTGACACCAATACCCTAACTCACTGACACTAACGCCCTCGACTCACTAATGTAGACAGCCCTGACTCACCAAAACCAATGCCCCTAAGTCACAAACACTGATTCTCTAAGTCACTAACACTGATGCCCTGAGTCTCTAATGGAAAAACTGGATAATTGGATAACTCTTGAAACAAGCTATTATTGCCTCTCAGAACACCCTAAACACTGGATTTTCACAAAGGAATGGCCTGGGGAAAGATGGTTCATTACACTACCACATATCAAATCAAAGCCTATGACAATATCTATGCCCTTAGTGACATATGTAAACCTATATAACGTTTTTAGAGGCCTAAAAATTCCCAAAAGGCCTCCAAAACTGAGTTTTTAGTCGGGGTACCCCAATTTTTTAATATTCAATGGATTTTCAACCTTATTTAAGGGGTTATTTTTTTCCCTTTTTCAGTGGGCACTGAATTTATTCTTAGGGATTACATTTATATTGATATTATGGATTTTAAATTTTATCATTTTTCACAATGCACTGTTATTTATAATCAAATATATAACAATATATACAAATTTTTTATATATTAACATATAAAAATTTAATTTTATAAATAAATATTTAAATATAATTACATATAAAATATATTTTTGATCAATATATAAAACTTATCTAAATAAAAACTAATATCCATTTTATTTAAAATAAATAATTATAAATATTTATATACCTATACAATTAATGTATATATAATGTTTATATATACGTATATATAAATATATTTGTGCGTGTAGTGACAAAGAAATATATATTTATCTATATATTCTCATATATGTATATAAATATTGACATATATTATATGTAAATAAATATAAACATGTATAATTATATTTATATATGCACATATATATATATGATATATGTATGTTTATATGTATTATTTTATATATGTATTTAAATATATATATATAAATATATAAATATATATAAAAACATATATATAAACATATATATAAATATGTGGATAAAAAATTCAACAAAATATATAAAAATATATAGATATATCATAAAATGTAAAACAAAACAGGATAAGGGAGTGGAAAAGGAAATGGTGTATAAACTAGAGGTCTCAGGTTCTAAACTCACTGGAGGCAGGGGAACGTGTGGGAATAGCTGATAAAGGGGTAGGGGAAGCGCTGATAAAGGGGGGTGGGAAGCGCTGGTAAATGGGACGTGAAAAAAATAGCCTTTATTAGTGGGTCCCTTATCAGTGCTAAAAAAAGTTGTGATAAAGGCCCCCTTTATCAGTTCTTGTTTTAGTACTGTTAAAGGCGGCCTTTATCAACACTCTTTATGAGTGTTTTTAAATTTAAACCTTTAACATCACTTATATTATTAGCACATCTATAGAGCTGATAAATTCCCTTTACTAGCATTATTAAAGGCTCGGTTTCCAGTAGTGTTCTAGCTATGAGCCGAAGAAGGTACAGTTGTTAGGTGTCCCTTGGGAACCTGGATGGGTGGTTGTCTAATTATTTTGTTTTTCTTTATCTTCTTATTTATACTTTCACTCTTCTTAAATTTATATTTCACTTTATGGATTAGGCTAGGAATTGAGGGTTTTGGAATATTGAGATTTATATATCACACCCTGGTCGGGCCATCATTGCACTGGAGTACTTGAGTAGACTTTCTTGATCATAAGACTATGGAACTTGGATGATTTCTTATGTTGTATTACTTTTACCTGAGCAGTTAGAAGCACATGACTCAGTTGGAGCTCAGGATGCTCGTGGAGATCGCCTTTGGGATTTTTAGTTCTTTTCTTTACTTGAGTCTTGTATTGTACTAAATTGTAAAATATGTTATATGTTTACTTTTTTAACTTATTAATCCTCATCTGTACATGAATGCATTGTTTAAATTTATATTGGTCAAATTTTATTCAGTTGTTATATTTATTCTTCTGCTACTTTTCCCCTTATTTACTCCTTCTATTTTTGTTTTCTATTTATTCTAACTGTACCACTGTGCTACTCTGATATGATGGTATAGCCTCCCCACTATCACCTCCCAAGAACGTCACTACTAGTTGGCAGCCTCTAGCATATGGGGAGATGTGATTAAGGCCATGTGACCCACCGATTCCTCTACCATCTTAGTCTTCAGTCGGGTCAAGATGTTACAAAGTGGTATCAGAGGCTTATTGTTTATCTATCTTACTATTTTGGGTTGGTAGAAAGGAGACTAGGAATTTTTTTGGCACTTGATAAATATTCATGCTTGGGATTAATCACCCCACATATGGGAAATGACCAAGTATTAAGGGTTGGGATTTTTGTTCATGCTATTTTTTATTACTGTTTATATGATTTTACCTTTAGTGAATGGTGTATTTTCCTCTATTGATGAATTATGGAATTTTACCCTTAGACTAGTATGGAAAGGATAATCATTTCATGCATCATATATATAGAAACAAAGAAAAATTCACATTCCATGCATATTCCATGAATATATCATGCCATGTAGTTACATATATAGCTTTCTTTCTATTTTGGATTGTGTTCTTGAGTGTTATTTCAGGAATTTGTTTTCTGTAGCATGCTAGATTATATTCCATGCCTTGTATTTGTTAGGTACCAGGACTATGCAGCGGAAGCCGGTGGGCCAGGATTTTAATTTTTTTCTACTTCACTGGAGTGACATAACACTGTCAACTCCGGTGATCTTGTCCTGGCTTGGTCTGAGGATCTTGCAAGGTCCTTTAGGAGAAAAAAAAATTAAACTTGAACATTTACCTTGTTCATAATTGACATACAGGATGCCGGCTATCGTTTCTCAAAGACTCCGACGTCGAATCCATCTAGATCATCCACACAGGCCTCGCAAATCTGCTCGCGTGTCGTCCGTCAATATCCGGGTGCTAGCACGGATCGTCAACGCACACTTTGACGCAGCGATGATCACCACAAACTATCATCTTCGATCCATGAATACGGAACTTGAAGAAATTTCTAGTTTGAGAGAGTCTCTCTCTATAACTGAGAAGGAGAGAGAGTCTCTTAATTCCAACATATGAATAGTAATGGTGGGAGAGCATCTCTCTCACTTATATAGGGAGTGTTAAAACATGCGGTATAGGTTCCAGACCCCCGTGTAATAGACGTCCACTATATAAGAGATATAAATAATTATTTAGGACAAATAAAATTATGCCATAAATAATATTTACAATTTATCACTTTCTTATAATATATAAATATATTACATGATAAATTTGAGTCTTTAACTCGACTCATTCCTCCTGCTAATATTAAAAAAACCTAGGATATTTAAATCCAGTCGAATAATATTAATATGTGTATTTATATAACACGTAAATACATGTTTTAAAAAAAATTCAACAAATTATTCTAAACTCAAATAATTAATGAATTTATTTATTCTTTTGTGATCCATAGAACTTGGAAAGTTCTCGGACCCTTTTGTGGGGCCCGCCAAGTTCTAAATTCATATTCCCATAATAGGGAAGATTCTCAAGGCTCTATTGTGTGTGACCCTCTAGGCCCTTATCTCAATAGCAGTGAATAATATCACCGACCTAGAGCGGGGTCTAGCAACCCATCAAAGCCCCTATAGAGATAAGGCATAGTCAAAGAAACGACTGCCTTCCTACGAACACAGCCCGTTTAATCTAATATCTTCATCATAAATATATTTATAAAGAAGAATGCATACTTAGTTTCATCATTCTTTATTTGATTTATTTTGTTTGTTGATTTGTCCGGACAGTCTTACCTTCCACTACAATGGCCATGGATTTAATAAAGGTACAACCATCCTAATTAACCAGGCCCGAGATATCTCTTCCTAAACTTGGAAGCGACAAATCCTTTCTCAATCATTCAATCAATGCCATGCCATTAACGATGTACCCGATATAAACTACCTCACCATGACTTGTCGCCATGGTTTTCGCCTTATATCAAATGTATGTAATTAAATTACATTCATTGATAATGATCTCAAGTCAGGAGACCATTACACATGTCCATAGATAGGAATGACCAATGACACCAGAAACATTTGGTTCTCCTATTAAGCGGGTCTATCCTCATGATCTCAATAGCTAGAGATCATCAAGTTCGAACTTCATGAGATGAAGTCTCAATGCTTATGAGACCCTAGAACCTGATGGTCACACATCAACTATGTCCTTTCAGAATGATGTAATTGGACCATAGGACGTTACTTTAAGATTACTGTCATGGAATCTCAGGGTTCTCATTATAGCCTGGGAGTTGCTATAACCATTTGATGAGACATGTAATCTAAGGACATTTCCATTAATAAAGTGGATGCAGAAGTTTCTACACTATCATGGAAAGATAAACACATGTATAAAACAAACTGAATACATGTAACAGTGATCAAAATACAATACAAGTTGGGTCTAGGTAACCCTCTTTCAACACTCCCACTTGCACTAGAGCCAATTGCTAACAGGTTTCAATCCGCTAACTCTCACATGTGAACCATGATTCTATTGAGAAATGGCTTCAGTCAGGGGGTCTGCCACGTTGTCCTCTGTGGCTACTCTACTAACTGACACTTCACCTCTTTGAGTAAAATCCCTCAAGAGATGAAACTTCTGAAGAATATTCTTTGTCCTCTGGTGAGACCTGGGCTCCTTGGAAAGCACCACTGCAGCAGTATTATCACAATATATTGGAACAGGGTCTGCACTGCTAGGTACTACACCAATGTCTGAGATAAATCTGTGTATCCAAACTTCTTCCTTTGCTGCATCGGAAGCTGCAATATATTTGGACTCTACTGTAGAATCAGTAACCACAGCTTTCTTTGAGCTTCTCCAGCTCACAGCACCACCATTCAGGAAAAAGATGTAGCCTGACTGCGATTTCATATCATCATGATCTATCTGGAAACTAGCATCAGTGTATCCCCTCACAACTATTTCCTCATCTCCTCCATACACCAGGAACATATCCTAAGTACACCTCAAGTAATTAAGGATAGTTTTTACAGCTATCCAGTGCAGCTCTCCTAGATTGGCTTGATATCTACCCACCATGCTTAAAGAAAAGGCAACATCAAACCTAGTACATAGAATGGAATACATGATAGAACCCACTGCTGAACCATAAGGGACTATACTCATTCTTTCAATCTCCTCCTGTGTTTGTGGACACATTTTCTTGGAGAGATTTACACCATGTGACATAGGTAACAATCCTCTCTTGGATTGTTCCATATTGTACCTTTTGAGTACCTTTTCAATATATGTACTTTGACTTAGGCCAATATGTCTTTGAGATCTATCTCGATAGATCTTTATCCCAAGAATGTAGTCTTCTTCACCTAAGTCATTCATGGAGAAACATTCATTTAACCAAGTCTTAACTGACTGTAAGACTTGCACATCATTTCCCATGATTAATATGTCATCAACATATAAAACTAGGAAAACGATAGCATTCCCTTCAACCTTTTTATAGACACAAGGCTCGCTTTCATTTTTGACAAAACCAAAATCTCTTATGGCCTCATCAAAGCAAACATTCCATGATCTTGATGCTTTCTTCAATCCATAAATGGATCTCTACAACTTGAATACTTTATTGGCATTCTTTGACTTAACAAACCCTTCGGATTGAGTCATATAGATGTCTTCAACCAACTTCCCATTTAGAAAAGTAGTTTTGACATCCATTTTCCAAATTTCATAATCATGAAAGGTTGCTATTGTAAGCAATATTCTGATAGATTAAAGCATTGCCACTGGTGAGAAGGTTTCATCATAGTCAATGACTTGACGTTGTCTGAAACCTTTTACAACCAGTCTTGCTTTAAAGGTATTAACCTTACCATCCATGTCCAGCTTTTTCTTGAATACCCATTTTCATCCAATGGGATTTACATTAGCTGGAGGGTCTACCAAAATCCAAACTTGATTTTGGTACATGGACTCCATATCGGAATTCATGGTTTCTTGCCATGTAGCAGCTTCGTTGCCTTCTACTACTTCCTTGTAGGTTATAGTTTCATCATCCTCAAGGATCATTATGTCACCTGACTTGGTGACGAGAAAACCATAACGCTCTGGTTCTCTAACCTCTCTCATAGACCTATGTATTATCTGTGTCTCAGGAACAATTTCTTCTTCCACTTGCTCTTGTGGAGATTGTTCCTCTACCAACTCTTGTGCATCTGGATCATTAACTTCATCGAAGTCAATCATGCTCCCACTATTTCCAGTAGAAATGTGATCCCTTTCTAGAAATGTGGCGTATCTTGCCACAATGACTTTTATATCTAAATGGTTATATAGGTTGTATCCTCTAGTTTCCTTAGGATAACCTATAAAGATGCACTTAGTGCTTCTGGATGCTAATTTTTCACTTGGTAAAGTCTTGAAAAATGCCTCGCACCCCCATACACGCATGTGTGTCAGATTAGGTTTCTTTCCATACCATAACTGATATGGAATCCCATACTCAGCTTTAGTTGGTACTTGGTTAATGGTATATGCTACTGTTTGCAAGGCGTATCCCCAAAAAGATAATGGAAGAGTAGTATGACTCATCATTGATATGACCATGTCAAGCAAGGTCCTATTCCTCATTTCACTAACACCATTCCACTGTGGTGAGTGAGTTGGGATACTATCCCACACTCCTTCAAGTGATCAATGAATTCTTGGTTAAGATATTCTCCACCTCGGTCTGAGTGAAGTTCTTTTATCTTCTTGCCAAGTTGGTTTTCTACTTCATTTTGGTATTCCTTAAAGAAACAAAAGGAATCTGACTTATACCTCATTAAGTAGATATAGCCATACCTACTATAATCATCGGTAAAATTAATGAAGTATAGAAAACCACCCCTTTCCTCTACTAGAAATGGACCACATACATCAGTATGTATTAATTCCAGAACTGCATTGGCTCTTTCTCCCTTTCCTGAGAAAGGTGCTTTGGTCATCTTTCCTTGTAAACAAACTTGACATACATCTAAGGTTTCTAACTGTACCGATTCTAGATACCCTTCTTGATGTAATCTTCGTAATCACTTCTCGTTTATATGACCAAGCCTGAAGTGCCATAGGCGGGTGTTATTTGAGTCATGTTTTTTGTTTTTGTCATTGATTACCATTACTAAGTTTTCTAGTTCTAGTATATATAAACCATTGTTAAGATGTGTCATACCATAACATATGTTATCCCTATAAAAGAGACAAATTTTATTTCCAAACCTGAAATAAAAACCCATAGTGTCCAAACATGACAGAGAGATAATGTTTCTGGTAATAGATGGTACATAATAGAAATTGTTTAAAACAAGAACCAAACCAGTTGGTAAAGTCAAGTGATAGTCTCCCACTGCCAAGGCCACCAGACTTGCACCATTTGCAGCTCGGAGATCCACTTGACCTTTTTCAATCTTCTTAAACCTACTTGGTTCCTGTATATGAATACAAATGTGTGAGACACATGCCGTATCCAATACCCAACTTGTAGATAAAGATAGATTGCATTCAATGACAAAAATACCTGAAGCAGAAGCGTCAGCTTGCTTCTTCTTCCCAACTCTTCAATTCTTCTTCCAGTGGCCTTTCTTGCCACATCCAAAGCAGACAGCTTCTTGCTCATTACTTTGCCTCTGAATCTTTGGCTTCTTGGTAGGACGATGCATTGGTGTCTTTGGTCTTGACATGGCCTTAGACCCCTTTTCCTTGCCCTTGTTTTTCTTGTTCACCATAAGGATAGATGTATTGGTGTTTTTCATGTCTTTATCAGCTTGGAAAACTAAAGCCAAAAGATCCGGGAGTGACTTTTTCATATCATTCATATTATAATTGACAATGAAAGTAGAGAAGCTTGAAGTTAAAGAGGCATGAATGAGATCCACTGCTAGTTCTTGGTTCAGTTTTAACCCAAGGGCTTCAAGCCTCTCAATATACCCAATCATCTTGAGTACGTGAGGACCGTCTTGGTGCCTTTCTTTTATCCTGCACTTATAAAGAGCACTTGAGATCTCATACCTTTCTTGTCTGGCCCTCTCCTCATATAGTTCTTGGAGATGTGAAAGCATCTTGTAGGCGTCCTCTTCCTCATGCATTTTTTGCAATTGGTTGGACATGGATGACAACATGATGCATTGAACATCAAGCTCATTGTCTACATGATTTTTTCATTTATCTTTTTCCATCTTGCTTACTCCCTGAGGAGGCTCAACGGGAATTGAGGATTCCAACACATATAACTTCCTTTCTTGGTGTAGTACTATGCGCAAGTGCATGTACCACTCCTGGAAGTTATTGCCGGTCAGGATATTTTCTTTATCCAAGATCGATCACTGTGATAAAGTACTTGTGGTATTGGTGATTTCCATTTTGAATCTACATCAGATAAACATTAGCAGTTAGTACATTGTCTTGATTACCTTTTGACATTTTATGATTAATAAATTATTATATAATTTAATGTCTCCCACTATTTTAAAGAACCTTAATATCCCTGACTATTAGATTCAGAATACTCTATCGCTTGAGCATTCTAGTGTCAAGGATCCTCGAAACCTCCCTCGTAGTCTACAAGCTGGGGCTACGACACTACTTAGAGGGTTTCAAGGTAGGCGCTATGTTGGCCACCCACTTATTCTTGTGGTTCCTTATGTAGTTGAGTAAAGTCCCATATTTTAGAATCTGAACTTTATTCCCTCAACCACTTGCCTCTAAATTGATAGCAAGTTAGCTAAGGCTAATCCTTGACTACTCACTTTAGTTAAGTCGACCCATTTCTCACATGGAAATGCCCCGGTAGTAAGAGGCACTCTCAACTGAGGCTGATGAGCACCCAAACAGCCAGTTTTGTTTATATGTGATAAATGGAAGGCATTTTGACTTAATATATCTTTGAGGGGATTTTTAATATTGATTGACGAACAGAATCCTTTTCTATTTATTATGTTCAAACTGGGTTGTCGTGCTCACAACTGAACATTCAATAGAATATTTATTCGTCATAACGTTATGCATTTTCTCTTGTTTACTATCCTATGTGATCATGCAATAATCATGCAGTTTCATAAAATAATAAATTGTGCATAAAGTAAATCATGAATTCCGAATGGTCTTGAGCATTTTATAATGATTGATCGATAACTAATCAATCATCACCTAGGGGAATCCATACCTGAGTCGATACATGACTCGTGTCACTGCTGGCCCCAGTGAAAAGTGCCCAACTCCTGTCTGGACTACCGCCTCAACTTGGTGGGGTCTGCCTCTTGGATCGTCATCGAATAAATAAAAATATACTCGCACGCAGGCGAGGGGGTATGGGGTACAAAATACAAGTAGTGCAATGGACGCGCAGGCCCGTATACATATTTGAATTAAAAGACGATTCGCAGACCGTCATTTATCTAATTAAATATTAAAATCATCGCACGCATTGAATAAATAATTAAATAAATAAATACATGCCATACATACACAGGTCGGTCAATAGCTCAAGACCAGTCGGGGTAAAAGCGCAATAAAATTAAATTGAAATAAATTTAAATTATGTGAGGGTGTTCTAATAAATTAAATGAATTTGATTAAATTCAAATAATTTATTTTGATCGGTTCAATTTGTTTAATTTAATTTTAATTCCAAAAATTAAAATAAATTAAACCATTGATTTAATTCTAAACTTAAATTAAATTAATATTTTCTGATTAAAATAATTTAAACCCCTAAATTAATTCCAAATAATTTAATTTCAAAAACTAAATTAATTATAATTAATTCAGTGCAAGGTTACCTCTAGCCGGAGAGGAGTCCGGCGGGACTGCATACCGCCGCAGGATGTCATCCTGGAACCGTGGCGTGACCGCGGCGTGACCGCGGTGTGACCGCGGCGTGACCACGGCGTGACCGTGGCGTGACTGCGGGGGTACTGCGGCGTCCGACGATTCCTGCGATAGCTACATCTCCCGGCACCCACTACTCTGGCGAGCTGGAAAAGTTGTTGTCCGGTCTAGTGCGGGCTCGGGTCAGCCGGACGGTGCCGGTCCGGCGAGGCCTGGAGGAGGAGGAGGCCGGTGAAGGTCCGGGGTGGCCGGATGGAGCCGGTCCGGCGCGGCCCGGAGGAGGAGGCCGGTGAGGGTCTGGGGCGGACGACGTGCACGGGGCAGAGGCGAGGAGGCCAGCGTGAGGGGAGGAGGCCGTTGGGCAGGGCGGTCCGGTGAAGGGGAGGCCGGTACGGAAGGCGGCGGTCGGCCGGAGGCGTCTTGGCTTGGGGTCGGGGTGGCCAATGTGCACGGGGCGGAGGTGAGGGGGCCGGCACGAGGGCGGTTCGGCAAAGGGGAGTCTGGCACGGAGGGCGGTGCCCGGCCGGAGGCGCCTCGTCCTGGTGCTGGTCCGGCGGGGAGAGGGAGGCCCTAGGGTTTGGCCTTCCTTGGTGCGCTGCGGGAGAGAAGACCCGTAACGGTCTTCCTCCCCTTTCTTTTTCTTATTTTTCCTTTAGACAAAATTCTAGCCCCTTTTTTTAAATAAAGGAAGAAGACCCCATTTTGGGGTCCCTTCTTCCCCTTTTTTTATTTAAAAGGCAAGAAGACCCCATTTGGGGTCTTGGTCTTGGTCCCCTCCCTTTTATTATTATAAAAATATAATAAAATACTTGTTATAAAATATAATAAAATATTTATTATAAAATATTTTACTATAAAATATTTATAATAAAATATTTATTTGATGTTGATTCTCAATTTGAGATTAACAACAAATGAACGAAAAACACAACGTCGATTCGATTAAATTTTTTCAAATGATTGGATCTTGATCATTCGAAATCGAAATGACGTGAGGTCAAATCCGAATGAACCATTTTAACACCCCGTAATTAAATTTAATGCATTTTAATGTTTTTTTTACTCAGAAAAACCCTGCGACTCCCTCTGATACCACTGTTAGGTACTGGGACTGCGCAGTGGAAGTCGGTGGGCCCGGATTTTTAATTTTTTCTGCTTCACTGGAGTGACATAACCCTGTCAACTCCGGTGATCTTGTCCCGACTTGGTCCGAGGATCTCGCAAGGTTCATTAGGAGCACAAAAATTAAACTTGAACATTTACATTGTTCATAATTGACGTGAAGGACGCCAGCGATCGTTGCTCGAAGACTCCAATGTCGAAGCCCTCTAGATCGCCCACACACGCCTCGCAAATCTGCTCGTGTGTCGTCCGTCAAGATACGGGTGCTAGCGTGGATCTTCGATGTAGACTTCAACGTAGCGACGATCACCACAAACTACCGTATTCGATCCGTGAAGGCGGAACTTGAAGAAATTGCTAGTTTGAGAGAGTCTCTCTCTAGAACTCAGGAGGAGAGAGAGGCTCTCCATTCCAAAGGATGAATAGTAATGGTGGGAGAGCATCTCTCTCATTTATATAGGGAGTGTTAAAACACGCGGTATAGGTTCCCGGCCCCAGTGTAATAGACGTTCTCTATATAAGCGATATAAATAATTATTTAGGACAAATAAAATTATGCCATAAATAATATTTACAATTTATCACTTTCTTGTAATATATAAATATATTACATGATAAATTTGAGTCTTTAACTCGACTCATTCCTCCTGCTAATATTAAACGAACCTAGGATATTTAAATCCAGTCGAATAATATTAATACGTTTATTTACTATATAACTCGTAAATACATGTTTTAAATAAATTAAACGAATTATTCTAAACTCAAATAATTAATGAATTTATTTATTCTTTGGTGATCCATAGAACTTGGATAGTGCTCGGACCCTTTGGCGGGGCCCGCCAAGTTCTAAATTCATATTCCCAGAATAGGGAAGATTCTCAAGGCGCTATTATGTGTGACCCTCTAGGCCTTTATCTCAATAGCAGTGAATAATATCACCGACCTAGAGTAGGGTCTAGCAGCCCATTGAGGCCCCTATAGAGATAAGTCAAAGTCAAAGCAACGACTGCCTTCCTACGAACACGGTCTGTGTAATCTAATCTCTTCATCATCGATATATCTATAAAGCAGAATGCATACTTAGTGTCATCATTCTTTATTTGCTTTATTTTGTTTGTTGATTTTTCCGGACAGTCTTACCTTCCACTACCATGGCCATGGATTTAATGAAGGTGCAACTATCCTAATCAACTAGGCCCGAGATATCTCTTCCTAAACTCGAAAGCGACAAATCCTTTATCGATCATTCAATAAATGCCATGCCATTAATGACGTACCTGATATAAACTACCTCACCATGACTTGTCTCCATGGTTTTCGCCTTATATCAAATGTATGTAATTAAATGGAATTCATTGATAATGATCTCAAGTTAGGAGACCATTACACATGTTTGTAGATATGAATGGCCAATGACATCAAGAACATGTGGTGTTCCTATTAAGAGGTTATGTCCTCATGATATCAATAGCTAGAGATCATCAAGTTCAAACTTCATGAGATGAAGTCTCAATGCTTATGATCCCCCGAAACCTGATGGTTACACATCATCTGTGTCCTTTCAGAATGATGTAACTGTACCATAGGATGTTACTTTAAGATTACTGTCATGGTATCTCAGGGTTATCATTATAGCATGGGAGATTCTATAACCATTTGATGCAAGAGGTAATATAAGGACATTGCCAATAATAAAGTGGATGCAGAAGTGTCTACACTATCATGGCAAGATAAACACATGTATAAAACAAACTGAATACATGTAACAATAATCAAAATACAATACAAGTTGGGTCTAGGGAACCCACTTTCAACAGTATTTCTTATCATGCCTTTCTTGATAATATTCCATGTTACCTTCTTGTTTAGCATACCATATCTTTCTTATATGTCATGCTCCTATGTTAGATCATGCTTTTGTGTTACCTCTTATTAAAATATGTTGGTTGTGTTTCAATATGAAATTGGTTGTGTGGGATAGAAATATATGGGTTTTGAATGAATGGGATCCAATTTCTAATTATAAGGTGTATGGGTGCCTTATAACATGGAAAGGGTGACCCATATATTCAAGAAACCTTGAGTAATCTATATTTAAATAAATTTTAATGATGTTTTCAAAATGTGTAAGGATGCTAAATTTTAACTGTTAAAGTAATTTTTTTATGATTAATTGGAGCTAAATGCCAAACTGTAAAGTTTATGGGTGCTTTATGGATTGGTTGATGTCCACCCATACAACTGGACCATTAGATTGAGCATGTTAAATTATGAACTAAACTTTTTTGTGATTAATAGGATCCAATTTTTAATTTATGAAGTGTATGGGAACTTTATGAATTGGGAAATGGAGAACCATATTAAATGTAAATCCATTCAATATATTTTTATATGGTTTTAAATGAAAATATATTTGTTTTGAATCTGAAGTGAGTTTGTTAACTTTTAAAATGATCAATTGGACCTAAGTAGGTCAGTTAGAGCATGCTTCTTATGATATGAATCATTTGGGTGTTTAAAACTTTAATACTTAAGAAACTATTATTGGGTTGCATTCTGATGAACCTAGGTTGTATTAGTGGAACCCTTGTAGGTCTCCTTATCTATTAAAAATAAATTTATGTGATAAAATCCCTAATAATAATGGGATTTAAATAAATGAATATTTTAAAAAGGAAGTTTTATATAGCTTTCATGTTATGCCTTGATGTTTTTCTTTGAAACATGTAAATGTTTACAGTTTTAAAAATGATTTTTTATGATACTTTTCTATTTTTCTTTTAGATGATTGTTAAAATCAAGTGCCTTGTGTTTTTGTTTTATAATGGTACTTTATGTTTTGTTTTAAATATTTTAAATGTTAAATATTAAATGTGAATAAAGGTAATGGTCTTGGAAATGGAAACCTATGTGGTTTCCTTTGTTTAAAATCCCATGTAAGGTTAGTTTAAGTTTCCCTTTGAATATCCTTGGAAGGGAAGCGTGAGCATTTTCCATGGGCCTTCTTTTTTTTGTAGTGGCTTAAATGATCATATTTTTAGCCTAGTGAATTTTGTTTAGTGTGGCCAAGTGATAGGTTTAATGCTTGTGATTCTAAATGGGAAATCTCATAGTAGGTATCACCCTTAGATATTTTTCCCTTGCTAATCTTGTAATATTTCTAACGTTTGGTGTCATTCGGGTGTTTTTGTACCTTGTAGGATGCTTAGTTTTTTTAATGACACCCTTGTTAGGATGGTTGGTCATGGTTTCTTAGCCTTTTATATGGGTGAAAGCATCGATTCATGCTCAATTCCATATGGTTATACATGTCTCGGTCATGGTCATCTTCTTCATAGTTCGCTTGAACCTTTTCTCTTCCTCTATATTGGATGAATTGGTATGACATCCTACAGGTCAAAGGTCGTATATAGAAATTTTACTTGGGATGAAATATCTTGTATGGTCATATAATCCTTGAATTCATTGGGTTGATAAGCATATGGTTAGTATTTAGGATGTGTCATTTCCTCATGTAACCTAGGGGCAGAATGTGTTGATATATGCAATTCCATTGAGTGGAAAATGGTATAATGAACTGTATGAGTTCGGTTGAATCTTTGAGACTTGTTATGTTGAGAATGTACTCAGATTATATCTGTAGAAGAGTGACATGTGAGGTAATAAATTAGTTCATCCTAATTCTTGGTATGAATTCTTATAGAATCTAGTGTTTTGATGCGCTGGTTGGTTTGGTTTTGTCTTTCCTTTTATGCTTCGATGTGTGTGATCATGGATTAGAGGAAAGACACATGTATGTTTAAATTAGTTTTGATATATAATTATTTTGAGTGGCTATTATATTTCCTTTTATGGTTAGGACACTCCTCAGGTGGGGAGCGTCGTGTTGGTTCTATGTAGGCATCCTTCCAAGTATAAAGAGCACAACCTAAGAGTACCATTGAGAAATGGTCAGTTTTTCTTGATTTTCCTTTAGTCTTGCAAGTTTTAAATATGTGTCAGTTCTTTCTTGACATCAAAAAATCGATGAGGTTGTCTATGTATGCAACCTATGAGAAACATTGTTAGTCTTGTAGGGATTTAGTGGTTATGTTTGAGAAATATTGTAATGCCTCGGGTGGAAAAAAGCATTGTGATCAGATGAATTGGCGATGCGTCGGCAGGTGAAGTGGAGTTTCTTTCAAGTAAAGTCAATTAATTGTGGTTCAGACATTATTATTTCCAATAATTGGGTATGATTTAATTGAAACTATTTCAATACTATTAGTGTATTCTTCTTAGTGATGAGCATGTACTCTATCGTGATGTCATCCTAGATGCACTAAGAGAGTGTCAGTCTTTTGTTGTGAAAAATCTTTAAAGTAGTTGGGCTTGTCTGGGTCATTTTCCCAATGTTTGAAACTAACATGTGGTTCTTATCATGACTTGGTTAGTTATGAGTGAAATTGAGGTTCTCAAGTAGGAACACCTTGAATAAACTCTCAGATACCATCCATTTCTTCTAACATGACTATTAGGGGGATGCCACTCTGGGCTTAGTTAATGATCTGATGCGGACATTGTGACCTTGAATCAACATATCACTTGTAATTTGGAGTGTGTTCTACCTTGGAATAGTACCTTGGACTCCAGTTATATGAATAAAATGTTACCTTGGACTAGTCGTTGGGATCAGAGGTTGTGCTTTAAAGGGTAATGATTCTAGTGGGGTTGGATCTGGGTTACACCCTTGTTCGTGATGAGGCATGTCAGTTTTAATTGTCATGTGATGTTTTGGACAAGGAACCCCACTAGAAGTTGGGCATGAACTTTAGTGAACATGTTATTTGTAAACTCAAAATGCCTTAGAAGAATACATTGTGGTTCTGTTGGTAAAATTTCATCCATCTAAGTCAAATGTATTCTTAAATGGTCATCTTGATGCGGCTTAACTTGTGGTAATTCTTAATTAATGTATATGATTTGTGAAGAACCATTTTAAAGCATGTCGTCTGGTTAAGACATGTGTGGTATGCATCGGCCTGGGATTTTTATGAAAAGCTAGATCGACCTAGATAAATGAGGTCGATGTGAGATCGACCATTTGGTAAGTTCGAAATCATGTGAAAAGCATCACTAGAATTCTTAGAGGCATTCTTAGTAGGAAATTTTGAATATAGAGGTATTGTGATTCGAAATTGTACCCTTATTAATGAAAATACCCATGGTGGGGAGTGCCCTCAGTTAGATGTTTAAAGAGTTGAGGATTTTATTGTGCCTCTAGCTAAACTGGATCAGGTAAGTGTCGTTTCGGTGTTTCAATTGGAAAGAGAGTGTTGGATCAGGTTTTCATGGATTAAGTTTCATACAATTAATTGAATTTTTGGAGGTGTGTTGGGCATTTGGAAATGCAATGAAACCATTTGAATGATACTTCATGACCCTTTTAGGTTGGGTGATGTTTTCGTTGTTCATAAAGGCTTCTTGGGGATGAGAAGTTCTAAGTTGGGGAGGTTGTAATGACCCGTATTTTTTAACCAGAAAAAAAATCCAATTGAATTTTAATTTTTCATTTACTAGATGGTCCATTTTACAAATTGAACTTCATAATGAAATTCAGAGAGTTTAATCACTTCAATGTGATGTTTTTGGATATTTTTTAAGGCCCTATAAGTTTCTCAAGTGCCTCATCAAGTATCAAAAGTGCCAGACCTGGAAATAAAATGGTTTGGGTGGTCTTTGTAAGGCACATGGTTTAACTAAAACTATGCGGCCCACTAGTAGAAATTTATTGAAATTGTAGTAGATGGATAGAGGTGGTGTGCAGAGGCTATGCACAGTATCCAAAACCGTGCACATAGTCTTCATGGTTAGTTCCACTTAGGTAGTACCCTTTCACTATTCACCGCACAGTTGGCGCACGATTTTCCAAACCATGCGGCCAACCCGTGTGGGATGCTCTAGGTGCCCAGTGGAGGGTGCATGGTTTTCCAAACCATGTGGTATGTTAATTTTAAATAAATTAAATTAAAAATTAAAATAAAATTTAAATCCTAAAACCTATCACCCCTTCCCCCTTCATATCACTATGCACCCCCTCTTAGGGATCCCCTTAGCCGTGTGTGATGCCTCCCTTCAGCTCCTCCTTATCATGTTGATTTACCACCATTTTATTCATGATTAACATTTGATTATTCAAGGTAAGGTACCTAGCCCTCTCTTCTTCCCTTTACTAGTGGTATTTCTGCTCCCCATTGCCCGGTTCCATTTGGATAGAAGCCAAGGCAAATGAGTAATCTGGTTTTTGGTGTTTCTTCCTTTAATATGGATTACGGTTCATCTTTTGGGGCCTCTTCCTCCATGTTTCAGTGTTCACCACCAAAGGTGAGGTGTTTCAGATACTTCTTTGGTTTTCATCGTCACTTGAGGTAATTTTACTTCTACTTCCTTGTCTAGAAAAAGTTTCTTTTCATCTCTTTTGGTGATTTAGGGTCCCTAGTTTATTTATAGTGTTTTTTGTTTGTCCTTGAGATAGGTTCGAGTCACTAGAGACAAATGTGACTTACCACATATTCAAAGGTAGGCATATATATATATATATGTATGTTACCATGTTATATAAATATTCTCCAATGGAAATGAATACCAATGTATGGGGATAGGTTTGCTTACATATAATATGAAAAATGCATACGTAGGTAAGTGTTTGGGGTATATGAATATATGAGAAAGTATGTAAGGATACCCTTGCACATATTCATTTAAATAAAAATATGTGCATAGGGGATAGGTTTCCTTATGTATGCACAAAGGTGAATATGGTTGAAGAAGGTAAGGACAAGCTTCTATTTGTCACCGTTTAAAATGCAATGGGCCCAGTGTTTGGTTTGATGCTCTTCCCTTGAGGTAGGATCCCTTTAATTACCCTTTTAATTTAATAATACATTATTTTACTACTTAATATTTTTTTTGATATATTGAATTCTAATTCTTGAATGAAATTCATAGTTATCATAAATGATTTTTTTGATAAAAAAGTCATATTTTTATAATAAAACTCCTCCAATGGAGGTGTGCTATCTTCTAAAATGAAAAGTAGTGATAGTTATTTATATAATGCTTAGTTATGGTTTGAATTTTCTATATTCCTTATTATTAGTTCTTGTTATGTGGAAAGTTAGTATTTACCCCCTTTGAATAATATGAATTAATTTTTCATGATCTATTATTTCAAATGGAATGAGTTAAATGGCTAATTTGAAATGGACCTAAATCTGGTGGCATGACCACACTTCTAGTTAATTTAATGAGCATAAATTGTGATAATTTAATGGTTTAAAAGGTTTACATATATGTAGGATGGTTAAACCATGCCTTATTTTTTGTTTAATTTAAATTCAATTTGTGAATTGAAAAGCCTTAATGGAATTGAACTTTTTTAATTGAAATGCATAAGAGGTCATGCCTTATGTATTAAATTTATGAATATGATCATGACCACTTTACATATTATAATAAATGATTCTTTTGAATTTTAAAGCCTTGTTATGATTGAGATTGGCTATTAAGTTTCATGAGAGGTTATTCCTCATGTCATATGTTATAAAAATTATCATTCTTACTTATGTATAAATGGAATGGGTTATTTAAGTTTCATGAGAGGCGTATGACTCATGCCATATATATATACATGTGATATGGCTTAAAATGTGTTGTTTATGATGGTAAGGGTTATGATGGCATTTTGGATGTCATGCTCCCTTACATCGGGTGTTGAGAATGACAACTCACACCATTCTATGATATAAGTGATGGGATGAGGTGCCACGTTCCTTGATTAGAGTGTTGATTAGTGGACCACTCACTATCCTGAGTGTTGTAGTATGGAATATCTCACTCTATTGGGATGTAGGTCTTGTACCATATCCACCAGTGATATGATATGGGTAATGGGCTACGTCACCATGTTTCATCTTAGAGTGCTTCCATGGAATTCACACTCATCATCCCGAGTGATGGGCATGACGTCCCCCACTCTGTCAGGATATAGGGAATGTACCCAATCATGAGAACTTCTATATTGTTGGAAAAGAGACTGTGAGATCTCTTGAAGTTGGGCTAGGGGTTAGACTGTGAGTTCTTCCCCTGGTAATGGATGTCTGTGACACTACTACAAAACAAGCCTTTAACTGCGCTGGGCTTTATCATCGCTAGAAACAAGCGTTGATAAATATTATCTTTATCAGTGCTAAAATAAGCATTGATAAAGGGTAAATTTTATCTATGATTTTTTATAATGCTGATAAAAGGTTCCCTTTATCAATGCATTTTTTTAGCACTAATAAAAGGAACCTTTTATCAGCGTATTTTTTTCACTGATAAAGGGTGCCCATTATGAGCGCTTTATTTTTAGGGATGATAAAAAAGTAACCTTTATCAATTATTTATTTTTATCACCCACAAATGAATCCTTTGTCAACGCTTCTTTAGTGCTGATAAAAGTCTCAATAAAATTAAGTAATTAAGTAAATAAATAAAAAAAATATATTTTATTAAAAAATTATTAATTAAATAATTATCAATAAAAATGAATAAATTGATTATACTATACATAAATTATAAATAGTATATATTAAATATATAGATATATGTAAAATGAAAATTAAACAAATAAAAATTAAAAATAAGTAAATTGAGAAAAATATTAAACGTTTTATTAATTAAATAATTATTGATAATGTTAATAAATAGTATATATTAAATATATATATATATATATATGAATGTATATAAATATGATTTATATAATAAAAAATATTAATGTTGTACATTAAATAGTAATATATTTAGTGAATAATGGTTTATAATTAAAAATTAATGTGAATTAAAAATATTGACTAATTGCATCAAGTAATGGATATAATTGAATTTCGTTTGATTTTTAAATTTAACATAGATCAAACGTATTAGATTGATTTCATATATATATAATTAATACATTTTTATATACATATGCACATGCATATATATTTTTTTGGGAATTTATTCAAAATTTATTTATTATTTATATATATTTATTTACTATGTTTTAATATTCTCAATATCTATTCAACTTTATTTCAATATATATCCATTTTTTAATTACTTATATTTAATTAATCAAACATAATAAAATTTTCAATATAGTTCAAGTGTAATCATTTTTAATTATTCAATTTTACTCATTTTTTTCATGCATGCACTTCAGATTAAATTTTCATTAATAATGTTAAAAAAATATTTATAAAAAATATTTATAAATAAATATAAATATAAATGTATATTTACTATTTTTATACATTTATAATTATAAATAATTAAATAATATCTGTTTAAAATGTATTTATATAATTATAAATAAATAATTATATATATTTAAATAATTATAAAATTATAATAAATTTATTTGAATAATTAATATATTTACTATATTTATATTTATATTTATATATATTTATTATATATATATATGTGTAATTATATAAATATATATAATGAAATAAATATTATTATTTTTAAAAATTATTTATATAATTATAAATAAATAGTTATATATTCAAAGAATTATAAATAAATAGTTATATATTCAAAGAATTATAAAATTATTATTTTATAAAAAGTATTATAAGTATTTATCAACCCTTTTTTAGGACTGATAAAGATAGAGATTTATCAGCGATAAAAAAAGCGTTGATAAAGATTCATTTTATCAATGCTTTTAAACTTAGCATTGATAAAAGGTATCTTTATCAGTCCCTTTTTGGAAGAGCTCATAAAAGTGTCCCAATCAATTTTAAGAACCCCAACCATCACAAACCAGTTCATGATACCCAAAGCTCTACATAGAATCCAGGTGCTTCCAATGCCCCTCATTATCGAATCCAAGAATGAATCTAGGCTAGAATCAAGGTTCCAGCTATTCTAAGGCTCGAATCCAAGGCTCGAACAATTCATGGGTCGAATGAAACCAAGGCTCAAATGAAATCCAGGTTTTTCGATATCTCTAATTTCCCTTAGTTATCCATTGAACATTCTCATCCCACATCTATGTATCCCAACAACTCTAGTTGCACTATCCTATAATAAAACAACCTAAAATTCATTATTTATTAGATATATTTAAGTATCATCTTCACTAATAGCATGTGGGTCTTCTTGGAACAACATTAGTATTTTGAAACTTGAAATATATCAAACCCAATGATGGGTCATGTTTTTATGAGGTATAATAGGCTCCCAATACCTATATTCCATGACATCATCCTCTTTTCAATCATTAACTTTTGAAAAATTCATTCAATAGTGGTCAGGGTTGTCATTGGTTTTGGAATATTCTATTAAAAATCAATTGGGAAGCTATTTTTCATATTTTCATTGTGAAATTAATGTTCCATGATTTCCTTGATTCAACTATAAACCAAGGAAAATGTTTCACTAATCATAGACATCTCTATATCACACCTCATATGGACCACAAAAAAATTGCATTGTGATTTTTCCAATAATCAGATATTATTTCTTCAAAATATATGAGTACAACATCCTTTAATCATTCTCCTTCTTGATGTAGAGGATCCGATCAACTCTACCTCGCTAAAAACCAATCTTTCTTAGGTATTGATACAACCTCAAATACCAAGTCCTCAGTGATTTATTTATCATATATAAATAATTCTTTAAGTGACACACCTTTCTCTCATTTTCATCAATAATAAACCTATTTGGTTTCTCAATGTATACATCCCATTAAGAACTCCATTTAAGAACATAGATTTGATATCCATTCGGTATAATTTTAATGACATTTTCACTGAAATAGTAAAAAAATAAAATAGTTTTCATTTGGGATATGTGAGTAAATTTATCAAAAATATAGATTCCTTTGAACTAGGAGTTCTCCTTGAACACTATACATTCTTTATTTTGGTCTACTTTTCCATAGTCAATGAGTTTATTACTGAACACCCACTTGGTTCTCATAATATTTTTGTCTTCCACCCTTAAAACAAGTTCCCATTTCACATTGTTCTTATTCATATCAAGATCATCATGCATATATTTGATCAAATTATCATCCTTTTCAACCTCTTCAAATGATTTAGGATCTACTTGGGAAAAATGAGGTTTTTTTTAGATCCATACTCCTTCAATTTTTCACTAAAACTACCCAATCATGAATGAAATTTTATTCATTTCTTTCATCCTTTCTTGTATTTCTTACAGTTGATAATCCATCTTCATTTTCCTCATCATCAATGTCTCATTTTGAGTCTACCACAGACCCATGTACCCCCCCATGCTACTCAATTCAACATTAATTTCCTCTAATATTTCATCATTATTTTAATTATTAACAGTCTTCCAATTCTAGTTGGTAAAAAATATCTATAAATTTTATCTTTTCATCATAAAAATATCTTAAACCACCCCTTTTAACTTGGTATTTAATTTTCTTGTTGCCTAATATGATCAATTTTTCACTACCAAAAATAAATCCCCTCTTTCATACACAATTACCATAAATATTTACCAACCCCAAATCAAAAAATAGTTTGTCTAGTTTTCTATACCTTTATAAAAATACATATCCATCTTTGAAATGATAACCCACTCATTAATACTTCTTAAAAATCACTTCATTTCTTTCATCACACATCTAATAAACACTATGTATGTTTTACTTTAATCCATCTAAAAACAGATCATTCATTAACATTACCTTTTGGTTCCACCCTTATGAATCTAGGATTACTATACATGTAAATCTCACAAATGGGATGCATTACCCATTTTAGAGAACACAATGGAGTACAACTATCAACCTCATCAGTTTCATGTCCCAAAAATTTATTATTACAATTTGTTGCTTGGGACTCATCCCTTATCACTTTTATGTTTCTTGTACTACTCTGAGTAGTAGTCATCATATGGATGACTACTTCTTTGATTATTTCAAGCAACATAGGTACATGTCCACAAGAGATAGAGGATGAGTTCCAAACAACAAAATGAAATGATAATTGTTCGGAAGATGAGTTGATAAGGATAAAAATTTTCTATAAATTTCACCTTTGGATAAGTTAAGAGAATAACACCTACCATATTGGAGAAATTATTTTCTTAAATTCAACTACCCATTTTCATTAAAGCATACTGAAATTATTTTAAATAATCAAATTTTGAGCTTCCCTTATTATAATTATCTATAACTTTCACCTTTGTAATTAATATCTTATGTGTATTTATTTATTGTAAAAAATGAATATTTTATGAACCCAATAGGATATATTTACTTTCTCTCATGCGATTAAAAGCTTAAATCCAAGGCATATTATTTTATCCATATCCTCTTCACTCGTTGATTTATTGTTTGGTGAGATATATTTTCATTTTTTATCATTATTCTTGTTTTACTGTTGGCATATCCCTATGGTCAATAATGTTTTCATAGTAAAATCATTATCCATAGAATTAATTTATTATTACCTATTTATGTTTAATTTATTTATATTTAGTACTACTCGTATAATAATTTTTTTCTTATACAGGTGGATTGTTTTGTTTAAGTTGGGGTGGTTTGTTCAATGATACTCATGCTCATGAGAGATTTGACTTCGGGCCTGTAACTGAGAAAATTACTATTAAGAAATGTATCAAGAATTCATAAAACCATTGGGAAATGTGAATTAATCATACTTATTTAATTAATTTTTTCATCATTTTATATATTATTTGTAAGTTAACTTCCTTATCATTTTTATCTAATACTTATTTAGTTTTTAAAAAAAAATCTTTTTGGGAATTCATATTTTTCTTTCAACTATCTGCGACAAGACACAAAAGAGATAAAATGATTATTTCTGCCAATTTTACAATGATTTCCATTTTCATTGACTTTATTTATCAAATTGCTAATGATACATATTTATTATATGTTATTATCCAAAAACATTTTTCATTTATGAAATATAGAAGATTGGAGGAAGATCATGTGGAATTGTGGTGACTTCTCATGATTTAATGGGAACATGAGCTTCCTCTGCTCTTCTAACTTTCCACAATGAGAAAAAATTTCAGCTAAGAACATCAAATAAATATGAAGTGTTGGTAGTTTGACAGAGAAATAGAATATAAACATGGTGACATTAAAATTTAGGATTTTTTTGAGACTTTTGGGATGTGAAGGAATCAGTTGCACCTCTATATGACACACGGTGTGACTGGTATGACTCCAAGTTCTTTTTTATTTAAAATTGACATTAATTTTAGTAAAAGAGACAATTATCATACTTAAAACAGATAAAATATATTACTGTTGTTTTAATACTTTATTTAAATGATCCATAAGTCATTTGGGACATGTAGGAATCAGTTTCACCTCAATTGGATGCACAGTGTGACCGTTATGACTCAATTTGTTTGTTATCAGTTTAAAATTGAAAGTTTAGTTCAGAAAATGTCACTCACTGAGAATAGAGAAAATGAACTCAGGTTTTTTTTATAATTTAAAAAATAAATTCATATGTCATTTTTCACATGTAGGAATCATTCTCATGTAAAATGGATACATGATGTGATCGTTATGAGTTAAAGTGTGTGTTTTCTGTTTAAAATGAAATTTTAGTAAAGAAGATAAGTGACGTACTCCAAAATAATTAAATACATTCATATTATTTTAATAATTTATTAAAATGATCCATAATCCATTTGGGATGTGTAATTATTAGCTTCACCTAAATCTGACACACTGTGTTAATGGTATGAATCCAAGTGTGTCTTTTATTTAAAATTGACATCAATTTTAGTAAAAAGGACAATTGACCTACTCAAAACTGAGAAAATGAATTTATATTGTTTTGATACTTTAGTAAAAAAATCCATAAGTCATTTTATACATGTATAAATCAGTTTCACCTCAATATGGCAAACGGCGAGACCGGTATGACTCCAAGTGCATCTTTATATTTAAAATTGACATCAATTTTAATAAAAATGACAACTGACCTTCTCAAAAATAATAAAACACATTCATATTATTTTTATACTTTATGAAAATGATCTATAAGTCATTTGATATTTTTATAAATTAACTATATCTCAATCTGATGCATGGTGTGACCGGTATGAATCCAAATTTGTCTTTTTATTTAAAATTCACATCAATTTTAGTAAAAAGGACAAGTGACCTACTCAAAACCAAGAAAACACATTCAGATTATTTTTATACTTCATGTAAATGATCCATAATTCATTTTTGACAAGAAGGATTCAGCCTCACCTCAATCATATACACAATGTTCCTGATATGACTCAATGTGTCCATTATTATTTTAAAGTCAAGAGTTTAGTAAAAAAATATGTCACTCACTAAAAACTAATAAAATGCACTCATATTTTATTGATAATTTATGAAATCAACTCACATGTCATTTATGACATGTAGTAATTAGTCTCATGTCAAACTGAGACATGATGTAATCGGTATGAGTCAAAGTGTGTGTTTCCAGTTTTAAATGACATTTTAGTATAAAAGAAAAGTGATGTACTCAAAACCAAGTAAATACATTTATATTGTTTTCATAATTTATGAAAAAAATATCCATAATACATTTGGGTTGTTTAGGAATTATTCATACCTCAATCTGACACATGATGTGAACAATATGACTCAAAGTGCATCTTTTTACTAAAAAATAACATCAATTTTAGTAAAAAGGACAACTAACCTACTCAAAACTAAGAAAAACATTTAAATTGTTTTTATAATTTAGTAAAATGATACATAAGTTATTTTTGATGTGTAGGAATTAGATGAACCTCAATATAACACACGATGTGACCGATGTGACTCAAAGTGTGTCTTTTTGTTTAAAATTGACATCAATTTTAGTAAAAAAGACAATTGATCTACTCAAAATTGAGAAAACACCTTCATATTATTTTGATACTTTAGGGAAATTATACATAAGTCGTTTTTGACATGTAAGAATTAGTTAAACCTCAATATGATAAATGATGTTCCTGGTATGACTCAATAAGTCTGTTATCAATTTAAAATTGATATTATAGTTCAAAAAGTGTCACTCACTGAAAACTGAGAAAACACACTCGAATTGTCTTGATAATTTAGGAAATTATTCATAAGTCATTTTTGAAATGTAGAAATCATTATGATGTCAAAATGACACACGATGTGACTAGTATGAGTCAAAGTGTGTGTTTCCTATTTAAAATTACATTTTAGTAAAAAAGATAAGCGGCGTACTCAAAATTGAGAAAAAACATTTCTATTGTTTTGATACTTTAGGTAAATGATCCATAAGTAATTTGATATGTATAAAAATCATCCTCACCTAAATTCGACGCATGATGTGGCCAGTATGATTCCAATTTAATCTTTCCAATATATAATTTTCTTTTTAGTTTAAAATGAAAATCACATCGCCAAATCGAGAAAACAATTCTAGATTGTTTTCTCATCATTCTATTTGTTATTACTTAATTCATTTCCTTATCATTTTTATCTTATAATTATTTAGTTAATTTTCATATAGATAATTTTTTAAGATGAATAATAAATGGTGTGATGTGTAAGAATCAATTGTAACTCAATCTAATATATAGTGTTCCTAGTATGACTCAATGTTTAGTTTAAAATTAATGCTTTCTGTTAATTAATTTTTTTATATTATTTCTAACATAAGAATTTTTTTATTATATAGGTTTTTTTTTCTCGAGTAGAGGTTAGGACCAAAACACAATGGAAGACTACTATAATTGAATGTATATAATAATTTGAACTTCTGTAATTGTATAAAAAATATCTGAAATTTCTATAATATAGTGTTCGTTTTTTCTTGTATTTTTGTGATAAATTTTATTTCATTAAAATTAAAAATTTGTACTTTATTTTTTTTGATTTCATGGTGTTGTATTGTTGCGGTGTGTTTTTATAGTACACTGCACTGGTGATACAATGCGTTGTTGTAGCATACTTTAGTATTCCCCTTTATGAGTTCTTTTTTTACACTGATAAAAGACTAGGGCTTTTAATCATGCTCTGGTAGTCAGCACTTCTCTAGCACTGATAAAGGCCATTTTTATCACTGTTAAAGGCCTATTTTTTAGTAGTTTGAGTTACACCATGGTCCAGCTAGCACTAGTATCCAAGGTATATGACCATATGGGGTTGGTATGTAATTGGTTCATATATGTGGATGCTAGATAAAAATGGATGTCTGTGAGTTACATCCCAGTCCATCCAGCACTATTATACTAGGTATATGATCATTTGGCATTGGTACGCACTTGGTTAATATAGGTGGATTCTATGTATAAATATACTATATATATATTATTACTATATGTACTGTTCCTAATTAGATTATTATTCTGGCTATGATCCAAAGTAGGTATAGTCCTCAAGTGTCCTTTGGGAACTTGGATAGGTGGTTGTTTAATTATTTAGTTTTTTTTATCTTAATATTTATACCTACACACTACTTAAATTCATTTTTAACTGTCTGAATTGGGCTAGACACCGTGGGTTGTAGCCTACTGAGATTTATAACTCACACCTTTCTTGGGCCACCATTGCACTGGGATACCTGAGTATAATTTCTTGCTCGCAAGGCTATGGACCTTTTTTGATTGGTTATGATGTATTTCTCCTACTTAAGTAGTTAGGATCATGGGACTGAGTGGATATCATGATTATTGTGGAGATTATATTTGTATTTTTTAGTTCTTTTCTTTACTTGAATCGTGTATTTTACTTAATTGTAAAGCATGTTGTAATTTTACTATTTTAACTTATGTATCATTATCTGGACATACAATCTTTTTATAAATTGGAATTTTCCACCTTTTATTCAATTATTACATTTATTCTTCTGCCGATTTGTTTTTTATTATTTATTTATTCTGCCAATGTCTGTTATTTATTATTATTGTACAACTGTGCTACTTTAATATGAGGGTATAGTCTCCCCACTATCACATCCTGAGATCCTCGTTTCTAGTCAACAACCTCTGGAATATGGGGAGATGTTCTTGAGGCCATGTGACCCACTAGTTTGGATATCGTCTTAGTGGTCATTTGGGTTGGGATGTTACACCCACTATACATGGTTTCATGGTTTGAGGGGCTAGGGCATACAGTTTTCCCTAACTATGCACCTAAACTATGCATTTCCCTATTTCATTAATTTTTCTCCAATTTTCACCCAAACACACCCCCAAGGTAAAACACAATTTAAAATCACTCAACACAAGGAAAAAGGGTACCTATAAATGAGCCTAGGACATCTCTTGAAAAGGTAAGGATCTTATAATATCCCCATCTTATAACAGCTCATCCTCGAGCTATACTCCCAATCATCTCTAAGATTTTGAGTCAAAAATATTGGGCTACTAAGACCTCATATCCACTTCCCTTTCCCATGTTTCCTATTTCACACATCCATGTTTCCACAATACACAAACTATCAGCATGGTCTTTCGCTGCAATACTTTCTCACTACGATCCAACATACATATCAGATGCTCCTCAAAGGAAGAATCTATATTAATCTCAACATCATCCACATAGATCACATGATAAGGTTCAAGTTGATACCGCCATAGTTATGACACATGGAAAACATAATTTATAGCACTATATCTCTTTGGAAGAGCAAATCGGTATGCCACCATCCCAATTCTCTCCACAACCTTAAACAGTCCAATGAACATGGGTGACAACTTTCCCTATATTCATATCCTACTATAACCAAACCTAGGAAACACCCAGAGGAATACATGATCGCCCTATATAAACTCTAGGGGTCATTTAAATCTATCAGCATACGACTTATGACTACTCTGAGTCTTAGCTATATGATTCTAAATAAGCTCAACTCGCACTGAAGTCTCCTGCACAAGACTCTGTACCAACAACTCTGACTCACCTCCCTCCATCTATCATAGAGGTGATCTGTATATCATACCATAAATAGAATCATATGGTGACATCTAAATAGATGCCTAATAAATATTTTTATGGGAAAACCCAACTAGTGTTAGGTGCTTCTCCCAAGACCCAAGTTAAGAACACAAGATCACAACATATCCTCATGCACCTTTATAGTATTCTTCAACTGCTCAACTATTTGTGGAAAGAAAGTTGTACTCAAAAAAACATATGTACCAAGAACCTTGTGTAATTATCTCCAGAAGTGTGAATTAAATCACAAATCCTGGTTTGAAACAATAGTCTGTGGCACCCCATGTAGATAGACAATCTCTCAAACATACAAATATCCCAATTGCATCACTGAGAAAGTCTCCCATATGAATAAGAAATGGTCTACCTTTATCAGTCTATCCACTACACCCCAAATAGTATTATTCTTCCAAGGCATCCTTAGAAGAACCACCACAAATTGTATATTAACTTCTTCTCACTTCCACCCCAAAATGGGCAACGACTGCAACAAACCACTAGGTCATTGATGCTCATCCTTCACCTGTTGATAGGTGTAGCATCATATCACGAACCCTACTATCTCCTTTTTCATGCCCGACCACAAAAACCATCATCATAGGTCACGGTACATTTTGGAAACTCCTAGATGTACCACCAACTTTGTGTCATGAAACTCACACATCAGCTCCTCGCACATATTTGTAGGCACAATAACCCGATTCTTGACATAGATGATCTAATCCTCATATATGATCCAATAATAAGGTGATTCCTCACTTTCAAGGTTTTCCCTCAAGGAAAAATACTCCAGATCCTCATATTTTCTATCCCTGATCTATCTTAAAAGGTTAGACTCCACTGAAACTGATACCAAATCCATCTACTCATAAATATCCTAAACCACAATGTGCATATCATCTAGTAAATCCATCATCTTCCACTCAGCACTAGACTCCTAAACTACCTGAGACTGAGTTTTCCTAAAAAAATAATTATCCACACAATTTCCCTTCTCAGAAATATTTTATATCTCAAAATCAAATGAATCCAAATACTTGACCCATCTCCATTGTCGAAGATTCAAATCTCTCTGTAAAAATATATATTTAAAGCTTTTATGGTTCGTATACATAGTAAAATTTTCACCTAATAGGTAATTCCACCAACACCTCAAATCATAAACTAGATCTACTAGCTTGAGGTCTTGAATAGGGTAATTTCATTCATGATCCCTCAACTATCAAGACTCATATGCCACCAATCAGTCTCCTTGCATCAACACTGCTCCAATTCTGATCCCAGAAGCATAAAAATACACAGTATACTCCTCACCTAGCTCAGGTAAGATCAAGATCAGTTCTAATGTTAAGCACTTCCTCAATTAGTAGAAGGAATTATAACATGCTTCTGACTAGTCAAACTTTATCCTATTCTTTTTCAAGCCTAAAATTAGTGCTTCCAGATGTGTAAAGTCTTTAACGAATCTCTTATAATATCCTTCCAACCCCAGAAAGCTATAGATATCAAATACCTTCTTAGGATGATACCTAGAAACCATTTCCTGAACTTTATCTGTTTCCATTGACACACCTTCTTCTTAGATGATGTGACCCAAGAAGTGTACTTGATCAATCCAAAAATAACACTTATATATCTTGGAATATATCTTATACTCTATTAGTGTACGCAGGATGATGTCAAGATATTGGGCATGATCGTCATGAGTCTTGGAGTAAACAAAAACATCATCCACAAACACTACCAAAAACGGATCCAAGTAAGAATGGAATATTATTTTCCTCAAGACCATAAACAATATTGGTGTGTTCTTCAACCCAAATGGAATTACAATGTACTCGTATAGGCTATACCTGGTTCTAAAAGTATTCCTCAATATATCATAAGTCTGAACTCTCAACTGATGATACCTAGATCTCAAGTCTATCTTGTAAAAAAATACCCTATCAACTAGTCAAACTAATCATCGATATGTAGAAGAGGATATAGGTTATTTACTATCATTTGGTTCAACTTCTTGTAATCAACAGATAAATACAAACTCCCACCGGCCTTCTTAGAAAACAACACTAGTGAACCCCAAGATGATGTACTCAAATGGATAAATCCTTTATCCTAAAACTCCTCCAGCTACGTCTTGATCTCTTGAATCTCTTTTGGTTCCATTCTATATGGTGGAATAGAAAATATCTCAACCCTCGACATGAGCTCAATAGTAAATTCCACAACTCTCACAAGTGGAAACCTTGAGAATTCTTCAGGAAATACTTACTGAAAATAGCCCATAATAGGAGTTAGTACATCCTTCTCTAAATCTCCATCATGTAGAAATACATTATAAAATAGGGCTGAGAGCTCTCTTAGTTGCTCAGTAATTGGACCTTCTCAGCTTTCATAGATATCTCACTCAACATGGTTAACATAACTACCACCCTTTATAGACATAAAAGTCACTCTCCTATGATAAAAATCTATGTGGGATTGATATGATATTAACTAATCCATAAATAGAGTTAGGTTGAACCCTAAAATGTCAAGAATATATAAATACCATATAAAATGATACTCTCCAAACTTGAGAGAACATCCCTTGCACAAAAAAATGTCTCTTGACCGTACTCCCATAGGTGTGTCTATCGTCAACACCCCACTCATAAACTCCACCGCCAGGCTCAAAACGTTCACAACTTTTGTAGATATAAAGGAATGAGAGATGCTATTATTAAAATGGGAACTAGATAAAGTAAAGCCTACATGAATAGTACCTCTCATTGTCAATGGTATGGCCTTTATATCCATAAGTTTAGGATAAACCATATGAAATTTCCATGCCCCTCTCTCCTATGATATATTCTAACTCCCCTGAGCTGCACTACTCTACTGATACGGGTGCTCTTTCCCAGAATCACCTCATCCACAAAGTCTACTGCCTCGACTAGTATAACTCCAGTTTCTAGATTAATATGGTGAAGAAGATCCCATTCTCACACCCTAGTTCTATATTTCTCTTATATCACAAATTTTTAATCACTGGGTCCTACAGAACTACTTTAGATTTCCCATGTGTTTGAAAGACCATAAATATACTGGTGGTTGGGGAACTATCTCCTGAAATGTCCGTACATACCACACTAGTGATAGATCACTTGAGTAAGGTCCTGAGAAACTGATCACTTTTTCTTTGTACCTCACTTCCCACTACCCTAACTAACACTATATTAGTGATGTTTCCTGATCTTGGGAGTCGCACCTCTTAATCATCCAACTAAAACCACATGTACTAAACTAGAATCCTCCTTTAGGTTCCCCTTAGATATGATATCCTGATCCACCACCTCATCAAACTTCTTTAATCAAAAAAGGTTAACCTAGAACTTAATCTCACAATTAATCCCATCCGAAAAATGCCCCACCGTAGCTATATAATCCCCTTACAATGCTGGAGAAAAGCATTACAAAGCTATAAATCATCCAGCCTAGTCTATCATAGATATGCATACCTTAGTCAACCTTATGAACTTAATAGATCTCTCCTTATTCAACATCTCTAGATATAAGCTCTCTAAGAACCTCTCCAAAAATTCCTTCTATAACATACCATTAGCCAGTCCATTCTGTGCCTGAATGCCCCACCAGCGCTTTACTAATCCTCATAACATATATGTAGCCAACTTTAACCTCTTATCATCTGGAGCCTCTAAAAGTTCAAGTATAGTCTTGATGGACTCATTCTAGAACTCATCTACCTCATTTCCACCCTCTCCAGTAAAATTCAAAGGGTGATGCATCTGGAACTCCCTTTTCAGACCAGACATACTTTTCAAAACCCACCCTAGGTCTCTTCCCATAAACAGTATGAAGTGAGAAAGGTTTTTTTGTTTCTTCTCTCCTACTTCCTCACCCAGCAACATTGATTCCTAATGTTACACTATTGGAGGATCATCTCTATTTATGACCCCTGGTCGGTCTCTCAACAAGAATCATCATGGTGGTATACTCTCTACAATGCCAAACATGCACCTTAGTACACGGTTCACAAAATCAACATGTTTATATAAGAGTAAAATAAAATAATCTACAATAAGTACTTTCCCCAACCCTCACCAGATTGTCAAAACTAAGGCACTATCACTACCCTTGACCATCCTACACCTGGGTCCTGGTTAATACAGGTAAACATATTCTCCTTATTCAAGTTTCTCATTTAAAAACTCCTTTATTATAATATTTCATCATTTTACAATCTTTCCCAATTTCATATTAGGAACCATTTTCATTTCAATTTTACAATCAAGGAAAAATAGTTCGAGTTCAAAAACTTACCCATAAACCATTTTCATGTGCGTGCCTAAAATGATGCATATCTCAATAACCCATAGTTCCTAGAATGATTCACGCAACTCAACTCTCATGCCATATTGATCCCTGAGTTAAATATTATAAAAATATAAACATCAATAATCACAACACACAACAAGTGTGTCACCTATGGTGAAATAATATTTAACTATAACAAAAAACAATAATAACAACAATCTTACCTTGGGTACATGTGTTCTCCCTCAAACATGGGTTAGCTACTCCCATGCACGGGCTCATAACCAAGGTCCAACTCTTCCTAGTCTCCTATCTACCATTCCCAAATAGTAATACAAAATTAAAAAAAGAACATTGGGCTCTAATACCACTTTTTAATATCTTGACTTGGGTGCCACATGCTGGTACCCCGAGTTGGTCAGTCACATGACCTCAGGTGCATATCCTCATACACAGAGGCTTCCAAATAACAGCAAGGGTCTAATATCATTCATGTGGAGACTATACCCTCTTTGTTAGAGTAAAACACCAAAAGAAATAAGATAAACAATAACTAAATTTATAATGATATCAATATCACATGATGTCCAAAACTATAAATAAAATATCAAAACTAAAGAAGAAAATATGTCATGCAAATGTACATGTTAAGTTTCTAAAATGAAACCCAAAAATAAAGACACTAAAGAAACCCCTAAGAAGTTCTGGAATCATTTTTGGTTCCCTCATCCATGATACATCCCAAATCAGTCTTCTAACATAGGGATTTTTCCCTTAACTTGTCTAGAAAACATAAAGTCTATTCAGGAACCAATCAGGAATCCCAAGTAGGGTGTGAGTGAAAATCATTAGGTCACCACCAACGACATCTAAAATAACATCCAGTCAATAGAAACTATATGTATTTGTATAAAGAAATAATTACAATTCATAAGTAAACAGTTATCACATTATTAATTAATATTTTTTAACCACATAAACCCCCCAGGTTCCCACAGACAGGCGTACCTCAATACCTACTTCGACTCATGCCAGAGCCTAAATTATGTCTAAGGGACATCACATCTCATAATTTCATTATTTCCATTATTTAATTCATACTTCAATTCCCATGTTACCAATCTAAAAGTACATAATATAATGACCATGTTCTCATTCTTTAATTCACAACTAAATGACCATGTTACCACTCATACCTTACACGTTATAATGACCATGTTCCCATTCTTTATTTCACAACTAAATGGCCATCTTACCATTTATCACTTCAGAATCGAATGAACAAGTTCTCATTCATAAAATCATAATTAATTCAACAATTAATTATCTACATCAATTCAACTAATAATTCAACAATTAGTTAAAACCCACTATTCCAGTAGTTAATTCATAAATCAACTAATCACATCAATAATGTTAATTAATTCAACAATTAATTAATCACATCAAATACATTAATTAATTCAACAATTAATTAATAACTTCAATTCTAATATTTGAATCAGTATTTAACTAATCATGTCAATTTCATTACTAATTAAAAAAGTAGTTTATCACATAATTCACCTTAATTAATTCTAAAATTAATTAAGTATCTCAATCTCCTTAATTAATTCATCAATAAATTAATCAATATACACACACTCAAAATCCCATAATTAATTCTACAATTAATTATCTCAATCATAATCTCAATATTTCATAATTAATTTTTCAATTAATTATCCTAATTATCAAATCTAAATATCTCATAATTAATTCATCAATTAATTATCTCAATCTATAATTCTTAAAATCCCTAATTTTATATCTCCTCAATTAATTAATTATTTAAATTAATTAATTTATAAAGAAAAAAATCTAAACATATAATAGAAATTTTACAATTACATACACTTAATTTAAATCAAGACTCTATTATTTTAATTATAGACCTCCTACCTCAAGTTTGACAAATAACGCTCATCGATGGAAATCCCCAAAATTTGAGTAGCACAATGACGTAGAATTATATTTGAATCTAAAAACCTAAAACAATATTGAATAAATCAAGATCCTTAAAATATATATCTAGATCTAAAATCCAATATCTATATATAATCAAAATACTTAGAAAAACCCTTTCTTGAATAGGAGAATAAATGAAGAGGAACAGGAAACCAAGTGGGATATAATTCTCTTACCGAGAGGGGTGAGTTTTGGGGGTTCAGATGATTTAAAATATAATTTCCAGGTGAATTAAATCCCTACACATGGTAGGTTGGGTAGGGGTGCATGGTTTTCCAAAACCATGCACCTAACCTTAAACCTATATTATAAGGTTAAATGTTTTCTCCTAAGTGGGTGCATGGTTTGAAAAACTGTGTGCCAACCGTGAAAATCCCCATTGTCTAGGGTTGCACGGTGTGCTGGGTTAGGGTGCACAGTTTCCCTTAACCGTGCGCCTAAATTGTGCACTACCCTATTTAATCTATTTTTCTAAAATTTTCACCCAAAAATACCCCAAGGTAAAACCCAAATGAAAATTAATAAACACGGGAAAACATATTACATGTAAATGATCCCGAGACATCTCCAAAAAAGGTTGAGATCTTATAATATGGGACAACAGGTCCTTTGGACCATGTTTGGGATTTCGGGTCATGTTTCTCATGGTTTTATGTGCCTCCAAGAAAACATGTCAAGTATTGGGTTCCCCCTAAATCCATTTTAAAAGATTCATTCTATTATTGTTTTCTAATTAAGAGGGCTAGACCCTAAACCTATAAAAAAAATAATCTAATGTGTTCATTAACTTTCTCCACATGCATCACCGAACAAAGAAAAACTACAAAACCTTTAATTAAATTTAATATAATCACCATAAATTAATCATAATATTGATTAGTTTAAATAAGGGTAAATTTATTATGAAATTTATATAGAAATAAAAAAATGATAATAAATTAGTAAATTCAATTGTTATAGTGAAATGAAAAATAGATCATTTTCTGCATAAAATATGTTTTTTTTTCTAAAATTGACTTTTATATGCTATTAATTTTATTATATTATAATTAAATAATTATTTTAATAAAAATATTAAATAATATATATAATAAAATACATTAACATTCATCAAATATCTTTTACTGAGCAAGTAATAAATTTATTTAACGCTAAAAAAAATTTCTTAAAATTATTTTAGACATTTATATATTATTATTTTTAAAACATTGTATCTTTTTTATAAAATAATATAAATTGGTATATATTAAATGATGAAACTAATATTATTTTTAAAATTACATTTGAATAAATTAATAGTCATTGAAAATTAATGTTAAATAATATTATGAATTCTTAACAATTAAAATTTCATTTTCTATAGAAATTATTTTTATACACATTATATGTTTTATTTTAAAAGTTAATTTTCTCAAATTTATAAATTGAATTAGGTTTTATGAATGTGAAATTAAGATTTAGCACATCAAAATTTTTCAAGAAGGATCATCCTATATTTTTAGTGATAATATAATTACCATGGTTAATTTTTAATCAAGATTAATAAGTGAAAAAATGGGTAAATAAATTATCTTGAATTTTTAATAATTAAATCATCACTTATACATAGAAAGACTTATTAGGTATTAAATTCATACTCTCATGTCCCACCTACCATTTCTCCACCAAATTCACCTAACACTCATGTGATTCTATTCATACCCCTTGCCTAACAATAGTTTCCATGAAAAAACCCATTTTGTACCTACAAAAAGATCTCACTCTCACCCATTCTATCATCCCTCTCAACCCAAAAGGAATTTATAATTAAATTCCCTTATATTCCCCATTATAAATACATCCCAAGGATTTCCTAAGGTTCTAATTGAAGGACCCCGGAACACCTTGAGAGGGGAGGGGTGAATCAGGGTGTTAACTTTTTCTTTTAAAAGTTGTGGATCTTGTTCCCACGTTGGTAGGAAATTGTTAAACCTATCAAACAAATGAAAGTTGAAAGTTGACACAACACTTTTACTTGGTTCACCACAAAGGTCTACGTCCAATGAGCATACGCCGATATGTTTTTGGTTGTACCTAATTCCACTAAACTTCACTAGCTATAGATTACAATGTTCAGGTATAATCACTCTGTCCCAGGCACACCGCCTTTAAAAAAGTTTGGAGATAGCTCACTACATCCATCAGGTCACTCAAGTTGACTCCCCCTGGCTCACTGCCTTTGGTGAAGTCCCAGTCATTTTATATACGTGAGGGTCTATTCAATAGATTTTCATTGAAGTATTTGTCTTTTATTAGCACGAGACTCTGCTTGCATCGAATACCAGAATTGATGCACTTGAGTGCACTGAACCACTGAACCGAATAATCAGAAATGCGCAAACATGTTTCACTGAAAATTTCGCACAACACCAAGTTTTACGCGCAACCTCAATTTTTTCCGCAACATCACCTTTTTCGCGCAAGCCGGAATTTTTGGCACAACTTGGAATTTTTCATGCAAGACTGAATTTTTCACGCAACTCTAAATTTTTTCGTGCGAGCCAGAATATTTTGTGCAAGACTTAATTTTTCGAGCAAATCCTTTTACGCGGACCTTTTATGCTCATCAGACCTCAGATATTCTCTAAGTATTCAACTGTCCGGGATGAGGGGGTCACCTCTTATTTATAGGCATCTCAGACCCCCACGTGCAAAACCCCTTATGGTGTGAAAAACCTCTCATTTGGAAAGTAATATTTCGCGTAGGTACCATTTTTCGCGCACATATCCATAAGTTTCATGCAGCCCAAGCCTTTTCCATTTTTCAACGTTCTGATTCTGAAACACTATTTTCACACAAAACCTCAATCCACTATTTTGCTCACTACGTTGTTTTTCATGCCTAACTCAAATATTTCGCGCAGGGACATCTTTTTCGCACACCACGTCCTCTATGCGTGCACCTCCTTTTACCAACAATACATGTCTTCATTTTATGATTTTGAGGCCCAAAAATTTGGCAAACACTGGGAAATGGTGCCACCTTTAATATTGTTTTCTGCTTGAACTTTATGATCACTTTACTGGCACACATTCTAAACTTCCACTGAGGATTGACAAAAAACACCAACCATACTCCAATTCATGCATAGAATAGCCATGTTTCCAAAAATCTCACCTTTTGGGTTTGTTAGAAATCACCAAATAAATTCAATAGAGCACCATACAAATGAAAACCAAAAACGCAAGAATCAACTCAGCCAACACTCTAAGTCTACGTGATCAAAGATCAGTTTAGAAAACTAGAGAGGAAGCTTGAATTGGGTTCTCGTGTTTTAGAATTCTCAATGCTACCCAAGTAATTCACTTAAAGTGTCATAGAGGCATTACATGTCCAATGTATTCCTTCTCATTCAATCACTTACACTGAATTCTCATCATGTCACAGAAGCATTACATGTCCAATGTATTCATTCTCATTCTATCACTGACATTGAATTATCATCATGTCATAGAAGCATTACATGTCTGAATTTATTCCTTTCTCCCCCAATGACAATAAACCCAAAGACCGATAATTTTTAATTGTTCAGCTCAAAAAACACCCCCTGGATAGTATCTCCCCCAAAAACCTACATCACATCCATAAACAGATTAAAAATAGTTAACATAACTGGGGAGAGGGGTATTTCGTAACCTCCTTATGCACTGGGAGGTGGCTGAACACTGAGGTTCAACCGATGCTTCTCGAACACAGTCGTTGACAGTGGCTTGGTCAGGATATCATCCACTTGCTCATAAGTTCCCACATGATCCATTCTAATCACGCCTTGCTCAACTTTTTCTTTGATAAAGTGATACCTGATTTCAATATGTTTTGTATGATAATGATGAACATGATTCTTCATAAGATTAATTGCGCACTTGTTATCATAGTAAATTACCATTGGTTTCTTCACCTCATCACCAATATCTATTAGTTGTTGCTTCATCCATAGCAGTTGAGTGCATGCCTTTGTGGTGGAGATATACTCAGCTTCAACAGTACTAAGAGAGGTACTTTCTTGTTTCTTTCTTAACCAGCCAACACATTTGTTCCTAATATAGAGTGCTCCACCATTGGTGGACTTTCTGTCCACTACATCTCCAGCCCAGTCAGTATCAGAAAATGCTGATAATTCACTGTCCCTTCCTATAGAAAAGTATAATCCACAATTGTGAGTACCTTGAATATACCTCATGATTCTTTTCACCGCTGCCATATGTTTCTCATTTGGATTACTCTGAAAGTGGGGCGCTAGACATGTTGCAAAGACAATATCTGGCCGTGTCACTGTCAGGTATAGTAGGCTCCCAATGATCCTTCTATACATGGTGGGATCTACAGATGTCTCTTCCTCATGCTTTCCAAGTTTGGTTCCAACTCCAATCAGAGTTGACGTTGGTTTGGAGTCTTGCTTATTAAACTTCTTCAGCAGCTCTCTTGCATACTTTTCCTGAGAAATGAAAGTGTAATCCTTCTGTTGAATCACCTGCATCCCCAAGAAATATGTGAGCTCCCCAATCATAGACATTTCAAATTCTGATTTCATGTGATTGGAAAATTTATCCACTGATTTCTGCCTTCTGCCACCAAATATAATGTCATCAATGTAGACTAGAACCATGAATTGATCTTTTGGATAATTCTTAACATATAGATTTTGATCTAATCCTTATATTTTTAATTCCATCTTCTTGAGATAAGAGTCCAGCCAGGAATACCAGGCTCGTGGTTCCTGCTTCAAACCATATAAAGATTTCTTTAGTTTGCAAACCTTTGTTTCATTAGTACCAAGAAAAAAACCCACTGGTTGTTCAATGTAGACTTCTTCTTCGAGTACACCATTCAAGAATGTTGTATTGAAATCCATTTTATATAATTTATATCCTATTCGGAGTGCCATTGCAAGGAAAATCCCGATTTACTCCAGTCTAGCTATAGGAGCAAAGGTTTCTTCAACATCAACACCTTCAATCTGTGAGTATCCTTTACATACTAGTCATGCCTTGTTTCTAATAACACTTCCATGATCATCAAACTTGTTCTTGAAGATCCATTTTATACCAATCACATTGTGACCTTCGGGTCTCTGGATAAGATCCCATCTCTGATTCTTGTCAATCTGATCGAACACTTCATTCATTGCTTTTACCCATGATTCATCCTTTGCAGCTTCTTCAAATGAGTATGGCTCCACAACTGACAGAAATGTAGATTGCGTGTTATTCCTCATCCTCTTTGTTTGTGTGGGTGCACTCCTGTCTCCAATTATGTTAGATGGATCAATATCAAATCTTCGATTTCTCCTGTGAGGTTCAGTTTCATTCTCTCCAGCCAAGGGTTCCTCTTTATATTCTTCTTCTGAGGCAACATCATGATGTGACTGCTGAGTGTTTTGTCCACCTTCCTCTATTCCTGTATTTATATTTAATCCATGTTCATTTTCTTCCTCACTTTCTATCACATCAGCATATGAAATCCGTGAAGCATTTTTGGTTTTCTCTTCAATGATATTAACATCACTGCTTTCCATGATCCTTCCTAATCTCTTGTTGAAACACTTGTAGGCTTTTCTGTTCATTGAGTATCCAAGGAAAATTCCTTCATCTGCATTGTCACCATACTTCCCTTGATTTACTTCTTTGTTCCTGATGAAGCATTTACTTCCAAAAACACAAAAGTATTTCAAAGTGGGCTTCCTTCCATGCCAAAATTCATATGGTGTCTTCATCTCACCCATATAAAGTCCTATTCGATTTTGAATATACACTACAGCTTGAACAGCCTCTTTCGAGTAATGTCGTGAAATACAACTCTCAATCAGCATAGTTCGTGCCATGTTTTTCACCTGTCGATTCCTATATTCAAAAACTCTATTTTTTGTGGAGTTCTCATAGAAAATACCTCATGTTGCATCCCATGCTTCTCCAAGTAATTTTCAAATTCAATGGACGTTTATTACCCTCCATTTTCATATCACAACACTTTGATTGTTCTTCCAGTATCATTCTCAGTTATTCGCCGATATGTTTTCATACAGTCAAGCACTTTTCATTTCCTACGAATGACCATTACACATGCCATTCTACTATAATCATGTATGAAAAGGACAAAGTACCTTTCTCCATGAGTTTCAACAACATTTATCAGCCCGCGTACATCTGTATGGATTAGATCAAGAAGATGAGATGCTCTTTTCTTCTTTGGCTGATATGAAATTTAGACCAGCCTCCCATAAATGCAAGCATCACGAGGCTTTTCACACTCACGCTTCAGGTTGGGAATGTCCATGACAATCCTCAATTTTGATATTTTCTCCATGTCTTGTTGATTGATGTGTCCCAGTCTCCGATTCCACAAATTGTTTTCTTCTTCAACAGTCATGTAACAATCATTTTCGTTACTATCAACTTGATAAAGGTTTCCTTCTGTTCTGCATCCCTTCATAAGTGAATTTACTATCTTTCCCTTGATAGTGCAGTCTTTCTGATTAAAAGTAACTATGAGTCCCGAGTCACAGAGTTGACTCACGCTGAGTAGATTATGACGTAGACCATCTACATAAAGAACTTCAGTCTTCTTTACCTCTCCATTAGCTAATTGAGTAATTCCACTGCCTTTGATTTTCAGAGCTCTATCATTGCCAAATCATACTATACCAATAACCTTTCTTTTTATATCTGTTAACAGGGAAAAATTACCTGTCATATGAGACAAACAACCACTATCCGGAATCTAGGTACTGTTGCTTTTTGTATCTTTGAGGGCCACCTCTGCAAGGTTGGATTTCTCAATTTTCTTCCTTTCTTTCCATGAGACATTGGATTGAGTATAGAGTGATGATGGACTTTCAATTATCTCATTCGTGTACATTGGTTCTTTAGAATAGAAGTCTTCTTCGAGAGGAGAAAACCTATTTGTAAGAGCAATACTATCTTGTTGACAAGATTTGACTTGCTCGAACTCCGGTATGAGGTGTCCATGTCCCTTCTCTGCCTGTAATTAACAGCCTTATGACCAAATTTAGAACAATGAAAACAATATCCATAGAAATTGTTTCTTCTAAAAGAATTAGGATATGAATTTTTTATCCTCTGTTGAACTCCCATATCTTCTCCATTCATATAACTTCTTGCCTCTTCATAATAAGATATGGTATGGCCCAAATATCCACCGAACTGATACTTCATGAGAGGAAATGACTTCTCACTTCATTTTATCCTCATTCCTTCTTTGGTGGGATAATAGTTTGAGGGAACCTTTTTTAGGAGGCTCGAGGATAATCTTCTTTTCTTCATTCAAATTGAATTGGGGGTTTTTATTTCATCACTTCAGATGACTTTTACACATCACCCACTTTCATCTTGCCTTTATTTGTAGCATATGATGTCTCTGCCTCACAACCAATTCAACTATTTACCATGCAGGCAGGTCTCTTATCATTTAAAATCTTTTCAACTCCATTAGAGCCACGTTTTTCTATCTCCAACAGCTCAGCATATGAGAGCCTTCCAAACTGTATTTTCTTCCTTAATTATTTTGAAATTGAATCTTTTTTAAGTTTTCTCTTAATAGTAACAACTTCCTCCTCAAGACGCTCAGCAGTCTTGGACTTTTTTTCTAGTCTGGATGTGAAGTCATTGATGACATTTCTCTGTTCTTCAATTCTCAGCTTCAGATCCACTACATCATCATTGCTTTCAAGTATTTTAGATTGTACTTTCACCAATTCTTCCAGTCATTCAATTTCAACTTCAATTTGATCAACATATTCATTTGATTCTTCTACAATTGATTTCCACTTATTGCAACTCTTATATTTAATATTAATCTTCCTAACAGCATCCTTAAGTTACAACTCGGGATTGGAACTAGTTGTCAACTGATTTTCTCCACCAGTATCTTCTGATTTTTCAACAGTGGCCATCATGGAAGCATGGTTCCCAGTTTTAAATTCTGGTTCTTCTTCATCACAGAATTCATTATCATCTTCTTCATCTTCACAGACAAAACTCTTCTTTGGTACTCTATTTATATATTTTAAGTCTCCCTTTTTTAGAAACCTTTTCCGAGGCTTCTCAATGTTTTAAACATCACTATTCTCATCATAGATCTTTCTTAAGCACTGAGAGGCAATGTGACTAACTTTTCCACAATGAAAGCAAGCAAGAGGTATCTTCCCTTTGAATTTCCCTTTTCCCTTCTGGAACTTATTTTCAATGATAGAAATAATTTCTTTTTCCTCATCATATTCACCACTACTATCTTTTGAGATTTTCAGTTTCTCAATGGATTTGAATTCCATTTCATTGTTCACTCGAGTCGTAGCATCTTTTGGTTTGACTCTCATTTCATATTCCACCAAACTGCTCAGCAGGTCATCCAGAAAAAGTTTAGAAAGATCTCTTTCCTCAAGGGATGACACATTTGCGTTGTACAGGGGTGGAAGACTTCTTAATATTTTCCTTACAATATCAATTTCTTTGATTTCTTTGCCTAGACCCCAAATGGCTCCAACCACTTCAGTAATTCGATTGAAGAATGAGTCTGCATTCTCATTCGGATGCATCTTCATATCATTAAACCTATTGTGGAGAACTTGTAGTTTTTCCTCCTTCACTTTTATATCTCTTTCATAAATATTTTCAAGTTTATCCCACATGGATTTTGATGAGGTGAAACTCATCAATTTTATATAGATCTGATCAAAAAGGGCCACGGTGAGACCATTTTGTTCTTTAGCATATGCATCAAGAATTTTTCTGTATGCGTCAGTCATAACCAGGCATGTTGGATCAGTGACTTGTATTACTTGAACAGTAGAAAAAATAACTTCCATTCCAAGATATCTTAGATGAGATCTCATTCTATTATTCCAAATCTGTAAATTACTTCCATTAAAGAGAGGGACTCCTCTGACATTGGCTGAATTGTCCATAACGGTAAATGACAGATCAAACACCAATGAACCACCCTCTAATACAACTTGAAGGACCCCGGAACACCCTGAGAGGGGAGGGGTGAATCCGGGGGTTAAATTTTTCTTTTAAAAGTTGTGGATCTTGTTCCCACGTTGGTAGGAACTTGTTAAACCTGTCAAACAAATGAAAGTAGGAAGTTGACACAGCACTTTTACTTGGTTCACCACAAAGGGATACGTCCAAGGAGCATACTCCAACAGGTTTTTGGTCGTACCTAATTCCACTAAACTTCACTAGCTGCAGATTACAATGTTCAGGTACAGTCACTCTGTCCCAGGCACATTGTCTTTACAAAAGGTCAGAGATAGCTCATTGCGTCCCTCGGGTCACTCTCGTTGACTCCCCCTGGCTCACTGCCTTTGGTGAAGTCCGAGTCAATTTATAGACATCAGGGTCTCTTCAATAGATTTGCATTGAAGACCTTGCCTTTTCTTAGCATGAGACTCTACTTGCATTGAATACCAGAATTGATACACTCGAATGCACTAAACCACTGAACCAAATAATCAGAAACGCGCAAACATGTTTCACTAAAAATTTCATGCAACACCAAGTTTTACGCGGAACCTCAAGTTTTTCACGCAACTTCACCTTTTTCACACAAGCTAGAATTACTCGCACAACTTGGAATTTTTCACGCAAGATGGAATTTTTCACACCACTCTCAATTTTTCCACGTGAGCCAGAATCTTTTAGGAAAACCTCAATTTTTCGATCAACTCCCTTTAGACAAACCTTTTATGCGCATCAAACCTCGGATCTTCTCTATGTCTTCAACCGTCTGAAATGAGGGGGGTCACCTCTTATTTATAGGTTTCTCAAAGCCCCCACACGCAAAACCCCTTATGGTGAGAAAAACCTCTCATTTGGTGCATAATATTTCTCATAGGTACTATTTTTCATGCACATCTCTAGATTTTTCACACACATCTCTAGATTTTTCACGCAGCCCATGCTTTTTCCATTTTTCGACATTCTAATTCCAAAGCACTATTTTCGTGCAAAACCTTGATCCACTATTTTGCGCACCATGCTGTTTTTCATGCCCAACTCAAATATTTTGCGCACGACCCTCCCTTTTCACGCACCACATCCTCTTTGCACGAACCTCCTTTTACCAACAATCCATGTCTTTATTTTCTGATTTTGAGGCCCAAAAATTTTACAAACACTAGGAAACAGCGCCACCTTCAATACTGTTTTCTGCTTGAACTGTATGATCACTTTACTAGCACACATTCTGAACTTCCACTGAGGATTGACATCAAACACAAACCATACTCCAATTCATGCATATAATAGCCATGGTTCCAACAATCTCCCCTTTTGGGTTTGTTGGAAATCACAAAATAAATTCAATAGATCACCATCCAAATGCAAACAAAAAACGCAAGAATCAACTCAGTCAACACTCTAAGTGTACGTGAACAAAGATCAGTGTAGAAAACAAGAGAGGAAGATTGAATTGGGTTCTCATGTTTTGGAATTCTCAATGATGCCCAAGTAATTCTCTTAAAGTGTCACAGAGGCATTACATGTCCAATGTATTCCTTCTCATTCTATCACCGAAACTGAATTCTCATCATGTCACAGAAGCATTACATGTCCAATGTATTCCTTCTCATTCTATCACTGAAACTGAATTCTCATCGTGTCACAGATGCATTAGATTTATGAATTTATTTCTTTCTCCCCCATTGACAATAAACCCAAAGACTGATAATTTTTCATTGTTCAGCTCAAAACACACACCCCTGGATAGTATCTCTCCCACAAACCTACATCACATCCATAAAAAGATTAAAAAAAAGGTAACATAACTGGGGATAGGGGTATTTCATAACCTCCTTATGCATTGGGAGGTGGCTGAACACTGAGGTTCAACCGATGCTACTCAAAAATAGCCACTGATAGTGGCTTGGTCAGGATATCAGCCACTTGCTCATTAGTTCCCATGTGATCCATTCTAATAACGCCTTGATCAACTTTTTCTTTGATAAAGTGATACTTGATTTCAATATGTTTTGTATGATAATGATGAACATGATTCTTCATAAGATAAATTGAGCTGTTGTTATCATAGTAAATTACCATTGGTTGCTTCACCTCATCACCAATATTTGTTAGTTGTTGCTTCATCCATAGAAGTTGAGTGCATGCCTTTGTGGCAGAGATATACTCAGCTTCAGCAGTACTAAGAGAAGTACTTTCTTGTTTCTTGCTCAACCATCCAACACATTTATTCTCAATATAGAATGATCCACCACTGGTGTACTTTCTGTCCACTACATTTCCAGCCTAATCAGTATCATAAAATGATGATAATTCACTGTCCCTTCTTACAGCAAAGTATAAGCCACAATTGTGAGTACCTTGATTATACCTCATGATTCTTTTCACTGCTGCCATATGTTCCTCCTTTGGATTACTCTGAAAGCGGGCTGCTAGACATGTTGCAAAGACAATATCTGGTCGTTTCGCTGTCAGGTACAGTAGGCTCCCAATGATCCTCATGTACATGGTGGTATCTATAGATTTCCCATTCTCATGCTTTCCAAGTTTGGTTCCAACTGCAATCGGAGTTGACATTGGTTTGGAGTCTTGCATATTAAACTTCTTCGACAGCTCTCTTGCATACTTTTCCTGAAAAATGAAAGTGTAATCCTTATTTTGAATCACCTGTATCCCCAGGAAATATGTAAACTCCCCAATAATAGAAATTTCAAATTCTGATTTCATGTGATTGGAAAAGTCATCCATTGATTTCTGCCAGCTGCCACCAAATATAATTTCATCAACGTAGACTAGAACCATGAACTGATATTTTGGAAAATTCTTCACATATAGATTATGATCTACTCCTCCTCTTTTGAATTCTAGCTTCTTGAGATAAGAGTCCAGTCACAAATACCATGCTCGTGGTGCCTGCTTCAAACCATATAGAGATTTATTTAGTTTGCAAACCTTTGTTTCATCAGTACCAAGAAGAAAACTCACTGGTTGTTCAATGTAGACTTATTACTCAAGTACACCATTCAAGAATGTTGTCTTGACATCCATTTGATATAATTTATATCCTCTTTGGAATGCCAGGTCAAGGAAAGGCTTGATTGACTCCAGTCTAGCCACTGGAGAAAATGTTTCTTCAACATCAACACCTTCAATCTGGGAGTATCATTTAGATACCAGTCATGCCTTGTTTCTAATAACACTTCCATGCTCATCAAACTTGTTCTTGAAGATTCATTTTGTACCAATCACATTGTGACATTCGGGTCTCTGGACAAGATCCCATGTCTGATTCTTTTCAATTTGTTCTAACTCTTCATTCATGTCTTTCACCCATGATTCATCCTTTGTAGCTTCTTCAAATGAGGATGGCTCCACAACTGACAGAAATGCAGATTGTGTGTTATTTCTCATCCTCCTTGTTTGTGTGGGTACACTCCAATCCCCAATTATGTTAGATGGATCAATCTCAACTCTTCGATTTCTCCTATGAGGTTCAGTTTCATTCTCTCCAGCCAAGGTTTCCTCTTCAGATTCTTCTTCTGAGTAAACATCATGATGTGACTGCTAAGTTTTTTGTCCACCTTCCTCTATTCCTGTATTTATATTTACTCCATGTTAATTTTCTTCCTCACTTTCTATCACATAAGCATATGAAATCCGTGAAGAATTTTTGGTTTTCTCTTTTATGATCTTAACATCACTGCTTTCCACGATCCTTCCTAATTTCTTGTGGAAACACTTGTAGGATTTTCTGTTCATTGAGTATCCAAGGATAATTTCTTCATCTACATTGTCACCCTACTTCCCTTTATTTCCTTATTTGTTCCTGATCAATCGTTTACTTATAAAAACAAGAAAGTATTTCAAAGAGGTCTTCCTTCCAGGCCACAATTCATATCGTGTCTCCATCTCACCCATATAAAGTCCTATTTGATTTTGAATATACACTACATCTTGAACAGCCTTTTTACAGTAATGTCAAGGAATATGAATCTCAATTAACATAGTTCGTGCCATGTTGTTCACCTGTCAATTCCTATGTTCAACAACCCAATTTTGTTTTCGAGTTATTAAAGAAACTGCCTCATGTTGTATCCAATGCTTCTCCAGGTAATTTTCAAATTCAATGGACGTGTATTCCCCTTCATTGTCAGATCGCAACACTTTGATTGTTCATCCAGTATCATTCTCAGCGATTCCATGATATGTTTTCATACAGTCAAGAACTTTCTGTTTCCTTTGAATGACCATTAAACATGTAATTATACTGTAATCATCTATGAAAAGGACAAAGTACCTTTCTACATGAGTTCTGGAAATATTTATCATCCCGCATACATCTGTATAGATTAGATCAAAAAGATGAGATGCTCTTTTCTTCTTTGGCCAATATGAACTGCAGACCAGCTTCCCACAAATGCAAGCATCACAAGACTTTTCACACTCACGCTTCAGGTTGGGAATGTCCATGAAAATACTCAATTTGGATATTTTATCCATGTCTTGTTGATTGATGTGTCCTAGTCTCAGATGCCACAAATTTTTTTCTTCTTCAAAAGTCATGTAACAAACATTTTTGTTACTATCAACCTGATACAAGTTTCCTTCTGTTCTGTATCCCTTCATAACTGAATTGTCTGTCTTTCATTTGATAGTGCATCCTTTCTGATTAAAAGTGACTATAAGTCCAAAGTCACAGAGTTGACTCACGCTGAGTAGATTATGACATAGACCATCTACATAAAGAACTTAATTCATCTTTATCTCCCCATTAGCTAATTCAATACTTCCACTAACTTTGATTTTAAGAGCTCCATCATTACCAAATCGTATTTTACCATCAACCTTCCTTTTGATATCCGTTAACAGGCCAAAATTACCTGTCATATGAGATGAACAACCACTATCCAGAATCTAGGTATTGTTTCTTTTTTTAGCTTTGAGGGCCACCTCTCCAAGGTTGGATTTCTCAATTTTCTTCATTTCTTTCCATGAGACATTGGATTGAGTATAGATAAAGTATGGCCTTTCAATTATCCCATTCGTGTACATTGGTTCTTTATAGTAGAAGTATTCTTTTAGAGTATAAAACCTCTTTGTAAGAGCAAAACTATCTTTTTTATGAGATTTGACTTGTCTCGAACTCTGGTATGAGGTGTACATGTCCCTTCTCTGCCTGCAATAAACAGCCTTATGACCAAAGTTAGAATAACAAAAACAATATCCATAGAAATTGTTTCTTCTAAAAGAATTAAGATATTAATTTTTTCTCCTCCAATGAACTCACATATCTTCTAAATTCATATAGATTCTTGCCTCTTCACAATAAGATATGGTATGTCCCAAATATCCACAGAGCTGACACTTCATGAGAGGAAATGTCTTCTCACTTCTGTTTATCCTCATTCCTTCTTTAGTGGGATAATAGTTTGAGGTCCCATTTTTCAAGGAGGCTCAAGGAGAATCTTATTTTCTTCTTTCATATTGAATTAGGGGGTTCTGTTTCAGCACTTCATATGACTTTTCTACATCACCCACTTTCAGCTTGCCGTTATTTGCAGCATACGACGACTCTTCCTCACAATCAATTCCACTATTTCCCATGCAGGAAGGTCTATGATTATTTAAAATCTTTTCAACTCTATTAGAGCCACATTTTTCACTCTCCAATAGATCAACATCTGAGAACCTTCCAAACTTTATTTTCTTCCTTAATTCATTTGAAATTGAATCTTTTTCAAGTTTACTCTTAATCGAAACAACTTCCTCCTCAAGATGCTCAATAGTCGTGGACTTTTCCTCTAGTCTGGATGTGAGGTCATTGATGACATTTCCTGCTCTTCAATTATCATCTTCAAATCCACTACATCATCATTGATTTCAATTATTTTAGACTGTACTTTCACCAATTCTTCCAGTCATTCAATTTCAGCTTCAAGTTGATCAACATATTCAGTTGATTCTTCTACAATAGATTTCAACTTATTGGAACTCTTATATTTAATCTTAAGCTTACTAATAGCATCCTTAAGTTGAAACTCGGGATTGGAACTAGTTGTCAACTGATTTTATCCACCATTATCTTCTGATTTTTCAATAATGGCCATCATGGAAGCATGGTTCCCAATTTTAAATTCTAGTTCTTCTTCATCACAGAATTCATTATCATTTTCTTCCTCTTCATAGACAAAACTCTTCTTTGGTACTTTCTTTCTAGATTTGAAGTCTCCCTTTTTGATAAACCTTTTCTAAGGCTTATCAATGTTTTCGACATCACTATTCTCATCATTATTCTTTCTTAAGCACTGAGAGGCAATGTGACCAACTTTTACACAACGAAAGAAAGAAAGAGGTAACTTCCCATTGAATTTACCTTTTCCCTTCTGGAACTTCTTTGCAATGAGAGAAAGAATTTATTTTTCCTCATCATCTTCACCACTACTATATTTTGATATTTTCAGTTTCTCAATGGCTTTTAATTCCATTTCCTTGCTCACTCGAGTCGTAGCATCTTCTGGTTTGACTCTCATTTCATATTCCACCAAACTGCTCAGCAGGACATCCAGTGAAAGTTTGAAAAGATCTCTTTCCTCAAGGGCTGACACCTTTGCGTTGTACAGGGGTGGAAGTCTTCTTAATATTTTCTTGACAATATCAATGTCTTTGATTTCTTCTCCTAGACCCCTAATGGCTCCAACCAATTTAGTAATTCGATTGAATAATGATTCTTCATTCTCATCCGGATGCATCTTCATATCATCAAACCTATTGTGTAGAACTTGTAGTTTTTCCTCCTTCACTTTGCTATCTCTTTTATAAATATTTTCAAGTTTATCCCACATGGATTTTTTTGAGGTGAAACTCATCACTTTTAGAAAGATCTGATCAGAAAGGGCTGTAGTGATACCATTTTGTGCTTTAGCATTTGTATCAAGAATTTTTCTGTATGCATCAGTCATAGCCAGGCCTGATGGATCAGTGACTTGTATTCCTTGAACAGTAGAAAAAAGGACTTTCATTCTAAGATATCTTAGATGAGATATCATTCTGTTCTTCCAGATCTGGAAATTAATTCCATCAAAGAGAGGGACTCCTCTGACATTGGCTAAATTGTCCATAACAGTAAATGACATATCAAACACCTCTGATACCACTTGAAGGACTCCAAAACACCCTGAGATGGGAGGGGTGAATCAGGGTGTTAACTTTTTTCTTTTTTATAGTTGTGTATATTATTCCAATGTTGGTAGGAACTTGTTAAAGTTGTTAAACAAATGAATGTAGGAAGTTGACACAGCACTTTTACTTGGTTCACCACAAAGGGATACGTCCAAGGAGCATACATTGACAGGTTGTCAGTCGTACCTAATTCTACTAAACTTCACTAGCTGCGGATTACAATGTTCAGGTACAGTCACTATGTCCCAAGCTCACTGCCTTTACAAAAGTTATTAGATAGCTCACTACGTCCCTCGGGTCACTCCCATTGACTCCACCTGGCTCACTGTATTTGGTGAAGTCCCAGTCAGTTTATAGATGTGACGGTCTATTCAATAGATTTTCATTGACGTCTTTGACTCTGCTTAGCACGAGACTCTGCTTGCATCGAAGACTAGAATTGATGCACTCGAATGCACTGAACCACTGAACCGGATAATCAAAAATGTGCAAACATGATTCACTAACAATTTCGAAAAACACCAAGTTTTACGCGCAACCTCAAGTTCTTCACAAAACTTCACCTTTTTCGCGCTAGCCGGAATTTTTCGCACAACTTGGAATTTTTCGCGCAAGTTAGAATTTTTCACGCAACTCTCAATTTTTCCGTGCCAGCTAGAATATTTTGCGCAAACCTCAATTTTTCAACAAACTCCCTTTACGTGAACCTTTTATGCGCATCAGACCTCGAATCATCTCTGAGTCTTCAACCATCCATAATGAGGGGGCTCACCTCTTATTTTTAGGCATCTTAGAACCCCACGCGCAAAACACCTTATGGCATGAAAAACCTCTCATTTGGAGCGTAATATTTCACGCAGGTGCCGTTTTTCATGCACATATCCATATTTTTCTTGCAACCCATGCCTTTTCCATTTTTCGACGTTCTGATTCCGAAACACTATTTGTGTGCAAAACCTCGATCCAGTTTTTCGTGCACCATGCTATTTTTCGCACCCAACTCTAATATTTCACGCACGGTCCTCCTTTTCTGCACACCATGTCCTCTTTGAGCGCACCTCCTTTTACCAACAATCCATGTCTTCATTTTCTAATTTTGAGGCTCAAAAATTTGGCAAACACTAGGAAATGGCGCCACCTTCAATACTGTTGTCTGCTTGAACTATATGATCACTTTACTGGAACACATTATGAACCTCCACTAAATATTGACAACAAACACAAACCATACTCCAATTCATTCATAGAATTTCCATGGTTCCAACACTAAGGAGTCCAAACCAATCTTTGAGAAGCTACTTAGCAAGGAAAGGGTTCTCCACCTCCACCTTTTGATTCAAGTTCTTTTATGATAACTTCTTTTGATTTCCATATGATTAGGCTTCCATGTGTTCATAATAAATAATTTAATATCCAAATTATTTACTATTTATGAGATAATATTTTTCTCTAAAATAAATCTCATTCCATAGTCCCTTTTGTATAGTTTTCATGCTATTAAAACCACTCCTTGATTATCTACTTCCTATTTTAAATTCAAGATCTTCATTTGTTGTAAACCTTTTTGATTCCATTTTATTATGATCACATATGTTGATAATCAATCATTTATTTTCAAAATGGTTCAATATTGATTAAATTATACACTTCCCTCACATTAATCCCATTTCATAGTTATTTTTGTATAGCTATCATATTACTCAAATCAGTCTTTGATTCACCCTCTACTCTTTGAAGTCAAGTTCTTCCTTTATTGTAAGACTTTTCAATTCCAAGTGATTATGTTTCCAAGTGTTTATAATCAATCCATTGTAGGCCAAATTATTCACTATTAATGATATACTACATTTATCTAACAGCAATCCCATCTCATAGACCCTTTTGTATTGTCATAATTTTGTTGAAATCACTCCTTGATTATCTCCCTCATCGTTTTAATTCAAGTTCTTTCTTTGTTGTAAGAATTTTGAATTAAATGTTATTATTATTGAATTTTTTTATAATAAACCCCTTTACTTTCCAAATTTTTCCCTATTGATGATATACTATCTTTCTCTATCATTTAACACATTCCATAATCTCTTTCATTTTTCCACCATGTTATTAAAGTAATTCCTTAATTTTACATGTTGGGAACACCAAAAACTAATGTCAATAAAGGATATCCATATATATTTAACATTATTTTATTTATTGGGTACTTCCATATTTGAAACCCAAATTACCTACTCATGGGTTAAAATGATATGTTTTTATGATCTCTGATTTTTGTATCCCTCATAATTATAGACATATGAAATGTGTTCCTTGATAGTTCTTCAATGAATTGGGTACATAACTAATCTCTATAAATGAAATGTTTTACGATAGCTTGGAAACATTCATTAGTAATGATATATGATACCTTGGTGAAAAAACCTTATAATATTAATGGTGTACCCTGATAGAACTTCAATACATTTGGTACGGAATTTATCTCTAGATATGACATGTTCATGATACTCTAGCATAAATTCTTATAATATTTTATGATACCTTAGTGAATAACCTTGGTAATATGCTTTCACAACACCTTAGTGATGAAATTATATGATACGCTTATGAATGTATCGTGTTTATGTTGTATCCACATTTCCATGTTATGCCTCATGTTATTATGATCATTTTATAAATCCCATTCCTATGTTCATGTTCTTATATTATGCCTCAAATTTTACCCATGATGTTCATTTATGCTATGTTTTTATTTTTTATACCTTACTGGGCTTTATGATCACCCAATATTTTTAAAAATGTCCCTACGGAACATATATAGTGAGGTAATCTAGGATAACATAATAAAGAAGTAATTCAAGAGAGTTAATTTTTTTTATGTTTTCTTATGTGATACATATATATAGTGTATTATGTTCATAGTTTACAAGACACTAAACCTCAAAAGGTCCCCATTAAATTATTAGTGTAATAATTTTTTTAAGTAATTGTGTTTAAAAATATGTATGAAATTGTGGGTCGATGTAATTGGTATCAAATAAGGGTTTAGTTATTTATGGAAATTAGGACTATAAAATCTTAGTGAAAACCATAAAGTTAAATCTAATGGGTATGTATAAGTATATAAAAACATAATTAACTTTTAGTTAAGTTATATTTTGTGGTTTCCTAATAAAATACATCTATAATAGGATACTAGCAATTGGAAGTGGTTGTGGAACTAATTCACCTAGGGTAATCACCCCAAGAAAGGTTGGATGAGCATTGACTCAATCTTCACTCTAATTCATGATGAGTGATCCTATAACTAAACACCAAAATAGAAACTCCCAGGGGATATGATTTATGAATTCACATAATCTTTATGAACAATTATGAGGGATTTGAATACATTTAGGTAAGTGATCCTAATTGGAAAATGATCATGGATAAGTTAGATTAAAATGGAGAGATTATTATGTTAAGGTATATATTAATTGATATATTATTTTCATGATAAAGTATATGTTTAATTTTTAGAGAATATATTTTAATGATTTTTTTTTGTTTAGAATATTATAAGAAAGTTCATGATATGTTTGGAATAGTTATTTAAAGAATTTGGTTAAGAAGTATGAGAAAACACAACTTAAAGTAACTTATATTGAACCAAGAGAATTATAGGATGAACCAAGTCTGAAATGGTTGAAATTATAGTATCGCCGTATGAAATGATTGTTTTATAAGAGAATACATCTTAGGATTGATCTTTCTTATTCATATGATCATATGATTTTATTAGATACTATCATAATAATTTTGGTTTTAATATTTGGTTGGAAGCATGATCTTGAAAATGAATTTATGGAAGATATGCCTCTAGAAACTCCAAACACTTGTATACACATTGGAATATTTTGAATAAATGGTTGAAAATATTAATATATGCCTATCATAAGGAAAAATATGTCACACAGTCTTCCATGAGGTATTAATGTTTTTAAATATATATTGAGTCATGATAATCATTTTGATACCCCTAGGTATTGTTATTAATAAGTGATAATTAAAATTTTAAAGAAACAATTTATTTAAGGGGAGAAGAATGTAAATACCAAGGTTTTTAGAAATCATATTATTTCCATAAATAACATGTTTATAATTACAAACATTATTCTTTTTATATTTGTTTAAAGGAATTAAAATGGATTTTTAAATAATTCATACAATAAAGTTATTAAACTAAAACTAATTTATTCATTTATAGTAAAATAATACAACAAATGCACATGAAACTAAGTATTACAAAACTTGGATTATTACTCACCATGGATTATTATATCATTTAAAAGTGTACAAATTAACAAGGGACAACAAATAGAAAAGAAAAAATATTAGGATATCACTCAGATTATCTTCACCATCACCAATAGCCTATGAAAACCTATAATCAGTAAGAACATCATGAAAGGAGAAAACATATTGTGAGACCTAAAATGAAAACTATGAAAATGTGAAGTGTGAATTAAGAATTGTTAATGGAATGAATGATTTTAGTAAGGATATATATAGGAATAAAATCTATCTATTATAAATTTAGTTGTTGGACATATGTTCATTGGATATACATGCATCCAATAGGTATACTGAAGTTGTATTTAAAATAATATAATTAAAAAATAATAAATAATTAAATTAAAGTATAATGTTAAAATATTGTGTTTGTGTGTGTGTTTCATTTTATTAATAACATTATAATTATTAATATATGATATTATGTATATATAAAATTACTAGAAATAAATTAATATCAATGGATTAGTGAAATTAAAATTTTAGAATATAAATAATTAATTTTAATGGTAAATATTATTTAATATAAAAGTAATTTTTTTCCAAATTAATTTTTTAATTAAGTGATTTATATTTCATCCTAGGACTTCAAGCCACCAAAAAGGTCTTCATGACACAAGGCCTTTGGGCTAACTTAGGGCTTTGGGGCTCTAGGACACAAGATACCACGAAGCAGCCCGGGAAAACCACATAAGAGTAGGCCCCAAAATAGGATTTAGAGAAAGTAGAACCCACCAGATAATAGATAACTAGATTGGAAGAATGAGAGGACATGGCACTTTTCATCGGTACCAAGCACTGTGAAGCTCTACATGGGACAATGCTAGATGATCATCCATGCAAGGAATGCAATAAGTTAGGGAGGGGAAATTCAAAGGTGTAGTCAGGTCTTGGGCCTTCAAATTTAATGTACTAGGACTTGTTCCTTTGGGCCTTCAGGTCATGTACGGGCCTTGCACCTCTAGGCCTAGGGTCCATTCAAGGGTTCCCCCTCAACCCTTAAAAAGTGAGATTATCCAAAAATCAATAAATATATAAGGAATTTGGGCTTTCGAAGTAGAATTTGAATTTGATAAAATGAATATCTTTTTTGAAATTAGAATTTCAAAATTATATTATTATGAATTTTTAGGATTTTTTTTAAAATAGTCAATTTTTAGGTGAATAATGAAAATATAGTTTTTACCATAACTGGAAATTTTATAACTATATCATTATATAAGAAATACATTGAAGCTTATAAAACATTTTAACTGATCAACAATATGACACACCAATATTATATATATATATATATATATATATTGACTTTAAATAAATCTAATGTGTTAATTATGTTTCCCCACATGCATCATCGAAAGAAAAGAAAATGCGACACATTTTATTAAAATTAATATAACTGTTTTAAAGTAGTTGTAGTATTGTTGGGTGTAAATAAAGCTAATTTTAATACAAACTTTATAAATAAATAAATATAATGGTAATTCATTAATAAATTTAGTTGGTATAGATAAAGGACTAAAAATTAATTTTATGTGTAAAATAAGTTCTTTTCTGAAAAAAAATCTTTTTATATGCTATGTATTTTATTATATTATGATTAAATAATTATTTTTAATGAAATTTTTTAAATATATATATGATAAAATACATTAGCATATATATAATAGTTTTTACTAAGCAATTAATAAATTTATTTATTCCTGGAAGATTCACTTTTCTTAAAAAAAATTAGGGGCGTATATATTATTATTTTTAAATTCAATTAGTATAAATAAATTACTAAAGAATAATTTTATATTTAAAATATGTTTTTTTCAAAAAAAATAATTTTATACGCTATGAATTTTATTATATTACGATTAAATAATTATTTAAATGAAAATTTTTAACAATATATAAAAAAATAAATTAATATATATCCAATATTTTTTACTAAGTAATAAATTTATTTAGACTTTGAAGATTTAATTTTCTTAGAAAAATTATGGGCCAATATATTGTTGTTTTAAAAACATTGTATAATTTTTATGAAATAATTTAATTTGATGTATTTTAAATGTTGAAACTAATATAATGTTTAAAGTTTCATTCAAATAAATTAATGCTCATTATACATTTATATTAAATAATATTAATAATACTTATCGATTAAAACATCATTTTCTACAAAAATGGTTTTTCTACATATTATATATTTTAATTTAAAAGTTAATTTTATCATATTTAGAAATTTAATTATGTTAAATGGATCTCAAATTTTGATTCATCGTGTTGAAATTTGGTAGCAATGTTCATCTTATATTTTTTGTAATAAAATAATTATCATGGTTTTTTTCATCAAGATTAATAAGGGTAAAAAATGAGTAATTAAGGTATATTGAATTTCTAACAATTAAAATGTCACTTACATCTATAAATACTTGTTAGGTATTAAATTTATTCCCATATTTCTCACCTAACATTTCTCCATATAACTCAACTAAACCACCTGACACACATGTGATTCCATTCTTACCACTACCTAACTTTAATTTTCATGAGAAATCCCCTTTTTCCACCTATAAAAAGAGATTTCTCCCACCAATTATCTCATTTCTCTCCACCCCAAAGGCATTGATTTCAAAGTTCCATTATTTAACCCTCTCTAATTCCTCTTAATGAGTTCTTTAAGGAGTCCTCCCTAATCTTTGAGAATCTACTTAGCAGGGTAAGGGTTCTCTTCCTATTGATTCAAGAAATTATATCATGATAATCCCTTTTTATTTCCATATTATTCTGATTCCATGTGATTATAATATATATTATATAATCTAAATGATTCAATTATGATGATATACTACCATTATCTCACATTAAACTCATTTCATAGCCCCTTTTGTATATCCATCATACTACCAAAATCACTTCTTGATTCCCCCCCTTTCAATTCGAACACTTCCTTCATTGTAATCCTTTTTAATTCCATGTGATTATGGTTACTTGTATTAATAATCAATATTTTATTATCTAAATGATGAACTATTGGAGAAATATTACCCTTCTCTCACATTAATCCTATTTCTAGCCCTTTTTTATAGCAAACATGCTGCTGAAAGCACTCTTTGATTCTCTCCCTCATCTTTTTAATTCAAGATATTTGTTGTAATAATTTTAAATTACATGTTATTAAGATTAAATGTTTTCAAAATCAATCCATTTTTATCTAAATGATGCACTATTGATGATACATAACAATTATCTCACATTATCCCATTTCATAATCCCTTTTTACATAGCCCTCATGCTGCTGAAATCACTCATTGATTCTCTCCATCCTATTTTTAATTCAAGATATTCCTTCATTGTAATCATTTTTAATTCCATTTTATTATTCTTCAATGTGTTCTTAATCAACCCTTATAATGTCCAAATGATTCCCTATTGATGAGAAGTTGTATTTTTCTCTCATTTAACCCATTTTATAATCCATTCTGTATATGTATCATTATGTTGAAATCATTCCTTTATTTTCCATGTTGTGAATACCTAACTATAATATCACTAAAATTTATCCACATCAATGTAAAATTCTTTTATAGATTTGTGACTTCCATTTTTGAAACCTAAATTCCCTACTCATGAGTTAAAATGATATTTTCTTATGATCTTTGATTGATGTGACACTCATAATAATAGACATATAAAGGGTGTTCCTTGATATCCCTCTAATTCAATGGGTAAAGAATTAATCTAAATATATTACATGTTTTATGATACCTTGTAAACATTCATTGATAATGTTGTATGATACCTTGGTGAAAAAACTTGGTAAATATAGAGATTACACCCTAATAGTGCTCCAATTCATTGGATAAATAATTAATCTCTAGAGATGACATGTTCATAATATCTTAGAAGCATATGATAACTTAGTGAATACCCTTGGTAATATTATTTTATGAAACCTTATTAGTGAAATTTGGTTATATACTTATGAATGTATCGTGTTTTTGTTTTATCCACATTTCCATGTTATGCATTAGGTAAATATAATCATGTTATGAATCTTGTTCTTATGATTATGTGTTTACTCATGTATTTATGTTCATGTCCTTATATTAGGCCTCAAGTTTTATTCATGATGTTCATTTAGGCTTTGTTTTCATTATTTATCCCTTATTAGGCTTTATGCTCACCCATTTCTTCCATGTGTTCTTAATCAATCCTTAGGTTCTCCATCTCTCCCTTTTAGGGTGGTATAGTGACACTGTCATTTAATGTCACACAGTTTGTCACTTTGTAAAAAAGTTTTGTGATGTTGGGATTGAGCCCATAAAAAAGTTTTTATATAGATCCCTATGAAGGGAGTTATAACCCATGTTTTTCGGTTCAACTTAATGGGACATGTCATAGTTTTTAAGCTCATGTGGCATGGGCCAACATGGTGCCTTTTAAGGTCATGTAATCATGACTGAGTGGTGTTAATTTTAAGTTAATTCATCTAATACTAAAATACTACACAGTTTAAAGTTAGGAAATAGGAAATACTAGGTTAAAGGGTCCAAGAAATGGTTGGTGTAGGGATTAATCATGAAAATATATTTTTGGTATGTCCTTGAAGGGAATATGACCTAATGAGATTGTGTTTGGGTCTCGTCAGGAATAAGACCCAATAAGAGAGTATGGATTCATAGAGGATATGACCTAGTGAAGGTAGACATGGTCTCAAATGGAATATAGCCCAAAAAGACTGGGTATGTTTCTATTAGGGATATGGTCGAATGAAAAGGGCATGGAATCCATGGGTAATATAGGTGAGTGAAGAGGGTGGACTCAAATGGAATATATCCCAATGGGGAGGATTCATGAGAAACAAAGGGAATATGGACCCAGTAAGAATGTGGTTGGGGATTACACCTTAGAGGATGCCCATGAGGGGTATTGTTTCCCAAGGGGGATATGAGATGATGTTGTTGGGATTGAACCTTATGTAAACATCCTACATATCATTTTGGAAGAGGGATTAAAACCCATATATTTTGGATGCATGCTTTAATGTTATGTGAAAATAAAAAACCATGTAGTTTTACATGATTCAGTAAGGACATATACCATGAGTTTTAGCATCCTACAATGAGGACAATAGTTGGTGATTACAACTAGTGAAAGTCCCTCATCATGTATGAGAGAATAAAGGATACATGGGGTCATATAAATGTGTTTCCTAGAGATACTTGACCTGGTATGTGACTTGGGTGAGTAAGGTTCAAGGGGAATAAACCTAATAAGAAGCAGATGTACAAATCTACAAACCATCCACTGATTGATAGAGAAGGGTGACTAAAATCATAGAGAATAAGGCCACATGAGAAAGCGATTATAGGATTACCCCCTAACAGGTTTCCCATCTCCATGCATGTATCATTGATGGATCATGGTGATGAAAACATCAATGGGAACATGGATGGGGCTTACACCTAAAGAGGAAGACCAAATGTGTATGGATCATTGAGTGGACAGGGGGTCCACTAATACCTCTATCTGATCTAATGTTGTACATGGGTCATAAAATATGAGAAACTTAATCCAAGAGTAGTATCATTGGTTCCCTTATGACAAAGACCCTCACTATCAATGGAATACATGATTGTAATCACCCTATAAGTTCTATTGGTTAATGAGGATTTCCTAATATAATCTCATTATCAAGGGAATCCATGATTGAAATGGTGTATGTTAACATGCACATTAGTGTGAAATACAAGAAATGATATACCTAGGGGGATGATCCGGGTGAGGGTTCACCAAGGTGTGGGGCTAGGAGAAGAGGTTTACCTTAGTGTGAAGTAGGTTTAATGCTCACGGTAGTGTATAATAGGGTGAAGATATTACCCTAGTGTAGGGTAAGGTGAAGGTCTCACCCTAGTGTGATAAAATACAAAGGGCTCTCACAGGATGGGTTAGGGAAAAGGGTTTCCCTAGTATAAGGCAGGGTGAAGGGTTATCTTAATTTTGGAGGGTGGAGGGTCTCCCTAATTGGGATAGGGTGAAGTGGTCACCCAGATGAGGCTAGTTCAAAGTATCAGCTTAGTGAGGCTTGATTGAAATGGTCACCCTAGTGAGGTTGGGGAAAAATGGTTTCCCTGGTCAGGAGGCCTAGGAGTGGGTTTTCCCTTGGACAAAGCAGGGATAAATTTCCAACTTTTATTACAATAAAATATATCAAAGACTTTGATTGATTGATTCATGAAATTAATGTACTTCTTAGATAAGTGACATTTGATGTACTTATCAATTAAAATTATTAACATGTGATGTAATCATTTATTGTGATAAATCTACCCATATAATATAAAATGTATGAGTTTGCCTATACTGGATTATAATTTTCTGTATTTAGTGGCACTCAATTCCATATAAAAAAGGTATTCTATAGGTATAAATATAATTTATATGATATATCATATGATGGACATGTTTATATAAAGATATGAGTACATTTTATCGAGATCACACCAGATTCCTTTGTTTTCTCACATAGTAATGTTATTTTTCTAGAGGACACTCTTTTCTTACATCTATTAATTTATTAATTGATTTTGTTTTCAATGTTCCAAAGGCTCATGGGTTCAAATAGTTATGCCTTAAAATAATAATTAATTTTCATACAAAGTTTTTTTTAATTTGATAAAATCATATTTAAAAGTGTTTGGATGGATTTACAAGGAATTGTAATGTTTTTTATAAACTCCTTATATGACTTTAGTTCATGTTGGTGAATAAATTATATTCACCAAAACCTAATAATTTAATTATATGATTTGTATATTTAATAATCCAAGATATGCATGTGATGCATATCACAGATAATGATATAGGAAGTATCATAAGGCATGTAATTCCTGAATGACTTTATATGACATAAATATAGTATAAGATATATGATTTCATCTCACATAAGCTACTACCACATTCCTGGATGGTTTCACTTTGGTTATGAACCATTTAGATGATTATTTTATGGATTTATTAATATAACATGATTTAAAAATGTTCAACAATCATAAATACCTAACGTACATACATTACGGGTAATTTATGGAGTATATCAAATGTTGGTAGTTGATGATTGGACTCCTCAATTTATTAAAGTGAGGCTATATAAAGAATATGATCCTTCTCATTGGGGTAGTTTATACATTTGTAAGCCAATTTGAAGCTCTCTTCCTCCCTGGTCTTCATTTGTATCTGATGAGAATGTGTTATCACACCTTTAAAATATCAAGGGATCCTCAAGAAGCATATGTAGATTAAATTAGTTGGTGTATTGAGGTGATATCTTAACTGATGTGCATATTAAAATTCCTTATATATAATCCATCAATATGGAAAACAATAAACTTTATATACATAATTTTATATTCATATTCTTTATTTACATGTTGATTCTATGATGATAAATCTGAAATTTTAATGTATTTGTTCCACTATTTTGAGCCTGTGATGTTCTAAAAAAACCCATCATAGATAACTTCCACATTAAGATCATGATATTACTAATTAATTCATAAGTTTTAGAGGTTTTTTTTTGACATTGAAAACAATTTTATGGATGAGTTGGAAGCTTATTAGAGTTGAGTTGGTTCTAAAAGAATTAAAAAATCATGAGTTATAAAAAACCATAGTGTGAAACAAACTATTATTTAATTATTAGTTAAATTATAGAGATAATTTTATGTTGATGTAATAATCTCACTATAATTGATACATTTTGTGTCATGATATTATTCTATGAATCCATAGGTTCTATCCTATGAGTGTCTTGCACTGTGATTATGGACCATGAGTTTTGTGTGCAGGGCTATTTTGTGTTGAAAAAGCATATCATGCCATAAACCAGAACATCACATTATTATAAAAGAGTTCATGTCTCAATGACTCTAGCCATGTAAAATTCATGGTTTTTTGAAATTTAAGTCCACAATGTAATTATCTTGGTCATCTGTAATAAATTCAAGGTCGATGAATGTTTTTAAAATATTCTATAGGTTTTTGGAAAGTTCAAATTGAAAATATGATCCCAATATTTTGAATCTTGAGTTAAACCATGATCAAGACACCACACACATTGTCACATCATGATCTGGTTGTGGTCTTTAAATCAAATAATCATATAGAAAAATAGGGGTGAAAAAACATTGAGATAGTTGGTCAAAAATTTCCCACAGAATTCCAAATAATTTTTGGGTGGGGTTGAGTAGAAGAATATAAGGGTGCACACTTGATCAAAAATATGGAGACACTTGAGAAGGTAAGTGGAATACTGATCAACTTGTTGATAGAGGCACTTGAGAGGGGATGCATGGTCTCAATCTGGGACAATATGGGTCAAGAAGGGTGATTATAATATGGCATTTTTTAAAGATTGTATTAAGGAGAAGAGCCGCTTAAATAGTCTGAATATTCTCCTGGAGGATGGATCTTATACCAATGATCCAGCTTTTGTGGGAGGTATGGTAGACTTTTTTAAAATAATTACTTATTGATATTAACACTTGTATTCCTAGAGGTTATCTAATTAGCCAAGCTGCAATCTTTGATGTTATTCCTCAAGTTGTTACAGATCACAATAACTCTATGATTGGTGATATCCCTTGAGAATATAAGGTTTGGGAGGCTGTTAATTCCATCAACATTGATAGTTACCCTGGCCTGAATTGTTTTTTATGTTCTTTCTTTATTATTTCATGGGATCTGGTGAATATGGAGCTTGTTGATGAAATCTTGGATTTCTTTAAAGGAGGTAGGAATCCTCAGGTTTCAAGCTCTACCACTCTAGGTCTCATCCCAAAGGTGAAGGATCCATATTCATTATTCTATTTCAAACCTATAAGCATGTAAAATTTCTTTTACAAAGTCTTGGCTAGTATTTTCAATAGAAGGGTGTCCCTAATTCTTCACAAATGGGTTTATGAGGAGATGCATAGTGTTATCAATGGATGGTCCATCTAGGGGGATATTGTAATTTCACATCAAATGATATGAGATATTAACACTAAGACTTCCAGCTCTAATATATCCATCAAGGTTGACATGGAAAAAGCTTATGGAATGATGGAATGAAACATCATTCTCAAAGTGATGGGTTGTATGGGTTTCTTTACTTAAGTCTCTAACCTATTTTTGAGATATTATAACTCCGCCTATATTTCTATTTATTTTATGGGAAGGAATATTTATCTCTTGATAAGGGTTAGGGGGCTAAGACAAGGGGATCCCCTATCCCCCAGCCAATTCATTTAGGTACAGGATGCTCTTTGCAGATATATGGATCACTCTCTTCACTCCCGTGACATTCTTCCTTTCAGATTTAGGGGTGGTTTTGTTGGTGTCTACCATCTTATGTTTATATATTATGTGATCTTTTTCCTCAATGGTAGTAGGATATAGCTTCAAGGATTCAATAAAGTTATGGAGGAGTATTGCAGATGGATTGGTCAAATTTTTGATAGTATTAATAGTAGTTTCTATGTCTCATCCCACTACTCATTAAGGCATCCTAAGCTGATTGATGACTCCTTGTGAATTAATATAATATTCTTACCCTTGGAGTACTTGGGATCCCCCATATCACCTAGCAGGATTCACATTCATCATTTTGGCAGGTTAGTGGAAAAAATTTCTAACCACATTAAAAATTGGAAAAATCGCTTTCTTTCCTTTGGCGGTAGGATCACTTTGGTTAATTTTGTTCACACATCAATCCTGATCCATGTTCTCTCTGTCTACAAGGTGCCTAAATTAGTTATCAAGAACATTGAGAAACTTTTGGCCTCGTTCATTTGGGACTTCCATTCTTGGGACTCATGGGAGAGATTGGAAAAATCCTGGGATGAAGGTGGTATCAACCTTAGGGAAGTTTCAAGAATGATGCATAGCCTTCAAGGCAAGCTGTCTTGGAAGGTAATTGAGGTTTGAACTCTCTGGGTCAGATTTATTGTTAAAAAGTAAGGTCTGGACTTGACACACCTGAGGGGGAAGGTCTCCGATTATTGTAGTTTTCATCATGAGCACATTTCATTTCTCTATTCTTGTATTTTCAGGGTTCCTGACTCCTAACATTTATTTTAGGCTTTGCAGCTTCTACCTATCATTCACTGATGTTGTTCTAAAACTTTATCAACACAAACTATGCCATAGCATCCAATTGAATGAAGAACTATGGCTTCCGGTGTTTTATTAGCGAAGGTCGATCGTCACACTTTGCATGGGAAGGTGGTGCATGATTCATGGGGCAGTATGCTATAGTGGACAGAGATCCCCTTGAAATATAATTTTTTTTATCTAGAATATCAGAAACCACTCTCTCCCTATAGACAAGGATATTAAATGGAAGGGGGTTTCTCTAGTCTCTCGATGCCTATATTGCTCTAACCCTAAAGAAGAAATATCCCCCGCCACTTCTTCAAAGGTGATTATATGGTGCGCTCTTGGATCTTTCATAGAGATAGTGTCTCTCGACTCCATTAGAGGTGATTCACATGGATTGCATCACTTTAGGCCTCCTTGGTCATGTTTCATTCTCTGTATCGTGTGCTAAAACATTAAAAAACTAAAAAAATGATTTAGTGTGTAGGACCATCTTCCTTATCCTACTTGACATTAGAAATTTATCAAGAATTCATAATCAATAGAATTTTAAAATTACCTGAATTTTGTAGCCTAGTGGTTGACTCTAGATTGTCTCTTGGGGAGATTCAACATGATAGTTTGTCTCTATAGGTTTTTCCACTTATTAGTTTTTTTAGTTCTTTAAATTAATTAATTAAAGTGAGAAAATAAATGAGGATGTTTATAAAATTCTAAAATAAAAATTAAGCAAGAACTTGAAATTGAAATGAAATTAAATAACCAATATGTTACTAAGAAATCCTTTGCATTTTATAAGCATTGTATGGGGTGCTAGATCCTCTTAGTGAATGGGATAGGTTCTAGGTAGCAATGGATGACCGAGAGGATGTTTACACATGGAAATGGATTCATGAATCTTCTTGAACCATAAAATAATCCCATGAATGTTTTCCACCATCAATAATGGTTTTTACTTGGCCTAAACATAATTGGAGGCCACATGGAATCTTAATTTGGCCATTGCCTATTTTATACAGGAAGGGGAGGAATAATCAGCTGGATTTTCATGCATGACATCCATGTCACATATTTATTGATCATGCAGCCTCCCTTGATCGTCCATAGTGTTATTGGATCATTTAGAGCATACAAAAGTATCATTTTGATTGTTTATATAGGTTTCATAGTAGCTCTGGCATGGAGGTAGTGCTAAAGGAATTTTAGTTCAATCAATGAATAAGACGACGTCTAGAGTATGCTCAAGCCCTCCTTAATGATCTCAAGCATTTTTCATGTGTTTTACGCATGTGTTGTGTTGTGAATTTCATGGAGATGTGGCGGCCTAAAAAATTTCAAGCAGTAGCATCAGTGACACCCTAAAAACATATCTTCAATGATATAGGATTTTATTTATTATAGTTTGAAAATAAATAAATCGATTAAAAACATACATTTAAGACATTTTCCAATTAACTTCAATTTATTATAAAATTAAAAAAAAAACTTATTAATGTCCCCATATCAATAAAATCATGGACGAGGGATTTATCAATAAAAAATATGTGAACATTTGTCTCTCATCACCATAGCATGTTTTGTAGCGGCTTTGTGGGATCTCAGTGATGTCTTAGGTTCGAGTCTCACTGAGTTATTTCCTATTGCAGTAGATTAGGATTTTCATTTTATTTTTTCCCCTCTTCAAAATTATTGTAATATCATGTGCATTTTATTTCTATTTATCTAACATTATGGCTTTAATTTATTTGTTAACCTATGTGCTAACCAAAGATGGGAATAATCACTTTTAGAATTAGTGTTTTTTGATAAAACTTCTCTAGAATTGGGTTTTAACGGCCTTAAAAAATGTCTTTATTAGTGTTAATAAAAGGGATTTTTTATTAGCGCTGATAAAAGGGACCTTTATCTGTGATTTTTTTAGCATTGTTAAAAGACCACTTTTATCATCGCAGATAAAGGTCAAAAAATATTTTTTTAAAAAGAAATTTTGTTTTCTACAAATCGAAGGGTGGACCACCCCCTTTAATAAGTGATCACCCCCCCCCCCCCCTCCCCAATAGCACTAGGCACCTGCTCGCCTGCCCGCGCGCCTGAGACCTTCTCCTCATGCACCTGCAATTCTTCCACTCACCTATACTGTTTTGTTTTGAATTTTATGATATATCTATATACTTATATATATTTCATTACATTTTTTTATCCATGTGTTTATATATATATATATTTAAATACATATATAAAACTTGTTTTGTGTGTGTGTATGTGTGTATGTGTGTGTTTATAAATACATACATACATATATTTATTTACATATGTTATATATTAATATTTATATACATATATTAGAATATATAGATAAATATATATTTTTTTGTCAATACACACACACAAATATATTTATATATATATATATATAAACATTATATATTCATTATTTATATATGTATATAAATATTCATAAATTATTATTTTAAATAAAATGGATATTAGTTTTTCTTTAGATAAGGTTTATATATTGAGAAATATATTTTATATGTAAATATGCTTAATTATTTATTTATAAAATTAAATTTTTATGTCTGCATTTATAAAAAATATGTATATATTGTTATATATTTGATTATAAATAACGGTACATTGTGAAAAATGATAAAATTTCAAATCCATAATATCAATATATATGTAATCCCTAAGAATAAATTCAGTCCCCATTAAAAAGGGGGAAAAGACCCTCTTAAATGAGCCTAAAAATCCATTAAATGTTAAAAGATTTGTGTACCCCGACTAAAAACTCAGTTATGAATGCCTTCTAGACCTTTTTTGGCCTCGAAAAATGTGAAAAAGGGTCTCCTTCTATTATTAGGTAATATATCTCTTCTCTATATTTGATTTGATATGTGGTATAGCCCAAAGCAGACACCCTAATCAAAAGTTATGGTCGTTTGAAGTTCGATTTCGGTTATCAACTTATTTTAGATCTTTTATAACATTTTTATTTTTAATTATATTTAAATTGTTATTAAATGACTATTACTAGATAATAATTATCAAATTATTAATTATAAATATTTTTTAAATTATTTTTTAAGTTATTTTCTCTAAATATCTTATATATTAAGTGTAAATGCCTATTTAGCCTTATCTAAAAAATATTTAAAATATATATATTATATTTATATCAATATAAATATATTTATATATTAATATATTATTTTTAATCAAATATTTTTTTTGAAATATACCATTTATCAATGCTCGTAAAAAACACTGATAAGGGGGGGGGGGGTCCCTTTAACAACGCTAAAAAAAGTGCTGATAAAGGGGTTACCATTATCAATGCTTTTTTAGCACTAATAAAGGTACCCCCTTTATCATCGCTTTTTTTAGTGTTGTTAAAGGGTGGAGTTACATAAATACATTTTTTTGGTAGTGTAACCACTGATTGACTCCCCCTCTCAGTGGTTGTGCATCACACTTGGGGCCAATCACATGATTTTTGAGGCATCAAACTCCCAAAGCTCTAATATCATGTGTGTTCTATCTCTTTGTATCTCATGTCTTACTTTGTTTCATTCATTCATATTAATCACTAAATGGTAATGGGAATAATCCATTTAATATATGGTGTTTTGATAACTGATGATTCACCCCCAGTTGTTGTGCATGTCTCACTTGGATTCCATTACATGATTTGTCACCCTTTAAATTCTAGTAACTCTAATAATATTCTATGGCCTAAGTAATGAGATGTAATTTTCAAAGCCACTGTGTAACATGATATTTTGGTGTGAACCCTGTATAAATTAACATCGTACAATTTGAAATTGTGGTGTCATTACTTGAATTTAATGTTCATCCTTGAAACCATCAACACTCCTTTAAATTCCACCCCCTAGAACATATCATTACATAGTGCTCCTAGGTAAAGACCATGTAACACTAAACACATGATTTCCAAAAATATTATATTCAAACACCTCAATGAATAACCAGTGTAATTAATTTTCTTTGTAGGGTGAAACCATGATTTAAAAACTTGTTATATCTCATGAATTTCTAATTCAAGAAACTAGAGACCACACACTCTCGATGTGAGAATTGTCTAATCCCCACATTATCGGATAGAGTAATGATTGTGAGAGCACTCTAGATTTTATAAAGTTCAGTACCATGTTGACCAAGACTCAATTTAGAACTTCACAACTCCCCATGTTGTCAATTTACTTCATGAGGTATCTTCATGATCCCATCAGTTGTAAGATTCTCCCAGAAAAAATCATGTTCTAGTATCTAAGCATTACCCTACTACACTGACATGGCATCAAACATCCCCTTGAAATCGACGACGTTGTGCATTCCATGTCTGTCCATCCTACAATACACGTATAACAACATATTTCCTTTGTTTTCTATATCACCGTCACTTATGTGTCACTTAATTTCTATTGATGTCACTACTACAGATGAGGCATTTAACAACGTTGGAAGAGAGATTTGTAAGAACCAAAAAGCACTAAAAATCTAAGCATCATTAAAAGTGTGTGACTTTTATCAGCGCACAACAAAGTGCCGATAAAAACCAATTTTATCAGTACTTTCTTTTAACACTAATAAAGGGGTCCTTAATTGGTGATTTTTCTAGTGCTGATAAAGGCCATATCAGCTAGTGCATAGTTGCAACCCTACAGAACCCCTATAGAAACAAAACCAATTAAAATACATTAATAGGGATAAAAATATGCAAAAAAAACTTATTTTGAACACAAATATTACATTTCTCAATCATTTCAATTCAAAATTTACATAAAAAATATTTTTATTGATGACATGTTTACAATTTAATAAAAAAAAATTCAACCCATATACAAAATCCAAATTATTATAGCAGACTTTTTCCAATGATCAACATCTATACAAACACTTGTCCCTGCAATAAAACCAATATTTGTTTTAGTAACAGTAAATAAGAAAATTAATTTTAATTTTAATCTTATATAATACATATATGATAAATTATATTGATAATTACTGTATATATTAATGATATTATCAGTTATACTATTAATTATATTATTAAATTTGTTTAGACCAAGTTTCATTTGTTGTCAATGAGCCAATATGTGTTGTTGGATAAAGTGGTGCTTGGAGAATAGTTATAGACTTACTTGATGATATTGGATGTCATGCTTGAGAAATTCTCCATGTATATAAATGTGACGATTGATTGAACTGGTCTTTTAATGTCAAAGACATGTACAGAAGGAGCTTTATGAAGTGCACAATGTTTGCAACAAGATGAAAGAGTTTTGTTTCCATGTAAGAAATAGTACTTGCATGAAGGATACTGAGGTGGGCACAATAATCAACCACAACCAGCCTATGGGCGGAAGAGGTGAGTGTTAGTAGGAATAGTGTCTGCATCATGTTTACGATCCATGTATAGGCCAGGAGTGCAAGCTCATGTGAGGGTGTAGGAGAATGCGCTTGAAAAGTTGACTAGGATGCAGCCCGGATGTGTGTGAAGGTGAAGTGTGGGTGATGATCCCCCACTGCCAGCTCGAGTGTGTTATGACACAAATTATTATAAAAGAAAGCGCCCACTACCACATATCCGGGTAAGGGATGTGTCGGCTTTTATCATCGCTAACTAGAAAGCACCGATAAAGGGGGGTCTTTATCAGTGTTAGCTAAAAACGCTGATAAATCTACCATTTATCAACACTAAAAAGCCCACTGATAAAGGTGTACTCTTTATCATCACTTTTTTAGCGCTGATAAAGGGTAGATTTATCAGCGCTATTATTAGCACTGATAAAAGTTTTTAATAAAAAGTATTATTAATTTATATAAAATTATTATATTTATATTCAAAAATAATTTTTATTTTTATACATTAAATAAAAAACGCATGTATATAATTAATGTATATTTTTTAATAATTCAAATATATATAAATTTTTAAAAAAATATTTCTAAGATTATAACAAAATAATCATATATTTAAATAATTATAAGATTATAATAAATTTCATTAAATAATAAATATATTTATTAGATTTATTTTATTTATTTTATATATTTTATTTAGTATATTTATTATATTTATTATATTTATTATATTTATTATATTTATTATATTTATTATATTTATTATATTTATTATATTTATTATATTTATTATATTTATTATATTTATTGTATTTATTGTATTTATTGTATTTATTGTATTTATTGTATTTATTGTATTTATTGTATTTATTGTATTTATTGTATTTATAATTATATATAAATAAATTTAAATATATATATATTTATAATTAATATATATATATAAATATGTGTGTGTTTCTAATGAATTTGGTCAATAAATATATTGATGTGTGAGTATAATTGATGTGCATATATGTTATGTATTCATCATGAATATTCATTTATACATTACACACTTCTTATTATTCAGGTTGTCCATATGTGATGACTCGTTTTTTATTATCTATACTTTATTAGGTATATGATTCATTCATGTTATACTCATAAATCTATTATGTTCTCAAAAATACTTATAAAATTACAATAAATATATTTGAATAATAAATATATTTATTATATTTATAATTATAAAATTTTAATTATATATAAATACTTTTTAAATATATTTATTTGTAATTATAATTATAACTATATATATTTAAATAATTATAAAATTATAATAAATATATTTATTATAATTTTATAAATATATATATATATAATTATATAAAAATATTTATAAATATATTTATTTATAGTTATAACTATAAATATATATATATGTGTGTAAATAATTATAAATTTATAATAAATATATTTATTATACTTATAAATTTGTAAATATATATAATTAAATAAATATATTTATAAATATATAACAAATTATAAATAAATACAAATAGTTATAATTATAATTCTAAATAAATATAGATATATTTAAATAATTATAAAATTATAATTAATATACTAATTATATATATTTATATACAAATATTTATAAATAAATACAAATATATATAATTATAATTCAAAATAAATATAGAGATATTTAAATAATTATAAAATTATAATAAATATATTAACATTATATATTTATAAAATTATAAATATATTTTTAATAATTTAATAATTATTTAAATAAATATATTTATTTATAATTATAACTATGAATAAATATATAATTATTTAAATATTTATAAATTTATAAAAAATATATTTTTTATTATTATAGTGTTATATATAATTAAATAAATATATTTATAAATATATACAAATATTGATAAAAAATATTTAGAATTATAATTATAAATTAATAAAACTATATTTAAATAATTATAAAATTATAATAAATATATTAATTATATATATTAAAAAAATTATACATATAATAAATATATTTGATATAATTTTATTATTATTTAAATAAATGTATTTATTTATTTATAATTATAATTATAAATATATATATATATTCATTTAAATAATTATAAAATTATAATAAATATATTTATAATATTTATAATCTTATAAATATATATATATATATATAATATTTATTATAATTTTATAAATATAAATAAATATTTATTTATTTATAGTTATAATTATATATATATAATATAAATAAATTATTAACATTATATCTTTATCAGCGCTAAAAAAGCACTGATAAATGCCTGTTTTATCAGAACTTTCTATTTTAGCACTGATAAAACATCCCTTTATCGGCACTGATAAAATCTTCACCAGATTTTATAAATGAACCCTATCGGTTGGATTCTTCTCTCGCACACCTCAAGCTCTCACGGAAGCCAACCCTCGCGTCGTCTACCCCTCCTCTGCCCCAACCTCACCTCTGTCGTCGTCAACCCCTCCTCTGTCGTCGAACCCTCCTCCACTGTCGTGCATCCCTCATCTATCACAGTGAACCCCTCCTCCACCATGAACCCACCTCTGTCGCGAACCCTCGTCCATTGCAAACCCCCCTCTACCATAAAACCACCTCCAAAGTGAACCCCACCTCTGATGTTAACCCATCTACGGGCTCCACTATCTCTTCCACCGCCTACCCTGACTTGGCCACCTCTAGACCCTACGGCTATCACCGGAGGGGTATGCCATTTTTTCGACATTATTATGAATTCCTAATATATAGATAGATTTTGGCTTGGTTTTGGTATGTTCTTATATTACATTTAATATGTAATAAATTTCTTTAAATACCTTCAAATGAAGTGTCATTGATTCAACGACCCTAGTCGTATCATAAAAATCCATTAAAACCTCTATATATTATATATTTTCCACAATAACATCATTGGAATTCTTAATAGGGGAGGTTTTAGAAAAAAGGTTATTCCCCCTTCTAAACTGAACAAGCCTCTAAAATTAACATTTCCATCTCTTGTGAAAATGAACTAGCATATTGAGATCCTCTACACTATTTTCATCCTATGGAATTCCAATACATTATTTCTTTTGAGTTTATATGACTATCAATGGATCTTCATTCTACTTCTTGGATGTTGTAACATTCTCCATAAACTAGTCCAAACGCTACAACATAAATCGCATTTAGCGGCGGTCTTTTAGCAGCAGTTTACAAAACTGCCGAAAAACCCTTTCTTAAAAGGGTTTCATGGCGGTTTATTAAAAACCACCGCTAAACCCATTTATTTTTTTACAGTCGCAACACTCCCCCCCCCACACACCCGATTCAACCCCCTTCTCCCCCCGGACGCGGCTTCTCCCCTCGACCCCATCGAGCCCCAACCCTAGGTCTGCTCCCCTCCCTTGTCGCTGGTGACCTCGCTGCCCATCACCGCTGACCCCCCTTCTCCCCCCGACACCTGCGATGTCACCTTCTCCCCCCAACCCCATCGAGTTCCTACCCTAGGTCGTCTCCCCTCCCCTACCACCGGTGGTTTTCATAGTGGTAGGTATGGTTTTGCATGTTTTTTTATTCTTTGGATGTTTGTGTATTAGCCTTTTCATCCAAGATATTATTTTTTATTTATCTTTTATATGGGATATTGTTTTTCATTTTATGTCCGGATTATGTGATGGTTTGGTTTATGATTTTTTTTGATTAATTTTATTGTGTTATACTCTTCTCGGTTCTTTCACTATTAAGAAAACTATTTATTTTTGTGCATGGATGTCTGAATGTGATATTGGATGAGTAGACCTTATTGCGGGAGGGAGATAGTTAAACTAATGTTGGTGCGAGTTAGTTCATATGTTTATTCATTTAGGCATTACTATTCTCATTTCACATTTTCATGGGAGGTTTTGGGGATTATCCTATCAAGTATACTTATATAATAACTCCCACATATATAAATATGTTTTAAAGGTTTTTAGGGAGATTTGGTGGCTAAGGTACACATTTCTAGTGTGAGGCTTATAGTTTATTTTAGATTCATTTTCATAGGAGTTTACTTTTGATATTTATTTTTCATAATTTTGTTATGCATGGAAATTACATGAATTATGGATTGGTTTTTATTTTATATCTTTTCAATTTGATTGGTGGTTTATTTTATATTTCCAAGATTATGGGGGTAATGAAAGATTTAGAGGGCAGTTTAACAATTAAACTAAGTATTGATAATAAATAAGAAACAAAAAACCCATGATCACCATGCATGAAACCCAAAGATAAACAATAAATAAAATGAAGAAACTATTATATGCCTTATGTAACATCCCAGGTTCGGGTGCCACACCACGGGTGCCCCGAACCCAGTTCGCCACGTGACCTCAAGCGTGTTTCCCCAAATGCCAGAGGCTGCCGACTAGCAGCGAGGGCCCAAGTCTGATAGTGGGAAAACTATGCCCTCATTTGTCAAAGTGTAGCGCAGCGGAATTTAAATAAAACAAACAACGACAGCAGAATCAGTAAACCATACACAACTGAGATAAACAACTACTGTATATATAGATATGATGCACCATGTCTCCAATTCTAAGAAAATAACCAGAACATGTTACATAGCAGTACAATACAATATAGAGTACAAGTTTAGCAAAACAAAGAAAATCATCTGGCAGCGGCATCGTGATCCTAGGCTTGGTTCCATGCCCTCTTACTCCTCAGCAACAGTCAAGTACCTGTATAGGGACTCTTTTCCCTATCCACACCTGCAGACACGTAATCTGTTTGGACTGAAAAGTGTGACCCAAATAGGGTGTGAGAAATAAATTCCCAATAGGCACCCACCAAAGGCCCGTGCCCAACTGTGTGTAATCATGAAACAACAGTGCAATAATAAAATTCAATAAAGTAAGCAGTACTCAAAAGTAACTAATTACCAGTTATATTTCCATTTTATTATCCATTTATTCCATTAAATTTAAAATACCACCACAGTGAATATTCTAAATAACTAGCTAATGTCCTCGGACATGTAAACTCCTAACCTCAGGTAAAGAGTATCCAACACAAGAATCTACCCACAGGCACACGGTATTTTCCCACAGGCGTAAGAAATGTCTCACACAGGCACAGAATCAGCTGCCCACAGGAACGGAAGAAGTTTCCCATAGGCTAGGTAGAACAACACCCACAAGCTAATCACAACACTGCCCTCAGGCTAAACAGGTAACCGGGCCATGCCCAACATGTAAATATGCCGTAAACAAACAATTCCTCTTGAGACAATTCAACAAATACTACCTTTAAGGAATACCCTTGGGTATCCTGGCCAAACGGCTAAACAGTGGAACACACCCGCGGGGTGGTTCCGGATCCAAGCAACGATCCCAACCAGCATATTAATATCATAATTAAATACCTAATCAATTCTAGGTGTTTAATATAGCAACGGCCTCAGCCACACGACACCCCAACATGGGTTCATGGCAAAAAAATGCACAAAACACACGTCAGTTGGAAAAATTAACACCAAGACACCTACCTTATACGCCAATGAGCGATATACCCGAACGCCGACTCCAGAAATGCCCAAGAACGGCATAGATCTGACAAAGAACAAAACCCATTCAAACGTAAATAACTTTCCCTCAGTAAATAATTGGTAAGAACGGCTTAAGGAGAAGAAATGTCTTACCCGCACGGTTCCAATGAGATCATCTGAGGCGGAATCAGATTCCAGACGAACACTCGATGGATCTTCAAAGGTCTGGCCTCCTCATTTGGCTCCAAAATGGCTCAAATGCCTCCTCTCTCAAATGAGGAGGCTACTGCCTATTTTAAGCCGAAAAAACAAATTATACGGCGTGTACTTTTGAGTACACGGCATGTACTTCCCAAAATTTTAAACTGTTCCTCTGGCGGCTTCCCGCCAGCGCGGCACTGTTCGCATGCTGACAAGAGTACACAGCATGTACTCCTGAATACACAGTGTGTACTGCCGCCCAACTGGCGGCTGCTCCACCGCCTTACTATTTTGGCCTGCCGACTGACTACACGGTGTGTAAAGGACCACTACACAGTGTGTAGTCGGTTACTACACCCTTTATCACCGACATGGCTACACGCCCTGTGTACTCATCCCAACACGGCCAAAAGTACACGGCGTGTGGAAAAAGTACAGGGCGTGTAGTTCCAAAATTTAAGATTTTTCCCCATTTTCCATATTTTATTAAAAACACTTAAGGAAAAGAGAAAAGAAGAAGCTCGTACCTCAAAGAGAATAACTAGGTTCTTACAAATTTTCCCCCTTATATCAATTAGTCCCCGAATTTCCCTTCCAAGGGTGGAAAAGATATATCCGTGAACAACTACGGCCACTGAGCACGTATGTCGGTCTCCCGCTCCCAAGTCTCGTCCTGAAAGACGTGAGACGGATCTGAATGATAGCGATGCAACTGGGATACATGGAAGACGTTGTGCATGGCTCGGTACCGTTGCGGTAACCACAACTGATAAGCAACCATCCCGACTCTCTCTAGAATATCAAATAGTCCCACATACCGCGGTGAAAGTTTACCCTATCTCCTAATCCGCTTGTGTCCCAGCCTCGGCGAAACACACAAGAAAACCTGATCCCCGACCACGAACTCCAAAGGTCGTCTGCGGCGATCATCATATGACTTCTGAAGAGAATGTGCGGTATCCATCCGCTTTTGAATCAACTGGACCAGCTCAGACATCTCCTGCATGAGACGTGGTCCTAGAAAAGCTTCCTCACCTACCTCTAACCAGCACAAAGGTGATCGGCACGGCCTACCGTATAAAGCCTCATATGGTGCCATCTCAATAGTCTCCTGGAAGCTATTGTTATAGGAAAACTCAACTAGGGGTATGTGCCTCTCCCAAGAGCCCCCAATGTCTAGGACGCATGCACGCAGCATGTCCTCAAGTACCTGTATCGTACGCTCTGACTGGCCATTGTTCTGAGGGTGGTAAGATGTACTCAGAAGCACCCATGTACCCAGTGCCCTCTGAAAACTCTGACGAAAACAAGACGTGAAGCGGGCATTCCTATCAGAAATGATAGAATGAGGGACCTCATGGAGACGTACGATCTCTAGGATATACAACCTTCTGAGCTCGTTAACACCAAAGGTCTCCTTGATCGGCAAGAAGTGAGCTACCTTCGTGAGTCTGTCCACAACAATCCACACGGCATCATTGCCATGAGGTGACCTCAGCAAACCAATCATGAAATCCATCGCGACATCATCCCATTTCCACTCCGTAATGGGTAACTGTTGTAACAGCCCAGCTGGTCTTTGATGCTCCGCCTTCACCTACTGACATGTGGAAAACCTCATAACAAAACCAGCTACATCTCTCTTCATACCCGGTCACCAGTACTGACGTCTCAAGTCACGGTACATCTTGGTAACCCTGGGATGAACTGCCCAAGATGAAGCATGAAACTCTTGCATCAGCTCCTCGCGTATATCCCCTAAAACCCATACTCGTCCATGGAAATGAAAAACCTCATCATCGCATGTCATCCAACCAGGAGGAGGGTCCTCACTTGCCACTGACTCCCGTAGAACAAGGCCATTTGAATCAAATAGTTGTCTCATCCTCACTCTATCCAGGAGGGTATAAGTCACAGCTAAAGAGGAAATATAAGTCTACCCCTGACTATCGTGAACCTCTAGATGCATCTCAGAGAACAAAGCCATGAGCTGCCACTCACCACTAGCTTTTTTCACTGCTTGTATCTGAGTCTTTCTACTCAGTGCATCAGCTACTGCATTACCTTTACTAGGTGTATAGGCAAGATCAAAATCGAAGGACTGTAGGTACTTGACCCACCTTCGCTGCCTCAGATTCAGGTCATGCTGTGTAAAGATATACTTGAGGTTTTTTGGTCGGTAAAAACCACAAAATGCTCCCCCAATAGATAATTTCTCCAACAGCGCAACGCTTGTACAACTGTAGCTAACTCGAGATCATGTGTCGGGTAATTCCTCTCATGTGGCCTCAACTGCCGAGACCCGTATGCCACAACTCGGTCACCCTGCATCAACACTACTCCCAGCCCAATACCTGAAGCATCATAGTAAACTGTATAGCTCCTCCCCTGCTCTGGGAGTATCAGGATCGGTGCTGATGTCAACCTTCCTTTCAGGTCTTGAAAAGCTGCCTCTCAAGCTTCCGACCAAACGAACATCACACCCTTCTTAGTCAATCTCGTCAATGGCGTTGCTAAGAGGGAGAAGTCCTGTATGAAATGTCTGTAGTAACCATCCACCCTAAGAAACTCCGTATCTCAAACACGTTCTTAGGCTGATCTCAGGAAACCATTGCTCTCACCTTCTCTGGGTCTACTGAAACTCCTTCCTCGGAGATGATATGACCCAGGAATTGAATCTGGTCCATCCAAAAGTGGCACTTTGAGAGCTTAGCATATAGCTGATGCTCTCTCAGTGTACTCAATACGATCTCAAGATGGGTGTCATGGTTGTGTCGAGTGTTAGAGTACACCAAGATGTCGTCCATGAATACTACCACAAAAGAATCAAGATACGGATGGAACACACAATTCATCAGATCCATGAAAACTGTTGGCGCGTTCGTGAGTCCGAACGGCATAACCGTATACTCATATAGACCAACCTACTCCTGAAAGTCGTGAGAGGTATATCAGATGGTCTCGCACACAGCTGATGATATCCTTATCTCAATTCAATCTTCGAGAACACTCATGCTCCATGAAGCTGATCAAAAAGATCATCAATCCTCGGTAAGGGATATCGGTTCTTAACCGTCAACTGGTTCAGCTTTCGATAATTCACGCAAAGTCTGAGGGTATCGTCTGCCTTCTTTGAAAAAAGGACCAACAAACCCCAAGGAGAAGTATTGGGTCAGATAAATCTCTTTGCCTGAAACTCCTCTAACTGCCTCTTGAGCTCCTGCAACTCAAGTGTAGCCATCCTATATGGAGGAATGGACACTGGTGCTACTTCTGGTACAAGCTCAATGGATAAATCCACCTCTCTCTCTGGAGGTAGACCCGAAAAGTTGTTCGGGAAGACATCCCTAAAACGATCAACAATAGGAGGGAAATATGCCTGACAAGTCCCCTAGTCATCCATATATAAGCTCGCAATCTGGTCCGTGACTCCACCTCGCCGATGATGCTCTAGTCCAGCTCGACTCGCCTGAACATCCCATTCACCCTTGTATAGAAACTCTCTGCCCTCTGGTGATCTGAAACGCACCCTGCGATGATAGTAGTCTACAAAGGCCTGAAAGGGAACCAACTAGTCCATCCCGAGAATGAAGTCATAGCTTGTCATCTCTAGGATATAGAGGTCCCAAAGGAAGTGACACCCACCAACCTCAAGGGGGAACTCCTTGCACTGACGCACACCAGCCGTTCTAGTCCCCAACGGAGTGTCTAGCATCATGATATCAGAAGAAGTAGAAACACAGAGACCAAGGCTCTCCACAACAGGTACAGATATGAAACCATCTGTAGAACCTGTATCAAAAAGTACTGAAGATAGAACAGAAGCTACTAGAATAGTACCTCTAACTGTAGAAGGTCTGGGATCCTGCCCCTGCTGGGTCTGTTGCACTGCATATGCCTTCCCAGTGTCGTGGCCCTGCGACACAGCCTGGCTACCCTGAGCTATCTCGCCCTGCTGCCTCTGAGATCCTGGTGTCTGGATACCTCAGCCACGACCACCATCTCTGCCTATACGCCCTGACGTATTCCAATTCCCTGACTGGTAAGAATCTGTTGGTCCCGCTCCCACTCGCGGAGTCTGCACAGAACCCCTCTCACTAGCCATCGGTGGGAACGCCCTGCAAAAGCGTTGTAAATGACCCATCCTGCCGCAAGATCAGAACTTCACTGGGTCTTGTGGACATTGTGGCCTCTTGTTCCCCTCTCTACCACACTGGTAGCACATAACCTGGCCACCTGAAGCATTCTTATGACTGGTACTGCCACCCTGAGAGAAGTCTTCTTGTCTCTTCCTCTTGCCAATAGAAAAAGTACCAGTAATTGGTGTTGAACTGCCCTAGCCCACACTACTAGATTGTTGAAGGTTCCTCTCTCTGATCAATTCCTGGTTCACAATAGCGTGTACAGTAGGAAACTGAAAGACATTCACCAGCACTCGGATGTCATGCCGAAGGCCATCCTCAAAATGTCTGGCTCTCAACTTCTCATCACCCACCAGCACGGGTGCAGGGCACTGAAGATCCGTAAAACAAGCAGAATAATCCATCACTGACATAGCACCCTGCTGCAGATTCATGAACTCTTGAGCTTTATCTGCCCTCAGCGTCTCGGGAAAGAAGAAGTCATAGAAGACAGCCTGAAAATCCTACCACGCTATGTCCATGTGATGCTCTGACTGGGTGGTAACATCCCACCACCTCTTGGTGGAATCATGTAGCATGTAAGTCGCGAGCTTGACCCTCCACTATAGCATCCCGCCTTTTTATCACATAAACTTTCATTACATTATACAAAACAGAGGATCTTTAAGGTTTAGTGTCTTGGAAACCAGGAACTTAAAACATGAAAACATAAAACATTCTTCTTAAACACTTGAAAGGATTCTTCTCATGTTCATCCTAGGTTCATTACTGCATCTCATAACCTGGGGACATGCATCAAATGAAAGGGTGAGCAGAAGGCCCAGTAAGGGAAACAAGGGAAACATTTAACATGTGAACTTGAGATACATCAACTATGTCATGAACAAGAATTTTAAGGCATGATAAAAAGATCATGTGGCATATCATAATAAAAATAACATTTTTCATAACTTTAATATGTGGCTATATCATTTAACATAGACAATCATGAAAATATCACCAAGGTCCATCCCCAAGGTTTCATTTGAAAATTACCAAGGTTATTCACCAAGGTATCGTGAAAATTGTAATCTCTAGTGGTTACATCATTACCCAATGCATTGGAGCGCTATCTAGGCGCACCCTTAAATTTGCCTTTATTATCACGTGAGCCACATATATCATCATTAAAAATTTCATAAATAACATATATAGCATAAAATAAATGGGTTTCATTTCATAATCACAACGTTTTAAAAACTGCTTTAAAGACATGATCTTTACGTCACTTTAAAACCCACAGAAAAGGAAGGTGGGTCTCATGTATGTAAATCCAAAAATTTAAAATAGAACATTTTGGTATATATGTGAATACCCCTTTAGAAGAAAAATCTTTGAGTATTCACTTAATAATATAAAAGAACTTTAGAAAAAGTGAGATACATTTTGAGACGGAAATTCTGCAGCATAACAGCTATGTTACGAGGTTTTAGAAGACATTAAAAAGAGAGGGAAAATGGGTCAAACATTCATAAATGACCCATAAAATAGTATATGGACAGAATAAGAAGGATACATGATCATGGTAATGAAATTTCAAGGAAATACCATTTGAAATGAAAAACATGAAAGGAAGACAAAAATTGGATTTCTCTTATGAAAGTTCGGCAGCCTAACGGCATTACTCAAACTTCAACAAAAATGATTTGAAAAGATCAAATAGGGTATATAATTATGTGAAAATAGGAGTTAAGTATGATAGATATAGAGATAATTCCCCAACATAATTAAAAAGGAACATGAAATACTTGACATGAAAGTAGAACTTTGAAAAGAATGAGAAGGGTGAAAGAATCCCCTAAACAATTCGGCAGCCTAACGGCGCCACTTAAAACATCAAAATACTGAATTGAAGAGATCAAATGGGATCTCTCATAATATGAACATAAGAGTACAATATGATAGATATAGAGATCATACCCCAACATAAAAAAAAGGAACTTGAATGAATTGACATGGAAGTAGAACTTCAAAACAAGAAGGGTGAAGAACCACTTAAAAATTTGGCAGCCAAACGGCGCCACTTAAAACTTCAAAATACTGAATTGAAGAGATCAAATGGGGTCTCTCATCATATGATCATAAAATATCAGTATGATAAATTTAGAGATCGTACCCCAACATAATAAAAAGGAACTTGAAATACTTTACATGAAAATAGATCTTGAAAAATGAGAAGGGAGAAAGAATCCGTTACAAAAATTTCGGCAGCCTAACGGCGCCACTTAAAACTTCATAAAACGAAATAATGAGAGTAAGAGGGGATCTATCATTATATGAAAATTAAAAGGGCAGTAAGAGGAGTAGAAAATAACATCCTCCAACATTAGAACATGGATCATAAAAGGAATGACATAAAAGAGATTACTTGAAATGAAAGAGAGAGGTCGGATCCCTTACCTTAAAACGTAACTCTTAAAACTCAAAGGTTGGGACCTTGAGGGCTTGGGGGAACCTTGGGAGGACTCCTTGGGAGGTAATGAGACCCTAAATTCGTTGGGGTAGAGTGGGGAGTCGAAAGGATGAGAGGATTTCTTGGTATTTATAGGGAAATTGAGGGGACAAGGCATTAATGGCCAAGGGACACCTCAAAAGTGGTTTTCTCAAAAGCATGGGCCCTCCCATGGTACTTCCCATGGAGTTAGGCCACATGGGGCCCAATACAATAATTCATCACCTTTGGCCGGCCATCCCTTAAAATATCTCATGACATCATCATGACACAGTTATGATATCATTAAACATACCGAAACCCTAAAACTGTATTTTTACTATTCACTGAAAATTCAACTTTCTCAGAAAAATCCCAAAATTTCACCTTAACCAAATATCAATGCTCTGATTTAAAAAATTAACTCCATTTTATAAAAATAATTTTTTTAAATATTTTTAATTTAATTTTTAAATAAATGCAGTATTCACCAAAAATTCAATTTTTCAGAAAAATCCCCAAAAATTACCATAACATAATATCGACGCTCTGAGTTCAAAAAATGAAATCCATTTTATAAAAATAATTTTCTAAATATGTTTAATTAAATTTTTAATTAAAAAAACACTATTCACCTGAAAAAACTAATACTTGAATAATAATTTATGAAACCGTTATTTAACCATTTTATTGAATCACATTACTTAATCAAGGTGCCTAGATTATATTAATACTTTCTTTAAGTGATATTACTAATCCATTTGGACACATTACTAATCCTAATCATAAAATCACTATTCATAATTTACTATTCATCAAAAATCAAGTTGATCATATTAGACTCTAAATTTCGTACTGAACATAATTGTAGCAGACCATTTTTTGAAAATCATTACACATTTTTAATTATTTAAGGTTTACATAAAAATTTTTAAAATATCCTTTTTCTAAAATTTATCAAAAATATGCATACTATATTTATCCGGTCATTTAAAAATTCATAAACTTCATCATAAGAAGAAATCCCAATTTTTATTTAAAACAAAGGATTAGACAAGGCAGTTACGGTCTCCTTACATAGCCCCTTATCACACCAGCATAGGACCTAACTGTAAGGTGTGCTAAGGTGAGAGAATCTGAGGGAGGCTCAGCTAACATCGCACGAGTAGTAATTTCTATCAGTTTGAACTTCTCGCAGAGGCGATTCAGTTCTAGCTTCTCATGATGAAGTTCGGCTTGGGTTTGGTCCAGAGCAAAGCCCAATGGTGCTACCTTCTTCCCAATTTCTGTTAGATGGGCTTCGATCGGTCCAAGACTACTGGGTGAGGCCATCGAATCTTCTTTCTATAATAATTAACCAAGATTACTTGTATTTAGAGACAATAATCAAAACATTTAGTTTCTAGCGGTCATATTGACCAATGGTCATATAACCGTCTAAACCCAACGGTCTCATTTTAATTATAATCATGTTATCAAATGAAACATTTTTGTTGAGTATAAAAATAAATAAAATAACACATAAAATTAGGAAACAAGATTTATTCAAAATTTCAGGTCATTACATTCTTCCCCCCTTAAGAAATTGCGTCCTCGCAATTTTTAAAATTGGGTTTTGAAATTTCATTGAAAGTCCCACATCGGAAAAGGAGTCAGTAAAATTATTACTTTAAAAGAAAGAAAGGGAAGTACAAAGGTCACCCGAGTTAACCCACACTAAGATTCCATGTAGGAAAACATGGACATGGAAGAAAAACAAAGGGTCAAGTTCTGGGGAAGAGTGATAGAGAACATGGTCAAGAGAAAGTTAACCATAAGAAAATCCCAAACTTATGATGTGTGTAAACGGTCTTTGATTACCTAGTAGGAAACGTAAACCAACAACGTTTTTGTTTTACATTCCTTTTCATAATTTTGAGGAATTCATTTACAACATAAAGCAAAAACATAAGAAAACATACCTATCTTCATGTAGAGTTTCATCCTTTAATAAGTTTCTACCCAAAACTAATCTTCTCTCCAAGCTATGAGCATTCAAAACTACTTGTTCTCATCAAAACACAAGAATCATCTTCATAATCCACAAAAGATTAACTATTTATATCTTCTATCTTTAAACATTATCCCAAAAACAGAAAGGGTAAGGTAAAACAACTCTTCAAAAAAAATAAAGAATCCCATATGAATGGAAACTAATTTTAAATCTTCAAAGTTCCATGGTACTACCCAAAGTTCATCATAGACCATTCCATAAATAACAGTCCTTAAGATTCCTCAAAATAAACCAAACTAATATTGAAACCCAAATACAAGAAGTATTTGATAACATAGTCTTCCAAAATAAACTTCATTGTTCATCTCCAAACAACATCAACCACTCCTAACATCTTATAACAAAAGTATCTAGCCTAAACATATTTTACCCAAGATAGGTTAATCATTCCCATAAGTAACCTAAATTACTATAAGTCCACCTTAAATTCACCGATTCTTCAAAATATAAGTCAACCTTACTCCTCAATGAAAATACCATAGTAATATATTTACCTCGATCATATAGGGTCCCCAAAATAGTGAACGTCTTCCAAAATAATAATCATCTTTTAATCCCCTAAACATATCTTTCATATTAATACGGCAATCGTCGCATTTCCTATCACATTGGTTGTTGGGACATGTTCTTCCATTTCCCACCATTAACTAAGAATAGAAAGTATAATTAGGGGCTTAAATACTTAGCTAATAATCATGAAAAGGAACTTAAAGAATATAAGGATAACTTGTAGAAGAAAAGTATACCCTAACTTGTGATCCCCTAGGTTCTCATCTAGGTTATCCATGATCATATATTCTTATGTGAATCTTTATTTTATGTTATCTTTTTTCCTTTAACAATGGTTCATACTAAGCTTATGAATTTACCAAAGCATATCCCCCGGGAGTGTCGTAACCAAGAGTGCAGCAAGGCCCGTTGTCGTGTACCAGTTCCCGTTTGAGTCTAGATAAAAGCGGTGTTTTTGAGTTTTACCCCTATGTACATCTGTGCCAGAGCCACCTCTACCTGCTCGTATCCAGACAGGGATGTATTTGCTTGGGAACCCATTACTCAATACTCACCAAAATACGAGGAAGATTTCATATATATGAACTTTTCTATAGGATTCTTCCTAAAGTTTTCATATCCTAATTTCCACAAATAACTAAACCATCCTTTGATACCAACTATAGCATCCCACCTTTTTATCACATAAACTTTCATTACATTATACAAAACTGAGGATCTTTAAGGTTTAGTGTCTTGGAAACCAGGAACTTAAAACATGAAAACATAAAACATTCTTCTTAAACACTTGAAAGGATTCTCCTCATGTTCATCCTAGGTTCATTACTACATCTCATAACCTGGGGACATACATCAAATGAAAGGGTGATCAGAAGGCCCAGTAAGGGAAATAAGGGAAACATTTAACATGTGAACTTGAGATACATCAACTATGTCATGAACAAGAACTTTAAGGCGTGATAAAAAAATCATGTGTCATATCATAATAAAAATAACATTTTTCATAACTTTAAGATGTGGCTACATCATTTAACATAGAAAATCATTAACATATCACCAAGGTCCATCCCCAAGGTTTCATTTGAAAATTACCAAGGTTATTCACCAAGGTATCATGAAAATTGTAATCTCTAGTGGTTACATCATTACCCAATGCATTGGAGTGCTATCAGGACACACCCTTAAATTTGACTTTATTATCATGTGAGCCACATATATCATCATAAAAAAATTCATAAATAACCCATATAGCATAAAATAAATGGGTTTCATTTCATAATCACAACGTTTTAAAAACTGCTTTAAAGACATGATCTTTACGTCACTTTAAAACCCACAGAAAAGGAAGGTGGGTCTCATGTATGTAAATCCCAGAATTTAAAATAGAACATTTTGGTATATATGTGAATACCCCTTTAGAAGAAATATCTTTGATTATTCACTTAATAATATAAAAGAACTTTAGAAAAAGAGAGAGACATTTTGAGACGGAAATTCTACAGCATAACGGCTATGTTACGAGGTCTTAGAAGACATTAAAAAGAGAGGTAAAATGGGTCAAACATTCATAAATGACCCATAAAACAGTAGATGGACAGAATAAGAAGGATACATGATCATGGTAGTGAAATTTCAAGGACATACCATTTGAAATGAAAAACATGGAAGGAAGACAAAAATTATATTTCTCTTATGAAAGTTCGGCAGCCTAACGGCGTTACTCAAACTTCAACAAAAATGATTTGAAAATATCAAATAGGGTCTCTCATCATGTTAAAATAGGAGTTCAGTATGATAGATATAGATATAATGCCCCAACATAATTAAAAAGGAACATGAAATACTTGACATGAAAGTAGAACTTTGAAAAGAATGAGAAGGGTGAAAGAATCCCCTAAAAAATTCGGCAGCCTAACAGCGCCACTTAAAACATCAAAATACTGAATTGAAGAGATCAAATGGGGTCTCTCATCATATGAACATACGAGTACAGTATTATAGATATAGAGATCATACCCCAACATAACAAAAAAGAACTTGAACAAATTGACATGAAAGTAGAACTTCAAAACGAGAAGGGTGAAGAACCACTTAAAAATTCGGCAGCCTAACGACGCCACTTAAAACTTCAAAATACTGAATTGAAGAGATAAAATGGGGTCTCTAATCATATGATCATAAAAGATCAGTATGATAAATTTAGAGATCATACCCCAACATAATAAAAAGTAACTTGAAATACTTTACATGAAAATAGATCTTGAAAAATGAGAAGGGAGAAAGAATCCGTTACAAAAATTTCAGCAGCCTAACGGCACCACTTAAAACTTCATAAAACGAAATAATGAGAGTAAGAGGGGATCTCTAATTATATGAACATGAAAATGGAAGTAATAGGAGTATAAAAGAACATCCTCCAACATAAGAACATGGAGCATAAAAGTAATGACATAAAAGAGATTACTTGAAATGAAAGAGAGAGGTTGGATCCCTTACCTTAAAACGTAACTCTTAAAACTCAAAGTTTGGGACCTTGAGGGATTGGGGGAACCTTGGGAGGACTCCTTGGGAGGTAATGAGACCAGAACTTCATTGGGGTAGAGCAGGGAGTCTAAAGGATGAAAGGATTTCCTGGTATTTATAGGGAAATTGAGGGGACAAGGCATTAATGGCCAAGGGACACCTCAAAAGTGGTTTTCTCAAAAGCATGGGCCCTCCCATGGTACTTCCCATGGAGTTAGGCCACATGGGTCCACCAATAAAATAATTCATCACCTTTGGCCATCCATCCCTTAAAATATCTCATGACATCATCATGACATAGTTATGAGATCATTAAACATACCGAAACCCTAAAACTGTATTTTTACTATTCACTGAAAATTCAACTTTCTCAGAAAAATCCCAAAATTTCACCTTAACCAAATATCAATGCTCTGATTTCAAAAATGAACTCCATTTTATAAAAATAATTTTTTTCAATATTTTTAATTTAATTTTTAAATAAATACACTATTAACCAAAAATTCATTTTTTCAGAAAAATCCCCAAAAATTACCATAACATAATATCGACGCTCTGAGTTAAAAAAATGAAATCCATTTTATAAAAATAATTTTCTAAATATTTTTAATTAAATTTTTAATTAAAAAAACACTATTCACCTGAAAAAACTAATACTTGAATAATAATTTATGAAACCGTTATTTAACCATTTTATTGAATCACATTACTTAATCAAGGTGCCTAGATTATATTAATACTTTCTTTAAGTGAGATTACTGATCCATTTGGACACATTACTAATCCTAATCATAAAATCATTATTCATAATTTACTAATTATCAAAAATCAAGTTGATCTTATTAGACTCTAAATTTCGTACTGAACATAATTGTAGAAGACCATTTTTTGAAAATCATTACACATTTTTAATTATTTAAGGTTTACATTAACATTTTTAAAATATCCTTTTTCTAAAATTTATCAAAAATATGCATACTATATTTATCTGGTCATTTAAAAATTCATAAACTTCATCATAAGAAGAAATCCCAATTTTTATTTAAAACAAAGGATTACACAAGGCAGTTACGGTCTCCTTACATATCCCCTTATCACACCAGCATAGGACCTAAGTGTAAGGTGTGCTAAGGTGAGAGAATCTGAGGGAGGCTCGGCTAACATTGCACGAGTAGTAATTTCTATCAGTTTGAACTTCTCGCAGAGGCAATTTCGTTCTAGCTTCACACGATGAAGTTCGGCTTGGGTTTGGTCCAGAGCAAAGCCCAGTGGTGCTACCTCCTTCCCAAGTTCTGTTAGATGGGCTTCGATCGGTCCAAGACTACTGGGTGAGGCCATCGAATCTTCTTTCTAAAATAATTAACCAAGATTACTTGTATTTAGAGACAATAATCAAAATGTTTAGTTTCCAGCGGTCATATTGACCAATGGTCATATAACCGTCTAACCCCAATGGTCTCGTTTTAATTATAATCATGCTATAAAATGAAACATTTTTGTTGAGTATAAAAATAAATAAAATAACACATAAAATTAGGAAACAAGATTTATTCAAAATTTCGGGTCGTTACATCCACCCTGGAGGCGTCTCTAGATGCTCGAAAATAGTTTGCATCGACCCCATCAAAGACTCTGCAGCCTGTGGTCTGCCATCTCCGGAGTATTCTCGTTTCCGCTCTCCTGGCGAACAATGCACGGTCGTCTAGGCGTCATGACACTACAAGGTCAAAACACGCCTTAGATTCAAGATTATTAAGGCTGAAATGAAGAAACCACAAAGGGAACAATAAGAAGAAGGTATTTCAAAATTTTCAAAATAAGGCTACATGGTGTGTATACTGACTACACGGCGTGTACTTGACTTCCCTTCCCCTGCCCGGGTCCTTCTGCACGGCTAAGCCAAATGGATCCCATTTGAACAAAACTACACGGCGTGTATATTATCTACATGGCGTGTATGGTGTTATTTCCAACTGCCTGTGTCATCTGTGACACGGCCGACTACTCGGCTTGACACTACACGGCATGTTACACCCGCACACGGCGTGTCAACAACCCCGTTTCCCCGCCACACGGCTAAGTCCACACAGTCTGTCCTTGGACAAGACTACACGGCGTGTCCCCAAAGGTACACGGCATGTTCAAGGAATGGTGACATCGACTCGTGTTGTTAGTTACACGACCGAGTCCCCACGTCACACTACACGGCATGTTCATCATTGACATGGCATGTTCTGTACAGGAGTTCACCGACCCGTTTTGTTAGTTACACGGCCGGACTCTGGGTCAAACCTACACGGCGTGTACACAAGCTACACGGCGTGTTCGCCCCAAGGTCTTCCCTTCCCCGTGTCGCCGCCAACACGATTTATGACACGGGAAGAGACTACATGGCGTGTACTCTGGGCACACGGCGTGTACTCAAAAAGATCATTTTTCTTCCCGAACAGAAGGCCATACACGGCGTGTTTAAAGTTCTATACGGAATGTATACTGGGTTTTCCAGACAGTATGCCTCAGAAACTTCCCCGGAACCCATAAAATACTAGAAAACAACACCTAAGTTTCAAATTCTAACCCGTGAGGGCCCACACTCCCCACGAATCAAATTTTGACATCTTATATGTGTTATAACATAATAAATAGTCAATGATACACCAAATTCCGGTAAATGGGGGCCCATACCCCCCAAAAACCAAAGTTTGGTGTCCATTCTATAAACAGGCTTACACAAAATACCCTATCAAACAGTAGGTATTTATTAAGCAGTTATCACAACAGCATGTTTTTCTAGCACAACTAGTATCACAACAGCATGCAATTTCTAATGCACCCACATGCCATGGAACTATGCATGGCATGTGATTTCTAGCATGTGCCTAAATGATTTTTGATATGGCATACCCTCATCTCCTCGGGTCGCAACTAAATAGAACCCACAAATAAATTATAACAGCACAATCTCAAGTGTGTCACCCAATGGTGAAAAAATATCAACTGTAAAATTTTCAAAATCATAAAAATTGTAAAATATGAGGTAGACTGGCTTTTCCCTGTACACGGGTTAGCTAAACTCGGGCATAGCTTATTTCCAACTACGGTTCTTCCTATCCCTGACTAAGGCTCCAAACAGTAAGTCAAAGAAAATAACACCCCTCTGATACCACTTTGTAACATCCCAGGTCCGGGTGCCACGCCACAGGTGCCCCGAACCAGGTTCGCCACGTGACCTCAAGCGCGTTTCCCGAAACACCAGAGGCTGCCGACTAGCAACGATGGCCTAGGTCTGATAGTGGGGAAACTATGCCCTCGTTTGTCAAAGTGTAGCGCAGAGGAATTTAAATAAAACATACAACGACATCGAAATCAGTAAACCATACACAACTGAGATAAACAACTGCAGTATATATAGATATGATGCAACATGTCTCCAATTTTAAGAAAACAACCAGAACATGTTACATAGTAGTACAATAAAATACAGAGTACAAGTGCAGTAAAACAAATCAAAATAGCTGGCAGAGGCATCGCGAGCCTAGGCTCGGTCCCATGCCCTCCTACTCCTCAGAAACAGTCAAGTACCTGTATAGGGACTCTTTCCCATATCCACACCTACAGAAACATAATCTGTTTGGGACGAAAAGCGTGACCCAAACAGGGTGTGAGAAATAAATTCTCAGTAGGCACCCACCAAAGGCACGTGGCCAACTGTGTGTAAGCATGCAACAACAGTTCAATAGTAAAATGCAATAAAGTAAGTAGTACTCAATAGTAACTAATTACCAGTTATATTGCCATTTTATTATCCATTTAATCCATTAAATTTAAAATACCACCACAGTGAATATTCTAAATAACCAGCTAATGTCCTCGGACATGTAAACTCTTACCCTCAGTTAAAGAGTATCCAACACAAGAATATTCCCATAGGCACATGGTATTTTCCCACAGGAATAAGAAATGTTTCCCACATGCACAGAATCAGCTGCCCACAGGCACAGAAGATGTTTCCCACAGGCTAGGTAGAACAACGCCCACAGGCTAATCACAACACTGCCCTCAAGCTAAACAGGTAACCGGGCCATTCCCAACATGTAAATATGCAGTAAAAAAACAATTCCTCTCGAGGAAATTCAACAAATACTACTTTTAAGGCATACCCTCGGGTATCCTGGCCAAATGGCTAAATAGTGGAACACACCCACAGGGTGGTTCTGGATCCAAGAAAAGATCCCAACCAGCATATTAATATCATAATTAAATACCTAATCAATTTTAGGTGTTTAATATAGCAACGGCCTCTGCCACACGACACCCCAACATGGGTTCGTGGCACAAAAACGCACAAAATACACATCAGTTGGAAAAATTAACACCAAGACACCTACCTTATACGCCAACGAGCGATATACCCGAACGCCGACTCCAGAAACGCCCAAGAACAGCATAGATCTAACAAAGAACAAAACCCATTCAAATGTAATTAACTTTCCCTCGGGAAAGAATTGGTAAGAACAGATTAAGGAGAATAAAGGTCTTACCCGCGCGGTTCCAACGAGATCGTCCGAGGCGGAATCGGATTCCAGACGAACACTCAGTGGATCTTCAAAGGTTCGGCCTCGTCCTTTGGCTCCAAAATGGATCAAATTCCTCCTCTTCCAAATGAGGAGGCTACAACCTATTTAAAGCCGAAAAAACAAAGTACATGGCGTGTACTTCTGAGTAAACGGCGTGTACTTCCCCAAAATTTTAAACTATTCCTCTGGCGGCTTCCCACCAGCGCGGCACTATTCGCCTGCCGACAAGAGTACACGGCATGTACTCCTGAATACACAGCGTGTACTGCCGCCCAGCTGGCGGCTGCTCCACCGCCTTACTATTTTGGTATGCGGACTGACTACACAGCGTGTAAAGGACCACTACACGGTGTGTAGTCGGTTCCTACACCCTTTGTCGCCGACATGGCTACACGCCCTGGGTACTCATCCCAACACGGCCAAAAGTACACGGTGTGTGGAAAAAGTACACGGCGTGTAGTTCCAAAATTTTGGATTTTCCCTATTTTCCATATTTTATTAAAAACACTTAAGGAAAAGAGAAAAGAAGGAGCCTGTACCTCAAAGAGAAGAACCGGGTTCTTACACCTTACACTGAAGAGTTTCAACCTTTATCTTTATTCACTACATGTGATAAATATCACTCAAGGGTATCTATAAGATTCCCCTCTATATAGTGTATCCATGGGTTGAACGAAGTCACCTAACATTCAGGTGGTACTCTCCATCCATCCAAGATATGCTAGTATCTCTTGAGTTTTAGGATAAAAGATGAAACAGAGCACCGAATAATATGATATATTCATCCACGATCTTACACAAGAATCATACACACGGTTTTTTTGACCCTATGCCTTTATATAATCTATTAAATATGTCCCCCAAGCCCCACACATTTAATCATGTGTTGCATAACACATGAGTAAATAACATATGGTTACTTCGGTTTGCAACCCATTGATCAAATGTGTACTGATAATTATCATATAAAAACAACATTTAATCTCCCTTTATTTAATGATATCTTATATGGTGGTAGAAATATATAATCATAAACATGCTTTACAACTAACCCTTAATAAGGAATATAATATTTCTTGTTTTCATTATACCAAAAAATATGATATAACCATGAATTCATCATATGTGTATGGATTTAATGAATATCTCCTTCAATCTCCTACATTACCTAAAGCCTCATAGACATAGTTCCATTTAACCTTCTATTATATCATGTATAATAATATGTGAAACTATATCCAAAAATAATTTTGGAAATATTCTAAAACACTTTTATAAATCTATCATTAACTTCCATTTATATCACATCATATATAATACCTTGTGAATGTCCATCCCAAACTCTTTTAAGATAAACTGTAAAACACTTTTAAAGAATATCTATGTGCTAAAAAATAACAATTCATTCAACTATAATGTTTTACCCCATGATACTTTATAACATTAATAAAAAATATAAATTCCCAAATTTATGAATGTAATCAAAGAATATACTCTAGAAAAGAACCAATTAAACTCAAGTTGAAAAGGGATCTGGCATGATCTCCATCAAATACTTGTACCTATATACCAATATCTACCATCTAAATCATATACAATCATGCATTTTATATGATCCATTTTTCTAAAACATTGAGTGTCCATGAGAAAAGAACCAATAAAATCATTTATTATCTTAGTTAAGGCTTGGAAACCTCTTTTTATTCTAGAATAATCCCTTTTTTATGTAATTATAGATTCAAAAAGTGACTTTACTTCAACATGAAAATTCTAGATCAAGTTTTGAAGAAACAAAAGTGGTTTCTTAACACCACTTGCTGAGTCTGGTTCAGCCATGACACGTTTTGATCATATTTTATATCAAATGAGACTTGAAATAATTATTACATCACTTATTTCATGCATTTTTTGGATTTAATCAGATCTTCCTTTAGCTAAATAACATGTACTTTATTAGCACATCCACCCCATGGATCATATCTCCCCCTAAATATTGGGCCACTTCAAACAATGGTTATAATTATTTAATTTAATGGGAGAGGGGAACCTCCAACTTTCTTAAGTTAATTAATGTGTTTGGACTTTGTTAACTCACCCTAATCTCCTAATTTAATTATAACCCTTTGTGGTGGTACTACTTTATATGACACCACTAGTAAAAATTTATTCACCAATGTTAAATTTAAAATATTCTATGTCCTAGTCATTGGTCTTCAACCCAGTTGTGGGAGTAATCCTAATTTTTTATATTTCCTCCATTTATGAACAATTCACTATCCATGAACTATTTTTTATGCTTATTTTTCTATTCAAGGTTAATTCCACCAGTCTTATTCTCATGATTTGTAGTTTTGTAAATGAGACCACATAATAATTTTTCTTACAATCCATCCTTAAATTCCATCAAGAACACTTTTCCCATTTCAATGTAGGGTGAATCCAATAAATTAATTCTCCTTTATTTCATAGGTGAGATAGATTCCCCCATTTTCTTCATCCTCCAAATTTAATGCTCCTTTAGTTTTAATTTTATTTTTCATAGGGTTTAGATTCATATTTTCATTTCTTGTTTATTAAGTTTCATACTACAATGTTATAACTGGTACTCAAAGTCCCTCTAACTACATCATTAATGATAGGGAGAGAAAAAGTTTCATTTACATTCGACTATATTTAATATATAGAAACCATCAATTATTTCCAAATTCCCTCAAGGGTACATTTCTTGTGTAAGAGTTATGAAAATTTAGGCCATACATATTCAATATAGGGGGTCCCAATTTAACATCATGTATTGTGGGTATTCAAAATAACAAGACCCAAATTGTGTATGTGAATTAAAGTATTGATTAAATAAGATTCAATATGTTGAACCATCACCGATCATGAAAAAACCTTGTTAAAATGTATATTGCCTAAGAAAATACTCACTATATTCTTATTTCTTCAAGTGATTTTGTAATCACATGTGTATAAGCATACACATGCATGCACATATGTACTTTGGTTTTCTATTGGGTGATTTACCATATGTATTTATATAGGATAACCTTACATAAAATATTTATATATTTTTTCAACTAGTATATATGAATCTCTTCCCCTATTTAGTAATAGTTATGTGTTTTAATTTTTTTTTAATATTGTGTAGGAACATTGTGATATACATGGATAAAAGCTGGATCACATTACTGAGGAACACACATCAGTATATTAAGGGTTTGAATGAGTTTTTAGATTTTTTAATTTCCAATCGATCCGTTGAAGGGAGAATAATATGTCCATGTCATAAATGTAAATTTAGAAGGAGATGAAGTTTATGAACATTTAATATTGAAGAAATTCCCTGGTCAATATTTGTGTTGGATTTGGCATGGAGAATCGAACATTACGGAAAGGTTGAGCACTAATTTCAATCCACAAAATGACCTCCCAAAGTACATATGTAAGGGTTCTATAAATAGAAATGAGAAAAGTGATGTTTTTGAGACTATAGGACAACCATATCAAGATTATAACATATCATTGGATCATCCTCTTGATTCTGTGGAGACTAATGTAAGAGAAAACTTCACTTAGGAAAATACGTTTCATGATTTAGTTGACGAAGGAAATCAAGAGTTGTATAGTGGATGTTTGAAATATTCAAAACTTTCTTTTATGCTGAAGTTGTACCATGTCAAATGCTTATGTGGAATTACAAATAAGGCAATGTCCATGATATTGGAATTGTTGCGTGATGCATTTCCTAAAGCAAACATCCCCGAGTCTTTTTATGATATGAAAAAAGTTGTTAAGAGGCTTGGTATGAATTATATAAAAATACATGTGTGTCCCAATGATGGTATTATTTATTGGCGAGAAGATTCAAGTAGACAGGATTTTAAAAAAAAATCTTCTTCTAGATGGAAGTCAATGGGTGATATTGGAAGTCTGAATCAATATACTTTCATGAAGAAGAAGAAAAGGAACCCACCTGCAAAGTTTTTTCATTACATTCCTTTAAAGCCTCGATTGAAAAGATTATTCATGTCATCAAAAACCTCCGAACACATGAAGTGTCATTATTTAGATAATAACAATGATGGGTTAATGAGACATCTATGAGATTAACAATCATGGAAGAAATTTGATTCATTACATCCAGATTTCTTAGCTGATCCTAGGAATGTTTCATTGGGATTTTCTACCGATGGATTCAACCCATTTGGGACTTTGAGTACTAGTTATAGAATTTGTCCAGTTGTTTTGATCCCTTAAAATCTACCTCCATGGATGTGTATGCAACAAATTGAAGAATTATAGGAGTTGTAGAGAAATGGTTTTGACACATTTGATGCTTCTTCTAAGACAATGTTCAAAATGCATGCTACTTTAATGTGGAAAATTAGTGACTTCACTGGGCTTGGGAATTTATCTGGTTGGAACACTTACACAGGTTTGGATTGTATTATTTGTAACTTTAATTTTGATCCCAAATGGATACCTCACAGTAGAAAATGGTGCTTCGTGTGCCATCAAATATTTCTCGATGTGTCTCATAGATTTTGGATGAACATATCAAAATTTAACACTTTCATTGATTGTAGACCACCTCCAAAGTTTTTAACTGGTTTTGAAATATTGACACAACTTGGAAATGTTGAAACAGAATTTGGGAAGGTTTTTCATTTGAATGATAGCGGGAAATGGGTTCAAAGTGAAACATCAAGTGAAACCAGAATGCAGTAATGGAAGAAAAAAAATATATTCTTCAAACTTCCGTATTGAGAATTTAATTTTTTGCAGAATAATCTTGATGTGATGAATATTGAGAAGAATGTCTGTGAAAATTTTATTTTCATGTTTCTTAATGATCATGGAAAGTATTAGGATCATCTCAATGCTTGAAAAGACTTACAAGTAATGAACATAAAATGTGATCTATGGCTATATGAGAATAAAAAGTATCCTCTGGAAATTTTTGAAATGAAAAATAGGGATAAAGATACATTCTTTAAAATTTTAAAGAATTTTAAGGTATATGATGGGTGTTCAAGTAACATATTTAGGTGTTTTTACTTGAATAATCATAAGTTACATGGATTGAAAAGTCATGATTTGCATATTTTGTTATAAAAGTTACTACCATTGGCATTGCGTACATTATTACCTGAAAAAATTACTGCTGGTGTACTCCAATTCTGCACATTTTTCAGACAACAATGTGAGAAATCTCTACATCCACTTTAGCTTGACAATCTCTAGGAGAGGTTTTTATTTACCCTTTGTGCAATGGATGTGATATTTCCTCCGTTATTTTTTACTGTAATGATGCATTTAACTGTGCATTTGGTTAAGGAAGCTAAATTAGGAGGCCCCGTTCATTATTGATGGATGTATCCAATTGAGAGGTACTTTATTTATATGTCTTTCAGTTAATTAAAAAGAATTTGGCACTTGATTAAATGCATAATTGTGTTTATTTTATTTCCCAGATATATTGGGAATTTGAAATCATATGTGAGAAATAAAGCTCAACCAGAAGGCTCTATTGCTAAAGGCTATTTGGATTAGGAGTGTCTTACCTTTTGTTCTAGATACTTGGATGATATTGAGAGAAAATTTAATTGAGTTGGAAATGTTGACGACACATCGAATCAATCTTAAATATATCATAAATCAAAAATATTTCTTGTTATTGGTTGATCAGTTGGGAGGACCTCAAATGTGACACTGATAGAATTGGAATTATTATAGTCACATAGATATGTTCTGCTAAATAGTGAAATTGCAGATCCATTTATTGAAGAGTTGAGGATACAAACAAAGAGAAAAATGAGAGGATGAACTTGAAATGAGAATGATATAACTAAAGTTATTAATAAAGAGCTTGTAGAATGGTTTGCACGACGTGTAAGTTCATAAATATTACAATAAATATGAATATTAGTTGGACACATATATTTTGTAAATCTAATAAAGTGTATTTCTTTTTTTAGATCATGAATACTGATACTTGAGCAGATGTGTTGGATGATTTGAAGTTTCTTGCTCGAGGTCCTCTAAAACAAGTTAGAAAGTTCGACGCTTACAACCTGAATGGATTTAGATTTCATATAGTCGATCGAGAAGAGGGTTTGAAAACATAGAATAATGGTATATTTACATTTGCTGAAGTCAAATACTATGGAAGTATGACTGATATTATTGAATTAAACTACCACAAACATTTTTCAGTTGTTTTATTCAAATGCAATTGGGTTGATATTATCAGAGGTGTTAAAAGAGATTCCTTGCAATTTACTTCTGTTAACTTCTCTCGCTTGATGGATATTGGTGATCGTGAATTGCATGATCCATATATCTTATCATCACAAGCGAAAATGGTATATTATGTTAATGATGTTGTGGATGAAGGGTGGATTGTAGTTTCTCATGTAATAAAAAGAGATTTGTATGATATGGGTGATGAAGTGGAAGATTTGACCTCTGTAATTGAATCTCACCAACAACAAGAAGAAGAATTATTTTTCCATCACGATATTGAAAATATTAGTCTACAAAAGATTAATGAAGTGGATGAATTAATGGAGCAGGAAACAGATATGATTGAAGGGTAAAATGATTGTATGTATAGTTATTTATTCATTCAGAAACCACTTATTTCATTTGTGAAGTCATTCATTATCATTGTTATGTATATTTTGTTTGTTAGTACTGAGCATCTATTATCATTTTTAAATTTTTTTTCTGCATAATTTTTTTGAAATATATGTTCTAAACTTAATTTTATTTGATTAAATGACAGGAATCCCAATGAGGAAACAATACACGGTTTCATCCACTACTGTGATAGATGACGATCCATCTGTTTCCCTCCCTACGGCATCTGAGCCACCAACTACCTACCCCCCTACACCATCTCCCCTTTCACCATATCTCACACCCTCTTTGAGTGTCCCTTTAGAAGCTAAGTCATCAACTCCCCCTTTAGCAGCCTCATCATTCGGGTGGTGGCACGCCACTTCTAGTTCATAACGGACATACTGAAGGGTCACTGTTATAGGTACAAATTTTAATATAAATAAATTTATTGCACTTTTTTTATACTAAATTTTTGGTCGTTAAAGATGAAAAAAATTCAACTATGGAGAAAAATATAAAAATTTTAGATGTGTGGAATATGAATTGAGAGAAGATAGTTTTCCTATTTGATTCATATGGGGCCCCTACAGATGACGCCACAGGATTACATGGACAAATTCTAGGCCAGCTGGCAGCGAAGCCCATTTTACTTCCTATTTATTATGATTATTGGAGACATATGCCTCCAAGTTGGAAAAATGAAGGTTTTGATTCCCAAATAAAGGTAATTTTAATACATTATGGTGTAATTTAATGTAATATTATTAATATTTTCAAAATGAATTTCTATATACATATGTTTTCCACTTTATAGTTGCTGATGTGATAACACGAAAGTGGACGTTGAAAAATCTTGGTAAAAAATGGAAAGACTTAAAATAGAGATTTTGGGGTGATGTCAATGATACTTCGTTGACCATCCAACAAATGTATGAGAAGCTACCCAATGGGGTACCCAAAGAATAGTGGAAAGTTTTTGTTGACAGACATCGTGATGAGAAGCAGATGGTATTTAGATATATATTATTATATTAACCTCATTTTACATTTATAAATGTATATGAAGAGTATATGACATTAAATACATTACTATTAAATTGTATTTTATTTATTTCAAGATCTCTCAAGAAAGAATGCATTAATCCGGGATAAGCAAGTCATCCCTCACACTGCGGGGTCAAAAAGATTTTCTTGAAGCCGATCAACTCTGGAAATCTTTTCATTAGTTTAAATATTTATATGAAAATATTATCTATTTAATATATCAAAATTTTTATTTATCTTTTTTTAATGCAGTCATAGAGTTTAGGGCATGAATCATCCTGAACTGAAGTGTGGTTGGATGTTCACAAAAAATCTGATGTAAGTTTTGTTAATGAGCTTGCCAAAGAAGTTGGGGTATGAACTCATTTTTTCATTATAATAACTTATTATCATCTTTTACTATGTTAATATATATTGATATTTTATTTATAGGTAAAAATTAAAGAACTATGAGATGCTAATCTGGGGCAGTCCTACTTAGTCTCCCATGATGACCCGGTTGCTAAATTCCTTGGGAGGGAGCATCCTGGTAAAGTGCGCAGGATGGTTTTGGGACCCATACCATTTGAGGTTTTTGGTAGGCCACCGAGGATTGTAGCTGAATCTAATCCTGGTTGTAGTCATTCTATACTCGGAGATGCTCAAAGAGAGATTGTTTCTCTACGAAACATAGTTCACGAGCAAGGGGATCAGATATCCACTTTGCATAAACCGTTGACTGATATATGTCAGCAGATGAGTAGATATTCCCCTGGTGGTACTGTATCGACTGGTGGTGAGTAGGTAAATCACAAAAATTCAAAATAATTTATTATTCAAACTTTTATTGGTTTTAAGTTTAAATATAAATATGCAACACTATTTATTTTTCAATATAATGTTCTTACTGGTGGTAGCAGGAAGTGGAGATGGAGGTGGAGAGGGTGACAATATGTGTTCATCATCGGACAGTGATTAGTTGTATTGTTGATATGTTGGAGGTGGAGAGGGTGACAATACATGTTCATTGTTGGTTTGTATATGTATTATGTGTGGCACATAGTTTCCACCAAACATTTTCATGACCTAACTTTTTCTTGATTTTTCATGTTTTCTTTTATGTATTTTATTGATTTCTAATGTTTCCTTTTATGTCTTGATTTATTAAGTGTGGTATGCACCATATATGTTGATTCTTTATTATGATGATTCATTTTTTATGATTCGTTTTTCCTAAATTTATTAGGTTTGTCAGCCCTAGGTGAACATCCCACTTCAAAGCATTATAGACTGGTTATGGGGATGTCGGTTCTATAATGTGGTATATAAAAGGAATTTCATAGATTCTAGGGAGATTAGTAAAAATTTTAGATATAATGAGAGGCATTGTAGCCAACCATCCATACCAAAACACTCTGAATACTCAATTAAAGAAATTGATTTTGAATTTATTGTGTGAGGAATCATGAAGCCCATTTCATATTTAGGACACAATAGCCTACATCAGTCCCCTACCAAAGCATTAACAGAACTAACCATTCTCTTTCCAACAACTTTACCATAGTGAATAATAAGGAAAAATTAGGATATGGGAAGATGTAAACTCGCCTAAAACTGTTAAGGGTTGGTCTCCCAAGATCAAGGTTAAAATCTAATGAAAAGGGTCCAGAATTCCTCTTAGGGATATACTTGGGTCATCTAAGAACTGATAGAAAATATGGAAGAATGTAGGGGATTAAGGGTATTTTAGAATATATAGTTGGTTTAGAAAACAAAAGACCTTGGTGTATCCCCATACACAATTCCAGAGAATTACTGAAAAGGTACGGGTCTATGGAATAATGGGAAGGACTTTTCCATATTGAGGCTGGTCAAGGCATCCTATAAGAATTGCAGTTATATCTGTGATGAAGATCTGATAAAATAATAGAAGGGGCCAGGATATATTCTAGAGGTCTATTTCAGAGAGAACAACTAGGAAGGGGGTCTTATGACATAATCCAAATCCATGATTCCACTACCCCAAATTTGATAAAACCCCCAAGCCCACCCCCCCACCCCCAAAAAAACTCGCCCTTAGACACCATAACACAACCAAGGTGAAAATTCCTAAGCCATTACCAAAACAGAAGAATAACCCAAACACTCCCACAATCCATAATGTCATAGCCTACCAATCCACACCATAGAACTCCAAGGTCCATGTTGTGACCCTTATCCACAATGTAGCCATGAAAAAAATAGTTGTATCACAAAAATCCTCTCTACGCACCCCCCCCCCACACACACACACACCACAACCAACCTATCCACACATTAGTGTCACTCTTTATGGTGAAAATGATCTCCTCTACAGTTCAATCCCTAAAAAAAATAGTGATTGCCTTAAAATTTCCCTGAAACTGAAGTAACAACTCTAAAAAATTTAAAAAAATATAAAAATAGTAACCAGGATGTTACAATTCTCCTCACTATATGACTTTTTTATCTCTGAAAAGTCATGTGGGAGAAAGATGCTCTAGAATGTCTGAAGGTACTCTACCTACCACCTCTATCTGAGATTAATGTACTTCTAACAAAAGATATTTCTCATATTATTATGATAAAAAAATCAAGAAAATATCTCCAAAATATTGTGTCTCCAATACTTAAGCACTTGCATATATGAAAAATGATCAAACTCATTATAGGGGTAATTTTTATCTTGAGGATAATGTTGAAGAGATTCATAGGCCACAAAAAGAAGTTTGACATTTTATAAAAAGATATTACTCACACCACTTGTCATATTTTTATTAAATATGATTCAAAATTCCCTTGGTTGCGCTTAGTTAAGAATCTCTTTTCATATTGACTATAGTATGTATTCTGTTGGTCTTTTGGTATTGTTGGAATGGTTTTTTTTAGGGAACTGGTACAAAAGCTACAGAAACTACTGTTTTCTTTTGTAAATATGTTTTTAGCAGTGGTTTTAACTACCACTAACCGTAACCGGAATAATTCATTGAGGTTAAAACTGTCTCTAAATGTTGGTATTTTTGTATTAGCGGCAGTTTTAACTGCCACTAAATGTAACAGGAATACTTAGCGGTGGTTTTAACCGCAGCTAAATGTCAGCATTTTTCTATTAGCGGCAGTTATAACCGCTGCTATGATATTAAATTTAGCGGTGGTTATAACCACAGCTACAAATTCCCATCTACCACGCATAGTTCATGGAGGTTATTATTTTTTTAGCGACAGTTTTACCGGCCAGCGGCTGACTTTTTTTAGCGGTGGTTTTAACCACCGCGAAAAAAGTGAGCCCCTGCCCCAGGAAAACTGCCGCTAAAAAACATCATAACTGCGATGAACTGTGAAAACTACGACAGTTCCTATAAACCACTGCTAAATGGATTTAACCACCAGCAATAGTGTCCCAACACACAATTTAGTGGCGGTTTTCAGAAACTGCCACAGAAACATATAGCGGCGGTTAAAACCGCCACCATACCCAAAAATAACCCCCGCGAACAGTCAATTTTCCTGTATTAGAAACTCAATAACATGACATCCCTTCATATTATGTTTTTTTTTATTCAGATAGAAATTTGTAGCATTATTCAAACCTCACCTTTTCATTCCATTCCATATTCTCCACAAAATCATTTTTTCATAATTTATTTATGGTCAAAGACCTTATATTGAGCAGTAGAGTGACCCATAAAATTACCTAGACTGCAAAACGATGGAATATTTTAATTTTAAATTCTTAAATAAATCTATTGGAATAATTATTTTAAGAGATATAACTATAGATCAAACTGACATTCACATAGTGATTTTTGTCCTATTTAACATTAACTTATTAATGTCCTTAGAATATAACTCACATTAATAGGTTATAATTGTTTCCCACTATAATGATAACATAGATATTCTATAAATATATTCTTAAATAAATATATAATATAGTCTAGATACATTTATCTTACATGACATAGATGATGGTTCACTATCAGGTGATGGAGTCTCATATGAAATTGATACATATTCTCATTAAGTTCACACTTTGTGATCTCTAAGAATAATGTTCCCAAGGAAAGACCCACTAATAGGAATTCCACATGTTGTATGTGTCATTTGATATTAATATATGAAAAAATGTTTATTTTCTCTAAAACTAGATTTTTTGGTTTTTCTTAAAAAATGAATGGTGTAAAATATTTGATGGTATCCTACAAGGCTATTTTCTCACATCATACATATACACATTGGAGCATATATAGACTTATTTTTCTATGATACAGGTAAAAGGAAAGGGTCACACTTTTATAGTGGTGTTCCACAATCACTTGTTAAAGATATAACGGTAATGGGATGTAGAGGTCGGCATAGGGCATGAAGAGACAATATTAATTTTGTGTCATTTTAATATATTTACTATAAAAGTGAATCTCTTACAAATAAATTTATTTTTGGTTTACCTTTACATTTTGGATTATGTTTAAAACTTTTATAGATTTATATTTTTATAAAATGTTGGTTATTTTTTATTCATGTATCTTTTATAAAGTGCCTCTCTTGGGATTTATGTATTTGTGAAAATGCCTAAGTAGCTCTTTTAAAATGATTTAAGTGTTTTGAAATTTTTCTTAAAATTTTATATGTGTTCAACATACCCTTTTTGGTTTTAAATCGATTTAAATTGATTTAAACACTTGGCATAGACTTGGGTTTCATTCTAAGTGTTTGTCAACTCACCTGATTGGATTTCATAAAGGGATGTGAATGTTTTGAAAACGTATTTAATGATGGTTTTATTTTAATAAGGTGTGTGTGAAGTTTTAAATAAAAATTTGTAAAATATAGAGGGTTTTCACTCATTTTAAATGATTAAGAGTGTTGGGTCATGTAGTTTCCTTGAATACTTTAAAAAAAGGAATTGTGGTTTTTTTAAAGAGAGATTAGAATTGATTGGTTTATTTTAAAAATGGTTTGTTATTTTAAAGAGGAATTTGTGTAAATGGTTTGTTTTTTAATGGGATTTAGAATGTGATTTTATAAATAGTTTTCAAAGGAAATCTAAAATTGTTTTTTTCATAATCTTTTAAGTTTAGGTTTTTATAGAATTAGTAAAACCGATAAATTATATAGGGAAGACAAGTAGATCAATTATAATACCATGGAAAGGGCATGTCACTAACTCTATCCAACCCATAGGATACCCATCAAGACCTCACTCCCATAAAATGTGAATTAATTTTTAAACCCATTGAAACTCCTAAACCTACTTTTCATGAAAAATCACCTACATGTTTTAAATTGGGGGGGCTATGTTTGATATGTCTATTTAGGCCTTTTCCCTCAGAGGGATGTGAATGATTATTTATATTAAATTATTTATGCTTCTTTATGGATGTGAAAATGGTCTCATTCTTGTGAGCGTGTTAGAGTTGACATGTACTTTACTAATTATATAATATTTATTCTTGTGATGATCATTGGCTTGTTGTTTCTCACTTCTACTTGTTTGGATACATTGGAACCCTATGAATTAATAAATAGGTCCATATGTATATTATACTAGTTATCTCACACACTAGATATTTTCCCCTATTTTTATAGTTTTCTTAGTCTATAGGATTTTCCCTAATGGGAATTTTTGGGTAAGTCGGGTGGATTTTCTATTTTTGTAGGATTCAACATAGGCCGACTATTGGCCTCATTGTAGTTTGAGTACAAAATGAAGGAATAATTTAATTCCCTCTATGATTTTGATACATTTCAGATAATAGAATTGGGACTAGGAAAGACGGATCTATAGAACAATTATATTTATCATCTAAAGGAGAAAGTGGATTATAGGAAATAGTGAAAGGTGTCTCTAGTTGTAAATGTATTTAAATAATTAAAACGATTAGATTTTAGTTAGATTTTATCTTTTTCTGTAAAGCATATAATCATTTAGATGGTTCTCGACTTGGTTTCCATTGAAGGTTTATTTCTAGAACAAATGGACGTCATGATTATATTTTTTTCATGGAGATTCAGATGAAGAGATCTGCATAGATCAATTACAAGGTTTCATGCTAAATGGAATATTGAAAGGTACAGGGGCCCACAGCGGAAGAAATTGGGTTGGGGATTTTAAAATTTTCATCGACGGGATGACTTTATCATCAATGATCTGAGCCATAATATAGTCTGAGTATCCCACATAAATTAAAAGAGAACAAAAAATAAAACTATGAGCTTACCTGTTCATATCTAAAGTCGCGCTTGACTACAACTCGTCACCGGCAATCGTTGCTTGAAGGATCCATATCTGGATCCATCTAGATCATCCACACACACTTCAAAACTTCATAGGGGCACCGATCATCAAATTCTGAGTACTAGTGTGGCTATCTGATGATATCTTTAACGTCTTGACGATCACCCCAATCCTCTACCTCTAATGCTTGAAGGAGGAATTTGGATCAACACTTGAGAGGGAGAGATTCTATCTCTATAAAGAAGGAGAATATAGAGGCTTTCATTCATAAATAAATGAATAGAACATTGGGAGAGAGCCTCTCTCTCTCTATTTATAGTGGAGTTTCTAAATACTTGGTTGGGTTCCCTGACTCCCTTTTATTTAACATCCACTCAATGATAATTATGACGAACTAAATTGTGACATAAATATTATTAATAATTTATTACATACTTGTAATATATATATATATATAATATATTACGTGATAAAACTGATCCATTTAACTCAACTCACCAATCCCGCTTAATATTAAACAAACCTTAAATATTAAAATAATATTAATTCGAATAATATTTTCTCATATTTACTTAACTTGTAAATACTTTAAAAAAATTAAATCCCAATTATTCTTTACTTTAATAATATGAATTTATATATTTATCGGTGATCGATAACTTGGACAATACTCATACCCCATGGTGGGGCCCAACATGTCCAATATGTATACTCAAATGAATAGTGTGGATTCTTGATTACACTATTGTGTGTGACCCTCAAGACACTTATCTCGATAGCAGTGAAAAAAATCCGTAGACCAAGAGTGGAGTCTAGCAATCCATTAAGGCCCCTAAAGAGATAAGGATAGTCATAGAAATGATTACCAACCTATGAACACATACTGTGTACTTTAATCTCTTTGTCTTTAAATATATCATAAAGAAGGATGCACACTAGTGTCATCACCCTTTTATTGATTCATTATTTTTTGACCTATCCATATGGATTTACCTTTCAACTGCTTTGTCCAAAGAATTATGAAGGTATTGCCATCCTGATCAACCAGTCCTGAGATATAGAACTTCCATAACTCGAAAGCGACAAATTCTTTCTTGACCAATAAACCAATGTCATACCACCAATGACGCACCCAACACAAGATACCTTTCCATGATTTAAATATCATGGTTTGTACCTTTCATCAAAGTATGTAATCAAATGATACACATTGATAATGGTCTCAAGTCAGGAGACCAATACACATGTCTATATACAAGAACAACCAATGAAACCCAAAACATTTGGTGTTCTGATTGGCGGGTCTGTGCTCATGATATCACTAATAGAAATCACCAAGTGAAAACTTCATGAGAAGAAGTATTAATGCTTATGAGTCCCTATAACTTGATAGTCAAACATCAAATATTTCCAATTAGTATGATACATCTAGAAAATAGGTCCTTTGTTTAAGATTAGTTTCATTTTATGTCGAGGTTCTCATTATAGAACAAGGTATTCTATAACCTTTATATAAGAAAATTAATCTAGGACATTACCATTAAATAGTGTATGTATAAAATTCTACACTATAATTGTAAGAATACATCATGTATAACTAACTGTATACACGATATGGTAATCAAAAGCACTGCATAGTTGGGTCTTGGGAATCCACTATTTCAACACTTCACTTGAACTAGAGCCAACTTTCTAACCATTATTTTTAGATACTCACATGGTGAAGATAATGTTTCTATAAAGTAATAGCTTTAGCTACTGGGTCTACCACATTTCTTCCACATGGCTATTCTACTATATCAAACCTCATCTCCTTGAGTAAAACTTCTTAAGAGATGGAAACCCTAAGTATATCCCTTTTTCCAGTGTATTAACATTACATATTAGATAGTAATAATATCATAATTTACATTATGATACTAGTTTATTTACTAGGTGATATTACAAGAACTGGAAAAAATTGTTGCATTTAACTACTTCTTAGCTACCTCAGAAGCTGCAATATACTCAGTATTTGTAGGTATGGATACCACTAGATCTTTTGAACTTGTCTCTCTCATCAACTTATCACAACTGTAATAATAGATCAAATTGATCTGAGGAAGACTAGTTTTTGTCCCACCATAACTAGTATCCTATATCTTCACATACCAGGTACATATCATTTGTACTCTCCTAAGTACAATATGATAGTTCTGACTACTTTACTTATAGTTCTCCTGGATATAACTGATATTTTCCTAATATAAAGTATATACTGGAAATATAATTTCTTTTACATATCATGGAATATGTGATTAATACATTGCTAAAGTGTATGTATTTGAACTCACCATGTGAATCTCCTCACAAGTGAAAAACATGTTAACCTAGAGAGATTATGTCATGTGACACTGGCAAAAAATTTAATCTTGAATTGTTCCAACTTGTATTTTACAATACCAGGTTACTATATGTAGAATTGAATAGGTCCAAGAAACTATTAAATCTACCTCAATAAATCCTATTCCCTAGAAATTAGGTTGCTAATTTAAGTCAATCTTAGGATAATTTTTTTATTTTTGTTTTTAACTAATTATAAGACCAATATCTGTTTTCCATATGTTGTGGAACATATTTCTCTTTGAATACATTGGTGATCCCACTAACCTATAGTAAACACATGGAAAAGATTAATTTCATATTAATGATTTAATATCATATTGCTAAATTTAATCCATAACTAGATTTCAGTAACTTTAAACCCCTATTGGCATCATATGGTGCCATCATCCCTTTATGGTTGTGTTTTTTAGACACCTTCCACTAAAGTTGATCCTGACATGAAATGTCCAATAAAATGATCTTAGAAGTTAGCTATGAAAAGTAAAATTTTAATTTATTTAGCCATACCTACTTTGTATTACCAATCAATTCTTATTTATACTTAGCTTTTACCACCCATGTATCAACTCTCTTGAATACTCACCACAATATTTAATAGTAATAAGACCCTTTTCAATTTGATACATGGAATCCATTATTGAATTTTAATTGATCTTCTCAATCTTATCTAATTTTCATATATAGCTTACTTGTAGGATTTATTATTCTCAATGAATAATGTATCACTGGATGTGGTGAATTCAAAACCATTAAAATGGTTTTAACCTTCCTACACAGTATGTGTCTCTAAAACATTCTTATTTCACAAAAGTTGTGGAACAAGTTCCTATACCAACCATTTGTGCATTTCAAGCATTGAATAAACCCAATTCAATATTTCTCCCACTATATCAAGTAGAGATTTTCACCCTTTTATAGATATATAGTCTAACAATTAACTACCAATTTTCTATATTAGGTATTTAGGAAATATCCTAAGAAAATGTTTAGATAATTACTTAAATTCACCATGTGTTTAGCTTGATACATGTTTGTTTATATCCTAACAAACTCTTTGCATCGAAACACATGTTGTATGATATAATGTATTTCCATCATACTATGACTCATATGATATCCATTTTTCATTTTTAGTTGGCATATAAGTTATGGTATTTCACAGTTATTTGCAAAGCATGTCTTGAAATATAATGTAAGTTTTTGTAAGTTATAGCATTGATACTACTTACATCCCGACTTTGATATATAACATGTACTTTTAGAAATTAATCCATGCTACATGTTTTTTGATCAATGTTAATGTGTAAGACTCATCATTTATCCTCTTTATGAACATAAAATTTGTGATGTAGATAAGGTAATGTGAATTTAGGAATTACTCCATGCTAAATTATCATGATCAATGATTGCTTGATTAAGAAATTCTTTGACATGTCGATTTGAAGAAACTCATATCTTATGACCATGATTATACTTCACTATCACATTCCTTAATAACTTAAAAAAATATTATGAAGTATCTTTACCACAATCTTTCTCTTGGAATATTTCATGCTCACTTGTTGAACTAATTCCAAAAGCCTTGTGACATACCTTTGTTTCTAAAGGTTTATTTATCTAAACTAAATACGTCAATTATACCAAATGTTTTTAGCTATTCTGAGCCTAAATACCATACTGGGTATATAATTTACATATACTTTTAGTTTTTTTTGACAAATAATTATCTTTCTAAAACTGGGTAAAAGTCTTACATTGTAATATTTATCACTTATTGCCTATGATTCTAGTATCATTGAACTATATGATGAGTATGAGACACCACAAAGAACATTCATTCTGAACCCTAGAATAATGTCTCATTATGTCAAAAGGGAATATGAGATAAATTTTGTAGTTATACTCAATAACTTTTTCAACTAGATCAATCACTTGGAAATTAGAAGTTATGTGTTTCTCACTGCTGACTTAGGAATCACCCTTTCTTAACTGCGTAGAGAAGACACCTTAATTATAGTATTATTTTTATACTTACTTGGTTGTTGTATTTCAATAAATATATGGGTAATTAATGCTCTATTTAATACCAAATAAGTATGTTATAAACAATACTTTTATTTGATGAATATACACAGAAGAAGAAGCGACTACTTGCTTCTTAAAATCAATTCAATGCATTTTAAACATCCATAAATTTATTTCATAATATGTGATGAAAATGACCTCCTATTTAATAACAAACCTATACTCTTTAAAGGACATTATGAAGGTTCCTTTGACGTAACTTTTCATTGGAATTTTCTCATTACCTTCCAATTTATTCTCCATAAGAACTAAAGATGGTACTTTCATTAATATTCTTATCACTTGGAGAACATTACCAAAAGGTAATAAAGAGCTTACTCTATACCATTTGTTTATATCCTTAAAAAAACTAGAGTAATTGGGTGATGGGGTATAATAATGGGATGCCATGAAATATCATAGTTTTCCTTTCATGTTTACAATAATCCATTGTAATCATCATATTCAAATCTTGTTTTACTTCCTCCTCGGTAACTTCTCGAAGATGAGATTACATGATCTTATCATCCATGTCCTGATGCAGTGAATGCAACTAACATCATACGTAGATGGTAGAATTATGACATAACCATCATATACTTTATTCTTGATTCACCTATAATTAGTTTTACACCCTCACTTCATGAAGTGTCTTAACAGGTTGGGACACCAACACCTTGAATTTCTGATATAATTTTATTATGAGAAAGCGTATGTACTACACTTGGAAATTTGTCTTGTTTGGAAATTTATCATTTTCCAATATATATCTCAATGTTTCTTGTGGTATTACTTGTCGTCTTTCTACAAAAATAATCTTTTATCATATTAGTACTTTTATGTTGATTTCTGAATTAGACATTACCGATTAATTAATTAAATCATTAAATGTTTCCCACTATTTTATCAAATTATAGGAACCTTATGTACTAGAATCGGAATACTCTGTCACTTGATAATTCAAGTGAAAAGGATATCTAACCCTCCCCTTATAGTCTACAAGCTTTGGATATGCCATTACATTGAGGGTTCAAGGTAGGCATTTGGCTAGCCAACCACATTAACTGGCGATTCCTTTATTTATTGAGTGAAGTCCCAGATTCTAAAATCATATCTTGATTTACTACACACTTGCCTCTAAAATTTAAACAAGCTATATTTGGATATTTATTTGATGTAATTTTAGTTAAGTCATCCCACCACTCTTAAAAGAACCCCGCAGTAGTAAGAGGCGCCCTCATCTTTGGCATGACCAGCACCCCAAACACCCGGTTTTGTTCAAACTTGAATGATGCAAGGCATTAATGACTTAATATTTCTATGAGGGTTTTGTGTTTTTCTCTCAAAAAATGTAATCCATTTCTATTAATCTAGTTCATCCATGTTTTCGTGCTCACAATTGAACATTAATAGAAAAACACACATTGTTTTTTATGCATTTTATTATTTATTATTTTATGTATTTATCCCACTGTTATAAAATTAATAAAACAATAAATGCATAAAGGTAAACTACTACCCAACTAGCCTCGAGAAATTAAATTACTTAAGGGTATCATACCTGATTCGAATCTTGACATTAGATGTAGTTCGCCCTCATATAGTATGTTGGTTGCTCGACTGGATTATCGCCTCATCTTGGTAGGGTCCACATCATGTCTTAGAATACTTCCACATCATGATGGGGTCCACATGAAGTCTTGCATAATCTTGATCAACATACACCACCACATCTTGGTGGGGTCCACATCATACACTGTCTTCTTCTAAAGTACAAAAATACTCACACGTAGGCGAGGGGGACTAGATGTGTAATGTACATCAAATAAAATTGGGCGTGCAGGCCCTTATACATTTTAACTAAAAATAAATACAATGCACTAAACATAATTTAATTAATTACAAACATTGAACGTAGTTAATAAATAATTAAATAAATGAAAACATACATGGGTCGGTGCTCAAGACCAGTAGGCGGGTAAAAATATAGCACGATAAAAAATAAATTGTATTAAATAAGTACTAGAGTATCAATTAAATTAAATGAATTAAATAATTCAAATAATTTAATTATTTATTGGTCTCATTAACTAATTTAATTTTAATTCCTAAAATTAAATTAATTGATTTATTTAATTAATTCAATTAAATTCAATTAATTTGACTTGGGTATAAAAAATTATTATTGGTTAAACAATAATTAATTAATTAAATTAAATTAAATTAATTATATTAATTAAGGTTAAACCAGGCCATGCAACACTGGGAAGGCCCAAAGAACGTCATGTTAAACATGCGCAAACCCGTTTTGGTCCGTACAATGCCTATTCTTGGCATTTCATGTCCATATAGGTCTTCCCAAAACTTTTTTGGATTGGGCCAACCTGCCCAGGCCATTAATGGGGTAAAGTGGGTCAAGAAGTACCTCGTGGCCCGAACTAGCCATGGATGGTCTGAGAAAGGGGTCGTCGCTAGGTATGGGTGGTCGTGAAAGGGAGACTCGAGGCGGAAGGTCTGGATATGTCCAAATCCTGTGGTGGTGAGGGTCGTAGTTGCTGTAGGACATTGCAGTGGCTACCGAATGTGGTGGTCAGACCTAGTGTGGTTGGTGCAAGGCAGAACCACCAAGAGATTCAGAAAAGGGAGGAAAGGTGGTTGTAAATTGATGTTGAATCCAGATCTAGAGGAGGCAAGTTCCTTCGTAGGAGGAGGATGGTCGTCGGTGGTCAGACACACTCTAGATACCAAAGAGGGGAGAGAGTGGTGCGACACAGGTGGTTCGAGCAGCAGAATATACTGGAAGGTGTCGGTACAGGGAGATCGTCCGGATGGCGAGGTCACAGGGGAGCAGGTGGTCGGAGGTGAACTGAGACGCAGCTGGCTAGTGCATTGTTGGCAACACTAGGGCGAAGGGGTGGTACTAGTGCAGGATACAATGGTGGTTGGGTTGTGGCTCCGGTGCTGATAGGAGAGGGCGATAGGTAGGGGTGCTGACACCCTAGCCCCTTGTTTTTTGACTTTAAAAAAGCATTTTTTTCCCATAAAATACCTTTTCAATTATTTTCTAGTTTGAAAAACAATCCATCCTCCCATAAAATTCCACACCCCATTTTTTCTTTTCCAAGGGAAAATGTTAGTCTGATTATAATAATAATAAAATTATTATAATAAATAATAATTTATTATTATTATATTATTATAATATTATTATAATAATAAAATAAATATTATTATTATAATCTTATTATTATGCAAATTATAAAATTTTCAAATTATAATTTTCACATCATTGAACTATTACTCATGAACTGACACTGATCAAAATTCGGCCGATTCTTCGGGATGATTGAAAAAAATCAATTAAATTTTAAAACCCAAGATCAAACCGCAAACTTGATCCTTTCCGAAAATTTTGAATGCCATAACTTGGCCATTTAGAATTAGATCGGCGCGTGGTCTGAACCGCTACGACCGATTTCAAACTCTCTACTTAATTTTAATGCAAATTAATTTTTCTAGGCTCAAAAAATTTACACACTCACTCTAATACCAATTGAAGGGTACCATGGCCTATAGTAGAATAATAAGGGTTGTGGATTTTAAATTTTTCATCAATGGGCTGATGGAACATGTCATCATTATGATTTGAGCCCTGGTATAGTCCAAGGATCCTGCATAAATTAAAAGAGCACAAAAAATAAAACTATGAACTTATCTATTCAGATCTGAATCCACACTCGATTAGAACTCATCATTGGAAATTTTTGTTTAAAGGATCCATAGAAGGATCCATCTATATCATCCACACAAAATTCAAAAATCCACAGGAGAACCGATCATCGAGTTTTGGGTGCTAGCACGGTGATCTGACGATATCTTCGACGTCCCAACGATCACTGTGATCATATGCCTTCGATGCTTGAAGGCAGAACTTGGATCAAAACTTGAGAGGGATATACTCTCTCTCTAGAAAGTGGGAGGAGAGAGAGACCCTCATTCATAAATGAATTAATAGTACGTTGGGAGAGTGTATCTCTCTATTTATAGTGGAGTTACTAAATACCAGGTTGGGTTCCCCGGCCCCCGTTTATTTAACATCTACGCAATAATAATTATGATGAACTAAACTACACCATAAATATTATTAATAATTTATCAGATACTTTTAATATATATATAATATATTACATTATAAAACTGATCCATTTAATTTGACTCTCTAACCCTGCTTAATATTAAATGAACCTTGAATATTAAAATAATATTCATTTGAATAATATTTTATCATATTTACTTAACATGTAAATAATTTAAATAAATTCAATGTCAATCATTCTTTACTTGAATAATATGAATTTATTTATTTATTAGTGATCGATAACATGGACAATACTCAGACCCCATGGTGGGGCTCACCATGTCCAATATACTTATTCAACAAAATAGTGCAGATTCTTGAATACTCTATTGTGTGTGATCCTCTAGAACCTTATCTTGATAGTAGTGAACAAAATATACAAACCAAGAGTGGAGTCTAGAAACCCATCAATGCCCCTAAATAGATAAGGATAGTCATAGAAATGACTACCAACCTACGAACAGGTAATGTGTACTTTAATCTCTTTGTCTTTAAATATCTCATAAATAAAGACGCACACTAGTGTCGTCACCCTTTTCTTGCTTCATTATTTGTTTATATATCTAGATTAATTTACCTTTTTACTGCTTGTTCCAAAGACTTATGAAGGTATCACCATTCTAATCAACCAGGCCTAAGATATAGAACTTTCATAACTCGAAAGCGACAAATACTTTATTGATCATTCAACCAATGTCATGCCACCAACGACACATCCAACACAATCTATCTTTACATGATTTCAATATCATGGTTTTTACCCTGCATCAACATATGCAATCAAATTATACACATTGATAATGGTCTCAAGTTAGGAGTCCAATACACATGTCTGTAGATAGGAACAACAAATGACACCCAAAACATGTGGTTTTCCTATTGGCGGGTTTGTCCTCATGATCTTACTACTAGAAATCACCAAGTGTGAACTTTATGAGAAGAAGTCTCAATGTTTATGAGCCCTCATCACCTGATAGTCAAACATAAAAAAATAGAAGGTTTGGTTTCAGTCTCAAATGTAGTTTTGTGGGATTAAGTAGGCACCAGAATAGTGTAACTAGAATTTCAATGCTCTCATGGTAGAATTAATGTTCATTCAGTGTAATGTAAATAATTAATACTATATGAATGTGTATTATTATAGGAGTTTTGTTATTTTACTTCTTTATGTGTATTAATTTCTCTTAATTGGACCAATTTATGAAATGATGGAAGAGCTTAAGATTGATTTATCTAGAAGATCCCAAATGAAGGACCTTGGTTTTGGATAGTGGATGTTGGGGATAAATATTGAAAGAGGCTTGAAGTATATAACCTTTTCAGCCTTGGTTGATTTTTATATAAATTTTTTGTGTATTTATTTTGTTAAATATTAATATTATCGAATAAAATATTATGGATATGAATAAATAATGGATGGAGTGAAAGAGTTCATAAATTTTTCAAAAGATCATGCATATGACTCTTATCAAATCATTTTTCCATGTTTACGATATTGTTATTCAAGAAAAAATAGTCTAGAGGAGTTGGAATAACACTTGATCTATCATGGAATAGATCGAAGTTATAAATGTTGGAATAAAAATGAGGAAAAGTGAATGTAGATAATGGCTGGGATAACACTGTATTTTATGGATCATATGATATTATTATAAGTGTGGATAATTAATAAGACCATATCAAGGATTTGATTACAAATGTGAATGATTATAAAGACCGTATTGAGGAAATGATCAGGGCAGTTGAAGATGAACTTCGTGATTGCCTAGAATTGTTTAAGAAGTTAAAGAGTTGTGCAAAGACTCCATTGTATTCTAGTTTCACTGAATATACAGCATTGTCATCCATACTGAATCTATATAATTTGAAAGAAAGAAATAGATGGAGTGACGCCAATTTTATAGAACAACTTAATCTCTTGAATGACATTCTCCCGGAAGATAATGATCTCATGAGCCAAGCATACCATTCCAAATGAATGATATGCTTTATGGGTATGATATATGAAAGAATATATGTTTTCCCGAATGACTTTATACTATTTATCAAGGACCAAAAAACACTTATATAATTCCTAAATTATGGTTCTTATCAATACAAGAAATATGAATCCAGTCCTGTGAAATTTGTATGGTATTTTCCAATCATCCCAAGGTTTAGGTGCATATATGGAAATGAGAATATTGCAGGACAATTGACGTGGCATATAGATATAAGAATTAAAGATCTGAAACTATGTCACCCAAGAGACTCTCCTCGGTGGAACAGAATTTATCATGAGTATCCTAAATTTATAGATGATCTGAGAAACCTATGTCTTTCATTATCTACAGATGGAGTGAATCCTTTTGGTTTTCAAAGAAGCACTCAAAGTGCATGGCCAGTTATGTTGTTAAATTATAACTTTCCACCGTGTTTATGCATGAAATGAAAATAAATCATGTTATCTATTCTTATATCAGGACCAAAACAACTGGGTAATGATATTGATTTTTATTTGGCTCCATTGATCGAGGATTTGAAATTATTATGGGATTAAGGTGTTGTGTTGTATGATACTTATAGAAATGAAGATGTCATGCTGAGAGCCATGTTGTATGGGATAATAAATGAATTTCCTACTTATGGAAATTTTTTAGGATATAGTATTAAAGGAACTCAAGGGTATCACATTTGTGAATAAGGTGAACATTTAATTAGGTCGAAACATTCATATAAAATGGTGTTTCTATGAAATCGTAGATTTATACCCCAATGGCATAAGTACTGATCTTAGATGAAATCATTTGATGGATGTTCATAAGAACGTAAAACACTGTATCCACTAATAGTTGATCAACTTTTTGATAAATTAAAATATGTGGACACTTATTTTGATAATCCATTTTTGAAAAAACTTATGAAATCTGGTTGGAAAAGGTTATGAGTTTTTTTTAATTATCATACAAGAATTTTATGTACGTCAGTAATTTTCTTGATGTTATGCATGTTAAAAAAATGTATGTGATAGTTTTATTGGAATATTGTTAAATGCATATAGAAAAATAAAGGATGGAATTAAGGTTAGGTTGGAAATGGTTGACATGGGAATACAAGAAGATTTAGTACGAGTGAAGGGTAAAAAATGAACTTTTTTTACTCTAGTTGCTTACACAGTTTCCAAGAAGAAGAAATATCAGTTTTATAACTTCTTGAATGACATAAGGTTTCCATAGGGGTATTCATCAAATATCAAGAACATTGTGTTATTAACCAATTTAAAGTTAAAGGATCGGAAATCACATGAGTGCCATGTTTTGATGTAAGATCTAACTCCTATAGCTTTACATTAATTTTTTCCTAATAATTTTTGTCATACATTAACCAAGTTGTATTTCTTATTCAAATCTATATGCAGCAAAGTTATAGACCTGGTGAAATTTATGAATATGAAAAGTGAAATTTATGTCATATTATGTGAATTGCAAATATTCTTCCCACTAAAATTCTTTGATTTGATGGTTTATGTGATTGTTCACTTGGTGAGAGAGATTCGACTATGTGGTCTTGTACACTATAGATGGATGTAACCCATTGAACGGTATATGAAGATTTTGAAAGGTTATGTTAAAATAAAAGTTGGACAGAGGATTGTATTATGGAGTAATATATTATTGAGGAAGCCATTGAATTCTATACCTAATACCAGTTTTGGTGTGTAAAGAATTGGTCTATCGAAATATCATCACACTGGGTGGCTTGTGGGTGAAGGGATTTTTGGAATAGTTGTTTTAGTAATCAATATTATATATCAAGAGTAGGCCAACCTTTATGATTTTCATTAAATTTTGGAGGTTTCCCCATATGTTGAAATCAAAAAGTAAATTATTAGGAATTTTAATCCATCAAGGGATTAAAGATGGATATGAAATACACATAATAAATAGTTTATAAGGTGGTTTCAGGACAATATTTTTAAGGAGTTAGATGAAAATCTGGATTCAATTTTAGAACAACTTTGATAGATAGCCATAGGAACAATTGTGTATGTATTATCTTATAATGGTTATGTAATTAATGGTTATACGCTCTATACAAATGAACATGATGAAGATAGTACCATGAAAAATAGTGGAGTTACACTTGTGGATGAAGCAAAGCATGTTTCTGGTACTAAGGATGGAAATCCAATTTATGTTAATATGTTGTACTTTGGTATCATTAAACAAATATGGGAGTTGGATTAAATAATATTCAATGTGATGATTTTTCAATTCAAGTGGGTTGATAATAGGATTACTATTAAAATATATGAATTGGGATTTGTGAAATTTGATTTCAGTAAGGAAGGGTACAAAGATGAACCATTAATAATGGCATCAAAGACAGTATAAGTATTTTATGTTCCAAATCCCATAAACCAAAATTGTTCAATTTTTCTATTATCAACCAAAACCACTAAAGGGTTAGATAAAAATCAACTAAGGATGACCCTTTTATTGGGATGTCACATCCATTTTGCAATGGTCCCAATGTAGATGTCATTTTTTATGTCAAAGGATACCATAATGAAGGGATTTGGATAGTCGATAGAGAGGTCAAATACCTTCAACATTTAAAAAAGAAAATGAGAGTTCAATAATCAGGTTATATTTTTTTGTAATATACATCATGTTACCTCATGTTATTTTATGTTTTCTGTTGTATTTATGTAATATAAATTAAATGATAAACCACTTAAGTAGATAATGACTTTTTCACATGTTGGTGTTCCCGATACTAAGGCATAATAGGTCTCTCATCATGTTATTGATCATAGTATAGAGAAACAATGACCTTATGCACATGTTGGTGCTCCCAATCCAGAGGAACAACAGGTTTCTCAGCCTGCTGATGCTCCCAGTGTAGAGGTACAATGAATATCTTCACATGCCGATTCTAGCACTCCATAGGAACATATTTATGATATTGAATCTAAGGAAATGGTGTGAAACAAAGGCACAATGACACCAAAAAAATAGAAGCATCGTAGTTTGATGGTGTTAAAAAAAATCATTAAGGTGGAAATCAAAGGCATCAAATACGAGGTCAGATGGAATGCGCAGGGCTAGCATGTTAACCCCAAAAAGGCCATGTTCAGTAGTTACATTGGAATCATCACTCAGAAACGTGTGCTAATTGATGTAGATTTTTGGCATCATTTTGTGCCCACGCTTAAGAAATTGATGTGTGAAGATATTATTGTAACATTATGATATCATTTCTTTATTTTACTAAAAAATAAAATAACAAAACATTGACTTACTCTTCATCATCCATTGCAGATTAAATTTAGTGTGGATGACTCCTGTAAAAAATATGCATTAACACTTTCTAGAAGTATTTATAGAATATTTCACACAATTTTAACAATAAATCATCCTAAATATGTTGAAGGGAAAATAAACCTTCACCTGTTGCTTATCTATGCACACCTAATAACCCAAGAAGCATGGGATGCTTTTACTGATCATCGTGTGGGTGTGTCTTTTCAGGTACGTTGTGTCTAGTAATAATTTGTTTGAAAATACGTGTATTCATCACTTTTATTGAAAAAAAAATTATTTATGAAACATCAACTAAGTGTTGGAAATAAGGAACGAGCAGTAAAACTATCGTACCCCTACCGTAAAGCAAGGATGGGGTACGCTTCACTTGAAAATTTGGTATGTATTTTAAATCTACTATAATACTTTTATGTGACATGAAACAACACTATAATTATGTTCCTCTAATTATATTAATATTTATTACTCCAAATCAAAATTCACTTCCATACCACATCGTGTGCTATGGAAGGAGGCACGTGTAAATAAATATAGGATATTAATAACTTGAAAACACACAAACAGTGTGGAAAACATGTCTAAGTATTACTTAATAATAATTTGTTTTGATTTAAATAACTATTACATAACAATGATCACTTATTTTCCTAAATTTTATATCCATCATAGTCATAAGAATCAACAATACTTGTACTGAATGAACACATATTATTGGTGGCCTTGAAGTGGCCAGAACAGTATAGTCGCGTTAGAGGTGCGGGTTTTGGGGTTACACCCCGAACATATTTTCATAAAAAAAGAGGATGATCAAATTGAATAAATGAAATAAATGATATAAAGACTAGATACCCTTTAATAAAAATTCCAATGGAAAAGAAAGATGATGGAAAATTTTATGGGTGGGAAGCAAAGAGATGAAACAACTCAAGAACAACCACCGTGTGGAGATCCCACCCCACCCCCACCAGCTATGAGCCGATACATTCCCCTCAAACATATGTCTTAGCCAAGGTAATAAATGTTATAATAAATGTTTCTGGGAAATGTGAATTAGATAGACACTTATACCTTTCATTTACTTATATTCTATAGGGTGATAATGACTATCATTTATATCTATCAACACCCACTCATCATCTTGTAGCGAGGGATATAGTGTTCAATATCCAAAACAACATGCTACACAACAGACCACTTATAATAAGTCATCTGAGAGTTTCAATTAGAGTATTACATGATCCAATCATTGATATACCTATTCCAATTGATGGGAAAGATATTCATACGGTCAAAAAATCTATTGGAACATTCATCGCATGGTCATCACATCTTGTAAAAAACATATCGACAAGGAGGTATTCATTTCTAATTTATTTTTCAAGATAAATCTTTAGAAAATAATTAAAAATTGTTTGAACTAATGAATTTTATTACAAAAGGACAAATGGAATGGGATTAAATAAAATTCCAACTCAAAACCATCTAAAGGATCGACCAATCGATCGAAAATATCTACCAAAAGCACCATTATCTTTCCTGTTTTATATCCTCATTTACTAGCATTAAAGGTTCATGTGGATACAATGTTAAAATATGGTAGTAGGCACATCGTTGATTGTGAATAAAATATGTATGAAGAGGAAGTTCAAGACTTCATTAGTGATGATAATGTAAGTGAAATCCTCAACTATATTTGACTAGGTGGCTCAATTGTAAATGCATACATGAGGTATGCTTTCATGATTTAATTTTCCAAAAGATGATATACTGTGTTAATTATGACTAAATATATTTCATATTTTTGACAAGCATATATATTAAAAATAATTTAATGTATTTTCCCATGAAAAAAAAAATTAGATTCATTAGTCCTAACATCACCTCTATAGAACAACCAAAAATAGATACCAAAAAAGGATGAAATAGTGGAAGGTCTGGTCAAATCATTTGAAAGAAAAATTTTGGATGAAAAACTATATATAATACTCATGGTTCATGGTTAAAACTATAAAATTTAATCGTATCAAATGTATTTTCATTTCTCTCATTACTCATTCCGTTTTTTGTTTTTTGGCAGCATTGGAGACTCATTGCAATAAATTTGTATACTCCAATTATTTATTTTCTGGATTCAATGCATGGATATCCAACAAACCCTCCACACATGATGGAATTTTTTAATTTTTAATAAACTACATCCAATTTTTTTTAACTAAACATCAAGTTATATAATTTATATTATTTTTTAATTAGGATTCTATTATGATAGTTTGGTGTATCAATATCGTAAAAAATAAGGAATGAGGCCCGAGGATGAGCATGAGGACCAATAAAAGTTCTACAGATAAAAATGTATTAGGGTATATATAATAATATTTCATTATCCAAAACACATATAAAAAAAATTACTTATTCTACTCAATGTTTCTGCAGTGTCTGAAAAAACCCAATCTAAAAGATTGTGGTAATTATGTTTGTAAATTTATGAGAGATCATATTCCATGAGCAAACTAGCATCATTGAAGATGTATTTTCGAAGATAATTACTATTTCATTTAAAATATTTAGTAATTATTTGTGTATTTATATTTTTATAGTACTAATATGATTGAGGAAAAGACTCATATTTACAAGACAATATAGATGTGCTAATAAATGAATGGCCAGCATACATGATGGAAGAATGTGTACAAATAGCATGAAGATGAAAATTCCATTGAAGTAGTGGATTGTTTCATATTTATTTTTAATTTAATTCTTTTTAGTATTACTCACATAATAATTGTCTTCTTATAAATTTGGATTCCTTTGTTCGATTTGGGGTGGTTTGGTCAAAGATTCTCATGCTCGTGAGATATGGGACTATAAGGATGCAACTAAGATAATGAAAACAAAGAAATGGATCAACAATGTATAAAGGTGAATTACTAATACTTATTTAATTAATTAATTTTGTCATAATTTTATCTATTATTTTTAAGTTAATTTCCTTATCATTTTTATCTAATAATTAGTTAGTTTTTTTACAGATCTTTTGGGAAGTTGTACTTTCCTCTCAACTATCTGAAACAAGCCAAAATAGAGAGAATGTGTTCCTTTTGGGTGGAATTGGAAACCCAATGTTGCATGAAATGTGAATTAAATCATAATGATGCATCTACCAAGGGATTTCTTAGTAGTTTAATTCAAATTATGACTTCCCAAAAGATTTTTCATAAACATTTTCTTGAATAGTGTAGTAATCAATCGTAGCTCAATCAGCCACACCTCAATCCAATACACAATGTGCTCAGTATGACTCGAAGTGTATGTTTTTAGTTTGTAATATTCTTTTATCCTTTAATATTCATGTATTATGAACTACCATTCTTTGTTCCATGACTCATGATTATGATCTATGATATGCAGGGTATGAATTTATAATGTTAATATCACCTTCTAACATCTTTATGCTCAAGTTATAAGTATATGATCTTTTATATATCCCTTGTTTACACTTATTGCGAATCTATGATCGCCCTTTATTATGTTTCATATCATTAGTTTATTAATAATGGTTTTATAAATGATATGTCTAAGAATATTTCTATTAAAGAATAACTTAATGAGAGACACTTATGAACTAGTTCTTTATGTTTCCATGTTTCCAAAAGTAGTAGACCTAAACTATTCTATCATGGATAATTATATTATGTAAGGAATATTAATCTAATAAGATGTGATATCTATGTATGAAATTTCTGGGTCAATATAGTTGATATCATAGCAACTAACCTACTCAAAACTGGGCAGAAATAACAAGTGACCGGTGTCACTCAAAGTGTCTATTTTTATTTAAAATTGACATTACTTTTAGTAAAAAGAACAAGTGACATACTAGAAAAATAAGAAAATTAATTTAAATTGTTTTTATACTTTATGAAAATGATTTATAAGTTATTTTTGATGTGTAGAAATCAACCGCACCTCAATCTGATGCATTGTGTGGATGGTATGACTTTAAGTATGTATTTTTATATTAAATTAACATTAAATTTAGAAAAAAAAACAAGTGACATACTAAAAACTGAGAAAAATAATTCTAATTGTTAGGATACTTTAGTAAAATGATCTAGGAGTCATTTTTTATGTATATGAATCAACCACACTTTAATCTGATGCATGGTGTGACCGGTATGACTAAGTTTCTGTTATAAGTTTAAAATTGACATTTTAGTTCAAAACGTGTCACTCACTAAAAACCAATAAAAAACACACCGATTGTATTCATAATTTAGGGCAGGTATTCATAATTCATTTTGGTGTGTATGAAGAAGTCTCACATCAAACTGATGCACGATGCAATCAGTATGACTCAAAATATGTGTTTCTATTTAGAAATGACATTTTATTAAAAAAACACAACTCGCATACTGAAAACCGACCAAATGAATTATGATTATTTTTATACTTTAGGAAAATGATTTATAAGTTATTTTTGATGTGTATGAATCAACCTCACCTCAATATGATGCACGGTGTGGCTGGTATGACTCAAAGTGTATCTTTTTATTTAAAATTGACATTGATTTAAGTAAAAACAACAAGTGGCATACTAAAAATAATAAAATTCATTCATATTGTTTTTATATTTTAGGAAAATGATCCATGAGTCATATTTGATGTGCATGAGTCAACTTAACCTCAATACAATTCACAATATGACTAGTATGACTCCAAGTGTGTCTTTTTATTTAAAATTGACATTAATTTAAGTGAAAAAGAACAAGTGACATACTGAAAAGTGAGGAAACACATTAGTTTTATTTTTATATTTTAGTAAAATGATTCATGAGTCATTTGTGACATGTAGGAGTCAAACTCACCTCAATATGACATACAGTGTGACCGGTATGACTCTGAGTGTGTCTTTTTATTTAAAATTGACATTAATTTAAGTAAAACGAATTAGTGACATAATGAAAACTAAGAAAACGCATTCGTATTATTTTCATACATTAGGAAAATGATCCATGATTCATTTATGATGTATAGGCATCAATCCCACCTCAATAAAATTCATGGTGTGACCAGTATGACTAAAAGTGTATTATCATTTTAAAATTTACATTTTAGTTCAAAACATGTCACTCACTAAAAACCAATAAAATGCATTCTGATTGTCTTGATAATTTAAGAAAGTGATTAATAGTTCATTTTTGACATGTATGAAGTAGTCTCACATAAAACCAATGCATGATGCGACCGGTATAACTCATAATGCATGTTTCTAGTATGAAATAACATTTTATTAAAAAAATAGAACTGACATACTAAAAATTGATAAAATGCAATCAGATTGTTTTGATACTTTAAAAAAATGATATATAAGTCATTTATGACATTTAGGAATCAGTCGCACCACAATATGATGCACGGTGTGACCGGTATGACTCCAAATGTATCTTTTTATTTAAAATTGACATTAATTTAAGTAAAAACAACAAGTGACATACTGAAAACTAAGAAAATGCATTCAGATTATTTTAATATTTTAGTACAATGATCCATGAATTATTTTTGACTTTTAGAATTCAACTTGGCCTTAATAAGATGAATGGTGTGACCAGTATGACTCCAGGTGTGTGTTTTTATTTAAAATTGACATTAATTTAAGTAAAAAAGAACAAGTGACATACTAAAAACCGAGAAAACACATTCATATTGTTTTGATATTTTAGGAAAACAATCCATGAGTAATTTGTGACGTGTATGATTCAATATTACCTCAATAAGTCACATGGTATGACCGGTATGAATCCAAGTGTGTCTTTTTATTTAAAATTGACATTAATGTAAGTAAAAAGGAATAAGTGACATACTAAAAACTGATAAAACACAATTAGATTGTTTTGATACATTAGTAAAATGATTCGTGAGTCATTGTTTATGTGTATAAATAAACCATATCTCAATCTGATAGACTATGTGACTAGTATAACTAAAAGTGTCCACTATCAGTTTAAAATTGACATTTTAGTTCAAAACATGTCACTCACTAAAAACCAAGAAAACACACTCCGATTATCTTGAAAATTTAGGACAATGATTCATAAGTCATTTACTATGTGTATTAAGCATTCTCATATCAAACCAATGAATGATGAAACCAGTATGACTCATAATGCATGTTTCCAATTTGAAATGATATTTTAGTAAAAAAACAATTGACATACTAAAAACCAAGAAAATGCATTAATATTTTTTTGAAACTTTAGTAAAATGGTCTATCAGTAATTTTTGATAGGTGGGAATCAAACTCACCTCAATCCGATGCACAGTGTGACCATTATAACTCTAAATGTATCATTATTTAAAATTAACATTAATTTTAGTAAAAGGACAAGTAACATACTCAAAACTAAGCAAACACATTTGTATTGTTTTCATATTTTAGGACAATGATTCATCACTAAATTGTGACATGTAGGAATTAACTCCACCTCAATAGGATACATGGTGTGACCGGTATAACTCTAAATATGTCTTTTTTATTAAATATTGACTTTTTATTAATTTATTCTTTCATATTAATGTTTAATTTATTTTTTTATAGTATTACTAACATAATATTTCTTTTCTTATATAGGAATAATATTTTTCTCGGGTTGAGATGATTTTTTTTGCAACTGATACCATGGGATGAAATTTTTTAAAGGGGATCACGGGCTTCAAAAGATGAAATATTAATGTTTTAAAATATTTATTGGATAGTTGTAAATGTAATTATATAAAATATTTTTTGAAATGTAAATAGTGTTGTTTTTTTGTATATACCATGGGTGGAAATTTTTTTATTAATGATATTGATTAAATGTTTATATCATTTTTTGGAATTATAGGTTGTATATAGCATTGTTTGAAATTATAGGTTTTTGTTGGGTGTATTGTTATATTAATAGCACATTGTAGCCAGTTAGGCCTTTATCAGTGCTAAAAAAGTGATGATAAAGGGGGGTCCTTTATCAACAATGTGATTAATAGCATTGTTAAAAGCCTATTTTCATGATGTTAAAGGGAATATGTGTAGTAGTTTCCCAAATGATCGCATAATTGATGTGGGATTCAAAGAAGCATTGCACTATTCATCCATATTAAAACATATGGATATTTCACTCATCGTTCGATCTAGAACATCTAAGCCATTCAATTGCCACTGTTGATCCTATTCTACCTTTAGATGAATGAGGGATCATCAGTGATCCATTATCCATCATTTATAAAGCCAAAAAGATCAAGTCAAAGTCTCACTCACATCTAAGTTGGCCACATTAAACATATGTGATCCAAGTGAGATCGAAGTATCAAAGGCATGCAGTTACACTTGCATGAATGAACATTGAATGAAGAAAATAATATTGTTACGCTGTTGTTAGAGGAATTATCCACATAGCCTTTTTGATACATATTCACTTGAAGAAAATATCTATGTGGCTGAATGTTACGAATAGAATGATGTAGCCATTTTTTATAAGTGTGATGTAGTTAAATTACTACGTAAATAAATATCTCACATAGATGATTCTGTAAGGATTAAATAACTGATTTTCTATGTATGCAAATTAAAGCATGTGGATGTTTGAAGGGGTGATCAATGCAAACTTTTTCTAAAGAGAACCACACACATGTTTTCGCTACATGGTTTTTTTCAAAAGTGAATCACGTAATCGATTCTTTGAGTTGTATCACATAGATGAATGCATGAGGGAAATATTCACATATCCATTTATAATAAATTGATCTTGAAATACAATAATTGTAATTCTCTTATACTACATGTTACGAGAAAATGATCTGAGCTTTTTTTCTTGGTTTTGGATATGTGACACGCATTTTAAACTAAAATGACACTTTTATATTGATAACATGTACTTTGAACACATCGTGAGTCAGATTGACAAGCGGTTGATTCTTATATGTCACAAATGAATTATGAATCGCTTTCCTAAAGTTTGAAAAAAAAATCTAAGTTTTTTTTCTCGTTTTTAGCTATATGAAACATGTTTTAAACTAAAATGAAACTTATATTTAAAACATGAACTTTGATTCATACCGGACACATCATGTGTTTGATTAATGTGTGGTCCATTTCTATATATCAGAAATGAATTATGGATTTTTGTCCTAATGTTTGAAAATAATTTGAGCTTGTTTTCCCAGTTTTTGATAGTGACACACGTTTTAAATAAAAAATGCACGTTTATATTGAAAACATGAAATTTGGGTCATACTGGCCACATCATGTATCAGATTAACATGTTTTTATTTCCTACATGTTTCAAATGAATTATGGATCATTTTCCTAAATTTTGAAAACAATTTGAGCTCCTATTTTCATTATTTGGTCTATGTGACATGCATTTTAAACTTAAATGAAACTTCTATATTTCAAACATGCACTTCATATCGGCCACATCATGTGTTGGATTGATGTGAAGTCGATTCCTACACGTAGCATCCTTATGGATCATTTTCCTAAAGTTTGAAAACAATCTAAGATTGTTTTCTTAGTTTTGGCTATGTGACGTGCGTTTTAAACTTAAATGATACTTTTATATTAAAAATATGAATTTCAAGTTATATCATCCATATCATGTTTCAGATTGATGTGAATTCGATTCATACACTCACAAATCACTTATGAACCATTGTCCTAAAGTTTAAAAATAATCTAACCTTTGTTTATCAATTTTGGCTACGTGACGCGTGTTTTAAACTAAAATAGTACTTTTATATTGAAAACATGGACTTCGAGTCATACTAGACACATAGTGTTCCAGATTGACATTTGATCTATTCCTATACATCAAAAATGAATTATAGATCATTACATAAAATTTGAAAACAATCTAAACTTATTTTCTTAGTTTCGGCTATGTGATGTGCATTTTAAACTAAAATAGCACTTCTATATTGAAAACATGCATTTTGAGTATGTCACATCATGTGTCGAGCTGATGTGATATCGATTCCTGCATGTCAAAAATGAATTATGGATGGTTTTACTAAGGTTTGAAAACAATCCAAGATTTTTTCCTTGGTTTTGACTATGTGACGTGTGTTTTAAACTAAAATGATACTTTTATATTGAAAACATAAACTTTGAATAATACAGGCCACATCATGTGTTGAATGGACATGTGGTTGATTCCTACATGTCACATATAAATTATGGATAGTTGTCCTAAGGTTTGAAAATAATCAAAACTTTTTTGTTCTTTTTTGTCTATGTGATACACGTTTTAAACTAAAATTACACTTTTATATTAAAGACACAAAGGGAAGATGATAAGGATATGAGCATGGAAGTACCTTCCCCAATAGTTGGTAATGCATCTTTAGATTTGTGGGTAAAGGGATCCTTGAACCAATTCCTTATCGCCATTGTCTCAGTCATAGCCTCTAAGTCCAATCTATCAGGAGAATGAGTAGCTTCAGACATGTTAGTAGCTCAGCTAGAATTCATAGGGTGTAACCCTTCATTATACATCTTCTTGAGAAACAGGTCAAAAATAATATGTAAGCATTATGATACTAATGTTTCACATCCCAAATGTATCTCTAAGGGAATATCATATACATGATCACAAATATAATAGGTAATCACCTCAACTTGATGTTAGAAAACATTCTAACGCCATGTAATCTGCCCACACACTACAAAAAAATACTAATATTAGAAGGGGTTATTTTTTAGATTAGAAGGGGTTATAACCCTTTCTAAACATATTAACAATGGTTATTCAAGCTTCCACTAATATGGCCACCTAATTTTCATTAGCGGTGCTTTATGGCAAGATTTGGTATTATAAAATTAGTGGTGGTTCTATTAGAGGGGGTTAAATCCCCTTCTAATCTAAAACATTTAACTGCCAAAAAAATCAGAGGGGGTTAAAACCACCTCTAATAAAAAAATTAAAATTCTATATGGAATTTAGAGAAGTTTTTAACCCCTTCTAATTGGAGGAAAATATTATATGGGGTTATAACCACTTCTAATCAAAAAAATTAAAATTTCGGGGGGAATTGAGAGGCACTTTTAACCCCCTCTAATCTGGGGGGAAATATTAGAGGGGGTTATAACCACCTCTAAGCAAAAAGTTTAAAATTACATGGTGAATTTGGAGGCGGTGTTAACCCCCTATAATTGAGGTAACACATTAGAGGGGGTTATAACCACCTCTAATATTAAATTTTCTAAAAAAATATAGGTGGTTGTAACCCATTCTATTTTTAAAAATTAATTTTTTGAAAACATTAAAGGGGGTTAAAACCTCCACTAATCTAATAATAAATTTAAAAAAATATGATTAAAATTTTGTTTGTATTTTTAAAAAAAAATCCACACCACCCCATAAACTCCACCCACCACAAATTCAAAAAATATAATATTAACAAATAGATATTTATACAATAATTATTGATAAAAAATTATTATTATTGATAAAACTCAATTAAATAAATCATGAAAATCTATATAATAAATAAGATACAAAGATTTTATAAAAAAATAGATCACATAATTATTCAAGACATTCAAAACCAACCATAAAATTAAGATATTTTACAAAAATACAACTTCTTCATAAAAAACATCAAAACTTTCACAAAAAAATCATCAAATTCCCCAGATAAAAAGCACCACCCTTTCCGCCAGATGAAAAGCACCACCCTCGCCACCGGATGAAAAGCACCAACCTCATTACCAAACACACAACGACATCAGCAAGCAATATCAACCTGGAGAAATAAAAAATAATAATTAAAGGACAAGCAAACAAAATCAAGCAAGCAGGTAAATAAAATCAAGCAAGCAAACAGATTTCATTACATGAAAATTAAACATATATTATTTTCAAAAAAAGGCACAACACCTACATATACAATACATTGGAAACATGGATATATATGTTCCCTATCAACAATAAGCCTTAAAAAATTTATTCATGATAAAATAATAACATTGAGCATTAGAATATTAGGATCAAACTAGAATTAAAACCATCCTGATATAGGGGATCACATTAAACAAATAACACATATTTTATAAAATTTAGTGTCATGTAGGAACACTACATTTTACATCAAATGAGGTCAAACTTAAACATGTTATCTTAGAAATGAATTTTCACTTTAAATTCCATAATCATGTCTATATTATACCAAGTTTATACTTCATCCCTTAACCAATATCTATTCATGCTCCATATGGACCCAATATCTTAAGGTGATGTGATTTAATAACTCGGTGTTTCCTCCTTGGTATGATTCAGTTTTGTTCTCTAAGAAGGGGGAAAGTTCATTATGCAAGTGATTTAATCACTTGGGGTTGTCTCCTTCATTATGTAGGTATGTAAAATATAAAAATATTTTGATTGAATTAGTTGAATGTGAGGGATTCTATTATTCATATTACTATGTTTTTTGGAGTAGGTATGTCCACTAAATTAACATCAGTGGAATGCATATAAATTGATGCTAGGAAGTTTGAGGTAATGTTTTCATTGGAGTGTGTTAGGATGTGGGTCTTGCCTAATGTGAAGTCTGGAAGGGAGAAACGACACTGGGTAGATCGCATAAAGGATTTTATGCTCTTTCACGATCAAACACAATAGTTCACGGAGACATGTCATCCATAAAATTATGAGAACACTATATTGAGACTTATTTATGAAATACATATTTGATATGTATTTAGAAATTAATATTCAGTTAAATGTCTATTTGAATCAGGAAATACAAGTGTGATATCATTCACAGATCCTATATCTTGATAAAACTCATGATCATGACTCAATATGAGATAAAATGGGGTGACCTATCCAAGGTATAATGTGGTAGTACCAAGATGAGATCTCCACACCAAAACACATGGTTCCACATCACAGGTTCATGGAATTAGGTTCATGGGATCAAGTTCATGGACCTATTGTAATTTTCTTCATATATTTTTCCTTTCTAGAGAATAGAATGACTTCATAGGTTCATGGGATCAGGTTCATGGACATATTTTAGTTTTTTGCGGATATTTTTCTAGATGAGTCTAGAGTGCAACGTCTTGATGAGGGTTTGTGGCCAATGAAAAGGTATATGATAAAAAAAATTATACTCCCTGTTTATCTATATTATTAATAAAGGATGAGGTTATAGATAAGACCCATGAATTTGGATTTTATATACAATAGGTTGGATGATAGGGCACCTCAAGGATAAATTTGTCAAGAAGTGGACTGTAGGTATTCAGGTAGTCAGTTTTTTTAATAGTTGGGAGGTGACCACCAAAACTCTTTTCTCATTTATCTAGGAAAGTTGGTCTATGAGAACCTTCCATTGGATTCACATCTTAAATATATTTTATTCGTGGAAACATTCACAACTAGGATTAGTTTTTTACTATATAGGGAGGCCAATTTTAGATGGGTGTTAAACTCCCTTTTCAATAACAGTAATAGTTTACTTGAAGGAATTTTTTGTGGTAGGTACCATCAGTGATTTTTTAGTAGTTAGGGAAGATGGATTTGGTAGTTATGGCCTTTTGATTGTCCCTATTCACAATTACCTATTCTATATCATCTCCATTGATGTAGAAAATAGATTGGTAGGGGAGTCGGGTGTGGTCAGATTCACATGTTGGAGGTGGTAGTGCTAGTATAACTATGAGTTGTCTGAGGTATAATTAATTATTCATCCACTCATTTTTTATTAATTGTTTGATTCAAAATCTTTCACTCTTATTTACCCCTACTTGGGTCTATATTTTGGGATTGTATGTGGATATATTTCATGTCACAACTCGCCCCCCAGGGCATGTGCTGTGACTACCTCAAGTCCGCCTTCCATAGGTCAGGGGTTGGTGACTAGCACAGGATAGGCATATCCCAAACATGGAAGGCATTGACTTTAATCCTGTACACACATAGACTAGGTACACAACAAAATAAAACTACAAAGTGGAACTACTGATAGTAAAATTGTGAACTGAAAGTAAAATAGGTCCAGTATACAAACCCAACTGAAAAGAAAGTAAAACAAAAAGGGAAAAACGTGTTCCAAAGGTCATCCACCAAGGATCCTACCTGATGGGTAGGTACAGCTCATCATATGTCATCTTTTTCACTCACCACATCTATCAATCACCTCTCAGCACCATTTATCCCTAGATCCCCAAGTCTCAGTAAAGTTGTTCGTCATCTTCACAAGACACAACAAGGTGTGGGTGAAGCCCGTGTAGGGGTGAGTATAAAAATACCCATTAGGGATCACAAAACCCCCAATGGTTTCCCAAAATTCCAAAAAGAAAAACCACAAATCATGATCTAAATCACAAAGCATAAAGTAAAAGACAGCTCACACCAGGTATACGACTTAGAGAATAGGAATAAAGATGATTAGTCTTGAGCTAGATCATTTTATTCAATTGATAGGTTCTGCTACTGATCCACGAAGGGTCTCTATACAGATGATCCACAAAGGTTCACTCTACTGCAGATCCATAGAGGGTTTTACTACTGCCGATCCATAGAGGGTCGCACTACTACTGATCCACTAAAGGTCACTCTCATGCCGATCCACAAAGGGTCACTCTATTTCTGATCCATAGAGGGTCTCACTGTGGTCGATCCATATAGGGTCTCTCTCATGCTAATCCACGGAGGGTCTCTCTTCAATTGATATCCATCCACAGGATTTCCTCACTTGGTGCACTTGAGTTCAAGAGGTTCTACTCATCATACAATCAGTCATAACTCAACTTCCATGAATTACCACAAATAAGTAACCCAAAGGACTGCCTTGTCGTAAGGGTTCCAATGGGATAGACGGCGCGTCAATCAGATTCCATGTCTGTAAGATATAGGCAAAAAAGTAAAAAGGGTCTCGTTTGATTTGAGCCCGATCCAACCTGGTCGTACTCTAACTTCCACTAAAACTCAAGTGGATTATCTCAAAAGGATCTCCTTGTCGCAAGGGTCCTTACGCCATAGATGGAACGTCAATAGGACACCTGGTTTGTGAGTTACTCAAGTTTTAGTGAAACTGGGTCGGTCGAGTCTGGGTCTGGTAGGGGTCCGGCCCGGCCGGTAGGTCTGGCCTAGCCGGCAGGTCTAGCTTGGCTGGCAGACTCAGCCCGGCTGGCGGGTATGTCCTTCTTGGAGAACCCTACCCGTTCAGATGCGGGCCGTTTTTGCTAGACAGGACACGGTGCATCCGGTTCGCCCAATTGGTGGCACCAATGGGGCGCCACCCCAACTCCCGAAACAGTCAGCTGGAGCCAGCTGTTGCACCAGCCAAGTGGCCTGAGTGGGCCACTCCATCTCCTACGTGGCGTGTCAGCGCCGCATATTTCACCTTTCACGACCACCCGGCCACAAATCCTTCCACAGCAGCACCTGTGAGCACCGATTCTCCATGCTATCGGCACGAGCCAGTCACCACCGCCAGTCGCTAGTGCCACTGTGTCAGTGGTTCCACATTAGTGGCTACTTCCGTGAGCCACCAGAGATGCTCTGGTGGCCTGTTTTCCTTCCCATCTTTGCTTATGGACCTCCCGGGCCGTCGGCTTCACTGTGATCCCCCTGGATTTGCATTTCCACCACATTGCTCAATCTCTCATGAAGAACACACAAAACCCAAGATCAGTGGAGGGTCCAGGCCTTGTTCAGATTGGCCCGCACCGTCCGCGTTAGTTTTTTATCATATATGTGTAATAGTAATCCTTATAAGATTAAGAAAAATACCAAAGTGTAACCACACAACAAACTCCCATAATTAAGAATGAATCATGGATCAACTCGTTGGTTGGTTGATCTGCATTCTTCATATTATTCAAGAATGGGAAAAGAGGGATATAAAACACATAAATACCCTACCTAGATTCAATGGAATCCATTATGGACGAAGGAAGGAATCTGCGTTCAAATTCATTTGTTGCTATTTGTCGATGTCCAATTCGAGTTATCCAACGGTCTTTGATCGATCACCGTTCATCATTTGAGGGTAATGTCATCGGCCTTTCATTAGTGATTCATCCTTTGGTTTTTAAATTCACTTTCCAATATTTTGATTAATAAAATAATTAATCCCCACATTGTGTTCATTATTAGGGGTCATTAATGAATCTTAATTAATGAAACCATTAAACACACGGGCATTGCGGTTACACAAACAAATTAATAGGTCATTTATTGATCTTCATTTAATAATTGTTATTACACTATAGTCCCGCCAACCATCGCTCAACAGTTGAAGAAGAATAAAATAACTCAAAAAGTTATTTTATTATTATTCTTTCCGAAAAGTCGAAAAATTATCTTTTTTGTCTGACCCTTTCCGGTCAAAGTTAATATTCTCCTAAGTGAATCTCGGTGCTAAGAATTCAACGGTGCCCTCAAATTTTCAATCTGAGCACTGGTTCAAAATATATAAAAACATGCTTGCATTTTTACTGAACGTACCTTAAAAAACATTCAAAATTATTTTCTAGGATCTCTGGGCCTCAGAATCAGGTGTCATCGATTTTCACAGTCTGGTAATAATACCATATAATTAAAAAAAATATACAAAATTTCTAGGATTTTACTTTCTCCCCACCTTAGGTATTTATATCCCCAAAATCCATAACAAAAGTTAAGAAAAAATGGGGGTACTAAGAACAAATATGAGTCTCCTGCTCTCATGTGTTCTCCTAGAGGTTCCCATTCTTCCACCAAACTCGCGCCATAGGAATCGACTGTCCCTATAGGACCTGATCCCGTCGATCCTATATCTTCACCAGGAACTCCACGAATGTCTTCCCTTCGTCAATGTCTAGCTCACCCAAGTCAATAACGTGCGATGGGTCATGCACGTATCTCCTCAGCTACGACGCATGGAAAATATTATGCACCTGGTGCATCTTTGGGGGTAGAGCTTGGCAGTATGCCACCTATCAAACTCTTATCAAGAACTATAAAGGTATGATGAACCTCATAGATATATTTCCACACTTACCAAACCTCCACAATCCTTGTTGGGGTGAGACCCGTAGGAAGACATGATCTCCCTACTCAAACTCCAAGGGTCTCCATCTCCTGTCGGCATAAGACTTATGCCTACTTTGTGCAGTCTTCATCAGCTCTTGGATGATCTGCACCTTCTAAATGGTAGCCTATACCAACTCTAGACCCATAAGTGTTGACTCCCCTGGGTCTGTCCAGCATAGAGGTGATCTTCATAGTCGCTCACACAAGGCCTCAAACGGAGTCATGTCGATGGTGGACTGATAGTTATTGTTGTATGAAAACTCCACTAGTGGTAGGTGGTCCTCCCAACTATGGCCAAAATCAAGGATGCAAGAATGAAGCATGTACTCAAGTGTCTTTATGGTCCACTCCATCTGACTATCTGTCTGAGGGTGAAAGGCGGTGCTCAAGCGTAGCTGAGTCCCGGATGCCTCATGTAATCCCTTCCACAACTGATATGTAAAATGAGAATCACGATATAAAATGATCGTTGATGGTACCCTGTGAAGTTGTACTATCTCCTGGATGTAGAGGTGTCCCAATACCTCTACTAATCCCTGCTCTTGAATGGGTAGGAAATGGTCTGACTTAGTGAGTCAGTCAACGATCACCTAGATATAGTTGCGGACCCTGGTCGTGTGTGGTAACCCAATCAAAAAGACTATGGAGATACCATCCCACTTCCATTATGGTACCTTTAGTGGTTATACCAAGCCTACTGGAACCTAATTCTTGGCCTTCACTTGCTGATAAGTGAGGCATCATGAAACAAAATTGGCCACTTCTTTCTTCATCCCTGGCCACCAGTACGAAAGTTGGAGGTCCTGGTATATCTTCACCACTCAAGGATGTACTGCCAAAGGGGGTGTATGGAACTCCCCCAACACCTCTTCCTAAAATGTTATTGGTACTTTAGTGTGTCCTCTAAAAAGTATGATGTGCTCCCCACCTATCGAAAATACATCAAGAGGCTGTCCTGAGGATATCTGAGCATGTCCGGCCTCACAGTCAACTTCTACAAGATGTGCCTCCCAAACTCACTGAAGGAGTGGGGGAGTGATATCCATATACTGGAGGTAATCTACTCCATCACTATCCACAAAGGATATCTACAACGTGGCTAGTTTCTCTGTCACCTCGCTTAGCAGCTGTAAACCTGACCTCCTGCTGAGTGCATCTACTACTATGTTTCCCTTCCCAAGAGTGTAGACTATCTCAAAGACATAGTCATGGAGGAACTCCATACATCGTTATGGTCTCTTGTTCAGGTCCTTATGTGAGAAGATAAACCTAAGACTCTTGTGACCATAGTAGACAGTAAACCATTCACCCATCAAGTTGTGCTACCACATCTTCAACGCAAATACCACTACTGCTAACTCCAGGTCATGGGTCACGTACTTATGCTCATGTTGCCTTAGCTACCATGAGCCATAGGTGATCACCACTTTCTCCTGCATTAGGAAACATCCTAGTCCAGTCCCTGATGCATTGCAGTACACTACATACCCAATTCCCTCTTCTGGTAGCCTCAAGATGGGGGCACTCGTCAGTCTCTGCCTCAGCTCCTAGAAACTCTGCTAGAATCTATTTGTCCATATGAAGGGTCCCCCCTTCTTTTTTAAAGATTAAAAGGGTGATGAAACTCTGTAAAAGTCAGGTACAAATCTCTGGTAGTACCTAGCCAATCCCAAGCAACTCTGCACCTTGGTTACACTTCTGGGTGGCTCCCAAGAAAGTGTTGCCTCTATTTTTACCAGATCCATTGCAACTCTAGAATCCGAGATAATGTGTCCTAGAAAGTGGAACTCCTGTATATAGAACTAGAACTTTGAGAGATTACCATATAGCTGGTGCTCTCAGAGTGTGTCCAGTACTATTCATAGATGTGTGGCGTGCTCCGCCTCCAACTTCGGGTACACCAAGATGTTGTCAATGAAGACTTCCACGAAGCAATTGAGGTAAGGCTGGAAGATCCTATTCATGAGTCTCATACACTGTTGGGGCATTGGTCATGCCAAAAGGCATTACCAAGAACTTTTAGTGTCCATACCGGCATTTGAAGGTTGTCTTTGGTACGTCCTCATCCCATACCCTGAGCTGATGATAGCCTGATCTGAGTTCTATCTTCGAAAATCACCATGCTCCTTTTAGCTGGTCAAAGATATCATCAATCCTTGATAGAGGATACTTGTTCTTCATGGTCACCTGGTTCAGGCACCAATAGTCCATGAAAAGCCTCAAACTCCCATCTTTCTTCTTGGAAAACAAAATCAAGGCTAACCATGGAGAAACACTGGTCCTTACGAACCCCTTATTCTACAAGTCCTCCAACTACACCCTCAACATAAAAAAGCTCCATGGGAGCCATCTGATATGATGGTGTAGATATCGGTGTCGTACCGGGGTACAGGTCGATGTAGAATTATACCTATTTACGAGGAGGTAGTTCTAGAACATCCTCAGGAAAGACATTAGCATACTGGTCCACCACAAAAGGATAGGTCGAACTCCTCTCATCCAATACACTGAGGGTGAGGCTGGCCAACTAATGAGTGATCAGATTCAACCTCTTCCATGAAAGTCCATCATATGCTGTAAAGGTTTCTTTATCACTGGTGAAGGAAAAAATTGGTCTCATCCTCGCAAACACACCGCACTTTGTGCCTAAAATAGTTGATATAAGCATGGACTGTGGATAACTAGTCCATACCCAAGATAACGTCGTAAGGCCTAGACACTGCTACTAGGAAATCCCAACCAAATATCTTGCCTCCTAGAGTAAACTCACACTTGTTGTGCTAGTGTGTAATCATCAAATTCTCTCATGTAGGAGTCTATAAATATAAGGATCAAGCCAACGGCTCCACCAGAATCTCCAAGATCTGAATGAGAGTTGTGGCAATAAAAGAGTGATTGGAACTTGTGTCTATAAGAACCGTGGCTAGGGTGGAGTAGACACAGATCGTACCTAGAATAATCTCCAGAGCATTGTGGTCATAGGCCTCTACCACCTAAATCTGAGCTCATCCCTATCCACCTACTCCCTGAGGTCGGGGTGGACTTCCTGGGGGTGGTGGAAGTGGTACCTCAAACCATATCCCACCGCCTACTGCACAGCCTAATCCTCTACCATGTCTGTCACCCTGCGGACCTCCTCACTCAAACCTATTTCGTTTTCTTGGTAGTACCTTGATTTTCTGCTGATCATCAGTATGGTGGGTCAGGCATTCACAAGCCATGTGACCCTGCCCGCTGCATGAGTAGCACAGTCTTCTCTTCTGTTGACCTCTTCTGCCTTGTGAGCTCCGCATCTCCGAACCTACATCATGGGGTCATCCTCTGAAAGTTCTGGCCCACTTGGTCCTCTACGTCATCTGTCTACTTCCTAATGCAGATGACTCAGCTTCCTATCGTTCGGTGGTGGCTCTCACCGTCGGTGCCTGCTCAGCTAGGAATCTCTCCACCAATAGTGCATGCTCTAGCACTTTATCCTACATCGGGGTGTTGAGAGATATCATCAACACTCTAATCTCCCATCATAGACCCTTCTCAAAGTTCTAGGCCCTAAAGAAAGGGTCTTGTACTATGCCGGTGGAGTAGTGAGAGAGGTCAGTGAAACTTACTGAGTACTGGGCCACTATCAGACTTCCTTGCTATAAGTGTAGTAGCTCCTGAATACACACTGAGTGTAAAGTCACTAGATCGAACTCCACCCTAAAGAGGCTCTCGAAGTCCAAACAGGAAAGAGATGTATCCTTGTGTGTATGGATTGTTAGGCTCCACCATCTCCATGCTATTCCCCGAAAGAGACTAGTAGTTAGGATCACCATCTAGTCTGTTGGTGTCTTGACCAAGCCAAAGACTCATGTCACAACCTCCAGCCAGTCCTCAGCTGACTGTGGATCTGTCTCACCTCGAAACCTCGAAGGCCTCTGTCTCTGGAACTCGTGAAATGTGATCAGTCGGCATGCACCATCTGCTAGTGGGGCTGGTGGAAACTGCTTCCCTACGGGTGCCCGTGTTGGTGGTACACCACCCGAAGGTGCTATCACTGTAATAGGGACCTGCACCAATGACGCATCACTCAGTGGTCCATCATCATGATCTCTCACTAGAATCATGTTTAGCTGTCTACGTGGAGGAATTCTATAAAGAAACAGATGTGTCATGGTCAATAAGTTATACCTGGTGAGATGACTCAAAAGAGATCAAAAGAAAAACATTTTCAAAACACACGCAAACAGTGTTTTTGTGTATCGAGTTAGAAATTAGAACTCAGGGTCCTAGTGTATGGGTACACCGAAAGCCGAACCAACATTGGACTCCCCAAACTATAATACAAACTCAGTACACTTAACACTATTGCTCCATTGAAAACACATACTCTTAGTTCTTCTGGTAGAACTGACTTCCCTTTGATACCACTTTGTCATGAACCATCCCCTAGGACCTGTGTCATGACTACCCCAATCCCATATTCTATAGGCTAGGGGTTGGTGACTAGAACCATATAGGAATATCCCAAAAATGGAAGGAACTTCCTTTAAACCTGTACACACAGAGACTAGGTACACAACAAAAGAAAACCACAAAGTAGAAATACTGATAGTAAAAGTGTGAATCGAAAGTAAAATAGGCCTAGTATACAAACCCAACTGAAAATAAAGTATATAAAAAAGGAAAAAACATGCTCTAAAGTTTTTCCACCAAGGATCCTACCTGATGGGTAGGTATAGCTCGTCGTCTGTTGTCACTGCCACTCACCATGTCTATCAATCACCTCCGAGCACCGTCTAGCTCGGGATGCCCAAATCTCAGTCAAGTTATCCGTCATATGCACAGGACACAAAAGATGCAAGAAAATCCCATGCAGGGGTGAGTATAACAATACCCAGTAGGAACCCCAAGACCCTGAAGGTCTCCCAGAATTTCACAAAGTAAAAACCACAAATCATGATCTCAATCACAAATCCTAAAGTAAAATATATATCACACCAGGTATACGACTTATAGAATAGTAATAAAGATGATTAGTCTTGAGCTAGATTATTTTATTTTTTTGAGGTGTTCTACTACTGATCCATATAGGGTCGCTATACTATCGATCCACAAAGGGTCGCTCTACTATCGATCCACAGAGGGTCACACTACTGTCGATCCACAGAGGGTCGCACTGCTGCTGATTTACGGATGGTTGCTCTCATGTCGATCCATAAAGGGTTTCCCTATTTCTAATCCATGGAGGTTCACACTACTGTCGATCCACAGAGGGTCTCTCTCATGCTGATCCATGGAGGGTCACTCTTCACTTGAAAACTAGCCATAGGATTTTCACACATGATATGCTTGAGTTACAGTGGCTCTTCTACTCATACTACCGATCATACCTCAACCACCACGAAGTCCCATGAAGAAGTAACCTAAAGGACCACCTTTTCGTAAGGGTTCCAATACAATAGATGGCGCATCAATTGGACGCCCCGTCTGTAAGATATAGGAAAAAAGGTAAAAAGGGATCGGTTGGATTCGAGTCCGATCAACCCCGGTCATTCTATAACTTCCACAAAAACTCAAGTGGATTATCTCAAAAGTACCACCTCTTCATAAGGGTCCTCATTCCATAGATGGCGCGTCAATCAGACACTGGTTTGAGAGTTACTCATGTTTTAGTGAAACGAGGTCGGTCGGGTCCGGGTCCAGTAGGGGTCCGTCCTGGTAGGTGGGTCCGGCCCAGCCGGCGGGTCCGGGTCAACTGATGGACCCAGCCTGCCTAGAGAACTTAGCCCACGTGGATGCGGGCTGGTTTTGCTGGAACGGACGCGGTGCATCCGGTTCACCTAGCTGGCGGTGCCAGCGGGGCACCGCCCCACCTCTCGAAATGGTTGGCTGGAGCCGGTCATTGTTCCAACTGAGCAGCCCAAATGGGCCACTCCATCTCCTGCATGGTGCCCCGGAGGTTGCTTCTGCGAGCCATCAGAGATACTCCGGTGGTCTGTTTTCCTTTTAGTCTGTGCCTATAGGCCTCCCTGGTCACTTCCTTCACTATGATCCCCTTGGATTCACCTTGTGTCCACGTTGCTCAGTCTCCCATGAAGAACGCACAAAAACCAAGAGTGGTAGAGGGTTTGGGCCTTGTTCGGATTGGACAGCAGCCTCCACATTAGCGTTTAATCATGGGGGTGGAATAGTAATCATTATAAGATTAAGAAAAACCCTAAAGTGTAACCCCGCAACAACCTCCTTCAATTAAGAATGAATCGTGGATCAACCCGTGGGTTGGTTGACCCACATTTTTCATATTATTCAAGAATGGGAAAAGAGGGATATAAAACACATAAATCCCCTACCTAGATTCTATGGAATCTATTGCAGATGAAGGAAGGAATCTGCATTCGAAGTCATTCATCACTATTTGTCGATGTCCGGTTCAAGTTCTCCAACGATCGTCGATTGATCATCGCTCTTCATTGGAGGGAGATATCGTCAGCATTTCTTCAGAGCTTCCTCCCATGGTTTGTGAATTCACTTGCCAACAGTTTGATTAATAAAAGAATTAGTCCCCATGTTGGGTTCATTATTATGGTTCATTAATGAATCTTAATTAATGAACATATTAAACACACATGCATTATAGTTACAAAAACAAATTAAAAGGAATTTATTGATCTTCTTTAATGATTGTAGTTACACTACGGTCCCACCAACCATCTCTCAACGGTTGAATAAGAATAAAATAACTCAAAGAGTTAGTTTTTTCTGAAAAGTCCAAAAATTACCTTTTTCATTTGACCCTTTCCGGTCGAAGTTAAGCTTTTCCTAAGAGATTCTTGGCGCTATGAATTCAACGGTGCCCTCATATTTTCAATCTAAGAACCAGTTCAAAAGATATAAAAACCTACTCGCACGTGTACTGAATGTACCTTAAAAAAAGTTCAAAATTCTATTCCGGGCTCTCCGGGCCTCGGAATCATGTGCCATTGATTTTCTCATTCTCGTAATAATTCCATACAATTAAAAAAATATACATAATTTTTTGTTCTTTAGATTTCAAGTTCCATTGGTGTTATCTATGCTAGTAGAGGGTCATGATGTTTTTTATGTTGTGTACCAGTGATGTGGGATTGTAGTGGGGAATCACAATTCAATGGGAGACCATTTTGTATTGAATATGAAACCATATAATGGTATACTCATCATGTATTAGATATATTCCATATATTATGTCATATAATACATCCAGAGGGTAGTTGTTTCCTAATGTGGAGTACCATCATGCGGAAATCATTGGTGAGCAAGGTTATAAGATGGGTGGTAGGCTAGTGAAGCTTCTTCTATCTCAATTGGAGAAGATATCAGTGGAATATCATAAAAAGGATGTTCTTATAGTTTTGTATGATTTACATGATGTTTTCACATTGGATGATATAACCCTTCCCCCTCGATGTGATGTTGAGTGTGGGATAGATCTACAACCGAGTGAATCTAAAATTTCAAAGGCTCCATATCGAATAGTGCATATGTAATTATGTGATTCAAGGTTATATGTGGATGATATTATATATAGGTGTTTCATTTTACCTAGAATGTTTTCTTATGGTGATCCATTTTTATTATTTAAGAAGTTTGACGGTAGTATAAGGTTATGCATTGACTATCGATGTTTAAATATCATAATGTTTAAGAACCATTACCCCCTTCTGTGGATCGATTAATTATTCAACTAGTTAAGGAGATAAATTTGGTTTTTTATTATTTATATATAGTCTAGATATAAATATATGATGGTGAAATATTAGGATATCTTGAATATTTCCTTTATATGTTGGTATGAGAACTTCAGTTCATGGTCATGCGGTTTAGTGTTAGGAAAAAAACCAGCTATTTTTGTGAGGATCATGAACTCTATGTTATTTTAATTCCTAGAAAATTTCATTGTTATATTTCTAAATTATATCTTTATCTACACTATGTAAAAGGGGTATCATTTCTGGAATCTCGAAGTTATCTTTAAGGCCATTGGACACCACCATATTTATGAGAAATTATCCAAACTTATTTTCTAGATATGAGCGGTGTGTTTTCATAGAAATGTGGTGTCTCAATTGGGTGTGATTGTATAACAATCCATGTTTGAGATAATTTTTTCATGGGAAAAAACCATGAACATGGAAGAGGTTCATATTTTTCTTCACCAGATAGGTTATGATAGGAGTGTTGTTCCCAATTTCTCTCAAGATACATCACTACTAACATCTCTCACTAAGAAGAACCTGGATATAATGTGGGTTTATTTGTGTTAGGAATTGTTCTATTACATGAAATAAATGTTGTTGACTGCTCCAATTTATTAGTTTAATGAGGAGTTAGTGTTTTAAGTTCTTTTTTGATGCTTCTTGTCGGAGTATGGGATGTAGGTTGATGCAGTAGATGGAATTGATCTATCATGGGTATAGGTAGTTAATTACTTCTAAGTGTAACTATTATACATATGATATGGAGTTGGGGGTGGTTTCATTTTTGATAAATTTGTGGTTTAATTATATCATCAATAAGTTCATTATGGATTTTTTGGACTACATGAGCAGGAAACAAATTTTCTCTCAGTGGGAACTAACTATATTCAAGTGGAGTGGGATAGATTTTCTCAAGGATTATAATTTCTATATATATATTTTCTAAATAACAAGGAATGTGGTTGTAGATGCATTTAGTCAAAAGTCTAGAGGATATATGGCTCATGAATCTACTGATTTGTGGAATGGATTGGAGGATCTTGTAGCAATGCATCTTAACATTAGAGAAACAATTGGGCATGTATTTCTTTATTAGATTACAATGAATTCATCCTTGATTTGGTAGGTCGAGGATCCTTAGTGGGGTTACTCTAAGCTAAAGGTGATGAGTGATCATGATTTATATAGTGATACCCCTGAGGGGTGGTAAGAGGATCATAATGGAATTTGGATACTAACCAAAGGAACAAAAATTAAAGAGAAACCTCAAATTAGAACACTAGTGGATCAAATACCTCAATAGAAGCACAGACATGTGCAGCTTTCTAATTAACATCACTTCCTCTAGATGATCTTCTATGATGCAGTGAAGGTTGATCTCCGGTTTTCCCCCATCTTCTTTATTAATGGAATCCTAAATAAGATTTAAAAACATAATGTTTTAACATGTACAAATAGTAAAAGTCATCAAACATATATTAAAAAGACATGTTTGTAGTTAACAATAAAAATAATAAACCATATAAATGGATAACTACTGCATACTTGAATTTCTTATTGATTTTGAATCTAAACATTCTCAAGTATTAAAACAATACACTTGTTTTCATAATAAAAAAACACCATAAACAATCAATTGGATTCCTACAATCAAAACAAGAAGGATTTAGTGTATGGTTTTTGGTTTGGTGAACTGTCTAAAAGAAAGTTCACATATGTTATTGGTCTTCATCTCATATAGGTGAACTATTGTGGAATTAGTGATAGTTGTGATGTTCATAAAAATGGTGAACACATGGTTCTTTGGCGTTCTGTTTTGAAGAACATGGATATTGTTCATCCTAGATCCAAATAATGCCACCCTAGTTGTATAGACTTTGATAGTGGAATTGACAATCTGAAAAACCCAAGGAATTATGATTTTTGTAAAATGAACGTGAAAACTTGTATATATCCTAAATATTATATTAGTTTCAAGTTCCCTTCTAACATTTTTTGGAAACATCATTTTTTTTGTCCAATAATTCCTAGAAAAACTATGTTTGTGCTGGAAAGTTAAACACACTATAAATAATCTAATGAAAAAAATGTCATTCTAGCATCATTGGTTATGTTGACATTTATTGAAGGAATATTGGCCCCCATTCCTTTAATAAAATTAATGATCTTAAGCATTTGTACTTTTTTTTCGGCTAACTCATCTTCGTTCCTTTGTAATTTTAATTTTTCTTGACTCAACTTTGATTTCAACTCAGCAACCTATTTTTGGTATATGGGATGGAAATCAGATATAGTGTCATAGATGCCTCTAAATCATTGAGAGGATGAGTTGAATACACTTTTTGGACATGCTCCCAACCTAAGAGAACGTACATGACCTGGATGATCTTTCCCAAATACTTTTCCAAAAGCATCATCTCGATAAATCATTGAATTTTGTGAAGGTTCCTCTAGACTTAAAACCACACTCAATATTTTCTACATGAAGATGAAATCAGTTTGGTTACGTCAAAAGGTAACACAACTTTAATATGAATCCTTACTTTGATTGTTTTTGCATCATCATTTACGTATGATTCATCACTTTTTTGATGGACCTCATCCCATAGATTGGCTCTACCAATCAGATGTCCAGAGTTCTTCTCCTATAATAAAAAATATTATAAAAATAAATAACATGAAACTAATTTCTAAAAATTTGAATGATATACTACCATCTCTTCTTTCTTGCAGGAAAATGTTTTAGTTCCAGATGTATGTGGAATGGTTTGACGGCTACGATTTAGTTCATTTTTCTTACACATGTCCTGCACATATAAAGATGAACATTTTAATAACATTTAATGAATATAAAAAAATAAATGTTAAAATATGATAGAAATAAAAAAAATATGAAAGTACCTTGTGTTTTTTATTCTCACAGATGAGAATATAACTTTTCCATTGCTCCATTGTTATACCATTTGGACAGTTCTTCTCACCATTTTTTTCTTTTGTTAAGATAAAATCATAATTTTTATGAAACAAAATCCCTCTATTATCTCTCCATCTCTTTCCTATTTTAATCTTAGAAAAGAACTTTTCCAACTTGTCACGCGGAAACAGAAAGTAGGGCTTTGCCAAGAAAATAAAAACATTAGTTGTGAAATTCTAAAATAAAACTTAAAAATTCATTAAATAAATAAAAAATAATTACCATAATCAATCTGCATAACATGTCTTATTTTTAGATAATTTGGTATGCTTCTCCAAGATTCATAATCTATAGGAAATTTCATCCTAGTTATATGTCCACTTTAACATAAACATAAACCTCCTTCTTCCCCAATTGGACGGCCCTGATCATCAAAGTTCACTATAACTTTTTCATTCACCAGTGACCAAATTTTCTCCATTCGCAACTTTTTAACTTTTTCACACCCTCAAAATCTAATATAATAATGAAATAAATTTAAAAATGTATTAATTAAAATAAATAATTCATGAATAAAATTGGATGTACCTATAAAATTGTGTATCCAACTAGTTTGTTTTTTTCCCTCCTTACACAAATTGATGTTAGAGCAACATTCACATCCATCTTAGCTTCAACACTAAAACCACTTTTAGGACTAGATAATTGAGGATTATTATCTGCATTGGACTCTGATAATGTGAATTGTGTTGATTGGCCATAATCTAAATGTGTTTGTTGGGGGAAAACATCCTGGGTGATATGCACTCATGTTGAGCTTGATGGAACATCTTTAGTGGAGGAAGGATGAACATTCAAATTGATCTCTGATTGCGTTTTATGTTGTTCATTTATATTCTGAACTTTAGGTCATTTTTAATTAGGTATATCTATATGGGGATTAAAAGCATAAAAAGTTTTGAAGAAAAAATTATAATGTGCAGTCTATAACATCAATTTGTCTATAGTGGATCCTAACTCCAAAATTCTAGTTGGTTTCCTTAACAATGTGAGAATACAAGGGGACATGGCAATTTCACTAACCATACTTATATACTTCTTATCAAGTGTTATGAAGTTATCACAAATTTGAGTTAAATATAAAATTCTAAAGACAGGTTAATTGTTTTGTCATGTGCAACATAGTGAAAAACATTGGAAAACATAAAACATTAAAAAAAATAATTAGAGTTCAAATATATATATTTTTCCTTAATATATAGAAAAAAACAAAACAAGTAGCGGAATTAATTTCAAAACAAATGTTTTGTTTAAAAAATAACATTTTCTCTTCTAACTATTTTAAGCAAAAAAGAAAATACAATGGTTTCCCATGACATGAAAAAACAATTAATACCCACAACATAAATGTGATTCTAGAAAAAATTAACAAAAAATAAATATGTTTTCTCTATTTAGTCAGAATAATTCAAAAAATTAAGAAAAAACAAATTTATATATTTATTCCAAATTATTTTCATCTTCCTCCAAATTTTCAAATAAAACGTCATCATATTCCTCTTCTCTTTCCAGTTGAATATTTTCACTTTCATTGTCAGAATATTTACTCAGATATCATTCTTCAAAATTTGCATGGCCATGTCTATCCTCATCATCTTCACCCATTTCATACAAATATCTAGGCTTAATATACACCACAACACTCCATTCAGAAGATGCCTCAACATAATAAACCATTTTAGCTTGAGATGCGTAAATTAAAGGTTCATGCTCTTCACATTCTCCATTGTAAATCAATTTAATAAAATTGAAAAAATTAAAACCCCAATCATCCTTTCTAAAACCTCTATCAGTTGTTTTATCAGCCTATATACATTTAAAAATACTCATAGATTTTTCATAGTAATTGAGATCAATAATATCTTTCAACTTCCCATAATATAAAATATTAGCATCAATTCCATTTTCATCATGGCGACTTGAAACACATTCAGTTCTAAAAGTCATGAACACTCCATAATTTTTTGTTTTTAATCATTTTTCATGATCCGTTTTACAAAACTTGAATCCATTAATATTTAATGTAGAAAACCTTTTAGCATTCTAAAGAGGGCCTTGTGCGAGATGTTTCAAATCATCTGATAAAGTACCAACCACATCTTCCAAAAATACCTGAAAACAATAATATTTAAGAAAATAATTATCAATCCATATTGAATTATCATTCATTCCTTTAACTTAACCCTCTATAAAACCAATTGGCAAAGTCTTTACTTACAATATTCTACACTACATAAGGGGAGCGTTTCTGACTCCTCATTTTTCTCTTCACATGTAATTTGTATTCCATACAAGTAATGATTATTAACATAATAAGTCATAATACTTAAATTAATAAATACAAAAACATAAATTGATACCTACTATAATAATGGATCCACCTCTTCACAATTGAATAACACATGTTAATGCACCTATTTCGTCTCAATGGAATTTAAGATAAAATTAATACAACTCCCAACTGGTATTCTGATCTTTGAAAATATAGTATACACTTCATCATTGTCAACATCCATTAATTAATCATTAACATGACTTGACCTATTGAATTTTGTCTCAATCCCATCTAAATATCTTGAAAAAAATGTTAAACATTATTCTAATATATACCTCTCAGCAATAGAACCTTCGGGTTGAGCCTTATTATGAACATAAGACTTTAAATGCCCCAAATATTTATTTAAAATACACAAATAATAAGAATAAAAAACAAAATATTATGATGTGAAATAATATATGTAAAAAAATTTAAATTGTCTTTCAATGGGATACATCCATCAATATTGTACCATCCCACCCAACTGTAGTTCATCAATGAGATGCATGCACAAGGGAATCATGACAGTAAAAATGATGTGGAAATAACATCTCAAAATGACAAAGTTTGAGAACAATTCAATGTTGGACATTCTCAAGATCAATGGGATTGATAACCTTGCCACATATTTGTCAAAAAAATGTACATAACTCTATCAATATTGTAGGAAAATTTTTTGGAAACACATTATGTATTGCAATGGGAAGTAATTGCTCCATAATGACATGACAATCATGACTTTTAAAACTAAATATTTTAGAATCTTTCATATTGATACATCTAGAAAGCTTGCTCGAATAACCATCAGGAAACTTCATATTCACTAGACATTTCAAAAGGCATCTTTAATTTGATTTTCCATTTTAAAAATACATGTTTGATATTTCCCCTTATCATTAATCCACAAATCCCTTCTTATACCCGTTGTTTGGAGATTTTTTGGGCCTTAATATTATCTTTTGTCCTTCCACTTTCATTCAAGAAAGTATAAATGACATTATCACATAAATTTTTCTTGATATGCATGACATCAATATTTTGATGTAACATATTTGTCTCCAAATATGGAAATTCAAAGAATATAGACTTTTTTTCATTTTTTGGAGTTGTCCTCATTGTTATTCCCCCGAGATCGCTTCCCTTTACCATCTTCTGTTATTGTCTTTCCAAATGAGACATTTATATTTTCTACCTATTTGAAAATATCCATGCCAGATAACACACTTGGAGGTTTTTGAAAATCCTTACTTCCCTAAAAATGTAATCTCATCAATCAAAATTTATGACTATCACCAAGAAATCAATGATGCCCCCAAAAACACCACTTTATACTATGAGGAAAATGAAATGGAGTTGTGTAAAAGTAACAAGTCAGACAAGTTAATCTGGTATAATTATTCCATCAAGATAAGGTACCGAGTCCAGGAAAGTCACTGATTGTCCACAATAATGATGCTCTCATTTTAAACTTTTCAGAAATAGAGACACCATAGGTGTCAACTCCATCCACCCAAAACTATTTCAACTACTTCAAAAGAGGTCTCAAATAGACAACTATGTCATTTCCCAGCATTCGTTTCCCAGGAATGATCATTGAAAGAATCATAGATATTTGTTTCATACACATCCATGGGGGCAGATTATATGGTATCAATATTATAGGCCAAATACTATAACTTGAACTAATGATACCAAAAGGATTAAAACCATCAGCTACAAGACCCAAGTGAACGTTTTGAGGATCTAAATAAAATTGAGGATGTGTGACATTAAATTTCTTCAATGCTTCAGAATCTCTAGGATTCCTCACAAATTATTCATTACATTTTTCACTTTCATTCCAACGCATATGCATGGCAGTTTTACTAGACATAAACAGTCATTGCAACCTTTGTTTAAGTAGGAAATAATGAAAAACTTTTGCTGGTTGTTTCTTTTTTCAACAAATTTTTCCTTCCACCTAGATGTTTTAAATTTATTAAATATTTATTTATCCTCATCACCCCCCCCCAATACAACATGCAGTCATTATAACAAGAATTTATCTTAATATAATTAATCCCATGTTTATTGATGATTATTTTAGCCTCATAAAAAGAATCAGGGATTTTGGCATATTCAAAAGCATCTCTTAGAAAATAAAAAATCATTGTCATTACCTTATCATTCATTCCATATAAACACTTGATGTTGTATAGTTTTATTATAAAATACAATTTGGAGTAATTTTTACAGCCTTCATATAATTCTTGATTCCCATCATTCAATAACTCAGAAAATTCTATAGATGTTTCAACCATGTTTACACCAAAAGATGAATCAGCTTCATTTTCACCAAGCATATTATCAAGACCAAATGCATCATTGATTATTTACTCTACATGATCTTGAGGATTGATATTATGGGGAGAAGTCTCATTCTCTTGGGCTCTACTAGACAGTAATTCAACTTTATTAAATTATCCATGTCATACCCACTCGGTGTATTCAATTGGAAATTGTTTTTGACTCAAATGGGAATATGATTTAACTCTGGCCAACCATTTCTGAAATTTTCAATTAAGACAAGGACATATTATTCTTCCCTCAACAGATTCATGCTAAAATGAAAAATTGAAAAATTTATTTAATTCTTCCTTATACTCATCAGCTTTTATTGACCAGGAAATTTATGATTTATCCATTTCTACTACATTAATTGAAATAGAATATATCAATTAAATATGTTCAAATATACATAATAAAAAATAATAGATATCTAAATAAATTTTATACAATAGAAAAAATCTAAAGAAAAATTATTCATAAAACACTTTCATTAAAAAATATAAAATGTAAATCTCTTTTCTATTTAAGAAAATTAAAAACTACTTTTTTAAAGTTTAGTTTTTTCATTAAAAAACATAAAAAATATATATTTTCCTTTTAACAATTATATAAAAAACATGAGAAGTGTGTTCAATAAAAAAACTCATAATTTAGAATAGTTTGGAATTTCTTATTGAAAACTACTCATAAACTTTATCAGTTGTGAAAAATAATTGGAAAAATCAACAATGTTTGTTCAGTTTCTAAAAAAAAAATGCACTTTCATTTCAAAATAAAACAACTTAAAGAAGTGATACTTATTATAACTAATATTTCTTATAGGAAGTTAACAATAACAAAAGCCAAATACCAGATAATTCAGATACAAATAAAATTTATATTGATTATGCATGGGTATCATAATGAATGGGAATATTTTTATAAAAAAGAAGTGGTTCCAAAAATACACATTGGTTCCAAATATTGAAATTAACAAAATAAAATAAATGATGAAATTCTAGGAAATAAAATTTAGCATTAATTTTCTAAATCAATCGAAAGAAACCAAGATCATAATTGAGTAGTCCAATTATCTCATTGATGTTGACCATAGCTTAGGTTTAGAATTAGTATCCTTGAGATCCAAATTAGATTTGTGCCCATTATAAAAGGAAAAACATTAAAACAACTATTTTAATGAGGGTTTCATTGATGGTTTAGAATAAATAGGAAATGGGTGAATAATCCCTAAAAACTGACTAGTCAGGTGAGGGTCCCCATTAGGAAATGGTTTCAGGAGGGAGACCGAAAGGGAGCGGCTTCTGCGAGGGGGTTTCTATGACATGTCAGTGAGGAGAATTACCTAATTTTGTTGGAGTGTGGTGTAGACTTGAACATGAGGAGTATAATACTCAATCTGATGGGCATCGTGATCTAAGAGAGAGGGGAGACCTAATGAGTATGGGGAGGGGCTTTTGTCATGCTCATGAGGGGGATGCAGCGTCAACATCTGAGATAGGGTGCGCTGTTGCGATGGGATTCAGGGACATCTGAGAGGGGTGTGGGAGGTATGGAAGCACTGGGAGGCAATGGAAGCCACTGAAAAAGGTAGGTAGTGGGGAGATACCATCTAATTTGAGAGAGGGGAGCGCTGGGAGTGGGTGATGGTAGAGGGGAAATAGGGTTATTGGGGTGAGGTTATCACATATGGGGGTAGGGTGATATAGGGAAGAGGGAGAAGAGGGGTGAGGAGTTATCACAGGTGGGGGTGGTGTGGGGAGATACAGGGAAGAGGGGAGCAGAGGGGTGAGGGGTTGTCAGGGCGGAGGGGTGAGGGAATAGGGGAGCGGAGGGGTTAGGGGTTATTACGGGCGGGGGGTAGGGAAATAGTAGGGAAAAGGAGAAAGGGTGTGGATCTAAAGAAAATAGTGTCAGGAATTAATATTTTTTGTTTATTTTTGTATAAAAATCACCTCTAATTATAAGGGGTTATTATTAACACCTAATTTTTATTTATAGGTGGTTTAGAATAACCCCTTCTAATTTTATGTCGTGAAATATCACCTTTTTGTAGTGACACATCACTAAACAAATTTACTTATTTTGAATATGTAGATTGTTGGTAATCTTGGTATTTATGAGAAAATATAGACAAAAAAAATATTAACAAATATTTATAATTAAATTGTAATTACATTCAAAAACAATTATTCGGGGATTCTAGTATTTTGATAATATATGTTATCTTTCATAAATTTGAAAATATAATATTTACAATCGTTGTTATTTTACTTTGGACATTGCAAAAACATTGACCAAAATAAATAAATTGTTTTGAAATATGTTTTTATAGTTAAATATTACTATATATACGTTAATTTGCTTCCATTTGAATAAATTCATAGGCCTCTTATGTCCGGTCACTAACCACTAAGCACGATTTAGCCTATATTTAAAGATCATCCTATCATAACAAAATTCTCATCAAAACACAAAATGAAACATATAATTAGAAGTTTATTTATAAAATGTTGATTGAAATGCATTAAAAACTCATAATAGGCATAATGTGTGGTCGGTTTGATGTAAATTCATGCATTAGACCCAAAAAATAAACATTTGGGGTATCAAAATTGATTGCAATGAGCATCCAGTGCTTCATAAAAAACAAAACCAAGTAATGAAAAAAACAAAAACATATTTTATATGATTATATTTTAGACATTTACCCCTACATTGTAGGCATCAAGAATAGTGTCGTCTATTATTTTCTTTTCAAATGGCTCTCTTAGTGCATCTTTTTTCTTTTCAATTTATGTCAATTCCAATAAAGCATTTTCTGTAGAAATAATAGAGGGATTAATGAGTCTAAATATTACTTCACAGGTTTTCCCTTTATATAGTAGTAATATATATGCCTATATAAAATATTAATAGTTATTAACTATAATGAACATAGTAGATCATTTTTTAGATAGACAGATTATGAAAATTGACCTCATATATGTATTCATAACTGACACTCTTAGCCATTCAAACTTGATAATCATTTATACTCTCTACACCAAACATGTTTTTAATAAAATCTCCAAATATTTATTCTTCATATTGAATATAGGACATATTTCTATCTTTGAATATTGTATTTTCATGAACTTTTAATTTTAATATATGCGACATTAGAACTGGCGGGGTGATGGTACTATGGGAAGATCCTTTCAATTTCATGGTTGATTCACTAGATTTTCTTAATCCAACCTTATGTTTTCCTTTTGTTTTATCCATCTGTAATACCATATCTCATTTAAAACTTGTATTCATCAACTGTTAAAGGTTTTCCATTTGAAAAAAAAATTGTTAAGGAGATACCTAATATATATTTATAAGATTATAAGATCATGCTATGAAAGTTCCAATAGCATTATCAATTATGGTAACATCTAGATTATTAAGTGGAATAAGAAACTCAGCACTCGGCTCATGAGCCAATTCAATCCTCACTCTCATGTGATCTTTTGAGAAATATTTATTATGTAGCATGTGTCCTAGGATATTGTACATTGTACCCTGTGTAATAAGGTGATGCGTGAGTGTTGATAGATATAAATCACATAAAACTTCATGTAGGATTGATGTATCCTGATCTATTTGGATGATTTTGGGTCAAATTCTTACAAATCATACTACACACCAGGCCACAAATCTCACAAGGCGAGATCCATGATGAGCTTGTTGGGGGTTTTAGGGGAAATGTGCCCCTTCTTCGATGTTCAAGGGGACAAAGTAGGCTTGTTTCTATCATGTGGAATCTATAACCCTTGTTTCTTCAATATGATGGAATCTAATCTCATATTTACATATTCATTCAATATCATGTTTCATTGGCCTCATTGTTTCACATTTTATCTACTCTTCACCTCAAGTAAGTCTCACACATCGATCTTCTCCTTTGGTGGTTCAATGGAGTGATGCCCTAACTCTCTTTTTTTTATTCTATGGACTGAAATCTCACATTACCATATTTATAAACCCTCAGGTTTCATTGGCCTCATCATTGCACGTTCGAATATAGATCTTCTCACCTCAAATATCATATTACCATCTTCATATACCTTAGTTATCATTTTATTTAAGTGAAAATGTGTGTAGATTGCATTATATATTAATGTTCTATATTAGATCATAAATTTGCACATTATATATTAGTGTTATAGTGTTTCTAATATATGGAAAGGTGTTTGCACTGAATATTTTCACATATGTTTATACTGCATCACATCTTAAATTTCTACATTGAATCTCTGAATATTTCTTATTAAATTATGTTTGTGAATCATTCATTGTTTATGCATACACTTCCATGTATATGGATATATTTCAATTAATGTTATGCATTTATTAGTGACTTGTTAATCATAAAATGTAATATATACATAAATTTCAATTTCAATGTAGTTAAATATACAATATCATATAAGTAGTTTATATGCATATCAACACTTTTCTTATGATGTGAGAATATTCTTATCATGAAAATTCATATATTAAATATGTAGTATTCATATTATGAGTTACTATCAATATAATTTTGACATTATTTGTGAATACATAATAGGAACTCTCAATTGGTTCTTTTACATATATTTGTTATATTCTGATAGATATATGTTAAGTTTTGCTTCTATTTGGAATAATTAACCCATTAGGTAGAAATGATAATAGAGATTGATGCGCAGTTTATCCCCAATCATACTTTAGATTACTTTGATTTTTAAATTTAGATTATTACCCCACTGCATGGGTAGAGTTTTTCAATGTTATATTTCCATATAATTACACATGCATCACATGGTATTCACACTTAAAGCATTTTTCTCCCCATAAATTTGGATTTTTATTGTATTAAATAAAGTAGGATGAAATATTTAAAATGCGGGTGATTAGTGTGTTACATTAAAATAAAACATGTTTTCATAGAATACATCGTGTATAATATGATTTTCACAATTTCCATAATACACTAGGCATAAATAATAGATAATATTAATTTTGTGTGTGTGTGTGTGATGCACTACAAATTCATTATTGTGTTGCTTTAACTATACTATACAATTATAATATAGTATGAATTAATGTTTCTTCTAATAATTGTTAGTTATTTCATGAAAACAAATCTATTGAAAAATATGATGATAAAGATTCAAATCAAAATGGAAAATGTGCACTTCATTTGGATTTTTGTCAATAATATTCAATTTGATGTTTCATCTAATTTCATTTAGAAGAAATTGAAAAATGAGAGAATGGTCTAACTATATTTTCTTTTGTAAATTAATTTCATGCATTAAATGTTTAAATATGAATAAGTTGAAAAGTATAGAGATCAAAGATCATTTAATTTGGTGTGGTTTTAATCTGAGTTATAGCCCTTGGATTTGACATGGTGAAACTAGGTAGAATTTTCAATCTATTGATGTTGATGCTTTGTGAGATGATAACTCTAATCAAATTGAAGAAATGATTCATGGTGTTGAAGTATAGTAAATTGATAAGGAATCGACATTGGACCATCTATATGGTGATTCTGAAAAACCATTGTATCCAGGTTGTATGGAATTTACGGTTTTATAAACTTTGTTAAGATTGATTAACTTAAAGGTGAAACATGGATGGAGTGAAAAAAGTTTTACAGAGTTGCTACAATTGTTAAAATATATTCTTCCTAAAGATAATGATCTTCCAGATTCACATTATAAAGTGAAGAAAATACTATGCCTGATGGGATTAGGGTACAAAAAAATATATGACTACCTAAATAACTATGTGCTATATAGGAAGGAATATGAATTTCTTTTAGGGTTTCCTAAATGTGGGATGTCATGGTATAAGTTAAAAAAAATCATAAGTTGATTCAGCAGTTACAAAGACCCCTGTGAATAAATTTTGGTATCTTCCTATAATTACTCATTTTAAATGTTTATTTGAAAATTCACATGAAGAAAAAAGGTTAAGATTTCATGAATATGAGTGGATATGTGATGGAAAATTATGGCATCTATCTAATTGTCTATAGTGGAAGAAAATTGATCAGCAGTTTCCTACATTCAGAAATTAAGTTAAAAATCTCAAACTTGGCCAGTGCACAGATGTAATGAATCCATATTTAAGCCTTAGTATCACACATAGTTCATGGCATGTTTTATTGGTAATTTACAACTTATATCCTAAATTTTGTACGAAAATAAAATATTTCATGTTGATTTTTCATGTTGATTTTAATGATTTTCAACCAAAAGATCCTGGAAATGATATTGATGTTTTATTATCACCATTAATTGATGATTTGAAACTATTATGGGAGGATGGTATTCTGTTGTATGATTCTTATAAAATGTAATATTTTCAACTACATGAATTGATTATGTTCACTATAAATAACTTCTCAGCATATGGAAATTTATCTGGATATAGTGTCAAGGGGCATATATATCTTGTTCAATTTGTGAACAACAGACTTCATATTATTAAATTCATTACGGGAGAAAAATAGTATACATGGGTCATCGAAAGTTTTTCTCTATGGATAACTCTTATAGAAGATTAAAAAAGGCATTCAATGGATTACAATAATTTTATATTCCTCCAAAAACTTTATCCATTGATCATTATTTTGAGAGGGTGAAAAACATTGATGTGGTATTCAAAAGTCACATAAAGATATTAATGATAGAAATATTTGGAAGAAACGATCAATATTTTTTGAGCTACCATATTAGAGATATTGTGAGGTCAAACATAGAATTGATTTCATGCATGTGTAGAAGAATATTTATAACATCTTGACTGGAACATTGTTAGATATTAAAGGAAAGACTAAAGTTGGGTTGAATGCAAGATTGTACTTAGTCTCAATGGGAATACATTTGGAGTTATCTCTCACTCCTAATGGAAGGTGAACATTCATTTCCCCGAATTGTTATACATTATCCAAGAGGGATCAAATTTTATTTTTCTACTGCCTTAATGATATCAAAGTGTTTCATAGTTATTCTTCAAATATAAAAAAATATGTGTATTTAAAATATTTGAAGTTGACAGATATGAAATCTAACGATTATCACATCACGATGCAACAACTCCTAGCAGTTGCATTGCATGGAATATTGTCCATCCGTGTCAGAATTACTATCATAAAGGTGTGTTAAATTTTAAATTAAAATTTTAATAAGGTGATTGATCTGAATTATTTAAACAATTTAGAGAATGAATCGGTTTTTATACTTTTTCAGTTGGAAATGTATTTTCCTCTATCTTTTTTTGATATCGTAGTACATTTAATGGTCCTTTTGGTGTGAGAAATAAATATTTTTGGGCTTGTATATATACGGTGGATGTATCCTTTTGAAAGGTATATAAAGATATTGAAGAGGTTTGTTAAGAATCCATATCAATCTGAAGCCTACTTTGTTGAGAAGTATATTTCTGAGGAGGTTGTGGAGTTTTGTACAAGATACTTGTCTAAAGTGGATCACATTACTTTTCCTATATCACTAAATGAATGGGTTAATTATTGGAGAAAGGGGATTAATGGCTTGAAATTCAAATCATTGATACGTGAATAGATAAAGAATGTATATTTATACGTCTTGAATAATGTAGATGATTCTCATCCATATATATCATTCCATATTAATGTGTTTAAACAATGTTATCCAAATAAGAAAGATATGTGGATTTTGAATGAGTATAAAAAAATTCCATGGTTTAAAGAGATTGTGCTTGGTAGATTAGATGCATCAAAAACATTTAGATGGTTAGTGAGCGGTCCAAGTTTAAATTTGATAACATGTTCTGGGTATGACATTATTGGCTATACATTTCATACAAAAGATTAGGATAATAAAAGTAAAGTTTAGAATAGTAGTGTATTGGTGTTCGCAGAAGTAATTCATTTTTTGAGTGTCAAAGAAAAAAACTCAATCTCCATATAAAGTGCATATTATGGAGTCATTGAAGAAATATGTGAGGTTGATTACATTAAATTTAAAGTTCTAGTGTTTAAATGCAAATATTTTATTGGTAACAATAGTGTCATACACAATAAATTTGGAATGACACTAGGTAATCTGAATAGATTGGAATACACAGCTGATACTTTTATAATGGAAACACATACAAAACAAATTTTCTATGTTCTTGATCAATCCGATATGCAATGGACTATTGTTTTATAAGGAAAAAAAGTATTTTGGTGATGGTAAACTTGAAGAAGATGCTGATTTATGTGATATGCTAACTTCTATGGAAATATTAACAGATAATATTGGTGAGCATGACGTAGACATGGTTTATACCATACAAAACGATCATGAAGAAGGAATTTGGGAAAAATCCTTTAGTACATTCTGAATATTACAGGTAACGTATGTTTATTTCTCATTTATATTTTTAAATTTCATAAAATGTTAGATATTTTAATTTATTTTCTTTATTAAAACATGTATTATAACTAATAATTTAAATTGTTTGTTTATATTAGTTTAGATTTGTTTAGTTTACCATGTTTACCCTTGCGTAACTTATCTATTAATTGATTTTGTTGAAAAAAATTATTTTAAATATAATATGTTAAATAAAAACAAAAATATTGTATAATATTATATTCAAAAAGTATTTTTTATAAAAAATAATTTATCAGTTTGGATCAATTTTACTATTCCCACAAATTTTTTGGATTTTTTTCATTCAATTATATGTAATTTAATATCTCATTAATGTTGTTATAATTTTAGTTAACAATAAAAAATTTGAATAAAAATGTGTTATGTTTAGTTTAGTTTACTTTTTTGTTTGATAATTTTTTATTTTTTACTTACATTAGTATGTAATATTTGGATTTGTATATTTGTGTACTAATTGTTTGTTACTTTGATTTGTAGGATAATGACAGATCAATCAACTGATCCACTATATAATTCTAGTGATGATCGCACTCATACCTATAAGGATGAACATACACATGCTCCTATTGATAAGCCTCATCCTTCATTACAAGAGACATCTACTTCCACAGGGCCAAAGAAGAGTTCGAAGGTTGGTAAACATGGCAGCAAACATTTACCAAAATTATCAGTTACTCGTAGCCAAGACTAGAGGATATTGGTAGACATTAATGATAATGATATTCCAAGAGGTCCAAATTCAAAACAATTCAATACTTTTATTATAGTGCATACTAAAAGCAAAGTTAGTATTTTGATTGATTATTGGAGAAGTGTTGGCAGAGTGACACTATCTCAATTATGGGAGATCATTTTGGTAAGCTTGTTTGTTATTATTTTACTTATCTTGAAATGTTTATAGTAATATATGTTTTCCCCCTTCTTATCAGATGACATATGATATTCCTAATACTTGAGGAGTCATGAGTAAATGTTTATCATCGGCTGCTAGGAGATGGTTGGATATTAAATCAACTCTCAAATTAGATTTCATTTTTGTCTGTATGTAACATCATAATCCAAGTGATATATATCCATTTATAAATGAAGATACATAGAAGGAATTTGATGAAAGTAGAAGATGAGAATCATTTTTTGGTAAGTGCAATGTTACCTTTTAGAAGTTTGTTTTTATATTAATGATCTTATTAATGATTTATTAATGATTTATTAATGATTTATTTATTCTTAATTTAAAACAATTGTGGAGATCTCATCAGAAGATCCAACATAAAAATGTATACTTTATAACCGAGGGTAGGAAGTATATTTTAGATACATCATTGGGAAAACCTAAACACCTGGGTCGTGTATGAGGATACCCGGTAGGTGTATCAGTGAAAAAAATGTTTTCACATTCTGAAGCTTCATCAATGGGGGATGTTTATTAAAAAAAATAGAATCTTTGGAAGTTAGAGTTCAGGGTATTCGTGTGATGATAGAGGAAAGGATCGGAGCTTCGTTATAGTCGATGTTTGCAGACATGCAAAGACAGTTTCATACTGTTGATCACACTCCACCTTCTCCAACAGCTCCTACTCCTTCACCTCCGCCTACAGACCCCACTCTGTATCCTACTCCTACACCCCTCCTCCACATCTTCTTAGTTATTATGAGTTATATGTTGATGATCTCCAACATCATATTGTTGCATATGGGATGATATTTGATATTGGTGATACCATTCATCATCAATAGATAGAGAGAGCATCATAAGGTTACTGTATAGGATATTATAGACAGATCAATAGGAATATCATTACCTACAGATGATGTGAGTTCAGTTGGACAAAGTATCAAACAATTTTTAGTTTGGTCATCTAGAATTGTTCAACGTATTACCATAGAGGTATGTGTATATTTTATCTTTTATTTCATTTTTCTATTAATTTTTTTTAACATTTTAATGTTTATATATTTATCAATTTTTTATATGAGTACTTTAAAGGTAAAGAAATACTATATAGACAATAACAAATACAAAGTGTTATTACTTCAGATACAAATTCTAGTAATCTTGATAGATTGTCAACGTATTCAAATTTTTTGTTAGATGTTTATGATATTTCAATTGAAGCTGGTGTTTGTGGGCATGCAATGACTGTGGAACTTTTGAAAAATTATATCATGGGGCTTGTAACTAGATATCAGTTGGGCATCAACACGATGCAAGTTTTTTCCATGTAAGCCGATTAAAAAAATCTATTAGTTTAATTTATTAAAAAATTATACTTATGATTGTTTTGTATTAGGTATCTTTATAAAATTTGTAAGGATTATGATAAGAAATATGTATATGGATTTATGGACCCACATTTTATTTCATCTATAGTGAGGACAATGACTGAAGTAGAAAGAATAGTTTATATTTCTAAAATATTTCAAAATAATGCAATTATTCAGTGCTGGATGTTTCCTTATCTTCAAGAGTATGAAACATATATCTCATAAAGTGTTATATCTCTTAACATAATAACCACTAACATTAAGTTTTCTTTAATATCAGTGATCATTGGATGTTAGGTGTTTTTTTTTCATGGGAGAAGCCACTTTACTGGTTATGCTCCAACCATGGTGAAGTGAGAGAAAATTTTAAGAATGTATTGGACACGTAAGTTTGATTTTTTTAATACTTGTTTATATTATAATGAATTTTTAATTTATTTTATTCATAATATTTTCAAATAGAGCATGGAATTTATTTATAGAAACCAAAAGAAAGAAGAGTGTCAAGATCAAATATGTAAAAGAAAAGGTGAATTTTTATTTACAATTAATAACTTTTGGATATATTACTTAATAATGTTACTCTGAATTGAAATATTCTTTTTATGCATTTTCATAAACAAGAAAGAGTAAAGGAATGTGGATATTATGTGTTAAGATTTATGCATAGAATAATTTCAACTAGAACAATTACAAAGTTCCAGCAGGTTAGATTTCTTTATAAACATTTTTCTTAATATTTCATTTGTTTTATTCAGAATACATGTTAAATGGTTTCCTTTTAATTGTAGCATTTTGATGACCTCAGCCTTATAGTACACATGAGATGATACACTTAAAAATTGAATGGGAAAATCATTTTTTAGGTTTGACTAGATTATAGTTTATTTGTGTAATATATTGTAAACTTGAAAGTTCGTATTATAAGTGTCTTGCTCTTTTTTTGTTGGTTCTATTGTTTACTAGTTTTATGATTATTTCTACTAGGGAGGGGAAGAATCAAAATAAATATATTTAAAAAGTAATAATTTTCAGATCGGTTGTTTAATAAATGACGTGAAAAACAATCATCAGAACGGTTTCACAACGATTATTTAATAACTGGCATTCAAACCACTCTTCCACATCGGTTATTAAACAACCGACTTGAAAAACACCCACAAAAAAAATTAAAATGTATATTTTTCTTAACTGAAATTAAAAACTTATTTACAACGTCACGTGTAATAACATCACATAATAACCGATATTAAAAAACAAAAAAATGATGTTAAAAATCACTTTTTTCACTAGTGAGAGTTAAATGATCAGGTTAAAGTGTTTTTAATATACTACGTTTTCCTCATAATATTACGTGCTCACCTTTGCATTTATGTAATTTAAATTAAATTTTTAACTACTCATGCAGAAATGAATTTTTCACATGATGGTGTTACCAATCTCGAGGAAGAACACATGATTGATGTTGAAATTAAGGAATTATCAGGGGATTAGCAACATGTTGATGAAAAAACAAGAACGACGTATGATGTGGCCTTAAAATTGATGATTTTTTCCACATCTTTTATTTTAGTTTTTAATGATATAATTAATTATATTTTCACTTTTTGTGAATAATTGCACTTTTGTATTTTTATAATTAATTTTATTAAAATAATCAATTTTTATAATTAATATTGTATTTTTAACCTTTAAAATTATTAATTTCGTCTTTCTCATTTTCTAGATTCAATAATTTTCTTTTTACTTTTCTTAGTTGTTATTCTTATTTACTATTATTTTATATATTATGATTTTATTTATTTATTGACCAATTAATCATTTTATTTAATTAACTAAATATTTAATTTAATTTTATCTTATAATTTTTCATTTTATTTAATTAATCAAGTTTAATATTTATCTTTTAATTTAATTTTAATGATTTATTTCAATTTTAGTTTCTAAGTATCAAATCATTTATATGTTTTGTTTAATAACAATAGTTTCTAATTTAAGTTAAGTCTTTAAATTTTAATTGTCCGTTAATAAAATTAATTAATTATCCAAATTTTTTAAATTTTTTTAATTTTTATCTTTTCATTCTTTTTAATTTTGAATTTCATTTAATTAGAATTTGTTGCATTTATTTTTCATTTATTTTAGTTTTTAAAATTTTAACATTGATTTATTTTTTTTGCAGCAATTTCTCTTTGTGAGTTACATCACCACAAATTCACTGTTACCTCATGCCGCCATGCGAACCACTGTTTCCACCCAGTTCGACCCACCTTGCGCCACCGGTAGCTACCGCCTTCCAGACATCCGAGCCGCCGCCAGCCCGTGCTGCTGCGAACCGAGCCCACAAATCACCCACAACTGTCTGAGCCGCTACCGCCTGGATAGCCACCCGGCACTGTCTGGAGAAGAGTCAAGCCGAGGCCGCACCACCCGCTGGAGGAGAGGATCGATGCTGTCATAGTCGAGCTGGAAGCTTCTTCAGGAAGAAGCTGAAACCCCGTCACGGCGGTGGAGAAGAAGAAAAGGGTGGGGGGGAATAAAAAATTTAATAAATTTATAAAGAAATAAAAATACAAATACAAATTAAATATTAAAAAAATAACTAATAACAATTAAACATAATAATAATAATAAATGAAATAATTAAACTAAATAGATATTATAATTAATAAATAATAAAAATAATTATTAAAATAAAAAATAATTTAATCAATTAAAATATTATTAAATAATAATCATAAAAATAATAAGAATAATAATTTATAAACATAATTAATAACTTTAATAATAATAATAATTAATAAAATAAATAATTATTTATAAATTTAATAAAATAATAATTTTTAATAATTATCTTCTATCAAATTATAAAAATATTAACTAAATAAATCAATAATAATTAGTTAAATTTCTAGAAAAAAATTATTAAAATAATCAATTACAATAATAATTAATAAACAATAAATATTTTTTACTTTAATAACTAAATAAATTAATAATGATTAAATCTTTATACTTAACTTTAAATAATTCATTATTCTATTTCTCTTTGTGCATATTTATGCATAAGTCGGTTTCTCATCCAAATTCATAAAGAATAGAGGAGCGACGCTAGTTAAGAGAGAGTTGCTAAAGTCACAAGGGCTGTAGAAGAAAAACGCACGTGTGTAGTGCAATAGAGAAAGACTTACCTAAGTCGGTGCATGCAAGGGGTGACAAAGCAACCAGTGACAAAGGGTATTAAAAAACATATTAGCAACAGTATAGGGGAGATCAATCATTCACACATCATTCAAGACACTTTTTCTCAAACCATCGGGAGCTGTAGCTACATTTTTAGACAAGTAAACAAAGATACGGAATCGGGATACCCCAGGAGGGGCAGAACATATTAGCAGAACGGAAGTTTGTCAAGGAGAGTTCCTCTCCTCTTTTTTTTGATTTTTCTGTAATTCAAATAGTCAAACCTTAATTTTTGTAATGAATTTTGAGTAATTGATTAATGCTCGGGGGATTATAATTTTCTAGTTCATATTTTTCTGCTTCTTTATAAATTTTCATATTCAAGATTTGGAATGGATCAGCAAGATCAGTTCCAAATCTTAAATTTAATTGTTTTTTGCGCCTCTAGCTTTTAATATCATTACTCTACGTTCTTTCTGTGAGAAAGATCATACATGCATCTTTTCAAAACTTAATTTCAACTATGGGATCATATCGGTAAGATTTATTCCAACAGCATTTCCATAAAATCATTTACCAATTTGGTGTTCTAGTTGTGTCTGTAACGACCCGAAATTTTGAATAAATCTTGTTTCCTAATTTTTTTTGTGTTATTTTATTTTTCATACTCAACAAAACTGTTTCATTTAACATGAGTATAATTAAAATGAGACTGTTGGGTTTTGACTATTATATGACCGTTAGTCAGTATGACCGTTGAAAACTGAGTGTTGCGACTTTTGTCTCTAAATACAAGTGATCTTGGTTAATTAATATAGAAAGAAGATTCGATAGCCTCACCCAGTAATCTTGGACCGATCGAAGCCCATCTAACGGAACTTGGGAAGGAGGTAGCACCACTGGGCTTTTCTCTGGACCAAACCCAAGCTGAACTTCATCGTGTGAAGCTAGAACGGAATCGCTTTCGCAAGAAGTTCAAACTGATAGAAATTACTACTCGTGCGATGTTGGTCGAGCCTCCCTCGGATTCTCTCACCTTAGCACACCGTACACTTAGGTCCGATGCTGGTGTGATAAGGGGCTATGTAAGGAGACCGTAACTGCCTTGTGTAATCCTTTGTTTTAAATAAAAATTTTGATTTCTTCTTATGATGAAGTTTATGATTTTCAAATGTCCAGATAAATATAGTATGCATATTTTTGGTGAATTTTAGAGAAAGGATATTTTAAAAAAATGTTTATGTAAACCTTAAATAATTAAAAATGTGTAATGATTTTCAAAAAATGGTCTTCTACAATTATTTTCACTTCGAAATTTAGAGTCTAATAAGATCAACTTGATTTTTGATGAATAGTAAATTATGAATAGTGATTTTATTCTTAGGATTAGTAATGTGACCAAATGGATTAGTAATCTCACTTAAATAAAGCATTAATATAATCTAGGCACCTTGATTAAGTAATGTGATTCAATAAAATGGTTAAATAACGGTTTCATAAATTATTATTCAAGTATTAGTTTTTTCGGGTGAATAGTGTTTTTTAATTAAAAATTTAATTAAAAATATTTATAAAATTATTTTTATAAAATGGATTTAATTTTTGAACTCAGAGCATCGATATTATGTTAAGGTAATTTTTGGGGATTTTTCAAAAAAAATGAATTTTCGGTGAATAGTGTATTTATTTAAAAATTAAATTAAAAATATTTAGAAAATTATTTTTATAAAATGGAGTTCATTTTTGAAATCAGAGAATCGATATTTGGTTAAGGTAAAATTTTGGGATTTTTCTGAGAAAGTTGAATTTTCAATGAATAATGAAAATACAGTTTTTAAGATACGGGTGTTTAATGACATCATTAAATGATGTGTTAAGTATGTAATCCATATGGTAGACTTATGAATAGTAAGGTAAGGTATGAGGTGTCCCAAGTAGCCAATACCAAGGGTAAATACCATGGGCAAACCTATGGTTTTTCCAAAACCACTAATGAGGTGTCCCTTGGCCATTAATGCCTTGTCCCCTCACTTTCCCTATAAATACCAAGCCATCCTCTCATCCATTCGACTTCCAACTCTTCCCCAACGAAGCTCTGGTCTCATTACCTCCCAAGGAGTCCTCCCAATGTTCCCCAAGCACTCAAGGTCCAAACCTTTGAGTTTTAAGAGTTACATTTTAAGGTAAGAGATCTGACCCCCTCTCTTTCTTTTCAAGTGATCTCTTTTATGTCATTTCTTTTATGCTCCATGTTATTATGTTGAAGGATGTTCTTTTATATTCATTATACTATCCTTTTTTATGTTCATATGATGAGAGACCCCCTCTTACTCTCATCATTTCATTTTATGAAAGTTTAAGTGGCGCTGTTAGGCTGCCAAATTTTTTGTAACGGATTCTTTCACCCTTCTCATTTTCAAGCTCTATTTTCTTGACAAGTCTTTCTAGTTATTTTTTTTATTTATTTTGTTGGGGTATGATATCTAAATCTATCATACTGATATTTTATGATCATATGATGAGAGACCATACTTGATCTCTTCAATTCAGTATTTTGAAGTTTTAAGTGGCGCCGTTAGGCTGCCGAATTTTTAAGGGATTCTTTCACCGTTCTCATATTTCAAAGTTCTACATTCATGTCAAGTCTTTCAAGTTCCTTTTTATTATATTGGGGTATGATATCTATATCTATCATACTGATATTTTATGTTCATATGATTAGAGACCCTATTTTATCTCGTTAATTCATTTTTTTGAAGTTTAAGTGACGTCGTTAGGCTGCCGAATTTTCATAAGAGAAATCTTATTTTTGTCTTCCTTTCATGTTCTTCATTTAATATGGTATATCTTTAAAATTTCATTACCATGTTCTTAAATCCTTTACATTATATCCTCCTACTATTTTATGGATCATTTATGATTGGGTGACCCATGTCCCCTCTCTTTTCAATGTTTTCTAAAACCCTGAAACGTAGCCGTTATGCTACAGAATTTTCGTCTTGAAATGCCTCTCTCTTTTCTCAAAATTATTTTATGTTATTAAGTGAATACTCAAAGATCTTATTTCTACATGGGTATTCACATATATATCAAAATAATCTATTTTAAATTCTGGGATTTACATACATGAAACCCGCTTTCCCTTTCCATGGGTTTAAAGTGACGTAAAGATCATGTCTTTAAAGCAGTTTTTAAAACGTTATGATTATGAAATGAAACACATTTATTTTATGCTATATGGGTTATTTATAAATTTTTTGATGATGATATATGTGGCTCACATGATAATAAAGGAAAATTTAAGGGTGCTCCCTGATAGCTCTCCAATGCATTGGGTAATGATGTAACCACTAGAGATTACAATTTTCACGATATCTTGGTGAATAACCTTGGTAATTTTTAAATGACACCTTGGGGATGGACCTTGGTGATATGTTCATTATTGTCTATGTTAAATGATGTAGCCACATCTTCAAGTTATGAAAAATGTTATTTTTATTATGATATATCTCATGATTTCTTTCTCATGCCTTAAAGTTTTTTTTCATGACCTTATTGAAGTATCTCAAGTTCACATGTAAAATGTTTCTCTTGTTTTCCTTACTGGGCCTTCTGCTCACCCTTTCTTTTGATGTATGTCCCCAGGTTATGAGATGCAGTAATGAACCTAGGATGAACATAAGGAGAATCCTGTCAAGTGTTTAAGAAGAATGTTTTTTTGTTTCTTGTATTAAGTTCCTGGTTTCCAAGACACTAAACCTTAAAGATCCTCAGTTTTGTATAATGTAATGAAAGTTTATGTGATAAAAAGGTGGGATGCTATAGTATCGAACTACTAGAATCATGAATTTGTGTGATTATCCTCCTGGCGAGGGAGAGTGATCCAATCTTTTTTGAGGTTGTGAACTCTAGCATTTTTTCAATGATGTTATCATGTCAACCAGTAGTGTTAGTTTTTTCCCAAGAAGTTGTCTAGAATCATATCCCTCTATCTATGTCTGCATTGCTTGTCTTTATTTCTCCAATAGAAATTAGTTCTTTATAAAATAAAATCATTGTCTTTTCATTTTTGTCTTTACATCAAAATAAAAAAAAGTAAAAATTTAAAAAAAAAAATTTACCCACTACTAATAATAGTGGGGTTTGTTTTAAACCCTTAAGCATTCACCTACCTTCCCCGTGGTTTGACTCTTCATTACTGTACTAGTGTAGGTTAATAAATTTAATTTTGAGGTTCATAATGAACTCCAAATTCTATCAAAATTTGGAGTCATTCCCAGGGAAGGAATGCGCTAAGTGTTCTAGGTTTAGAAAATTTAATATATATATATATATATATATATATATATGTGTGTTGAAAAAAAAAATCTACTACTTGAGCTGATTTCAAAATTATGCTAGTTTTTCTTGAATTTGTGTGGTTGATCTGATTCACTATTTTTAAGTTGTTATGATTAGTGTTCTCTGTTAAAATTGCATTATTGTTGTTTCTAAAAATTTATAAAAAAAATGGAGTATCAAAGGGATTGGAATCAAGATAGTGATATTTTTTGTGTCTGTTGTGGTTACTATAGACACACTTCCTGGCAGTGTATCTATAATGTGCCACAACAGCATGATCAATATTTTGAAAACTTTATCTATCATGAACCTGAACCCAAATACTATTCCAAACATGATCAAATTTTGTCAAAAATATTATCAAAATTTGATAAATTTGATGAAGCACATAATGATATAAAGAAAAAGGTTCAAACTATCCCCTATGAATCACAAGAAAATATAAAACTTCAAAAACAATTTGAATACAATTATAAAGAAAATGATTTTGAAGAATTTGAAAATGAAATTTTCATAAAGAATAAGGCTGAAAATAAGCAACTAATCGTATAATTTGAAGAATCTGGTTCTGATGAACAAAATATAAAAATTACCAACTCACTGGATGAAGAAAAAAAAATTAAGATCCCATCAAGAACATAAATGGAGTTTTGTTGGAAAATTTTAAGAAAGAACTAAAAGAGATTGAATAAGATTGTCTTATCCTGTATATGGTTCCTAGCTTTGAAAATGTAATCAATTGGGTTGAGTAGAATATGAATTATAATAAATTTATTGTTAAAAACCCTTTAACCAAATTTTATGAAATTTTGAATAATGAACCTATAGTTGAAATTGGGAATATGTTGGAAGAGAACAGTAAACTAGAAAACATAGAATTTGAAATTGTTTAGCATGTGTTGAAAACTTCTTTTACCTATTTTGAAACCTTAAATCCATGAATCTTTGAAATGATGTTTGAGGATAATGATGAGGGAATAATATTTGAAGAGAGATTTACTAATGAGGTTTCACTTTCTTGTTTACACAGTAATCATTTTTCTGAAGCTTTGTGCAGTGTGACAGAAAGTGATGTTGACCAACCTAGGGATAATTGTTTGAATTCGAACAATCTAGAAGTTGAATTTATTAAAGGTTAATTGAACAATTCCTCACCTATAATTGAACTAGAATAATCAACAATCATTGATTTTGAGAGTGAACATTTTTATTTTGAACATCTAGGACAGGTTGAACACACACATGATAATTATAGTAGAATTGATTTTTTAGAAGTAATGGTTGATAATTTTTTATTTTTTAACGAGGAACTATTGGAAGATATTTATAAATTTTTAAAACCTGAATCTGTTAAGGGTCAAATTTATTATCTTCCCTGTTTTTTACATCTTTCTTCAACTGAGGCGGGTGTTAAATACCATATAGAGAGAGAGAGTAGTTTAGAAGGGGAGTTTCACTTGAGTCCCAATGATACTAAAACTGTTCAACATACTCTTATTCCCCTTCTTGATCCTGTTTATGAGAACTCAGCCACTGGTACCCCTAATCATGACATTCCTATGAATGATATTGAGTTAGATAACTTTGAACATAATGACACACCTTTAGGAGCACCCGTCTCACTATTGTACCTTCCCCAAAATGCAAATTTTTTCAAATCTGAACATAACCCAGAAGTGGACATCACACCTTCCAAGATTTATTATAATAATCCAATTTATGTATTTGAGCTAAAAAGTTTCTTGGAAGATCTTGAGGGATTCAATTACTATTCACCTAAATCTAAATATCTTAAAAATACTAAAAAAGTGAATTTGGTTGATGAATTTTCTATGGAGGGTGCTCCTTTTGTGGAGCTTTCTATTCAAGAACTTCAGGAGGCTTCCTCCTTCCATTATCATCATTTCATTATATATTTATTCAAAGGAGAAAGTAAAAAATACAAGGGGTTGGAACATAAGAGGACCCCAGATTAGGGGGGTCTAAAGTAGTGGAGACCGAGGGTGTCCCCATGAATAAGATTAACCCCCTCATGCTTGAGAGAGATGGAATTGGGAAGAAAAGTGACAGAGGAGCCTGGGGCTACGAGAGAGATGAAGTAGTCCGTAACTTTTTTACCCTCTCTCCAAGTGTGGATGACCCAAGGCTGAGTGTTGTGGAGCTATTTTCATTGCCTGATTATGTATAAAATTGGCCAAGGAGTGGCACCTTTGCCCAGCAGGGAATCATGTATAATTCATTAGTCTGTTTCCACTTCAGATTACTCCTTCCATGACTTCTCTTTGGTAGCCTGATTTGGCCACATCAAGATGACCCTCATCTTCTTTAGGGACTTTGTTGAGTCTTGGGGGTTGATCCTCCCAACTGCGGTTTCAGATATGTCCATAGTTGAATTTTGCATTCATCTATTCTCTAAGGAGGATTTCCTGAAGGCTTAGGCTAGGGAGGATCAGTGGTGTGGCTTGTGCTAGTTCTCTCTGACTTGGTGGTCATGGGACTACCATTTTGGTAAGGAGTCTCCCTTGGCAGTTATCTTGGTCTCCATTCCTGGCCATCTGTTTCCCTTCCAGAACCCATCGATTTTGAAGTTGATCGGTGACTCCTTGGGCTCCTTACTCTGCTCCAATGATCCTGCTGAGTTACTCTTAGCTGATATTAATCCTTGTATTTTCATGGAGATTGATCACTTAGTGGTTTTTCCTACTCGCATTCTACTATGATCTGAGGATGGTTTCTCATGGTGGTAGAGAGTCTTCTACAAAGCCTCCCGTAGGTTCTGTGTGGCTTGTGGCCTTCATGGTCATTCGGAGGCAGTTTTTTGTCAAAGGTTGCTAGGGCCCCGGGAACCTAGATCTAGACATCAGAGATCCCTATTTTCTGGTCTGTCCTCTCTAGATACTAAGCTGGGGAAGGTTCTCATTGCGGTAATTTTTCAAATTCAAAATCTAGGGGGGGGATCTTCACGTGTTGTCTGACATCTTTGAAATCAATGGTACGTCTGAGGTGGGGGATCTCTCCCTGGGATCCTTTTCACCAGCCTCGGACCTAATTTCATTGTCTCATGTACCCCTCGGAGTTGACAGGGGCCCTTCTTTCACTGTTCCTTCCTTGATGATTGCAGTGGACCCCTAGGATCTCTACGCCTTCCCATTCAAGCCTTCCCTGCTTCCCCCCAGATCCCTCTCTCCTCCCTCTCTGGTGTTGAAAATTTCATCCCAACTCTTCCTAGATTTTCTTCATCACTCTCTTAGAAGCAGTCTGGCATTTTTAGGGAAGGAATCCTCTTGCGTGGATTCGGTCCCTGTGGGTATTCTAAAGGAGATTGAAGTTTCCTGGGGCTCCCTATAGTGAATGGTGCTGGTTTCTCTCCTGCAAGGGGAGTCGACTCCTTCCGCCTCCCTCCAACCTTCCTTGTTAATGGTTTCCCTGTCTGAGGACCCTGATGGTCCTTTAGTGAAGAAGTTTTTCTCACCCAAACTCACCCCGTGGGCTAAAGTATCTAGCCTGGTCACCCGTTATAAATCCAAGAAGACAAGTTTGTCTCTTGCCCCTACTACCTACAGTTTCTCCAGCCAAAAGGACAAGAGATCCTGTAGTTGAAGTTTTGTTTGATTATTTGGAATGCTCAAGGCTTGGGGGTCCAAGAAAAATGTGTCTTCACGGCTTCAGAGTCTAGGAAACATCATGCTTATATCATGGTCATCCTAGAACCAAAAAAACCCATGTAAGATTCAGGAAATTTCTAGGAGGATTGATTGTTGTAGGTCCTGGCATGGATTTCTAGACAATTATCATATTTTTATTTGATGGAAGAAGAATGTTCAAGTTGAGGTGACTTGTTCGATGAACCAGTGCATTAATACGAAGATTTCCAGCGAAGGGAGCGAGGTGTTCTTCTCTTCATTTATTCCAGTACTGAGGCACCAAGGAGGATTGACCTCTAGAGTTTTTTAACCTCTTTTAATATAGGTATCCTTCCCTGGTTTGTGGTGGGATATTTCAACTCAATTATTGACCCATCTGAGAAAAGGGGTGGTCGTTTTTATGTTACTAGTGGCATGCATGACTTCTAGACATTCCTCTCTGTTGTGGGTCTGCTGGACATGGGTTTCAACAGCAGAAAATTTACATTGTGCAACAACCGTAGGTGAATCAGTCATATCTAGAGTCTCCTGGATAGGTGTATTTAAAAACTCTAGGGCATAGATTCCTTCTCTCAGGCCTCAGTCACTCACTTATCCCATTCCCTATCTGATCATGCTCTACTATTGGTGGAGCTTCTATGGGAGCCTACCGGAGGTATGGCCTTCCATTATTCCAGTAACCGGCACAGGGTGGAGGGTTTCATGTGGATGGTGAATATCTCATGGGAGAAAGAGGAAGCTGGGAGGTCATGGTATGGCCTTGAAAATCATCTGAAACATTTAAATAAGGATATACAATCATGGCCATCCAAGAGACCCTAAGACAACATAAGAGTGGATAGAATCCAGTTTGATATTGATATGTTAGAGGAGGAGCTGCAATTGAATTGGAATGGGAATATTTTTGTTGTGTTTTGTGACAAACGAATTTTTTTAGCAGAGAAGCAACTTGAAATTAAAATGTCCTATAAGAAAAGGTCTCGAGTTCATTGGATCAATGAGGGGGACCGGAATAGTGCTTTTTTTTCATGTGTGATTGAAGGAAAAAAATAACATGAGACTCAACCTCAACCTAGGTAATGGGGTTTTTACTTCTGATGTGGGGGTGTCTGGTCATATGGATCTGGATCACTTTGAAAAGGTTATGGGTGGTTGGAAGTCCTCCAGGCGTGAGAATCAATGCTCTGTGGAGGGGGATGAAACCTTCTTGGGATGAATTCCACAGATTGTGGAGGGGCCTGACAATATTCATTTGATGGAAATTCTGTCTGCATATGAAATCAAAGACTTGGTCCTTGTGATGTCTCAGGATAGTGATCCTGGACCGGATGGGTTCCCGGGGGCATTTTATGTGGGTTCTTGGGAGATTGTGGGTCCTCAAGTGGTGGAGTCCATTCTGGATTTCTTCCATGGTGGCGCCCTCAACAAAAGTATTTGCACCTCCAGGGTGGTCCTTATCCCTAAAATCAAAGATCCCTTTATCCTTAACCATTATAGGCCTATATTCCTGTGTAATGTGTCCTACAAGATCCTGGCTAGCTTCATATCATAAAGGCTTGTAAGTGTGATTCCAAGGCTGGTTTCAATTGAGAAGCATGGTTTTGTCCAAGGTAGGAGCATCCAAGGGGTGGTGGGAATTGCGAGTGAGCTGGTCAAGGATATTAACAAGAAATAAATGGGATCAAATGTCATTTTTTAGGTGGATATAAACAATTCTTATGATACCATGGAATAGGGATTCATTATTCAGGTGATGAGGAAGTTGGGATTTGAGGAATGGTTTTGTGATCTCTGTTTCAGGTGTTATTCTTCCCCTTGGCTGTCAATTTCTATTATAGGGAAGGTTTTTGGTTTCATAAAGATGGTTCCTGGTGTTCGACATGGTGATCCCTTGTCTCCTAGCCTCTTCATTTTTTCCAAGATGCACTCTCCCTGAACTTATATAGAGGGATGGAAGAGGGAAGATTTTCTCCTTTTATTTCTCATGGTGTCTCAGAAGGTATTTCTCACCTCATGTTTTCCGATGATATCATGGTCTTCATGAATGGTAGGAGGCGGTCTATTCATGGATTCATGGAGATCATCAACACATATATATTATTGAGTGTCCAAGTTATCAACTATTTTAAGAGTTTTGTTTCTATATCTAACAAATGCTCAGGTTATCATTGTAGAGACATTCATAAGATTCTAGGATGTCAAAGGTGGTAATTCTCAATGATTTTTCTTGGTATTCCATTATCCTATAGACGGATCAAGAACCACTTATTTGAAGAGGTCATTAGAATAATTATTGGAAGAATCATAAACTGGAAGAGTAATTTTCTTTTGTTTGGGGGGGATATTCACAATGATTAATAGTGTTCTCACATCCATTCCCATGCACATTTTATTGATCGTCAAACTGCTGATGGGAGTTATTTCAAGGATGGAGAAAATATGCATTGCTTTTCTTTAGGATTCCAACCAAGTGGGGCAGTGTCATTGGGCCTCTTGGAGATGTTTGGTGAGGCCTATCGATGAGGGTGGGGTGGGACTCTATGATATTTATAGTACCATGCAGGGGTTACAAGTGCAATTGGCCTAGGAGGTTATTGCAGGGGGGGTTCCTTATGGTCTTCATTCTTCAGTGGAAGATAAGGGATGGACAGTGGGTCCTTGTCACTCTGCGGTCATAATCTCTCTATCCTCTCCAAGTGCATGCTCTCCCATTTGGAGGTTTTTCAGGGTGCGTCCCAGTGGATTATTGGTAGAGGTGAAGTTAACTTTTGGAGTGCGAACTAGGTGGGAGAACATCTTTTCTTCCTTGGTTTCCCTATTCCCGTGGTTTAATTTAAGGAGTAATGTGGATTTCCCTCCTTTATTCAGGTTGTACTTAGTCAGGGCCATAGGGAGATTTTTGATAGCATCATCTGGAATAATGAGGCAGATAGGTGTTGTTTCACAAGGTCAGCCCCAGGCTAGTTTTCTATCTGGGATTATAGAAGGTTGTAGCTTGCGGAAAGGTCCCTGGATGAGTGGTCCTCAAGGATCTAGTTCAAATATCTACCTAGAAAAATAAACTTTCTTGTTTGGAGGATAAGGAATTTGGCTCTACTAAGTGATGAGAGTATTCAAAGAAAAGGCATATCTTTGGCTTCCTGCGGCTTTTGCTGTGAGCACCCACAGATGGAGACAAAATTGCACCTATTCTTCTAGAGTGATTGGGTGGATGGCCTTTGGTCCATGATCTCCATTCATACCCATTTTGTTAGCCCCTATCCTTCCTTTTATGATCTTATGACCTCATGGTTTCACGGGTTTGGGGTCAATGTGATGGAGATTAAGATTCAGGATCTTATTCTTTTATCCATCTGTTGGACTCTTTGTGAGGCAAGAAACCAGGAAAGAATGGGTGCTCGCCCTTTAGTTTGGTACCTTCATATGAGGGCGAAGGTGCTCACTTTTGAGTTGGGTTTGATTATTAAGGGTGGATAGACTTCCCTCATGTAACAGCCGAATGGTTTTGTGAAATATTTTCTTTAAATAATTTGTATCCTTTAATAGATTTATTTTCATGAAATCATGAGTTTAAACGAACTGTGAGATGCCCTTAATATAAAATTACCATTATAGCATAACCGTTAGGATAACGGGAATAATTATAACTAACTTATAAAAATGCATTATAAAAAATATAAATCCATTAGATATTTGTATTTTAGAGTGAATTACTTTTGGTAATGAAATTAATAAGATATATATGTGTTATATATTTATTAAATATTTTTTATATTCATTCAATGGATACTTTAGTCATAGGTTATGAATAAACCCCTATTTGATGTATTTTTTTAAAGGTTAATTTTACACCTTTGAATGGAAAACCCATTTTAAATTAAGACTTTGACAGATTAATGATTTCTATATGACAACATAAAAATTTTATTTTAAATTGGGGTATGAAAATTTACTTTGGATAAATTTTGATATTTTTTTGATAACTTTCATATTTTGATAAATAGTAAAAATACGCTAAATTTTAATTAATTATTTTTTTAATTGAGATAATTTATATGGTTAAATTATAATATTGAATGGTTTTAAAGTATAAATATAATATATTTTTACCATTTAATATAATATATGCCATTTTCAATAATCTTACAGTAAATTCATAGGTAAAAACATTTCAATCTTTTTCAATGTTTTAACTTTTAAAAATCGTTTTCTCAACAACAAGATTTATTTGAAATTAATTACAGAAACTTCTATATTTTTAATTTTAAAAAATGGATTCCATATTTGGAATCATTAGGTCCAAATTATGTTAATAGGATACTTTTATTTTTGGGCATTATGAATAGTAACTCTGGTAATTATTTGTATTATCATGGTTAAAGGTCAATTAGGTAATTAAGGGTAAAAATAATATTATAAAATTACCCTAACACTAGTAAAAATCCTATAGGATGATTAAATTCTACCCTTATCATATAGTTTTTGAAATAAAATCATTTTATTTCCACTTACCTATGAAAATGACATGAATGTAATAAAAACTAATGAAATGGACAAAGTGTCATAATCTCTTTTTATATAAGTGTATTAATTTTAATATATGGATAACTAGAATATAAAATCGAATATATAGTCTCTGGAAATATAACAGAATTAAAAACATCATAAAAATGTATTTATAATTTTTAGAGATTAAATAATTACCATTAATGATGACATAATAGTGATGTAGACATTATTTTATTAATAGAAATATCAAATAAATGGTTTTAAAAATGTTAAAAGAAATATGATATGAACTAATTAATGTTCTCCATGAATTTTATAGGAGAATATGAAATTTTAAAAGTGTATTTAATATTTTTTTTCAAATTTATCTTCTGATTGAATTTTATTTAAAGTCTAATAAATGAATAGTGTCAACATTGACACTATTGATATTTTATAAACATAACATTTTTATTAAATTATTTAAAAATCATAAAATTATTTAAAAATAATAAATTAATAATTATAAGGTCTAAAATATCATAAACTATACATTTATGGTCAATTAACACCACATAAGTAAATATTCATTACCATTAAATATTTAGAATGTTATTACCAAAATTAAACTTTAATAGAATAACTATGGGTCAATTAAAAAGATAAGATTTAAATTGACAAAATAAGTTGTCCAAAATTTATTGGTTTATGATATTACAACCCTATATCATATCATATTTAAATTAGGGACACTTTGGAGGTTTTTTGTTAGGTTTTGATTTTGTTATAAATTAATATTTTTGAGAGATTCCTGAAGTGCCCCTCTCCTCTCTTATAAAAGGGAACCTCCTCCCTCTACTCTTAACTCCATTTTGAGCTTTCATGATAGGAAAAACCCAGACCATTACTCTTCTCAACTTTCCTAGTAACATTCTGAAGGTTATGGTCTTCTCAAAAGACCAACTCTAGTGCCCTAAGTGGAAATTCAAAGGAGGCACGTAGAGGAAGATGTAATCTATTCTACCAATTCTTTCAAGTTTCTTTCTTCTTATACTTATTTTTATTTAGTTGTTTAATTATAAAATAACAACATCAGAATCAATAATATACTTATATGTTATTATAAATATGAAACAACCCTATTTCTTCTTCTATCCATCCTATGAAAAAACAAAATCATTACACGTGTGTACGTACAACTTACCATCTCTACACCGTGGTGTAATATGTTTTTCACCACCACCTTACTTGGATGGGTATAATGGTGTAAATAATACCTATATATGAATAATATAACATTATACTAATTCTGAGATAATATACACCATCCACTTCAATACCATTCAACAATTCAGGGAACGATATTGTCGCTCGTGCGTACGCACAACTTACCGGCTCCACAGTGCGATGTGATTCGTTCTACATGATCTTGATTAAACCATGATTATATAAATTAATTGAATGAATAAATATGATATATATTATACTAATAACATGGTATAAATTATATAACTATAACATAAAAAAAGTAATAAGAACTTATCTGACAAAACATACATAAGAACATAAAGCAGTTAATACCCAAATAACGGGTAACAATGAAATGTTACCATCAAATGGATGAAAATATGATCATAAATTTTATCATAAAAATGATTATGATTCTCTAATAAATCCATAAAATTATTTAAATCGTTATTCAAGAGGTTCAGATACATAAAAGAATATCATACCTAAGGTAAGGGATAACTTTTCCAATCACGTTTTTGTTTGAGATTGTTTACTCCTAAGTATTTACTGGGGTTATATTTATCATCTATGTCCATGTTATCTAAATATGTTTTTATAAATTTTTTACTATTCTTACATGTATGTTTAAATTTATTTTCACACATTTCTTGACTTTTTCTACATTGTATGGAAGGAATCTTTCTTTTGTTTACCATATGATGTGCCTTTTGACTTTTCCAGCAAAAGTACGAGGAGAATATTTTTTTAACTTATACGACATGAAAGGATTTTTACGCTTTCATAGAGCATTATTTACATGAATATTAATTTAAAAAATTTCAAGTTTATTTTCAATTAACTTTTTTTCTTTTAAAATTGCATGACATATTGAGAAAAGAAAATGTTTTGGAAGAAGAAAGGATATTTTCCTCAAGAACTAAGTTCAAGTGTTTTATCAAAATTATTTTCCATCTAAGATGATATAAAGTTATGTTTCTATCCCTATTATTAATTTTATTTGATTACGTTATGATGGAATTATTTTTATAAAGTCCTTTTATCTTATATAGATTATGTTATGATGGCATGATGTTTAAGAATCCCATTTTATTACATGGGTTATGTTATGATGTATGATTTATGTTTTTGTGGAACACATAAGAATGGTTTCATTATGATATGGGTGAGACCTATATCTCCCTCTAATGAATTGGTTAAATATTTATATCTCATGAGATAGACATGGTTGGAACGAAAAGTTAATCTGGTTCAGTGATATAGGACTGGAACGAGGAGTGAATTCGGTTCAGTAATGGACTTTGTTGCTATAATGGTCTTGGAAATGAGACTTGACTAATATGAAATGATTTTCTATGATTATCTGTGTATGCCACAAAGTTCATATCTTATGTTTTGATTATTGGGATTACATTTCACTTCTATGATTTATCCCATGACATGATATTATGATCTCTTATGTAGGATAATATTTTCAAATATTATGTTCTTATGAATATGATATGATTGATATTTTATTTTTTTACTATTACTAAGAATTTGAGATCACCCTTTTGTATGTGTCTTTTCCCCAGGTTAGGAAGAAGGGTATTAAATATGATATTCCAAAAAGGAGTCTAGTTATGATGAAATAAATGGGAGGAAATGTTGATGTTTTATGAACTAGTTGTTTGTGTTTCCCAGTTTTTAAAGACATTATACCTATACAGTCCTGTCATGGTTTTTTTATATGTTGTAATAAATATACTTCAATTACGAAGTAATAAAAATTTATGTAAATTATGGGTCTTTATATTTGGTATTAGAGGAAAGGTATAGTTAACCTTTGGAAACTAGGATGAGAAAAGCTTAGTAAGAACTATAAGGATATGTCTAAGTATAGGATACAATCCTAGTGTTTTAGAAACAGTCATGAATAACCTATGATAAAACCTAAAGTGTTCCAAATTGAGATTTTATTCTTGATTATGTGGTTTTTCTATTATGATTAGTGTTGATGACACTATGCTTCTTGGTTTTATTCAATGTATGGAACCCGAAGGAACCGCGATAATGTTGAATGTGATGAGAAATGAAATGATTATCCCCCTGAGTAACCAAATGTTATGGGATCTGGAATGAATTTTTTTTCCATGATCACACAACTTTCTCAAGATATGAATCATGCATGACTTCCAAATGAGCAACGGAAGGTGTAACATTCTGTCTAATCCTTCATGAGGCGGTGTTCACCTTCATTCAGTGAGTATTCTGATCCATTAGTGGCTGAACAATGGATTAGTACCACTAAAAAGATATTTTCAATTATACAATGTTCTAAACATGATAAAGTCATCTTAACAGTATATCATTTGGAAGGTGAAGCTGATCAATGGTGGAATATTATCAAGAATACAAGTAAAAGTGATGAAATTGAGTCCATGGAATGGGATGAGTTCAAGAAATTATTTTTCAATAATTACTTCCCTCGTATTCTTAGAACAAAGAAGTAGAATGAGTTTCTTGAACTGAAGCAAAAGGATGATGAATCTGTTAGTACCTAAGAAGTTTTTTTACAAGACTTTCAAGGTACACTTCTGAAATTATTATCCAACCTGAGAGTAAGATCGATCAATTTTTTAGTGGCTTAAAACCACGCCTCCAAAGGTCATTAGCCATAAGGGACTTCAACATCTACGGGGAAATGTTTTGATGAGATCTCAAGGTTGATATTGATATTGGAGTAACCATCAGTCATATGGGTTTGATAAGAAGAGTAAAATTGAATTCAAAGGAAAATGTAAAGACCACACTAAAAATAAGATGAGTTTTCCCCTATTCTCAAAGTGTCGAAAGAAACATGGAGGTAATTGTCTTAAAAGGACAAGTAAATGTTTTAAGTGTGGAAAAGAAGTTCACCGGGAAATTGAATGCTAATGTGATGGGAAAAAGATTTATAATGATGTGAACAAAGAAAAGGCTACACATAATGCACCTCCTACACATCAATGTTAAAAGTGAAAGTAAATGGGTCATTATGCCAATAAATTACTTAATACAATGGTTATTGATGATGGTCGATGTCAACAAAATCTTAAGGCCAAAGACAAAGGAAAGTCACATGAAATTACTATCGGCGATGTGAAGTACTATAATGAAGTGGTGAAATTTAAACTTACCATCCACTCTAAAGTAAAAAATGTTTTATTTGATTCTGGATCCACCCACTCTTTTATTTCTGAAGAATTTTCTAAGGTTATCATTGTATTACCTAAACAATTAGATGTTGAGTTACCTTTGATAACTTCTAATGGCACAATAGTCACATCAAAAGTTTACAATCCTTCTCCGACTGAAGTTTGTGGGAAAGTGATTCCTACAAATCTTATGATCCTTCCTATAGGGTAATTTGATGTGATTATTGGCATGGATTGACTTTCTTTATATGGACCTCATATCAATTTCCAAATAAGGGAAGTCACATATCATATTCTATATCAATCTATAATCATCTATCGATGCAAAGATGAATATAACCTTCCAGTAAAAATTCCCTCCATCTTATGAGTCTTGATTTAAATAAATGAATGTTATTTATCTCAAATGGTTGGTGAGAAACTCGCAATTAAGAATACACCTATTGTACGTGAGTTTTATGATGTTTATCCAGAGGAATTGTCAGGTCTTCCACCAAAACGCGAAGTTGAGTTTTCAATAGAACTCACACCGGGTTCTATGACTATTTCAAAGACACCTTATAGAATGGACCATATTAAGTTGTAGGAATTGAAGAAGAAACTCCAAGAGAATCTTGATAATGGATTCATACACCCTAGTGAATCACCTTGGGGAGCACATGTTCTGTTTGTTAAGAAGAAAGATGGATCAATGAGACTCTACATTGATTATCGAGAACTTAACAAGATCACTATCAAAAACAAATATCTTCTCCCATGAATTGATGACTTATTTAACCAACTACACGTAGCTCAAAAATTTTCCAAGATTGATCCTCATTCAGGATATCATCAATTAAGGGTAAAAATGAGGATATACCAAAGACGACATTCCGTACAAGGTATGGACAATATGATTATATAGTGATGCCTTTTGGTCTTATTAATTCCCCTACTATCTTCATGGATCTAATGAATACAGTCTTTAGAGACTATGTTCATTAGTTTTTGGTAGTCTTTATAGATGATATTCTTTTTTATTCAAAGAGAAAGTAAGAACATGAAGATTACTTGAGAATTGTACTGAAGACCCTGAGAAAGGAGAAGCTTTATGCCAAATTTACCAAGTGAGAATTTTGGATTCAAAAAGCTTCATTTTTGGGTCACATAATCTCAAGAGAGGGGATATCTATGGATCCAACAAAAACAGAGGTTATTGAAAGATGGTCGAGACCAACAATAGTAACTTAGATCTGAATTTTTCTGGGTTTGGCTGGATATTATCGACGTTTTGTGAAAGATTTTTCATGATTATCTAATCCACTCACCAAGTTGACTCATAAAGGAGTTAAGTTCGTTTGGATAGAGAAATGTGCAGAGAATTTCAAAGAGCTAAAAAGAAGGTTATCCAGTTCACCTATGCTCACACTGCCTTGTAGTGGAGAAAGGTTTGTGATCTATAGTGATGCAACCAAGAAGGGGTTGGGGTTTGTTCTCATGAAAAATGATATGGTGATAGCTTATGCATCACGACAGTTGAAAATCCATGAGAAAAATTACCCAACTCATGATTTGGAGTTATCTGTAGTAATCTTTTAATTAAAGATATGGAGGCATTATCTTTATGGTGAAAGGTGTGATATTTATACCAATTATAAAAGTTTAAAGTATATTTTCACACAAAAGGATCTGAATATGTGCCAAAGAATATGGTTGAAGTTGATTAAATATTACTACTGCTCAATACATTACCACCCTGGGAATGAAAATAAGGTAGCAGATACATTAAGTCGACAATACCATGCCATCTTATCCCTGATGAGGATCACAGAAGATCCAATATTTATGTATTTTCAAAGGATGGATCTTGAAATTATAATGTAAGGGGAGAAATCTTATATTTCTCAAATAAATTTTTAATCATCTATATATGTGAAGATTAAAGAGGCACAAAAGGAAGATATAGAGTTACAAAAGAATGTGAGAAATGATCCTGAATTCAACCTTGATGGTGATGAAATAATAAGGTTTAGGAATCAGGTTTGTGTTCCTCCCATACTAGAATTAAAGAAGGATCTATTGGATGAGGCTCATAGTTCTTCATTCTCTGTTCACCCTGGAAGCACGAATATGTACAGGGACCTAAAAGAGTACTTCTGGTGGGATAGAATGAAAAGAGATGTCACTGAATATGTCTCCCAATTCTTGGTTTTTCAGCAAGTTAAGGCTAAAAGATATAAGTCTAAGGCGATGTTACAACTATTACCCATACCAGAATGGAAATGGGAAAACATCACTATGTGCTCTGTCATCGGGCTTCCCAAAACATCCAAAGGAAATAATGCTATCTGGATTATATTTGATCATCTTACGAAGTCGGCACACTTCATTTCTATTAGAGAGTATTTCTCTCTTGATCATCTTTCTAAGATATATTTAAAGGAAGTGGTAAGATTTCATGGAGTACCACTTTCCATTATTCCTGATCAGGATCCAAGGTTTACCTCGAAGTTTTAGAGAAGTATTCATCATGCTCTAGATATAGATTTAAGTTTCATCACTACTTATCATCCTCAGAAAGACAATCAGTCTGAGTGGACAATTCAAACTATGGAAGACATGTTGAGAGCTTTCTATATGGATTTAAAAGGTGGTTGAGATCAACACCTACCATTGGTGGAAGTTTCTTACAATAATATCTTTCACTCCAATATTCAGATGGATCCTTATGAATCCCTCTATAGAAATAAGTGCATAACTACCACTTGTTGAGAGGAAGTTGGGGAAAGAAAGCTATTAGAACCTGATCTTGTTGATGAAATGGAAGAAAAGGTCATATCTATTCAACAAAATATAAGAGCAGCTCAGAGTCGACAAAAAATTTATACTGAAAACTGAAGAAAATACTTAGAGTTTGAAGTGTGTGATAAGGTGTTCTTACAAATATCTCCCTGAAATAGAGTAATGAGATTTGGAAAGAAGGGCAAGCTGAGCCCTAGGTATATCGGTCCTTTTGAAATTTTGGATCGTGTTTGGAAGGTAGCTTACTGATTAGCGCTTCCACCAAATCTCTCTCAAGTTCATGATATGATCCATATATCCCTCCTGAGAAAGTACATACCTGATCCTTCACATGTACTAAGCTCAGAAGTCGTACCATTGGAGAAATATCTTCCTTATGAATAATAATCGATAGAGATTATGGATCATAGTGAAAAATTTCTACGAAATAAGACCACTCGCTTGGTTAAAGTTTTATGAAGAAACCACCAATTTAAATAATCTACATAGGAACTTGAGGATATGATGAAAGAGAGGTATCCTCATCTGTTAGTTTCCAAGTGATGAATTTTGAGGGAGAAATTCAGTTTAAGGGGAATAGAATGTAACACCCGAATGTTTTTATGAAATATTTTCTTTAAATATTTTTTATCCTTCAGTAGCATTATTTTCATTAAATCATGAGTTTAAACTAACTATGAGTAATATAAAATTACCATTATAGCCTATCCATTAGGATAGCAGGAATAATTATAACTAACTTATGAAAAATATAAATCAATTAGATATTTATATTTTAGAGTGAATTACTTTTGTTAATTAAATTATTAAGATATATATGTGTTATATACTTAATAAAATATTTTTAATATTCATTCAATGGATATTTTAGTCATAGGTTATGAATAAAACCCTATTTGATGTATTTTTTTAAAGGTTAATTTTTCACCTTTGAATGGTGAACCCATTTTAAAGTAAGACTTTGACACATTAATGATTTTTATATGAAAATATAAACATTTTATTTTGAAGTGGGGTATAAAAATTTACTTTGGATAAATTTTTGATATTTTTTTGATAACTTTCATATTTTGATGAATAGTAAAAATATGCTAAATTTTAATTAAAAACGATTTTTTTCAATGAGAAAATTTATATGGATAAATTATAATATTGAATGGTTTTAAAGTATAAATAGAATTTATTTTTACCATTTAATATAATTTACTTCATTATTATTAATTTTACATTGAATTCATAGGTAAAAACATTTCAATCTTTTGCAATGTTTTAACTTTTAAAACTCATTTTCTCAACAACGAGATTAATTTTAAATTAATTACAGCAAATTCTGTGTTTTAAATTTTAAAAAATTGATTCCATATTTGGAATCATTAGTTCCAAATTATGTTAATAGGTTACGTTTATTTTTGGGCCTTATTAATAGTAACTTTGGGAATTATTTTTATTATCATGGTTAAAGGTGAATCAGGTAATTAAGGGTAAAAATAATAATATAAAATTACCTTAACACATTTAAAAATCCTATTGGATGATTAAATTCGACCCTTATCATATATTTTTTAAATTTTAATCACTTTATTACCACTTACCTATTAAAATGACATGAATGTAATAAAAACTAATGAAATGGACAAAGTGTCACAATCTCTTTTTATATAAGTGTATTAATTTTAACATATATATAACTAGGAGATAAAATCTACTATAGATAGTATATGGAAATAAAAAATAATTACCCAAATCATAAAAATTTATTTATAATTTTTAGAGATTATATAATTATCATTAATTATGACACAATAGTGATGTAGAAATTATATTATTAATAGAAATATCAAATAAATGGTTTTAAAAATGTTAAAAGAAATATCATATGAACTAATTAATGTTATCCATAAATTTTATAGGTGAATATAAAATGTTAGGAGTGTATTTAATCAATATTTTTCGAATTTATCTTCTGATTTAATTTTATTTAAAGTCTAATGAATTAATAGTTTCAATATTGACGCTATTGATATTTTATAAACAAAAAATTTTATTAAATTATTTAAAAATCATAAAATTATTTAAAAATTACAAAGTGATAATTATAAGGTATAAAATATCATAAATTATCCATTTATGGTCAATTAACACCACATAATTAAATATTCATTACCATTAAATATTTAGAATGTTATTACCAAAATTAAAATTTAATAGAATAACTAAGGGTCAATTAAAAAGATAAGGTTTAAATTGAAAAAATAAGTTGCCCAAATTTTATTTTTTGATGATATTAAAACCCTATATCATCTCATATTATAATTAGGGGTACTTCGGACGTTTTTTGGTAGGGTTTGATTTTATTATAAATTAATATTTTTGAGAGTTTCCTAAAGTGTCCTTCTCCTCTATTATAAAAGGGAACCTCCTCCCTCTCCTATTCAATACATTTTTAGCCTTAAAGCTCAGAAAAACCCTTCTCATTACTCTTATAAACTTCCCTAGTAACATTTTAGAGGTTTTGGTCTTCTCAAAAGACCAACTCTAGTGCCCTAAGTGGAAATTCAAATGAGGCACGTCGAGAAAGAGGTAATCTCTTCTATCGATTATTTCAAGTTTATTTCTTCTTCTACTTCCTATTATTTAGTTGTTTAATTATAAAATAATAACATACTTATCACTCATATACTGATATGTTATTATAAATATGAAACAAACCTATTTCAGCTTCTATCCATCCTATGAAAAAATGAAATCACCATGCGTGCATATGTACGGATTACTGTCTCCACGTCGAGGTGTAATTTTTTTTCACCACCACCTTAATTATATGGGTATAATGGTGTAAATAATAACTATATATGAATAATATAACATTATATTAATTCTGAGATACTATACACCACCCACTTTAATAATATTCAACAATTATTCGAACGATATCATCGCTCATGCATACGTATGACTTACCGTATCCATAGTGTGATGTGATTCATTCTACATGATCTTCATTAAACCATTGTTATATAAAAAAAATTGAATGAATAAATATGATATATATTATACTAATACCATTCTTTAAATTATATAACTATAACCTAAAAAAAGGAACAAAAAATTATCCGACAAAACATACGTAAGAATATAAAGCAGTTAATATACGAATAACGAGTAACAATGAAATGTTACTAACAAACAGATGAAAATATGATCATAAATGTTATCATAAAAATTATAATGATTATGGAATAAATCTGTAACATTATTTAAATCATTATACATGAGGTTTGGATACATATGAATCATATCATATCTAAGGTAAGGGATAAATTTTCCTATCTTATTTTTATCCGAGATTATTTACTCATAAGTATTTACTGCGGTTATATTTATCATCCATGTCCATGTTTTTTAAAAATTGTTTCATAAAATGTTTTCTATTCTTCCATGAATGTTTAAATTATTTTTTACCATTTTCTGACTTTTACCACATGGTATGGAAGGAATATTTCTTTTTTTTACCATACAAGGTACTTTTTAACTTTTCTGGTAAAAGTACAAGGAGAATATTTTTTTAACTTATACGGTGTGAATGGATTTTTATGATTTCATATAGCATTATTTCCATGAATCTTCCTTTATAAGTATTCAAGTTTATTTTCAATTAACTTCTTTTATTTTAAAATTGCACGACATATTGAGAAAAGAAAATGTTTTTAAAGAAGAAAGGATATTTTCCTCAAGAACTAGGTTCAAGTGTTTTATCAAAAAATATTTTCTATATAAGATGATATAGTGTTATGTTTCTATCCCGATTATTACTTTTATTTGATTACGTTATGATGGAATTATTTTTATGAAGTCCTTTTATATTATATGGATTATTTTATGATGGAATGGTGTTTAAAAAACCCATTTTATTACATGGGTTATGTTGTGATGTATGATTTATATTTTTGTGGAACAAATAAGAATAGTTTAATTATAACATGGGTGAGACCTATATATCCCTCAAATGCATTGGGTAAATATTTATATCTCATGAGATAGACATGGATGGAACGATAAGTTAATCTGGTTCAGTGATATAGGATTGAAACAAGGAGTGAACTCGGTTCAATAATGGACTTTGTCTACTATGATGGTCTTGGAAATGAGCCTTGACTAATATGAAATGATTTTCAATTCTTATGTTTGTATTCCCAAAATTTCATGTCTTATGTTATGATTTTTGGGATTATATTTCACTTCTATGATTTATCCCATGACATGATATTATGATCTCCTATGCAGGATAAGATTTTCAAATGTTATGTTCTTATGAATATTATATGATTGATATTTCATTTTTTTACCCTTAATGAACATTGGATATCACAATTTTGTATGTTTCTTTTCCCCAGGTTAGGGAGAAGGTTATTAAATATGATATTCCCAAAAAGATTCTAGGTATGATGAAATAAACGGGAGACAATATAGATGTTTTATGAACCAGTCGTTTATGTTTCCCAATTTCTAAAGACACTATACCTATAAATTCTTGTCATGGTTTTGTTATATATTGTAATAAATATAATTAAATTATGAATTAGTAACAATGTATTTAAATTATGGGTCTTTATACCTCGCATTCTATAACTTCTTCAATAAACCATGCATGCCCAGTGTGTTGGGCAGGGTGGGTGGCTACTTGGTCTGTTGGATTCCCCCCATGCATGGGTTGAAAATTAATGTGGATGGTTCATGTAGAAATGGGATCATGTGAGGTAGGGGTCTCCTTCATGATTCATGTGGCTCATTACTGGTGGGTTTCAGTTCCTTCTTCAGATTGGAAAACTCTCTGGGGGTGGAAATGAGGGCTATACTCACAGGGCTCACTATTTGCAGGAGGTAGGGTTTGTAGGTGGATGAAATTGAATCTGATTTGAAGGATTTGGTTAAGATGATCAAGGGGACATGTGAGGTTCCCTGGAACTTGAGTTACTTGGTTATAAGATTCTCTTTGGAGATAGGATATGGACATTTTTACCATCACATTTGGAGGGAATCCAATTTTTCTGCCGATGTGCTCATATGCTTAGAGAGACCGGAGGATCTGCTTGATGTTTATAATAGTTTAGGGTCACTTTACATGGTTTGTATGTATTTTACCCAAGGGTATTCCCTCAACTTAAACTACTTATATCCCCCTTAGGGGCCCTTTGTGCTCTTGTTGTGTGCCAGTGGCCACATCCATCCTTTCATTTTAATAAAAAATAATGATTCAGTCAAAGGGTGTTTCTTAAGGGTTTTTACAGACTATGAGAGTTTAGTTTTTGTTTTTAAAAGTCCTAGTTCCCATATAGTTCATTATTATTTTAAAAACAATTGGAAAAAACACATGTTGTGGTTTATGTACAAGAAACCACACCCTCCTAGTGACTTCGGTTAGTTTCTAGGGGATTTTGGCTTGGGACTTTAAAACTAGCATTGCATGGGAGGAAACCAATGATTTAATTTTCTTTCAATAATTTTTTTGTTTTGTTTTATTTTTAGAATTTAAATAAATTATAACTAAAGAATTAACATTCAGTGCTTCATGGGAGTCAACCCATGGAATATTTTTTTTACTTTTATTCATTTTCTTGTTTTACTTTGAATAAAATGCTTCTTGCTCTGTCTTTTCTAGGATTTTGTTCTTGGTATTCCTAGTTTGTGTTTTCATAGAATGATGTTGCTGGTTTCAATATAGGAAAATAATTCCTAAATATTTTCAATTCATATTGAGTAACTTTTTGGACCATAAATGGATATATTTTTAATGAGAGAAGTTCCTTATTTTAAATGTCATCATTAATTTCTCTGCTCCTTTATTATTTTCTAAATAAGGATAAAAAATGAGTCATTTTTCCACTAAATAATGGTGAGTCCATGACTCACCATTACCCATGTCTCACCAATAAGTTGATAGCGGTGATTCATTAATTTTCTATTGCTGTTAAAATATTTTTTCTGGACATCTCCCTTTGCTGGAAACTGTATTGTTTAGTTTGTTGTTACTAAAAATATTGTGTTGCATGTGCTTTATTACTAAAAATTGAAATTAATTGATATTAAAATATCTTTACTATGTGAAATTAAGTGTGTGGGGGGGGGGGGTAAATGCAGGATGATTTTCATTTTTATTGAATTTTATTAAATCAACTAGGTGTTTTAGCTTGTATTTTTTCTGTTATGTTGAAAATACAATTTATTAAAATTATAAAACTTTATAACACCCTATTCACTATGAACCCACATGTTTCACATGAAACTCTTTGAATTTAATTGAAAATTCTTATCACTAGACTCATGGTTAATGCATGCATGTGATTCTGTAAAATATTTTCTATGGAAATCACACTATTTTTACTACAATGTGACTCTTATACAAGTTATAAATCTACTAAAATTAAAATTTAATTTTAACCTTAATTGTTAAATTTTCTTATCCACCATTAAATTTAACTATGAGGAAAAATTTGGGTTTTAAGCTTGGGGGAGGGAGTCAGATTAATTTGTGTTAAGCTACTCTTTACTAGAAGTCTATCAAATTCCTCAACTCTTTAAACTTTTTGTTAAAAAATGGTTAATTTTTTTTTGAAAAATGGTTAAATTTTTTCAAAATTATTTCAAAATTTTAGTTTCTTTAGGCTTCACACTACACTTAAAAATTTTCTTGACTAAGGATAATACCATACTGGTAGTTAAGAGTTTCCTTGAGTTTGAAACTTGTGAGGATGAATGACTGCTGAATTATAACAACCATGCTCTTTATTGCACAATTAAACATGATTTATTACACAAACATTAACTTAATACAACTTATAAGATCAATAGGTCTAGTTTATTTGTGTCTTAGGAACATTACATGAAAACTTAAGATATAAAATACAATATCTTTATTGAAAACTTCTTTTACAAGACCACAATATTCCTTCGTACTTAGCATTGCATGGGATAACCTGAGGACATACATAAGAAAAGGGTGAGTTATAAATCCTAGTAAGGGAGTAGACAAGTCATAACATGAAGAATACAATAAATGTTAGGAAATAGATATATCAATGTAGCATAAGATAAACTTGAACATAAAGGAGTGATATAACATGACCATCGTAACATGGAAATGTGGAAACGACATAAAACACAACATCATTAACATAAAGGAATTAGGTAAACCCATGTCCCAACATGGTGGGAAAATGTAAAAAAATGAATTAGGTAAAAACATGTCCCAACATGATGTATCATGATACTAAACATTACCCAATGCATTAGAGAGCTATCAGGGCGCACCCTTCATAAACATTTTAATCTCATGCTTAAGTGTGACACATAGATCATATAACATGGATTCATTCAATGTCATCATTTATTCCACGATAAGGGAATGTGGAATGCATACATGAAAGTATATAATAAATAAGTATATGTTCATAAAGGTGAATAACCTTGATAGAAAAATGGGCATGGTATTCACTACACAATGATTTTGGCATGGAAAATCATGGTGCAATTTTAGCAGCCTAACGACGTGACATAAGAAAATCATAAAAATGGTTGATGAGAGAGAAAAAGGTCTCCCATAATATATACATGAAATGGATAATAAGTGGGGTCATATAGATACATGTCCCAACATAAGGAATTTGTAAATAGAAGGCGTAACATAATAAATAAACTTGAAGAAAGAGGAGAAATGGAATAACTCTTGCGAAATTTAGGCATGGTAACAGGTGTAAATGGGAGGGATTAATCATCCTCATCATCATTGTATATTTTTATTTTATGGAGGTTACAAGACAAGTCCAAAGACAAAGGAAAGGTAAAAGTGCGGTCGAGACCTAAGGAGGTCTAAAGTAGTGTAGGCCAAGGGCATCCCCGCTAATCAGGTTCACCCCCCTCAGGTTTAAAACAAGAAATGTTGTGGAGACATGTGACCTCAAAAGTTATTCCTACCTGGGATTAAAGGTGGTTTGCTACTTTGTTTCCCTCTTTCCAGTTATGGGTGACTTTGATATTGTTGGATATGAGCATCTTGCACTTCCTAATGATGTAGGCTATCGACCAAGGTGTGTATCCTCCTCTAAGCAAAGAATTGTGTATGATATTTAAGTCATTATCAACCGAAGAGAGATGAACCTGCTTTTGCATGAAAAGAGTGAGTCCTGTTAGTACTACATTGGCCTCAGCTTGTAAAGATTCCCCCCCCCCCCGTAGTGGGCCATGAAGACCAAAACAGTACTTCCCATGTAGTCCCTCACTACACCGCCTCCTCGTATGATACCCGGGGAGAATGAGCCATTAGTATTCAACTTGATCCCATATGTTAGGGGAATCCAGCATACCCAATGGCCCTATGACCTGGGATGAGGGATAGGTGAAACACCATGCATAAGCCGTAGGGAGGGTGCGTCTCTCTAGTTGTTGATGTGGGTCACCCAGTTGGCTACCAAGTTCCTTTTGCACACAATAATTTATTTCCTATTAGACCTAGTCCCCTTGTATCTTGCTCAATTCTTGGCCTTCCATAAACTCCAACACCCTTCATTGAGGATGATGGTTCTCAGAGTTCCTTCTGATCCTACACTGTTAGCCCCCCTGTACTAGCACTCAATAAAAGGAAGCATCATGAAGGTCCCGATCCTGATACATGGTAAAACCACCGAATAAACTCCACAGTTCATGATCCCATCCGCCGTTGAAGTATATATGTTGTGTGGTCTCCTCATGACTTATCCTATAGCAATGGCATCTTGAGGCTATCTTGATCCCCAGTTTTTTAATATTTTCATCTGTCGGAATGGAATGGTTCTTGATCCTCCATATTAGGAATCCATATTTCATGGGTATTTTGGTGCACCATACCACCTCATGCCACCTATCGACTTGGGCATGGGGGCGGCCATCCACCTAAATTCCTTCATGGTGAAGAGCCCTGAGGTTGAAGGGGTGAACACGCACCTATCCTCCTCTGAGTTGAGGATGATTAGATCATAATCCTCTTGTTGTTTTTTATCCAGAACCAGCCTGATGAACTAAGGGTGGAGGCTCTCCTCCTTGAAGTTAATGTTGGGAGTGGGGCAGCTGGGGTAGCTGATCACGTCGTCGGCCCAGTTATCATGCCAGAACCAGATATTCCCCTCTCCAATGATCCATTGGGAGTTCTGGTGAAGGGGCAGGATGAGGCTACTGACAGAGGACTAGAGGGGGGAGCCATACAGGGGTGCACTATCTGTGCTCTCACTGAGGCTATGTGACATGGTCTTTCCCCCACAATGTGTGTTCCTCGATCATGGACCATGCCATTTTTGCATGCATGATGTGGATGGTGACCACCAAAATCTTCACGCCAATACCTCCAACCTGGATAGGAGTTTCCATCCGCTCCCAAGCAACCCATCGTCTCTTCCGTTCTAAAGAGTCATCCTAGATATATCTATAAAGCATGTTATAAATGGTCTTAATGAACCCTTTAGGTACATTGTAGGCCACCAGATCATGGACATGTATCATTGATAGGACACTATTAACAAGCGCAATCTGACCCCTGAAGGAGAGGAAGTTTTTTTTTCAGTTGAGCACACGCCCTGAAATATTTCTTACCACCTGGTCAAAGTCCTGAATCCGCATCCCGTCAGAGGATATTGGAGTGCCTAGATAAAACATGGGAAGGGAACCCCACTGCATGCCCATCCTACTACTCAAATGTGTATCCCTCCTATCGTTACAGCTACTTGAGATATAAAAATGGATTTTATCCTTGTTAATCGTTTGGCCACTCTAGTAATTTTATGCCTCTAGGATCAGGGTGATTCCTTGTATTGACTTTTTACCAAAATTCATGAAGATGAATGTGTTGTCGGTGAACATCAGATGGGAAACCAAGGGAAGTTTCCCTTTCCTTCAATAAGGTTGGATGGAACCATTGGATATCTCTATGTTGATCATCTGACTGAGAATGTCCTGAGCAATGATGAAGATGATGGGTGAGATGGGGTCACCTCGATGCAGGCCACGGGTTTCCATGAATAATCCCCAGTTCCTCCCCATGACTGTGATAGCCAGCCAAGAGGAGCTGTAACACCTAAATAGGAGGTTGCATTCCCAAGAGGAGAAGCCCAGTCTCACCAATACCATGTTGATGTACCCCCATTCCATATGGTCATATGCTTTATTCATATCCACCTTGATAGCTATGTTGGATCCATGAATTTTGATATTCATATCCCTTGGAATTTATTGTGACAGGGCTATTGCCTCTTGTATTGAGTGGCCATTAATGAAGCCATGTTGTTTAGGTGTGATCCACTGAGGGAGAAGGGGAGACATCCACACATTGAGGATGCTAGCTAGAATCTTATACGGGAAATTTCACATGCTCACCGGTCGATAGTGGAGGTGGGAGGAGGGATCCTTGGTCTTTGGGATGAGTATGAGGGTCATAGCACAATCCACGTGAGGAAGGCCACCACCTCGGAAGAAGTCATGTATTGTAGTAGAAATTTCATCTTTAACCACTTCCCAAGAGCCCCTATAGAACATGCCTTGGAATTTGTTAGGGTCGGGTGCACTCTCAGGGTTGAGCCTTAACATGGAATCACAAATCTTCTCCTCCCTAGGGACCCGTTATATAGATGCACTCTCATGGATGGAGATGAGTATAGGAACCTCTCCCCAAAACTCCTCACCCCCTTCTGGATAACCATTGGTCATTGTGGTATTGGGGCCTGTTATGAGATTTATGAAATATCTATGAGCCATATCCCCTACCACATTACTATCATCAGTGTACATTCCATCATCCAGTATTATATTCGGTTTTATTGGCCTTTTCCTCTCTTTGATGCAGGCATTAAAGAAGCCTGTGTTTTTTTCACCCTCACAGAGCCATTTGATCTTCGATTCTTCCCTTTCCGGATGTTCCTGGGCCAGAACCAGATCATCCAGATAGTTATTTTTATCAAGTAGCTCAGTAACCACCGCATCGTCCTAGTCCTCCTCCAGTTCTGTCTCCAGGCGTTCTATTTCCCTCCTGACCTCTTCCATGTTCTGATCGATAGGAGGAAGATCCCTTCCCACACCTGCAGCCTCTACTTCAGCTTCCTCAACTTGTTGTGGATGGTCATCCATGAGTGACCCTGAGCCGATTCTCTTCACACTTCCCTGATCACTTATTGGTAACCCGGGTTATCATTCCACATGCTGCTGAATATAAAATGATTGTTCATGTCCTGTTCTAGGGACAAAGAAAGGAGGAGCGGTGAGTGATCAGATATACCACAAACAAGGTGGCTAACCTTTTCATTTGGAAACATGTATAGAGCGTTGATGTTGGCAAGGTAAGGGTCCAGCCGGCTCCAGTAGCGGCTACTCCCGCATTGATTGTTACACCAGGTGAAAGGGTTTCCCACATACCTCGTATCCATTAAGACATTTCCATCCATGAACTGGATGAAGTCCATAATTGCCTTACTGGGAAAAACTCCTCTCCCTTTCTTATCCTCTAGTTCAGTTACCACGTTGAAGTCACCCCTGATGATTCAAGGCAAGTCCCCTGGGTCGAACGCACTGAGTTCCTGCCATAAGCTCTCTCTCCTTTGCACATCACAGTTTCCATAGATGAAGGTCACCAGGATAGTCATCATGTTGTGGGTTACGCTGGTTGTAATATGTTGCGCACCTTCCTGGATTAGTGTAACCAGAGTGTCCCAGTTCCAGAAAACCCATATGTGTTTGTTGACAGGGTCTGCATGCAGGGAGCCATGCATCCTGGTTCTATGAGTAAATTCCGTAATCTTCTCGGGGTTCTGTTTGTGTTCTAGAATAGCGACAATATGGGTCTTGTGTTTCTTGGACTCCGAGATGATGAAATTGTTTTTAACCTATGCCCCAATTCCATGGGAGTTCCATATGAAAATGGGTATCCTTTAGGAAAGTAAATCCCGGCTTTGGCCCCAGGAGACATGGTCTCTTTGCATAGGGAGTAAGTGCATTCCTGGGTCTATTTTTGCTTCAAATAGAGCCTTGTACACATCCTTGGGCTCTGTGCAGCTGGTTCTAGAGTCTCCCATTGAGGTCGTGGTGAGGATTTTCTGTATTTCTCCCTCACCCCGCTCGGCAGGGACTGAGCCCAGGGCCCAGATATTACAACTAGCCGGTCGTCTGGGTGTTCTGGTTTTGCATCTAGGCATATGCTATTCTGCACAGTTTCCTGAGCCTCCTTCCATATTTTTGGATCCAGAGTATCTTGGCCACCTCCATCCAGGGTCCAAGAAGCATCTAGAGGCCTATGGAGGGTTTCAAAAATAGAGGCCATGAAGGTGGGAAGCATCTGAGGGCAAAACGTTAGAAAGAATCCTGGAAGGGCACCATTCTTAATCCACCAAGAGGGGTTGCATAACGAATGTGGGTAAAGAGTGACCACAGGGGGGGGCATAATTATTGTACAGTACCAATGTCAGGTTGTGAGTTTTCTCTCGAGAGATGGAGGGAGAGGGGGGTTCCTCTGAGACCCATGAGACTAGGCTATTGCCTGTAGAAGATGAGGGGACATCCTCTGGCACCATGTGGACATAACTAGGGCCATGCCCTCTAGACAGGGAATCCTCGCCAGCCGGAGGACCTCTAGAATCAAGACGTCGGGGTCCAAAGTGACTCTTCCTGGAGAGTTGTAAAGAGTTCCCCTGGAGTTGACAGGCAGAGAAATACCTAGGCAACACTAGGTAGAAAACTTCCTGGGTCCAGACAGAAGAATATTGCACCTTTAGGGACAATTTCTCTGAATGGGGAGTGATAGATCTAGCTCAATGCAAATCTTGGCCACCTCAGTTTCCTCTCCCCATCTTGTGCGTCACATTATTAAAGAAAAGAATTTAAAATTAAAAAATATATTATACATTTTTGAGGATTCACTGAGGATTTATAAAATAAGTAAAACAAATCTAAAATCACAATATTTTAATGGTAAAACATATATTGGGCCAAGAATACCCATTATAGTATTTATTACATCATTTTGGGGTCATTATGATGTCATAAATCACATACTTTATTTACATGTTATTTAATGTTTACCCAAAAATTTGATAGTCTCAGAAAATTATGAAAAATTCACTATTGGATAATTTTGATGTGCTAATTCCAAAAAAAATATTCATTTTATATAAATAATTTTCTAAATATGTGAATTTTCAATTTTAAAATGAAAATCGACATTTATTGAAAATTCATATGTTTTGACATAAACAGTTTTTAAACCATAATAAAAATTACATTTGACTTCATAAAAATTAAATAATCATTTATTATTCATAAAATTAATTTGATATTAATATTTTATTAAAATATTAATTATTTAAAAAATTCATTAATTCCTTAAAATAAAATCTTTAAAAATACACTTTCTGTTTTATCGTATAAAAATATAACTCTTATCAAACTAATTACCTAATCGTTTACAGATAAAGAACTGATATAATCATCATTTATAAGAATTTTTTTATAATATTATTAATAAAAACCTTATTTTAATATAATAATGTATATATTTATCAAAATTACCATTTTTACCTAAAAAATCAATTTATCAAATACATCATTTTTTTAAGAAATACTATTCTCATAAAGGAATTTATGGAATAAGACTTTTATTTATAAAAATGGATTACACAATAAGTAACTAATACCTTGTTACATAACCCCTTATAACACCCACATAAGACCTAAGGGTAATGTGTGCGATGGTAATAGACTCTTGGGGAAGCTCAGATAACATTTCCCAGATGTTAATCTCTATTAACTTGAACTTATACTATAGGTGATTTCATTCAAGATTAATGTGTTGAAGCTCGACTTAGGCTTGGTCAAGAGCGAATCCCAGTAATTCTACCTCATTTATGAGTTTTGACAAATGATCTTTGTATAGCTTGAGTCTACTGGATGAGGCCATCCTCTCCTTTTTCTATGTCAAAAATATTTTTTTAAAACCTTATATTTATATCAGTAATGTGATCATTTTTCAATGGCTATATTATCAATGGTAATAATACTTAATGATCATTTAAACCTAATAATAAAAAGAAGAGTTCATGTATTTTCTATATCCATAATACATTAAAAGAAAGGGAATTTTATTCATAAATGATCTGGTCATTACAACATTCCCCCATTAAGAAATTTCACCCTCAAAATTTCTTTTTCCCACACTAAAATATATGAGGGTAACTCTTCCTCATAACTTCCTCAGGTTCCCATGTTGCTTCTTCAAACTTGTGGTTTTTCCACAACACCTTGATGAGGGGCATAGTCTTATTTCGTATAACTTTTTCTCTATGATGTAAGATCTTCACCGGCTTCTCTTCATATGAGAGGTCATTATCCAATGGTACCACCTCTGGATTGAGTATAAGTGATGGGTCAGTTATGTACTTCCTCAAGAGTGATACATGGAATACATCATGTATTTGAGACAGGTTCGGTGGGAGTGCTAGTCGATAGGCCACTTCTCCAATACGATCAAGGATCTCAAAGGGGCCGATGTACCTTGGAATAAGATTTCCCTTCTTCCCAAATATCATAACTCTATTCTATGGTGATATGCAGAGAAATACCATGTCTCCAACATCAAACTCCAGGTCTCATCAATCATTGTCAATATAACTCTTTTTTCGACTCTAATAATCTTTAATGTGATTTAAGACAATATTAACCTTATCCACCATTTCTTAGACCATTTATAGACCTAGAATTTTTCATTCCCCAACTTCATCCCAACATGCCGGTGTTCTGCACATCTTCCCATAAAGGACTTTATAAGGATCCATTTGGATGCTTGAGTGGAAACTGTTGTTGTAAGTGAACTCAACTAGAGGAAGATGTTGATTCCATCCTTCTTTAAAGTCCATTGAGCATGATATAAAAATATCATCAAGTGTTGGGATAGTCCGCTCAAATTGGATATCAGTTTGAGGATGATAAGACATACTGAAGTTCAGCTTCGTATTCAGAGCGTATTGAAGACTCTTCCAAAAATTAGAGGTGAATCTTGGATCTTGATTGGATACAATTGATAGTGGCACACCATGCATCCTTACCACTTCTATGATGTATATTTGTGCTAGTTGATCCAATGATAAATCCTACCAAATTGAAATTAAGCATGAAGTCTTTGTAAGACGATCCATAACAACCCAGATAGAATTATTTTCTTTGGATGTCTTTGGAAGTCCAGTGACAAATTCCATGGTGATGTTTTCCCATTTCCATATTGGTATGGGTAATAGTTTCATCATCCCCTTAGACTTCTACCTATCATACTTCACTTGATAACATACCAAGTACTTTGATGTATACTCAATTATATCCTTCTTCATGTTATCCCACCAATAATGCTCTCGAATATTTCGATACATCTTTTTGTTTCCTGGGTGAATGGAGAAATTTGAACTATGTGCATTATCTAAAAGTTCTTTCTTTAACTCCAAATTTTATTGAACACATAGTCTTGAACCAAATCTCACAATTATTTCTTCATTAACATTGAATTATAAGGATTTCCCTTTTCTGATAGTTTCCACTTTATTTTGAATTCTCACATCAGCCTTTTAAACATCCTTTATCCTTTTCAAAATAGACGCTTGAGAAATCATTTGTGAAAAGATTGATGATGTTCCCTTCTTTATGATTCACATTTCCATCTTCATCAAATATAAGAAGATTGGATCCTTTTCAATTATCATCAATGAAAGAGTTTCTAGATCCTTTCTACTTAGAGCATCTTCCACTTTATTATCTTTCCCCATATTGTAGTGAATTGAGAAGTCATAGTCTTTGATTAGCTCTAACCATCTTCATTGGCACATATTCAACTCCTTCTATGTGAATATATACTTGAGGATTTTGTGATATCTATATATTTCACACTTTTCCCCAAAGAGGTAATGTTGCCAAATTTTAAAAGAGAAGATCACTACAGCCAACTCCAGATCATGTGTTGGATAGTTCTGCTCATGAACTTTCAATTTCCATGAAGCATAGGCAATGAATTTGTCATTTTTCATCAACAAACATCCCATGCCCTTCTTTGAATCATCACTGAATACCATAAAATGTTATCCACTTGTGGGTAGTGTGAGCAAAGGCATAGTGATAAGCCTCCTTTTCAACTACTTGAATCTCTCTTCACATACATCATTCTAAGAAAACGTGACTCCCTTCTGAGTTATCTTGGTAAAAGGTTTTGATAATCATGAGAAATTTCTCACAAATCAGCAATAGTATCTAGCTAACCCAAGGAATCTACAGATATCTATCACAGATATTGGCCTTAGCCATCCCCCAATTTCATTTTTCTTAAAAGGATCCACAGATATCCCATTTCTTATAATGATATGCCCCAAGAATGAGATTTCCTTTAACAAAAACTCACACTTTTTGTACTTTTCATAGAGCTTATCCATTTGTAAGGTCTCTAGCATAGTGCTTAGATGCTCTTCATGCTCCTCCTTGGTTTTAGAGTATATTAGAATATCATCTATAAATACAACCACAAATTTGTTGAGGTAATCTCTAAAGACTCTATTCATAAATTCCATGAAGATTTATGGAGAATTAGTGAGTCTGAAAGGCATTACTGTGAATTTATAGTGCTCATACCTTTTACAAAAAGCAGTCTTGAGGATATCCTAATTCTTCACTATTACTTGGTAATATCTCAACTGCAGATCCACCATGGAGAAGTATTGTGCTCCACATAGTTAATCGAATAAGTCATAAATTTGTGGCAATGGATACTTGTTCTTTATCGTGATTTTTTTGAGATCACGATAATCAATGAAAATACGCATTGACCCATCCTTCTTCTTGAAGAAGAGGACCGATGTACCCCATGGTGAAGCACTAGGGAATATAAACCTTTTTTCTAGATTCTCCTATAGTTGTTTCTTTAGATCCTCAAGAACCACAATATCCATTATATACAAAGTATTGGATATTGGCAATGACCCAGGTATAAGATCAATCTAGAATTCAACATCTCTTCTTGGAGTAAGACCAAACAATTCCTCTGGAAACACATCAGTGAATTCCCTCATAATAGGCATGTCTTTGAGGATGGTTCCTTCCTTAGACACAATCATATGATACAGATAAATATTCTCATAGGTAATTAATATCCATGCTTAAGATGATGGTGCTAAAGAAGATTCATCCTCCTCCTTTCACTTATATAGAATCGGGGGTCAATTCACCATATAGAGAGTGATTTCCCTCTTATGGAAATTTATGTTGGCTCTATATAGGGAAATCCAATCCATGCCAATAATTACATAAAATTCCACTAGATGGAGTATGATGAGGTTTATTGGGAATTTCAATCCACAAATTGTGATAGGGGAGGAGTTATATTCATGGGATGAAATAATTGCCCTATTTTCCATTCGCACCGATGTATCTAATTCCATGATTTGTGGTGGTGTTTGGATTGTTCTACAAAAATTTTGGGATATAAAAGAATGTGTAGAACTAGAATAAAAAATTACATTTTCTATTATTTAATGAATAACTAGCATATCTGTCACCACATCATTGTCAGGGTTTTCTTCAGCGGTAGTAATGAAAAAAGCACTCCCTTGCTGCCTTAGAGGTTGTTGGTTGCCTCCGAAAACTCTTGTATTAGGGAACTGGTTTGTGAAGTTCCATGTTTCTTTGCAGTTGTAGTAATGAAAAATGTGTTGAGGGTCAAATAAAGAATTCCTATCCTCTGTGGTAGTAGTGGGTTTTTCTTTTAATAAATCATTGGTCGAGTGCCCTTATCTTCCACACCTAAAGTATTTCCTTATCCCCTTCAGGCAATTCTCGGGGTGCTTCTTTCCACACCTTTGGAAAGTGGGGTTCTATAATTTCTTATCACTATTGGATTTATCGATTGGACCACTATAATTAAATTCCAGTTTTCTCTTCGTATCCCCATGATACCCCTGAGATTATTTGATCTCCATTTCGACTTTTAGAGCACATCAGGAAATTTCCTCATAGTTATCGATGTCACGGGTCACTAGGGATTTCCGTAGGCTAGGTTTTATCCCACTAAAGAAGAGGTCAACCTTACATTTGAGGATAACGACAAAGCTGGAGGCGTATCATGCAAGTCTTGTGAATTTTTCCTCGTACACTATGATGTGTTTGTCATATTTTTGCTTGAGTGAAAGGAAGTCCCTTTCCAACTTAAGTCGGAGGGTGTGAGGAAAATATTTATCAAAAAACATTTTTAAAAAATCCGTCCATTACAATGCCTCAATATCTTCCTTAGGATTCTTATTTTTGATCAATGTCCACCAAAGATCATCTTCACCCCCATATGATAAGCATCCAGAAGAACCTTCTATTCTTTGGAACATTGAAGGATGGAGAAGATATTCTCAATGGAGTTGATCCATTGTTCGATGATTGAGGGATCAGATGATCCATTGAAAGTAGGAGACCTTTGTCTCATGAATCTCTCGATTGTGACTTGTTCTTTCTTCAGGGGGGGGGGGGGTGGACGTTCCTCTTGACCCATTTTTATATTCAAAACTTGAGTTAAATAAAATAGTATCATGAAATATTTTATGATTCCCACTCCCATCGGATTGGGAATCTCATTAAAATAGTCATCGCATTGATCTTCGCATCAATTGTTAGCCTAAGTCCTCCTATTACCGGCCATTGTCTAGAATAAAAGAAAAATTAAGGGTAAGTATTTTAAACTATTAAACACATAAAGTGGAATCCAATGACAAAAAGGGATAACTTATAAATTAAATTTATTTTATTAACTTATGAATGAATAAGATTTAATCTAAGTTATCCATGATATATTTCCTATCATATATTCTTAGTGGACATTTTTTATTCTTTTAATAATGGTTTGTACTAATCTTATGAATTTATCAAAACATATCCCCTGGGAGTTTCTAACCAAGAGTGCAGCAAGGCCCATTGTTTTGTACCAGTTCCCATTCAAGTCTAGCTCAAAGCGGTGTTTTTGGGTTTTACCCCTAAATACATTTGTTCCAAATCCACCTTTACTTTTTCATATCCAGACAGGGATGCATTTGATTGATAAACCACTTAATCTATACTCACCAAAATTTAGGTATTATTTTCTTATACTTAGTCTTATCTATAAGGCTTTCACTATAGTTTTGTAATCCTAATCCAAAAAATAACTAAACCTATCCTCTGATACCAAATATAACAAACCTTATCCTTATTACACACTTAAACATAATTTATTACATAAAATTACACTTAATAAAAACCAAAAGATTAATATTTATAGTGTATTTGAGGATTAGGAACATTACATGACAATTTAAGACATAAAATACCACATATTTATTGAAAACTTCTTTTGTGTGACCACAACATTCCCTCGAACTTAGCATTTCATGGGACAACCTGAGGACATACATAAGAAAAGGGTGATCTATAAAGCCTAGTAAGGGAGTAAACAAGGAATAACATGAAGAACACAATACATGTTAGTAAATACATATATCAATGGAGCGTAATAGAAACATGAACATAAAGGCACAATATAACATGATCATCATAACATGGAAATGTAGAAACAAATTAAAACACCACATCATTAACATAAAGGAATCAGGTAAACCCCTATCCAAAAATGGTGGGAAAATGTCCTAAAAGAAATCAGGTAAACCCCTATACATACATGATGTATCATGATACTAAACATTACCCAATGCATTGGAGTACTATCAGGGCGCACCCTTCATGAACAGTTTAATCTCGTGCTTAAGTGTGTCGCATAGATCATATAACATGGATTCATTAAACATCATAATTTATTCTATGATAAGGGAATGTGGAATCCATACATGAAATTATATAATCAATAAGTATATGTGGATAAAGTTGAATATCCTTGATAGAGAAATGGGCATGGTATTCACTATATGATGATTTTCGCATAGAAAATCATGGTGCAATTTCGGCAGCCTAACATCGTGACATAAAAATTCATAAAAATGGTTGATGAGAGAGAAATGGGTCTCCCATAATATATAAAAGAAATATAGAGTAAATGTGTCATATATATACATGTCCTAACATAATTAATTTGGAAAATGTAATAACGCTTGTGAAATTTCAGCATGGTAACAGGTGTACATGGGAGGGATTAATGAGAGAGAAAGACATCTACCCTCATAAAAACATAATAAGGGTAGTATGGGGGAGGTGGTAAAACATACCCCATCATTTTTAATTGAAAATAAAAGGGTGTAATAATATAAGGAAACATGGATAAAAATGTGAAAGGAAGGAAAGTGAGGATCCCTCACTTGAGTGTGTAACTTCAAAAGCTTGAAGAGGGGATTCTTGACAAATTGGGGCACCTTGGGAGGATTTTAGAGAGGGGAGGACAAATTAGGGACGTGCTCCGAGGATTTTGAGTGAAAATAAGTGGGATCTTGGGTGGGTTTATATTGGAAATGAGAGGGAAATTCTTTAATATTTCACAAACTTAGGTTTGGAAATCTATATAATTAAATGTTCAAAACCACAAACATTTACATGGTTTTTTCTCATGGTTTTTTTCCAAATAGAAGTGGAAATAATTATTTTATAAGTCCAATGGATGAAAATATTAAAATATTAGCCTTGATTATGTGGAGGTTAGTCATATTATTAAAGAAATAAATTTAAAATCATAAAATATATTATACATTTTAGAAGATTCACTAAGGAATTATAAAATAATTAAAACAAATATAAAATCACATTATTTTAATGGTAAAACATATATTGGGCTGATAATATCAATTATATAATTTATTACATCATTTTGGGGTCATTATGATGTCATAAAACATATATTTTATTTATATGTTATTTATTTTTTACCTAAAAATTCAACGCTCAGAAAATTATGAAAAATTATCCATTGGATAATTTAGACATCCTGATTCCAAAAAAAATATTTATTTTATCTAAATAATTTTCTAAATATGTGAATTTTCACTTTTAAAATGAAAACCGGCATTTATTGAAAATTCATTGGTTTTGACGAAAATATTTTTCAAACCATAATAAAAATTACATTTGACTTCATAAAAATTAGATAATCATTTATTATTCATAAAAGTAATTTGATAATAACATTTTATTAAAATATTACTTATTTAAAAAATTAATTAATTCCTTAAAATAAATTCTTTAAAAATACACTTTATCTTTTATCATATAAAAAATATAACTTTTATCAAACTGATTACCTAATCATTTACAGATAAGGGACTGATATAATCATCATTTATAAGATTTTTTTAATAATGATAATAATAACCTTAGTTTAATATAATAATGTATAAATTTCTCAAAAGTACCATTTTTACCCAAAGAGTCAATTTATCAAATTCATCATTTTTTTAAGAAAGACTATCCTCATAAAGGAATTAATGAAATAAGACTTTTATTTACAGAAAGGGGTTACACAATAAGTAACTAATACCTTGTGACATAACCCCTTATAACACCAGCATAAGACCTAAGGGTAAGGTGTGTGATGGTGATAGACTCTTGGAGTGGCTCGGATAACATTTTCCAGGTGGTAATCTCTATTAACTTGAAATTCCCCTATAGTTGATTCCATTCAATCTTAGCATGTTGAAGCTCAGCTTGGGATTGGTCAAAAGAAAAGTCTAGTGACACTACCTTATTTCTGAGCTCCGACAAATGAGCTTCGTACGGTCTGAGTCGACTGGATGAGGCCATCCTCTCCTTTGTCTATATCGAAAGGATTTTTTTTAAACCTTATATTTATACCAGTCATGTGATCACTGTTCAATTGATATATTATCAACAACAATGATACTTAATGTACTTTTAAACCCAATGATAAAAAAATAGAAAAAAGAGTACATGTGTTTTCTATATCCATTAGACATTAAAAGAAAGGGAATTTTATTCATAAATAACCGGGTCATTAAATGAATGATTTTTTCTTGTTGATTTTATGAATTTCTATTTAGAAACTAATTTTGAGAGTGATATATAGGATAAATTTCTATGGAGTTATGATCATAAATTTAGGAACTGGAAGATTGAACTTTTTATTAGGTGAATCACTTTTAATTATTAAAAAAGTAATAAGTTTATTGAGTTTAAATGGTTTTCATATAATCTTTTGGAACTAGAGTAAAATGAGAATTTGGGAAACCAAGGTGAACCTCTGAGACTCTAGGAACTAGGTGTGTTTATATTAACTAAATCAATTTTCAATTTGAATAAGTGTTATGCACATTGATTTGCACAAGGAATGTGGATGGAAAAAATAAAATAAAGTGTCTAGAGTTAAAAAATGAGTTCATTAAGATGTGTGAAATAATAAATGTCAGACAAAGAATGGAACATTAGATTTTTATGAAATCATTTAAATTTTATTAATAAGGTGATTCAAAAAAATTAATTTAATTTTTTTATTTTTGGAACCTAGGAGAAATTCCAAGTACAAGGTGCCTTCTTTTAAGTTCTTCCTCCAATGGCCCGAAGGCCTTCATTTTTTATTGATTTTGATAATCCACCTTTCAAGGGGTGAGGTGGAACCCTTACAAGGCCCGTAGGAATAAGTATTACATAGCCCATAGGCCTTAGAGGAATTCATGTGCCCGTAGGCTTCAAACATTACATACAACCCAGACTAACTACTTGGAACTGCTCCTCCCCAGCATCTTCATCGTGAAATCAGCTCTTCACCTTCACATGACTATTCAGCTAGGCATTCTCATGCATGCACAGGCTTGTCCTGATGGAAGGTTTCATACTATCTCATTCTTGCAATCTGTTTAGCTTCTGTTGTGATGAAAGCTCCTTGCTCATCCTCTTTGTAGATCATGTTACTCATAGGTCATCTGGTTCGCATCTGCACTTAAGGTGGCCTGAAGGCCTTGAGGTGGCCCGAAGGCCTTATTGACCTGAAGGCCTGGGTGTCCCGAAGGCCTTAAAGGACTCGGGGACCAAATCGGTGGCCCGAAGGCCCAAACGGGGGAATATTCTTGGCTACTACAGTGCCAAAAAGTATCTGCCACAGTCCCACTATAGTACCTGCTACAGTACTACACAGTTCCCACTACAGTATTGCACAGTTCCCGCTACAATACTGCACAGTTCCCACTACAGTACTGCTATAGTACCAGAAATGATGTCTCCACCTGGATTTGATCTCGGGTCTCCCGGATGCACTTACAGGGTCCTTACCAACCGGGATAAGGCTCATGTGCGGATTCTTTTAATTTCTTAATCCCACTGATTTTTAACCTTTTATCACTCTTGAATTTAGAACTTATGATTGAATTGAAATAAGTCAGTAAAAAACTTCATAAATGAGGCAAGACATCCTCAAAAGTGGATGATTATTTGCTCTCTTGATCACCCAGTAAGTATTTGGGGTTAGAAAAGATTTAATTTGTACATTTTATTCCAAAAGCCTATTCACAGTTTTCACTCCTCTAATTTTGAACTATTTATCATGTTTAATTTTGAGTTGATTAATAAAAACATATTTATGTTTTTTCAAAGAAATTAAAGCATGAAATTCATTTATAACCAATGATTAAGTGTGGGGGAATTTGATGTGGCTTTAAAATTGATGATTTTAGTCACAACTTTTTTTAAGTTTTTAATTATTTATTTAATTAATTTTTTCATTTTTTTTATAATTGCACTTTTTTATTTTTATAATTAATTTTATTAAAATAATCAATTTTTATAATTAATATTTTATTTTTAACCTTTAAAATTATTAATTTCGTCTTTCTCATATTTTAATATTCAATAATTTTCTTTGATTTTCTTAGTAGTTATTTTGCTTTACTATTTTTTTTATATATTATGACTTTTTATTAATTAACCAATTAATAATTTTATTTAATTAAATAAATATTTAATTTAATTTTATATTTTAATTTTGTATTAACTTTAATTAATCATGTTTAATATTTAATGAAATTTCATATTTTAATTTAATTTTAATGATTTATTTAAATTTTATTTTCTCAATATCGAATCATTTATATGTTTTATTTAATAACTATAGTTTCTAATTTAAGTTAAGTCTTTAAATTTTAACTGTATGCGAATAAAATTAATTAATTATTCAAATATTTTTAATTTTTATCTTTTTGTTCTTTTTAATTTTGAATTTCATTTAATTAGAATTTGTTATGTTTTTTTTTCATTTATTTTAGTTTTTAAAATTTTAACTTTGATTTATTTTTTGTTGCAGCACGTCATCGGTGACTCGAGTCAACTCACCATTCATACCACCTACGGAAGTATCCCAGTTCGAACCAACTTGATTTATGTTTTTGTTGCGTCCGCTGAAGTATCCCAGTTCGAACCACCTTGCACTACCGGTAGTCACCACTTTCCGTACATCTGACGCTACAGATCCAAGTCGCCGCCAACCGGTGCTGCTATGAACCTAGACCCCAAATCATCTGTAGCTATCTGAGCCATCATTTCCTGGATAGCCGCCCGATGCCGTCTAGAGAAGAGCTGAGCTGAGGTCGCACCACCTGCCGGAGGAGAGGATCGTCGCTGTCATAGTGGAGCCGGAAGCTTCTTTAGAAAGAAGCTGAAACCCCCCCGTCGTGATGTTGGAGAAGAAAAGGGGGAATAAAAATTTTAATAAATTTATAAAGAAAAAAAAATACAAATACAAATTAAATATTAACTTAATTAACTAATAACAATAAAACATAATAATAATAATAATAATAATAATAAATGAAATAATTAAACTAAATAATTATCATAATTAATAAATATTAAAAAAATATTAAAAAAATAATCAATTAAAATATTATTAAATAATAATAATAATAATATATAAACATAATTAAAAAACATTAATAATATTTATTTATTTATTTATTTATTTATAAATTTAATAAAATAATAATTTTTAATAATTATCTTCTATCAAATTATAAAAATATTACCTAAATAAATCAATAATAATTAGTTTAGTTTCTAAATAAAAATTATTAAAATAATCAATTAAGATAATAATTAATAAAAAATAAATATTTTTACTTTAATACTTAAATAAATTAATAATGATTAAATATTTACACTTAAGTTTAAATAATTCATTATTCTATTTCTCGTTGTGCAGATTCATACATAAGCAAGTATCACATCAAGATTCATGAAGAATAAAGGAGCAGAGATATTTATGAGGGAGTTGCTAAAGTCATGAGGGATGTAGAAGAAAAATGCATGTGTGCGGTGGAAAAGAGAAAGACTTACCTAAGTCGGTGCATACAAGGGGTGACAAAGCAGCATGTGAAAAGGGGTATTAAAATATAGAGCAACAAAAGCATGGGGGAGATCAATCATTCACACCTCATTCACAAAACTTGTTCTCAAACCACTGAGAGTTGTAGCGGCATTTTTAGATGAGTAGATAGAGAGGTGGAATCGGGAGACCCCAAGAGGAGTAGAATAGATTAAAAGCATAGAAGTTTGTGAGGGAGGTTCTTCTCCTATTTTATTTTGATTTTTATTTAATTCTAATAGTTAATCTTTAATTTATACGATTGATTTTGAGTAATTGATCAATGCTTGGGGGGTTATAATTTGACGGTTCATATTTTTTTAATTCTTTACAAATTTTCATATTCAAGATTTGGAATTGATCAACGAGATCGGTTCCAAATCGTAAATTTAATTGTTTTTTGCACCTATAGTTTTTAATCTCATTACTCTATGTTCTTTTAGTGAGAAAGATCATATATGCATCTTTTCAAAACTTAATTTCAACTATTGGATCATATTTTCAAGATTTATTCCAATAACATTTCTTCAAAATCCTTTAGTATTTTGGTGTTCTAGTAGTGGCAGACTTCTAGAATCAGAAATCTGTGTGATTATTCTTCTAGAGAGGGAGAGTGATCCAATCTTTTTTAAGGTAGTAAACTCAATAGAATTTTTGCAAAGAAGTTATCATTTCAACCAGTAGTGTTAGTTTTTCCACGTTCAGTTGTCTAGAATCATACCCCTCTATCTCTGTTTGCACTGCTAGTCTTTATTTATCCAATAGCAATTATTTCCATATAAAATAAAATCAGTGTGTTTTCATTTACGTATTTATATACAAAAAAATCAAAAAAGAAAGAAAAGTTTACCCATCGCTGACAACAGTGGGGTTTGTTTGTTTTAAACCCTTAATCATTGACCTCCCTTGCCTCTGGTTTGACCCTTCACTACTATACTAGTGTATGATAATAAATTTAATTTTGAGGGTCATGACAAAATTAGGTTTCTATCAAATTTTGGTGTCGTTTCCAGGGAAGGCATACTCTAAGTGTCCTAGGGTTAGAAAATATAAATAAATATATATATATATATATATAAACAAAAAAAATCTCCTGCTTGAGCTGATTTCAAAATTATGCTAGTTTTTCTTGAATTTTTGTGGTTGATCTCATTCACTGTTTTTAAGTTGTTTTGATTAGTAGAATCTGTTAAAACTATATTATTTTTATTTCTGAAAATTTAATAAAAAATGGGGTATCAAAGGGATTGGAATCAAGATAGTGATATTTTTTGTGTCTATTATGGTTACTATGGACACACTACTTGGCATTGTGTCTATAATGTGCCACAACATCATGAACAATATGTTGAAAACTTAAACTATCATGAACCTAAACCCAAATACTATTCCAAACTTGATCAAATGTTGTCAAAAATATTATCAAAATTTCATGAATTTGATAAATCACACAATGACATAATGAAAAAAGTTCAAACTATCCCCGGTGAATCATAGGAAAACATAAATCATCAAAAACAATTTGAATACAATTATAAATAAAATTATTTCGAAGAATTTGAAAATGATTTTTTTATAAAGAATGAGGCTAATAAGCAACAAACCATATACTTGAATAATTTGATTTTGATGAACAAAATATGGAAATTACCAAATCACTGAATGAAGAAAACAACATTGAAGATCCCATCAAGAACTTAAATGAAGTTGAGTTGGAAAATTTTAAGAAATAACTAAAAGATATTTAAGAATATTTTCCTATCCTGTATATTGTTCCTAGATTTGAAAATTTTTACTATTTTAAGAACTTTGAAAATGTAATCACTCGGGTTGAGTAGAATCTGAATTATAAGAACTTGATTGTTAAAAACCCATCACCCTTTTTTTGAAATTATGAATAACGAACCTATAGTTGAAATTGGGAATACGTTGGAAGATAACAGTAAATTGGAAAACATAGAATCTAAATTTTTTTATCCTGTGTTGAAAATTTCTCTTCCCTATTTTGAAACCTTAAAGCCATCAATCTTTGAAATGATTTTTGAGGATAATTATGAGGGACTAATATTTGAAGAGAGATTAACTTATGAGGTTTCAGTTTCTTGTTTACACAGTAATCATTTTTTTGAAGCTTTTTGAAGTGAGATAGAAAGTGATGTTGACCAACCTAGGGATAATTGTTCGAATTTGAACAATCTGGAATTTGAATTTATTAAAGGTAAATTAAAAATTCCCCCATGTAATTGAACTAGAACATTCAAAAATCATTGATTTTGAGAGTGAACTTTTTTATTGTGAACAACTAGGACAAGTTAAACACACACATGATAATTCTAGCAGAATTGATTTTTTAGAGGCAATGGTTGATAATTTTTTATATTCTAATGAGGAACTATTGGAACAGATTTATAAATTTGTAAAACCAGAATCTTTTAAAGCTAAAATTAATTCTATTCCCTATTTTTTACATCTTTCCTCAACCGAGGTTGGTGATAAAGACCATCTAGAGGCTGAGAGTAGTTTAGAAGGGGATTTTCACTTGAGTCTCAATGATACTAAAACTATTCAGCATGCTCTTGTTCCCCTTCTTAAAACTGTTTGTCAGAACTCAACCACTAGAACCCATAATCATGAGCTTTCTGTAAATGAGAGTGAGTTGGAGAACTTTGAACAAAATAAAACACCTTTAGGATCACCCGTCTCACTGTTGTCCCTTCCCTAAAATGCATTTTTTTTCAAATTTGAACATAACCCCGAAGTGGACAGCACACCTGCCAAGATTGATTATAATAATCCAATTTATGTATTTGAGTTAAAAGGATTCTTGGCAGAGCTCAAGGGAGTAAATTACTATTCACTTGAATCTAAATATCTTGAAAATACTAAAAAAGTGAATTTAGGTGATAAATTTTCTACTCTACTTGATAGCTCCACTAAGTAGTTCCTTGATGTTAAAGGGTGTTTCTTAGAGGCTTTTACATACTATGAGAGTTCAGTTTTTTTAAAGACCTAGTGTCCACAAACATTATTCTTATTTTAAAAACAATTGGAAAAAAACAAATGTGGTGGTTTATGGACAAGAAACCACACCCTCCTAGTGGATTCAGTTAGTTTCTAAGGGAGTCTGGCTTGGGACTTTAAAACTAGCACTACATGGGAGGCAACCCATGGTTTCATTTTCCTTCAATAAATTTCTTTTTGTTTTGTTTTATTTTTATAATTTCAATAAATTCTAATTGAAGACTAATAAATTCAATGCTTCATGGGATTCAACCCATGGTTTCTCTTTTTTTTTCTTTTGTTATTTTTTTTGTTTTACTTTGAATAAAATTTTGTTTGCTCTTTCTTTGTTGGAGTTTTTTTTGATCTTCCAGGTCTATGTTTTTAGATAATGATTCTACTAGTGTCAATATAGGAGAAGAATTTCTAATTTTTTTCAATTAATATGGAGTTACATGCTAGAGCATAAATGGATAAATTTTTAATCAAGGAAGTTCCTTATTTTAAATTTTTTAATTTATATTTATGCTCCTTTATTATTGTTTAAAGATGGTTAAAAATGAGTCATTATTCCACTAAATAATGGTGAGTCCATGAATCACCATTACCCATGTCTCATTGATAAGTTTCTAGTGATGGGCCATTAATTTTCTACTGCTACTAAAAATATATTTTTTTTACATCTCCCTTTGTTGGAAACTGTATTGTTTATTTTTTTTCTGAAAAAAATTTGTTCCATGTATTTCTTGATAAAAATTTAAATTTATTGATATTAAAATCTCTTTACTATATAAAATTAAGTTGGGGGGGGGGGGGTAAATGCAGGCTGGGTGTCATTTTTTATTGAATTTTCTTAAATCATCTGGGTGTTTTAGGGTGTATTTTTTCTGTTCTATTGAAAATACAATTAAATAAAATTCTCAAACTTGTTAACACCCTATTCACTATGCACCCACATGTTTCACATGAAATTTTTTGAATTTAATTTAAAATTCTTATCGCTGAATTCATGGTTAATGAATGCATGTGATTCTATAAAAAAATTGTGGCAATCGCACTATTTGTACTACAATGTGACCCTAATTCATGTCATCAAAAAGTTGGTTTTTAATTGTGAGGGAGGGGGTTAACTTACTTTGTGCTAAGTTGTGCTTTATTGGAAGCCCATCAAATTATTCAACTCTTTAAACTTTTTGTTAAAAAATGGTTAAACTTTTTGTTAAAAAATGGTTAAATTTTTTCAAACTTATTTCACAATTTTAGTTTCTTTAGGCTTCACACTACATTTTAAATTTGTCTTGCCTAAGGATAATACCATACTGGTAGTTAAGAGTTTCCTTGAGTATAAAACCTTTGAGTATGAATGACTACTAAATGATTTTTCTTATTGATTTTATGAATGTTTTATTTAGGAACTAATTTTGATAATGATATATAGGATAAATTTCTGTGGAGTTATGATCATAACTTTAGGAACTAGAAGATTGATCTTTTTCTTAGGGGACTCAATTTTAATTATTAAAAAAAATAATCACTTTATTGTGTTAGTTTAAATGGTTTTCATATAATATTTTAGAACTGGAGTAAAATGGGAATTTGGAAACCCACGGTGAACCTATGAGACTCTTGGAACTGGGTGTGTTTTTGTTGTATAAATCCATTTTCAATTTGAATAAGTGCTATGCACATTGCTTTGCACAAGGAATTTAGCTCGGAAAAATAAAATAAAGTGTCTAGAGTTAAAAAATGGGTTCATTAAGATGTATGGTATAATAAATTCTAGATGAAGAAGGAGACATTAGATTTGTATGTAATCATTTAAATTTTATTAATAAGTTGATTCAAAAAAATTAAATTTTTTCTTTTTTAACCTTGGAGAATGTAAAAGTACAAGGTGCCTTGTGTTAAGTTCTTAGTCCCACTAATTTTCAACCTTTTATCAGTCATAAATTTAAAACATAGTCTTGAATTGAAATAAGTCATTAAAAAGATTCATAAATGAGGCAAGACATCCTCAAAAGTGGATGATTCTTTGCACTCTTGATCACCCATTAAGTATTTGAAGTTAGAAAAGATTTCATTTGAACATTTTATTTTAAAAGCCTATTTATAGTTTTCACTCCTCTGATTTTGAAATGTTTAACACGCTTCATTTTGAGCTGATTAATAAAAACATATTTCAGTTTTTTCAAAGAAATTAAAGCATGAAATTAATTGAGGACAATCAATGATTAAGTGTGGGGGAATTTGATGTGGCCTTAAAATTGATAATTTTTGTCACATATTTTATTTAAGTTTCCAATGATTTAATTAATTAATTTTCACTTTTTTCTGATAATTAAACTTTTGTATTTTTATAATTAGTTTTATTAAAATAATCATTTTTATAATTAATATTTTATTTTTATCCTTTAAAATAATGAATTTTGTCTTTCTCATTTTTCATATTCAATAATTTTCCTTTTACTTTTTCTTAGTTGTTATTCTGCTTTACTATTTTTTTTTATATTATGATTTTTTTATTAATTAAACAATAACCCATTTTATTTAATTAATTAAATATTTAATTTAATTTTATATTTTAATTCTGTATTAACTTTAATTAATCAAGTTTAATATTTAATGCGATTTTATCTTTTAATTTAATTTTAATGATTTATTTCAATTTTAGTTTCTGAGTATCAAATCATTTATATGTTTTTTTAATAACTATAGTTTATAATTTAAGTCAAGTATTTAAATTTTAATTGTTTGTTAATAAAACTAATTAATTATTCAAATGTTTTTAATTTTTATCTTTTCGTTCTTTTTTATTTTGAATTTAATTTAATTAGATTTTTTTTCATTTGTTTTTCATTTATTTTAGTTTTAGAAATTTTAGCTTTGATTTATTTTTGTTGCAACAAGTCATCTGTGACTCGAGTCACCAATCCCATATTTTTAAGTCACCATTCATAACACCTACTGATACCTCCACCATTTTCTCCACACTACCCAATGGCGAGGAGTTTTTTTATATGTTTTCTGAAGAAAAAAACGACATAGGTTAATTTTTTTCAAAAAAATATGCCGCAAAGGCGGCATCGGCAATGCCGCCTTCCCTCCCCCATGCCGCCTTTGGCCCAGATCGATGAAATGGAAAAGACAGGGGGGATTCTGCCTTTGGCCTTACCTAGTGGTGAAAGGCGACATCGTCGATGCCACCTTTTCCTCAGCTCCCTATAAAAGGGAAGCCCCCCCTCTCCTCACTCGATTTTCTCCTTTATCTCTCCTAAATCCACTTTGTCTCTCTCTAAAAATTCATTTTCTGTGCGGGTTTTTGCAAAGCATCATTTAGAGGTATTTTTATTTATTTAATTTAATGTTTTTTATTTATTTAATTTAATTCTTTTTAGTTTTAAATATTTCATTTTTTAAGTAGTTTAGTTAGTTCTAAATATTTTGTTTATTAGGTTGTGTAATTAGTTATATATAGTTTGAAATAATTATTGTTAGTAGTATAGATTAAGTATAGATTAACTTAGGATTAACTTAGGATTAAGTATTGTGAAATTTTGGTAGCATAAAGATTATGTGGTTATCTAAGCAATAAAATCCCTATCTGGATACAAACAAGTGGATGTGGCTCTGGCATAGATGTACCTAGGAGTGAAAACTCCGACAAGGAGTTTTGGGCTTGACCCGGGGTATCTCGGTACACAACAACGGGTCTTTCTGCACTCCTGGTTTGACACTCCTAGGGGATATGCTTAAGATGATTCATATTTTCTTTATAAACTACTAAAATATCTAAGAAAATAAAAATCAAATTAGTATATTTATCAATGATAAAATGATAATTATGATGTTATAGAATGAAATAAGGAAAAAATCATTAACAAATGAAAGTTATTATTAGTAATTAAAGATGTTCAAGTAGTTTAATTAGTTATATATAGTTTAGAAATAATATTTATTATTAGTAATTACTAATTATAGATTAATTAATGATAACTTAGGTTTAAAAATGAATACATATGATTAGTTAATTATAATTAACTAATGAATATAATATGATTAAGGATTAAAGAATAAATAATTAAATAATAACTTAATAGTGATTAACTAGTGATTAAAGAATGAGTGATTAGTTAAAAAGGTTATTATTAGTAATTAAAGATGTTATGTATTAGGTAGTTTAATTAGTTATATATAGTTTAAAAATAATACTTATTATTAGTAATGATTAATTACATATTAATTAATGATAACTTAGGATTAAAAATGAATACATATGATTAGTTAATTATAATTAACTAATGAATATAATATGATTAAGGATTAAATAATAAATAATTAAAGAATAACTTAATAATGATTAACTAGTGATTAAACTTTTATATAATGAAACATTACTAACATATTTTAGGGTATAGAAAGGCATCCTAAAATTTCATTCTAATAAATATTATATGGTCAACTATCACTGTTATTATTTGTTACACTATCATAATTTTGATGAAAGAAACATTTTTGACGTAGAGAGACATGTTTTCCTGTGTACTGCTATGGGGAGGTTATTCAAATTGAGTAAGGAGATTCTTACAGTACCCAACCAATAATAGTGGTTAATACAGCTGATTGTGTAACCATAAGTGACATTCAAGAGAGAGTTTGTGGTTCCTTAAATCTGGGACCCGATCAAGAGATCAATTCTATGAGCTATAGACATTTGTAATTTCCGGAAACACTATGGCATCTAGATTGTCCATTGGTTGCTGATGCGCAGTGGGTCCAATCAATTAATTTATTTTCTCAATGGTCAGATGGTACCATGATGAAGTTATACGTTGATGTTTCTAATGTACAACAACAACGTCCAGTTGTATGAAGACGTATAATTACAAGAGTGGTTGAATACAGTCCAACCCATGATATTGATCCTATTCCAAATGATACAGAAGAAGAGGACAACCTAGATGATCTCCCATATATACATTTCAATCCGACTTCCGATGAGGAGTTTCGTAATGATGGATCAAATGGTGACAACAGTGCAGATGAAGAGGGATCAACAGAAGTTAGGAAGAAGGTTTTGAGAAATGAATTAGTTGTACATCAACCTCGACCTACAATAAATCATTCACCACTCCTTTCATCTTGGTCAGAAGAAATGACACATGTTCCTGAATTCAACAACAATGTTCTCACACCGGTAATTGAGTTCCCCGGAGTTGTACCATATAGGTTTAGTGAGTTGAAAAAACCCTTATATATTTTAAGGAATTTTACAAGTATAGATGCATTTAAAAGCATGCTGATGAGATTTCACATTGAGAGGCACTATAGCTATATAGTTTATGAATCATGTCGTAGTAAATATTTCATACAGTGTGAGAATTATGGGGATGATTATAGATTTCTCTTGTGGGTGATTTCGGACATTATATTTGGAGGTTGAAGAATCTCGAGGATTGAGGCATCTTATACTTACGTTCATCCAAGCCTAACACAAGATCATACCTCCTTGGATGCAGAATTTATGTCATCTATTTTTGTTGATATGATTAGGACATTTCAAGATGTTCTGATATCCCTTGTGAAAGAGTGGATTCAACAGACATTCGGTTATAATATTTCCTATAATAAGGCATGGATGAAAAAAAGCCAATTGTGAAGGTCTATGATGATTGGGAAGACTCATATCAGGTGTTTCCGAAATTGGTAGCCATACTGAGGCATCATAACCAAGTTGTCTTCAATCTGGATACAAATGAACATGTGTCTCATGATAACCGACTTGATTCATCTCGTGTTCAATTTCATCGGTTGTTCTAGGCATTCCTTCCCTATATCTTCACATTTCATTTCAGCAAGAAGTTCATTCAGATTGATGGAACATTTCTATATAGAAAATACAAGGTAATATTATTGATTGTGGCAACCCAATATAGAAAATTTTCACATCTTCCAATTGACTTTTCCATTGTAGATAAAGAAAACTATGAATCATGAAGTTGGTTTCTGGAATGTATCACCAACCATTTCACCAACATTTGGGGTGTTTGTTTGATATCTGATCACCATCAGGAAATTAATAAGGAAATCAATGTGGATCCTAATACATGTAGATACCCAAATGCACATCATCGGTTCTGCATTAGACACATTGCTAGCAATGTGCATAAAAAATTCCACAATGAACTTATGAAGAAGGAAATCATGAGGCTTAGTATGCATTGTATTTGTTATTTATTACTATTTCAACATAAAGATAAAATCAAATTATGTGAAATATCATCTATTCTCTATAGAATATGAGTCAGATCAATGGTGGTTTGAAGAACATTTTGAACAAATCCTTCAATCTAATCAAGAAGCTTATGATGATATGATGTAAATTCTAAAAGAAAAATGGGCATTGGCATATGACAGGGGGAAGAGGTACAGACACATGATGAAAAACATTATGGAGTGCATCAATGGTGTCTTCAAAGGGATTTTCAAGATACCTATAACCACCCTAGTTCAAGAGACATTATATTGATGCGTGAAGTACTTTGTTGATAGACAAAAACTAGCATCAGACGGAATACAACAGGGTCAAAGGTACAGAATACACTTTCAACGAGAGTTTAAAGGGAATACTAAAGAATCTTTTGATTATCATGTCTGGATTTTTTAAAGAGAAGACTCTTGATTTGAAGTTAAAGAGCGTTCATACCCCATCACAAATCGCATCGGTAAAAAATGGTGGTATTACTAGACACAAGGAAGTGTCAATGTGCAAAATTTGAGGCCTACAATTTCCATGCACACATGTCGTCGCAGCATGTTCTTGTGTGAACATATCATTGGAATAATATGGTGATCCAATGTACTGGATGGATACCATTTCTAACTATTATGTTGAACCATGGACACCTATTGGGGAGTATCGTTATTTTCCAATGCTCGAAGGTCATCCGATGGTGATACCTAACATCAATCGGTTGATTCTCATGGGAGACCGAAGGCTAGTATGATGTGTAATGAGATGGAATGGCCTCAAGAACAAGGGTAGAGTTTGAGATTCATGATATGTCATAAATAATTTCATAACCGGAAACAATGCCCTAATGTTGTTGGGTCGAGTTCACAGTCTCAGCCAGAATAATGTATTTTCTTCATTGTGACATTATCATATTGTAAATTAAATGTTGTTATATCTTCTTTTTTTCTCATTTTTCTAAACCCTAAAACCCAAAATCATAACACTAAACCCAAAAACATCTTTCCTAAACCTTCATATCAAAATTATAAACCCTAAACCCTGAAACCTAAACCCTAACCCAAAAACATCTTCCCTTTACCATGGTTTTTGATAACATTATATGTTTGATATCTTAATAAACTTTTAAATAACGAAATAATAGTATCATAATGATTAGAATAAGTTTTCCAACATAGATAATTACATAAATTCCTAAAACATCATTAGTAATTCCCATGGTTTATTTTAATCTAATTCATAATTAGTTAATCATAAAGCTCTTCCAAATTATGTCTAACCAAATTAAAAACCCAATACTTTAGAAATATTGTCTCTACGATTCTAAAAATCAGTATGTCATTATTCCAAAAATGTATATCTTAGTGACCCATACCTAATATCTAAATACCCTATTAATCTTAAACACTTAATAAAAACATGCATGCTTTCAAGAATTAACTTTCTCCTTATTTATTAAATAAAATCTTAGATAATAGAATTTATTTCATAAATCCAAAAGAAAAACACTTAACCCGTATTGTAAATTAAACGTTGTTATCTCTTCTTTTTTTCTCGGTTTTCTAAACCCCAAAACCCAAAATCAGAACACTAAACCCAAAAATATCTTTCCTAAACCTTAATATCACAATTCTAACCCCTAAACCTTCAAACCTAAACCCTAACCCAAAAATCATAAACCTAAACCCTAAAACCTTACAAAAAATCCAAAAACTAAGATATATTCCCTTAAATAATGTATCAATTAATAAAATTCTTACAAAGATATTTTCATTAATAAAATTCTTTCACAACATAATTCATTCCATCTATTTTTTTCTCTTATTTCCTCTTGTTATCTTTATTTCATTCAGAACCAAAAGGCATGGAGAATTATATTTCTTTTGGTAAAAATAACTTCATAAAACAATGTGAATAAACATGTCATGTATTTCATTCTACAAGTCATAAACTTATGCTAACCATAACTTTATATTTACATTTTACACTTACGACTCATTTCATTTGTTTATATGCAGATGAATGATACCATACTACTCACTCAGAAGCGTGCCCATATTTCCCAGACCGTGTTAGAGGGTGGCGCGGATCGATCAATCATGATACGCCAAGCACACCATTTTAATTACTGGGATCCTCCACATGCCATTAGATCATACTTGCACCATGCTGGCTTCTATGGCCTTGTTGTATCAGATTTCACATTTGTAGACCATCACCTACTTGCTGCCCTCATTGAGAGGTGGAGATGAGAGACACACACATTCCATATGCCTAAGGGAGAGATGACCATCACCATATAGGATGTGTCAGTGCTTATCTGTCTTCCTATCCAGGGGAGAACTGTTATTGGACTCACTCGTGCAACTTGTCCAGACCTTGCTCGACACTTGTTAGGCGTTGATATTTTTTCCGACCGTAGGGCTACAAATGGAGCGTCTATATCTATGCCTTGGTTGGAGGCGCAGATTCCACATTTATAGGATGGTGATGATGAGCATACTACCATGAGTTATGCATGTGCATATATATTATAGCTCCTTGGTGGGACCATGTTTACTGATCACTCGAGTATGCACGTGCACATGATGTATCTAGCCCTATTAGAGGACTTTGATCAGGCCAGGATGTACAGTTGGGGATTAGCCTGCTTGGTGTACATGTATAGAGCATTATGCAGGCTATCCCATATGGAATGCACAGGTCTCGGGGGATGTGTCATCCTTATTTAGATGTGGTCATGGGAGAACATCCCTGCATTCCGTCCTGAGCTTGTTGGTCCACTGGTCGAGATGGAGGTATTGAATGATGCTTCGCATGGACGCTTGTATGATCAGTCATTTCTATGGGTTTTTGATGCTACTATGAGTTATTGACTTTAATTTCTCATTATTTTTCACTATCGATGATATATTTTATAGGTGGTGTCAGTGACACAATTTCGACGTGGTTCTGAGACAACATTTGGGCATATATCATCTCCAGTTGGATTGTCTCTTACCCGATCAGGTATGTATATACAATCTATCACTCTCTAACATATTTAATAATAGCATCAATTTTGGTTTTTAGTTAGGAGCTTTTTTGACAAAGTCACATGTAATTTCAAATTTCATGGCTTCCATGCTGGAGTATTATGGACCAATTGCCAGTATACTACACTATTGGGATTGAGGATGTTATGGTTTTAGTGCCCCTCATTCACTTATATATTATTGAGTGGAAAAAACCTGAAAGATTCATGCACTAGTTTTTTTGTAATTATCCAATTCCATTGTTGTCGAGACAAATAGAGCGGCTTTATAAGATGAAGTTGATAGGAAGGAGAGATGAGGACTGGCCCCGAGTACATGCCAGCTTTATCGACCACTGGCACAGACATGCATAGTTTCGTATTCAGGGTGTTCCTACAAATCGATTCTTTTTTTCAGAGCAGGTTGAGTATGAGTCATGGTATAGACTGAAGTCTATATTGTTTCTTACCCAACCCAGCATAGAGATGAAAAAGATGGTAAGTCAATAAATTTCCATTAGTTTGTTTATTGAACTATTTTCTAATTCAATTTGAATATCTTTACAGGGAAGTCACATAGAGCAGCTTGTTCGCATGAGTGATAAAGAGGGGGAGGGGGTCTTTAGCTGGGCAGTCGTCCATGCTGCAGCGCTGGAGGCAAGGGCATATTTTCAAGATCTTTCTGGGAGAATCTTCGCACTTACGGCCCGGAGAGAGGAGGTTCCTGCCCCAGAAGAACATCTCACAGCTTCTGTTGGTGCTGAGAAGCCATGACCACGGTGACGGAGACAACGTCGTGCTGCACATGAGGCCTCACCTGTTCCACAGGCAGAGGTCGGAAGTAGTCCAGGATTAGCCGATTCATGATGTACCTCAGGTGGCATGAGATCTATCTTTCCTGACAGGATATCCGCAGTTATCTCCATCTTGGGTTCCAGATCCATCACAACCTTGGGGTCTAGATCCATCACAGCCTTGGGTTCCAGATCTATCGTAGTCTTGGGGTATAGCTCCATCTTAGGCTTGGTTCCCCAATGCGATGATGGTAGGTCCTTATACCACCCTAGTGGGAGAAGGATCTGGAGGGCAGTAAGAGATGTAGTTCGCAACTCCTCCCACTGACACACAAATAGAGGATGCAACAGTCGAGATTCCAATGCCCGAGGATCATCCCTCTCCAGGTCATCAAACTCCACTGCACACTTGACGCGGACGTCCTATTCACAGACCACCATGTGAGACAGAATCTCCTCACCATAGAAATATACATTGATTGTACATGTTTATTTACATGTTTCATGTCTACTGAAATGAAAATACTATTATTACTATCATCTATTCTTATATGTTTATCCAGTATTTCAGTTTTCATTTATATTTTAGACACAGTTTATATTTGACAGCTTTCAAAGTCAACTACTTGAAACATAGAAATAATTAGTAAATTTCAAGTAAATAACTGTAAAAATTAAAAAATCTACAGTATAAAAATAATGTAAATAAAATTTAAAAGATAACTTATTCATCTAAAAAGTTGTTGAAAATAAAGAGTTTCATAAGTAAAATAAATAAATGATAATGAAAGGAATGTAAGAAAAGTAACTCAAAAGTGAGAGCAAAAAGAATGAATGTCAAGGAGGATCATAATCCACCCACTTGACTTTGAAAGCCTATAAAATATAAACTATAAGACCCATATAAATAAAAATAAAAAATTCAACTACTTGTTATATGGTTAATCAATGTTTAAAATTTCATTCATATCGGTCTTATAGTTTATATTATATAGGTTAGAAAATGCACATACTTGAAACATTTTTAGGTTTCAAGTAGGTAGATTCAAAAGCTTATAAATTTTTTTTCATCAATTTTTTTTAAGAAATTCATTTTATTTTCTCCTACTTTTTATATGTATAACCAATGTTTAAAATTTCATTCATATCGGTCTTATAGTTTATATTATATAGGTTATCAAAGGCACGTACTTCAAATATTTTTAGGTTTCAAGTTGGTGGATTCAAAAGCTTAAAAATTATTTTTCATCAAAATTTTTTAAGAAATTATTTTTATTTTCGCCTACTTGTTATATGTATAGACAATTTTTAAAATTTCATTCATATCAGTCTTATAGTTTATATTATATAGGCTAGAAAAGGCACATACTTGAAACATTTTTAAGTTTCAAGTAGGTAGATTAGAAAGCTTATAAATTATTTTTTATCAACATTTTTTAAGAAATTATTTTTATTTTCACCTACTTGTTATATGTTTAAACAGTGTTTAAAATTTTATTCATATCGGTATTATAGCTAATATTATAAAGGGTAGAAAAGTCACGTACTTGAAACATTTTTAAGTTTCAAGTAGGTGGATTAGAAAGCTTATAAATTAATTTTTATCAAGATTTTTTAAGAAATTATTTTTATTTTCAACAACTTATTGTATATTTAATCAATGTTTAAAATGTCATTTATATTGGTCTTATAGTTTATATTTTATAGGTTAGAAAATTTACATACTTGAATAAAAGATAAATTATTTTGAAACATTAAGTTATATATATATATATATATAACCATACCAACATAATAATAAAACATTAAAATTTTAAATATATAAAAAACATAATTAAAATAAAAATAATAAATTATTGTTTTAGAGAAAAGGTGGCATCACCAATACCGCATTTAAGGTGTATTTTAAAAAAACCTAGGCCGTTTAAAAAAATAGAAAGCGTATAAAAAAACTCCAACAGTGAGTTGCCATCCATTGTCTTACTGATACCCTTACATGTTCTTCCATCGGTGAGACGTCTCACAGTTCCCCAGCCTCGTTTCCCCACTCACCATTCCTCTAGCGACCTAACGACACCGACCTGTCTATCTTCATATCGATGCCTCGACTCACTACTTCCCTTTGCCCTCAGTCGCAACTCACTGTCATCCCCTTCTCACTGATACACCGTTTCTCTTTACGAGTTACCATCATCACCACATATTCACAATGGTGAGTCATTGATTCATCGTTGCCTCATGCAGCCATGAAAACCACCGTTTCCACTCAGCTTGACTCACCGTTGCCGCACCTCTCAAATCATCGTTGCTTCCTCTATTCATTGTCTCACGTCGCCACTTCCACTCATCCACCGCCAGAAGAACAAATTAATCGAAACAAACTACAACTCCAGCACTCATCAGATCTAAGAACTCCTATAGCAGATAAACCTCAAAGGAATCAGATATCATCATATCTAAAACCCAAAAACCAAAGAACCGCCATGCTGGAGCATAGAGGACCCATTTCCGCTAATGTAGCCAAGTTTGTCCCACTTTCCGCCGCTGGTAGCCACGCGCCGCCTTCCGGACATCCAACGCCGCAGATCCAAGTCCTCACCACCTTCCGTACATCCAACGCCGCAGATCCAAGTCAACCCACTTTCGTAGTTGTCTGAGTCACTCCCGCCTGGATAGTCGCTCGGTGCCATCTTTAGAAGAGCCGAGTCGGGGCCGCATCACCCGCTGGAGGAGAGGATTGTCGTTGTCATGGTGAAGCTGGAAGCTTCTTTGGGAAGAAGCTAAAACCCCCCTTTCGCAGCACAAGAAAAGTGGGGGAATAATAAATTTAATAAATTTATAAAGAAATATAAATACAAATACAAATTGAATATTAACTTAATTAACTAATAATAATAAAACATAATAATAATAATAAATGAAATAGTTAAATAAATAAATATCATAATTAATAAAGAAAAAAAAGTATTAAAAAAAATTTAATCAATTAGAAGATTATTAAATAATAATCATAATAATAAGAATAGTGATAATTTATAAACATATTTAATAACTTTAATAAAAATTAATAATGAAATAAATAATAATTTATAAATTTTATAAATAATAATTTTTAATAATTATCTTCTATCAAATTATAAAAATATTAACTAAATAAATCAATAATAATTAGTTAAATTTCTAAATAAAAATTATTAAAATAATCAATTAAAATAATAATAAATAAACAATAAATATTTTTACTTTAATAATTAAATAAATTAATAATGATTAAATCTTTACACATAACTTTAAATAATTCATTATTCTCTTTCTCATTGTGCAGATTCATGCATAAGCTGGTTTCGCATCAAGATTCATGAAGAAGAGAGGAGCGGAGGTAGTGACGAGGGAGTTTCTAAAGTCACGAGAACTGTAGAAGAAAAACACACATGTGCAATGCCAAAGAGAAAGACTTACCTAAGTCGGTGTGTGCAAGGGGTAACAAATTAGTAGGTGACAAAGGGTATTAAAAAAACAGAGCGGCACCAACATGGGGGAGATCAATCATTCACACCTCAATCACAACAAAAGAGAATGATTTACCTAAGTCGGTGTGTGAAAGGGGCAACAAATCCGTAGGTGATAAAGGGTATTAAAAAAAGAGAAGCAACAGCATGGGGGAGATCAATCATTCACACCTCATTCACGACACTTTTTCTCATACCACCGAGATCTGTACTGGCATTTTTAGACGAGTAGACAAAGAGGCGGAATCAAGACACACCAGGAGGAGTAGAATAGATTAGTAGCATAGAAGTTTGTGAGGGCGAGTTCTTCTCCTTCTATTTTCTTTCTATTTTTCTATAATTCAATTATTTAATCCTTAATTTCTGTTATGAATTCAGAGTAATTGATTAATACTTGAGGGATTATAATTTTTTGGTTCATGTTTTTTTGCTCCTTTACAAATTTTCATATTCAAGATTTGGAATTGATCGATGATATAAGTTCCAAATATTAAATTTAATTTTTTTCACCTCTAGATTTTAATCTCATTACTCTATGTTATTTCGATGAGAAAGATCATAGATGCATCTTTTCAAAACATAATTTCAACTATTAGATCATATCAGTGAAATTTATTCCAACAACATTTCTTCAAAATCCTTTAATAGTTTGGTGTTCTAGTTGTGGCGAACTTTTAGAATCATGAATTTGTGTGATTATTCTCTTGACAAGGGAGAGTAACCCAATATTTTCCGAGGTTGTGAACTCAGTAGCATTTTTTCAAAGAAGTTATCATTTCAATGAGTAGTGTTAGTTTTTCCCCGAGTAGTTCTCTAGAATCATATCCCTCTATCTCATATCCCTCTATCTCTGTCTACACTGCTTGTCTTTATTTCTCCAATAGAAATTAGTTCATTATAAAAGAAAATCATTTCTTTTCATTTCTATCATTGCATCAAAATAAAAAAAAAAGTAAAAAGTAAAAAAAAGTAAATTTTACCCACTGCTTACTGTAGTGGTTTTTTTAACCCTTAAGCATGCACCTACCTTCCCTATAGTTCGACCCTTTGCTACTGTACTAGTGTAGGTTAATAAATTTAATTTTGAGGGTCATGAAAACCTCTGGTTTCTATCAATGCAGCATAACTTTGTTGACTAAAATTATCAAGGCAAGAAGCAAAGGTATAAAATTTGAGGTTGACTAGGATCAACACGGCCAACGTATTAACCCCAACAAGTCAATGTTCATTAGTTATGTTGAGCTCACAACAAGAATTCATGTGCTAATTGATATAGATACATGAAAAAATGTCGTTACTACATTGAAAGAAACCTTTTGGGGAGATATTAGAGTAATGTTATGATATAATTTCACTATTTTATCAAAAAAAATATAATGGAAGGTTAATTTACTTTTCATTATCTCTTTCAAATTTCAATTATTTTAGATGATTTTCATGAGAAATATGACTTAATTGTTTCTGAAAAAGATCATAGAGGCTTCCAGACACTTCTTACAAAGCATCATCTCAGGGATGTTAAGGGGAAAGTAATCCCCCATCCACCAGTTACATATGCACACAAAATAAACCAGGAAACATGAAAAGCATTCATTAGAGGTCACGATGAGAAATCATTCCAGGTGAATTGTAGTCGATAATATTTTATTTGAAAATATTTATTTTATCTACTTTGATTCAAAATAGTTAATTAATGAAACAACAAAGGAGTGCTATAAATAAGTAACTTGCAACAAAACCAATGTACCCCTACTGTAAATCAAAGATGGGGTACGCTTCACTCGAAAAGAAAATGGTATGTACTTTAAGTCTACAATAAAAAATTTATGTGATATAAAACAACATATGTTTCTTTGTTTATATACAAATTGATGAATCAAAATTAAAAGTCACTTTCATCCCACACCATGTGTTATGGAAGAAGACTCGCGTAAATAAAGAGGGTAAACTAGTTGATGAAAACACACAATCAGTATGAGAATCATGCATAAGTGTGACATAATAGTAATTATTTATTCTTTTATAACAGTATTAAATAAAAATATCTATTTATTTTTTTATGTTTTTACATGGTTTAGACACAATAATCAACATCGACTGTACCTGAAGAAAAACTACTTTCAGTAGCATTGAAGCACCCAAAACAATATGGTTGTGTTAGATGTGCATGTTTTGGAGTGTCACTTCAAACATATTTTGAGAAGAAAAAACCGCAAGGGGATACATATGAGATGATGAAAAGCATGTGGACACAGAAAGATGTTGATAGAACAAAACAATGTACATATTTCTAAACAAATTCTAATCATTTATTGATGTTTTTTCAATGTAAAAGTCCTTAGTTTCCAATGTTTTAACAAATTATGGGTAATTTGAGAAAAGAAATGGAAATGGTTTAAAAGAAGTAAAAGGGTGTGTTTTGAATTAGGGATTTTATTTTTTAATCCTTTGTATATTTATGGAAATTTGGATAACTTGTTTTATTTAATTTGTGTAAAAAAAATTAGACCACTTGGGTCATTCTTTAACTAAGGAGTCATCACTCCACTTAGGTGGCCCACAGGAGAGGCTAACCCGCATGGGTGTAGGGGGAATCAGGCCCATGTATAGGGCCCATAGGGATGAAATCTGTAGGCTAGCATAGCTTCAGCAAGGTGTGCACTTGCGCATGTGGAATATTTATGTGGTGGTAGAAGGACGACTTCGCGGTGGATGGGGCGAGGCACGCACAACGGTAGGAGTCCTCCGGATCCAATCCGACTTCATTGTCGGACTGATCCATGAGAAGTCTTATTAAGCCTCACTCCACATCTCATTGTTTCGATATGGGATGTGGGCTCCAACACGCTCCACCGCAAACCCACCGTGCTTCACCGCACACCACTCTGCTCCACCGCGCTTCCTCGCCCGGCCACCCCTCCTTCATCTAGGCCACTGCTCCTCCACCCTTCTCTCACTGGACCACCTCTGTATCTCAACAACCACATGACACCGTCTCTATCATCCACCACCATGTTGCCGCAGCCTCCTCCCTTGTACACCATCGCACGCCACCACTGCTGGCCACCGAAGGCCATCACCCCACCATCCCATGCTCCTGCCTCTACTCTCCAAGCCTCCTGCAGTGCCCCCTACATAAAGGTAGCTGCTTCCACTCAACATCACCTCTTTTCCATTGTTACCACTCGGTTCAAGTTCCTCCAGCCACCTCAAAGACCGGAGTAGGAGGAGGTTGTCGCTGGCGATCCCTGACCTCAACCAAGTTCGACCCCCTATCGTTTCTCACCAAAGCTCCACCGTTTTTGATCTGAAACGCATGGCCTATTGTCACCTATTGACCGGTCAAATTTACGGTGCTCTTCTAATGTGTATATAAGCACTCGGGTCGAATCCTCGGCGATGATACTTTATAATAGTCGTTTGTTTTTAGTTGATTGTATTTTGATTAGGGGGTTTGTTTGTAGAGATTAATTGAAATGATTTATTGACTATAATTGATTTAAAAAATTGATAAATATTGAGGTGATTTCATTATTAGGGAGTTAATTTTGTGATATCCTTGAGCTTTGCTTTATATTACATTTAAATTAACACCTACTTCACAAGATAACATTGATTGGAATTCCTAAGTGTTAAGGCTTTAATCAAAGCCTTAACTTAACTTAGGGTTCTAATCATTACCATTAATTGTTTATGGTAGTGTATTTACGGTTCCAATAATCCATGGAAACCACATGTTAAACAAAACATGTCATTAATCCATGACATGTTAAGTCCAACATACACAATGTTAATTTAACGAATACTCATCAAGAAAATACTCTCAATCACTTAATGTACCTAAATTTTGACTCACCCCAATGAGAGATTTACTCAACCATTTTGGTGTTTAATAATCTGGTTATAATGATTATTATGATAAATTAAGAATAGAAGAAAAAGAAAGGGATAAGAAAAGAGTGGTGCATCGAACACACACACACGAACAATGATGAGAATTAAAAAAACGGACTTTCGATTGAATGAGGAAGCAAAATAAGGGAAGGTGATTCAACTGTATTTAAAATATTTTAAGAAAATTAATATTAAACTACAAAATTTGGATGATAATAAGAGATATTTAAGAATAAACTTTCATTAAAACAGAATTACAAAAGAAAAGACTTACAAAATTACAACAATGAAGAACATAAAAGTAAATGAAAACAAAGAGAGGAGGAAAGGTCTCTCAAGTGAAAACTTGAGTATGTGAGGTCCTCCCAAGCCTTTTTCAAGGATTTGGTCGTGAAAATATGATATCCTCTCTTCTTAAATGCCAACCCCTTTCAAGGAGAAGAGGGGGATGTATTTATAGCCCAAGGAAGTGGACTGTTTGCATTCCCAATATGTCTCTCCACTTGGCTCGACAATTTGGACATCAAGACAGCCAAATATCGAGATATCTCCTTCTTCAAAGTTGAAGATAATCATGTTTTAAGACTACTCTCAAAATTTGGAGTCATTGAAACCTATGTAACCAGATTTATGGTCGTTTGATTAAACAATTTTAATCTGTCCATTTCAATCTAGTCTTTTTGAAGTCCAAAATGTGAAAGGGTTTTTGAATAGGAATATGCCCTCAAAACCGAATGATGTCTTCAATAAAGTAGGAAACATATATCTCCTATTTCACACTGAAAAATCTCAGCTCAAAATTATGTCTAGATCAGGAGCCATGTCATCAACATTGTACTGATTTTAATTCCCGTCCAGAATGGTGGGCAGGACTTCAAAGAATTAGTTGGGCCCCTTTTATTTATATTTGGGCCTTGAAATTTTTATCCAATACTCATTTAACTATCCCCCTAACTTTGGAGTATAATAAAAGAATTTTGACTTCCTGATTGATCCCAGAAATTAAATCTTCATGGTTGTTCCAGTTTCTTCATAGATTCTATAGGCCTCCTTGTGTGGTTCATATGGGCCTTAAAATGGAAGAATTATCCCATGATCCCTCATGATGAAATGTTTTATATCTAATTAGGAATCCTAAAAAATAATAACCATACAATTTGGATTGGTAGGGTGAGAGTTATAAATAAAATAGTAAACTGACTCAATTGGACTACTTCTAAAAATGCTCAAAAATTATACTTAGTATTAAAATATTAATATTTCACACACATTATGCACATTTCATATAAAATCAGTAAAGGGATTATATAATAATTCATGAAAAATATTAATAACATAAACTCACCCACACTTAGTTTTGTGCATGTCCTCATGTGCAACAAATATAAAAACATGACAAAATCATTTTCACTCACCAACAAATATTAAAATCTTGTTTTCTCCAATCAGGGGAGGTTTATACTATTTCACTCATCCATTTTGAATTCCATCACAAGTTGTTACAGAGACAATGTTCCAAAACTAATTCATTTTTTGATTCTCAAATTTAGAAATGGAAAATGTGGACACTCAAAACTCACACCTCTCAAGATGATAAAATTCATTTGTGGAGGTTCACTCTTTCACCAACCAAAAGTGAAAATATTAGAGTTTGAAACAGCTCTCAGCTTCCAATCCCTATCCAAAGTGATCAAAAATCAAGAGGTATTTTTAGGGTTTTTTTGTGGCTATGGGACGGTGGGAAGATGATATCCAAAAGATAGAAAAAATGGGGTAAAACCCCAACATAGAAAAAGCAATGCACATTTTTTTTGAAATAAAACATGGAAGGAAATAAAAACACATATTTAAAAGGGAATTATTGTGTGAAGAAAGACACAATATAGGAAGAAAATTTGAAGGGGATGATAAGATAAAATATTTACAAACCACAAAACATCTCCCAATGACATAATAATATAATGCAAGTGTTTGTTTTTTTCTTTTTTTCTCTTTTTTCAAAAGTTGAACTTGGAAAAGATCTCACACTCATATCCCAACCCATGATTGATATCCTCACAACACTAATTGTAATAGTTATAATAAGATAAAAGGTTGAGGAAGAGTTATTTTTGACCTACCCAAGAAACAACCCAATTGGTTTTTTTCAGTTTTTTTTTTGAATTTTTTTTTAAATTTTTTTGAACACTTGTCAATAATATTTACAAAATTACATAAATGAAAGTACATTACATTCCCCAAAACAAAATGAATGAAAACCTCTCCCCCACACTGAAATGAATTCTTGCCCTCAAGAAGATGATAACTCATTGAAAATCAATAATAGGGTACCCAAACAATGAAATCCATTCCCCCCACACTTAAATTTCAAAAAATTATGCAATGAAAATCCATGTTGATATTGGGTGGGAAAAGGTATTGGGATTATAATGTGGCTATCATTGAAAAAGGTTTCCATAGGCTCGAATGGGATTTCAAAAGGAGGATTAATTTATGGTTTATGGGAGGCTATTTGGCTATTATAATTATCATGTGGTTCAGAACATTGCCTCTATCATATTAATGCACACTAAAGTAGGAAATTCAGCGCGAAGGTCCACAAACTCAAGATTCACAAATAGAGGTGAAAAAACACTCATTTTGAAAAGATGGCCATAGGTATCCTTGGCATGAAAGCTAATGTTTGTTCTCATGGTTGGGGAAAATCATTTTCCAAATCAAAAATTGATCATTAAATTTTTTTGTTTTTGACACAAAATTCTTTATCCAAAGTCATGATGAAAATAAAAAAAATTGAAATGAAAACATGTCTTTTGACTCCCCAAAATGGTTAGATAAAATTTGAAAATTGGAGGGTGAGTAAGCATTACTCTTGATTTTATATATATATATATTTTTTGTTATGATTCTTTTTTTAGTTTTTTTAGTTTTTAATAAAGATACACCCACACAAAAGAGAAAGTGAAAAATAAAGGTTTTTATAAAGAAAGTGGTAAAAAAACATGAAAGAGAGAGGAAGAAGAAGAAAGAGGTGGAGAGAGGAAGAGATAGAGAGAGAGTTAAAGGGAAAGTGGTGCCCCCTGGTTTGGATTTGGTGGGTTTTCATATCCATCCAGTGGTGGGTCAACTACAGAAGTTGGGGATCCGATGGAAGTTGAGGTGGTTCCTGGGATGTGTGTCCTTTCATGGTGATTCTTTAACTGATGTCCATTAACCGTGAATGTCCTTTTGGAAGAGGGGTCTTGGAATTGCACAACACCAAATGGGTAAACATTAGTAATAACAAAAGGACCTTCCCAATGAGAATTAAGCTTACCTGGGTGAAGTCGAAATCAAGAATTGAAGAGAATTACCTTTTCACCTTCATGGAATACCTTTATCAGGATGTGTTTGTCCAGGAGTACCTTGGATTTTTCTTTGTAGAGAACAGAACTCTCATAAGAATCAAGTTGAAGTTCCTCCAGTTCATCCAATTGCAACAATCTTTCTTCACCGGATTTTTCAAGATCAAAATTACAAGTTTTTACTGCCCAAAATGACTTATGTTGGATTTCAACTAGAAAATGACATGCTTTACAAAAAACTATCCTAAAAGGAGACATCCCAATGGGTTTTTTATAGGCAGTTCGATAATCCCAAATTTCTTCACCAAGTCATTCAGGCTAGTCTTTTCTTGTGGGTTTTATAATTCTCTCAAGAACTCTTTTCACTTCTCTATTAGAAAGTTCAGCCATTCCATTTTTTTGGGGGTGATATGCAGTTGAAGTTTTATAAACAATCTCATTCTTTTTCAAAATAGATTCCATGGTTTTATTACAAAAGTGGGTTCCTAATTCACTTATCAAGGCACGAGGTGTGCCAAATCGGTGGAAGATGTGTGTCTTTAGGAACTCACTAACAGTATGTGAATCATCCTTTCTAGTGGTTTTGGCCTCGACCCACCTAGAAACATAATCAACCACAAGAAGAATGTATGAAAAACCATTGGAAGGGGGGAATGGTCCCATGAAATCGATGCCCCAAACATCGAAGATCTCATATAAAATTAAATTCTTTTGGGGCATTTCATTTTTCATTGAAATTGTGCCAATATTTTGGCAAGTGGGTCCTGATTGACAGAACTCATGTGAGTCCTTGAAGAGTGAAGGCTAGAAAAATCCAGAGTCTAGGACCTTTTGGGAGGTCCTTTATGGTCCAAAGTGTCCACCTCCGGGAATTGAGTGACAAAATTCTAATATGGAAGAATGTTCATTTTCATCAACACATCTCCTAATTACCATGTCTGCCCCAGTTTTCCAAAGTTTATTTTCTTCCCAAAAATCGTATTTTGAATCACTTTTGAACTTCATTTTTTGTTCTTTTGAGAAATTTTCAGGAAAAACACCAGAAACCAAGTAATTTGCAGTTGGGGCATACCATGGTATTTTTAGAGTGAGAGATGAAAGATGCTCAGTGGAGAATTCAGGATTGATGATTTCAAAATGAGAATAATTATAAATTCTACTCAAGTGATCAGCCACAAGGTTTTCTTTTCCTGGTCTATCTTTGATTTCAAGATCAAACTCTTGGAGAATTAGGATACATCTTATTAGCCTCAGTTTGGAATCACTTTTCTTGAGTAAGAACTTTATAGAAGAATGGTATGTGAAGATGATGATTTTGGCACCTAAGAGATAGGGCTGAAATTTATCTAAGGCAAAACCCACTGCTAAAAGTTCCTTTTCAGTGACAGTGTAGTCAGATTGAGTTTCATCCAATGTTTTTTAGGCATAATAGATGACATGAAGAATCTTTTATCTTCTTTAACCAAGAACAGCCCCAACGGCTCTATTAGAAGCATCACACATCAACTCAAAGGGTAAGGACCAATCTGGGGGTTGGATTATTGGGGTAGATGTTAGAGAAATTTTGAGTTCAACAAAATCTCTCTTAAAAACCTCATCGAAATGTAAAGTGACATCATTTTGGAGCAACCGAGTGAGTGGGAGGGAAATACTACTAAAGTTATGGATGAATCTCCAATAGAAACCAGCATGACCGAGAAATGAATGGATTTCTCGAACAGAAGTGGGTTGAGGAAGTGATTGGATCACTTCAATTTTGGCAGGATAGACTTCAATACCATCTTTTGAAACTATGTGCCCTAGAAAAATCCCATTTTCAACCATGAAGTGACATTTTTCAAAATGTAACACAAGGTTACACTTGAAACACTTTTGGAGGACTAGAGAGAGTGAATTAAAACAAGATTCAAATGAATCACAATAAATGGTGAAGTCATCCATGAAGACTTCCATGAAGTGTTCAATGAATTCTGAAATGATACTCATCATACAGCTCTCTAATGTTGCAGGAGCATTGAAAAGGCCAAAAGGCATTCTCCTATATGCATATGTTCCAAAGGGGCATGTGAAAGTAGTCTTTTCTTGGTCCTGAGGTGCGATTGGGACTTGGAAGTAACCAGTGTATCCATCAAGAAAGCAATAGTGTGACTTTTCGGATAATCATTCCAGAATTTGATCAAGGAATGGAAGATGGTAGTGATCTTTTCTTGTTTCAACATTCAATTTCCTATAGTAGATGCACACATGCCATTTGTTCTTCACTCGAGTTGTGACTACCTCTCTATGTTAATTTTTTACAACAGTTATCCCAACCTTCTTAGGTAAAACTTGAATTTGACTAACCCATTCACTATTAAAAATTGGGTAGATAATACCATCTTGAAGAAGCTTGGTGATCTCTTCCCTAAATACCTCAAGTATGAGTGGATTGGGTCTTCTTTGTGGTTGTCTAATTGGTTTGGATGACTCCTCAAGATGGATGTGATGCATGAAAAGGGCAGGGTTGATTCCTGGTATGTCATCTAGGGTCCACCCTAAGGCCTTTTTGTTTTCCTCTAACACCTAAACAAGTTTGGACTCTTCGGTTTCAGTAAGTGAAGCAGAGATAATGACAGGATATGAGTGATCATGGAAAAGGAATTCATATTTCAGGTGTTCAGGAAGAGGTTTTAGATCAGTATCATCTTTCATTTTTGGGTTAGACAACTCAGGAATGGAATATGGGACTTCAGTTGCTTCAGATTCATTCTTCTTAATAATGTCCAAGGTGGAGAAGTAGATATCAGAGTTGATGTGGGATTCAAGAGAGTTTTCAAGTTCCTCTAGATTGATGGAGTCTATGAATGAGAGGTCCACATCAACTTCACCATTTATGACTTGGTTAATCATGGTGCAGATTTCACAAGATCCTTTGTCATTAGAACATGAAGAACATGGTAAATTGGGGTTCGATTGACTCTTAGAAGTGTCCTCAGAAGCACGGATTGAGACTGCAGAGTGATCCTCAGATGGGTATCGCATGGATTGGAAAATGTTGAACTTGACCAGTTGGTCACCTAATTCCATGGATAAGATGCATGAATGGACATCAATCTTGGTTCTCACAGTCATTAGGAATGGTCTTCCTAGAATTAGGGGATATCGAGAAGAGTTCGTCTCACCTTCCATGTCAAGGACATAGAAATCAGTAGGGAAGATAAGATAATTGACTCAGACAAGGACATCCTCAATTATTCCCTCAGGACTGGCAGTGCTTCGATTGGCTAACTAAATGACAACACCCGTTAGATGTAAGGGACCTAGACCAAGGTTGGATAATAGGGATTTGGGCATGACATTAATTGAGGCTCCTAGTTCTATGAGTGCATCATTAAAGTTAGAACTTCCAATTTGGCATGGAACTGTAAAGGTCCCTAGATCTTTACACCTTATGGGAATATACTACTGGGTGGAAACATTTTTGAAGGTCCTAAGATTCCTATTGTGGGTGCACATTTCCTTAAGAAACTTGGCATACTTAGGAATTTGTTTTATGGCATCTAAGAGGGGAATGTTGACTTCAACACGTATAAACATATCGATCATTTCAAGATCAGGTTCAAAGGACTTCTTTGGATTAGAAACGGCTTGAGGAAAAGGAATTTGGTTCCTAAGTGGAATTGAAGGAGGTGAGGGAATGGATTCAGGTTCCTTTTCAATTTTCTTTTGTTTTCATTTTCTAGGTCAACATTTAAAGGGGGGTTGGAGGACTTATCTTGAGGCATATCAAGTTGCTTTCCTGATCTAAGTTCAATTGAACTTACATTACCTTTGGGGTTGGGTAATGGTTGAGCTGGAAGTTGGGAATAATTGGATGGTTGTTGCTGACTAAGGTGGGATGCAAGTTGACCAATTTGGGTTTCAATATTTTTAAGGCTGGAACGGGTAGAAGAGGCAAGATCTTCAACTGCACTTTCCCATAGTTTCTTGGAAGAAGAGGCTTGTCCCGGATTGGGATTTCCTTGATATTGGTTCTTGGGAAATAGATTGTATTGGTTTTGGAATTGGGAAGGCTCGCTAGGATAATCGAATCTAGGAGGGGGATTGTTCTGTTGAGGTCGAGGAATAAAAGGATAAGGTTGTTGGAAGTTACCAACACCTTGACCATATGGAAACTAGTTTTGGTTTTGAGGAGGTAATTGAGGGGGATGAGAAATGGGATTCCCATATCTCAAGTTAGGGTTATAGGGAGAAGAAAAGGGATTAGAGTGAGTTTGGTTGAAGTTTCTAACAAACTGAACTGATAGTTGAGGGTTGTTGTTACGCTGAGCATATGCTGCATTGATCCCCATTGGTCCAGATGAATCGGATTGATCCTCTTGAAGTTGTGGATATGTTTCTGTTGGATGAGATGGAGAGTTTCAGATTCCACAGTTCTTAACAGGTCCAGGAAAAATTGATTGCGGAGAAGATGAGGTTGGGTATTTGGTAGCCATAGCTAGTTGTCGCACAAGACCTGTAAGTTCACTCATCCACTTGGTCATCTTGTTTGGCTCAATTGATTGATTATCTTGGGCTTTTTTGACTTGAGCATGTGCTCGAGTATGGAATTGTTGTGTGCTTTCATCCATGTTACGTATGAGATCTCTTACTGCTGCAGGAGTTTTATTAACAAGAGCACCACCACTTGTGACATCCATTAGAGTTCTCTCCATATCCAATAACCCCTCATAGAAGTATTGGATCAAGATTTGGTCAAGGATTTGGTGGTGTGGGCAGGTTGCAACAAGCTTTTTGAACCTCTCCCAGTATTCATGGAGTGATTCACTTGGGAACTGACAGATATCACTTATTTCCTTTCGTATAGAAGCAGTACGAGAAGCAGGAAAGAATTTCTCTAAGAAGTGTCGCTTCATGTCATTCCATGTGGTTATGGAACCAGGAGGTAGGTATTAAAGCCATGACTTGGTAGTGTCAGATAGGGAGAAAAGGAATGCTCGGAGTTTAATTTGTTCCTCAGAAACCCCTTGAGGTTTCATGGTAGAGCACACTACTTGAAACTCTTTAAGGTGGAGATGTGGATCCTCACCGTCTAGCCCGTGGAAATGAGGGAAAAGATGAATCAAACCCGATTTGAGTTCAAAGTCAGCCTATAAGTTTTGATATTGAATACCAAGAGGTTGGTAATTAATATTAGTGGAATAAAGTTCTTTAAGGGTTTGTTCACTTGGATTGGCCATATCTAATTCAATTGGTTGGACAAGGACTGGTTCTTGAATTATTTGATTATCTCTTATGTTACTCCTAAGTTGGTGAAGTGTTCGCTCAATTTTAGGGTCAAAAAAATCCGAGGGATTGTTTGGGAGGCTACGGGGAATTCATAGATATGTTGGAAGGAAAATGAAGATCTGTTTTTCTTTGTGTTTTTTCTGTTTATGATTTTTATGAGAAGACAGGTTTTACTTTGTGTTTTTTTTCAAATTTTTTTTAAAAAAAGTGTTTTTTTTTTGTTTTTTTTTACAATAACCATAAACTAATGAATACTTAAATCACTATCCCTGGCAACTACGCCATTTTAAATGCATGGCCTATTGTTGCCTATCGATCGGTCAAATTTCTAGTGCTCTGCTAATGTGTATAGCAGCACTTGGGTCGAATCCTCGGTAATGATACTTTGTAATAGTCATTTGTTTTTAGTTGATTGTATTTTGATTAGGGTTTTTTTTTGAAGAGCTTAATTGAAATGAATGATTGACTATAATTGATTTAACAAATTGATAAAAATTGGGGTGAGTTCATTATTAGGGAGTTAATCTTGTGATATCCTTGATCTTTTCTTTATATTTCATTTAAATTAACACCCACTTCACAAGATAACGTTGATTGGAATTCCTAAGTGTTAAGGATTTAATCCAATCCTTAACTTAACTTAGGGTTATAATAATTACCATTAATTGTTTATGGTAGTGTAATTATGGTTCCAATAATCCATGGAAACCACATGTTAAACAAAATATGTCATTAATCGATGACATGTTATGTCCAATATACACAATGTTAAATTAACGAATACTCATCGAGAAAATACTCTCAATAACTAAACATTCATAAATTTTGACTCACCCCAATGAGAGATTTATGCACCAATTTTTGTGTTTAATAATCTAGTTATAATTATTATTATGATAAATTAAGAATAGAAGAAAAATAAAGGGATAAGAAAAGAGTGGTGCGTCGAACACACACACACGAACAATGATGAGAATTAAAAAAAATGAACTTTCGATTGAATGAGGAAACAAAATAAGGGAAGGAGATTCAACTGTATTTAAACTATTTTAAGAACATTAATATTAAACTACAGAAGGTGGATGAGAATAAGAGATATTGAAGAAAAACTTTCATTAAAACATAATTACAAAATAAAGGACTTACAAAATTACAACAATGAAGAACATAAAAGTAAATGAAAACAAATATAGGAGGAAAGGTCTCTCAAGTGAAAACTTGAGTATGGAAGGTCCTACCAAGCCTTTGTAAAGGCTTTGGTTGTGCCAATATGATCTCATCTCTTCTGAAATTACAACCCCTTGCAAGGAGAGGAGGGGGATGTATTTATAGCCCAAGGAAGTAGACCGTTTGCATTTGCAATATGTCCCTCCACTTGGATTGAATATTTGGACATCAAGACAGCCGAATAATGAGATATCTCATTCTTAAAAGTTTAATATAATCATGTTGGACGACTAATCTCAAAATTTGGAGGCATTTGAACCTATGGAGCAAAAGTTATGGCTGGTTGATTAAACAATTTTAATCTGTCCATTTCAATCCAGTCTTTTCGAAGTCCAAAATGTGAAAAGGGTTTTTGAATAGTAATATTCTCTCAAAACATAATGATGTCTTCAACAAATTCAGTCGGCTATATATCCTTTTTCACAATGAAAAATCTCAGATCAAAATGATGTCTATATCAGTATCCATGTCATCAACATTGTACTGATTTTAATTCCAGTCCAGAATGGTGTGCTGGACTTCAAAGAATTAGTTGGGCCCCTTTTATTTAGAGATGGGCCTTAAAAATTTTATCCAATACTCCTTTAATTATCCCCTGAACTTTGGAGGAGAATAAAAAAATTTGGACTTCCTGATTGAGCTCATAAATTAAATCATCATGGATGGTCCAGTTTCTTCACAGATTCTGTAGGTCTCCTTGTGTGGTCCATATGGGCCTTAAAATGGAAGAATTATCCCATGATCCCTTCTAATGAAATGTTTTATATCAAATTATGAATCCTAAAAGACAAAAAACATACAATTTGGATCAGTAGGGTGATATTTATAAATAAAATAGTAAACTGAATCAATTGGACTACTTCTAAAAATGCTCAAAAATTATACTTAGTATTAAAATATTAATATTTCACACACATTATGAACATTTCATATAAAATCAGTAAAGAGAGTATATAATAAGTCATGAAAATATTAATAACATCATGATCACCACCACCATCACCACATCTAGGGCCACCACCATGTCACCTCACCACTGCTGAAGGCCGGTATGCTCATTGTCGCTGGCCACCGTGAGCCGCTGACACACCACCCTACTACCTTTCCCGAAAGAGCCGTCGTAGAAAGTTCCCCATGTGAACTCAATCCACATGAAAAATCAGAGTTTTTTTAAATACATTTTTAAAAAAAAATGAAAAACCTCTTAGGATAATTTTTTAAAAAAACACACTACAAAGGTGGCATCGGCGATGCCGCCTTTGCTCCCCCACGCCGCCTTTAACCCGAATCAATGACATGGAAAAGGAAACCTCCATGATGTCTCCTTGGCCTGAAATCCCTATAAAATGATGGCCACCCTCTCCCCCACTCCTCTCCCCACTTGATCCTTTCCTTCATCTCTCCTAAATTCTCCCTCTCTCCCTAAAAAAAATCATTTGTTGTGCGGGTTTTTACGAAGCTTCATTTAGAGGTATGTTTCTTTATTTAATTTAATGTTTTTATTTAATTAATTTAATTTTTTTTAGATTTAAATATTTAATTTTTTAAGTAGTTTAGGTATTTATTAATATTTGGTTATTTAGTTTCTGTAATTAGTTATATATAGTTTGAAATAATTATTGTTAGGTAGTATAGATTAAGTATATATTAACTTAGGATTAAGTATTTTGCTATTTTGGTAGATTAAAGATTATGTGGTTATCTGAGCAATTAAATTCCTTTCTGGATATAAAAAAGTGGATGTGGCTCTGGCACAGATGTACATAGGGGTAAAACCCAAAAACAATGCTTTGAGCTAGACTCGAATGAGAACTGGTGCACGATAATGGGCCTTGCTGCATCCTGGTTTGACACTCCTAGGGAATATGCTTAAGATGATTCATATTTTATTTATAAACTAATAAAATATCTAAGAGAAGAAAAATCAAATTAGTATATTTATCAATGATAAAATGATAAATATAATGTTATAGAATCAAATAAGGACATAAACAATAATAAATTAAAGTTATTATTAGTTAATTATAATTAACTAATGAATATAATATGATTAACGATTAAAGAATAAATAATTAAAAAATAACTTAATAATGATAAAATAGTGATTAAATAATGATTGATTGGATAAAAACTGTATTAAAAAATCATTTTAAAATGACAATTGTAATAATTTAAAATGAAATGGAGAAGAAAATGTTTTAAAATGTAAATATTATATTTTTTAGAAATAATAGTTACTATTAGACATAATTAATTATAGAATAATTAATAAATAACATAAGATTAAAACATGGATCCATATAATGATTAGCTAACGATACTGATGAACATATAAAGTGAAGTGAAGAAGAACAAACACATTAAATAAAAAGGTTCCCTAAAATTACATTCTAATAAATATCATATGGTAAAACATTAGTTGCTTAGTTTAGGGTATAGAAAGGTTCCCTAAAATTACATTCTAATAGACATCATATTGTCAAACATAATTTCTAATATTTGTTACACTATCAAAATTTTGATGAAAGAAACATTTTTGACGTAGAGAGTCATGTTTTCCTGTGTGTACTGCTATGGGGAGATTATTCAAACTGAGAAAGGAGCTTCTTACAGTACACAACAAATTACGGTGGTTAGTACAGCTGATTGTGTAACCATAAGTGACCTTCAAGAGAGAATTCATGTTTCCTTAAATATGGGACTCGATCAAGAGATCATGTCTATGAGCTATAGACATTTTAAATTTCTGACAACATTGTGGCATCTAGCTTGTCCATTGGTTGCTGATGCGCAGCGGGTCCAAGAAATTAATTTATTTTCTCAATGGTCAGATGGTACCATGATGGAGTTATATGTTGATGTTGCTACTGTACAACAACAACATCCACTTGTACAAATAATTAGAATTACAACAGTGGTTGAAGATAGTCCACCCCATGAAATTGAGCCTATTCCAAATGATGGAGCAGAAGAGGACAACCTAAATAATCTCCCAGATATACATGTCAATACGACTTCCGATGAAGAGTTTCGTAACGATGGATCAGATGGTGACAATAGTGCTGATGAGGAGGGACCAACAGAAGATAGAGAGGAGGTTTTGAGAAATTCATTACTTGTACATCAACCTCAACCTACAATAAATCATCCACCACTCTTTTCATCTTGGTCAGAAGCAATGACACGCGTGCCTGAATTTGACAATATCGTTCTCACACCGACAACTAAGTTCCCTGGAGTTGTACTAGATAGGTTTAGTGAGGTGGAAAAAACCTTATATGTTGGAAGGAATTTTCCTAGTAAAGATGCCTTAAAATCATGTTAAAGAGATTTCATATTGAGAGACACTTAAACTATGTAGTTCATGAATCATGTCATAGTGAATATGTTATATAGTGTGAAAAGTATGGGGATGATTGTAGATTTCACTTAAGTGTGATTCCAGATAGTACATTTGGAGGTTGGAGAATCTCGAGGATTGAGGCGGCTCATACTTGCATTCAGCCAAGCCTCACACAAGATCATACCTCATTGGATGTAGAATTTGTGTCATATATTATTGTTGAAATGATTAGGACATGTCAAGATGTTCCAATAGACCTTGTGCAAGAGAGGATTCAACAGACATTCGGTTATAATATTTCCTATAATAAGGCATGGATGGAGAAACAGAAGGAAATTGTGAAGGTATATGGTGATTGGGATGACTCATATCGGGTGTTTCCTCAATTTCTAGCCATACTGAGGCATCATAACCAAGTTTTCTTCCATCTGGATAAAAATGAACATGTGTCTCACGATAACCGACTTGATCCATCTCGTGTTCAATTTCATCGGTTGTTCTGGGCATTCCTTCCCTGTATCTCTGTATTTTGTTTTTGCAAACAGTTTATTCATATTGATGGAACATTTCTATATGGAAAATACAAGGGTGTATTGTTGATTGCAGAAACCCAATATGGAAACCGTTCACCTCTTCTGCTTGCCTTTTCCATTGTAGAGAAAAAAAACTATGAATCATGGAGTTGTTTTCTGGCATGTATCATCAACCATTTCACCAACATTCAGGGTGTTTGTTTCATATCTGATCACCATCAAACAATTAATGAGGCAATCAATGCAGATCCTGATACATGTAGATATCCAAATGCACATCATCGGTTCTTTATTAGACACATTGCTAGAAATGTGCATAAAAAACTCCACAATGAACCGATGAAGAAGGAAATCATGAGGCTTGGTATGCATTCTATTTGTTCTATTTTACTATTTCAATATAAAGATAAAATCAATTTATGTGAAATGTCATCTATGATTTGTAGCACATGAGTTGGACCAATGGAGGTTTGAAGAACGTTTTGAACAAATTCGTCAGGCTAATCAAAAAGTTTATGATTATATGATGTGGATTCCAAAAGAGAAATGGACATTGGCATACGACAGGGGGAAGAGGTACAGACACATGATGACAAAAATTGTGGAGTGCATCAATGGTATCTTCAAAGGGCTTTGCAAGCTACCTATAACTGTCGTAGTTCAAGAGACGTTATATCAATGCATGAAGTACTTTGTGGATAGACAAAAACTAGCATCAGAAGGAATACAACAGGGGCTAAGATACAAAAGATACTTTCAACGAGAGATTGAAAAGAATATTGAAGAAGCTTCTGGTTATCACGTCTATCTCTTTTAAAGATAAGACTCCTGATTTTAATTTCAAGAGCATTCAGACCCCATCACAAATCGCATCATTGAAAAAAAGGTGGTATTACTAGAAACAAGGCAATGTTAATGTGGAAACTTTCAGGCCTTACGGTTTCTATGTACACATTCCATCGCAGCATGTGCCTCTTTAAACATCTCATGGGAAGCATATGTTGATCCAGTGTACCGGATGGATACCATTTCTAACTGTTATGCTGCACCATGGACACTTATTGGGGAGTATCATTATTTCTCAATGCCTGAAGGCTAGCCGATAGTGATACCTGACATGAATCTATTACGTCCTCATGGGAGAATGAAGGAGAGTAGGATGCGTAATGAGATGGATTGTCCTCAAGAACAAAGACAGAGTTTGTGATGCACGATATTTCATAAATAAGGTCATAACCGGAAATGATTCCCTAACGTTGTTGGGTCGAGTTCACAGTCTCATCCATAATGATGTATTGTCTTCATTGTGACATTCCCATATTGTAAACTAAATGTTTTCATCTCTTATTTATTCCTCGATTTTCTAAACCCCAAACATCTGAGATAACTTTTCATATTAGTATTCTTGCTTTCAAGAAATAACTTTAAATCTGAGATAAAAGAATTTATTTCATAAATATGAAAGCGGAACAGTTAACCCATATTGTAAAGTAAATGTTATTAATCCATAAACATGTTTCCTGAACATTAATAGTAAAAAATTTAACCCTAAACCCTCAAACCTAAACCCCAACCTAAACATGTAGGATATTTTAGTAAACTATTTTATAATGAAATTATTGTATCATAATGATTAGTATAAGTTATTGAATATATACAATTAGATAAATTCGAAAAACATCATTACTAATTGACATGCTTTATCTTAATACAATCCATAAGTAGTTAATCATAATGCTCCCCCAAAATATGTGTAACCAAATTCAAGACTCAATATTTTAGATAATATAACGTATTTCGTATTAATATTCTTGCTTTCAAAAAAATAACTTTAAATCTAAGATAAAATAATTTATTTTATAAATCCGAAAGTAGAACAGTTAACCCATATTGTAAAGTAAATGTTATTAACCCATAAACATGTTTCCTGAACATTAATATTAAAATTTTTAACCCTAAACCCTCAAACATAAACCCCAACCTAAACATGCAGAATATTTTAGTAAACTATTATATAACGAAATTATAGTATAATAATGATTAGCAGAAGTTATTGAATACATACAATTAGATAAATTCCAAAAACATAATTACTAATTTACATAGTTTATCTTAATCCAATCCATAAGTAGTTAATCATAAATCTCCCCCAAAATATGTGTAACCAAATTCAAGACTCAATATTTTAGATAATAGAACTTATTTCATATTAATATTCTTTCTTTCAAGAAATAACTTTAAATCTAAGATAAAAGAATTTATTTCATAAATCTGAAAGTGGAACAGTTAACCCATATTGTAAAGTAAATGTTATTAACCCATAAACATGTTTCCTAAACATTAATATTAAAATTTTTAACCCTAAACCCTCAAACCTAAACCCCAACCTAAACATGTAGAATATTTTAGTAAACTATTCTATAATGAAATTATAGTATCATAATTATTAGCATAAGTTATTGAATACATACAATTAGATAAATTCAAAAAACATCATTACTAATTGAAATGGTTTATCTTAATCCAATCCATAAGTAGTTAATCATAAAGCTCCCCCAAAATATGTGTAACCAAATTCAAGACTCAATATTTTAGATAATAGAACTTATTTCATATTAATATTCTTGATTTCAAGAAATAACTTTAAATATGAGATAAAAGAATTTATTTCATAAATCCGAAAGCGGAACAATTAACCCATATTGTAAAGTAAATGTTATTAACCCATAAACATGTTTCTTGAACTTTAATATTAAAATTTTTTACCCTAAACCCTCAAACCTAAACCCCAACCAAAACATGTAGGATATTTTAGTAAACTATTCTATAATTAAATTATAGTATCATAATGATTAGCATAAGTTATTGAATACATAAAATTAGATAAATTCCAAAAACATCATTACTAATTAGCATGGTTTATCTTAATCCAATCCATAATGTTATATTTACATTTTACAATTACAACTCATTTCATTTGTTTATATGCAGATGGATGATACCATACTACTCACTCAGCATCCTACCCATATTTCGAAGGTCGTGTTAGAGGTTCATCCAGATCGATTGGTAAAGGTGTGTCGAGTGCACCATTTTCATCACATGGAGCCTCCACATGCCATTAGACCTTACTTGCGTCGTGATGGCTTCTATGGGCTTGCCGTATCAGATTTAAAAATTTTAGATCATTACCTACTTGCTGCCCTCATTGAGAGATGGATACCAGAGACACACATTCCACCTGCCTAAGGGAGAGATGACCATCACCCTCGAGGATGTCGTAGTGCTTCTCGATCTGCCTATCCAGGGGAGACCCGTTATTAATCTCACTCGTGAAGCTTGTCCAGACCTTGCTCAGTGCTTGTTAGACATTGATATTTTGTCTGACCGTAGGGCTACAGATGGATCATCCATATTTATGCCTTGGTTGGAGTCGCAGATTCCACATTTACAGGATAATGATGATGAGCAGACTGTCATGCATTACGCTTATGCATATATTTTACGGATCATTGTTGGGACCATGTGTACTGATCACTCAGGGATGCATGTGCATATGATGTATCTACCCCTATTAGAGGACTTTGATCGGGCTAGGACATATAGTTGGGAATCAGCCTGCTTGGCATACACGTACAGATTATTATGGAAGATATCCCACAAGGACCGTACAGGTCTCAGAGGATGCATCATCCTTATTTAGATGTGGGTATGGGAGTGCATCCCAGCATTCCGCCCTGACCTTGTTGGTCCGCTGGTCGATATAGAGGTACTGCATGATGCTCCGCGTGGACGCTGGTATGATAAGTCATTTCTATTGGTTTCTGATTCTACTATGAGTTATTGACTATAATTTCTCATCATTTTTCACTATCGTTGATGTATTTTACAGGTGGTGTTAGCGACACAATTTTGACATGGTTCCGAGACAACATTTGGGCGTATATAGGCTACAATTTGACTATCTCTTACCTGATCAGGTATGTATATACAATCAATCAATGTCTAACATATTTAATAATAACATCAATTTTGGTTTTTAGTTAGGTGTTTTTTTGACAAAATCATAGGTCATTTCAGTTTTCATGGCATCCATACTGGAGTATTATGGACCAGTTGACAACATACTGCACTGTTGGGCTTGAGGATGTCGTGGTTGTAGTACCCCTCATTCACTTCCATATTATTGAGTGGTAGCATCCTGACAGGGTCATGCGCCAGTTTTTCCGTACTCAGCCGATTCCATTACCATCGAGAGAGACAGACCGAATTTATGGGATGAAGCTGACAGGGAGGCAGGATGATGACTGGTCCCAAGTACATACTAGTTTTATCGACTGTTGGCACAGACGTACAGAGTTACGCATTCAGGGTGTTCCTATGAATCGATTCTCTCTTTCAAAGCAAGTTGACTATGCATTGTGGTATAGACTGAAATCTATACTGTATCTTACTCAAGCCGACATAGAGATGAAGAGGATGGTAAGTCAATAAATTTACATTAGTTTGTTTATTGAATTATTTTCTAATTACATTTGAATCTATTTACAGTGAATTCACATAGAGCATCTTGTTCGCATGAGTGATGAAGAGGAGGAGGGGGTCTTTAGACGGGCAGTCATCCATGCTATAGTTCTGGAGGTGAGGGCATCTTTTCGTGCACTTTCCGAGAGCATCTTTGTACTTTTGGATTGGAGAGATAAGGTTCCTGCCCCAGAGGCACATCCTGCAGCTGTTGCTGGTGCTAAGGAGCCACGACCATGACGACGTAGACAGCGTCGTACTTCATGTGAGGCCTCACCTGTTCCACAAGCAGAGGTCATCCCTCTAGTAGTCTAGGATTAGCCGATTCAGGATGTGCCTGAGGTGGCATGGGATCCATCTTTCCTGACAAAATATTCGTAGTTCTCTCCATCTTGGGTTCCAGATCCTTTACAGCCTTGGATTCTAGAGCCATCATTGTCTTGGGGTATAGCTCCATCACAGGCTTCATTCCCCACTACGATGGAGGCAGGTCCTTCTACCACCCTAGTGGGAGAAGGATCTAGATGGCCATATGAGATGCAGTTGACAACTCCTCCCACTGACACATAGATGGTGGATGTGACAGTCGATGTTCCAGTGCCTGAGGATCAGCCTTCTCCAGGTCATCAGACTCCACTGTGCGCTCGACGCAGACGTCCTATTTGCAGACCACCATGTGGGACGGAATCTCCTCGCCACAGACATAGGCATTGATTGTACATTATTGTTTACATGTTTTATGTCTAATGAAATCAAAATACTATTATTAATTGTTGGTCGGAGTGGAATCTCAAGAGGGGGTGAATTGAGTTCCAATTTAAGCAATGTTTAAAATTTCATTCATATTGGTCTTATATTTTATATTATATAGGGCAGCAAAGTCACGTACTTGAAACATTTTTAAGTTTCAAGTAGGTGGATATGATAGGTTATAAATAAACTTTCACCAATATTTTTTAAGAAATTATTTTTATTTTGGACTACTAGTTATATGTTTAAGCAATGTTTAAAATTTCATTCATATCACTCTTATGGTTTATATTATATAGGCCAGCAAAGTCACGTACTTGAAACATTTTTAAGTTTCAAATAGGTGGATATGATAGGTTATAAATAATTTTTCACCAAGATTTTTTAAGAAATTATTTTTATTTTGGACTACTAGTAATATTTTTAAGCAATGTTTAAAATTTCATTCATATCATTCTTATAGTTTATATTATATAGGCCAGAAAAGTAACGCACTTGAAACATTTTTAAGTTTCAAGTAGGTGGATATGATAGATTATAAATAAATTTTCACCAAGATTTTTTAAAAAATTATTTTTATTTTAGACTAATAGTTATATGTTTAATAAATGTTTAAAAGTTCATTCATATCGATCTTATAGTTTATATTATATAGGCCAACAAAGTCACATTCTTGAAATAATTTTAAGTTTCAAATAGGTGGATATGATAGGTTATAAATAATTTTTCGCCAATATTTTTTAAGAAATTATATTTATTTTGTACTACTAGTTATATGTTTAAGAAATGTTTAAAATTTCATTCATATTGGTCTTATAGTCTATATTATATAGGTCAGCAAAGTCACGTACTTGAATAAAAGATAAATTATGTTGAAATATTAAGTTTTATTTATATATATTTATATAAGCATATGAACATAATAATAAAACATTAATAACTACTAATTACCTAATTAAAAATTATATAATTAATAATTCTATTACTAATTAACTAATTAATTAGTATATAATTAATAATTATATTACTAAGTAACTAATTAATTATTAAATAGTTAATAATTATATTACCAATTAACTAATTATATTACTATTAAACTAATTAATTATTATATAATTAATTATTAATAATTACTAATTAAGTAACTAATTATTATATAAATAATAGTTATATAATTAATAATTATATTATTAATTAATAATTAATAATTAATAATTAGTAATTAGTAATTAGTAATTATAATGAATAATTATAATTAGTAATTATAATGAGTAATTAGAATTAATAATTATAATGAATAATGATAATTTATAATTATATTACTAATTAACAAATTAACTATTATAAAATTAATAATTATATTACCAATTAACTAATTAATTATCATATAATAATTTTTAATAATTACTAATTATTAAGTATAATGAATAAATATAATTTATAATTATATTACTAATTAACTAATTTACTATTATATACTGAATAATTATATTACTAATTAATTGGATAATTATTATATAATTAATTATTAATAATTACTAATTAACTAATTAATTATTATATAATTAATTTTTAATAATATTAATTTATTAATTTATTAATTTATTATATGTTTAATCCATGTTTTAACTTTAAATTATATCGGTCTTGTAGTTTATATTTTATAGTATTTCAACGCCACATACTTGAATCATTTTTAAGTTTCAAGTAGGTGGTTTTGAAAGCTTATAAATTATTTTTCTTGAACATTTTTTATGAAATTATTTTTATTTTCAACTATTTGTTATATTTTTAATCCATGTTTTAAGTTTCATTTATATCGGTCTTATAGTTTATATTTTATAGGCTTTCAAAGTCACGTGCTTGAAACATTTTTAAGTTTCATGTAGGTGTCTTTGAAAACTTATAAATTATTTTCCATCAACATTTTTTATAAAATTCTTTTTATTTTCAGTAATTTGTTATATGTTTAATCCATGTATTAAGTTTTATTTATATTGGTCTTGTAGTTTATATTTTATAGGCTTCTAAAGTCACGTACTTGAAACTTTTTAAGTTTCAAGTGTGTGGTTTTGAAAGCTTATAAATTATTTTTTATCATCATTTTTTATGAAATTATTTTTTTTTTCAACTATTTTTTATATATTTAATCCATGTTTTAAGTTTTATTTATATTGGTCTTATATTTTATATTTTATAGTCTTTTAAAGTCACATACTTGAAACAGAATCCCACATCAGAAATGCAGAATGTTCTACGCAGAAAATGGAGAACCAGAATCCCACATCAGAAATGCAAAATTATTTCTAGAGTAATCTATCTTATAAAAGGAAGCCATGAGTGAGAGCTTCTGTCAGAATCTAGACTGTTGTAATGGCAGTACTGCTGGATTTTAAATAGCAGATAAATTATGCTAAAAAATTTATTTTATTTGTTTTGTTTTGTTTTGTTTTATATATATATACATATATATATATATATATAACAAAACAAAAAAAAATAAAAAAAAAATATTTAAAAAATATATATTTTTTTGTTGGTTTATTAGAAAGGCGGAAACAGGGTTGCTGCCTTTCCACTTAACCCGAAAGGTGGCATCGTCGATGTCGCCTTTGCGCTTCAACAGAATGGCGGCATCAGCAATGCCACCTTTGTAGCATATTTTTAAAAAAAAAAACCTAAATTGTTTTCTAAGAATATTAAATAAACACATTTAAAAAAATCCGAAAAATCACCCCCATGGCTCGCAGGTCTTTCATCCTGGGGTCACGGTTTGCCTTCATGGTAGGGGGAGGATAATTCCTACCTCCTCTCATATAAAATGAGGTCCACACCTCCTTCACAAGGCATCATTCGATGGCCGAATGTTGGAATCCCACCGAAGGAGGAAGCTCGAGCTGCCTGTAACTCTTCTCCCCCATCCTTCTCCTTTGTCTTATTTTTTATTTTCATTTTAGTTTTGTTTTATTTTAAAAATAAATTGTAATTTAAATTTTAGTTTAAAATAAATAAATGCATTCAATATTTTAATTTTTTTCCACCATTAATTTCTTCTTCTTAAATAATAATAATAATAATTGAAAATTATTATTATTATTATTATAAATATTATTATTAATATCACACTCTTAATTTAAAATTATTTTAAAATTATTTTCTTCTTTTCTCCTTTTTCAAAAATTATTCTCTTAAACATAATAATAATAATAATTATTATTATTATTATTATTATTACCATTTTAACATTCTTTATAAATTGTCTATTTTATTACTTTTGTTATTTTGTTTTCTTCTCTCTCTCTCTTAATGCCCCATTCTTTCATTTTTATTTTTCCATCATTCTTTCTTTTATTATATTTCTTCTTCTTCTCTTCCACGCACTCCACAATTGTGATCTCTTGTTCTCAGAAATGAGAGACTGACCTTGAGGCTTGGCCTGGGGGGAGGGAGGTCAAGGTATTCTTGAATTTTCTTTAAAGTTTAATTTTATGTTTATGATAAATTTGAGTAACATGCATGGTGAGTTGAATGTCTATGATTAGATGACTACCCACCAATGACATGCAACTTAATTTATTTTTATTCCTTTATTTAAATCATTTTCCCTCTCTCCATTGGTTAAGTCTTCATATGATAGGAGTTGGACTAATCATTGGATGAAATAGCATCAATTGAGTTGGGTCCTAAAAGATAACATCTCCTAGACCAAAGAGGGTCATCAACCTTGATTAAAGGAGGAGGTGGAATTAAGGGTTCTTAGGAATTCAATGATATTCCACAAATTCTAAATAAATAATAGTAATTAAAATATGATATTTTATGTATGGATTATCAAATTGAAATAAAAAATATAAAGGAAAATAATGATTGAATCCAATGTTGAACCCAATACCAAGTCCTTCCCGTATTAACCCATTCTCTCTAGAAATTATATGGTAGTTTAAATTTCCATTTTTTCATGTCATTGCATTAAATAATAAAAAAACCCAAAAGCATTTCCATTATTTTCATTAGATAATAAAAACAACAAAAAGAGATAGATTAGGGGAAATAGATTAAGTGAGTGAACCAAACTAAAAGGATGATCAAGTGAGAAGACGCTAGTTATCCATTGTGTTGTACTAGGAAAAAAATATAATTACTTTTGACCACGCCCCAAAACAGGAATGCGTCAAAACCGACACCATTTTTGGGGATCCAATCAGTCATTCATTTACTTTTTATATTTTCACATTTTAGATATATTTTAATAATTTTATAAAAATAAAAACTAAAAAAATATTTCCATGATTAATTCAAATTATTATTATTCTGCATGGGCAGGATATTACTCATAGGTAACAAAACTAGTAGGTGAATCCCCTTGTTCTACAGAAGAGAGTATTTTTTATGGGATCGAAAAATTAGGGGAGATCGAAGCCAAATTTTCATAAAGGAGGAATTCAAGGACCTCATTCAGGATCTCAAGGAGACCCTTAAGGAACCATTGGTTGAAGGATTGGCTAGGGAGTTCACTAAATTATGGGAGTACTTCCCCGAATTCTATCAAGAATAGGCCAAGGAACAATAAGAGTGATCCTCGATTTCTACCAAAACTTTGGAAGAAGTTCCACTAGAATATTTCTAGCAACAAGTGGAAAAACATAAAATCAAATATAAAATTAAAGAGCTTGAAGAGATGGTGAAAAAAAATATAAAACAAAATGGATTGGATAACTGCATATGTCCAATAACCATCAAAACAATATAAGACTAAACCTTAACCAGAGGATGAGCCACTTATATCACTTGAGGAGGACAAGAAGGAGGTGACACCGGTCTTTCCTGATTTTTTCTAAGGAAAACCAAAAACTTGAGACCAAACTCTAGGTGGAGGAGCCCAACTACTGACCTTCACTTTCAACCATCAGACTCTAAGAGGCACTCACCACTGAGGTATTGTTTGAGCCAAACCCAACTTAGGGAGATGATATTTCTTTAAACTCTTTCTATTCTGATTTTATTGAATTTGAATTATGCATCACTCATTATTGTTTTGATTATATAGAATCATACAATATTTTTTATGCCTTGGAGGAAGAAGATGAACCTGGATGTGCACCTGTTGAGGAACACCTGGAGCTCCCTAATTTTGATGAAAATGCATTTTAGGAGCCCCATATTGAAGAGATCCAAGTTGATGAGTATGAGTAAATTAGAAAAGATGTTACTTTTATTTAAGGGGTAAATTACTTATTAAAAATTCACATTTTATTTAATCAAAAATACATGTTTATTTCCCATTCGATCATTCATTTCATACAGCCCCTATAAAGTCAGCACTGGAAGGGAAGAATTTTGCACAAGTAGAAACCAAGATGGAGAAAGATTCACACTTCATCCTACCCCCGTCACACAAGCTACACCTCATTGTGAAAGGGTGGATCTAGTTTACTCTATCCATAGATCATTCTTCACCCATAAGGATGAATCAGAAGCTTGGAAAATCCACATGTGGTGGTTCAAATCAAAGAAGCTTCATTCACCATCAGTATAAGGACTCATCCTTATTACATTACATAATTTTGATTTTAGTCAAGAAATCACTTCCTTTCACATTTAGAATCATTTCAAGTTTGGATATTTAGGTAAAATGGACATAATAAATTCAAAAAATTACACATTATTACAGAGTGGATACCATAAAAACAGAATTCATTTCTTGCAAAATATAAATCTTTTCACAAAAAACATGATTTCTTTGACAAATATTCAAACATTTAACTTGGATTACTTCTTTGTCTTACACATACTTATAACCTATGAAAATAATTTAAAAACTTGGGATGATCACAAAAAGCTCAGTAAGGGATAAAAAGAAAGAAAAAACACATTAGTCCATGAACACTTGTAACATATGAAATAATTTTCAAATGACATACTTGTCACCCATATATACTTACCTTGTGAAACATAATATTTACACCAGATACCTAAAAAAATAAGAACATAAATAGAATCATAAAGGTATCTTGGGGTATTAATTACATAATCTTGTAACCCTCTCGGCTACCTTATAATTTGCAACTCTCACAGCTACCTTAAAATTTGTGTAACCATTGCAGTTACACTTGCAGTAACCAAACATCCGACCTCCAACTTACACATACCCAATGCATTATAGGAAGATATAGCTCTCACCCTTCATAATAAAAAATTACCAAGAACCATAATATAATCATACAACATGAATAATAGCATACAAATATTACTTTTGAATTTTGTAAAATAGAATTTTAAAAGAGGATTTTAAAAGGAAAGTCTGTTATAAATATCATATAATTGAAGTGAAAATTAATAGAGTGGATGGAATATGTATATACATTGTAAATACACATAAATCATCATAACATAAACAATTTTCATCAGACAAAAAAATTTAATACCACATAAATTATAAAGTAGAAGGTTAACCCAAAGAATGGAAATCGGGTTAAGAATTCTCTTATTGCGGGTTTGCCTTACTTATTACTCATTTAAACAATATATATAATGGTTAAAAGAATGTTATTAATATCTTAAAAAATCATATCCATCTTTATAATACCTTATATGATCATTTCATTACATCATTTCACCCTTTAATTGTTAGTATTCTGTTCCTTTCATTGTTTTGGGTGTGTTATTTACATGTTTTCCCTGATCGGTTCATGATGGATATTCTTGTCAATTGGAAGTGAAACTCTATAATTTAAATATATTAGTATTTAAATATTTTCATAACCATAAATTATACCAATTATCATTTTGAGTTCTTTCATGATGATGGTTCATGAGTTAAAACATTATTGATATTTGTTTAGGTCATTTTGGCGATTCTTTGATAATAACGACCTCATTTTGTTTTATAAATTAAAACTATGTGTAAAAAAGAATTAAAAAATCATGTATGAGACATAATACATATATTATAACCTGGTTAAACCATAAAAATGGTTTTATGACCAGCCTTGAAGGAATTAAAGCAAATTAAAATCACAGCGTCCATAGTGTCGGTAATTCGACACATCATGGTCAATGTTTTTAATTCCTTGAATAAGTGGGGGAGGAGAAGAATATTTATGATTAATTTTTCATGAACATGAGAAAATAAATAATATACAATATTTTGGATCTTTCATGCCTCTTGGATAAGAGGAGGTGAGGAAAGAAAAAGAAAATAAAAGAAGAGTTGAGAAATCCATTATGAAATTTCAGCAGCCTAACAGCATCACTTAAAATTTCATAAAATATTTTGATGAGAGAAAAGGGGTCTCTCATCATTATTACATAATATGGGAAGTAAGTAGAATATGGAATGTAATATCCCAACATAATCCAAATGGAATGAAAAATAATAAAATAAAATGAAAGAAAAGAAAGAAAATAAAATAGGATGTTTACCTCTTGATCTCTTCTCCTTGAGATCCTCATTAAGGACTTTGGTGTTGTCCTTTTGGTCATACCAAAAGCTCCAAGACGTGGGGAAGAGCCTTGGGAGGAGTTTTGGACAGAACTTAGGTAAGGATCAAGGCTTGAGAGGTGTGGGAGGAAGAGGGGAATGAGGGTGGTATTTATAGTGGAGGAGAGGGGGTATTTTTTATTATTTTAATCATTGTTATAATATTTTTGCTCACGACTATGAATAATATTAATTAATGTGAGCCAAAATATTAATAATGGAATGTGAGTTCGAACAAAGTGGCCTTATATCACTTATGATGTCATAAATATTGTATTTTACTAATAATTTGATTATACGGTATTTTACCGTATTTTGCTATTCAAGAATTTCAGAAAAATACCAAAAAAATCACCCTTACCATTTTTTGATGTGTATAATTAAAAAATGAAAACCATTTTTTTAAAATAATTTTCTAAATATCATTAATTTAATTTTTAAATAAAATCATACTTAATTCAAAAATTAATAATATTAATTCTATAACTACTTTTATATCACATTGAAAAATTAACCAAGATGTCATTATATTAAATCATTGAGAAAATAAAATAATAATAAAATTTACTATTCATTAGGGCCATATTACTATTGATATTACTATTCATATGGGTATGTTACTATTCACCAAAAACACAAGTTGGTTTCATCAAACTCAAAATAACTTACTGAACACAATTGTAGATGACTGTTTTTCGAAATTCAAAACATAGAAGTGACAAAATTATTTTTAAAAGCTAGTTATAAATATCTATTAAGATAAGATAAGACCTTTTAAGGGTAAAGGGGGAAAACCACTGTGACATCAAAGACATAAACAAATAAAAAAAGCCCCAATGATCCAAAATTCCAAACCAAACAACCCACACTACATGAGAAAAGCTCCTCCCAGCATCAAAAAACATGAAATCCAGTTTCCACCTTCCACCGCTGATCGGCTAGCTGTCCCATGAAAAATTTCACGGGCCTGGTACTGATGGTCGTAGCCATGCCCTCTCAAACATCCAATTCTGGAAAGCAGAAGTACAGTGGAAACTCTTCGCCCTAAACCTCATCTGGAGCAACCTCGTGTAGACGATCTGATTGCAAGATCCTTAGAACAGCAGACCACCGGGGCCAAGAAAAACAAACCAACTGCACAATGAGAACCACCATCGAATCACAAAATCAAACCTTCACTTCCTCCACAGTCTTCAAATATTCACTTCCTCCACAGTCTTCAAAACACACCCGAAAACTAGAATCAACTTCAAGAAGCTCCACAGCAGATCCAGCTCGAAAAACACAGCACACCCAAAACAAAATCACGAACAACATCACATCGACGAATAGCAGAAACACATTCACCCCAAACCAACACACAAACAGCAGAACATCCAAAATCCAAAATATGAAGGCAAAAACGTGATTTGAGAAATCATCACCAATTGAACAAGAGGAAGAATATGAATTCGTTGCATCACGTCCACACCACCGCCGCAATACTAACGATGCCGCCGAACCAAACACGTCGAAGCAGAACGAACCGAAGCAAACAAGAATCGCGAAAAGCAAGAAATCATCAAAAAACCAACAACAAAAACAAAAAATAAAGTCCAAAATCACCAGCATGCCGGGGTGTTACATTTTCCCCACCTTCTAGAAATTGCATCTTCACAATTTTATTTACTTATTTAAAAAAGTGAGGGTACATTTCCCTAATAACATTTTCATATGCCCATGTTGTTTCTTATACCATGTGGTTTCTCCACAAAACTTGTACTTGGAGAATTACCTTATTCTGCAATACCCATTCCCTTCGATCAAGAATCTGAACTGGTTTCTCTTTATATGAAAGGTTCTCTTCCAGCTGAACTGCTTTTGGGCTCAAGACATGTGATGAATCTGGCACATACTTCCTCAACATTGAAACCTGAAAAGCATTGTATTTATGAGACAAACTCAGAGGCAAAGCTACTCAGTATGCAACTGGTCCAACTTTATCTAGGCTTTCAAAAGGACCACTGAACCGTGGACTTAGCTTCCCTTTCTTACTGAAATGAATCACACTTTCCCAAGGATAGATTTTCAGGAAAACATGGTCACCTACCTCGAAAGAGAAGACTTTCCTTCTATTATCTACATAATTTTTCTGTCTACTCTGAGCTATCTTCATGTGCTACTAAATCATCTTCACTTTCTCAGCCACATCCTATACTAATTCTAGATCCATCAGCTTTCTTCCACCGAATTCATCCCAAAACGCTAGAGTCTGACACCGTTTTCCATACAATTACTCAAAAGGTGTCATTTTTATACTGGAATGAAAACTATTATTATAGGAAAACTCAACTAAAGAGAGATGTTGATCCCGACTTCCCTGGTAGTCCATTGAACAAGATCGAAGCATATCCTCCAAATCTGAATTGTTCGTTCTAACTTCCCATATGATTGAGGATGAAAAGTTGTACTAAAATTTAACTCTGTGCCCAACGACTTCTGAATTCCCTTCCAAAAGTTAGAAGTGAACCTAAGATCCTGGTCGGATACAATGGAAAGAGGAACTCCATGTAACCTGACAACCTTCTTGATGTACAGTCGAGAAAGCTGATCCAAAGACATTGTATCCCGAATAGAAATAAAATGTCCAGGTTTTTTCAGCCGATCAACAATAATCCAAATCACATTGTTACCTAAAGAAGTCTTTGGTAGTCCCACCATGAAGTCCATGGATATATTCTCTCATTTCCAATCTGGCAACATAAAAGGTTGAAGCATCCCCTTCAGTAACTGCCACTCTGCTTTAACCTGTTGACATGTCAAACATTTCATGGTAAAATCAACAATATCTCTTTTCATTCCATCCTTCCATTAATACTCCCAAAGGTCTCTGTACATCTTAGTACTTACAAGATGAACTGAAAAAAGGATAACTATGAGCTTCACACAACAAATATTTCTTCAACTGAGAATCAAAAGGAACACACAACCTTTTACCAAATCTTAAAACACAATCTTTATCAAGTTTTAATTATGGAAACTTACCCATTTAAACCAATTCTACTTTTTTCTGTAGCTCATGGTCTTCCTTCTGCGCTTGTTTAATTATGTATAATAATGATGATTTCACTGAAACCTGAGAAAAAACAGAGGTATTTCCTGCACCAACAAATTCTAAACCAAAATTCATCAAATCATTAATCAAGGGATCATGTTTCAAACATAACATGGTTAATGATGCATGATGTTTTTGACTCAAGGCATCTGCCACTTTGTTTTCTTTTTCAGGATGGTAATTGATCGTGCAATCATAATACTTTATTAGCTCAAGACATCTTATCTGCCTTATTTTTAATTCCTTCTAAGTGAATATATACTTCAGACTTTTATGGTTATTATATATTTGACATTTGGCTCCGTATAAATGATGCCTCCAATTTTTCAAAGAAAAAACCAGAGCTACCAATTCCAAATCATGTGTGGAATAATTTAACTCATGTGGTTTGAGTTGTATTGAATCATAAGAAATTACTTGATCATTCTATATCAAAACACAACCAAATCCCTTCAAAAAAGCATCATTGTAGATGAAAAACTCACCATTTTGGAAAGTTGAGGCCAAAACTGGATCATTCGCCAATCTCTTCTTCAGTTCCTAAAAACAATCATCACATTATTTTTTCCAAATAAATTTAACCCCCTTTCATGTTAACTTAATTATCAGGTTATATAACCATGAAAATTTCTTAACAAAACGTCAGTAATAACCTGCTAATCCAAGAAAACTACAAATCTCTATAACATTTGTAGGTCTTATCCATTCATCAACCACTTTTGTTTTGGTAGGATCAACTATTATTCCATCCTTAATTACAATGTTCCCAAGAAAAGAAATCTGTTGTAACCAAAAATCACACTTTCTGAAATTTCCATACAGTTTCTTTTCTTTTAAGGTATGTAAAACATCCCTTAGATGTTTTTCATGCTCCTCTTTATTTTTAGAAAATACAGGATTGTCATCAATAAACACAACCACAAACTTATCCAAAAACTCATGAAATATTATATTCATAATATTCATGAATATATCATGTGCATTAATTAATCCAAATGGCATAAAAAAAATCATAATTCCCATATCTAGTATGAAAGGCTGTTTTTGGGATGTCATCCTCCTTCAACTTCAGCTGATGGTATCCTGATCTCAAGTCAATATTGGAAAAGTACTGAGCTCTCTAGAGCTCATCAAACAAGTCATTGATATGAGGGAAAGGATACTTGTTTTTAATAGTGATGTTATTCAATAGTCTATAATCAAAGCAAAGTCTCATGGAACCATCTTTATTTTTAACGAATAAAACAGGATCACCACATGGTGAAGTGCTAGGATAAATAAATCCTTTATCAAGAAAATCTTGAAACTGATTTTTCAATTCAAGAAGTTCTATTTGAGCCATATGATATGGGGGTTTTGAAATTGGATTAGCATTAGGAACTAAGTCAATTTTGAATTCAACTTCTCGATTAGGTATGACACTGAGTAACTCTGTCACGACCCATCCTCGGGGCTCGTGCCGTGACTACCCCAAGCCCGCCTTCCATAGGCCAGGGGCTGGAGACTAGCACAAAGGCGTAAATCCTGGTAAAAAGGGAAGGAATTGCCTTTGTAAAGTAAACAAGAACCACAGAGTACAAGAGGAATAAGTAAACACTAAGTAAAAACTGAGTACAACAGTAAGTGCGGAAAGTAAAAGGGGCCGGAAATACAAGCCCAACTGTAAAGTACAACTCGAAAGGGAAAACAGCAACTGTAAAGTAAAGCTGCTACGCCGAGCTGTCCACTGGAAATCCCACCTGAAGGGTGGGTACAGATAGCTCCACTGCTCCTCGGGTCCCGCCGTCTACTCCGAGTACGTCCCGCCCAGTGGTCCACCTCCAGGTACCGTCCTGCTCTGAAAGCCTCAACCACGATCAACGTTGTCCGTCGTCTGCAACCAACACAACGTAGTGCGGGCATAGCCCGTCCAGGGGTGAGTATACGATACTCAGTAGGGACCTCGAGACCCCCGAAGGTCTCCCAAAATCCACAAAGGAAAGATACAATCACGAAGTAAAAACCGACTCTGCTTAGGTATATTCCCATACATATACCTAAGTCATCAATTCCAATACGCTCCAACCTCCGAGCCCAAGTACAACTCAGTCCATACAGGAAATTAAACGTATTCCACACAGGAAAGAAAAACGTAATCCACACAGGATAGCACAACACAATCCACACAGGAAAGCAAACAGGATTCAGCTCTCACAGGTATACTTCTTCGGAAGACGATAGAGATGATCACTGATCCATCTAAGTCATCGGACCCACAAAGGATCGATAGGTACTAACCCCCGCAATGACCCACACAGGATCGGTAGGAAACTAACCCCCACAAAGACCCACACAGGATCGGACCCACATAGGATCTGTAGGCGCTGGCTCACACAGAACCGCTGAGCGCTGACCCACATAGGATCGGACCCACACAGGATCGGTAGCACTGATCCACATAGAATCGCTGATTGTTGTAGTCGTCGTCGTCGAATCCACTGAGGATCTCTGCACAGTCGTCGTCGTAGTCACTGTAGTAAACGCAGCCAGCTCTAGGGTTCCCGCACACAGCAAGCTCGTTCGGGGGGGGGGGGGGGGGTCCGCCCCACGAGCCGAGAGGCTGATACATCAACTGACGAATAGTCCGAAGTTGATTTATCCAAAAGTTCTGTATCGTCAACAGGAACTCAACGCAACAGACGGCGCGTCAATCGGACGCCCGGTCCGAGAGTTATTGGTTTTTTCGTTCCAGGGGCCCGGTTGGTTTTTAAGGAAAAACCAACCCGATCATACTCCACCTGCGTCCAAAACTCGGGCGGAGTGATCCAAAAGATCCGTCTCACTTAGAGGAATCCAACAAATCCGACGGCACGTCAATCGGACGTCCGGAGCTCAAGTTATGAGTGTTTCCGCTCCGTGGGCCCGGTTGGTTTCGTGTACGAACCAACCCGGCCGAACCCAAAGTATTCTGAAACCTTGAGTGCAATATACCGAAACGACCGTCTCGATCCAAGGATCGTGTTTCCGCTGACGGATCGTCAATCAGAGGCTCGTAGCCCAAGATATGGGTATTTGACCGAATTTGGTCCGAAATCGGGGGGTCTGGGCCCGGGCCGACACGGCCCGATCCCCCCTGGGTCGGCCCGACCGGCCGGTCGTGGCTCGGCCAGCGTGGCCGAGCTGAAACGCGGAGCGGGGTGCGCGACTCCCCCGCCCGCCGCTAATTGAGGCCGGCGGCGGATTCGCCGGCCACCAACCGATCGGCGGTAATGTGACAACCGGGTCCCGGTGACAGCACAGACACCCCGCCTTAACAAGGCCTGTCAGGTCCTGGCCTACCAGGTACCCCCAGTTGCCCCCGCAGACACGTGGGGCCCACCCCAGGGTCTACCCACGTGCCCGAACGGGTCATCTGACTAATGATAGTCCCCACAGGCCAACACATGTCCTTTCCAGTGTGCTTTGTCCTCACTCACACATATCCTGATAAACTTCCCAAGAGGTCACCCATCCTGATCACTACTCCAGACCAAGAACGCTTAACTGTGGAGTTCTAATCAGACAGGCTCCCGAAAAGGAAGGTGCACCTTGTTGACATGAGTCATATCATTTAGTCATTTAACCCTTTATCATTTGGGGATGTTACAATCACCCCCCCCCCCTTTAGGGCACAACGCCCTCGTTGTGGGCCCTACATCTCAACCCAGGCAGTGCACCGCACTTAAGGCTGGGTTCCTCCTCTGATACCAAATGTGACAACCGGGTCCCGGTGACAGCACAGACACCCCGCCTTAACAAGGCCTGTCGGGTCCTGGCCTACCAGGTACCCCCAGTTGCCCCCGCAGGCACGTGGGGCCCACCCCAGGGTCCACCCACGTGCCCGAACGGGTCATCTAACTAATGATAGTCCCCACAGGCCAACACATGTCCTTTCCAGTGTGCTTTGTCCTCACTCACACACATCCTGAGAAACTTCTCAGGATGTCACCCATCCTGATCACTACTCCAGGCCAAACACGCTTAACTGTGGAGTTCTAATCAGACAGGCTCCCGAAAAGGAAGGTACACCTTGTTGACATGAGTCATATCATTTAGTCATTTAACCCTTTATCATTTGGGGATGTTACAAACTCGTCAGGAAAAACATCAAATTATTCATTTACCACTAGAACATCATTAATCTGAACAGTTCCCTTGTTTTCAACAATATGAGTAAAATAAATTTCATTTCCATATTTCAACAGTTTCTCAGCTTCCTGATATGTTATCAATTGTATGGGTTCATTCTTGTATACAAATTGAAACTCTTTCTGAAAAACAACTTCTTTGCCTCTATAGTCGATCTTAGCATGATAAACAGAAAGTCAATCCATTCCCAAAATAACATCAAACTCGACTAAGGGTAAAATAACAAGGTTTTTAGGTAAAGTCTTTCGACATACAATAATATAAAGATTCTTATAATTACAATTTGCTATAATATTTCCCCCTGGTGTTTTAACAACAAGTTCTAGTCTCATTGGTTGAGGTGATATTTCCAATTTACCAGAAAATTTCTCATAGATGGAGGAATGTATAGACCCCGTATCAAACAAAACTTTAGAAAAATCTGAGTAAACAAAAAAAGTACATGATAAAACTTTATTGGATGGCTCGACATCTGCTGACGTAGTCGTAAAAGATATCACTACACTTTTCTGCTTATAGTATGTCTTCTTTGCATCATTTGGATCTCTCTTTGGGCAGGCATTTGCATAGTGACCCATATCACCACATTTAAAACACTTTACAGTTTTCTTATCAGGATTAGTCTTAGGATCATTTTCATTACAATCTCGGGCCAAATGTCCAAACTTACAACATTTAAAACACTTCCCAGTTTTGGTAAGACATTCCCCAAGGTGCTTCTTGCTACACTTTTCACAAACTAGAAACTGGATTTTCTTACCATCATATTTCTTTTGTTGATTCTTACCCATATCATTTCATCTGAGTCTTTTCTTCTCCTTATTTCCAAAATACATGTGATCATCAAAAATCTCCATCTCTACCCTCTCAACACATCAAACTAGTTTCTCATAACTTTTGAATTCATAGGAGGCCAACACCCTTAGATACCTTGGATTCAGTCTTGAGTAAAAGCGATTGATTTATCTATCAAGATCCAGAATAAGATTTGGAGCATACCTCACCAGTCATGTGATGTTTTCTTCATACACGGCCACTGAAACTTCCTTTTTTCCCTTCAATTCAAGTAATTTCTTCTCCATCTTAAGTCTCACCACCTTAGGAAAATATTTTTCAAGGAAAAGACTTTTAAATTCTTCCCATTATAAGGCATCAAACCCCTCTATATCCCTGATATTCCTTACCATTGACCACCACTGATTAGATTCACCTTCAGAATTATAAATGACAAGATTTAACTTTTGATTGTCTGAACATCCCATAACATAGAATATCTTTTCAAGGGATTTAATCCATCATTTAGCCGCTACTGGGTTAGAAGATCCATTGAAAGCAAGAGGGTGTTTTCTCAAAAAATGTTCCACTATTGTCATGTTCTATTGTGGTACATATGTGTTTTCTCTTTCATGGATGTCACCACCATTTATTTCCTACGTTAGCTGAGGCATTACTGTCACAAACTGCTCGGTTCCAATCCCTAACATTCCTGGTTGCAGATTCATAAGGATGTTGTTATGTCGGTGCGTCTCATATTTAACTTCCCTATTTCTTCTATGGACAACCATTCTGAACAAAAATATCTTAGACAAAAAAACATGGTAATATTTAAATGCTATAAAATTTCAAATTAATCATAGAGTAAAAATCATTTATGGTATTCTTTTAACATCATCTTAACCCCTAAAGTTATCTAAACCATCCTCTGATATCAACTATAAGGACCCGACATTATTACATTACATAATATTGAATTTAGTCAAGAAATAACTTCATTTCACATTGAGTATCTATTCAAGTTTAGAGATTTATGGAAAAGGGAAATAATACATTCAAAAAATTACACATTATTACAGAGTGGATACCATAAAAATAGTTTTCATTTCTTGCAAAATATAAATCTTTTCACATAAAACATGATTTCTTTAAAAAATCTTCAAACATTTACCTTGGCTTCCTTATTTTTCTTACACATTCTTATAACCTGTGAAAATCATTTAAAAACTTGGGATGAGAACAAAAATATCATAAAGGGATAAAAAGAAAGAAATAACACATTAGTCGATGAACACTTGTAACATATGAAATCATTTTCAAAAGACATACTTTTCACCCATATATACTTACCTTGTGAAACATGAAATTTACACAAGATAAAAAAAACATAAGAACATAAATGTAATCATAAAGTTATCTTGGGTAATTGCTTACATAATCTTGTAACCATCTCGGCTACCTTATAATTTGCAACCCTCACGGTGAACTTACAATTTGTGTAATCATCGCAGTTACACTTGGAGTAACCATACGACCAACCTCCAACTTACACATACTTAATTAATTTGAGGGAGATATAGGTCTCACCCTTCATCATAAACAATTCCCAAGAACCAGAACATAATCATACAACATAAATAATATCATAAAAACATTGCTTTTGAATTTTGTAAAACAGAATTTTAAAAGAGGATTTCAAAAGGAAAGCCCATTATAAATATCATATAATTGAAGTGAAACTCAATAGAGTGGATGGAATATGTATATAAACTATAAATACACATAAATAATCATAATAGAAACATTTTTCATCACACAAAAAATTTTAATACCACATAAATAATGAAGTAGAAGGTTAACCCAAAGAATGACAATCAGGTTAAGAATTCCCTTAACTCGGGGTTGTCTTACTTACAACTCGTTTAAACCTCATGTATAATGGTTAAAATAATTTTATTAATATCTTAAATAATCATATCCATATTTATAATACCTTATATAATTATTTCATTACATTATTTCACCCTTTAATTGTTAGTATTTTGTTCCTTGCATTGTTTTGGGTGTGTTCTTTACATGTTTTCCATGATCGGTTCATGATGGATGTTCTTTTCAATTGGAATTGAAACTAAAAAATTGGAATGGATTGGTATTTACATATTTCCAGAACCATAAATTGTACCATTTATCATTTTGAGTTCTTTCATGAATATGGTTCATGAGTTAAAACAGTATTGATATTTTTTAGGTTATTTTAAATATTTTTTTATAATAATGACCTCGTTTTGTTTTATAAATTAAAACCATGTGTAAAAAAAATTCAGAACCATGGATGAGACATAATACATATATTATAACCTGGTTCAATCATAAAAATGGTTTCATGACCAGTCTTGAAGGAATTAAAGCAAATTAAAATCACATCGTCCACGATGTCGGTAATTCGACACATCACGGATAATGTTTTTAATTCCTTGAATAAGTGGGGGAGGAGAAGAAGATTAATGAAGAATTTTCCATGAACATGATAAAATCTAGAATATAAAATATTCTGGATCTTTCATTCCTCTTGGATAAGATGGGTTTAGGAAAGAAGAAGAAAATAAAAGAAGAGTTGAGAAATCCCTTATGAAATTTCAGCAGCCTAACGACGTCCCTTAAAATTTCATAAAATATTTTGATGAGAGAAAAGGGGTATCTCATCATTCTTACATAATATGTTAAGTAAGGGGAATATTTAATGTCATAATCCAACAATATCCAAAGGTAATAAAAAATAATAACATAAAATTAAAGAAAAGAAAGAAAATAAAAGAGGATGTTTACCTCTTGATCTCTTCTCCTTGAGATCTTTCTTAAGGCCTTTAGTTTTGGCCTTTTGGTGATACCATCATCTCTAGGACATGGGGAAGAGCCTTGGGAGGAGTGTTGGGAAGAACTTAGGTAAGGTTCAAGGCTTAAGAGGTGTTGGAGGAAGAGGGGAATGAGGGTGGTATTTATAGTGGAGGAGATGGGGTATTTTCATTATTTTAATCATTATTATGATATTTGTTATCAGGACTATGAATAATATTAATTCATGCGACACAAAATAGTAATAATGTCATGTTAGTTCGAACCAAGTGTCCTTAAATTACTTATGATTTCATAAATAGTGTATTTTACTGATAATTTGATTATACAGTATTTTACCGTATTTCACTATTCATCAAAAATTCAAGAATTTCAAAAAAAATCCTAAAAAATCGCCCTTACCATTTTTAAAAATATAAAATTCAAAAATGAAGACCATTTTTTTAAAATAATTTTCTAAATATTATTAATTTAATTTTTAAATAAAATTATACTTAATTCAAAAATTAACAATTTTAATTTTATAACTCTTGTTATATCACATTTAAAAATTAACCAATATTTCATTATCTTATTCCTTAAAAAAATAAAAAAATAATAAATTTACTATTCATTAGGTTCATATTACTATTCATATCACTATTCATAAGGGTATGTTACTATTCACCAAAAACACAAGTTGGTTTCATCAGACTCCAAAAAACTTACTGAACACAATTGTAGATGACCGTTTTTCAAAATTTAAAACATTGAAGTGGAAAAATTATTTTTAAAGGCTAGTTATAAATATCTACTTAAAATAATTTTTCATGCATTTCAAATTATTTTTAAAACCTTGAGTTGTTATAATCAGACTTTGGATAACAACTGGTATTACCCTCTAGAGGTAGTAAAAATTCAGGACCCACTTGGAGGGTCTTACAAATATTTATCTTTACATGCTTTCTAGGAATTTGGATTTCAATTTTAGTCTTAGGAGTTAGTTCAGCATGTAACTCAGTCCCTCCTTTTTTTAGCTTTAATGACATGATCATTATAATTAATTGATTTGTTTTCTTTTATAGTTTCATGGTGGAAGAATTCATCCTCAACCAGTGGAAGAGAAGGACCAAGCTTTGTGGGAAATATAGTTCACTTTTAGTGTTTATCTTTTAAACTCCGTAAATTTTTTCCAAAAACATGTTTTTAGCTTTAAAGTTAAAAATGCATTCCCATACTTGGATTATGATTTACTTGACTAATCTAGGATACATGATTTTTTAGGAATCCTATGATGACATGTTTTAGATTTTAAACTAAATGAAATTGAATGATTAAATTGAATCATGGATATTAAAGTGAGGACTCGTGATTTGAAGGAATTGATTGATTCATGTATATGAAATTTCCCAACCATTTTTCATGCTTTGAATTTCTGAAATTTATGTTAATTGATTTGTTATTATTAATCATTCATTGAGTGATTGTCTCAAATCATATATCTCATTCCCGAGATGATTTCTAAACCAAGTACTTCCTATTATATTCTTAAGCATATTTCTTGAGTGATCTTGGGACATGTCACCTGCTAGAACTTGAATTTGAACTTGTCAAAACTATGACTGTATAAAAACACATTTAAAATGATTAATCCATCTTTTGATAAACCACCTATCCTTGAATGACCACCTTTACATCAATCCTTATTTAGTTCATAGAGACCATGAATGACCTCGTTAGGGATGAGTCATGCTTCAAACCATTTTTATCCATTCCTACCCACTCTTACTAATTGCATGATATTTTAAAGTTGAAGTGTGAGGGTGAAGGAAATAATGGTAAATGGGATTATTTATAATGTAAGGAAGAAGTGTGGGGGTGATTATTGTGGAAATTATAAAAGGTTGTGGAATCATTCATTGTAATCTATTGTTTTGATCCTCTTGATTACAAGCCCTTATGATTTTATGTGCTTTTTGTTTTTACAAAGTAGAGAAATTAGTTCTTTTACAAGATTATGGATAAAGAGTATGTTCTCATGATACAAGCATAACTCTACTTAAATTGTATCATAAGAGATGAGAAAAAAGATTCAAAAATAAAGTAAATCATGAATTGGCATGTTAAATAATAATGAATTGAGAAACTTGAATGAATGAGAAGAGAAGTTCCACCATTTTTCAAAAGGGATAAATTAAAATATTTGAGTTTATTGTTTCTTTGAAAAAATGGGAAATTGAATTGATATTTCATTTGACATTTGATAATTTAATTTGAAATTGAAAATTATTTGATTTTATTGAAATTTGAATATTTGTAACATTGGTGACCTTTGATCTTCCATGTTGAGATTTTATGCTTGAGGACAAGAATGGTTTAAGTGTTGGGATATTTAACAAACCAAAATAATGGGGATATTTTAAAACAAATTTCAATCATTTATTGTTGTTTTTTTAATGTTAAATTCCTTTATTTCCAATGATTTAGAAATTTATGGGTAATTTTATAAAAGGAAATGGAAATGGTTTGAAAAGAGTAAAAGGGTGTGTTTTGAATTAGAGATTTTATTTTTTAATCCTTTTTATATTTATGGAAATTTGGCTAACTCTTTTTATTTAATTTGTGTAAAGAAATTAGACCACTTAAGCTAGCCTTCAACCAAGGATCCCTCACTCCACTAAGGAGACCCACAATGAGGTCTCCCATCCATGAGAGCCCCTCAGGAGGGCCAGCCCGCATGGGTGCACGGGGACATCGGGCCCGTGTACGGGGCCCGTGAGGATGAAATTTGCGGGCCATCATAGCTTCAGCAAGTCATGCACTAGCGCATGTGGCGGCGGGAGGAAAACTTCTCGGTGGATGGGGCGGGCCACACACGGCGATATGAGTCCTCTATATCTAGTCCGACTTCATTGTCAGGATGAAGCCGCGAGAAGGAATATTAATCCTTGCTTCACATCCCACTGTTTTGATGTGGGATGCAGGATCCTTCGTAGCCCCACTACACACCGCTCCACTGTGCTTCCTCGCCCGGTCACCCCTCCTTTGTTCAGGTCATTGCTCCTCCATCCTACTCTCACTAGACCGCCTCCACAGCTTTCCAGCTACCTACCACTGCCTTTTTCGGCAAACACCCTACTCTCGCGGCCTTTGCCCATGTACACCATTTTATTCCACCACTGTTGGCCACCGAAGGCCATCACCCTTCTATCCTACGCTCCTACCTCCACTCACCAAGATGCCATGCAGTACCCCCACTATGGTGGCAGTCGGTACTACTCAACATCAACATTGTTATCACTTCTCCATTTTAGCTGCTCAGTTTGAGTTCATTTGGAAACCTCGAAGGCTGAAAGAGAAGGAGGATGCCATTGGCGAGCCCCAACCGCCACTAAGTTGAATCTCCCGTCGCTCCTCACTGAAGCTCCACCACTGTTGATCACAACCTCCATCGCTACATCCAGGGCCACCACCACGTCACCTCTCCACTACTAAAGGTCGGGATGCTAGCTGTTGCTGGCCACCATGATCCATCGGCTCACCACCCTACCACTGTTGGGGCGGCTCCTCATCTGGCCCCGATAAATATTTTTTTTATATCTAATATCTTTAAAAAAAGATATTTTGATATCTTTGAAAAGATATATCTGATATCTTTGACAAGATATATTTGATATCTTTGAGAAGATATATTTTATATCTTTGATGAGATATATTTAATATCTTTAATCAGATATGAGATATCTTTTAGGAGATATATGAGATTTCATCTTCTATTTATATGAGGTGTGCGGCTCCTCTCTCGGCAGTGGTTAGAGGCAGTGCAGTTGCGTCTTTGAAGGAGCAGTTTTCAGATCTGCAACCGGTGTAACTACTCTGATTTGATCGGCTTTCATCTGCGGTGGTTTTTTGATCCGATCCCGGTGTTTTTCATCTGCACTTTTGTTCGGACATCAATCTTCTTCTTTCACGGTCAGATCTATTTGGGTTTCTTTAGCAAGCTGCTTTCTTCTTTTCAGGCTTCATCAAGACTGCATCTATTCTCCGACTTTGATCCACTATTTTTCTAAGTATTGCTTTTGAGATCCCTTTTTAATTTTGGGGAGTCTCTACCGTGTACTTATCTATTTTTAGTGGATCCCTCTTTCTGAACTAGGTCCCGTGGTTTTTTCCTTTTTTGGGTTTTCCACGTAAAAATTCTGGTGTCAATTTTATTTTCTGCACCTGTTTTTTTTGTCGCTACGCATCCGCTGTTTGAGGGAAAGATTTCTCCGCTGCGCGTTCGTGTTTTTGTTGTTTGCGCGTTCATCGCTTGCCATCTTTCCCAACATCTGGTATCAGAGGGTTTGGTTTTTATTTCATATTCATTATGGAATCCAATTACAGTCGGATGATTTTATTGAATGGTGCCAATTATCATATGTGGCGACTTAAAATGAAAGATCTGCTTTTTGTCAAGCGAATGCATCTTCCAGTGTTTAGTACCCAGAAGCCAGAAAGGATGTCAGATGAAGAATGAACGTTCGAGCATGAGAAGGTTTGTGGCTTCATTCGCCAATGGGTCGAAGACAACGTGATGAACCACATTGTCAACATCTCTCATGCCAGAACATTGTGGGAGAAGCTCGAGACTACCTATGCTTCTAAGACTGGAAACAATAAATTGTTTCTTCTCAAACAAATGATGAATTTGAGGTACAGAGAAGGTACGTCTATTTCTGATTATTTAAGTGAATATCAGGGATGTTTTGATCAGTTGTCTGGCATGGGTATTAATTTTGAATATGAGGTTTTGGCACTTTTATTGCTTAACACGTTACCTGATTCTTGGGAGAATTTACGTGTTACTCTAACCGGTTCTGCTCCTAATGGTGATGTGACATTCAGTTTTGTTAAGTCTACTATTCTGAATGAAGAAGTCAGGAGACGTACTCAAGAGAAATCGTCAGAGCTTTTAGTCACAGAGAACAGGGGGAGAAGCCAGGAAAAGAATCAGGGACAGAGCAGTCGAGGAAAGAGTAAAACCAGAAGCAAATCTAGATCAAAGCAGAGAGATTTTGAATGTCATCGTTGTGCTAAGAAGGGTCATGTTAAGAAGTTTTGTTATCAGCTGAAAAGAGAAAACAGAATGAAGGAAAATCAGCCAAAGAAGAATATCGATGGAGATGATAATGTCGCTGCCGCTATAGGGGGTGATCTTGTTATTGTTTATGATTTCATTAATATTGCTTCTGATCATTCTTGTTGGGTTGTTGACTGTGGTTCCTGTTTTCACGTGACATCAAAGAAGGAGTTCTTTACATCTTACAACCCAGGTAATTTTGGGATTTTGAAGATGGGTAATGATGGTCATGTTGATGTCGTAGGTATCGGGACTGTTTGTTTAGAGACCAGTACTGGAAGTAAGCTGATTTTGAAGAATGTTCGACATGCACCAGAGGTTCGCTTGAATCTTATTTCTACCAGCGTTCTTGATGATGAAGGGTTTATCAACACATTTGGTGATTGCCAATGGAAGCTTTCCAAGGGATCCTTGATTGTGGCTCAAGGGAAGAAGCAATCAGGTTTGTACTGGACTAGAGCATCTATTTCATGTGATACTGCTTGTGTTGTTGAGTGCAGTGTTTCGTCCAAGTTGTGGCATAAGAGGCTCAGTCACATCAGTGAGAAAGGTCTTGGTTGTTTGGCCAAGAGAAATCTTCTTCCAGATTTGAAGTGTGTCAAATTGGACAAATGTGATCATTGCATGGCTGGGAAACAGAGCAGAGTGAGTTTCAATAGTCATCCTCCACACAGGAAGTCACAGGTACTTGAATTAGTACATTCAGACGTTTGTGGTCCTTTGAAATCTAAGACCTTTAGTGGTGGTCTTTATTTTGTGACTTTTATTGATGACTACTCACGAAAGCTCTGGGTTTATGTTTTGAATGCCAAAAGTTAGGTGCTCAGTGTTTTTAAGCAAATTCATGTTTCGGTTGAGAGGGAATCAGGAAAGAAATTGAAATGTATTCGCACTGACAATGGGGGAGAGTATTGTGGTCCATTTGATCAATATTGCAGGCAGGAAGGTATTCGGCATCAGAAGACACCTCCCAAGACACCTCGGCTAAATGGTGTAGCTGAGCGGATGAACAGGACTTTGTTGGAAAGAGTTCGTTGTTTTCTTTCGGAAACAAAGTTGCCTGGACACTTTTGGGGTGAGGCTTTACTTACTGCTGCTTATATTATCAATTTATCACCTTCAGTTGCTTTGGAGACAGACACTCCTGATAAGTTTTGGTATGGAAAAAGGATCAGGTACGATCACTTGAAAGTTTTTGGTTGCAAGGCTTTTGTTCATGTGCCTAGAGATGAGAGATCCAAGTTGGATGATAAGTCACGGCAGTGTATTTTTATTGGGTATGGACACGATGAGTTTGGGTACAGGTTTTATGATCCTGCTTTAAAGAAACTTGTCAGAATCCGAGATGCAGTGTTTAAAGAGGACCAGACTATTGCAGATATTGATAAGGGAGAAAAGTCCACTTCTCCAACTTCTGATGGTTTTGTTAGTCTTGAGCCAGGTTCTGATTCACATTTACTTCATATTGTTGATTCGGATGATCACATTGATGTGCAGAATGATGCTCAGGGTGAACAGGTTGGAGTTGATTTTTCTGATGCACCTTTTGTTTCTGATGATCCGGTTCCTGGGGTTATCAATGAACCCGCAGTTCCACTCCGGAGGTCATCTCAGCATCGTACCATTTCTACTCGGTATTCACCTGATGAGTATGTGATCCTCGCTGAAGGGGGAGAACCAGAATCTTTTGATGAGGCGATGGAAAGTTAACAGAAGGAAAAATGGGTTGCGGCAATGGATGAAGAGATGACATCATTGCACGACAACCACACTTTTGAGCTGGTGAAGTTACCGACAGGTAAGTGAGCTTTGCAAAATCAGTGGATTTATCGGATTAAGAATGAAGAATCCAGTTCTGTTCCCCGATACAAGGCAAGGTTAGTTGTTAAAGGCTTCCATCAGAAGAAAGGTATTGATTTTGATGAGATTTTTTCACTTGTTGTCAAAATGTCTTCTATTCGGGTTGTTCTTGGTTTGGCTGCTAGTTTGGATCTGCAGATTGAGAAGATGGATGTGAAGACAGCTTTCCTCCATGGAGATTTAGAGGAGGAGATTTATATGGAGCAACCAGAGGGTTTTGTTGAAACAGGTAAAGAGAATCATGTCTGCAGATTGAAGAAGAGTTTGTATGGTTTGAAGCAAGCTCCGAGACAGTGGTATAAAAATTTTGAATCTGTCATTTCTCATCAGGGTTTCAGGAAGACATCTTCTGATCATTGTGTGTTTGTTCAGAGATTTACTGATGATTATTTTATTATACTGCTGCTTTATGTTGATGATATGCTCATTGTTGGCCATGATGCTTCTAGAATTGACAGATTGAAGAAGGATCTTTGTCAGTCTTTTTCGATGAAAGACTTGGGTCCAGCGCGACAGATTCTTGGCATGACGATCTCCCGTGACAGGAAGGCCAAGAAATTGTGGTTATCTCAGGAGAGATACATTGAGAAGGTTCTTCAAAGATTTTCTATGGATAGAGCTAAAGTGGTTAGTACTCCTCTTGATTTACATTTTAAGCTCAGCATCAGTCAGTCACCTTCTACTGATGAAGAGAGAGAGGATATGCAACACATACCTTATTCATCTGCCGTTGGTTGTTTGATGTATGCTATGGTATGTACTAGACCTGATATAGCTCATGCAGTTGGTGTGGTCAGTCGTTTTCTATCGAATCCAGGCAGAGAGCATTGGAGGGCAGTGAAGTACATTTTTCGTTATCTTCGTGGTACTTCTAATCTGAGATTGTGTTTTGGCAAAGGGGAACCTATGCTTTGTGGCTTTACAGATTCAGATATGGCAGGAGATATCGATTCGAGGAAGTCTACTTCAGGCTATTTGATCACTTTTGCAGGGGGAGCTGTATCTTGGCAGTCTAGGTTGCAGAGATGTGTTGCTTTATCTACCACAGAGTCAGAGTTTATTGCAGCTACAGAGGCATGCAAAGAATTGTTGTGGATGAAAAATTTTATTCGAGAGCTCAATTTTAATCAAGACAGATATATTTTATTTTGTGATAGTCAGAGTTCTATTTGTTTGGGAAAGAATCCCACTTTTCATGGCAGGTCGAAACATATCGATGTTCGGTATCATTGGATCAGTAATGTTCTTGATTCGAGACAGTTAGAGCTTGAGAAGATCCACACTGATGACAATGGGTCAGACATGTTGACCAAGAGTTTACCCAGAGGAAAATTTGAGACTTGCCGACTGATTGCAGGGTTGGCGATGATCCCCAGTTGAGTCGGAGGGGGAGTTTGTTGGGGAGCCTCCTCATCTGGCCCCGATAAATATTTTTTTTATATCTGATATCTTTAAAAAAAATATATTTTGATATCTTTGAAAAGATATATCTGATATCTTTGACAAGATATATTTGATATCTTTGAGAAGATATATTTTATATCTTTGATGAGATATATTTAATATCTTTAATCAGATATGAGATATCTTTTAGGAGATATATGGGATTTCATCTTCTATTTATATGAGGTGTGCGGCTCCTCTCTCGGCAGTGGTTAGAGGCAGGGCAGTTGCGTCTTTGAAGGAGCAGTTTTTAGATCTGCAACCGGTGGAACTACTCTGATTTGATCGGCTTTCATCTGCGGTGGTTTTTTGATCCGATCCCGGTGTTTTTCATCTGCACTTTTGTTCGGACATCAATCTTCTGCTTTCATGGTCAGATCTATTTGGGTTTCTTTAGCAAGCTGCTTTCTTCTTTTCAGGCTTCATCAAGACTGCATCTATTCTCCGACTTTGATCCACTATTTTCTAAGTATTGCTTTTGAGATACCTTTTTAATTTTGGGGAGCCTCTACCGTGTACTTATCTATTTTTAGTGGATCCCTCTTTCTGGACTAGGTCCCGTGGTTTTTCCCTTTTTTGGGTTTTCCACGTAAAAATTCTGGTGTCAATTTTATTTTCTGCACCTGTTTTTTTTGTCGCTACGCATCCGCTGTTTGAGGGAAAGATTTCTCCGCTGCGCGTTCGTGTTTTTGTTGTTTGCGCGTTCATCGCTTGCCATCTTTCCCAACAACCACCTCACCCAAAATTTCCACCATAGAAAGTTCCCCATGTGGACTCGATCCACACAGAAAATCACACTCACGGCTCACAGGTGTTTTATCTTGGGGCCGCAGTTTACCTTAATGGCAAGGGGAGAATTCCTCCCTCATCTCCTATAAAAGGAGGCCCATGCCTCCTTCACAAGGAATCAGTCGACATTTGGAGGTTGGGATCCCACCAGAGAAGAAAGCTCGACCTGCCAACAACTCTTCTCCCCCTCCTAGTCCTTTATTTTATTTTTTATTTTAATTTTAGTTTTGTTTTATTTTAAATTTTAATTTTAATTTTAGTTTTAGTTTTAAATAAATAAATTCATCCATTCTTTTAATTTTGTTTCCACCATTAATTTCTTCTTCATAAATAATAATAATAATAATAATTGAAAATTATTATTATTATTATTATCACGCTCTTAATTTAAAATTATTTAAGATTTATTTTATTATTTTCTCCTTTTTCAAAAAATATTCTCTTAAATATAATAATAATAATTGTTATTATTATTATTATTATTATTATTTTAACATTCTTTATAAATTATCGATTTTATTACTTTTCTTATTTTCTTTTCTTCTCTCTCTGAATCCCTCATTCTTCTATTTTTATTTTTCCACCATTATTTCTTTTATTATATTTCTTCTTTTTCTCTTCCACCCACTCCAACATTGTGATCTCTTACTCTCAGAAATGATAGGCTGACCCCAAGCCTTGGCCTGGGGAGGGTTGTCAAGGTATTCTTGAATTTTCCTTAAAGTTTAATTTTATGTTTGTGATAAATTTGAGTAGTATGCATGGTGAGTAAAATATCTCTAATTAGATGAATGTCCACTAATGACATGCAAATCAACTTATTTATATTGTGTATTTAAATTATTTTTCCCTCTCTCCATTGGTTAGTTCTTCATATGATGGGAGTTGGACTATTCAATCGATGAAACAACATCGATTGAGCTGGGTCCTGGAACATGACACCTCTAAGACCAAGGAGTGTCATCAATCTTGATTAAAGGAGGAGGTGAAATTAAGGCTTCTTAGGAATTCAATGATATTCTACAATTTCTAAATAAATAATAATAATTCAAACATGAGATTTCATGTTTGGATTATCAAACTGAAATCAAACATATAAAGGATAATAATGATTGAACCCAAGGCTAAACCCAAGACTAAGTACTTTATGAAGTAACCCATTCTGTCGAGAAATTTCATGCTAGTTAAAATTTCAATTTTTTCTTGTCATTACATTAAATAATAAAAAACCCAAAATCATTTTCATTGTTTTCATTAGATAATAAAAACAAAAAAATAGATAGATTAGGGGAAATAGATTATGTGAGTGAACAAAACTAAAAGTCTCCTCAAGTGAGATGACCCTAGTTAACCACTGTGATGCACTAGGAAAAAAATATAATTTCTTTTGATCATGCCCCACGACAGGCATGTGTCAGATTCTTTGAAAAATATTATTGTTCAATCTGGTTTACAGACCACTACATGTGAAATGATCCAAGTGAATAGGTAGTGGTACAATGATCAATACATGAAGAGCCAAATGAAATCACTAACTTTGAGGCTATCCATTCCCCTCAATTGTCTACCTTGCCCATCACTACTACAAAAACGGGCAAGGGAAGCGCCACCTTATATCAGCGCTAAGAAAAAACTGCTGATAAAGAAACCCTGTATCAGTGCTAAAATTTTAGCGATGATACAGGGTAACCTTTATCAGTGCTAAAAAAGCGCTGATAAAGGTAGCTATTATCATCACTTTTTTAGTAATGATAAAACTGTAGTCCCATATTTTATAAAATCGGTTGCATAGTGTCCTCGGTTTATCACGCCCTAAAGCTCTCGCGGTACTATAACCCTGCGACTCCCCTCCGTCGCCCTCCGATCTTTGCATTGTCGAACCTCCGCCACCCCCGATCTTCATGTTGTCAGACCTCCGTCGCTAGCCCTTCTCCTAATCCTCCCCCTCGAACCCCTTCGGTGGATCCTCCTCCCTACAAACCCTACTTATCCTCCTCTCTACTCGACCCTACTCCCCACGAACCCTACTCCTTCATTTCTCAATGGTTGGAAGCTCCTCTCGTGCACCTCCACCTCTGGTCGTCATGCCTTCCCCTCCCGAAGTAGTGCAAAAGGTTCCCTACTTCTCCTTTTTTAAGGTGAATTTCTTTTCTCTTTTTGTTGATTCTATTCTTGAACTTTCTTCTTAGGAAAGTTTTGAAAACAATTCTGATTCAGTTTTTGTGTTTTTTTGTTATGGTTTTAATGGTTAATGTTCATACATAGGACTTTTAGTGTGAATTTCTTATATGTTTCCCCTTTCATGCTACTATGTATGGGGTATTTATCACTATTATTATAAGGGTGATGGTTGATTGATGTGGTTGGGAGCATGTGGTGTAGTAATTAATACATTAGTGATGGATAAATTATTTTGTGGTTATGATAGTAATTATATGGCTATTTAGGCAGAAAATAAGTGTTTTTATGGATTTTAGAATGTGTTTAGTTGTATATTATGTCATGAAAATTTAGTTGTTATTGGTTGGTGTTATAGTTTTCTTTTGGCATGGAATATGGTTGGAATAAATAAAAATAGTAATGGGTGATGGGTTTGAAATGATAAATGATGGTTTGTTAAATGATTAATGATAATTATTGGAATAATTATGTTTAATAAATGGTTAATGATAGAATAAATGTTATTAATTATTAAGGAATGGATTATAGTGGGTAGTGATTTAATGATTGGTTTTACATTAAAATGGTTAACAATTGAAGTGCATATGGTAATAAAAATCCAATAAATTATAATGTTAAATGAAATGATAAGTTGGTAATGTTGATATGGATGCTTATGTGATTTGCTGGGGATTATTTGTGGCATTAAAATGGAAGTGGTTATAAGAGGGTGGTAGTAACAAGGAAATGGATGACGAGGGTGTTTGAAGTGTTAGTTTGGTGTAAACCCTTAGGAAAGATTTATGTGTGACTATATACTTATTATATTTTCTTATTATTTCTTACACACCACCACTTGATTTGAGTAACCTGATTGAAATCCATATGGGAACTTTAGTTCTGAGTGTTTTTCTCAATATATAGGTTATAGAGGGAACACATATAGAACCACTCCCTCTTCCCTTCTCCCCCTTCACACTTAGTATTAGTTATAATGGCTCACTGTGTATATATACGACCTATAATGATTTTAGGTTTTGGTGTATATATATTCTTGTTGACATGATTATGTGTATTTGGTGTGGATACATAGTGGGGGTTGTGCATTGTAGGAGGAGATTATGATGTTTATGTCCTTCATGTTCACGATATCATACTGCGATGAGGATGTGATGTGTGGTTGTGATGTGGATATGGTTTTTTATGTGTTTGTGACATGTGTATGTGTGGATATATAGGGATGATATTATATAGAAGGGGTTGAAGCATAATAAATATTTCATTAGAGTGTGAGAATGAACAAATTAGCGGGGAAGTGGATGTGGGGTAATTTATTAATATATATTCTTTTGATATTACACTTAAGATGGAGTTTGGAATTAGACACTCATGAGGATTGAATGAGATGATAGGTCAATAATATTTGTTAAAATTTTCATATGGAATAACATGGGAGACCATCTATGACACAAGTGATTATCCCCCCTGTGATTTAAAGTAAGTAACTTGAGCTTACCAAAAATATTAGGCGTGATGGTATTGAATGTAGGGTAGAGACCTAGGAGTGGTAGATGTATCATTCTTGATTATTCTTGTGTTTGGACTGGGGTGATTTGAGGAAACTATAATGAATCTAAAGTAATTATATTTAATGAATTCTATATTGTATAGATTATGAGAATCCTTTCTTTACTTATATAACTGGCTATTGGTTTTCATCCATATGTATTTTAGGTTGGTGAGGTATAAAAGGATGGACTAGTTGACCATAGAAAGGTTGACCCGATAGAGGAGGATGATCCATATAGGATGATTCCGTGTGAGTTTTTCCCTCTATGAAACAAGTGATTATCCCCGCAAACCCCTTTGTGTTTGGAAACTGTGTTGATTTTGATGGGGGGTCTATCCTGGTTCTGTTGATTTCCAAATCTTTATTGGAAATGGTTAGGCTCTATTAATCTCTATTTTTATAAGTGGTTCTCTTCTACTGTATTTGGAAGTCTTTTTTGTGTATTTGAACCATAAATACTAATATTTGAGATTCAAATAGGATGGAGATGAATACAGATTGGATGGATGTTAATCGTTTGACAATAGAGTATGAGAATGGAGTGAAAGAGTTCATCAAGTTTACAAAGGATCCTTCTCAAATCCTTTGTTCATGTTTACGTTGTTTTTATTCTTGATTACTTATTCTAGATGAGTTGGAAGAACATTTAATATGTTATGTAATATATCGGAGTTATAAATGTTGGAATAAACATGGAGAAAAAGAGAATATAGCTACCGGCTGGGATAAAACTGCATCTTATGCATCATTAGATATGAATACAAATATGGATAATGAAGAAGACTGTATGGAGGATGTGATTACAGATGTCAATGATTTATGAAGATCGTATTGAGTAAATGAAAAAGAAAATTGAAGATGAACTCCTTGATTGCCCAAATTTTTTTTGAGAAGTTAAATAGTTGTGCAAAGATGACATTGTATGTTGGTTGCACTAAATATAAGGCATTTTCAGCTGTACTGAAGTTGTATAAATTGAAAGCAGGAAACAGATGCAGTGATGTCAATTTTACAGAACTACTTGCTCTCTTGAATGACATTCTCCCGGAAGATAATGAGCTCCCAATATGGACATATGAAGCTAAACGAATTCTACGCTCGATGGATATGATTTCTAAAAGAATACATGCCTGCCCGAAAGATTGTATATTGTTTCTCAAGGAGAAAAAATCACTTATAGAATGCCCAAAGTGTGGTTCTTATTGATACAAGAAAGATGAATCCAATCCTATGAAAGTTGTATGGTATTTTCCAATCATTCCAAGGTTTAGGAATCTTTATGGAAGTGAAGAAACTCCAAGACAATTGTCATGGAATGCAGATAAAAGAAATAAATATGGGAAATTATGTCATCCAGCCGACTCTCCTCAATGGAAGATAATTGATCATGAATAACCTGAATTTGGAAAAGATATGAGAAACCTGCATCTTGCGTTATCTACAGATGGAGTGAATCCTTTTGGTTTTCAAACTAGCACTCATAGTACATGGCCTGTTATGTTGGTAAATTATAACTTGCCACCCTGGTTATGCATGAAACGAAAATTCATCATGTTATCTATTCTTATATTAGGACCAAAACAAACAGGTAACGATATTGATGTTTATCTGGCTCCTTTGATCGAGGATTTGAAGTTATTGTGGGATTCAGGTGTTATGTTGTATGATGATTATAAAAGTGAATACTTCACGTTGAGAGCTATGTTGTATGGAACAATAAATGATTTCCCTGCTTATGGAAATTTTTCAGGCTATAGCATTAAAGGAACTCAAGGGTGTCCCATGTGAGAAAAAGATACAGAATCAATTAGGTTGAAACATTCATCGAAATTTGTGTTTCTAGGACATCGTAGATTTCTACCTCATTGGCATAAGTACCGATCTTGGACGACATCATTCAATGAAAGTTCAGAACAACGCACGACACCATCTTCACTAACAGGTGATCAGCTGTTTGAGAAAGTAAAAGATGTGAACACTATTTTTGGTAAACCATTTTTGATAAACCTTACAAAAATCAGTTGGAAAAAGGGATAAGTTTTTTTTGAATTACCATACTGGAATTGTTTGTACATCAGACATTTTCTTGATGTGATGCATGTGGAAAAAAATGTATGTGACAATGTTATCGAAACATTTCTAAATTCCCCTGGAAAAACAAAGGATGAAATTAAGGCAAGGTTGGACATGGTTGACATAGGAATACGAGAAGAGTTGGATCCCGTGAAGGGTGAAAATTGAATGTTTCTTCCTCCAACTGCTTATACTCTTTCTATGGAGGAGAGATATCAATTTTTTAATTTCTTCAATGATGTAAAGGTTCCATAGGGGTATTCATCAAATATCAAGAACATTGTGTCAATGAATTATTTGAAGTTAAAAGGTTTAAAATAATATGATTTTCATGTTTTGATGCAAGATCTAATTCCTATAGTTTTACGTTGAATTTTTCCCAACAATGTTCATCATATGTTAACCAAAATTTGTTTCTTTTTCAAAGCTATATGTAGCATAGTTTTAGACCCAGCGAAATTTCCAGCTATGGAAAAAGAAATTGTCATCATATTATGTGAATTAGAAATGTTCTTCCCGCTGATATTCTTTAATATGATGGTTCATTTGATGATTCACTTGGTGAGAGAGATTCAACTTTGTGGTCCTATGTACTATAGATGGATGTACCCCGTTGAACGGTATATGAAGATTTTGAAAGGGTATGTCAAAAATCAAAGTCAGTCAAAGAGTTGTATAGTGGAGAGATATATTGTTGATGAAGACATTGGATTTTGTACTGAATACCTATTTGATGTGGAAAGCATTGGTCTCCCAAAATCTCATCACACTAGATGCATTGAGGGTGAGGGAAGTTTTGGAATAGATGTTGTGATAATTAGTATTACAGATCGGGAGCAGGCCCACCTTTATGTTTTGTATAATAGTTGGGAGGTTTCTCCATATATTGAAACTCACAAATAAATTCTTAGGCAGTTGAATCCATCAAGGGATGAAAAATGGTTATCAAATACACATAATCACCAGTTTATAGGATGGTTTCAGGACCATATTTTTAAGGATTTGGATGAAAATCCAAATTTAATTTCAGAACGACTTCGATGGATAGTCGTCGGACAAAGTGTGTATGTATTATCTTACAATGGTTATGTAATTAATGGTTATACATTATATACAGATGAACATGATGAAGATAGTACCATGAAAAATAGTGGAGTTACACTAGTGGATGAAGCGATGCATGTTTCTGGTAGTAAGGACATAAATCCAATTTATGCAAATATTTCATACTTTGGCATTATCAAAAAAATATGGGAGTTGGATTATACGACATTCTAATTGCTGATTTTCAATGCAAATGGGTTGATAACAATAGTGGTGTTAAAATAGATGAATGGGGATTTGTGAAATTTGATTTTAGTAAAGAAGGGTACAAAGATGAATAGTTTATAATGGAATAACAAGCGGTACAAGTTTTTTATGTTCCATATACCGCAAATTGAAAGTGGTCGATTGTTCTATTATCGTCTAAAACTACTAAAGTGTCCGATGAAAATTTAGTTGAGAACAATCCTTTCAGTGGTACGTTGCAATCATTTCGCAGCAGTCCCAATGCAGATGATGTTTTGTATGTTAGAGGAGACCACAATGAAGGGATTTGGATAATCGATAGAGGTGTCAAATCCCTTCAGTCTTTGATAAAGAGAAAGAGAGTTCAACAAACAGGTTATATTTTTTTGTGATATAGATCTTGTTATCTCATGTTATTATCTTATCATTACTGAATTTATGCAATCTAAATTAACTGTTCAGCCACTTTTGCAGATAATGACTTCTGCATGTTTTGGTGCTCCTAACCTTGAGGCTGAACAAGTTTCTCAAGCTGCTGCTACTGCAGCTGCTTCTGCTCCTGTTGAGATTGCTCATAGTGCAGAGCAACAACAAGTTTTTGAACCTATTTCTGCTCCTAGTGTTGAGGTCCAACAACCATCAGCACATGTCATTGCTACCATTTCAGATGAACATATAGATGATGTTGATATCGATGAAATGGTCTGGAATGAATGAACGATGTCACATAAAACATAGGTGTGTCGTAGTTTGACAGTGTTAGCCAAATTTCTTAAGGAAAAAATCAAAGGCATCAAATTTGATGTCGGATGGAATGCATGAGGCAAACATGTGAATCCCAACAAGGCTATGTTTAGCAGTTACATTGGAGTTGTCACTCGGCAACACGTGTCGATTGGCATAGATTTATGGAACCATGTTGTGTCTGGGCTGAAGGCTGTGATCTGGGAAGAAATTTCAGTAACATTATGATCTTATTTCTTTAATTTACCAGAAAATAAAATAATGAAACAATGTCTTAATCTTCTCAATATCTTGAAGAGTACATTTATAGTAGACGATTTACACAAAGATTATGTACTAAGGCTTGCAGAAAGGATTCATTGAGGTTTTCTCACTATTTTAACAAAATTTCGCCTAAAATATTACAAAGGTAAAATAAACCTGCACCCACCCATTATCTATTCTCACCTGATATCCCAAGAAGTATGGGATGCATTTATTGGCTGTCGTGGGGATTATAAGTTTCAGGTACATTGTGGGTGATAATACATTGTTTGAGGATATGTGTATTAATCACTTTGATTGTCAATATTTCATTTATGAAATAGCAACTCTGTACTGAAAACAAGGAACGTGCATCAAAACCAACAAACCCCTATCATAAAGCAAGGATGGGGTACGCTTCACTAGAAAATAAAATGGTACGTATTTTAAATTTACAGTAATATTGTTAGGTGCTAATAAACAACATCATAATTATCTTTCTATATTTATATGTAGATTGATGAGTCTAAAACCAAACACACTTCCATCCCACATCATGTGCTATAAAAGAAGGAACATGTGAATAAGGAAGGGAAGCTAGTAGATGAGAACACACAAAAAGTGTGGGAAATATGTGCAAAAATTACACGACGATAAAAAGAGTTGTTTTAAATTGATATTACATAAAAATAATTAGTTATTTTCCTATATCTGACGGTCACAGGAATCAGCTACTCCGGTAACGGATGCAGACCTATTATCAATGGCTTTGAAGTAGCCGGAACAATATGGTCGTGTTAGAGGTGTGGGGTTTGGGGTGACACCCTGAGTATATTTTGAGAGGACAAAAATGGATGATAGAGATGAAAATTGAAACAAATGAGTGAAAGACTAGAAACTCTTGAAGAATGATTGCAATGGTAGGGAGAGTTGCTAGCAACTTTTATGGGTGGGAATCAAGGAGAAGACACAACTCGGGAACAACCAGCGCGTGAAGATCTCGCCCCACCCCCACCATCTTTGAGGCGAGCCATTCCCCTCAAAGAGCTGTCTTAGCCATGGTAATAAATATTCAAATAATTGTTCACATGAAATGTGAATCAGAAAAACACTGATACTTTTCCTGTACTAATCTTCTACAAGGTGATAATGATTGTGATTTATATCTGTCAACACCCACCTATCACCTTGCTGTGAGGGCTACAGTGTTCAACATCCCAGATGAAAAGCTGCATAATAGACCACTTCTAAAAGATTATTATAAAGTAATGATTACTGTAGATCATGAGACAAATGCAGAGCTACCTATTCCACTTGATGACGATGATATTCATATAGTCGAAAAGGCTATTGGGACATTCATTGAATGGTCATCACAACTTGTAAGAGTACATATAGACAAAGAGGTATTTATTTCCTTTTTTTCAAGCTAACCCTTTAAAAATTAATGAAAAATGATTCTGAACCAATGAATGTTATTATAGACGGAGAAAGGGAAGGGGGTGAAAAACATCGGCTCAAAACCATCTAAAGGATTGACCAACTGATCCCAAGGAGCTACTGAAAGCACAATAACACCACCTGTTCTCTATCCACATTTACTAGCATTGAAGACTCGTGTGGATATGAAGCTAATAGGTGGTAGTATTCATATAGTGGTTTTCGAAAAGAATATATACGGAGAGGAAAGTCAAGATTTCATTGCTGCTGAAAATGTAAATGAGATCCTTGAAAACGATTGGCGGTGTGTCACAATTGTAAATATATATATGAGGTATGTTTTCATGAATTGATTTTCTAAAAGTTGATATAATGTGAAAATTATGACTAAATGTATTTTATATTGTTGATGGATGTATATATGAAAAACAGTTGAAGGAATTTTCCCATGAGCCAAAATTCGGTCTCGTTAGTCCTCATACCACATCAACACGTCTAACGAAATTAGAGCCATCAAAAAAGAATGAAATAGTGAACGACTTGCTGAAAATATTTGAAAGTAAGATTACAGATGACAGACTCTTTCTAATACCAACCATGCAGGGGTAAAACTCTACGATTAAAGCATATCAATTATATTTTAACTTCTTTTATTACTTATTCCTTTTTGTGTTTTAAGCAACATTGGATGCTAATTGCAGTGAACTTGGATATTCCAAAGATTTATTTTCTGGATTCAAAGCAATGATATCCATAAAACCGACCACACATTATGGAGTTTGTGAATCTGTAAAACACTACATCCTACGTTTTAGGTCTAAACATCAAGTAATATAATTTATATTATCTTTTACTGAGGATTCTGTTATGATAGAGCGGTGTATCATTATCATCTAAAAAAAGTAATGAGGACAGGGGATAAGCATAAGGAGGCGAGCAAGTACTACGTCTATACAAATATCAGGGTATATATAATAAAATTTCACTATCCAAACACATCTCAACACAAGTTACTTATTCTCCTAATGATCAATTTTTTTGCAGTTTCCAAAACAGACAAATGATAATGATTGTGGTTATTATGTTTGTAAATTTATGAAATAGATCGTTTTTCATCAACTAACTAGCATTCATAAAGAGTTATTTTCAAAAACAACTACTATTTCATTTAATTTATTTAATAATTCTTTATTTTTATATTTTGTAGTACTACTCTGACTGTCGAAAAGCCTCATACTAACAAGACGATATAGATGTGTTCAGAAATGATTGGGCTGCATACCTGATGGAAGATTGTACACAAATAGCATGAAGATCAGACTTGGGGATGTGTACAATTGGCGGTCATTTTTGAGAGGGGTTTAGGGGATAAAAAGATGAAACATTGTTGTACGTAAATGTTTATAGGAAAATTTTAATTGTTATTAAATAAAACATCTTTTTTCCAACAAGTCATTTTCCCATTTTAATAGATGATATGCACCAGCAACATGCAAGAATGATGAACCACTCAAAGTGTGTCTCTTTTGTTTAAAATGGAGAGAATTTTAAGTGAAAACAACAACTAACGTATGCAAATCCGACCAAATGAATTCAGATTGTGTTGATACTTTAGGAGAACGATCCATGGGTGTGTTGGTGATGTGTATGAGTCAACATCGCCTCAATCCGAGGCACTATGTGGTCGGTATCACTCAAAGTGTCTCTCTTTTGTTTAAAATGGACACAATTTTAAGTGAAAACAACAACTGACCTACAGAAATCTGACCAAATGCATTCAGATTTTGTTAATACTTTAGGATAACGATACATGGGTCCTTTGTGATGTGTATGAGTTAGCCCTGCCTCAATATGTGGCACAGTGTGGCCGGTATCACTCAAAGGGTCTCTCTTTTGTTTAAAATGGACAGAATTTTAAGTGAAAACAACAAATGACATATGGAAATCTGACCAAATGCATTCAGATTGTGTTGATACTTTAGGAGGATGATCAATGGGTCCTTTATGACATGTAAGAGTCAACCCCGCCTCAATCTGAGGCACGATTTGGCCGGTATCACTCAAAGTATCTGTCTTTTGTTTAAAATGGACACAATTTTAAGTGAAAACAACCACTGACGTACGAAAATCCAACCAAATTCATTCGTATTGTGTTTATCCTTTAGGATAACGATCCATGGGTTCATTGGTGATGTGTACGAGTCAACCTCGCCTCAATCTGAGGCACGGTGTGGCCGGTATCACTCAAAGGGTCTCTCTTTTGTTTAAAATGAACAGAATTTTAATTGAAAACAACAATTGATGTATGCAAATCTGGCCAAAAGCATTCTTATTGTGTTGATACTTTAGGAGAACGATCCATGGGTGCGTTGGTGACATTTACGAGTCAACCCTGCTTTAATCTGAGGCATGGTGTGGCCGGTATCACTCAAAGGGTCTCTCTTTTGTTTAAAATGGACAGAATTTTAAGTGAAAATAACAACTGACATACGGAAACCTAACCAAACACATTCATATTGTGTCAATACTTCAGGAGAACTATCCATGGGTCCTTTGTGACATGTATGAGTCAACCCCGCCTCAATATGAGGCACAGTGTGGCCGGTATCACACAAAGTGTCTATCTTTTGTTTAAAATGGACACAATTTTAAGTGAAAACAACAACTGGCGTATGGAAATCTGACCAAACGCATTCAGATTGTGTTTATAATTTAAGAGAATGATCCATGGGTCCGTTGTTGATGTGTATAAGTCAACCCCTACTCAATTCGAGGCACGTTGGGGCTGGTATCACTCAAAGTGGCTGTCTTTTGTTTAAAATGGACACAATTTTAAGTGAAAACAACAACTGACCTACGGAAATCTGTCCAAACGCATTCTTATTATGTTGATCCTTTATGAGAACAATACATGGGTATTTTTTGATGTGTATGAGTCAACCCTGCCTCAATCAGAGGCACGGTGTGGCTGGTATCGCTCAAAGTGTCTCTCTTTTGTTTAAAATGGACACAATTTTAAGTGAAAACAACAACTGACCTATGGAAATCTGACCAAACACATTCATAGTGTGTTGATACTTTATTAGAATGATCCATGAGTCCTTTGAGACGTGTAAGAGACAACCTCTCCTCAATCCTAGTCACAGTGTGTCCGTTATCACTCAAAGTGTTTGTCTTTTGTTTAAAATGGACACAATTTTAAGTGAAAACAACAACTGACCTATGGAAATATGACCAAATGCATTTGGATTGTGTTGATACTTTAATATAACAATATATGGGTCCTTTTTGATGTGTATGATTCAACCCCACCTCAATATAAGGCACGGTGTGGCCGGTATCACTCAAAGGGTCTCTCTTTTGTTTAAAATGGACAAAATTTTAAGTGAAAACAACAACTGACGTACGGAAATCTGACCAAAAATATTCAGATTGTGTTGATACTTTAGGATAACGATCCATGGGTCCTTTTTGAAGTGTAAGAGTCAACATCACCTCAATCCAAGGCACGGTGTGGTCGGTATCACTGAAAGTGTCTACCTTTTGTTTAAAATGGACACAATTTTAAGTGAAAACAACAACTGACGTATGTAAATCTGACCAAAAGCATTAAAATTGTGTTTATCCTTTAGAATAAATATCTATGGGTGTTTTGGTGATGTGTACGAGTCAACCCCGACTCAATTCGAGGCACGGTGTGGCTGATATCACTCAAAGTGTCTGTCTTTTGTTTAAAATGGACACAATTTTAAGTGAAAACAACAACTGACCTACAAAAATCTGACCAAACGCATTCGTATTGTGTTTATACTTTAATAAAATAAACTATGGGTATTTTTTGACATGTTAGGGTAAACCCCACCTCAATCTGATGCACAGTGTGGCCTGTATCACTCATAGTGTCTCTCTTTTGTTTAAAATGGACAGAATTTTAAGTGAAAACAACAACTGACCTACGGAAATCCAACCAAACGCATTCGGATTGTGTTGATCCTTTAGGATAACAATACATGGGTCTTTTTTGATGTGTAAGATTCAATTAAGACTCAATCCAAGGTACGGTGTGTCCGGTATCACTCAAAGTGTCTCTATTTTTTAAAAAAAATGGACACAATTTTAAGTGAAAACAACAACTGACCTACGAAAATACAACCAAACGCATTTGGATTATGTTGATCCTTTATGAGAACGATCCATGGGTCCTTTTTTATGTGTATTAGTTAAGACTGCCTCAATCCATGGAACGGTGTGGCCGGTATCACTCAAAGGGTCTCTCTTTTGTATAAAATGGACAGAATTTTAAGTGAAAACAACAACTGACGTACGCAAATCCAACCAAACGCATTCGGATTGTGTTGATACTTTAGTATAAAGATCCATGGGTACTTTGTGACGTGTACGAGTCAACCTTGCATCAATCTGAGGCACGGTGTGGCTGGTATCACTCAAAGGGTCTCTCTTTTGTTTAAAATGGACAAAATTTTAAGTGAAAACAACAACTGACGTATAAAAATCTGACCAAACACATTTGGATTATGTTGATACTCTCCTCAATCCAAGGCACAGTGTGGCCGGTATCACTCAAAGTATCTGTCTTTTGTTTAAAATGGACACAATTTTAAGTGAAAACAACAACTGACATATGCAAATCTGACCAAACGCCTTAGGATTCTGTTGATAATTTAGTATAAAGATCCATGGGTGAGTTGGTGACGTTTAAAAGTCAACCCCAACTCAATTTGTGGCACAGTGTGGCTGGTATCAATCAAAGTGTCTGTCTTTTGTTTAAAATGAACATAATTTTAAGTGAAAACAAAAACTGACCTATGGAAATCTGACCAAATGCATTCAGATTGTGTTGATCTTTTAGGAGAACAAACCACAGATATTTTTTATGTTTATGAGTCAACCCCGCCTCAATCTGAGGAACGGTGTGGCTTGAATCACTCAAAGTGTCTCTCTTTTGTTTAAAATGGACAGAATTTTAAGTGAAAACATCAACTGACCTACGGAAATCTGACCAAACGCATTTGGATTGTGTTGATCCTTTAGTAAAACGATACATGGGTCTTTTTTGATGTGTACGAGTGAACCCCACCTCAATCTGAGGCATGGTGTGTCCGGTATCACTCAATGTGTCTCTCTTTTGTTTAAAATGGACACAATTTTATGTGAAAACAACAACTGACCTACGAAAATCCAACCAAACGCATTCAGATTGTGTTGATACTTTAGGAGAACGATCCATGGATAGCCCCCCAACCCCCTGAATGGCCCCCAACCCCTGGATGCCCCCACCCCCTAGACACCACCCCACCACGTGGAAACCTTCCCCACCCCCTAGACACCCCCACCCCCATGGACAGCCACCCCCACCCCCTTAGACACCACCCAAACCCCCTTGGACAGCCCCGCCAACCCCCTAGACCTCCCCCACCCCCCTGGACACCTACCCACCCCCTGGAAACCCCCACCCCTCTGGACACCCCCCACCCCTGGAAATCCCCCCTAACCCCCTGGACACCCCCACCCCCTGGACACGCCCATGGATACCCCCCCCCCCCACCTCGGACAGCCCCCCAACACCCCCCCCCCCCCGGACACCCCCCACCCCCCCTGGACAACCATCAACCCCCCAGACAGCACCCCTACCCCTCCTAGACACCACCCCACCATCTGGACACCCCCACCCCCTTGGAAATCCCCCACCCATGGACAGCCACCCCCACCCTCCCGAACCCCACCCCACCCCCTTGGATAGCCCACCAACCCCCTGGATCTCCCCCACCCCCTGGACACCCCCACCCCTTGTAAATCCCTCCCAACACCTTGGACACTAGCCCACCCCCTGGAAACCCCATAGACAGCCCCCCCCCCCCCACCTGGACACCCCCCCTCCTTAGACACCACCCCATCCCCCTTAGACAGCCCCCAAGCTCCTGGAATGCCCCCCACCCCCCTAGACACCCCTACCCCCTGGACACCCATATCCCCCTGGAAACCCCCATCCCACCCTCCTAGACACCATCCCACCGCCCTTGGACAGCCCCACCAACACCTTGGACCGTCCCTCGATACCCCCCACCCCTGGAAAGCCCCCCGACACCCTGGACACCAGCCCACCCCCCCCCCCCTGGACACCCCATAGACCCCCCACCTGTACCCCCCCCCCTCCTTGGACACCACCCCACCCCCCTTGCAAAGACCCCAACCTCTTGGACCGCCCCCACCCCCTGGTTACCCCCGCCCCCTGGACACCCCTATCCCCCCGGACACCCCCATCCCACCCTCCTGGACACCACCGCACCCCCTTGGACAACCCCACCAACCCCCTGGACTGCCCCCACCCCCAAGACATCCCCCATCCCTGGAAATCCCCCCCTGACATGCTGGACACCAGCCCACCCCCCTGGACACCCCCATGGATATCCCCCCCCCCACCTGGACACCCCCTCCTAGACACCACCCCACCACCTAGACACCCCCACCCCCTGGACACTCCCACCCTCCTTGGACAGCCCCCCAACCTTCCGGACCCCCCCTCGACATCCCTATCCCCCCGGACACCCCCATCCCCCCCAAACACCCCCTACCCCCCTTGGATAGCCACCCCAAACCCCTGAACATCCCCCCCCCCCAACCCCCTGAATTCTGAATTGAATTCTTTATGTATTTAATTAACTTATAAATTATTTGTTAATGGTGTATGGGTATACTTGGTGCAATTACCTTATGATTTATGTGTTAATTTTGTATGGGTATACTTACTTGTTGATATGCTGATTTTTTTGCAGGTGTTGTTTGGGTGTGCTGCTGTAGAATTTTTTGTTGCAGCAGACAGGGCATTTATCAGCGCTGTTTTAGCCCTGATAAAGGATCAGTTTATCAGTTCTAAAAGAGCATTGATAAAAACACATCTATCCACGCATTTTTATCACTAATAAAATTTCCCTTTATCAGTGCTATTTTAGCACTGATATAGGTTTCCTTTATCAGCACTTTTTAGCACTGATAAAGCCTGTTTTGAGTGCTGATAAAGCCCATTTTTGTATTAGTGTATGGTGACTAACATTGTCATGACACTTTCACCTAAATATGAATCAAACAACTTATTATAACATTATATTATTAAAAATCTATTAGGTGAAGTTTTATGTGATTTATATCTATCAACACTCATGCATCACCTTATTGTGAGGGGTAAAGTGTGAAATATCCCTAGAGACATGCTACAAAATAAACTCCCAAAAGATCACATGAGAGTTGGGATTGAGGTAGCACACGAGTTGATCACATAGTTTTCTGTTCCACTTGACGATCTGGATGTTACCACGATCGAGAATGCTATTGGAACTTTCATAACATGGCCATCTAATCTTATAAAGACACGTGAGGTATGTCCTTAACAATTTTTTCAAATGGAAAACCTTCAATAGTGATGAAAAAACATCTAAAATGAGGTATGGTATTATAAAAGGATGAAATAAAGGGGAAACAAAAGGTCAGATCAAGACAATCAAGTGAATCAACAAAGAAATAAAAAAGACCTTATGAGAGTACCTTCACCCAGAAAATTTCACTATTGCATATATTAACATTACAAGTTCATATAGATACAACGTTTATGTATGAAAATATGTCTTACATTCAATAAAAATAATAAATATTTGGAGATGTCATTACAGACGTGGTTGGTCTAGAGAGTATAAATGATATTGTCAAGTTTGAATGGATTGGAGTCTCAGTTGGGAATACATACATGAGATACGTTTACATAATCTGTATGTCCCAAAAATGATCTACTATGTTCATTAAAGATAATAATTATTCAAATTTTCAACATATGTATATATTACTACTATATAAAGGAAAACCTTTTGAAGTGATATTGGGACTCATTAATCCATCTATCATTTCTATGGAAAAAGTTTCTTCAGAATTGAAAAAAATTTAAAAGAAAAAGATTAACTAATCAAGGTTTTGAAAAGAAAATAACAGATGACATACACTTCTTGATGACTACAATGAAGAAGTAAAATTCTACAATTTAATCATATAAAATATATTTTTATTTTTTCATTACTTTTTTTCTTTTTTTAGGAAGTACTAGATGCTCATCCCAATCAATTTTGATACCCTGAATGTTTATTTTTTGGATCTAATACACAGATTTCCATCAAAATGACCACACATGATGTCTACTGTGAATTTTTAGTTCATTGTAATCAACATTTTATAGATAAAATTAGAATTATATGTTCTATTTTGTGTTTTAATATGAATTTTGTTATGATAGGGTGATCTATAAATATAGTCTAAATCATGGTATGAGGTCGATGACTGAACATAAAAAGCATATGTATTTCTTCAAATTGAAACATATTATGGTATGTATAGTAAGATTTAACTATAAAAACGTATTTCAAAACAATTTACTTATTTTGGTCAATGTTTCTCAGTGACTAAAGAAAAATAAAAACAATTGTGGATATTACGTTTGAAAATTTATAAAAGATATAATATAACATCAAAATACTAGAATCTCTAGAAAAATAATTTTCTAAGGTAATTATAATTTAATTAAAAATATTTGTTGATTTTTTTCGTCTATATTTTCTCAGTACTTCCAAGATTTTCAATAATATACATACTTAAAAGAAGAAGTAAATTTTTTTAGACGTGAGTTGGAAGAGTACATGGTGTAAAAATGTTTGTTGACATCAAGTTGAGATGATTACCTATTATGTTTGTGATCATGTACATGTTGTGACCTTAGAGATACATTTGGTATGTGAAGAATTAGTATTGTAATGCTTATATATTATTTTTGACATGTTTCTCTAGGAGAAGTATAATGGAGGGTTACACACTACTGATTCTGGCAGAGGAAGTAACATGTCTGAAACTACTTGTTCTCATGAGAGATTGGACTTCAAGGCTACAAATGAGATAATTGCGATAGGGAAACGGGTCAAGGATCCTTCTACCCATAAATCTAAAGAGTTATTACCAACTATTGGGCAAGGTACTTCCATGCTCATAGCCTCATCATTTGCATTTTATGTCTTCAATATAAAAGTGATATTTTAGTTTAAAACATGCATCACATAACTAAAACTGAGCAAACAAGCTTGTATTATTTTCAAATATTAAGATGGTAATCCATAATTCATTTGTGATCTGTAGTAATCGATTTCACATCAATCCGATAAATGATGTGGCTGGTATGAGCTGAGGTATGTGTTTTTAATATAAAAGTGTCATTTTAGTTTAAAACACATATCTGATACCAAAAACTGGTAAAATGAGCTTAGATTGACTTAAAACTTAATAATAATGATCCATAATTCATTTTTGATGTGTAGGAATTGAATTCACATCAATTCAACACACAATGTGGCAGATATGACTCAAAGTTCATTTTTTCAATTTAGAAGTGTCACTTTAGTTTAAAACACATGTTACATAGCCAAAACTGAGTAAACGAGCTCATATTGTTTTCAAACTTAAAGACAAAAGTCCATAATTAGTTTTTGAAGTGTAGTAATTGACTGAACGTCAATCCAACACACGATGCGGCAGATATGACTCGAAGTTCATTTTTTCAATATATATGTGCCACTTTAGTTTAAAAAGTGCATCCCATAGAAAAAACTGAGAAAACAAGTTCAGGTTATTTTAAAAATTTAGTAAAAGGATCCATAATTAATTTTTTATGTGTAGGAATCGAATGTACATCAATTAAACACGTGATGTTCTTTTTATGACTCAAAGTATGTGTTTTTAATATAAGTGCATTTTTTATAGTTTAAAAGGTGCGTCAAAAGACAAAATTGAGCAAACGAGATTGAATTATTTTAAAATATTATGAAAAAAATCATAATTTATTTGTAATGTGTAGGAATTGACCACACATCAGTTTGACACGCGATATGACCAGTATGACTTGAAGTGTGTGCTTTCAATATAGAAGTGTCATTTTATTTTAAAATGTTTCACATAGCCAAAACTGAGTAAATGAACAAAAATTGTTTTCAAGCTTTAGGAAAATGATCCATAATTCATTTTTGATGTAGAGGAATCAATCACATGTCAAATCTGATACACGATGTGGTCAGTATGACTAGAAGTGGATGTTTTCAATATAAAAGTTTTATTTAATTTAAAGCACGTGTCACGTAGCCAAAACCAAGAAAAATATATTATATCATTTTAAAACTTTAATAAAATGATTCATAATTCATTTGTGACTTGTAGGAATCAATTTCACATCAATCTAACACATGATGTGATCGGCATGACTCGAAGTGTGTGTTTTCAATATAAAAGTTTCATTTTAGTTTGAAATGTGTGTCACTAGAAAAAAATAATAAAATGGGCTCGGATTGTTTTTAAAGATTAGGAAAATGATCCCTAAGTCATTTTTGATGTGTATGAATTGACCGCACATCAATCTAACATGTGATGTGTCCAGTATGACTGGAAGTGTTTGTTTTAAACCTAAAAGTGTCATTTTAGTTTAAAACATGCGTCACTCGCCAAAATTGGGAAAACAAGATCATATTATTTTCAAAAATTAGGACCACAATTCATAATATATTTGTGACATGTAGGAATTGACCGCACTTAATCCAAAACAGGATGTGTTCAGTATGACTCGAAGTGTGTGTTTTTAATATAAAGGTAACATTTTAGTTTAAAAGGTGTTACAAGAAAAAATTGAGAAAATGAGATTAAATTGTTTTCAAACTTTATGACAATGATCCATAATTAATTTTTGATGTGTAGGAATAGACCAAACGTTAATATGGTAAATTATGTGGCCATTATAACTCAGAGTGCGTGTTTTAAATATAGAAGTGGCATTTGAGTTTAAAACATACAATGAATAACAAAAATCGATAAAACAAGATCGAATTATTTTTAAACTTTAAGATAATGATCCATAATTCATTAGTGATGTGTAAGAATCATATGCACATCAATCCAACATACAACATGGTCGGTATAACTCAAAATGTGTGTTTTAAATATAGAAGTTTCATTTTAGTTTAAAATGTGTGTCACTAGCCAAAACCGAGCTAACATGCTTGGATTATTTTAAAACATTAGGATAACAATACGTAAGTAATTTATGGAATGTAGGTATTGACCGCATGTAAATCCGACACATGATGTAACTGATATGACTCAAAGTGAGTGTTTTCAATATATAAGTGTCATTTTAGTTTAAAACGCATGTCATATAGCCAAAACCGAGCAAACAAGCTCAGATTGTTATCAAAATTTAGGAAAACAATCCATGATTTATTTGTGACTTATATAAATTGACCAAATTTTAATCTGACACACGATGTGGTCAATATTACTTGAAGTTCATGTTTTCAATATAAAAGTATCATTTTATAGTTTAAAATGCACTTCACATAGACTAAACTTAGCAAATAAGCCTAGATTATTTTCAAAATTTAGAAAAATGACCCATAATTCATTTGTGACTTGTAGAAATCAATCTCACGTCGATATGACACACGATATGGATGGTATTACTTGAAGTGTGTGTTTACAATATAAAAGTGTCATTTTAGTTTAAAAGGCATGTCACTAGCCAAAACTGAAAAAACGAGATCAAAATATTTTTTAACTTTAGGAAAATGATCCAGAAGTCATTTGTGACGTATAGGAATTGACCACATATCAATCTGATACATGATGTGGTTGATATAACTCCGAGTGAATATTTTCAATATAAAATCATCATTTTAATTTAAAACACGCTTCACTGGAAAAAAACTGAGAAAATGAGGTCGGATTGTTTTCAAAATTTAGAACCAAAATCTATAGAATATTTGTGACATATAGGAATTGACCGCACATGAATCTAACACAAGATGTGGTTGGTATGACTCGAAGTGTGTGTTTTCAATATAAAAGTGTCATTTTAGTTTATAACATAAATCACATAGCCAAAACAGAGAAAATGAGCTCAGATTATTCTTAAACTTTATGAAAAATATCCATAATTCATTTGTGAAGTGTAGGAATCAGTTTCACGTCAATTCAACATGATATGATAAATATGATTCAAAGTGTTTATTTTAAATATGAAAGTGTAATTTAATTTAAAATGTGTGTCATGTACCTAAAACTAAGCAAGTGAGCTAAAATTGTTTTCAAACATTACAAAAATGATTCATGGTTTATTTGTAAGGTTTAGGAATTGACCGCATGCCAATATGACACAAGATATGATTGGTACAACTCATAGTGTGTGTTTTCAATATAAAAGTGATATTTTAGTTTAAAACACATGTCACTAGCCAAAACCGACATAATGAGATCTATTTATTTTCAAACTTTATAAAAATAATCTATAATTCATTTGTGACATGTAGAAATTGACTGCACATCAATCTGACACACGATGTAGCCAATATGTCATTCTTAAATTTTAGGACAATGGTCCATAATTCATTTGTGACGTGTAGGAATCGACTGCTCGTCAATCCAACACACGATATGGTCGGTATGACTCGAAGTGCGTGTTTTCAATATAAAATTTTCATTTTAGTTTAAAACAGAATTACTAGTCAAAATCAAGTAAAAAAGCTCAGATCATTTTTAAACTTTAGAAAATGATTCATAATTAATTTGTGACATGTAAAAATCAACCGCACATCAATCGGACACACGATGTGACCAATGTGACTCAAAGTGCATGTTTTCAATATAGACGTTTCATTTTAGTTTAAAACGGGCATCACAAAGCAAAAACTGAGCAAAAGGGCATGGATTATTTTCAAACTTTAGGAAAATGATCCATAATTCATTTGTGACATTTAAAAATTGACTGCACATCAATCCAACACACAATGTGGTCGATAAGACTCAAAGTTCGTCTTTTCAATATAAACCTCTCATTTTAGTTTAAAATGTGCATCACAAAGTCAAAACTGAGAAAATGAGCTTGCTCAAATTATGTTCAAAATGTTAAGAAAATGATCCATAATTTATTTTTGATATGTAGGAATCAATCTCACATCAATATAACACACTATGTGGCCGATATGACTCGAATTGCGTGTTTTTAGTGTCATTAATTAAAAACACACGACATGTAACCAAAACTGAGAAAACAAGCTCAGATTGTTTACAAACTTTATGAAAATGATCTATAATTCATTTGTAACATATGGGAATTGAATTCACATCAATCTAACACACGATGTGGATGGTATGATTAAAAGTGCATGTTTTCAGTATAAAAGTGTCATTTAAGTTTAAACCTCATGTCACATGGACAAAACCAAGAAAACGAGAGCTCAAATTGTTTTCAAACTTTAGGAAAATAATTCATAATTCATTTTTGATGTGTAGGAATTGAACACATGTTAATGAAACACATGATGTGGTTGATATGACCCAAAGTGTGTTTTAAATATAAGTGTCATTTTAGTTTAAAATGCGCGTCACTAGCCAAAACTAAGAAAAAGAGGTCGAATTGTTTTCAAACATTAGGACAACAATTCATAATTTATTTGTGACATGTAGGAATCAACCACACATCATTCTAACACACGATACGATTAGTATGACTCGAAGTGTGTGTTTCCAATACATAAGTTTCATTTTAGTTCAAAACACGTGTCACATAGCCAAAACCGAACAAACAAACTCAAATTGTTTTGAAACATTAACAAAATGATCTATAATTCATTTTTAATGTTTATGAATCAAACGCGTGTCAATATGACACATGATGTGGTCGAAAAATATGTTCTCAATATAAAAGTGTCATTTTTGTTTAAAATGTGTGTCCCATATCCAAAACTGAGCAAACGATCTCGGGTCATTTTCAAATGTTTGGAAAATGATCCATAATTTATTTGTAGCTTGTAGTAATTGATCACACGTCAATCTAACACACGATGTGGTCAGTAAGACTCGAAGTGTATGTTTTCAATAGAAAGGTGTCATTTTAGTTTAAACCGTGCATCACTAGCAAAAACTGAGAAAACAGACTCAGATTGTTTTCAAAATTTAGGAAAATGATCCATAAATCATTTGTGATATATAGGAATCGACAGAACATCGATCTGACACATGATGTAGCAGGTATGACTCAAAGTGTGTGTTTCAATATAGAATTCTCGTTTTAGTTTAAAACACATGTCACATTGTCAAAACTGAGCAAACGAGCTCAGATTATTTTCAACCTTTATGAAAAAAAATCCATAATTCATTTATAACGTGTAGAAATATGACTGCATGTCAATATGACACACGATGTGGTCCATATGACTCAAAGTGTGTTCTTTCAATATAAAAGTGTAATTTTAGTTTAAAACACTCGTTATATAGTCAAAACCAAGCAAACAAGATCAAATTTTTTTCAGAATTTAGGAAAACAATCCATAATTTATTTTCAACTTGTAGGAATCAACTACACATCAATCTGACACACGATGTGCCCGATATTACGCGAAGTGAGTGTTTTCAATACAAAAGTGTCATTTTAGTTTAAAAATCACTTCACTAGATAAAACCAGGCAAATGAACTCGAAATATTTTCAATCATTAGGACAATGATGCATAATTAATTTGTGACTTATAGGAATCAACCGAACGTAAATCCAACACATGATGTAGAAAGTATTACTCAAAGTGCGTGTTCAATATAAAATTTTCATTTTAGTTTAAAACATGCATCGCTAAAGAAAATAAAGAAAATGAGCACGGATTTTTTTCAAACTTTGGGACAAAAATCCATAAGTCATTTGTAATGTGTAGAAATCAATCACGTGTTAATCTGACACATGATATGATCGATATGACTCGAAGTGCATGTTTTTAATATAAAAGTGTCATTTTAGTTTAAAACACGTATCGCTTGACAAAACTGAGAAAATGAACTTAAATTGTTTTTAAACATTAGAAAAATGATCCATAATTCATTTTTGATGTGTATGAATCGATCGCACGTTAATTCAACAGACGACATGATCAGTATGAATTGAAATGCATGTTTTTAATATAAAAGTGTCATTTTAATTTAAAACATGTATCACATAGCCAAAGTAGAGAAAACGATCTTGAATTATTCTCAATTTTTAAGACAATGATTCATAATTCATGTGTTATGTGTAGAAATATACCACGCATCAATACAACACATGATGTGTCTCGTATGACTCAAAATGTATGTTTTCAATATATAAGTGACATTTAAGTTTAAAATGTGAAACAAGATTGAATTGTTTTTAAACTTTAAAACAATGATCCATAATTCATTTGTGATGTGTAGGAATTGATCACACGTCAATTCAACACATGATGTGGTTGATATGACTCAAAGTGTGTGTTTTGAAGATAAGTTTCATTTTAATAATATCATTAATAGTATAAGTGATAATATCATTAATATATACAATAATTAACAATAAAATTTATCATATGTGAACTATAGATCATTAAAATTATATTTTTATTTTATTTTTTTTTACTATTAGTAAATAAACATTGGTTTTACTGCAATGATGGGCTTTTGTATAGAGGTTGATCGTAAAAAAAAGTCTGATATAAGAGTTTTGATTTTGTATATGGGTTGTAGTTATTTTTTATTAATTTTAAACAACAAATTGATGTAAATATTTTGTATGTAAATTTTGAATTGAAATTATGGTAGAATATAATATTTTAATGCCAATATGATTTTATGTATATTTCTATTCTTGTTTATATATTCTAATTAGGTTGGTTGTTGACGGCTGTAACAATGTAACAACTGATATGGCCTTTATTAGTGTTAGAAAAAATGCTAATAAAGGACCCATTTATCAACACTAAAAAGAAAGAACTAATAAAGTATGACATTTATCAATGCCATAAAAAACTCAGATACAATTTCACTTTATCAGCGTTTTATTTTTCAAGCTGAAAAATGAATCCTTTATGAGTGCTTTTAATGGCGCTTAGATTGTCAACACATTTTTGTGCACACAAAGATCTTTTCTAGCATCATTAAATGCCTCATCTGTAGTACTAAATGACCTTATCACATATGTGATGGCTCTCATGTGACTTAAAATTCCCAAGTATGTTTCCAACCTCACATGTAAAAAGGTTTCATTTCCAATAGCTGATGATGTGATCCCACTTTCCAAAGTTCCTTTGTGAAATGCCTCACATGCCTGTACCTTCACCTGCAATGTAGCTCATTTGAGGCATTATCAATTTAGACGTCGTAGATAGGTTTCAATTCAAGGGAAACCCTTACCGCTGTTATCACAAAGTGGTAACATAACTGTTTATCCATGTGGTAAATAGTAATTAAAATATTGTATTTTAAAACAAAATAATTATTATTTTATTATTTAGGCATAATGTATTTTATAAAACAAAATAATAAAATATATTTATGGTCTATGAAAAGTGTTGAATCAAACCATGTATTTTCCCCACTACTTAATGCACAGATGAGATTTCGATGTGAATATTTAAATATTTTGAGAAAAATAATATTTAAACTAAAAATATATATTTTACCACTATTTATGAAACTAGTAATTTGCTCATGAGTTTGCACAGCGGAATAAATCAATGCTTATTTTCAAGAATGCAACACTATGAAATTTCAATTTGTGTTAAGAGTGCAAATAAGAAATAAATTACCTCATAAATGATAAATTATAACTCTTCAAGGAAATAAAAAATTAGATAGTGTCATAAAATGGCATTTACGCACTAATAAAGCACTTGAAATGGAACTATAAAACACAAATAGAAATCACTTTTTGGAAAATTTAGTTTGAAAACTGAAAATTGAATAAAAATTCAGTAACAAAATTGTCCTTAATCACTTGTTGAAATAGGAGAATCCAAATCATCGACACATTGGGGTGAATATTCATCATGGAAGTAGTGGGATAAATTTACCTATTGAAAAAAAATGTCACCAGTAGACAATTCCACAAATAAATACAAGTTACAAATTGGCAAGCATGTAATGTTGCATGGTTAAACTTTTCAGATATATGTACGCATATTGAAAAGATACCTAAAAATGGCTTCTAATTACATAACAAAGCGGACATATTGAAACTTCATATTGGTGTTATAGAACTTGTACATAACAATATGTAAGACAATTCATTTTGTACATTAATTGATATTAAAAAATACCATTGAAGATGAAAGACCCAAAAATCCCATATAATTTTTTTTAATTATTTGGGATTATTATGAGTCTGTACAAATTGACGACACGTTTTTCTGAGTCCCGAAGATCCCAAAACGAAAATTTGAACTTTTTTAAGGTACGTTTAGTAAACGTGTGGGTGGTATTTTATATCTTTTGAACTGGTGCTCAGATTAAAAATCTGAGGGCACCGTTGAATCCGCAGCACTGGGATTCGCTTAAGGGAAGCTTAACCTCGAATGGTAAGGGTCAGATGAAAAAAATAATTTTTTGGGAATTATAAAATAATAATAAAATAACTGAAGATTTTTTTTGCAACCGTTGGAAAAATGGTGGTGAGACCACGGTACAACGTCCAGCCATTTAATGGATTGACTCTTATTTTTGTGTAACCACACTATTATGGGAAATTAAAAGAATGTGTAACTTCACCATTGAGAGAATTAAATAGGTTCATTAACTATACTCATTAATGAACCTCGTTAATTGTATGGTGCGTTGATCCTCTGCTTCCCTCTATTTAATCTGAACTCAGGCTTGGTCTTTGGGAGAGCTACGAGAGGAAGCTCTAACGAAGCACCAATGACTTTCTACTCTAACGAAGAACTTGATCGAATGAAGAATGTTGTGGGGAATCAACGGGCGACTACAAGCATCGACGAACACCTTTGGACATGTACACTCCCTCCTCTTCTAAAACACATTGCAACAAATACAAGGTATGGGGGTTTATGCTTGATTTATCTCCTTTACCCTGTTCTTGATTATTATGAAGAACACATATCAACTGTCCAACAGTTTGATCCATGTTCATTCTTAAAATGTGAGAGGATATTGAGGAGTTTTATTTATGAGAGTTTTTTACATTTAAGTGTCTCGTGATTTTGAATAAGAGTAATCTCACTAGGCATAATGTTCTAACTATGGTACATCTTGATCTATCTCAAGATGGCTCCATGTGGATGACCCTCCAAGATCCTGATACGAGATCGTGAGGACAGCCCGCCTAGTGACGAGGCGTCCGTTCAGGGACCAGTGTTTGAGATGGCCCCACCAGGTGGTTCCCTAGTGCTACCACCACTCGATAGTCAGCATCTACTGCCAGCAGTTCTAGTAGAGGACGTTCATAGGCTCAGTTCCCTACATGAGTTTCAGAGACAGAGAACTCCCCGGTTCAAGGGAGAGATGGATCCTCAGGTCGCTGAGGACTGGCTAGAGGTTGTGACGTGGCTTTTCTGCTTAGTGAGGACACTACTTGAATAGATGGAGATCTTGGCAATGAGCATTCTGTAGGGATCTGTAGGGAGATGGTGGAGCTTGACCATCCAGAATCACGATGAGGGGACCCTCACTTGGGTTGACTTCGAGAGGATTTTCTAGGATGAGTTTTTTTCCCGCGACATTGCGTTCTGTCCGCATTCAGGAGCTGCTTCACCTACAGTAGGACAGCATGATAGTGGCTCAGTACTTGGTGATATTTACTGACCTCTCTCGCTACTACACAGACATGGTGTGATACCCTTTATTCAGGGCTCGAGCCTTCAATAAGGGACTCAGGTGGGAGATCGGGGATTCGGTAGTGTCTCTCAGCATCACTACTCAGGTCAGGGTATTGGAGTGAGCCCTTATGATGGAGAGCTTCTTGGCGGAGAAGGTGCCCACAGCTAGAGCTGCTAGCAGACCCCAGGAGGTAGAGTCTTTGGAAAGCAACAGATAGCAGACACATGGGCCCAAGCGGGACAGGTCTTTTAGAGGACGACCCTAGGACTCAGGGTCAGGAGTGTGAGGCTCCTAGGCTAGAGGGAGTCGGATGGGGGCCAGGTTTTGCTTTACGTGCGACGGGCAAGGACACATGGCACATGACTGCTCGACCCTCCATATAGATGACCAGCAGATGGTCAAGGGACCGTTGAGGTAGTGGCCAAGGTTTGAGCGTGGAGGTCCACAGGGTGGCAGATGTGGAAGAGTAGCAGTTCGTGCAATAGGTGGTGGATGACAATTTGAGGTTCTACCACCACCACCCTCAGGTGGTCCACCCCAACCACAGGAATCAGGTGGACAGGGGTGATCACATCTTCAGGTAGAAGAGGCCTACGACCATGGCACTCTAGATATGATTAGAGGTATGATCTGTGTTTTTTCCACTCTAACCTCAATTCTTATAGACACAGGTGTTAGTCACCCTTTCATTACCACGACACTCGTTCGAAGATCAGAGATTCTAATGGATTCGTTGGCCCAATCCTTACGTTTAGAGACTCCTATAGGAGAGGATTCTACGACTACACATAGGTTCAGGAAATGTGATATCACTCTAGGAGGTGAGAGCTTCGGCTGGGATCTCCTAGTAGCAGCGTCGAGGCCTTACGACGTCATCTTTGGTATGGATTGGCTATCCACAGTCCATGATCAGATCGACTGTTTTAGGCACAAAATGTGGTGTGTCTGTGAGGATGGGATCAGGTTTTCCTTCACCGGTGAAGATGAAACATTTGCAGCACAGGATGAGCTCTCTCGAAGGAGGGTTCATCTGATCACTCGTCAGTTGGATAGCCTCACCCGTAGTGTAGTAGACAAGAGGAGTCCGAACTATCCTGTAGTGATGGACCAATATGCCGATGTCTTCTCTGATGATGTTCTGGGACTACCTCCCCTTAGATAGGTAGACTTTTACATTTACATGTACCCCAGGACGGCACCGATATATACACCAGCATATCGGATGGATCTCGTGGAGCTTCGTGAGCTGAGGGTACAGTTGGAAGACTTACAGAGGAAGGGGTTCGTAAGGCCCAGTGTTTCTCCTTGGGCAACCCTAATTTTTTTCTCCAAGAAGGCAGATAGGAGTCTGAGGATTTGTGTTGACTATCAGTGCCTGAACCAGCTGACCATGAAAAACAAGTATCCTCTACTGATGATCGATGATCTCTTTGACTAGCTGAAGGGAGAACGATGGTTTTCAAAGATAGACCTCAGATCAGGCTATAATCAGCTCATGGTACGGGATGAGGACGTACTGAAGACAACCTTAAGATGTTGGTATATCCATTATGAGTTCTTGGTGATGCCCTTCAGCATGAATAATGCTCTGGCAGTGTTCATGAGGATCATGAATAAGATCTTCCAGCCTTACCTCGATCGCTTCGTGATAATCTTTATTGACGACATCTTTGTGTACGTAGTGTCATAAGAATAGAATGCCACACACCTTCAGATAGTTCTGGATACACTCCGAGAGCACCATATTTATGGCAAGATCTCGAAGTGCCAGTTCTGGATATGGGAAGTCCACTTCCTGGGGAACGTTATCTCAGAGGCTGGATTTGCAGTGGATCCGATGAAGAGAGGGAAAGTGCTTGCTTGGGAGCCACCCAGGAGTGTGACCGAGGTACAAAGTTACCTGGGATTGGCTGGGTACTGCCGGAGATTTGTACCTGAATTCTCCAGGGTAGCATCACCCTTGTCATCTTTGACAAAGAAGGGGAAACATTTATTATAGATAGAGAAGTGTCGGCAGAGTTTCTAGGAGATAAGGTAGACACTAATGAGTGCACCCATATTGAGGCTACCCGAAGAGGGCGTTGGGTATGTAGTTTACTATGACGCATCAAGGACCGGACTAGGTTGTGTCCTGATGCAGGAGAAAGCAGTGATCGCCTACGTTTCACGACAATTGAGACAGAACGAGTAGAACTACGCTATCCATGACTCGGTGTTAGTATCAGTGGTCTTTGCGCTGAAGATGTGGCGACACTTCTTGATGGGTGAATGATTTACTATTTAATCCGACTACAAGAGTCTCAGGTATATCTTCTCATAGAAGGACCTGAACCTGAGACAACGGCGATGGTTAGAGTTATCCAGGACTATGACTTTGAGATAGTATACACTCCTGGGAAGGGGAACATAGTAGCAGACGCACTCAGCAGGAGATCTGGTCTATAGTTGCTGAGTGAGGCGACAGAGCAGTTATCCGTGTTGCAGATATCCATTGTGGATAGAGACAGAGCAGTCTACCTATAGTCTATGACTATCACTCCCCTACTCCTTCAGCGAGTTCGGGAGGCTCAGCTTGGGAACATTGACTGTGTGGCCCGACGGGCTCAGATATCCTTAGGACAGTCTCCTGAATGATTTTTTGAAGGTGGGGAGCACGTCATTTTATTTAAAGGATGCACCATGGTACCAGTGATGCTACAAGAGGATGTGTTGAGGTAGTTCCACACATCCCCTTTGGCAGTACATCCTAGAGTGGCGAAGATGTACCAGGACCTCTGGCATCAGTACTGGTGGTCAGGGATGAATAAAGCGGTGGTGGATTTCGTATCAGGATTTCTCACTTGTCAGCAAGTGAAGGTCGAGTATCAGGTATCAGTAAGCTTAGCTCAGCCACTTGAGGTGCCTAAATGGAAGTGAGATGGTATATCCATGGACTTTGTGACAGGGCTACCATGTATGTCCAGGGGCCATGATTCTATCTAGGTGATCGTTGACCAACTCACCAAGTCATCCCACTTCCAAATCATCAGAGCAGAGATCAGTAGAGATCTTGGGACGCCTCTACATATAGGAGATGTTATGAATTCACAGGGTGTGATCGACAATCATCTCAGATCGTGACGCATGTTTTACATCCCGCTTGTGTAAAGGATTGAAGGAGGCATTCGAGACTCAGCTATGCTTGAGCACCGCCTTTCATCTTCAAATAGATGGTTAGACGGAGCAGACCATACAGACACTCGAGGACATGTTTCATTCTTGTGTCCTTGATTTTGGCCACAGTTAGGAGGACCACCTGCCATTGGTGGAGTTCTCTTACAAAAACAGTTATAAATTCCCCATCGGCATGGCTCCGTTTGAGGCCCCGTACGGGCGACCTTGCAGATCACCACCATGCTGGAAAGACCCAGGGGAGTCAGCACTTATGGATCCAGAGTTGGTACAGGCTACCATAGAGAATGTTCAGATCATCCAGGAGAGGATGAAGACTTCACAGAGCCGGAAGAAGTCTTATGCCGACAAGAGATGGAGACCCTTGGAGTTTGAGGAGAGAGATCATGTCTTCCTACAGGTCTCACCCCGATGAGGATTACGGATGTTTGGTCGGGGAGGAAAGATATCTATGGGATTCATCGGACCTTACCAGATCCTCAGTAGAGTAGGCGAGGTGGCGTACCATCTATCCCTTCCCCCACAGATGCACCAGGTGCATATTTTTTTCCATGTGTCGCAACTAAGGAGGTACGTTCATGATCCATCACACGTTATCGACTGGGGTGAGCTGGACATCGATGATAGGGTGACGTTTGTGGAGTTCCTGGTGTAGATAGAGGATCGACAGGAGCGGGCCCTTTATGGGTAGTCAATTCCTCTGGTGCAAGTTCATTGGCAGCACGGGAATCTCTAGGAGAGTAGATAGGAGTGGGAGGCTCAGATACGTGCTCAGTACCCCTATTTGTTCCCCTAGTTTTATTGTAGCTTTTAGGAATGAAAATCCCTAAGGTGGGGAGAATGTAAAGACCTGGAAATTCCATATATATTTTTTTAAATTATTTGGGATTATTACGAGTCTGCAAAAATTGATGGCACGTGTTTTCGAGGCCCGGAGAGCCCAGAATAGAATTTTGAACTTTTTTTAAGGTACGTTCAGTAAACATGCGGGTGGAATTTTCTATCTTTTGAACTGGTGCTCAGATTAAAAATCTGATGGCACTATTGAATATGCAGTGCCGGGATTCATTTAAGGGAAGCTTAATTTCGACCGGCAAGGGTCGAACAAAAAAAGTTAATTTCTTGGACTTTACAAAAAAAATAAGTGAAGATTTTTTTTCTTTTTTTCTTTTTTTTTTGCAACCGTTGGACAAATGATGGTGGGAAAGCGGTGCAACATCAAGCCATTTAATGGCTTGACTCTTATTTTTGTGTAACCACACCATTGGGGGAAATTAAAAGAATGTGTAACTGTATTGTTGAGAGAATTAAAGAGGTTCATTAACTATACACATTAATGAACCACATTAATTGTGTGGTGCATTGATCCTCTCCTCCCCACTATTTAATCTGAGCTCGGGCTTGGGATTTGGGAGAGCTATGAGAGAAAGCTCTGACGAAGCGTCGATGACTTTCTACTTCGACGAATAATGTGATCAAGCGACGGGTGTTGGGGGGAATCGACGGGCGATGACAAATGCCGACGAACACCTTCGGACATGTACACTCCCTCCTCTTCTGCAACACCTTCCAACAAATACAAGGTTGGGGTTTATGCTTGATTTCTCCCCTTTACCCCATTCTTTATTATTATGAAGAACACAGATCAACCGTACAACGGGTTGATCAGTGTTCGTTCTTAAAATGTGGGAGAATATTTTGGGGTTTTCTTTATGGGAGTTTTTTTTACATTTAAGTATTCATTCCCATGTTATAATGCTAATGTGGAGGGTGCGGACAAAACGAACAAGGCCCAGACCCTCCGCCATTTTCGGTTTTGGTTGCGTATTTTGTGGACAACCAGAAGTTATGGTAGCACGTGGTGGTACTGGCCGCGTTCCCGATAGAGAAGAGATGAACAGTCGGCCCAGTCGGCAACCGCAGGAGGAGGCGCGCCACGGCGGCACACCTCGGTGGTGCAAGTCGCGGCCACGCTGGGCCACGACGCTGGAGGAGGCGCACCCGGGCGGCGCGCCTCAGCAGCGGAAGCTGCGACCATGACGGGATGCAACGCTGGAGGAGGCGCGCCCCAGCGGCGCGCCAAGGCAGTGAAGAAGCTGCAGCCGCGACAGACCATGGGGCGCTAGAGTTCTGCGGTGACAGAGTGGCGCCGCGTGGAGGAGACAACCCGCCGAGTGGGTTGACGCGGAAAATGCGGATGAACCCGGCCGCGTAATCAAGTGTCGGACGCGGCTATGGCGTGTCCAGAGATAATGGAGTCAGCCCGCAACCGTGTGCTGGGGTGATCCTGGCGGGTTGCGCCACTAGGAGGACCAGACCGAACCACCCGCAGGTCCAGTGGGCCAGACCCACGGCCCAGTGGGTCAGTTAGGACCCAACCGGGCCGAGTCGGGCCAGGCCCAGTGGTCTGGTTCAACTCGGTAGGGTCAGACCTGAGTCGGGTCAACCCAGACTGGGTTGGGTCGTGTCGGTCCAATCGGGGCGGACTGAACTCGGACCCCCTTTTGGTCCAATTACATTTAATTGACCATAACTCTTAAATCAGACGTCCGTTTGATGAACTATCGGCGGCATTGGAACCCTTAGGACTAGGCAACCCTTTTGAGATACTCCACGTGAATTTCAAAGAAAGTTTGAGTTTGGCCATCTTGGATCGTACCCTAATCCAACAGGGCTCTCGACATTAAAATTATTATCACTTACAGGCCGGGAATCTGGTTGACGCGCCGTTAGTTACGTTGGAACCCTTATGAAATGAAGGATCATAGGGTTACTTCTTTGTGAGACTTTGTGCCGGTTGATATACAACTGATGGTTTGAGGATCGGTTATCCCAAACACACTACGTACGAATTCTTGCGACTGGCTGAGACCTGAAGACTGCTGATTTTCGACTCTGTGTAACTCGACAACCCAGTGGGAAGCACCTCTATGTGACTTGGCATGCCCACAGTGGGAAGAACCTTTGTGGGACTTAGCAGACCCACGGTACTCGACAGGAGGAATACCTCAGCAGGCCACGATGGGTAGCGGCTCTGTGTGCCATGTTAAAGTGAAAACCATAATACTCGTACTGATGGCTTATTCCAAAGGAAATTTTACTCATCTTCATGGATTACTGAAAATAAAATTTTAGGAGTTATTTTACAAGATCGAGAGAGTGGATAAACACTTCATTGTATGAAACATTTTGATGGAAATATTTGGATCAGGATAATATCTAAAATGATTAATGTTCAAATGATTATCAGGTTGACAAAAAACATCCCAAACTAGAGAGAAATGATTCAAGTAATAACATGAAAGTGAGAAAATTCATATTCACTAACATGAGATAATCATAAGAAAATGCATACACAAAAAACATTTCATTATAATATTCCTATTGAAAATTTATTTTATGATGCATATTTAATAGTAATCTGTTAAAATATATAATAGAAATGTATGATGCATTTGTCAATGTTTAACTGATTACTGGTTGAAAATGAAATGTATGATGCATATTTCAATAGATTACTATTTAATAGTAATCTATTGAAATATGTAATATTAATTGAACAAAATATATTGTAAACTACATATTGTAATTTGTGCAATGTATATAAAATATATATCACAAATTAAAAAACTTTGAAAAAAAACTATTGAAATAAAAAAAAATTTAGACTTCAATATATGACTCTTTGGGAACCAAAAAATCAAAGATTAAATCAAAGATAAAATAAGCAAACTTAACTCAATATTACCTTCCGATAGTATCATAAAATGTCAGTCATTTTTTCATTATTTTTTTTATGTTTCCCTTTGTAGATGGTTATGGTCCATTATCATGGTATGTTGTGTCAGTAGAGCCTCTACACATTACAATATCATGTTTCACCACATCCTCACCATCAAAATCACGCAAGAGGTTTTTCTACAAAGAGAATGGAGTTATACGATTAAATACCAAATATTAGTGAGAACTAAAATCAAAGAATCAGAAATCAAAATGTTAACAATAGTCAATTGAAAAGAATAAATGTAAACATAGAAAATATGGAAATGATAGAAAAAAATGTGTATTTTTCAATTCTGAAGTTTCAATAAAAATAGCAGTCAATGAAATATGCATAGCTGATTTAACAAACTCAACATCAATGCTACAACTAAGTCGTAAATATCTACTGCTTTGATGCTCCTATGAGATAAAAGGAATATCATAATGTGTTGGTTAACTTTTAATAAATGAAATTTAAGAAATTGAAAACAATAGTACTTGGTTATGTCCAATGATGCTAATAAATCATGAAGATCCAATGTTCTGATGCTTCTATATAATAAGGATAAAAAGAACAATGTGATGCAAATATTATTTTTTATAAATGAAATTTAAGAAATTAAAATCAATAGTACCTAAAAATCTTTAAAACTGTGATTGAAATTCTTGATATCATTTTCTTTTTCAAAGAGGAAAATAACTTTGTAAGTGTTTTGTTCCAAATAATGGTGATGGTTCTAAATGTTGCAATTTGTTATGTCAATAGATAACAAAACTCTTTGAATTGAAAATATTTAACTCCGAAGGAAAACTAAACTCATCATTGTCCTACATTAAAAATGAATAGTAATGTTTGATTAAATAAATTGAAAATTTATTAAAACATCTAAATAATTCCATGTTTGTACCTACTATTAGGAGAGGATTTTCAGTTCTGGCACCAAATATTTCCATCAGAAAAGTCCACTTTCTTCATGAAGGAGTTGCATGATTCATAATACCAATTGTAGGTGTTTTGAATTTTCCATATTTTAGCTACAATCAAACACCTTGTAGGATAAGAAAAAGTGAGAAGGTATTATTTTCTTGAATATAGTAGAAAATAGTTGAACATTCTGTAATACTGCATTTTGAAATTGCAAAGTTCAGGACATGTTACTAACTTCTTGATAGTTTTTGATACCACAAATTGTTATTTGTTATTCCAATACAACATAAGTGTATCACAAATCTTTGAATGTGTTATTGGTGGACTGAGAAACTATGATTTCATGATCAATGCAGACCTGATAATTGAAAAATATGCAACATTATCAATTAGAAATTGTACAGAATACATCATTGATGTAGACAATATGAAATAGTAATAAATGACATCTAATTTCAGTTAAAATGAAACCAACTTCTGAAACTTTCGAGTATTGAAATGTCAGGGTTGAAAAGTAATTTTTTTGCATTAAATCAAGTTGTCACAATATCAAAAGTGGCATGAAATTCCAAAATAGAAGATGATAGTGTAGTGTTGGAGACATTTAAAAAATTAGCAATAAATATAAAGTGCAAAAAGGTAATGAATAGATATAAAGCCTATTTCTAAATCTCTTTTCAACTAATTTGACATTTGAACCCATGTCTAGATGGCAACAAGTTTTATTAATTTGTATCAATTTGAATATTCTGTATAATGTAGCACATGCCTTTACAAAACAACTGTTTGAACTTTGAGATTAGTTGACGGTCACTGATTGTACAATGAATCTTTGCTACCTACATAAGGTATTCCAAAATGTAGAATAGACTGTGAAAAAAATTATTGTTTTTCATCATTATAGAATAAGGTAATGCAATATCCATACATATTAACAGAATATTCAACAATAAAAAAACAATTTTTCATGTTTATATCACAAACTCATAATTGTTCATGTTTATATCACTAAGAATGAGGTCTACAGCGACAGCATCATCAGAGTAGTTGGAAAATGAAATGCATCTCATATTGAAAATTTGAACTTGTATTGTTAATGTTTCATCATCTTCAAAGGTAATTTCATTCAATGGAGTTAGTGATCATGACATTTTCATCAGCAAAAATGAAAACCCTACTTGCAATGAAAAAAAATATTGAAAATATTTTGTGTGGAATTAGATGTCATGTTATCTTTATCATCTACAACTATTTTCAAACCCTGTTTTGATACAACCCTTGATGCGCTTAAAGAATGATCAAGATCATAAACACAATTTTTATGAATCATTGGTACCTCATCCCAAATAATCAATTTTTTTAATTAAAGGAGTTATGCAAGATCACTACCTTATTGAATATTCCAAATTGAGTTCTCATTAATAGATACCGGAATACCAAATTTAGAGTGGGTCGTCTTTCCACCTGGAAGAGGTAATGGTGTTATTTCACTAGAAGCAATGATAAGAACAATATTACCCTATGACTTCATCAAACATGTTAAATCTATCCAAATGAAATTCTTATCATTCCTCCATATCCATGAAAGAAAAAAAAACCTAGAAGAAAAAGATAATGAAAACATAATGACACCCATCACCAGTTTCTATTCAACGATTAGCCTACTTTGTATAGTTTTATACTCATTTTAAAGACTTTATGTGTTATAATTAAGTTCTATGACTAAACAATTTCATTGACCATCAATTAAATAATTTGTAACTGGAATAGGAGGATGATAATGAAGATATTCTACCATTGATGCGCAAAATGTTGTATATTTCAAAAAAATCATACATTTGTCTTCGATAATCAGTGAGTGTTAAATCTCATAAATAGAAAAATAGTATTAAAAAATATTATCATAATAATGTTTGACCATTATTATGGTAGTCAAGTCAGATCATATGATAGGTATTAAGATATAAATTGAACCAAATAGTTAGAATTTAATGATCACACTGTATTAGTGTAGGTCATGGTGATGTCCAAAATTTGAAGAATGAAAAATTTTATAAAGACATGAAAATATTAAGGTGTGAATAGTTTATGAAACTAAATAATATTCAATATATAGTAAAGATGTATACCATGATTGTTCATGCAACCTATATCCCCAAAAGAACATAATCATATATATTTCAAGCAATGCATACATTTTTCACTGTAAACGTGTTTCCATCCTCTCTACCATAGGGTTCATGTTGTCCCTACAATCCCCAAATCTCCTCCCTACTCGACATTATGCTCTCACGTATACCTCTTCACCTTCCATCTCGACATTCTACGCTCGTACATCCCCTCATTATCTCTTCCCTTCCATACCACTCGCGGATGACTTCTCACACATTTCCATCCTCTATGAATCCAGATTGTTACCTCAAACGGTAAATATATCTCTTTCTTCCTTCACTGAAGCCCCTGACGGCTCAAAAAATCCACTTACGAAACATTCATCACATTCCCAGATCTGTCTATAAAATATTCCTCGAATTTATTCATGTATATGTCGACACATTCTGCAATTGTGACCCTTCAATTTCCCTCTGGTTACAAAAGATTCAGCGGAACAGTCATTGACTCTGTGTTCCTTCCCCAACCGTGAACTTTCAAACTATATCCGCAAAAATCTAGAAAGTGGTAATCGATCCGCATATGGTCCATTTTTCTTGATACCTTCTATAAATATTTTATCTCTGTTTTTAAATTTTTATCATTTGCTCGAGAATTTTTCTTCTTTTATTACAACACATCTTTTTTATCATTCAACAAATACAACTTTTATTGAATTCAATCAGTATTCATTTACCTATTCATGTTTTCAGGGTTCACACTTTTTTTCTCCACCACATCAAAACCTATGGCATTTTAGGTAATCCTAACTAGTTTTATTCACTAAAGACTATATAAAAAACAATTTTTTCGTATCCATTAAAAATTGTATGTACTCTTGATTAATGATGTGTATAAAGTTGTTTCAGTACATGCATTATGTCATTTCAGTTCACTATTATGTGCATAAATATGCATACCATGATTTTGTTGAACTCCTTGAAAATACATTACAAAGATAAATGATATAAATATACAATCTCCGTCATGTTCTATAGAAGAAAGGTTTTGTGGGAGAGTACTAAGGCAACGACATCAAACAGGTCAAATAGGTATTTATCTTTACTTGAAATTGATTCATAAATTATGATTCATTCACTATATGTATTCATCCTATTTCTACAAATATAGGTTTAAACTCTCTTGAAAATTCTTTGATTATATATAATGGAATGTCACCTACTCCTATACCTGAAGCAATGCAACCAAATGATAGCATGCAGATAGGAACACACATTTCATTATCAACTATATCTTTAAATGGTTTGTTCGATTTAAATTTACTAGTACAATTTTTTTCCTTTTATCATGCATTTAGAATTAACATAAATTCCTAAAATTTTTCTTCCCTTTAATTGATAGTGATTAAACAATGTGATAATTTGTCAACTATATCTATTGGATCAAACAAGTGAAAACAAAGGACATATACCATGTTACAGCCTGGTTTTTCAATTTGTTAGTATGATTTCACTGTATTATGATGAATACTCTGCTGCATATATAATACTTTTATGTACTCATTGGATGTTTCTTCATTACTCATGATAGCTCCGAGGAATGATGCAAATATTGTTACAGATTCAACACTTCCCTCATCGTCACAGTAAGTACAACTCATTCCAGTACATAGTGTCTTCTCTCTCAGTTCAATAATATTTCTTATCCATTCCAATTTTAACAAAAATCATTTCACTGATGATTTTAGTGGAAATTTCACTTCATTTTCAAGGACATGTGTGTTACAAATTGAAATTAAAATAGAATACTTTACTTATACATATATTTATTGTATAGTATAATTTAGTTTATTATAATTTATTATAGTATAATTTATCCAATTCTCAGGATGAACTTCTACTGTGTATGCATGTTCTAGCCAATTGTCACATCTTCAATCTTCAATTAACCGTATAACATCACGAAGACATGTAATAAGAAATGGTGTGGTACAACATGTTGCACATTGTACAGGTATGTCCAAATAAAAGTTTTATTTCTGATAATTCAATGTTAACTATCTTCATGAATATTACCAAATACAGAATACTAAAAATTATACTAACATTGGTTGCCGCAGAAAATTCACTATTACTACAAACTACGGAACACATAGGTTAGTTTAATAACTTAAATCATCTCATTAATACAACCAAATAATAACTTTGTTTCTGATATTATTATTAATTTTTCATTAACGTGTTATTTATTTCATTATCTTCTCAATATATTCAGATATTGGAAATCCTTTTAACGTTTTTCAATATTGTGGTTGGAAATTTTGGTTTGATGAGAGAAATAAAAAATGCAGTAACAATCATAAACCGTATTTCTCCTTATGTTACTCACTGGGAAAGATTGTGTTGGACTTAATTTCAGCATATCCAAAATACCTTAAAACATTGGTTTTCAATTATACATCTACCCAAGTAAAAACATTCCAATAGCACGTTAAAATTTACAATATTATGTTTGCATTCACATCAATGGGTGGAAAGGTTGATAGATCGATCAATAATGATGGGTGTCCAAACATATTTAGATTAAATGGACAAAACTACTATCGCGTAGGTATTTTATTCCCTCCTGAAGGACAACCACTAAATTTTGCCCAACTTTATGTATACAACACTGCAAATGAAGCTCATAACAGAATACAGGTCATTGGGGAATTGAAAAATTCATTATCCTATTCATTGATAAAATATTTTTTAGTTTAAAGGGTCACATTTTGTGTATGTAGCTTTGATTAAACAAATGTTAACTAGACTATTAATTATAATATTGTTGAGAAACTAAAACAAATTCTTCACGAGAACAATGTTTCAGCTCATCATTTCAGAACTGCAAGGGATGTTCTCCAGTCGCATGAAATTCCAAATTTAAAGCTACACCTTGTTAAATTATGAGGAACGAATGCAATAACATAAATTACCAAATACTTATGAAATTTAAATGTTTATAGTTGTCAACATTGAAAATCTTAATCAAGGAATGGATATAATCAAACAATGAAAAATGGTGATCTACAATGCATACATGAGCTTCACCTGTTGCACCTTCCATTGTGATATCCATTAATTTTAACAGGTGTCTAGGATGGGATGGATATATTGACAATATATATCATCATGTTATATCCTTTAATACAATTACTAAAGTCTAGAAAGTAACTATGAGAGTATTTTTCTTATCACTTGCAATTACGTTCCATTGATGCATCAAATTTACCCCATTCAAAATGGTTGTTGCAACAGCTTATTATAAATGCGTATAGAACGATTGAGTCTCAAAGATTGTCATTTATTAACTTTAATCAAAAGAGATTGAGAGTTGAACTTTATATTGGCTTACAAAATTCATACCTTAGAAGTGATCATTATAGGTCTTTATGTGGAAATCGTATCATTTAACCTTCAATCTTTATTGGTGGTCCTAGGTATATGATTCAAAATTATCAAGATGCAATATCAATCTGTAATTAAGCAGGATATCCTGATTTGTTCTTAACATTGACATGTAATCTAATGTGGGCTGAAATTTAAAGATTTTTTACAAATAACAATCTTTGACCTCCTGATTGTCCTCAAATACTATCAAGAGTATTCAATATGAAGGTACCATCTCATGAAAGATTTATGAGAAAGATGTTTTTTTGGAAATTCTCAATCAAATAATGAACTTCAAAGGTACTATTCTTAACATTTAGAATATTTATTATTATTATTATATCATGTTCTATGTCATTTTAGTAATCTTACTCTTTTACATGTATTTGTTTGTATAGTGTGATTCCAAAAATGAGGGTTGCCTCAAGTTCACATTCTACCATTTCTTTATCATGAAAACAAAGTCATTACTCCAACATTTATAAATAGAATTGTTTCTGGTAAAATTCCAAATAAAGTTACCTTTCCAAGACTTCATGAAGCTATTAAAAATTTTATGATCCATGACCCATGTGGTGATGATAATCGTCAATCTCCTTGTATGAAAAATGGAAAATAAAAAAAAATTTAACCAAAAAAGATTGTCAGATGTACAATATTAGATAAAGATAGTTATGTTTTTTATCGAAGAAGGGATTGTGAAAGTACGACCCTAAAGAATGTTGTTGATTTGGATAATCGGTTTGTTGTATCTTACAATCTTATTTTGATGATAAAGTATCAAACTCATCTAAATATTGAGATTTGCGATCAATTGTCTTCTATCAAATACCTTTTTAAAGATATCAGCAAGGGTCATGATCGTGTTAAAATGACACTTTATGAGCCCAATAGTTGTCACTTGTCTAACAAAAATATAGATAAGATTAAAATGTATTATAACTATCGACACATATCGCCTTACAAAGATTCATGGAGGATTTTTTCTTATGATATCCATTATAGATATCCTCTAGTAGAGAGATTGAATTTCCATTTACCAGGACAAAACACTATGACCTACACTAATAATGATAATATTGAAGATATATTAAGTGAAAGCAACATTTATGAAACAATGTTTTCTTCTTGGTTTGAAGCAAATTAAATGTATGCAGAAGGCAGAACTCTAACATATGCAGAATTCCCAACAAGATTTTTCTTTAACTCTCATGAAAAAAAGGTTCCCCAAAATTAGGGATTCCTTGTTGGTAGATTGTATTATATATCTCCCACAACTGAAGAGCTATATTACATGAGAATATTTCTTTCAAAGATAAAAGGTACAACTTCATATCAAGATATTAAAACATAAACATTATTCATCATACATTCAAAGAGGTATACTACAGTTTGGGATTATTAAAGAGGTGTTGCTTTAGGGGACATATCACTCCTTATGAAAACTCTTTGTCAACATGTTATTCTCAATTAATATTTCTCATCCTAATATTATTAAGCATGAAACCTAAATCATCTTGATTGAAGATATTCTATATGCACAATTCCAAAGGTTGCAAATACAAGATATGTAATTTCACTATATTTGGCATTTTATAAATACTTATAACTAATTTATATAAATGTTTTGTTACATTATATTTCTAAACTTGTTACCTTATATGATAGGAAATTATTGAAAATTTTTACATTTTCTTTAATGCATGTTGTACATATCTATATGACAATATCATGCAATTTTGTTTGTTTTGTTATAGTTTTGAAATTGGTTGACTTGATATGTAAACATATTCTTCAAAATATTTACTGTCTTTAGGAAATTTTTCTAACATAGACCTTATGATACATAGAACATGTTAAATACGTGTTAATAATTGTTTCCAACTATTATCTCAAAATTTCCATACAAATGTTTTTATTCTTTACACTAATTAGTCATTTAACATCATAGGAAAATGTATGCATTGCTTGAAATAGATATGATTATGTTCTTTTGGGGCATACGTTGCAAGGAAAAACATGGTATACATCTTTAATATCATTTAGTTTTAAAAACGATTAGTACCTTAATATTTCCATATGTCTTATATAAAATATTTCATTCTTAAAATTATAGACATCATTGCGACCTACAATAATAGTATGATCATTAAATTCAAACTTTTTGGTTCGATTTATAACTTAATACCTATCATATGATCTGACTTGTCTGCTATAATGATTGTTATTATAATAATATATTCTAATACTATTTGTATATTTATTAGATTTAACACTCACTAATCATCAAATGAAAATGTATGTTTTGTTTTAAATAGACAACATTCTGCGCAACAATGGTTGATCTCTTCATTGTTATCCTTATATACCAATTTCATATTATGTAATTTATGCTCAAAGAAATTGTTTAGGCGCAAAAGAACTTAATTATAGCACATAAAGTCTTCAGAATGAGTATAGAACTATACAAAGTAGGATAACAGTTGAACATAAACAGGTGATGGGTGTCATTATGACTTCATTATCTTCAACTTATGAGTTTTTTTTTCTTTCATGGATATGGAGGAATGGGTACTACTTTAATTTGGAGGGCTTTAACATGTCTATTGTAGTCACATGGTAATATTGTTTTTGTAGTTTCTTCCAGTGGAATAGAATCAATACTCCTTCCAGATGGAAGGATGGCCCACTCTAAATTCCATATTCCAATATTTGTTAGAGTACTCAGTTTTCAATATTTAGAAAAGTAGTGATTGTGCATAACTTCTTTAATTAACAAAACTGATTATGTAGGATGAGACACCAATGAATCATAAACATTGTTTTGAAGCTCTTGATTGTTTTTTGAGAGATAATGTCAGTAAAAAATGATAACGCTCCAAATTTACCTTTCGGTGGCCTAACTGTTGTCTTGGGGGGGGGGGATTTCAAACAAATATTACATGTAATGTCAGGTGTTAACATAAGTGACATTTTATTTGCAAGTATAAAATCATCATATCTATGGAAATACTGTCAGGTTTTAACTTTAACAAAAAACATGAGATTGCATTCAACTGCCTGTAGTGATGATTTAAATGAAGTACAAGAATTTTCTAAATGGATTTTGGATATAAATTAAGGTAGAATTTTTGGGTCTAATGATGGTGAAGCAGTAATTCAAATTTCATCACCACATTTAATTTGACATCAGTTGACTTTGATAAATATAAAGTCATCATATTTATGGAAATACTTTCAGGTTTTGACTTTGACAAAGAACATGAGATTGCATTCAATTTCCTGTAGTGATGATTTAAATGAAGTACAAGAATTTTCTAAATGGGTTTTTGATATTGGTGAAGGTCTAATTGGTGAGCCTAATGATCACGTTGTCGAGTGTGTCAAATTAGTTTAATTTTTACTAGAATTTATGCAGTATAGCAGCAACACTAGGTCGTCTCTCGATGGAGCCTTAGATCATTAATTTTAAAAGAGGGTTTTTATTATAAAAATAAAAGTGGAATTAGATTTTTTAAAACATGGGTTTGATTATTAAATATGACAATAGAAAATGAAAGTGATAAAAAAAGTAGAAATGAACAATATTAATTAAAGGTGATCAACCCAGAGAAGTCTCATGATGCTCATCCTTCATCGCTTCTAGAGAAAGGGTATAGATCTTTTAATCTCTAGTTTGTAACACATAGTACCATAATGTTACTGATTTTATGATAGGATACCTCCTAAGGTTTAGTCGAAAACATACAACGATTCATTGGACATCGTCGATGATTGGGTGATTTGTGTTCGACTTCATAACTGAACTCACCAAAGCAACACATGAAAAACTCAATGTGCTGTCCAGGTTTGTAGTTTATTTCTTTTTTATACCATGAAATAAATTTTCATGACCTTGATAGTGCTTATGTGAGTTCAATTGACCAATATGAACCACACAAACACCGTAATTGAATGAGAGAAGAAAAAGGGATGAACGGTGTGTGAAACATCACATGAAAAGGTACCGCCAAACATGATTATTTGAGTTTGAGTATAACATACCATTATATAACTCAATTAAATAAGAAGAGAAGATGAAGAAAAACAACATAAAACCTAGAATTAAAAAAATAATTCAAAATAATACAAACATGAAGCTCGGGATTACATCACGTTCCGACCCGGGTGATCACAAGGGGTTTAGAAATCCATGGGAGGGAGGAAGAAGAAGATGTTGAAATAGCACTTATCATAGCCTTCAGAACATCTAGGGATAATGAGAAGACCCCTTTGAGACTCCAAAATAAAAAAACCTTGCCTCCTGGTCGAACTTGCAAATGAGGTGCTCAATGTGCCAATTTATAGGCAAAGTGAGAGGTGGTTTTGAAAACCATGATTTCAAAAATCTTCTTGGTCCATGGTTTTCTCAGGTCAAAAATCCATAAATTACTTTGGAAAAAACTAAAAAGATGATGATGGACACCTTTTCTATCTCCATTTAAAATTTGGCGGCCATATATTGAATATAATAAGAGATATGGCTAAAATACTGAGGAAAAGTTTAGACCCCATGCAAATTCATTTTATTGGTCAAATCAATTTGGATGGGACTTTTAATGGACGAATTGGGATTGTGTTTTTTCATAAAAGTTGTATCCCAAATAGATATGGATCTTCTCACAAAATTTTAGCCTAATTGGATGTATGGACTTCTTAGTTCATTCAAAATAGTGGACATGTATTCATGGGCTTCCATGGAATTTGGCACATTTTCCTTCTCCATCATCGTGGACTCTCCGAATCACCTCCACCTTCAATGAAATCATCAAAACAAGTGAAATTTACCTTTTTAATAGTAAAAAAGAACATAATTATTTAATCAATCATGAAGTGCTATTTTTTATTATAATTATAATTTTCAATAAAAAATTAGTTTAATACATTGGTATAAGGGTCAAATAAAATAGTGAATCATGGTACGATCACACCCCCACACCTAAACATTTGCACTCTCGGGAAAAGTATAATATCCTAATCATGTCTCATTCATAAATCAAAGGTGTGAAAACATACAAGATCCTTTTCAAATGAAATTTGTCATGTCTCATTTATGGAATCAATTTTTCCTATCATTTTTCTTCTCACACTAGAATTTGTTCAACTTTATTTGTTCACCCATGTAACATGTCACAACCTACGTCACCTAGAAATTTTCCCTCTTCACTGAAAGTGGATTTATTCCCTTTTCCTAGAGTTCATGTGATCTTATCATATGCTTTCCAAGATTATCAGTTCTCTACCGGAAGAAACTAGTGTGCTACTCAAGAGGACTTCCAACAGGTTGTTTTGAGGTTCAAGGGTTGGTTGGATTTAATGTTTAAAATTTTGAGGCAGAAGAGGGGTGTTTAATATATTATATAAAAAACATGTCAAAATTCAGAAAGTATTCACAATGAATACACACACTCAACCACTCACAAAGTATATCACCTCTAACTCACTATCCCCATTGTCCATTTCTATATGTCACAACCAAGCAGTGAATAATAATGAGTAAACATCCTCTTTTCTCCATTTTTTTCTTTTGTTCTGTTTTTTTATGTACAGAACTATATTTTTTTATTATATAGTTTTTTGGAGATAAAGAGGGAAACATGTGTAAAAAAATTGATGCAATATGTCTTGTGAACCCACTGCCCAAAGAAAATGTAGACACCCTTTATATTAACCCATAACAATTATTCTCTCTTTATAATTCCCATGGAAACCCCCTCTCACCCAAAATTACTGAAAATAAAACAAGAATATATACAAGATATAGGTAGGTAGGGATAAATTATCTTGTAATGTGGATACCTAACAAGAATTTCATGGTATCTAAGGCTTAAGAAGGATAAAATGTCAAAGTGGCCAAAAATATAGGTTAATTGTACAAAGGGATTTTCAATGAACGATTGTCGCTATCATGAATGTAGCATACTAGAATATTATGGCTTCAAACAGAATCAAGGCAATTCCTAGTTTCTCTACATAACCCAAGACTCTCAAGAAAGTGATTAAAATGAAGAATATGCAATAAAGGGATTAGAATGTCTCTCGGGTAAGGGATTAAAATATTGGTCAGTGCTAATGAGGCACGAGATTCAAAAATACATTAAACACCTAAGAATGATTTGAAAATACAAATTCTATAAAAATATTTCATATCAACATTCATTTGAAAAACATTTTTCCAAAAACCATGAAATTTTCTACACAATCGACTCAAGCATGAAAAAATGATTTTGGGTATTCTTTTTAAAAAACACAAAATAAAGAAAAAGAAATAAAAAAGGAAAACACGTTTTTTTTTGTTTTTTTTTTTTTGTTTTTTTTGTTTTTTTATCCTAACTATGACACGTCACCCTCCCCCACACCTAAAAATTAAATTTTCCTCAATGAAAGTATTTTAAATAAATAGACAAGTAAATAAAGGTAGGGAGAAGGTAAAACCTACTAAGTGGTGTCATATGTGGCATCTATAAGTTGGATTTCCTCCACAATATGTTTTAGAAAATCCTCATATAAGTGTTTGAGTCTCTACTCAATGACAATAATCCATTGTTTTCTCTTCTCATACAAAACATGTATATTAAAAAAGGGTAAACATCAGTAGTAGTATAAGAACCGAGCCATCAATAACGAAGCTTACCTGGAGGTAGCTTTAGCCTGGAATTGTACACAAGGACCTTCTCACCAATATGAAACTTTCATGGATAAATCATCCCATCATGGATAGCCTTTGTCTTCTCTTTATAGATTCGGGAGTTCTCATATACATCACATCGAATTTCTTTCAACTCCTAAATCTTCAACTTTTTATACCCATCTGCATCTGAGAGATTCATATTACTTTGTTTAATATCCCAATATGCACGGTGTTCTACCTCTACCGGGAGGTGACAAGCCTTTCCAAACACAATACTATATGGTGACATTCTAATTAGGGTTTTAAAAGTTGTACAGTATGCCCAAAGTGCATCATCCAAATGAAAACTTCAATATTTCCTATTGGGTTGTACCGTTTTTTCCAAGATTTACTTAACTTACCGATTTGAGATTTATGCTTGTCTGTTATTTGTGGGTGATATGTTTTGGAGACTTTATGAACAACCACATACTTACGAAGCAAATTTTTCATGTTGTGATTGAAAAAATGTAAACCAGGATCACTAATGATAAATCTTGGCAAACCAAACCTGCTAAAAATCTAGGACCTCACAAAATCAACAACCACTCGAGATTCATCGGTCTTGGTGGTATTTTCTTCCACCCATTTTGATACATAGTCAACTGCCAAAAATATATACTTGAATCCAAGTGAATTTGAAAATGTCCCAATGAAGTCAATGCCCCATGCATCGAAGATCTCACAAAATAACATGGGCGGTTGGGGCATTTCATTCCTCTTGGATATATTCCCTATGAATTGACATCGAGTACACAACTTACAAAACCGATGGGAATCTCTATACAATGTTGGAAAATAAATTCATGATTCAAAGACCTTTCGAGTCGTACGTTGAGAGACAAAGTGACCCCCACAAACCAAAGTGTGGAAGAATGTCAAAACAGGGGTGAAATAATGGTTAGGGACACAGCGACGGACAACTTGGTCACTACAAATTCTCCACAAATAGGGGTCATCCCAAATGTACCATCGAGAATCATGCTTAAGGCTATGGGATTGTGAAGTGACGAAATTAGTGGAGACCCTAGATGTTGCTAGAAAATTCATAATGTCTGCATACCAGGGGGTAAGATCCACAGCATCACAAAGGTTATCATGAGGGAAGAATTCTCCAATAGGGAGGGATGAGTCAACATGATGGTCCAATGGTGAGGAAGTCCAACTAATGTGGTCAGCTACCAAATTTTCCACTCCCCTCTTATCTCTAATATCAAGGTCAAACTCCTAGAGGAGGAGGAGTATCCATCGAATGAGGCAGGGCTTAGCTTCAGGTTTCTTTAGGAGAAACGAAGGGCAGCATGATCAGAAAAGACAATGATTTTTTACCCGATAAGATATAAATGGAATTTTTCCAAGACAAACACAATATAAAGAAGTTCTTTTTAATTGGTTGTGCAGTTTTTCTGGGCAGGGTCAAGGGTACGTGAGGCATACACAATGACATGAGAATCCTTCTCAACCCTTTTTGATAAAACTGCCTCAACTGCAAAGTTAGAGGCATCACACATAATGTGAGACTCCTTTTTAGTGAATTGAAAGCATCCTCACAATTTTTATCAAACTCAAACTCAGAATCATTTTGTAATAACTGGTATAAGGTAAGTGTGGTCTTACTGAAGTCTTTAATGAATTGATGGTAAAAACCAGCATGACCCAAGAAAGATCGCATCTCACGAATACATTTTGGATATAGAAGGGTTGAAATTAATTCAATTTTTTATTTATCCACTTGAATTCCCTCATTTGAAATAACATGCCCAAGAACTATCCCCCACTTAATAATGAAATGACATTTCTCATAATTTAATACTGTAACGACCCGAACTTTTTAATTATATTGGTTTCCTAAATTTGTGTGTTATTTTATTTTATACTCAACAAAATTATATCCTTTAATTAATGAAGTGAGTATAATTAAAATGAGACCGGTGATTTTCGACTGTTATATGACCGTTGGTCAATATGACCATTGGAAACTATAATCTTAAAATTATGTTTTTATAAATACAGTTGTCTTGGTTAATTAATACAGAAAGAAGATTTAATGGACTCATCCAGTAGACTCGGGTCATATGAAGCTCATCTGTCAGAGCTTGGGAAGGAGGTAGCATCACTAGGCTTTGCTCTGGACCAAGCTCGAGCCGAACTTCAACATATGAAGCTTGAACGGAATCGACTAAGAGAGAAGTTCAAACTGATAGAAATCATCACTCGGGCAATATTGTCTGAGCCACCCCAAGATTCTATCACTATAGCACACCTTAAACTTAGGTCCTATGCTGGTGTTATAAGGGGCTATGTAACGAGACCTTGGCTACTTTGTGTAATCCTTTTAAATAAATAAAATTGTTATTTATTATTATGGAAAAGTTTGTGAATTTCAAATATCCGAATAAATATAGAATGTGTATTATTAATGAATTTAGAAAAAAATTGGTATTTTAAAATATTTTTGTATTCTTTAAGTAATTAATAATGTGAATTGATTTTCAAAAAATAGTTTTTTACAGTTGTGATCAGTGAGAAATTTAGAGTCTAATAGTAATGTATGAATAGTAACATACCTATATGAATAGTAATGAATTGTAAATTGGCCAAAAAAATAGAAACTTATCCCATGAATGTATAAATACAATTTAAACATCTTAAAAGTGAAAAAACAATCATAGTATAAGTTTTGGTATTTTTGTATGTCATAAATTTTTTAATTACAATTTTATAATTAATTAAATAATTTAAAATGAAAATATATTTTCATAAAATTTAATCATAAGTTGTTACTTTATTGTATTATGATCATACGATAATTTTATGGGACCTTGATTAATTTTTTAAGGTGTTACAAAATGAGTTATAGTTTTAAAGTTGTATTTTTGGAATAAATACTGATTTTATTTAAAAATTAAATTAAAATTATTTAGAAAATTATTTTCATAAATGGAGTTCATTTTTGAATTCAGAGCATTGATATTAGGTTAGGTTGAATTTTTGATATTTTTTTGAAACACTTGAATTTTCAGTGAATAGTAAAAATATAGTTTTGAGTTCCGGGTGTTTAATGACATCATTAATGATATATTAATGATGTAAGATTTCTGGTCGACTTATAAATAGTTAGATATGCTATGAGGTGCTCCAAGTGGCCAATAACATGGGAAAATACCATGAGCAAGCCCATGGTTTTGCAAATACCACCGATGAGGTGTCCCTTGGAAATTAATAATTTATTCCATCACTTTTCCTATAAATACCAAGACATTTCCCTAATTAATTTTATTCCAAAATCCTCCTCAATGAAGTTATGGTCTCATTACCTTCCAAGAAGTCCTCCCAAGGTGCCCTCAAGCCTCCCAAGGTCCCGACCTTCAAACTTTCGAAGTTACTCTTCAAGGTAAGGGAACTTTTCACCCTCCTCTTTTAAGTCATGACTTCCTTTATGTTATGTCTTATAGTTCCATTATATTATGTGGGGGATTGTTATTCTATATCTTTACTACTTTCCATTTTATGTCCAAATTATGAGATACCCTTTCCTCTCTCATCAAATGATTTTCTGAATCTTTAAGTGATGTCGTTAGGCTGCCGAATTTTCGTAAAAGAAATCACATCTTCTCTTTTCCTTCGAGTTTCATTTTCATATGGTATTTCCTTAAAATATCTCTACCATGATCTTATTTCTTTTTATTCTGTACCCATGCTATATTATTAGTTATTTATGAGTGGGTGACTCTTGTCCCCTCTCTTTTTAATGTTTTCTAAAAAGATGTTATGTAGCTGTTATGCTGCAGAATTTTCATCTCAAAATTCCTCTCTTTTTCTAAAAAAAATTATCTTGTGAATACCTAGACCTATTTAATTTCTATGGGTGTTCCCTGATAGTGCTCCAATTCATTGGGTAAAGAAATTAATCTCTATAGATTACAAGTTTCACAATACCTTGGTGAATAACCTTAGTAATTTTTATGACACCTCGGGGATAAACCTTGGTGATATGTTCATTAATGTCTAAATGAAATGTTGTAGCTACATATTCAAGTTGTGATTCAAGTTTTTTTATTTTGATATTCATATTCTTCCATTGATCATGCCTTAATGACTTTTATCACGTTCTTGTTAATATTGCTCAAGATCACATGTCAACTGTTTCACTTGTTTTCCTTACTGAGCCTTCTGCTCACCCTTTCCTTTGATGCATGTCTCTAGAATATGAGATACAGTAATTGTACATAGGATGAAACTATTATGAATCCTTACGAGTGGTTTAGAAGAATGTTTTATCTTGTTTTCATGTATTATGTTCCTAATTTCCAAGACACTATGCTTTAAATATCCTCTGTATGTAAAATGTAATGAAAAGTTATGTAATAAAAAGGCGGGATTCCATAAATACAGGATATATTTCTATGAAATGGAAAAGGATAGAACCTAGGTGTGACAAATAGTCATCAAAAGAAGTTCCATAAACTGTGAAATCATCCATAAAAACTTCCATGCAATTATCAAGGTACTATGAAAATATACTTAACATACAATGCTAAAAAGAACCAAGAGAATTACATAGAGCAAAAGGAATCCTTCTATATGAAAATGTGATGAATGGATAGATAAATGTTGTCTTTTCTTGATCCTCAAGGGCTATATGGATTTGTAAATAACCCGAATAGCCATTAAGAAAACAATAATGGGACTTACCATCCAGACTTTCTAACATTTGTTCAATGAAAGGTAGAGGAAAGTGGTCCTTTCACATGCCTTGATTCAGTCAATGGTAGTCAATACAAACTCTCCAACTGTTTTGCACATGTGTTGAAACCAATTCATTTCGTTCATTTGACACAATAGTCATTCTAGTTTTTTTAGGAACAATTTGCACTGGGATAAACCATTTATTATCAGATATAGGATAAATGATCTGAGCAGCAATTAATTTACTGACTTCCAATTTTACCACTTTAAGGAGAGTGGGATTTAACCAGCGTTGAGCTTTCTTTATGGGCTTAGCCTCATCATCCAAAAGTATATGGTGCATACAAATAGATGGGATAATCCTGAGAATATCAATCAATGTTCATCATATCACCTTTTTACACTCTCAAAAGATCAAGCAGTTTTGATTTCTGCTATTGAGAAGTTATTAGCAATAATGACGGGAAATTGATCAATACCCCCAAGATAGATGAATTTTAAATTAGATAGAAGTTGTTTTAATTTCATCATCGGTGGATTTTGAATTGAAGTAGGGGATTTAGGGGGAGTGAGGTCCATGAAACTGTCTATTTGCACCTGTTTATTCTCTAAGGACAGAGAATCTATTGAAATGAGATTTGCAGAATCATCGACGACCATGGGTACCTCAGAATGAACACACTCATTAATTAAAGCACAAAATTTACACTTTTCAGAACCCACACAACACTCAAAACATGAATCAAAACTCAAACCATCCAAATTTGAAGAATATGAAAATGAATCAGAGTATGGGTCAAGGAGAGAATTGTGTGTGTGGGTGTCATTTGATAGCACTTCTATCAAATAGACAGGAAGAGCTGAGTGCTTTTCAACGGGGTGGTTCATAGCCTCAAGGATGTTAAAACTTAACTTTTATCCACAGAACTCCATTGATAGTGTATCATTGTAAACGTTGATGATCATATTCGTTGTTTTGAGGAATGGCCTCCCAAGTATGAGAGGGGAATGTCCTTGGGTTTGGGTATCCTCCATCTCAAGAATGTAGAAGTGGGCAGGGAAGATAAGATTCTTCACTTTTACGAGGACGTCCTCGACCACTCCAGATGGGTGTGTTGTGCTCCAGTTGGAAAGTTGCACTATGATGCATGTCAGTTGAAGCTCTCTAACCTACAGAGAAGTATACACAAAGTAAGGCGTCACATTAATTGAACCACCTAAATCTAGCATATCATCTGAAAAGAATGTCTCTCATATGGCGAAAGGTATCATGAAGGTGCTTGGATCCTTGCATTTGGTTGGAATTGATGGTTGGATCAAAGCAGAGAAATTTCTTCTAAGGTTTACTCTCTCATTACCCTTCAGCCTTCATCTATGGGTACAAAGTTCTTTAAGAAATTTGGCATAATGGGGAATTTTCTTGACTACATCCAATAAAGGAATATTAACTTGAACTTTTTTAAATGTATCCATTATTTAATTATCAATCTCATTATCAGAATTTTTCTTAGGCTTAGAGAGTCTTTGGGGTAAAGGAAGAGGAATGTATTGTTCATGGGAATAGTCAATGATAATTTGTTTACCCTTTTTGTCTTGTTTTTCTTTACTTGAATCTTTTGAGATTAGGGAAATAGAGTTTTCAGCTAAGGGACTTTCTTGTTGTGTAGAATCAGTAGAAGGAGAAACTTCTTTACCACTATGAAGTGTAATTGCACATACATTACATTTGTCCTTCGTATTAGCAATGGGTTGGGATGGTAGTTGTCCAAAACCTTGCATCTTTATCTCACCGATGGTGTTTGTCAGTTGTCCCACTTGAGTTTGTAGGTCTTGAATGGAATTGGAGGTTCTGGGTTCCCATTTATTTTACCATGTCATCGAGATTTGGTTCAGATTTGGGAGTAGGATGATTGTTTTGAGATGTTGATGGATAAGAATGTTTCATACCTTGGCCTTGTTGATACCAGTTCTGCTTGGGGTAGCTTGAGTTTCCTCCTTGTCGATATTGTGGTTGTTCTAGCCACAAAATGTTTGAATTTGGCCTAAATGGTTCTTTCTTGAAGGGAGGTTCTTTTTGGAATGGACGCCTAGGGAATACTGTTGCACAATACTCAGTTGAATCCTAAAGTTGTGAAAACTGATCAGAAAAAATGAGTGTTATCAGAATAAATATCACAATGTAATGGAACAGGAAAAGATTTTGAGTTACCTTGTACTTGAGCTAATTGTCTTAGAAGGGTATGCATCTCATCAATCTTATTATCTACCTTTTGTTTTAGAGATAAATGATTTACCACATGAACTCCTCGGGTAGGTTCAATAGCTCGTGTACAAAATTGTTGTGCATTTTGAATCATGTTTGCTATTAAGTCACGAGCAAAGGAAGGAGTTTTATCAACAATAGCATCATCGGATAAAACGCCAATCATTCCACGATCCATGGAGATAATTCCCTCATAGAAATATTATATTAACAGTTGTTCACTAATCTGGTGGTGGAGGAATCTTGAGAAAAGTCTTCTGAATCTCTCCCAGTATTCATGAAGAGTCTCTCCTTGTGATTGTCTAACTCCACATATTTCTTTTCTAAATGATTAAGTTTGAGAGGCGGGGAAGAAATTCTCTAGAAAGAGTCATTTAAGGCCATTTCAGCCCCAAATTGTAGTAGGTAGATAGTATAGTCAATTTTGGCTACACCATCAAGGGAGAAAGGAAAGGCCCTAAACTTAATTAGATCCTCAGTTACATTTTGGGATTTTTTGTGGAGCACACTATGTGAAACTCCTTGAGATGTTTGTGAGGACCCTCAATGAGAATAACATGAAGTTTGAGTAGGTGGATGAGGTATGATCTCAGCTTAAAGTTGACTGCTTTCTTGGGATATTGGATGTACGCATGTTGGTACTCCACATTCGGAGTGGTCAGTTATTTTAAGGTTTGATTATTTGAACCCATGTTTTCTTGGGTTTGATTGGGTTAAACTTTTGATTAGTTTAGGACCACTTGAGATTCCACAAGGGGTTACTCAGTGTTCTTTGATTGACCTACTCTAGATGTCTTTATTTGTGAGTGAAGTGTCTTTTCAATTTATGGGTCAAATTCAAGCAGTTTTTCTTTTTCTGATCGGGTCATGCAAATAAGTTGTGAACTTTCTTTTTTTTTGTATTTTTTTTCATTTTATGATTAAAGATGGATAAAATAAAAGAAAATAAGAATGATGAATAGAGAAAATAAAATATAATGTAATACTACAGAATGAGAGAGAGAGAAGAAGAAGAAGAAGAAAGAGAGAGAGAGAGAACACACAAAAACAAACCAAAACCAAAACCAAAACCAAAACCAAAACCAAAACCAAAACCAAAACAAAAATAGTAAAATGAGGGGGTGGATAACGAAAGTAGTAATAAGTAAATAAAATAGAAAAAGGGAAAAATGATCTTGGCTCCCCGGCAACGGCACCAAAATTTGATCGCGTTGTCGAGCACGTCAAATTAGTTTAATTTTTACTCGAATTTCTGCAATATAGAAGTAACTCAAGGTCGTCTCTCAACAAAGCCTTAGATCATTACTTTAAAAAGAGGGTTTTGATTATAAAAATAGAAAGGGAATGATATTTTGAAAAATATGAGGTTTGATGATTAAATATGACAATAGAAAATTAAAGTGATAAAATAAAGTAAAAATAAACAAGATTAATTAAACGTGATTAGTCCAGGTAAGTCTCGTGATGTTCATCATTCATCACTTCAAGAGAAATGATATAGATCTTTTAATACCTAGTTTTAACACCTAGTACCATAATGTTACTGAATTTATGCTAGGATACCTCCTAGGGTTCAGTCGAAAACACACAATGATTCACCAAACACCGTCGATAATTGGGTGATTTGTGTTCGACTTCATAACTGAAAGTCACCAAGACAACAAACGAAGAACTCGATGTGCTTTCCAGGTTTGTATGTTATTTCTTTGTGATACCATGACATAAATGTACATGGGTTTGATATTGCTTATGTGAGTTCGATTGACCAATATGAACCACACAAACACCGCAATTGAATGAGGGAAGAAAAAGGGATGAACGGTGTGTGAAACATCACATGAAAGGGTACCCTCAAACATGATCATTTAAGTTTGAGTATAAAATACCAGTATATAACTCAATTAAATAATAAGAGAGGGTGAATAAGAACAACATGCAACCTATAATTAAAAAAATTATTCAAAATAATACAAACATGAAGCTCGGGATTACATCACGTTCATCCCTGCGTGATCACGAGGGGTTTAGAAATCCATGGGAGGGGAAGAACAAGATGTTGAAGTAGAACTTATCATAGCCTCTAGAACTTCTAGGTCTGATGATAAGACCTCTTTGGGACTCCAAAATAGCAACACATTGCCTCACGATCGAACTTGCAAAGTGAGAGGTGGTTTTGGGAACGCTAATTTCAAGAATTCGCTTGGTTCATGGTTTTGGCCGGTCATAAAGTCATAAATCACTTTGGAAAAAACTAAAAAATTGTTTTTCGACACCTTGTATATCTCCATGTCAAATTTGGCGGCCATATATTGAATGTAATAAGAGATATGGCTAAAATACTGAGGCAAAGTTTTAACACCGTGCAAATTCATTTGATTGGAAAGATCAGTTCGTATGGGCCTCTTAATTGACGAATTGGACTTAGGTTCCTTAATAAAAGTTATACCACACAGAGATATGGATCTGCTCACAAAATTTTAGCCCAATTGGATGTACTAATTTCTTGGTTCATGCAAAACAGTGGACATGTATTCATGGGTTTCCATGCAGTTTGGCTCGTTTTCCTTCTACATCATTGTGGGCTCTCCGAATCACCTTCACCTTCAATGAAATAATCAAAACAAGTGAAATTTCCCTTTTAACGGTGAAAAGAACACAACTATTTAATCAATCATGAAGTGAAATTTTTTATTATAATTATAATTTTCAATACAAAACCAGTTTAATACATGGGTATAAGGGTGAAATAAAATAGCAAATCGTGGTACGATCACCTAATGATGGTAAAGAAATCATTCAAATTCCTTCACTACATTTGATTTTACATCAGTTGACTTTGATAAGTATAAAGTCATCATATTTAGGGCAATACTATAAGGTTTTAACTTTGACAAAGAACATGAGATTGCATTCAAGTGTCTGTGGTGATGATTTAAATAAAGTACAAGAATTTTCTAAATGGATTTTGGATATTGATGAAGATCGAATTGGTGAACCTAATGATGGGGAAGTAGTAATTCAAATTCCATCACTGCATTTGATTTTACATCAGTTGGCTTTGATAAGTATAAAGTCAACATATTTATGATAATACTGTCAGGTTTTAACTTTGACAAATAACATGAGACCACATTCAATTGCCTGTAGTGATAATTTAAATGAATCACGAGAATTTGCCAAATAGATTTTGGATATTGGTGAAGGCCGAATTGGTGAGCCTAAAGATGGTGAAGTAGTAATTCAAATTCCATCAACATATCTGATTATGTTAGTTGACAGCCTAATGAATGCAATCGTTGACTACACATTCCCTAATTTCATTGAAAATTATGGCGATGTAAATTGCTTTAAAGACCATGCTATATTAGCATCAACCCGTTATATTGTTAAGGAACTAAATAACTACATGTTATCTTTAACTACTTATGAAACCAAATATTACTCCAGTTCTGATTCTATGTGTAGTGCAAGTTTTGATACATATAGGTCAAAGAATATATACACGACTGCCATTTTAAAGAGTATCAATATATTTATGTTGTCTGCCCACAAAATTACATTGATGATTGGGGTACTCATTATGTTGCTCAGAAATGTACATCAATCAATGAGTTTATGTCATGGTACTCAGTTGATCGTTACACACTTGGGTGACCAAGTCATTAGAGCAGAAATTTTAAGGGGATATCATTCTGGACATCTTGGATTCATTCCATGAATTAATGACACATTTTGATTCTAGATGGCCTTTCTAACTACAAAGAAGACAATACCTTTGATTGTTTCATATGTAATGACTATTAACAAAAGTCAAAGACGATCACTTTCTTATGTTGGGTTATATCTTTGAAATTTTGTGTTCTGTCATGGAAAACTATGTGTTTTCATTTCTCGGATCACGTCGAAAAGGGGTTTCAAAATAGTAGTAGATGATAAAGATAATACGGTCACTGATTCCACACAATTACAAAGAAAGTTTTGATAAATTGTCTTAGGTATCCATTAAATTAAATTAAGGAAATATCAATGTTTTTTCCATTGCAAGTAGGTAGACTATCATGGTTTTCATTATTGGTGATTATTTTATATCTACACTCATTTAAAAGCCACAGGGTTACAAAAATATCACGATCTCCATTAAATGAAATTAACAAAACACTAAAAATACAAGTTAGGATTTTCATTATGTGGTGCACTTCATCTTCCAAGTACTCTAATGATATTGTCATTTTAGACCTCATTCTTGGTGATGAAAATGTTACATTGAGATATAAACATAAAAAATTGTATTTTTATTTTTGTTTTTTCTTTTAATATGTACAGATATTGATTGACTGAATGGTCTGAATGCCTTCATTTTTTTTTGATAATTCACCTTTTAAGGGGTGAGGTGAAACTCTTATAAGACCTGAAGGCTTAGAGACAATTACATAACTAATAGGTCTTAGAGGGAATCACCTAGACAATACAACTTGGAACTGCTCCTCCCCATCACATGTCATGATATCAGCACTCCATCTTCGCATGGTCAGTCGGCTAGTTGCCCTGTGCAAAGTTGTATAGGCCCGGTACATATGGCAATGTCATACCCTCTCGTTCTTTCAATTCTAGTTAGCTCTACTCTAGTGAATGTGTCTGCTCTGAATCCTCATTTAGAGCATTTCCCCTTGTAGTCTAACTGGTACATATGCATATTCATGTGACCCGAAGGTCTTGGGGTGGCCCGAAGGCCTTGAGCTGACCCGAAGGCCTTGAGAGACAACTAGCATGAAAGCCTTGGATAGCCTGAAATCCTTGAATTACATTATTCTATAACGATGAAAATCAATAATCTTTTTCCACAGTCTATTCTACATTTTAAAATACCTTATGCAGGGAATAAAGATTCAGTGTACAATCAGTGACCCTCAACTAACCTCAAAGTTCAAACAGTTTTTTTTGTTAAGGCTTGTGCTACATTATACAGAATTTCCAAATTATTGCAAATCAGGGAAACGTCATGGAAACTAAACATGGGTGCAGAATCATATTTACATCAACCACCCATGTCTGGTCATGTGATGTTCATTTTTCACTCTTCAGTTATGATTTTAGGACTTTGATAATATAATTCAAAAAAGGGTTCCAGAACATCTAATAGGTAAATATTACTCTCAATTCACTTATTTTCTTCCTGTGTATTTTCAACTCACATTTAATCAACAAAAAAACTCATGTATAAAAAATCCATTCACTTTATACTCTACTTTTTAATTAATATATAATATAATGTATTCTATTAAAATTAAAATTGTCTTTGACAAAGTTGTAATGTTCATTAACTAACTTTTATTTTATTCTTCTACATTTGAAACATTATTGGACATTTGTGTGACTGCCATCAGATGCAATCTATGGGGAATTGCAAAGTAAAGATGCAAATTGTTCTAAAAGACAAAAGGCTATCCATTTTGACATTTTACATTACATGTCCGATAAATTACATTTAACAATTGTGTTTATTTTATTTCAGATTGTTACAAGTTAATTATAGTTTATGGGTTGATTCTTTTAATCAAATGTCAAATTACTTGGAAAATATCAATGACTCATCTACTGTTTTGATAATGCGGCTTTTAAGGACAAATAGATTGAGCAGTAAGTTTTTTATTTATTCATTACCTTTTTCTCTTTATATTTATTCTTCATTTTGTAACTATCTTCAACACTATATTCTCAACTTCTATTTTGAAATTTCATGTATCTTTTGTTATTATGAAAACTTCCTTTAATGATATGAAATTACTTTTCAACCCTGATATTTCAATAGTCAAAAGCTTTAGTTTCAAGTGTCATTTTAACTGAAATTACATGTCATTTATTACTACTTCATGTTGTCTATATCATCGATATATTTTCCACAATTTCTAATTGATAATGTTTCTTATTTTTTCAATTATCAAGTTTGCATCGATCATGTCATAGCATTTTCATAGTCCATCGACAGTACATTTAAAGATTTCCGGTACACCTACGTTGTACTGGAATAACAAAGAAAACAATTTGTGATATCAAAAAATGTAAGTTAGTAACATGTCCTGAACTGTGCAATTTCAAAATGTAGTATTACATAATGTTTGACTATTTTACCTTGTATTCAAGAAAATAACATATGATCACTTTTTTCTAACCTATAAGGTGTTTAATTATAACTATAATGTGAAAAATTCAAAGCACTCACAGTTGGTATTATGAATCATGCAACTCCTGCATGAAGAAAGTTGACATTTCTGATAGAAATATTTGCTGTTAGAACTATAAATCATCTCTTAATAGCACTACTTCAAAGTTTTCAGTAATGCAATTTATAACCAAAATAGATACAGAGTTGAGAGATGCTTTGATTCATATACAACCATGCAACCTTTTATGTGTTTATCAATAAATTTCCATGTTATTTAATCAAACATTATTAATCATTTTCAATGCAGGACAATAGTGAGTTGGGTTTTCATCCAAAGTTAAATATTTTCAAATCAAAGAGTTTGGTTACCTATTGACGTAACAGATTACAACATTCAGAACTATCACCGTTCTTCGGAACAAAATAATTAAAGAGTTCTTTTTCGCTCTAAAAATAAAAATGACATCAAGAATTTTGAACATGTTTTTGAAGATTGTCAGGCGATATTGATTTCAATTTCTTAAATTGCATTTCTAAAAAAATATCATCGACCATAACCATCCACAAAGTCAAACTTAAAAAAGAAGACTGAAAAAAAATTACTGACATTTTATGATATTATAGGAAGGTAATATTGAATAAAGTTTTCTTATTTTATCTTTGATTTCATCTTTGAATTTTTATTTTTGGTAACCAAAGTATCAAGCATTGCAATTTACACGCTTTTTATTTCAACAGTTATTTTTTCACAGTTTACCGTATATATTTTATATACAATGCAAATTACAATATGTAGTTTACAATATATTTTTTTCAATTACTATTACATATTTCAATATATTACTATTAAATAATAATATATTGAAATATGCATCATACACTATACACTACATTTTCAACTAATAATCAGTTAAACATTGAAATATGAATCATATATTATTATTACATATTTTAAGAAATTACTATTAAATATGCACCATGAACTTCATTTTGAACAAGAATATAATGGGTGTTTATGAAATATTTTATGTGTTTATATTTTCAATTTCTTATGGTCATCTCATGTCATTAAATATGCATATGCTTACTTAACGTTATTCCTTGAATCATTTCTCTCCAGTTTGAGATGTGTTTTATCAAATGGATAATCAGTTAAACATTTGATTATAGAATCATTTAATTTTTTTGGATAGTATTATGATCCAAATATTTCCTTCAAAACATCTATTGCATTGATATGTTCATCCACTCCCAATTTCATAAAAGAAATCCTGAAAACTCATTTCTAATAAGCCATGAAGATGAGTAAAATTGCCTTCGATAGAAGCCATTGGTACGAGTACCCTAATTTTCACCTTAAGGTAGAACACACCCCCATTAATGTGGGTTTATATATCTAGAATTTGGTACAAACTTTTTTTATGTAATTAGTATCCTTTTTCATTTATTTATTGCCACCTCTTCAATGGTATTTTTTATTATCGATTAATGTACAAAATGAATTGTCACTAATATGCGGTTTTAATATATATGATTTGTTATAGTAAGAAATCAATAGACTTTTTTATGTATCTTTTTAATATACACACATATCTAAAAAGTTTAACTATGCATCATTACGTGCATCCAAATTTATAACATCTCTTTATTTGAGGAAGTGTCTAAAGATGACATTGTTTATTTTTTCAACAGAAATATATGTTCCACCACTTTTAAGATGAAAATTAACCTCAATGTTTTGTTGATTTGGATTCTCCTACTTCAACAAGTGATGGTTAAATACAATTTTGTTAATGAAATTTCATTCAATTTTAAGTTGGCTTAAAACTGAATTTTCGAAAACAAGGGATTTCTAACAGTATTTTATAACTACATTCTTCAGTGTTTTATTAGTGTGTAAATGTCATTTCCTAACACCATGTAATGATTTATTTCCTTGAAGAATTAGAATTTACCCCTAGTATCTTTTGACATATTTATTTATAAGTGCGCAATGGAATGAAGTGGGTTACGATGACAATCCATCATTTGGAATATTTTTCTATGAGGAAATGTGATTACCATTAAATATATATTTTTATAAACCTTTGAACCGAATGATCAACGGTGGAATTGAGATATAATTGTTGATTTCTTAAAGGGTTCACTCAGAGGTGATCGAAGAAAACATAATAGTGAATAAGAGTCGTTTTTAACAAACTTGAAAGAACAGAAAAAGAGTGCAAAAAAGTAAAGAACACAACTAATTTACGTGGTTCGGACCTTTGGTCCTACTCCACGACATGAACACCACCACGATTACTTATTATTATGAAAAAGAAAATAGAGCATATACAATAGAGAAGAACAAAGTAAAGAAAACCACGCACGCAGACCAGAAAACTATCCGAGAACAGGAACATCGTCACCCCAAGAGCCAGTGAAGAATCCTGACTCAAAGAGAGCAACGTACTCCCCCAAACTGAACAGACTCACGCATGCAACCCCGAGAATCAGACCAGAAAAGAAAAAACATACAACGCAGAAGTCGAATAAAGAAAAGTGACAGATCACAAAAGCAGAAATATCAAAGAGAAATAGCTCTACCAGGTTCAGAGGTTCTTCAATCCGAAGCAGTCCACAAGAAGCTCATGAGTCCCGAGCTCTCCACCGAAAGAGGTCACCGGAACAGTGGAGGCACGATGGCGTGGAAGCGGCGATTGTATTCTATTTAAAATGTAATCAGGGAAGAACTAAGAAGAACCATAGGTTGAAGCTCACGTCTCGACAACTGAAGCAATACAACAATAAAGGCAAGCAGGCAGCGAGGTAACGACCTGACAAGCGCTGCGAGCGAGGAGGGATGTGTGGACGGTTAAAAACAAGTGGAATAATCGTGAAGGACACGCCAGTACAACTGAATGCGGGATATCTGGGACATGTGGCAAGCACAGAGCAAGTGTTCGGCTGCAGATAGGATCACCGAAAAACACATACAACACACGCAGGAGTCGTGAGATGGAAACTGATCAACGACTAATAGAGCACGACAGAAGGGATCGCCAGGGTGGAAAATTAAGGCAAAGGGGGCCAACAAAACAGAGGATCGAGCGATCAACCCAATAGGAAGGGCCCACCGTCCACACACAAAGCCTGGTGCCAAATAAGGCCCGCATAGAGGTCCGAAAAAAGAAGATGCCCAAAGATAACAAATTTTGTGTAGTAAAAATAAATCCAACATTTTTTCATGGTAAAATAAAACTATATTTTATGTTTAAAAACCAACAAATAACAAATCTCGACTTTCCAAATTAAAATAAAAACAAACACTGATGGTGTTCTTGAAATCCCTAACAAACTGATAGTGGGTTCAAACCGATTTTATTTAACAGAAAAAAAACCTAAGTCTACCGAATCCGCCCAACACAGATCCTCTTTATCGTGTGTCACAATGGCACACGGACTGCCCGTACCCACCCTTCTACTGCTTAAAATTACCAAACATGCTCAAAAATTAAACTAAGAAACGAAATTAAACATAACATCTTACCAACATTACATTCGGCTTCATTGATGCCCTGGACTCTCAAGCATGAAGAGACCAGCAAAACCAAAAAAAAAACCTTTTTTGGGGATAAAACATAACGGATAATGAAAACAAAGCAAAGATCATAACATAATAATATACTAATAAAGCAGTAGAAAACAACACACAACCACCACAGACCAGGGGAATACCATATGGGACTGGGCCATACTATCTCTATTTTTCAAGTCAGGACAGTACCTTTCTATGTGGTCGGTCTTGCCACACTAACACCGAAAATTCTTAAGGTGGTACTTATCTTGTCTTCCTTTATTTTTCATAGGACCTTTAGTACACATCAACTGAGGTTCTCTCTTAACCCGATTATGTTCTTCCTTCAAACCAAGTGTTTGAAGGTCGCAAGATAACACATCATATTTTACTTCTAAAGTAATTGAATCACCATTGTACATCATGGAATATTCAAACGAATTAAAATAATCATCAAGAGAAGTTAAAAGAATTAACTTCTGATCCATAAGAACTAAATCCAAAAGAACTTTATTGAACTCGTCAATATGAACATGCACAAAAGAGCCAGGGGTCATTTTGAAATTATATAACCACATCTTTTTATACAAACTCTCAAGCAAGAATTTGGTCATATACAAATGTTTGAGTTTAAGCCAGATGGATTTAGTAGTAGTTTCATGTGCGACTTCACGCAAAACTTTATCTCCTAAGGTTAACAGAAGAATGCATTGAGCTTTTTCAAGTATACTAGGGTCGACGTCAACTAAGGTTGTGGTGGACTTACCATCGACATAGACGGTCACTACAGACTTCTTATTATCGTGTAAAGCATCTACAAGTCCATTATGGACTAACAAGGCACACATACACTCCATAGATTAAAATTCTTTTCACCAATGAATTTTTCAACTTCGAACTTAACAGACTGTTTAAAAAAACGATTACAGGCTTTAATACCATTTGTTGATTTCTTAAAGGGTTCACTTAGATGTGATCGAAGCACACACAGCAGAGATTAATAATGGATTTTAACAAACCTGAAAAAACATAAAAACGGTACAGAAAAGTAAACACATACGATTTACGTGATTTGAACCTTTGGTCCTACTCTACAGCAAGAACATCACCATAATTATTCATTATTATATAAAAGAAAACAAAGCACATACAACAGAGGAATAAAGTAAAGAAAACCACACACACGAAACAAAGAAACTATTCGAGAACAGGGACCTCGTCACCCCAAGAGCCAGTGATAAATCCTCACTCAGAGATAACAACAAACTTCCCCGAACTAGACGAACTCACGCACGCAACCCCAAGAATCAGACCGAAAAAGAAAAAAGAAAATACAACGTAGAACTCAAACAAAGTAAAAAGTGACAGATCCCAAAACAAAAAATATCGAATGAGAAACAACTCTGTCAGGATCGAAGGTTCTTGAATCTAAAGCGTTCCACACGGAGCTCGTGACTCCCAAGCTCGCCACCGAAGGAGGTCACCGAAACAAGGAACAACGGCGTGAAAGTGACGGTTGTCTTCTCTCTAGAATGAAGTCAAGGAAGAACCAAAAAGAATCGTGGGGTGAAGCTCTCATCTCGACGACTGAAACAACGAAGAAATAAAGGCGAGCAGGTGGCAATGCGACGGCCTGACAGGCACTGCAGGCGAGGTGGGACTCATGGATGATCAAAAACAAGCAAAGAAGCATGAAGGTCACGCTGGTATAACTGAATGTGAGATATCCAGGGCATGCGGAAGGCACAGAGCAAGCGGTCAGTTGGAGATAAGATCCTCGAGAAAAACAAACAACGGTGCAATAGTCGTCGGATGGAAACAGATCAACGGCTAACAGAGCGTGGCAGAAGCGGATTGCCAGGGTAGCAAATTAAAGCGAAGGGGCCCAGAAAAACAGAGGGTCGAGCGAGCAGACAAACAGGAAGCGCCCACCATCCACACAGAGCCCAGCACCAAAGAAGGCCCACACCGAGGCTCGATAAAACAGAAGCCCAAAGAGAACAAATTCTGCATAATAAAAATAAATCCAACATCTTTTCATGCGAAAATAAAACTAGATTTTAATTTTGAAAACAAAAAATAACAATAGTAACGAACTATAACATTTTAAAAAACATGAAAAAAATATTGGAGATGAAAATTATAATGATGATTTTATAAACAGTTTGATTTTACGATTTCATGGTACTAATTTTTTTTTGAAATGATTGGATATTTAATTTCATTCCATCCCATCATACTTCTATATCAAAACTTATCTTTCTTTTCAACCTGCCTTCCCCTCATAAATTCTGATTAATTTGTACAACGTTTCTAAGAATAGTAAGACCGTCCAATTCTCCCCTTCCACATCTAAACCCCTTTCGAGAGAAGTTTTCTCCCAACGCCCTCCTCCCATTGTTTTTCATTTTAAATATTTTTAAAAAATGTAAATTTATTATTAAATTATTAAAATGTGGCATTGAGTAACTTATTTACTAACATAATGTGGGGATACCGCTGAAAAATCAGGATGGGAAAGGTGCAATCTTAAACTGTGTGTTGCTGTATATTTTATTTAAAATTAGTATTATGTGCACAGGACACAGTAGCCACTAAAACAAAACGACTGAATATTAATTTTGACTGACTATTAGTGTTGCATCATGTATCGGTTTCGCAGTTGTACCAACCTTTTAAATTGGGGATGTTGTACCCTAAAAGGCATTCTAAGGTTAAATATGGGATTTCCTTATAGTGGAGGGGAGATTTTTCTTAATATTTTAATCATTAGTTTGTTATTTTTCCATAAGAAAAGAAATAGTATTGATTATTGTAACCAAAAATAGTAATATGTGAAAGTGACTTCGAACCAATGGTCATTTACATCATCCATAACTCAAGCATGATGCAGAAATTCAGATTTTTGCATTTATTTTGAATTATCAAATTTTACTATTCATAAAAAAATCAAGTATTTTAAAAAAATCCCAAAAATCCACCCTAACTATTTTTTCGGTGTAGAATCCAAGGAACTCCATTTTTCAAAAACAATTTTCTAAATATGATTAATTTAATTTTTTATTAAAATCATAATTTATTTGAAAAATACAAATTTTAAAACTATAACAGATTTTATAATGCTTTCAAAAATTACATAAGGTATTATAAAATTATTTTAAAACCAGAAGACAGAAAATTGTTAATTTATGAACACATTTAAAAAAAATACATTTTCTTTTAAATTAATTAATTAATTGTAATTGATTATTTGACTTACAAAAATATCAATACTTTTACTATAGACATATTATCACTTCTAAGATGCCTAAATTTTATTTATACATTCATGGTTGAGCTTACTATTCTTTTGGATGCTTTACTATTCATAAGGGTCATATTACTATTCATAAGGGTCATATTATTATTCATAAGGGTAACATTACTATTCATAAATGTCGATTACTATTCACCAAAAAATAAATTTGTCTTATCGGACTCCAAACATCTTACTGATCGCAACCGTGTATGTCAGGTTTTCGAAATTCAAATCACAAAAGCGACTATTATATTTAAAAGTCACATAGTAATTAGTAGTTCATTGTATTGTGATTTCATGTGATTTCATGTGATTATATGACATAATTATAAGAAGGTAATTTCTATTGATAAAACATTGGGTCGTTACATTATTTCCCCCTTATGAAATTTCACCCTCAAAATTTCGTTTTACATTCTAAGCCACAAACAGGTGCAGATACTTTTCCTCCATTGCATTCTCTAGTTCTCATGTTTCTTCTTCATACTTATGGTTTTAAAACAGTACTTTGACCATGTGAGTAGTCTTCTTACGTAAAACTTTATCTCTATAATCCAAGATCTTCACTGGCTGCTCCTCGTAAAAAAAATCATTCTTCAACTCTACCACCTCGGAAGAGAGTACATGTTAAGGGTATGGTATGTAATTCTTTAAGAGAGATACATGAAAGACATCATGTACTTTGAACATAGAAGGTTGAAATGCTAATCGATAGACCACACCCCTGACACGATCAAGAATCTCGAAGGGACCAATGTACCTGAGACTTAACTTTTCTTCCCAAACCTAATGACCTTCTTCCATGGAAATATGTGTAGAAATATCATGTCTCCAACTTTGAACTCAAGGTCTCGTTGGCGATTTTCTGCAAAACTCTTTTGTCAACTTTGGGTTGTCTTGATGTGTTGTTGAATGTTTTCACCTTCTCCACCATTTCTTCAACCATTTCAGGTCCTAGAAGCTTACGCTCACCGACTTCATCTCAACACGCTGGTGTTTTGCACCTTTTCTCATAAAGGGTTTCGTATGGTGTCATTCGAATACTCGAGTGGAAACTATAGTTATATGAGAATTCGACCAGTAGAGTACAAGTCAAGGTTAACCACCAAGACCGTTGCACATGGTATCACGAGTCAAGGCTAACCGCCAAGACCGTTGCTCATAACATCTCATAAGACTAAACTTTATCCAATGCATTAGAGCGCTACCTGAGCGCTACCATCTTAACATATTCATGAATATGCTTACCACTTATAGAATCATACATAATAAATCATACATAAACGTAAGGGTTGCCCATCAAAAGAATTGGGTATCATAATCATATTATAAAGCATAAGAAATGGGTGTATCATAAAAGTGTACATGGAGGAAAAGAATTAAATCAAGCATGGGCATTCATAATATATAATAGACATACATATATTATAATAAATTATGTCAAATTTAATAGATAATGTGTAAAAGAGTTTTTAAGAAACTTTAAAATTAAAACATTTTATTGTGGTTTAATGAAAATATTAAAGATCATTTAAAAAAGAAAGGGGCATAATCTTTTATATAAAACCAGAAGTGAACCAAAAAGGTTTTCATAATAAAAATACTGATTTTATAAAAACAATAATGGCTTAAAATAGATGATAGATTGTATTATAAATTGGGTAATAATTTGGGAAGTTCCCTTAAAACAGTTTGCTTATCGAGAAAAATTGAGAAGGGAATCATTTGAAAGCATGAATATCCCCGAAAGAAAATGATTAATGGATCTTAATACATGAGTTTGGACATATAAATAGCAATTAGAATATGTCAATAAACAGAATATAGGATTTCATTTGGGAAAAAAGAGTAAGAATAGACCGAAGGAATAATAGAGGTTAGCGTAGAATCCCTTACGGAATATTGGCATGGTATCGAAGGGCCAACTGAGAGAGAGAAGGGTTTCTCGTCCTTTATACATCATGAGGGAAATATGGAGATTCGAAATCATACCCCATAATTAGAAATTACGCATAAAAGGACATAACATATAGGTGATTCTTGAATAAATATGAGAAAGAGAGGATTCATTACCTTAAGCCCGATGGTGTTCTTCACTTGATCTTAATTACCTAAATAATCAAATTAGGTTCATTAATTAACAATTCCAGAACCTCCACTACATGTTATTGATTTAGTATAACTTCATTAAGTTCATTCATGTCATTTTTGATGAGTTAAGAGCTTCAATTTCATTGTTTGTGAGCCTCTTCTTCCTTGGTTTTAATAATCGGTCCACTTATATTCATGTTCGGATAAACATGAAGGATGAAAATGGTTGTCCATAATTGAAGTTATATGACACTAGTGATCATCCAGAAGATTACATGGTTATAAAATACATTTTATTATTTAGAGTGAAGGTGAATCATTATATATAAAACATTAATGATAAACTCTTGGATTAATTTGGCGATTTTGCTCACAATTAACTTGTTTTTTATTATTATTTTACATCATGTGTTAAAAAGGGATTTTGGAACATCACATAAGATAAACTAAATGTTTAATAGTTTGGTTCAAACATAAAAATGGTTTCATTACCAAAATTGAAGAAGGTGATAGAAATTAATAACTCAACGTCCTTGAATGTGATAAATTAACACATTTCGAATGGTGTTTTCTTTTCTTTCGTATAAAAATGAGGGGAAATGATATATGATAATGAATTATCTTATTAACATAAGAACATTCTAGTACATGCATGGTACTGGAGTTTTCATACCATTTGGATGAGGAGAGGTTAGGAAAGAAAATAGAATAAAGGAAAAAAGAAAAGAAAAGAAAAGAGGAATTTACCTCTGGATTTAATCTTTCTTGAGAGCCGAGAGAATTTGGTTTTTTGAGGAGACCAAGGGCTATTGAATGTGGGGGAGAAGTTTGGGGAGAGATTTAGGCAGAATTTAGGGAAGGCACAAGGCTTGAGAGGAGTGAAGAAAAAAGGAAAGTGTGGGCGGTTTTTATAGTGGAGGGGAGGATAATTTTTTTAATATTTTAATCATTAGATTATTATTTTTCCATAAGACAAGCAATAGTGATGATTTCATGACCAAAAATTATCTTAAAACCAGAAGACATAAAATTGTTAATTTATAAACAGCTTTTAGGAAAATACATTTTCTTTTAAATTAATTAATTAGTTGTAATTAATTATATATGTCTTACAAAAATACCAAAACTTTTACTATGGCCATATTAACACTTATAAGATGGCTAAATTTTATTTATACATTCATGGGTGAGGTTATTATTCTTTTGGATGATTTACTATTTATAAGGGTCATAATACTATTCATAAGAATAACATTACTATTCATAAGGGTCAGTTACTATTCACCAAAAATTAAATTTGTCTTATCGAACTCCGAACATCTTACTGATCGCAACCGTGTATGTTAGATTTTCGAAATTCAAATCACAGAAGTGACAATATTATGTTTATAGGTCACATAGTACTTAGTAGTTCACTATGTTGTGATTTCATGTGATTATAAGACATAATTATAATAGAATTTTCACTGATAAAACATTGGGTCATTACATTATTCCCCCATTATGAAATTTCGCCCTCGAAATTTTCTTTTACATTCTAAGTCATAAACAGATGCGGGTACTTCCTTCATTGTCTCCCACAGTTTTCATGTTGCTTCTTCATACTTATGGTTTTGTCACAGTACTTTGACCAGGTGAGTATTTTTATTATGTAGAACTTTATCTCTACGGTCCAAGATGTTCACTAACTTCTCTTCGTAGGAAAGATCATTATCCAACTCTACCACCTCTGAATAGAGTACATGTGAAGGGTCTGGTATGTACTTCCTTAAGAGAGATACATAAAAGACATCGTGTACTTTGGACATGGTAGGTGGAAGTGTTAGTCGATAGGCCACAGCCCCAACGCGATCAAGAATCTCGAAAAGGTCGATGTACCCAGCGCAAGCTCAAAAAACCCAAGTGAAAAGGTATGCCCCTCACCACTTCACATAGTTGAGGGATAAAAACTCCAAACTATGCACCATGTGCATCCTCTCCACCGAGAGAGGACAGAGAGACTCATGACTCACCACCACCCTGCAATCAAAGGAGTAAAACTCCTAACAAACCTTTGAAACCTCTATCTCTCTTATATGGAGTGGCATGCACCTCAGTCCGTCGAAGAATCACTAACTCATATCTAGATATCATTCACATCAAGTGGATGGGACCGCTCCTCGTAACGGTATCCCACAACCGAGGGAGCTCCAACTCCAATGAAGGACTTGCTCCCCGCTCCTACTTCATAAGTGAGGACTCATGCTCTGATCCAACAGGGGAGTACCACTCATGAAGCACTCACACCCTAGCCCAACAGGGGAGTATCGCTCAGTGACTAGAGTACAGACTCTGTCAGCTCGTTCACTATAGGGGACCTACACCCTGATACGACAGGGGAGTATTGAACCCAGGCTTAAGGACCAGCTCCCTGACACGGAAGGAGAGTACTGACTCGGTCAGAACAACACGTATGGAGGACCTACACCCTGGTCCAACAGAGGAATATTGTCCATCTCCACGAACATCATGGGGAAACCCGCACCCTAGTCTATCAGGAGAGTAACACCCATAGAATAAACCACCCAAAGGTAAAAAAATATGCATCCATGGCGTGGGGAGTCTCATCTCTAACTAAGCAAATAGGTAAGGAAAACTCACTCCCTAATCCATCAGGGGAGTACCAGTCTCAGCGTCTCTCTACACGAACCACACTGATCTCCAACATCATCTCAGTACAGCTTCACAAGTGTCTTTCTTGATTTACACCACCTCGTATCTCATAGGTTGTACCGAAGGCCACCATCGTGTTCTACACAGAAATCCGCTCAGAATAGACTACTAACAAGCATGAATCTGAGTCTCAAAGAAGAAGATACGGAAGGCGGAAGATCTCAAGAGGAAATCCTAGGAGTGTGTGGCATGCACCAGGACACACACGGCGTGTGAGCCCGCTCGAGAACATGGTCGTGTATCATGTCTACACGGTTTATCAACCCATGTAGGGGTACACGGCGTGTAGAGGAGGAACACGTTGTGTCCCTCATCACTCGGCCCCTAGTCGTGTTCCTCTTCAACACGGATCGGTCGACCGTGTCTCTCACACACCATGTATTCCATACTACACGACGTGTTCAGGATAAAGGGTCACCTGCCCGTATAGTTTGCATGTGTCCTTTTATCGGACCCCGTGTTCATATACCTTGGTCGTGTGTTAGTACACAGCCATGTGTTTTCACACGGCTAACTTATGTCATGTCTCATGGTCACACGGTTTAGAGCCTTACACAGCGTGTAACCCCTCTACACGGAGTGTAGTCCCAAATGTTCATCTTTCCCGAACAGGAAGAGCTACACGGCATGTTTACTGAACCACACATTGTGTATATGATAATTCCAGTTGTGAATTACCTGCAAAACACCCTGATTTGTCCCGTTCTTCCCCAAAACTCATAGATCTACCTAGAAGGGATCAATAACAATCGTATTTGGGCTCTAGAACCTTAAAACAGTGCATAACGAAAGGGATAAGAACCAAAACTCAAATTTTTCTACGTCATTGGTGAAACGACGAAGTTTTGAATGAAGAACGACACCCAGATCGTGCTTCTCTTCAATTTGTTGACGATATGTGTCAGAAACAGAGATCGGAAACACCTTTCTTTGTTGATTTGGCGTCGGTTTCTCTTGTCGACAATGGGGAGAAGAGGAAGTAGAGGAGAGGAGAGGAGGTTTTCCTCCTTTGTGTCGTGCGCCCAAACGTGAGAAGGGAGGGGGTTTAGTTTTAGGTTTAATTAATTAATTCAATTCCCATTTAATTAATCCAACGAAACGTCCTGCCAACTCACCTCCAACCAAAACTCTCGATGCGAACTTTATATCGCGTCTAGGGTAAACACAACATTTCAGACTCAACCGCGGTCTCAGAATTCAGATCTGAGACTATGAACGGTGGTTATTTACATTTCAAGAAAAACTGCACGAGCGTGACAAAATATTTTTAATGTTTTTAATATCACCACACCGAGGCTCCCCGAACCCCGACTTTAAAAATATTCTCCAGAATATTCTAAAGTCTTACGGGTCAAAACCCGAGTCATTACATTGGGGATTCGGGAAGTTGTTGTTACTGTTGTAGGGGATCATTGTACAACATTTAGACCTGAACACTGTAATAGGCAAGGAATGCAATGGAAAATGAAATCCAAGATTTGGATTTCGTTAAAAAAATTATAAAATTAAAAAGATATACAGTAGACATTAAATGCATTTGATATGCATAATCCTAAATTTTCATATATAATCACATACTAGGGAATATGATTTCGCGTTGTCATAAGCACGTGGGGTGGGGCAAGTTGTAGCAGGTAACTGCCAAGGGAAGTTTGGTAATAATTGTATATAGTGATTTGTGGGGTATTAAATAAACGAATTGTTATCATCTCATGTCTGGTTGTCAACCTGACCCTTTTGTTGGTCGTTGGATTGCGATCACGTCAGTGGCTCATATCTAGATCGTTAAAACACTGAAGAATAAAAAGTAATAATGTCATCTAAATTTTTTTAAAAAAAGCAGGCGAATTTATTTCCCGTCAAAAAAACAGTGACTGAAATGTTTCTCCATCGGGGGTCGCGATATTGATGCAGCGTAGTTCGGGATTCTTGGAGAACCGGTACCAACCTACTTTCCTGCATAATATTTTCCAGGGGTGGGTGTTTGCAGGGACGTTTTCAGGGGACGTTTCTCAGAGGGCATTTGCAGGGGGCGTTTCCTAGAGGGTAGCTATTTTGTAGGGGCATTTGTGGTGAGGTTCGCAATTCTTGAAGGGCATTTCTATTAGAAACTCCATAATGAATTTCCACAACAAATTTTTATAGGTAGTTACCACTGGTAATTTCCTCTACTTATCTCCATTGTGGATTCCCAAAAGGAATTCAAAGATGTCATTTATACTGTAAAATTGCACCGTGAATTTGTAGTTGGAATTTTTAATTATTTCAAGTGGTTTAAAATTTCAAATTAATTTAGAGTAGAAATGTCTTATGCTATATCGCTATCAAAATCTAAAACAGAACGAAAATGAAAATTTGTAGTTGGACTTTCCATTGGGAGTTTCCACTAGAAATTCTCAATGTCAATTCCGAATGAGATTTTCCTTGAAGTGAACATCTCGAATCGATTCCAAGGACACCTGTAAAAAATTTCCCTGAAAATTTACAATGCAAATTCCACTACGAATTTCTGCAATGAAATCCCAAATGACATCTCTACTGCATATTCTCACTATGAATTCGCAGTTGGAATTCCCAGCTGAAATTTTCAAAAGATTCAAAATAAGTGATTTGTGAGTTTTAATTGATTTAAATTGAAAATATTGTGCTTTATTTTGATGACAGGATTTAAAATTGAATGTAAGTGAAAATTTCCACTTGGAGTTTTCATTCCGACAAAAATTCCCAGTGAGAATTTCCAATTGATTCAAAAGAAATAACTCCAAAGAAAAAATTTACAAAAAAATGTGATCTGACAATTTGTGCACATAAATTGTATAGCTCGGAATGATAACGATCGAGCAGAATCTGCATGCTCTACACAATGCAGAACACATAAATTCAATAGATTTGAATATTGTGCAGAATTCGTTTGACTGTTACATGAGGGAGCATAACAGTGATGACATTACAAACCCAAAGTGCAATGCAGATATTTTCATCGATAGAGATGAAGTTAAAAATTCAGAATAATGCACCACATTTGATATTTATAATGAAAACATTACATGAAGACCATACATTGGGATGGTTTTAAAATCAAAATATGAAGACTATACATTTTATGTTGATTATGGAGGCATTGTTGGTTTCGGTGTACCAAAGCAGTATATTAACAGAAATAAAAAGGATAAAATCTTAGGTTGCATGGAGTTGTAATATCTAAACACCCTTTTTTCAAATCCATGACTAACAAAGTCCAATGGATATTATCTTAGTTTACTGGGAATAATAAAAACGTGGACTTCTTCATACTGGCAACTGATGCCCGATTAAAAATGCTATCCTTTAATTTCTAATTTGATGAATAAAGAATTTAATAATCTAATAATGTACTCATAAACATGCAGTGAAGTAAAAAAAAAAGTGGAAAATATGAGCATCATTTTGTCAAAAACGAACTACAGTCTTACAGTAAATGTGCTTGGCATGAAGGAACAACTTTCTAATTCTGCAATGTCAGCCAAACTGTGAAGTTGACATCTCTCTTCAATTATCACCATATATGCATCTATGACCTGTTTCTGAAAATAGAACTCAATAAAAGATAAAATAGCACTGGTTAAATAAACCGATATAACACATATTGTACTAAGAGTGCACCTCTTGTTTAACAAATCAATAATATTTTTCATATCAATTTGAAGTAGATTCTCAGACTACACCTCTATTGTCATAGAAAGTCATTTGTATTTTTGATACATGGTAAAATATATTAAAACATATTCTAACTACATAAATTCAGTAACATTACCTCTCTTCATCAACATCAAGCAACATTTGCATCAGTCTTGTATCATGTGTTGTCGATATATTTTGTTGTTTCACCCACCTATGAATTACCTGGGATAGCTTGGGGGCCATTGTCGGCCTCTTCTTCGCAGTCACATGTGAATATATATAAGGAGATTGGTGCTTTGATTTTCTTGCCCTACTCTACACACCTCTAATCAATGAGGTCTGTATCTTTGAGGCAGATGAGGCATTGCACTGCCCAACATGTTTTGGTTCTTCCTTACTCAATTCTTCATTGACATCTTCCTCCTCACTTTCCTCTATATTAATTGTTTCATTCATCTAATATGCATGAATTTCTTGTGTGTTTCCCTCAATAGCAACGGTTGAAGTTGTATTGTTTTCCATTTGAATTTCTCAAATCCCAACATCCTCTAAAACACTTCCTTTCTCCTCACCATAAACTGTTTTCAACTCTTCCTTATCCTTGATCATCAGCCTTTCTCTCAAAAGAAATTTTTTTATTCTTCATTTTTAATTGGCAGTTGTCGCTTCTCCTTTTATACTAAAAAGAAGTTTTTTTTCATCAACCCGCTGAACGGGTTATTTCTCCTCAGAAGGCCTTGATTGCAACATGTAGCTCTATCTAGGGATGGTTGGAGTCTACAATGGATAGTGGAAACATAATTGTAGATGTTATAAATTAAAATGAAAATAATGGACAATTCAGGAATATTATATAATAACACTACCTTGGTAGTTTTTTGTAAAGCAACAACATCTTGCAAACTCCACCGAACAAATAAGGGTGCACCCTCTCTTTTTAGGGCAGCATTCTCAAACTTGTCAGCATACCAATAATATTAGGAATTTCTCAACCAACTTGGGAAAAATTAATCAGTTAAATTAAATTTAAAACCTTACCAGTAAACTGAAACAAAACCGACAACTTTTAAAGGAGTGTTGTGATTTTTTTAAACTGGTGTAATAAGCTGATCATGGATACCATCAGCCCAAGAACAACTCTTCACTAGGGATATATCTTCAAAATATGTCATGAAATTCCAATCCACATAAGAACTGGATGTGGGGAAAAATAATGTTGTGCATGCAAAAATGCAAAGCAAACATGCCACATCAAAGAAGTCGTGCTTCTCACTAGCTTCAACAGTCTCAAGAATGGATCTCCGTAACAAAACACTCTGTGATAATAGTCGTCCAACATTGGAAAACTGCCTCCACAAAACTGTCAACTATTTGACCGTAATGTATAGGCAGCTAACAAAGGTAAGTCACCATCCTCAATGCCAAATATATGGGAAATGTCAGCAAATCTTAACTTCATAGGGTCTTGTCGCTGTAAAATTTCAACTAAATTATAATTTCACATTATATAACTAGTATTTTGAACCAATTGAAAAATTCCAATAGTAATTTACTGTAGGAATTCCAATGGGAATTTGCACTGGAAATTTCTAATGGGATTTTCATAGTGAATTTTGATTGATCCATTAATTAAAAAGTACATATTCAAAGTCATGTGGCATTTTTGTAGTTGTAATTTTCATTGGGATTTTTCTATTTTCACTTTTTTCCTTATATTAACGTTAAAATATCCTTAATGCTATTTTTTGTGATATTTTTTTTATGCTATAACTCTCTACATCAGCTACCAGCCACTACAGGCCAATACAGGCCACCACAAGTTTTCAATGACTAGGTTGTGGAAAATATTTAATAAAATTAGGCCTAAGATTACAGAAAATCACATTAAAATTTCTTCAAATGATGTCATTTTAATCGTTGTTTAAAGTGTTTCCTAATAACAGTGTCATTTGATGGTTGTAAAAAACCGATGACTCCCTTTTATTTTTACTACAGAGGTACAATGTCGATTTAAAAATGTTTGACATAGCTGGTAGGATGATGGAGTTAATAGTTACTAACATCTCTTATATATTTGGCATTAAGGATGGTGACTTACCTTTGTGAGTTGCCTATACATTACGGCCAAATAGTTAACACTTTTGAGGAAGTGGTTTTCCCATGTTGGATGGTTATTATCACAGGGTGTTGTGTTACGGAGAGTCATTCTTAAGACTGTTGAACCCAGTGAAGAGCAAAAATTCTCTGATGTGGCATGTTTGCTTTATCTTTTTGCATGCACGACATTATTTTTCCTCACATCCTATTATTATGTGGGTTGTAATTTCATGACATATTTTTAAGATATATCCAAAGTGAAGAGTTATTCTTGGGCTACTGGTATTCATGACCAGCTTATTACATCAGTTAAAAAAAGCACAACACTCCTTTAAAAGTTATCGGTTCAATTATCAGTTTATTAGTAAGGTTTTAAACTTTATTTAACTTATTAATTTTGACAAGTTGGTTGATCAATTCCTAAAAATATTAACTGTTACAGTATTGGTATGCTAACATGTTTGGGAATGTTGTCCCAAAAAGAGAGATTGCACCATTATTTGTTCGGTGGAGTTTGCAAGATGTTGGTTGAGCAATTCCTAACAATATTAACTATTACAGTATTGGTATGCTAACAAGTTTAGAAATGTTGTCCCAAAAAGAGAGGGCACACCATTATATGTTCGGTGGAGTTTGCAAGATGTTGATTGAGCAATTCCTAACAATATTAACTATTACAGTATTGGTGTGGTGACAAGTTTGGGAATGTTGTCCCAAAAAGAGATATTGCACCATTATTTGTTCGGTGGAGTTTGCGAGATGTTGGTTAATCAATTCCTAAAAATATTAACTATTACAGTATTGGTATGCTCACAAATTTGGGAATGTTGTCCCAAAAATAGAGGATGCACCGTTATTTGTTCGGTGGAGTTTGCAAGATGTTGTTGTTGCTTTACAGGAAACTACGAAGGTGTTGTAAGTATACTATATTTTCGAACAATCCTTTATTTTCATTTTCATTTATAACATCTGCAATTATGTTTCCACTATCCATTGTAGACTCCAACCACCCCAAGACACAATCAAGGCCTTCTTAGGCTAAACAACCAGTTCAGCGGGTTGATGAAAAAAACATCCTTTTAGTATAAAAGGAGAAGCGACAACTATTTCAAATGAGGGAGAGTGAGAGCTTGTACATGGAGAATGTCAAACTTAATAAGAAGGTCAAGAAACTTCAGGCTCAATTAAAAATGAATAACAGAAATATTATGTTTTGAGAGAAAAGTTGAAGATCAAGGAGAATGAAGAGTTGAAAATAGTTTATGGTGAAAAGAAAGGAAGTGTTTTAGAGGATGTTGGGATCGAAGAAATTCAAATTGAAAACAATAAAAATTCAATCGTCGTTATAAAGGAAAGCGAGAAGGAAGATGTCAATGAAGAATTAAGGAAGAACCAAAATGTGTTGTGCAATGCAGGGCATATTCTACCTCAAAGATACAGACCTCATTGATTAGAGGTGTGAAAAGTAAGGCAAGGAAACCAAAGCATCGATCTCCTTATATATATCCACAAGTGACCGCGAAGAAGAGGTCAGCAATGGCCCCCAAGCTATCCCAGGTAATTCCTATGTGGGTGAAGTATCAAAATATAGCGACAACACATGATACAAAGGTAATGAGAATGTTGCTTAATGCTAATGAGGAGAGGTAATGTTACTGAATTTATGTAGTTAGAATATATTTTAATATATTTTACTATGTATTGAAAATAAAAATAACCTTTTATGACAACAACGGTGTAGTCTAATAATCTACTGACAAATCATATTAGATCGATATGAAAAATATTATTTATTTGTTAAAGAGGTGCACTCTCAGTACGGTGTATGTGATATTAGTTTATTTAACCAACATTGTTATTTTATCTTTTATCGATTTCTATTTTTGGAAACAGGTCATACATGCATACATGGTGATAATTGAAGAGAGATGTCAACTTCACAATTTGGCTAGCATTGCAGAATTGGAAAGTTGTTCCTTCATATCGAGCATCTATCTCCTTATATATACCCACAAGTGACCGTGAAGAAGAGGTCAACAATGGCCCCCAAGCTATCCCGGGTAATTCCTATGTGGGTGAAGTAGCAAAATATAGCGACAACACATGATACAAAGGTGATGCGAATGTTGCTTGATGCTGATGAGGAGAGGTAATGTTACTGAATTTATGTAGTTAGAATATATTTTAATTTATTTTACTATGTATTGAAAATACAAATAACCTTTTATGACAACAGCGGTGTAGTCTGAGAATCTACTAACAAATCATATTAGATCGATATGAAAAATATTATTGATTTGTTAAAGAGGTGCACTCTCAGTACGGTATATGTGATATTAGTTTATTTAACCAACATCGTTGTTTTATCTTTTATTGAGTTCTATTTTTGGAAACAGATCATACATGCATACATGGTGATAATTGAAGAGAGATGTCGACATCACAATTTGGCTAGCATTGTAGAATTGGAAAGTTGTTCCTTCATATCGAGTACCTTTACTGTAAGATTGTAGTTCGTTTTTGACAAAATGATAATTTCATGTTTCAAGTTAACGATGAGTACATTATTAGATTTTCAAGTTCTTTATTCATCAAATGAGAAATTAAAGGACAACTTTTTGAACTGGGCATCAGTTGTCAGTATGAATAACTCCATGTTTTTATTCTGCCCAGTAAACTCAGATAATATCCATTGGACTTTATTAGTCATGGATTTTAAAAAAAAGGTTGTTTAGATAACTCCAAGCAACCTAAACTTTTATCTTTTTTATTTCTGTTAACATACTGCTTTCGTACACTAAAACCAACAATGTCACTGTAATCAACATAAAATGAATAGTCTTCAAATTCTAATTTAAAAATCATCCCAATGCATGGTCGCCATGTAATATTTTCTTTATAAATGTTATCAGATGGGGTGCTTTTGAATTTTTAACTTCATCTCTATCGATGAAAATATCTGCATTGCACTTTGAGTTTGTAATGTCATCACTGTTATTCTCCCTCATGTAACAGTCAAACAAATTTTGCACAGTAGTCAAATATATTGAATTTATATGTTTTGCATCATGTAGAGCATCCAGATTCAGCTCGATCGTTATCATTCTGAGGTGTACAATTTCTGTGCGCAAACTGTCAGATCATATTTGTTTGTAAATTGTTTGATGGGATTCTTTCTTTTGAATCAATTGGAAATTCTCATTGAAAATTTTTGTCATAAATGAAACTCCAAGTGGAAATTTCCACTTTCATTAAATTTTAAATTATGTCGGCAAAATACAATATGAAATTTCCACTTTAAATCAATTAAAACTTACAAATCACTTCTAAATCTTTTGAAAATTTCAACTGCGAATTCCAACTGTGAATTCATAGTGAGAATATGCGGTAGAGATCTCGTCTGGGATTTCAGTGCACAAATTCACAGTGGAATTTGAAGTGAAAATTATCAGGAAAATTTTATAAAGGTATCCTTGGAATCAATTTGAAATGTCCGCTGTAGGGAAAATCTCATTTGGAATTTCCATTAAGAATTTCAAGTGAAAACTCTCAATGGAAAGTCCAACGGCAAATTTTCATTTTCATTCTGTTTTAGATTCCGATTGCGATATACGAAGAAATTTCCACTTTAAATCAATTTGAAATTTTAAACCAGTTCTTTTGAAATAATTAAAATTTTCAACTTATAATTCCAACTACAAATTCACTGTACGATTTTACAGTATAAATGGCATCTTTTAATTCCTAGGGAATCTGTAGTGAAGATAAGTAGGGGAAGTTACCAGTGGTAATTACCAGTAGAAATTTGTAGTGGAAATTCAAGGTGGAGTTTCTAATATAAATGCCCTTTAAGAATCGCAAACCTCGCGCAAACACCCCCTACAAAATAGATACCCTCTAGGAAACGCCCCCTGTAAACGCCCCTAAAACCAACCCCTGGAAACGCTCCCTGAAAACGCCCCCTAAAAACACCGCCCACAAACGCCCCCTGCAAACGCCCCCTGCAAACGCCCACCCTCTGGCAAAGATTATGCAGCAAAAAAGTAGGTCGATGGCAGTTCTCCAAGAATCGCGAACTTCACTGCACCGGTATCACAACCCCCCGACGGAGAAACATTTCAATCATTGTTCGTTCAGTAGGAAATAAATTTGTCTGCCTTTTTATTTTAGATGACGATGTTACTTTTTATTCTTCAGTGTTTTAACGATCTGAATACAACCAGCTGACGTGGCCACAATCCAACGGCCAACCTGAGGGTCAGGTTGACAACCGAACATGAGACTATAATAATCCGAGAAAGGGGGCAAGAATTGTATTTTGGAATTTGCTTGTTGTGATAGCAGTTCAAGTGGGTTAGGCCATCGGCCCGGTGAGCAACACTTATCAGGGACTTCTTCTCTTCTTCTCCAACATCTTCTTTCCATCTTCTGTTGTTCTGTAATTCTGTTGGATGTAATGGAACTCCATTGTTTCATCCCCTCTCACTCTGCATCTTAACGATAGATGTTATCATTGAGAGTTTGGAGAGATAGATTCTTGAAGACAGAGGAACTTGGATTTAGGATCTGGTTCGGATGTAGCTGAAGCAGATTGGAGAACTGAAGTGGACAACGCTGCAAGAGAGGAATCACATCAATGGAGGAACACAACACAACTGCGAGCACACCAAACATGAAAAAAAGGGAAGAAAACAGAGAATCGCAAAATAAACGCGAACGCACCAACTGCAGCAGCTGAGGAGGAACGCAGCAATGGAAAGCGACTCGCAACAGTGGAAAATAAAACGATAAGTTTGTTCAGTACAAAGGAATCTCAATAGTGTAACGTGAGAGTGGAGACGCTTCGGCTCGTAGCAACTTGAAGCGAAATCAGAGCAGGACGTAGCTGACAAGGAAGGTTCTTGATCGGGAGGGATCGTGGCTTGAAGAGGTTGCTTGAGGATCATTGGTGATTGTTCTTAAGGATCATCGGTGACTGTTCTAGATGGCGTCGGTAATGGATTTGTTGGAATCTCTATGTGATGGAATTAAACAGAAGGGGTAGGAGAATGTTGCTGTGATGGAGAGTGTGGTGATGTTGAAGCAGAACTGTGAGCTTCAAAATGTGGTCCAGCGTTTTTCGGACAAAGTCCAGCTACGAGAGAAGCATGCAGAACTGTAGTCGGAGCAAGAACAGCCGTAGCGCAAGTCGCTACAGATGGTGTTGACACAAGCTCAGGTTTCTGTAGAGCTTCTTCAGCTGCAGTTTGAAAAGCCGCAGGCTAGAGCATTTTCAGTATGTCAGACTGTCAATGATGAGGAATTCAATAGGAGTTTGAGGTCGATGAAGCAAGTTCAGCAGCGTGAGTCAATGAAGCATGCGGACCAGCAGACAAAGCAAGATCAATCCACAGCGTGCAGTATAGCTTTGGCCTGCTTAGGACGCTCATTTGGCAGTAGTGTGCTCTGCGAGGAACACTTAGCGTTAAACGAGAACCGGCCGCAAGGGAAGCTGCAGACCGTCCCGAGAAAGAGGAGAGTTTCGAATAAGCTTGACCAGCAAAAAGTGAGTGTCCACGCCAAAAGTAGCTACAGTCCATGTTAGTGCAATTTCCTGCTCCAGTTGAGTTTCCTTCTCGCCAGTAGTGTGCGGCACAAGTGATGACGCTGGTTCAACCAAATCATTTATTGTACCGTACGAATAGAGAGGAATTCTGGTCCAATACTTGGCGTGAGGAGATACTTATTTTCTCGACACTTATTCAACATAGCGATGCTGCTAGGACTGAACCGTTGTCGCAATTGGATGTGTGCAGTTTCCATCAGTGGTTTTGTTCGTCGTTGTTGGGGTCTATTGAAAATATATAGGGGAAATCGAAGCTCCCCATCAAATGGAGTGTCACCACGTTTCGGTTGTTAACGCTAAATTGATGGCAACGGTGGCTATTTTCAAGCATTCATATGCTTTCAGAACCACCTGAAACTGGGGGGAGGTACATGCTGAAGTCGTTGATGTTGTTGAAGAGCGGATCAAGAAACACAAACCACAAGCTACAGTTCCTGAGGAGGCAAAAGGCTGAAAGGAAAGGGTGCAAATGGCTAGTGGGGGTTGTCATTCCGAGCCACCACATCAATAGGGTGTAAACGAGCTCGAGTATTCACGAGTTACTCGGGCTCGGCTTGAAAAATACTTGAACTCGGCTCGGGTTTTTTTTTAGTCGAGCTCGAGCTACTCGAGTACTAACTCGAGTCAAGTTCGAGTATTATAACAACATAATCGAGTAGCTCATGAGCCTAATCAAACAGCTAATTTTTTAATATATTATTTTAATTCAATATATACACTACGGAAAAAATGACTTTTTGCAACGGGCTTTTTGTGACGGGAATAAATATCGTCGCAAAAAGTTCATCCAAGAGGTTATTTGCGACGGGGGTAACAACCCGTCGCAAATAACTGATTATTTGCGACGGGATTTCGTGTCCCGTCGCAAAAGGTTTGGCACGGGTAGCGCGTCAAACCGCGCGAAGGTTATTTGCGATGGGGAAATCCCCCAGTGGCAAATAATGAAGTATTTACGACGGGACCCGTCGCAAATACCCGGCGGCGGTTAATAGCTTTTTGCGACGGGATATCCTCCCGTCGCAAAAGGTGTGTCGGCAGGGACTATTGTCGACGGGTCCCGTCGCAAATAAGTTTTTAACCGCCGACAGTAATTAATGCGGGTGTAGGTATTTGCGACAGGTCCCGACGCAAATAATCTAACCTATATATACCCTCATCGCAAAAGATATTATTTGCAACAGGTAACCCGTCGCAAATAATCTAACCTATATATACCCCCATCCGTTTTTCTCCTCATTCCTCTCAATTTCTAGATACTGTTTCTCTCTGAATTCTGACTTCCTAGGGGAAATTTTTCTAAGTCTGTTTTTTGGTCACAAAGAAGTTGTGAAGTCGTCTACATAAATAGCAAATCAGTTTAAAGGTATTTATGTTTTATTTAACTTATTATTTATTTCAATTTTTTTATATTAATTTTTATTATTGTTGATTAGTTGTAATTAAATTAAATTTTTATTGTTTTGTTATGAGTATTTATTTGTACTAATAAATTGAAATTTTTAGTATTAATTTTTAATAATTAGTAGTAATTAGTAATTATTAACTATAATTAGTAATGTATATAATAAAATTGTAGTAATTAATAATAATTGGTAATAAATAATAATAAATACTAATAATTAGTAATAAATATTAATAAATATGAATAATAAATAGTAATAATGAGTAATAAATAGTAATAAATTATAATAATGAGTAATACGTTGTAATAATCAGTAATAAACTGTAATAATCGCTAATAAATTGTAATAATCAGTAATAAATTGTAATAATCAGTAATAAATTGTAATAATCGCTAATAAATTGTAATAATCAGTAATAAATTGTAATAATCAGTAATAAATTGTAATAAATTGTATTAATTAGTAATAAATTGTAATAATTAGTAATAAATTGTAATAATTAGTAATAAATTGTAATAATTAGTAATAAATTGTAATAATTAGAAATATATTTTAATAATTAGTAATAATTAGTAATAAATTGTAATAATTAGTAATAAAATGTAATAATTAGTAATAAGCTGTAATAATTAATAATAAATTGTAATAATTTGTAATAAATTATAATAATTAGTAATAATTAGTAATAATTAGTAATAATTACTAATAAATTGTAATAAATTGTAATAAATTGTAATAAATTATAATAATTAGTAATAAATTGTAATAATTAGTAATAAATTGTAATAATTAGTAATAAACTGTAATAATGAGTAATAAATTGTAATAATTCATAATAATTATGAATAATTCGTAATAATTAAGAATAAATCGTATTAATTAGTAACAAATTGTATTAATTAGTAACAAAGTGTATTAATTAGTAATAAATTATAATAATTAGTAATAAATTGTAATAATTGTAATAAATTGTAATACTTAGTAATAAATTGTAATAATTAGTAATAAATTGTAATAATTAGTAATACAATTGTAATAATAAATTGTAATAATTAGTAATAAATTGTAATAATTAGTAATAAAATTGTAATAAATATTAATAATTAGTAATAAATTTTAATAATTAGTAATAAATTTTAATAATTAGTAATAAATTGTAATAATTAGTAATAAATTTTAATAATTAGTAATAAATTGTAATAATTAGTGATAAATTGTAATAATTAGTAATAATTAGGAATAATTAGTAATAATTAGGAATGATTAGTAATAATTAGTAATAAATTGTATTGATTAATAATAAATTGTATTGATTAGTAATAAATTGTATTGATTAGTAATAATTAGTAATAATTAGTAATAATTAGTAATAAATTGTAATAATTACTAATAAATTGTAATAATTAGTAATAAATTGTAATAATAAGTAATAAATTTTAATAATAAGTAATAAATTTTAATAATTAGTAATAAATTGTAATAATTAGTAATAAATTTTGATAATTAGTAATAAATTGTATTAATTAGTAATAAATTGTAATAGTTATTAAAAAATTGTAATAAATTGTATTAATTAGTAATAAATTATAATAATTAGTAATAAATTGTAATAATTAGTAATAGTTAGTAATAAATAGTAACAGTTAGTAATAAATAGGAACAATTAGTAATAAATAGGAACAGTTAGTAATAAATAGGAATAGTTAGTAATAAATAGGAACAGTTAGTAAGTAATAAATAGTAAGAGTATGTAATAAATAGCAATAGTTAGTAATAAATAGGAATAGTTAGTAATAAATAGGAATAGTTACTGATAAATAGTAAGAGTTAGTAATGAATAGAAATAGTTAGTAATAGATAGGAATAATTAGTTAGAAACAGTTAGAAAAAAAAATTAAAATTTTTTAATAAATTTTAAGAACTTGGCACAATTTCTAGTGGATTGACGACACTCCTTTTACTTGATGACTTTTCTTCTTTCAACTCTCATCAACTCAAAACAATATGAAAAATGTGTTGCTACATAGGCATATTCAATCTCGTATGCACGAGATTAGATATGCATTCGTAGGATCACATTTTTGATAATGTTTTCAGGTGGTGACAGTTGGAAGAAGACGATTTATTGACGAAAAGGGGGCGCTTCTGTCCGATGGATCATTTACTTGCATTTTTCTGACACTAAAATCACAATGAAGAATCTGATCGGAGATACACATATTCATTCTCGTGTAGATACTTCATTATGATTTTAGTGTGAAAAAATGCAAGTAAATGAGTCGTCGGACAAAAGAGCAGTCGTCAATCCACTAAAAATTGTGTCGCCCTTAATTAATGGTAATTATTAAGTAGTAGTAATTAGTTATATTTTTTTCAGATAGTGTTTTTATAATTTCAAATTATTCAAAAACATTGATAATTTTATACTTTGTAGAAAAATATAGAACAAGGAAGTCGACATCAGTCATTATTAGATGATCGCACTTGGATAAATCAGCGCAGGAATCCAAATGGTTCTGGTTTAAATCCTGTATTGAAGGTGTTGAAACTTTCTTAGCATTTGCATCATCAAAACCATAATATGTTTCAGAAGGCACAATTAAGTGTCCTTGTAAAAAATGTGCTCTGAAAACGTTTGGAACATATATTCAATCTCGTATGCACGAGATTGGATAAGCATTCATAGGATCACATTTTTTATAACGTTTTCAGGCTGTGACAGTTGGAAGAAGACGATTTATCGAAGAAAAGGGGGCTCTTCTGTCCGACGGCTCATTTACTTGCATCTTTTTCACACTGAAATCACAATGAAGAATCTGGTCAGAGATACGCATATTCATTCTCGTGTAGATACTTCACTGTGATTTCAGTGTGAGAAAGATGCAAGTAAATGAGCTGTCGGACAAAAGAGCAGTCTTCAATCCACGGAAAATTGTGTCGCCCTTAATTAATGGTAATTATTCAGTAGTAGAAATTAGTTGTATTTTTTTTTCAGATAGTGTCTTTATAATTTCAAATTATTCAAAAACATTGATGATTTTATATTTCGTAGAAAAATATGAAACAAGGAAGTCGACATTAGTCATTATTAGATGATCACACTTGGATAAATCAGCGCAAAAATCCAAATGGTTCTGGTTTAAATCCTGTATATATTGAGGGTGTTGATGTTTTCTTAGCATTTGCATCATCAAAACCAAAATATGTTTCAGAAGACACAATTAAGTGTCCTTGTAAAAAATGTGCTCTGAGAACGTTTGACACATTTGACAAGGTTGTGGAACATCTCTTGCAGTTTGGTTTTCAACCAGATTATGTTTTTTGGTATAAACACGGTGAACGCAGTTCCAGAAAAGATACTAACTTGATTTCGGATCAATCATGGTTCCAACATTTAGTACATGATGTTGCAGGTCCATCTTTTCAACAAACTAAAACTCACGATGATATCGATCTAACTCCTGAGTTGGCACCATCCAAATTTTATGAGTTGTTGAGATCTGTTGAGGATGCATTATATCCTGGTTGCAAGAGAAGAAAATTAGAAGCGGTTGCAAAATTTATGCCTATTAAATCAGATAATTCAATGTCAAACTGTTTTGATCAGATATTTTTTTTTGGTTAAAACATTGTTACCTGAAAGAAACGTGTTGCCTGTAAATTACTATGAGAGCGAGAGGCTGGTTCGTAATGTGAGTCTTAGTTATCAGAAGATTATTCATGTGAAAATAATTTCATCTTATATTCTGGTGAAAATGAGTCGTTAGATAGTTGTTCCACATATGGACAATCGAGATATAAAGAATCTCAACCAGGAAAGTCTGGATCGATTACTGTAAAACAGTTGAGATATTTCCTCCTTACACTCAGGCTGCAACGTTTATTTATGTTTCATAACACAACGTCAATGATGTCATCGCACAAAACCAATATTCCAGCCGGTAAAAGCTTGAATCAACCATCTGATGGTGATTCAGGGAAACATTTTCATCGTCTACATCCGTCTTTTTCTTTATAAGCCCGAAATGTGTGATTCGGTCTTTCTACTGACGGTTTCTGTCTATTTGGTTCTTATGGTAGTCAGTATTCATGTTGGAATGTCTTTATAACTTCATACAATCTACCTCCATGGATGTTCATGAAGGAGCCCTATATCTTTTTGACCTTTTTAATATAATCTCAGGACGTCCAAAAAAAATATTGATCTTTATTTGAAATCATTGATTAATGAGTTAAATGTATTGTGGACTAATGATGTTAGTACATATAATGTTGCTGCGAAACAAAATTTCACATTAAAAGCTGCATTGATGTGGACGATTAGTGACTTTCCGGCATATGGAATTTTATCTGGATGGATTACAAATGGTCTGAAATCATGTCCTTGCTGTATGAAAGACAACAAAGCTTTTATGCTCGTCAATGGGAAAAAAACATTACTATTTTGACTGTCATCGCAGATTTCTTCCAACCGATCATCCTTTTCGAAGGAACAAATCTCATTTTAGAAAAGGCACAATTGAAAGGGATGAACCTCCAAAAATGATATCAGGTACAGAGTTAAAATCTGTTGTATTTTCATTACCTCCCATAACATTTATGCCAACAGTAAACCAACAGAAAATTCATGGCTTTGGGAAAAAACATAATTGGATAAAACGAAGCATTTTTTGAGATCTCTCATATTGGTCTGATTTGTTGCTCTGTCACATGTTGGATTTCATGCATATTGAGAAGCTCTATTTTGATAATTTATTTCATACAGTTTTGGATACACCAGGTAAGACCAAAGATACTATAAAAGCACGATTAGATCTTGCCCAAATTTACAGGCGACCATAACTTGAACTATTTGAAAATGTCCGATCACAGAGGTTTAATGAACCCAAAAGCAGGTTATACACTGTCCAAAGAGAGTCTCTTATTATTTTGTCAGTGGATTGCATATTTGATACTTCCAGATGGTTATGCTTTCAATTTTGACAGATTTGTTAAAAATGGTCATATTACCGTTTTAAAAAATCATGATTGTCATGTTATAATGGAAAGACTTATACCGATTGGATTCAGAGGTTTTTTGAATTCTGTGACTTGGGATTCGATAACAAACATATCATATTTTTTTTTCGAGATATTTGTGTAGCGACAACAGACTACGATGCGCTAAGAAAACTGGAAGAAGATGTTGCTATAATTATATGTAAACTGGAAGAAAAAAAATTGGTCTGTTTTCTTTGACTCAATAGAACATCTGATATTACATTTGTCACATGAAGCTAAATATGGAGGTCCAATACAGTTTCGATGCATGTACCCATTCGAGAGATGCATGCAGAAATTGAAGAAAAAAATACGTAACAAAACATCCGTTGAAGGCTCAATTGCTGAAACTTATTTGCAAGAGGAAATTGTTTTTTATGCTCTCACTATTTTGAATCTGAATATCCATCAAAACAAAACTGCATGGAACGAAACGGGGGAAATGTTAATATTGAAATAAACAATCAATTATCAGTTTTTAATCAGCCAAATCTTGGCTTCGGTGGAGTTCAAGAACGATGGCTTTCAGACGATGAACATCACAGAGCTCATATATATGTTCTTCTCAACTGTGAAGAAATGACAGCATTTGTATTGTGAGTGCTTCCATCACTTATTTTATAATTTCAGTTACAGTATGTAAACTCATTTTATTTGTAGGTTATATGATAATCATATCAAGAAACAACTTCCACAAATTACAGCAGTTGCTCTTGAAAAATGCAGACAAAAAAAAATCTCAATGGTTTCAAAAACTGGTAATATAAATTATTAATGGTTTAATATCAATTTAGTTTACTATTTATTATATTGATAATTGTTTTACAAAATTTCAGGTGTCTCAACATGCTAATAAAATTGATAAGCGATTGTGTATATTGAGTAACCCACCATCCAAAATGGTTAAATCTTATAATGCATATGGGGTGAATGGTTTTCGATTTCATACACGTGCATATGGAGAATAAAAAAAACAATGAACAGTGGAGTTTGTTTGAGAGGATCACATCATAGAGAAACTAAAGTGGACTTTTATGACATTCTGGATGAAATTATTGAGCTATGTTATCTTGGACAGAATTACATAACGATGTTTAAATGTCCGTGGTTGGATACTGAGAGAGGTTTGTGTGTTCATCCGACTCATGAAATCGTCGATATTAAATATAAGTCTTCTTGCAGTAAATGAACCATTTTTACTGGCTCAACAAACACATCAAATTTATTACACAAATTATTGTGCTACTTCAAGAGGCCTCAGTGATTGGTGGAACATAATAAAAATAAAATCTCAAAAAAATCAATTTACTCAAACTGAATATAGTTCTACTGAAGTGGAAGGAATTGAAATTTTTCAAATGACTACTCAAAATACATCTTTTTCACAAAGAAACGTGAATATCGATGACACCCCACAATTAAAGGTCGATGGTGATGAAGATGTTAATGATGTTACAAATGAATTTGAAATTACAAGGGATGGTGAAAGTGAAACTCATATGGATATTGATGATACTGAGAAGGAATATGAAGAAATTGGCAACGTCAGATATGAAGATGATGATGAATGTGAACATTGACACAGTTAAATGCTGGTTATGATCATAACTAATATATATCTATATATGATAGTTATTTTCAATTATCTGCTAACAACAATCATTTTGTGTTTCAGATGGATCATTATCTATTTCGCGAGTTGCAGGAGGCTGGTATACCTTTGGATAAGGGGGATGGGGGATCATCTGACCCTCAGCTTACTGGTGGTTTAGGAGGTACGCGGAGGGGGTGCGGTCTTGCGCGACTGATGATTCCTGACCCTATCCCTGAGCGACGTCCACGTCTTGGTTTTGATCCATGCATGCGGAGGTATGATAACCTGTATATTTTAGTTAGCTTTTTCATTAATTTATTTATATATATATACTAATTGTTTGATTATTTATTCTTTTTCACAGTTTTGCGCATGTAGTTGTTGGACAGGGGAGCACTATCTTGCACAATTATTTTTCTCAGTCATGGATCACATGGATCACATGGGAACATATTCTCGTTGATGTGTAGCTCGCCATGTACAATCATTGGTTGGTACGTAAATAAATAATATTTATTTTGAAATTTATTTTATTAATAACTTGATATTATAAATTATTTGTAGGATTTATGGTATTCCATCGATGATAGCATGCGTGGTGCTATCCATGCAGCATGGGAGGTGGCTATGTGTGAGCATTTGCGTCAGTTTTTGAACAATTTGAGAAAGACAATCATTAAGAAAGAAGGAGCGACAATATTTGATGAGTCGTGTGAACTCACCGAACAGAGTACATTTCATCTCAGGTTTGAGATGGATTATGTGCACACTGGTTGGGTGGTGAATTTCAGAGGAGTTCTTCATTGGGTCGACAGAACCGGGGGAGACAGGAGGTGACGCATCGAGCTTGTAGTCGTATATTCAGTGCACAAAGAGAGCATCTGGTAAGTATATTTTTTTAAAAAAATTATATAACTTTAAATATAAACATTTTATTTTATATTTTTGTAGTCAGTCGAGCATTCTGATATTACGGAGTTCGACGTTTATCCGAGCATGTATAGGGATTCAGCCACTGGAGAGATTAGAGGTGATCGCCAACATCGGATTGTGGTTAGTATTATTTTTTCAGTTTGACAATTAACTACATATAATATTTTCACAATTTTAATTTCAAATTTGAATTGAAGGAGTAATATGAGGTTGCGACCTCAGACAAAGACTGAGAGTCAGGATGAGGCGACTGATCAGATCAGTACACACCATTTCAAAATGGCGGCATGGATACAGGCGACTCAGTATGGTTTTGAGAAGGGCCAAGTAGTTGGTATCGGCTCTCATTTGACTCCTGGTACTTATAATGGTACTGTTGCGATGTCGGCGTCCAGCTCGAGAGTAGCTCGTGGAGAGGCATCATCTTCTGTTTCACAATATCAGGAGCAGTTACAAGCTCAAAATGACCTTATAGAAAATTTTCAGAAGCAGCAAGAAGAGATGCATCAGCAGCAGCAGCAGCAGAAGCAGCAGCACGAGGAGGAGATGCGTCAATGGCAACAGCAGCATCAGGAGCAGATGAAGTACATGCTACGTCTGACTCGTAGTTTGGGGATGAAGTTTCATCCACCAACTCCTTCATATCCTTCATCTCCTCCTCATGTTGTTTTTTCTGCTGCTGCTGACACATCTCTTCTTGCTGCTTCTGAAAACTCTTTATAAGATCATTCTGATCTCGTAACTGCTCTTGATACTATGAGTCAGATGATGATGCCTCTCCACGATCTCATCTCGAGCTGGACGCCGACATAGCAGCAGTACCATAATAAGTATCAGGAGTCACATGAGAGTCGATACCAACTACTCGACCCTTCTCAAAGTCATACTGAGTCATCTGTATCCATGCCACCTCGTTGAAATGGTGTGCACTGGTCTGATCAGTCTTCTCGTCCTGACCCTCAGTCTGTGTCTGAGAGGTCGTAGCCTCATATGACTCCTTCAATTCCAATTTGAAATTAAAATTGTGAAAATATTATATGTAGTTAATTGTCAAACTGAAAAAATAATACTAACCACAATTCGACGTTGGCGATCACCTCTAGTCTCTCCAGTGGCTGGATCACTATACATACTCTGATAAACGTCGAACTCCGTAATATCGGGATGCTCGACTGCCTACAGAAATATAAAATAAAATGTTTATATTTAAAGTTATATAAGTTTTTTTAAAAAATATACTTACCAGATGCTCTCTATCCACACTGAATGTACGGCTACCAACTCGACGCGTCACCTCCTGTCTCCCCCGGTTCCTCCGACCCAATGAAGACCTCCTCTGAAATCCACCACCCAAACAGTGTGCACATAATCCAACCCAAACCTGAGATGAAATGTACTCTGGTCGGTGGGTTCTACACGACTCATCAAATACTGTCACTCCTGCTTTCTTAATGGTCGTCTTTCTCAAATTGTTCAAAAACTGACACAAAAGCTCACGCATAGCCACCTCCCATACTGCATGGATAGTGTTACACATGATATCATCGATGGGATACCATAAACCCTAGAAATAATTTATAATATCAAGTTATTAATAAAATACATTTCAAAATAAATAGTATTTATTTATGTACCATCCAATGATTGTACATCGCGAGCTGCACATCAACGAGAATTTGTTCCCATGTGATCAATGGCCGAGAAAAATAATTATGTCAGATAGTTCTCTCATGTCCAACAACTACATGCACAAAATTGTGAAAAAAGAATAAATAATCAAACAATTAGTATATATATAAATAAATTAATGAAAAAGCTAACTAAAATATACAGGTTATCATACCTCTGTGTGCGTGGATCAAAACCAAGACATGGACGTCGCTCGGGGATAGGGTCAGGAATCATTAATCGCGCAAGACCGCGCCCCCTCCGTGTACCTTCTGAACCACCAGTAGGCTGAAGGTCAGATGATCTCACATCCCCCTCATCCAAAGGTAGATCGACCTCCTGCAACTCGCGAAATAGATCAGGATCCATCTGAAACACAAAATGATTGTTGTTAGCAGATAGTTGAAAATAACTATCATATATAGATATATATTAGTTATGATCATAACCAGCATTTAACTGTCTCAATGTTCACCTTCATCATCATCTTCATATCTGACGATGTCAATGTCTTCATAATCCTCCTCGACATCATCAATATCCATGAGTTTCACTTTTACCATCCCTTATCATTTCAAATTCATTTGTAACATCATTAACATCTTCATCACCATCGACTCTTAATTGTGGGGTGTCATCATCGATATTCACGTTTTTTTGTGAAAAAGATGTATTTTTAGTAGTCTCTTGAAAAATTTCAATTCCTTCCACTTCAACAGAACCACATTCAGTTTGAGTAAATTGATTTTCCTGAGATTTCATTTTTATTATGCTCCACCAATCACTCAGGTCTCTTGAAGTAGCACAATACTTTGAGTAATAAATTTGATGTGCCTTTTGAGCCAGTAAAAATGGTTCATTTACTACAAGAAGACTTATATTTAATATCGATGATTCCATGAGTCGGATTAACACGCAAGCCTCTCTTAGTATCTAACCACCTACATTTAAACATCGTTATGTAATTCTGTCCAAGATAACATAGATTAATAATTTCATCCAAAATACCGTAAAAGTTATCTTCGGTTTCTCTATGATGTGATCCTCTCAAACAAACTCCACTATTCATTGTTTTTTTTGATTCCTCATATGCACGTGTATGAAATCGAAAATCATTCACCACATATGCATTATAAGATTTAACCATTTTGGATGGTGGGTTACTCAATATACACAGTCGCTTATCAATTTTATCAGCATGTTGAGACACCTAAATTTTTTTAAAACAATTATCAATATAATAAATAGTAAACTGAATTGATATTAAACCATAAAAAATTTATATTACCGGTTTTTGAAACCATTGAGAGAAAACAAAATTGTCTGCATTCTTCAAGAGCAGCTGCTGTAATTTGTGGAAGCTGTTTCTTGATATGATTATCATACAACCTACAAATAAAATAAGTTTACATACTGTAATAGAAATTATAAAATAAGTGATAGAAACACTCAATGTACAAATGTTTTCATTTCTTCATAGTTGATAAGAACGTATGTATGAGCTCTGTGATGTTCATCGTCTGAACGTCATCATTCTTGAACTCCACCGAAGCCAAGATTTGGATGATTAAAAACTGATGATTGATTTTCCATTTCATCATTAACATTTCCATCGTTCCGTCTCATGTGGTTTTGTTTTGAGGGATATCCAGATTCAAAATAGTGAGAGCAGAAAAAAGAAATTTCCTCTTGCAAATAAACTTCAGCAATTGAGTCTTCAACTAATGCTTTGTTGCGTACTTTTTTCTTCAATTTCTGCATGCATCTCTCGAATGGGTACATCCATCGAAACTGTACTGGACCTCCACATTTAGATTCATGTTGAAAATTTAATATCAGATGTTCCATTGAGTCAAAGAAAGTAGGAGGAAAGATTTTTTTCAGTTTACATATAATTACAACAACATCTTCTTCCAGTTTTCTTAGCACATCGTAGTCTATTGTCGCAGCACAAATATCTCGAAAAAAATATGATATGTCTATTATCGAATACCAAAACATAGAATTCAACAAATCTCTGAATCCAATCGGCATAAATCTTTTCATTATAACATGACAATCATGAATTTTTAATCCGGTAATATGATCATCCTTAACACACCTACCCAAATTGGAAGCATAGTCATCTGGAAGTCTCAAATCTGCAATCCACTAACAAAATAATAAGCGACTCTATTTAAACAGTGTATAAGCTGCTTTTGACTTCATTAACCTCTGTGATCTGACATTTTCAAATAGTTCAAGTTATAGTCGCCTGCAAATTTTGGCAAGATCTAATCGTGCTTTTATAGTATCTTTGGTCTTACCAGGTGTATCCAAAACTGTATGAAATAAATTATCAAAACAGATCTTCTCAATATGCATGGCATCAAACATGTGGCGGACCAACAAATCAGACCAATATGAGAGATCCCAAAAAATGCTTTGTTTTATCCAATTATGTTCTTTCCCAAAGCCATGAATTTTCAGTTGGTTTACTGTTGGATCAAATGTGATGAGAGTTAATGAAAATACAACATATTTTAACTCTGTACCAGAGATCATTTTTGGAGGTTCATCCTTTTCAATTGTGTCTTTTCTGAAATGAGATTTGTTCCTTCAAAAAGGATGATTGGTTGGAAGAAATATGTGATGAAAGTCAAAATAACAAGGTTTTTTTCATAGATGAGCATAAAAGCTTTGTTGTCTTTCATACAGTAAGGACGTGATTTCAGACAATGTGTACTCCGGCCAGATAACATTTCATATGTCGGAAATTCACTAATAGTCTACATCAATGCAGCTTTTAATGTGAAATTTTGTTTTACAGCAACATCATATGTACTAACATCATTACTCCACAATGAATTTAACTCATCAATCAATGGTTTCAAATAAACATCAATATTCTTTTTCAGATGTCCTGGGATTAATAAGGTCAAAAAGATATAGGGCCCCTTCATGAACATCCATGGAGCTAGATTGTACGGAGTTATAAAGACAGGCCAACATGAATACCGACAACCATAAGAACCAAACGGACAGAAACCGTCAGTAGAAAGACTCAATCGCACATTTCGGGCTTCTAAAGCAAAAGACTGATGCAGACGATCAAAAATGTTTCCATAAATCATCATCAGATTGATGATTCAAACTTTTACCGGTTGAAATATTAGTTTTGTGTCATGACATCATTGACATTGTGTTATGAGACATAAATAAACATTGCAGCCAGGGTGTAAGAGGGAAATATCTCAACTGTTTTACAGAAATCGATCCAGACTTCCCTGGTTGAGCTTCTTTATACCTCGATTGTCCACATGTGGGAAAACTATCCAACGACTCATTTTCACAAGAATATAAGATGAAATCATTTTCACATGCATGAATCTTCTGATAACTAAGACCCAGATTACTAACCACACTCTTGCTCTCATATTAATTTGCAGTCAACACATTTCCTTTAGGTAACAGTGTTTTAACCAAAGAAAATATTTGATCAAAACAGTTGTTTGACATTGCATTATCTGATTTAATAGCTGTAAATTTTTCAATCACTTATAATTTGTTTATCTTGCAACCAGGATATAATGCATCCTCAGCAGAGCTCAACAACTCATAATATTCGGATGGTACCAACTCAGGAGTTAAATCATCGTGAGTTTCAGTTTGTTGAAGAGATGGACCTGCAACATCATGTATTAAATGTTGGAACCGTGATGGATCCAAAATCAGGTTATTAGTATCTTATCTGGAACTGCGTTCACCGTGTTGATACCAAAAAACATAATCTAGTTGAAAACCAAACCGCAAAAGATGTCCCCCAACCTTTTCAAATGTGTTAAACGTTCTCAAATCACATTTTTTACAAGGACACTTAATTGTGCCTTCTAAAACATATTCTGGTTTTGATAATGCAAATTCTAAGAAATCTTCAACACCCTCAATATATACAGGATTTAAACCAGAACCATTTGGATTTCTGTGCTGATTTATCCAAGTGTGATCATCTAATAATGACTGATGTCGACTCCCTTGTTTTATATTTTTCTACAAAATATAAAATCATCACTATTTTTGAATAATTTAAATTATAAACACTATCTGAAAAATATATATAACTAATTACTACTACTTCTTAATAATTACCAGTAATTAAGGGCGACACAATTTCCAGTGGATTGACGGCTGCTCTTTTGTTCGACATCTCATTTACTTGCATCTTTCTCACACTCAAATCACAATGAAGTATCTGGTCGGAGGTACACATATTTATTCTCGTATGCACTAGAATGAATATGCGTATCTCCGACCAAATTCTTCATTGTGATTTCAGTGTGAGAAATATGCAAGTAAATGAGCCGTCGAACAAAAGAGTCCATTTTCGTCGATGAATCGTCTTTTCCAACTATCAGCGCCTAAAAATATTATCAAAAATGTGATCCTACGAATGCATATCCAATCTCGTGCATACGAGATTGAATATGCCTATGTAGTAGCACATTTTTCATAATGTTTTGAGTCGGTGAGAGTTGAAAGGAGAAAAGTCATCAAGCAAAAGGAGTGACATCAATCCACTGGAAATTGTGCCAGGTTCTTAAAATTTCTTAAAATTTCTTAAAATTTCTTTCTTACTGTTTCTAGTTGTTTCTAATTGTTCCTAACTGTTCCTAAATAATTATTCCTATTTATTACTAACTGTTCCTATTTATTACTAAATGTTCCTATTTATTACTAATTGTTCGTATTTATTACTAATTGTTCCTATTTATTACTAACCATTCCTATTTATACTAGCTGTTCCTATTTATTACTAACTGTTTCTATTTATTACTAATTGTTCCTATTTATTACTTACTAATTGTTCATATTTATTACTTACCAACTGTTACTATTTATTACTAACTGTTACTATTTATTACTAACTGTTACTATTTATTACAAAATGTTACTAATTATTACTAAATGTTACTAATTATTACTAAATATTACTAATTATTATAATTTATTGCAATTTATTACCAATTAATACAATTTATTACCAATTAATACAATTTAAAATAATTTATTACTAATTTTTACAATTTATTACTAATTTTTACAATTTATTACTATTTATTAAAATTTATTAAAATTTATTACTAATTGTTACAATTTATTCCTAATTTTTACAATTTATTCCTAATTTTTACAATTTATTCATAATTTTTACAATTTATTCCTAAATTTTATTAATTATTCCTAATTATTACTAATTATTACAATTTATTACTAATTATTACAATTCATTACTAATTATTACTAATTATTACAATTTATTACTAATTTTTACAATTTATTACTATTTATTACTAATTATTACAATTTATTACTAATTTTTACAATTTATTACTAATTTTTACAATTTATTACCAAGTATTACAATTTATTACCAAGTATTACAATTTAATACAATTTATTACTAATTAATACAATTTATTCCTAATTATCACTTATTATTTCTATTTATTACAATTTATTACAATTTATTACAAATTATTACAATTTATTACAATTTATTACAAATTATTACAATTTATTACTAATTATTACAATTTATTACAAATTATTACAATTTATTACAAATTATTACAATTTATTACAAATCATTACAATTTATTACAATTTATTACAATTTATTACAAATTATTACAAATTATTACAAATTATTACAAATTATTACAATTTATTACAATTTATTACAATTTATTACAATTTATTACCATTTATTACTAATTGTTACAATTTATTACTAATTGTTACAATTTATTACTAATTGTTACAATTTATTACTAATAATTAAAATTTATTACTAATTATTACAATTTATTACTAATTATTACAATTTATTACTAATTATTACAACTTATTACTAATTATTACAATTTATTACTAATTAATACAATTTATTACAAATTAATACAATTTATTACTAATTAATACAATTTATTACAATTTATTACTAATTAATACCATTTATTACTAATTATTACAATTTATTACTAATTAATACAATTTATTAAAATTTATTACTCATTATTACAATTTAATACTAATTATTACATTTTATTACTAATTATTACCATTTAATAATAATTGTTACAATTTATTACTAATTATTACAATTTATTACTAATTAATACAATTTATTACTAATTAATACAATTTATTACAATTTATTACTAATTATTACAATTTATTACTAAATATTACAATTTATTACTAATTATTATAATTTATTACAATTTATTACTCATTATTACTATTTATTACTATTTATTAATAATTATTAATATTTGTTACTAATTATTGGTATTTATTATTATTTATTACCAATTATTATTAATTATTACAAATTAATTATATACATTACTAATTATCGTTAATAATTACTAATTACTACTAATTATTAAAAATTAATACTAAAAATTTCAATTTATTATTAGAAATTGAGAGGAATGGGGAGAAAAACGGATGGGGGTATATATAGGATAGATTATTTGCGACTGGTTACCCGTCGCAAATAGTATCTTTTGCGACGGGACCCGTCACAAATATCTACCCCGCATTAATTACTGTCGGCGGTTAAAAAGTTATTTGCAATGGTAGCCGTCGCAAATAGTCCATGCCGACACACCTTTTGCGACGGGAGGATATCCCGTCGCAAAAAAAACTATTAACCGCCGCCGGGTATTTGCGACGGGACCCACCGCAAATATTTCACTATTTGCGACGGGGGGATTTTGTAAAGACCCGTAAAATTCAAGGAAAGTTTTTTCTTAAATTCTTTGGGATTTTACGAGTACGCAGTTTCTGACGGCACCTGATTCCAAGGCCCGGTGTGCCCGGAATCAATTTCCGAAATTTAGCTCGGGTACGTTCAGTGAACGAACGAGCGAGTTTTTCTATCTTTTGAACCAGTGCTCGGATTTGAAATCTGAGGGCACCGATAGAACCGCAACGCCGGTAATTGCTTAAGAGGACTTTTACCGTAGATGCGTTTGCACGGGAGGAGTTTAATTTTGTGGTTTAAATAAGAATTGAATAAAAATTGTATAACAATTTTTATTCTTTATTCTAAGTGGTTATATCCTAGGTGTGGGAGTTGGGGTGGGACCCACTAGTTACTAACTACCCTTGAGAGGATAAAGGTGAGGTGGGGCCCACACGAGCCCCAACTCTTCACGTTCCCTAACTCCCTAACTTCCCCCTTTATTTTGAGTAACTCCCCTCTCTCCCTCTTTATAATGCCAACACACATTAATTTAATTAATTGAACCTCTTCAATTAATTGAGTTATGTGTTTGAATTTTGGAAATTTGAATGCATGGCTTGAATTAATAAAATAAGATGAGACTTATTTTATTTTTGGTTACAATTGTTGTGTGAGGAGGATTTGGAAGGAGAGCTCTAAAGCTTTGAAGAACTTCTTCTTCCGACGAAGAACGTCCATCCTTCTCGACGAAAAACGCTTCCCGGTTCTCCATCAAGGGAGGAGACACCGCCGTGGGGAATTCGCAAACGACGACGTCGCCTTTCCGACACCAACAAACAATGCCACCTCTCTGAAGATCACGTCCCGTTCAAGTTTAATTTAACGTTCTTCATTGATTAATTTGGCCGCTTGTTATCGTCATAATGGGAGGAGATCGGACCGCACAAACACGGCTGATCCTCCTCCCATTTCTTGTTGATCCTCGTTGATCTTTGCGGCGAAGGCGGCGCGGTGTCGTTGCACTGCGCGGGAATGAAGAGGACCACGACCGGAGCGGGCCGCGGCGGTGGTGCGCGGCGCTGTCGCGCCGCGCCGGTGAGAACAAAGGAGGTCACGGCGGAGGGGCGCGATGCTGTCGCGCCGCACCAGAACTTCAAAGGGGCCGCGACGGTCTTCAGCAGGGGCGGCCGGGCTCGGCCGGCCGCCGACGTTCCAAGAGGTGGGACCCTCACGGTGGCTCAACCAGCCGGCCATTATGGCCGACCGTTTTCGAAGAAACCGGGGGGCGTAACCTCCCGGACTTGCCTAGGGCAGACCCCACCAGGGGGGGGGGGGCGTTTCCGAATCAAAGGGGGTCGCGCCCCCTTCGCACCCCGCTCGGCCACGAGCCGAGCCGCGGCTGGCTTCCGAGCCGAGCCGCGGCTGGCTTCCGAGCCGAGCTGCAGGCCGCGCCCATCCGAGCCGGGCCGCGCCCAATTGGGCCGACCCAGGGGGTATTGGGCCGGGTCGGACCGGGCTCAAACCCCCTATTTTCAGACAGGTTCGTTCAAACGCCCATATCTTGGGCTACGGACCTCCGATCGACGCACCGTCAGTTGCGTTGGGATCCTTAGATCGAGATGGTCGTTTAGGTATATTACACATGAGGTTTAGGTGAATTTTGGGTATGGAAGGGTTGGTTCGAACCCGAAACCAATCGGGGCCTTGGAGCGGAAACACTTATAACTTAACGACCTGACATCCGAATGACGTGTCGTCAATCACGTTGTATTCCTCTTAGTGAGACGGCTCTTTTGGAATACTCCACTTGAGGTTTGGACGCAGCTGGAGTACAGTCAGGTTCATTTTAGCTTAAAAACCAACCGAGCCCCTGGGACGGAAAAGTCAATATCTCTCAGATCGAGCGTCCGATTGACGCACCGTCTGTCGCGTTAAGTTCCTATTGGCGAGACAGAACTTTGTGATACATCAACTATGAACCTCGTGACTTTTTATGTATCGACCCCTTGTCTCGTGGAGTGAACCCTCCTGGAATCGAGCGTGCTGTGTGCGGGAACCCTAGAGCTGGCTGCGACTGCGACGACGATGGCGACTGTACTTGGATCCTACGTGGGTTCGGCAGCGAGGACGACTGTACTTGGATGCTCCATGGGTTCGGTAGCGATGACGACTGTACTTGGATCCTACGTGGGTTCGGCAACGATGGTTACTATACTAGGATCCTACGTGGGTTCGGCAACGATGACTTTTGTACTTGGATCCTACGTGGGTTCGGCATGGGAGATGATTCAGAGGCTACATCTAATCATCTACACCCCTCTTCGTGAGTAGTATACCTATGTGAGCTGAGTCTTGACTTTCAATCATTATCTTCGATGTGTTTGACATGCTTTCCTATGTGGATTGGGTTGTGCTTTCCTGTGTGGATTGGGTTATACTTTCCTGTGTGGACTAGGATGTACTTGGGCTCGTGAGTTGGAGCAGAACTGGAATTGATGACTTGGGTATATGTATGGGCATATACCTAATTAATGTTGATTGATACTTCATGTTTGTCTTATTCCTTTGTGGATTATTCCTTTTTGGATTATTCCTTTGTGGATTATTCCTTTGTGGATTATTCCTTTGTGGATTCTGTGAGACCTTCGGGAGTCTCAGGGTCCCCATCGAGTATCGTATACTCACCCCTGCACGGGCTATGCCCGCACTACGTTGTGTTGGTTGCAGACGACAGAGAGCGTTGACCGTGGTTCAGGCTTGTGGAGCGGGATGGTATCCGGAGGTGGACTATCAGGCAAGACGTACACGGAGCAAACAGATGGATTCGAGGAGCTGAGTAGACCATCTGTACCCACCCTTCAGGTGGGGTTTCCGGAGGACGACTTGGTGGTTGCTGCTTTACTTTTCAGCAGTTTTATCTTCTTTTCTCAGTTGTACTGTATTTTCAGTTGGGTTTGTATATTGACCCATTTACTTTCCAGCACTTACTTTTGTACTCAGCTTACTTAGTGTTTACTTCAGTTTGCGTACTCTGTGGTGTTTATTTTCTTATACAAAGGCAATGTATTCCTTTTTATCGGGATTTACGACTTTGGTTCTAGTCGTCAGCCTCTGGCCTATGGAAGGAAAGCTTGGGGTAGTCACGACACGGGCCCCGAGGATGGGTCGTGAAAGATTTCCCCGTCGCAAATAACCTCCGCGCTATTTGGCGCGCTACCCGCGCCCAACCTTGCAAAGGGACACGAAATCCCATCGCAAAATTTGCGACGGGATTTATTCCTGTCGCAAAAAGTCCTTTTTCCCGTAGTGGCATCATTCAACCCTTACACTCAATGAACAAGAAGCATGGTTTTCAAGGCCACCGCCAAAGCCTCCACCATGGCTACAACTAGATGCTTGGCACTTTGGCGGTGACAAGGTGTCAGGAAACAAGGTGAGCGAGAAGCTCTTGACAGGAGTGGAAGTTCCATATAGTTTCACCTACTCACCTTGTGGACAGAGTGGTTTTAAAAGCATGTAATTGATAGGCACGTGGGGTGATGTGGGCAGTAGTAGGTAACTGCTCAGGAAGCAGCACCTCTCAAGGACTTCTTCTTCTTTACATCTTCTTCTTTACATCTTCTGTTCTGTAATTCTGTTGGATGTAATGGAAATCCTCTGTTTCTTCCCCTCTCTCTCTCTCTCCACATCTTAACACATTATATGATATTTCTATATATAATAAACATACTTTCATAACCAAGAATATGGGATAGTTATATCTAATATGTAGACTAGGATTCTTAAAACTTGAAATGTTGATAACAAGAAAACATAATAACGAAACCATATTAGAAGCATTGACAAAAAAATAGATAAACTGCTATGCATAGGATAAACAAATATATTGTAGAAATATCTATATTGCATAATAAAAAACATTAACAGAAGAAGTTTTTGAAGAAATTATTATTTAAATTGAAATATATTGCATTGTGGAATTTGTTAGAAAATTTTGGAACTTCACGGGGAATTTATATTTAGATTGTGAACTGTATGGGAATTCGGATGCATAATCATATTTCATCATATTAGATCACATTGTGAAGATTTTGAGAGCTCAACTCGTGAACTGTTTGCAAGTTTTCATATCATTGCAGATTAATTGAATACAGAAACAGGAAAACATCAATGGATATAATTATAAAGCACAAAACGTGTTCTTTATAAATTAGTATCAGATATTTTTATTAGATTTCGAAAATGAACATAACAATTATCTTAAAAACTAAACTGTATAGGAGTTCAGATGCTTAAGCTGACCAGATCAGATGAAATAAAATTATGAACTATAAAGGAGTTAAATCCATGTATTGTAAGGGAACTGCATGGAAGTTCTGTTGTAGTATCAGACTAGATTTGAACAGAAAAAAACTATGAACTGTAAGAGAGTTCAAATTATCAATGGTATGGGACTTCAGATGCCAACTCAAATAATATATGATCATGTAGGCATATAATAGTGCATGAAAATTTTAAACATAGTAGATTCCCTTTCCTAAATTTTATGGGAGTTCACAACATTTTTACATAGGAAGATTTAATGCAGCGGTTAAGACATTGACAGAGCACGTCAGTTCAAGAAAACCTAGTGGAAAAAACTTGACTAAGGGAAAAAGAGTACAACAGTTACATCTCTCATTCATAGTGATCATCACTACATTTAACTCATAGAATGACCATGATCAATTCATAACCAAAAAATTCAGTTTTGAATTTTGGAATAATAATAACTTATACCCTTTAGATTTCAATGAATGGAGAAAAACATTAACTTGCATCATAATATGATTTATTGTCATTTTCAAGGTACATATGCACATGTACAAGTATATCCTTTAGGGATAAATAAAATGTGCATTTATATTTAACCCTTTTGGGATAAGTATGTTCTTCATCAACCCCTTATGTATGAAATCTATCACTCTTGGAAGCATGAGATTTAATTATTCATTAAGGGAAAACCATTCCAAAATTTAATATTTCATCTTCAGGACGATTAATTCAAAATACAAGGACATTCCATGTAATTTCATGATCAAATAATTCATTGATCTTAGAACTCTTCAAGAGTTTGGATGTTTTTTAAAACTCCTTAATAATATGATGAATACAATTATTCATACAAACCATGGGATGATAAATTAAATTTACATTCTTCCTTAACTTAATATGGATACATATTATTTAGTTCACCCCATAATTTATCAGATTGGGTGAAACTTTCATACTTAATATGCTTCAGACATTTCGAACCCTTCTGTGATTCATATATAAATATCCAAATATACAAGGAATAATATTTTTTATAATAAGATCATCGATATTTAATAGTCTTAATAGTTTGGATAATCAATCTAGAACGTTATATGTTGAACATTTCATAAGTTCCTTTAATAATTTTGGCCAATTATTATGATGTCGACATCTGTCAAAATCCACTGTCATCAATGAGTTTTAAAAGCATTCATAGAAAATATATCATTAACAATATTTGATTGAGATATCATAATTTTTCCGGTACCAGTGTCACTTCAGGGACAATATCTAAAAATATATAATTTTTTCGATATATTTATTTTCCTCTTCAAGGGAAAATACATTTATTGTTTTCTACTCATGATGAACAATGATTTTATATAATCAGTTCAACCACACATCAGGTGTGTACAATCAGACTATTGATTTCCAACACTTTACATTCATGTATGCGTTGTGAGAATCATGTCAATGGTTCTACATGACCATATAATATATGATACTCGATATTTCATTTAATCAACATGGATATCATGCAATGTATACTCACCGGCAGCAAATAACACATGTGATCACTTAGTGGATGTATCTTTCATATAGATGGGTCACATGGTAGGTGGGCGTGCCCATATATACTTCTTCATGAGTACATGAGAAATTTATTTCCATAATAGATGCTAATGATATAAATAATTTACCTCAAAAATGGGTACCTCATGGTAAATTATCATACAGGGGGAATTCATAACGACTTAATGATAATAAATTCATTGATAATTTTGTATACATGCATCCATTAAATAAATTTATCATTCTCCCCCTGATGGATGTCTACTATGTTATCAATAAATTGATGCTCGTGTATTCTTGAATCAATATCTTTCATTATAATTGATCTCAGATGGCCTAAATCATCATGTCATGTATTTGAAGTGTCAGAATCAATAAACTTCTAGTTTACCATTATTGATTCGATTGTACACAATAAATTCTTTATAATCACTTTTATGAATGCTTGTTACATATCGAGGTGCCTCTTTTTTCTCCATATGATATTCATTTTCAAGAATACCATTCATATATCTCATTGAGACTTTAGATATAAAAAGGCATTAAGAATTTGTACTACCAGGTAGGAATATATTCTCTCTTCTAGAGTCATTTATTAATTTTCACTAATGGTAAATGTACTTATATGAGCATATACTAACGCATATATGAGTTCTTTTGAATAATTTAATTAAAATAATATAAGATCTCTGGGATCATTCATTGCACAAACTCATATTTACCGTTATAATTTCCACTTATGGTGGTTGATGAATTCATAATATAATCATAACGGGTTAGTCCCATCACCAAATAGATTATTGCATAATTTAGAACTTCTGGCCAAAATATTTTGGAACTTCGGGCCCAAATATCATTTTACAATACATCTACCTAGGATAGGAGCCCCAACGTCTTTTGAAGTTGGTGAATGTGGTATCGAGAACCAATGTGGAAGAATCTTCTAGATTCACGACACACCTTATCGCCATCCAAAATTATAATTCGTAAACAACATTCACTTTATCAAATGAAAGATAAATCATTTGATCAAACCTCATCAACTCTCAAATATTCATGATATGATAAATCATAAGAAAATCATGAATAATTTCATTCGCTTCAAGGAATGAGATATAGTAATTAATACTACATTCACATCGGGGAATTCATTCATTCATCGGATTTCATGATCCATGAATGATAATTTATTATTTATCAACAATGATCATCCTGTATAAAATATACATTTTATTGATTATGAAAATCATTGATTTAATCACTTTAGGTGGTAAAATCATTTTCATAATATATATCGGATTATCAAAACTATGTAATTCAATCATTTCATTTAGGAATTATATGAACAACAATATCCACTTCAGGGGATCGATGAATTACATGAGATGATATTGATAATCCATAACAATATGATAAATAATAATTTTTCCCTTGATATTGTTGCTTCGGGAACAATAAATAATAAATGAAGATATTCTTCAATATAATTTCAAAGGACATTATTTTCATATCATCATTCAGGGATGAAATATTTTATAAATATCAATAAAATTCATTGTGCTTTGTAAATATTTACTATCATCAAACCACTTCGGGTGGTTATGTTTTTATTATTTTTTATAAACAAATACAACACAATGATCATTCGCAAAACATCACATTCACCTCAAACATGATTTAAAATAAAATCATGTATATTTTCATTCACTTCAGGGAATGAAATAAATAATTTTCAATAAACATTCTCATTCACTCCAGGGAACAAAATAAAATTATTTGTTCGAGTTTTATAGTTTCTTCAATACAATTGTATGAATATTCAATTCAACAATTTCATCAATTTCATTCACTTTGGGGGATTAATATATATAAAATATATTTATTCTTGTTCATCAAGAATATTTAATTTCTCTAAAACATTTTATAAGAAATAAAAGAAAGAGAAAATAAATAAAAGAAATATTTACAAATATTTAAAGTAAACATCATCTCCGCCATGAACCTTTATATAACATAATCAAACTTGACACCTTCAAGGTGAATAAGAAATAAGAGATATGAAATTTCATTGTTCATGGAATGATGAGTGAACTTCATATTGACGTACGACAGGTACGCGATGATCATCAAACTTCGACTTGACGTACGACGGGTACACGATGTTCATCAAACTTCATCTCGACATAAGATGGGTACGCGTTGTTCATCATTCAACGACTCGACATATGATGGGTACACGATGTTCATCATTCAACGGCTTGAAGTACGACGGGTACACGGTGTTCATCATTCAATGTCTCAACGTACAACAGGTACGTAATGTTCATCATTCAACGGCTCGATGTACGAAGGGTACGCGATGTTCATCATTCAACCACTTCTGGTGGTGTATTTTTTTATTCATTTGATGAATGATGTTTGTCTCGGAATTTAATACATCAATTATTAATCAAACACACTCACTCCAAGGAATGAAGTGAAATTTTTCAACCGCGATTCATTACAGCTCTTCAAGAGCTCATTATTTTTCCCGCATCAAAAGATTAAGAAAATCATATATTATTTTTAGATTTATCAATATGGGAAAAATAAATGTAACAATATCGTAAATATAAAATAAGGCTCACCTTTTGACGTAGCTCCTCAAATGAGTGGAGTCGATGCGCATACAAAAGAGTATGTCAAAAGAATAATGTTTATAAAAACATGTGACATACCTTTTTCCCACAAAAAAATTTCTTATGCTGATGATGGGGATGAAGGAAGCGTCGTCACGATGTGCAATGCGGAGAGGATGATCGTGCTGATAACGTGTTGTGAAATTGATCGAACTCCTATTGAAACCGTGAATCATTTCGAAACTGGAAATGTAAGATCGATCGTAGGCAAAGCGCATTATTGAGAAATCGAATGTCGAATTTGCGTATGACGATGATAATAACAAATGAAAATACAAATACAAAATAAATACAAGTAGAGAACACAATGTAGAGCTAACAATCCATTTCATTTCATTAACATATCACCATATTTATTAAGTACATGAGATCTGATCCAACGGTGAGAATATTAAAGGTTGTCCATTAAGAGGGGAATTAATTGGGAATTGAGGAGTCATCATTATGGTCATAATTATGACATCCATTATTAAAATTTCATAACAAATGTTTTTTAATTTATTTTAAGTTATTTCATGTGCAATTTATTTAATTTTTAAAAATAACAATGCAATGGAAAAAATGCAAGTAAGTTACACAATAAAAAATATTTATAAATCACAGATATTGTATGATAAATTATGAAATATTTACAAAAAAACAATTAAAATGGATTAAAATATATTTCTTTTTATAAAAAACATGAAAGCACACTCTTGACCACATGTTTATTTCACAAAGGCATCATCCATGACTACGACTTTATTTATCAAATATATTGAAAGTTTTACCCTTCTCTTCCTGAATTTTTAGGCACCATGTAAAGACTCATTTTTTATCTTGTAAGTCTTTGAAATATTTCTATATATATTTCTAGAGTTATGCGTTAAAACGGCGTGTGTTCCGATACCCGGTGTTCCCGGAATTAATTTTATAAAAATAGTAAATATATTTTATATTACGCATACATGGTTCTTAAAGAAAATATGATAACTCTTAAATGGAAGCTCAGATCAAAAATCTAATACCACGGTTGAGTCTAGAACACGATGTTTACCCTATGCGCGACATAAAGTATGTCGATGTGGGACATTCCGACTCCTTACACATTAGCGGTACATTTAGTGAAATAATTAATTAATTATTTAATTAATTATTTCAATTTGACGCAGTGAAATATCTTATAAGAATATCGGCATGAAAAATCCTGCAGGGGTAGTCGCCAAAAATTTGGGAGGATTATATAGATTTTCCTTCCTCCTCTGTTGGCGAATCACATCCGACAATGACGAAACTCCAAATTGGAGCAGATTGGAATGCAGCAAATGCAACAACTTCCTCCATCATTGGTGAGTGCATTATTCAATGAAAAATGATCCAATATTTAGGTAGGACTCATCAATTGGTGATTCATGCCCTTTTGATTAAATAAATTGAGCAGATCGATCTATGTTCTAGGATTTGCGTTAATTGTGGGCTAAGCATGCTCCTACATACTGAATTAAATTGGTTATTTGAATTATTTCTAACCTCAGATTTTCGTTTTTGATCATCAATGATGGTTTAACCTTTGTTATGGTGTTTTTATCCCTCGTATTCTTCGCTTTCATCACTGATTGGATCTCGTGATCCCGATTCGACATTGTTGGGTGGTACTGAGCTCGATTGAACCCTTGGAATCGCGACAAATTGAAAAACGAAGCATAGATTGACCAATCAATCACAAATATAGGTTTTCTTGCGAGACGAGGATGATCGTTTTGGTGAGCAGTGAACAAATCTTTGTTGAATAAAGGTGTGGTGGTGTTCGGTGCATATAGTTTGAATGATTGATCCACTAAGGACCATTGGAATCTGTTTTTTCTGACGAACGACAACCAAAAACAATAGATTTGATTTATAACAACTCAGCTCTTTATTACACATTAATAATTTATTTATTTCATAAGACTATAATTAATACAACCAAGATGATTGATAAGTATAATGTCTTTGGGAATTAAGTACATTACATAACATAAAACGCGGGATACAACATCTTTATTAAAAACTTCTTTAACATGCTCAAAAATAATCCTTCAAAATTAAAACTGAACTGGATTACCTAAGGACATACATAAGAAAGAGGTGAGCTATAGAGACCAGTAAGGGAATAATAATGATATAAGTAATACATGTTAGACAATAGACACATAAATGAGGAATAAAAGGAAAATGAATAATAAGACATGATATAACATGATAATCATAACATGGGAGATGTGACAACAACTTAAAACACCGAATCATAAACATAAGTCAAGTCTAAACCCGCCAAGACATCATGGTGGAAAAAGTCGCATAAAGGAACTGGGTTCACTCTCTGCACCAAAGTGATGTATCATGATACTAAACACTACCCAATGCATTGAAGTGCTGTCTGGGCGCATCCATCACATTCATTACATTCTCATGCTTAAGTGCATCACATAGATCACACAACATGGATTCATTCATCAACATAATTTATTCCAAAATCAAGGAAAGTGGAATACATACATGTATGTCCAAAATCAATAAGTACATGTGCATAAAGTTGAATACCCTTGATAGAAAAATGTGTATGGTATTCTTACACAATTGTTTTGACATGAAAAATCACGATGAAATTTCAGCAGCATAACAATGTTACTTAAAAATTCATAAAAAGGGTTTATGAGAACAAAATGTGTCTCTCATAATTTGGAAATCAAATGGGAAGTAATAGGTACATGTAAAGACATGTCACAACTTTAGGAAATGGAAATGGAATTCATGAGTTCATAAAGAAATTTGAATAAATAAGAGAATGTGAGGATCCCTTACGAAATTTTGACATAATAATAGCTTAGGTAAGGGTCCAAATGAGGGAGTATAAATGATAACTCATTAAAATATCATCAATTGTACAGTAAGATAATTATTATGAATGAATTAAAATATAATAAATTGAAATTAAAAGAACTAATTTTAAAGAAGGTGCTTGAATTTTAAAGGAGAGGAAGGTGAGGATCCCTTACTTGAGTGTGTGACTAAAGAATCTTGGGAGAGAATTTTTGAGAGCTTGGAGTGCCTTGGGAGGACTCTAGAGAGTGTAGGGAAGAGTATGATCGTGCTCCAAGGAGTTTGAGTGAATATAAATGAGAGTTTGGGTGAGTTTATATAGGAAAAGAGGAGTATTTCTTTATTATTTAGGTTTTGAACTCTACATAATAAAATATCCAAAACCACAAACCATACCATGGTTTTTTACCATAGTTTTTACCAAATGGGAGTGTTTTTTATTAATTTATAAGGCCAAGGGATGAAATTATTAAAATAATGTAATTGATTATGTGGAGGTGAGTCACACACTTAAAGAACAAATTTTAAAACCTTAAAATATATTATAATTTTTGGAGGATTCCCAATGACTTTATAAAATAAATCAAATAAACTTAAAATCAAATTATTTTAAAGGGAAAACATATATTTGGTCATAGATCCCATTTATAGTAATTATTACATCACTTTTGGGTCATTACGATGTCATAATACATAAAGTATATTTATACGGTATTTAATTTTTACCTGAAAATTCAACTGTGTCAAAAAATTATGAAAAATTAACTATTGGATAATTTCAACATTATAATTCAAAAAAAACATTCATTTTATCTAAATAATTTTTTTATATTTGAATTTTCACTTTTAAAATAAAATCGACATTTATTAAGAAATGTTAGGTTTTTTTGACAATAACAGTTTTCGAACTCTTAAAAAAATTAAATTTGACTTCAGAAAAATTATATGATCATTTATATTTGATAAGAATTATTTAAAATATTATTTATTTCAAAGATACATTAATTCATAAATTTATCAATTGAATTTGAATATTAACAAAAATACAATTTGTGCTTTATACTATCAAAATAAAAATTATTTACAAAGTAACAATAATAGGATGAAAATATATTCATTATTATATATAAAAAAGTACATATTCATATTTCCAAGGTCTTGAAATATATCCCTTTAAAATACCAGTAAGCACCCTAAGAGTAAGGTGTGCGATGATGGGACTTTCATGGGGTGGTTCGACGAACATGGTTTGGGTCGTGATCTCGATGAGCTTGAACTTCTCCCATAAACGGTTCTTCTCATGCTTAAGTTATTGGATTTCAACTTGGGCTTGGTCAAGGGAAAAGGCCAAAAATTCTATCTCCATTAGAAGCTCTGATAAATGGGCTTCATAGGGTATGGTCCTACTGGTTGAGGTCATCACTTCCTTTGTTTGTGTCAATTGGATTTGTTAAAACCCTATATTTATACTAATCATGCGATCACTATTCAATGAATATATTATCAACAAGAATGATACTTAAAAGTATTTTAAACCTGATAGGATATAATAAAATAAAATAAGTGCATGTGTTTTTTATAACCATATTTCATGATGAGACATTTAAATAAATTAAAAGGGGAATTTTATTTATAATAGTTCTGGTCATTATAATCTTTTCCCCTAAAAAAATGTATTCCTCAAAATTTTCATTTCCCACACTAAAACAGATAAGGGCAACTCCGCTTCATCACCTCTTCTGGTTCCCATGTTTCTTGTTCAAACTTTTGGTTTCTCCACAACACTTTGACAATGTGCATTGTTTTATTTCGTAGAACCTTTTCTCTATGATCTAAGATCTTCACCAGCTACTCCTCATAGGAAAGGTCATTTTCTAATGACACTGCCTATGGATTGAGTACATGTGAGGGGTCTAGTATGTACTTCATCAAGAGGGATACATGTAATACATCATGTACTTGAGATAGGTTTTTTGGGAGTTCTAGTTGATAGAACATCGCTCCAATGTGATCAAGGATCTCAAAGGGGTCGATGTATCTTGGATTAAGCTTTACCTTATTCCCAAATCTCATCAATTTCTTCCATGGAGATATATAGAGGAATACTGTGTCTTTAACATCAAACTCTAGGTCTTGTCAATGATTATCAACATAGATCTTTTGTCGACTTTGAGAAACCTTGATGTGTTGCTAAATGATCTAAAACTTTTCCACTATTTCCTCAACCATTTTAGGACCTTCAAATTTTCATTCCCTAACTTCATCCCAACATACAGGTGTTCAACAAAACTTCCCATGAAATGATTTATAGGGAGCCATTTGGATGATTAATTGAAAACTATTGTTGTATGAGAACTCAACCAGATGAAGATGTTAGTCCCATCCTTATTTGAAGTCCATAGAACATTCTCACAACATGTATTCTAGTGTCTGAATAGTCTACTCATATTGGCCATCAGTTTTAGGATGATAAGACACACTGAAGTTCAACTCAGTATTTAGAGCATGTTAGATACTTTTCTAGAACTTGGAGGTGAATCTCAGATCTCGATCAGATACAATCAATAGTGGCACTCCATGCAGCCTTACTAGTTCTCTGATGTATATATGTGCAAGTTGATCCAATGAGAAGTTATCTCGAATTTCAATAAAGTGATCTATCTTTGTAAGACGATCCAAAATAAACCATATAACATTTTTTCTCTTGGATTTATTCCTAATTTTGGTGACAAAGTCCATGGTGATGTTCTCCCATTTCCATGTTGGTATTGGTAATGGTTGCATCATCCCCTTAGACTTCTGCTTTTCATCCCTCACTTGCTAGTATACCAGACACTTTGATGTATATTCAATGACCTCCTTCTTCATATTGTCCCACCAATAGAGCTCACAGAGACATTGATACATCTTTGTGCTTCTTGGGTGAATGGAGAAAGTTGAACTATATTCATCATCCAATAGTTCCTTCCTTAACTCATGATTTAATGGAACACATAGTCTTGATCCAAATCTCACAATTATTTCTTCATCAATTTTAAACTATGAGGAAATCCCTTTTTTCATGGTTTCCACCTTCTGAATTTCCACACCATTTCTTTGAGAATCCTTTAACCTTTACAAAAGATATAGTTGATCAATCATTTGTGAAATGATTAATGATGTTCATTCCTTTATTATTTTCATGTTTATCCTTTATAGGTCTAAGAAAATTGGATCCATCTCAATTATCATCATTGATAAAGATGTAGGATCCTTTCAACTTAGATCATATTCCACTTTATTCACTTTACTAGGATGGTAGTGGATTGAGTAGTCAGAGTCCTTGATCATCACTAACCATCTTCGTTGGCACATATTCATCTCTTTATGTGTGAATATATATTTGAGACTTTTTTGATCCATATATATTTCACACTTCTCCCCAAAGAGATAATGCCTCCATATTTTCAAAGAAAAAATCACTACAACCAACTCCAGATCATTAGTTGGGTAGTTATGTTAATGAAATTTCAACTAACTTGAAGCATAGGCTATGACTGTCATTCTGTATTAAAAAACAACCCAATCCATTCTTCAAAGCATCACTGAATACTAGGAATAGTTCTCCACTTGTGGGTAGTTTGATCATAGGCACAGTGACGATCCTCCTTTCAACTCCATGAATCTCTCTTCACATTCATCATTTCAAGAAAACTTGACTCCCTTCCAAGTTATCTTGGTAATAGGGTTTGACTATTGTGAGAAATTTCTCAAAAATTAGCGATAATACCTAGCTAACCCAAGGAAACTATAGATACCTATCATAGATGTTGGATTCATCCATCCTTCAACTGCTTTCTTCTTTGAAGGTTCCGTAGATATCCCATTGATTGTGATGATATTCCACCATAAAGAGATTTCCTTCAACCAGAACTCACATTTGTTGACTTGGAATAAATATTCTCCTTTCATAGGGTCTTTAACACGGTTCTTAGATACCCCTTATGATCCTCCTTTATTTTAGAGTATATTAGAATGTCATTTATAAATACTACCACAAATTTTTCGAGGTAGTCACTAAAGTCTCTATTCATAAAGTCCATGAATATTGTTTTAGCATTATTGAGTCCAAATGACATCAATATGAACTCATAGTTCCCATAACTTGTACAAAAAGTAGTCTTGGGGATATCTTCCTTCTTCACCCTTACTTGATAATATCCTGAACGAAGATCCACCTTGGAGAAGTATTGTGATCCACATAGCTGATCGAACAAGTCATCAATATGAGGAAGAGGATACTTGTTCTTTATCACGATCTTATTAAGCTCATAATAACCAATGTAAAGGCACATTGACCCATCCTTCTTCTTGATGAAGAGGACTAGTGCACCCCATAGTGAAACACTTGGAAGTATGAACCCTTTATCTAGATTCTCTTGTAGTTGTTTCTTCAAATCCTCAAATTATATAATATCCATTCTATATAGAGACTTGGATAATAGAAACACCACAGATATAATCTTGATTTAAAACTCAACCTCTCGACTATGAGAAAGACCAGACAATTCCTCAGGAAACACATTGGTGTATTCCCTCATAATAGGCATGTATTAGAGGATGATTTATTCCTTATAATCAATCATTTGAGATAGATACTATTGCTCATAGGGTAATAATATCCATTCTTGAGATAATGGTTCTAAAGAAGATTCATCTACCCCCTTGCACTTGTACATAATCAGGGGTCGATTCACAATATGGAGAGTGATTTCCTTCTCATGGAAATTTATGTTGGATCTATATAAGGAAAGCCAATCTATGCCTATAATTGCATTAAATCCCACCAAAGGAAGTATGATAAAGTTCGCTGGGAAGTTCATCCCACAAACTTTGACAAGGGAGGAGTTATATACTTGGTATGAAATAATTGCCCCATTTTTCATTTTCACCGATAAATATACTTCCATACTTTGTGGTGGTGTTTGAATAGTTATACTAAACTTTCATGATATGAAGGAATGAATAGAACCCAAATCAAAAAGTACCTTTTCTATTCTTGAATGAATAACTAGTGCACCTATCACCACTTCATTTTCGGGATCCACCTTAGAAGTTATGATGAAAAATATCTCCCTTGCTGCCTTTGAGGTTGTTGATTGTCTCTGAAAACCCTTGGCTTAGGGAATTGGTTTTCAAAGTGTCATGGTTCCTTATTTTAAAGCAATGAATGCACTGAGGTTTTAATGGAGCATTCCTTTCCTCCATCACATTAGCAGGGTTCTCCTGTCGGCAATTTCTAGCTAGTTGTCCTTCCTTCCCACACCTAAAGAATTTCTTCGTTCCCCTTAGGCAATTTTTGGGGTGCTTCTTCCCACACCTGTGACAAATGGGATGTTGAAATTTCTTGGCACCATTCAATTTCTCCATCGGACTACAAAAATTAAATTATAATTTATGTTTCTTATCCCCGTGATACCCTTGAGATTCGCCAATCTCCATTTCAACTTTGAGGGAACATTAGACAATTTTCTCATAACTATCAAAGTCATGGATCACTAGGTCTTTTCATAGACTAGATTTTATCCCACCAAAGAATCAGTCAACCTTGCATTTGGGGGTAACAATAAAGCCGAATGTGTATCGTGCAAGTTTTGTGAAGTTTGACTCATATGACCCAATAGATTCATCATCTTTTTTGCTTTAGGGAAAATAAATCTATTTACATTTTAATTTAGATAGTGTGAGAAAAATATTTATCAATTTTTTTTTTGAAATTCCTTCCACTCCATCACTTTGATCTCTTACTCAATCTTTGTATTCTTAATTAAGGACCAACACTGATCAAATTCTCCCTCTATATGATAAACAACCAATAAAACCTTCTCTTAATTAGAACATTTAAGGATGGAGAATATCTTATCAATTAATTTGATCCATTTTTTGGCAATTAAGGAATCATATGATCCATTTAAAGTAAGAGGAATTTATCACATAAAGCTCTCGATTATGGATTACTCTCTCTTGGGGGGGGGGGTGGGTGATCCTCTTGATCTGGGCTACTATTCATAACCTTAGTCAGTTTAGAGATTATTGTCATAATGTTCAGAATTCCTACTCCTATCGGGTTGGGAATCTCATTGGGGTAGTCATCACATTGCCCATCATATTGATTGATTACCTAATTCCTTCTATTTCTATTAATTAGATAGAATAAAATGAAAATTAGGGATGATTATTTTAAACTATTAAACACATAAATTAGAATCCAATGACATTAAAGGGATAACTTATAAATTACATTTATTTCGTTAACTTATGAATATTTAGGCTTCAATATATGTTATCCACAATCTATTTCCTAACATATATTCTTATGGACATTTTTTATTCCCTTAATAATGGGTTATAAATATCTTATGAATTTAACAAAGCATATCCCCTGAGGGTGTCAAACTAGGTGCATAGTAAGAATTGTTTTCATTTACCAGGTTACCCCGAGTCAGACCCAAAACACCTTGTCAGAGTTGTTACTCCTAGGTATATCTGTGTCAGAACCACGTCTACTTATAGTATCCATTACAAGGATGTATTTTATCGATAAACCACTTAATCTATACTAATAAAAATTTAGGTATGTTTTCTTATACTTGGTATTAAACTTAAGTCTTTCTCTAGAGTTTTCTAATCCTAATCCCAAAAATAACTAAACTTTTCCTCTAATACCAAGTATAACAACCCATATATTTATTACACATTAATACTTGATTTATTACATAAGAATACACTTAATACAACTCAGATGATTGATAAGTATAGTGTATTTGGGAATTAGGTACATTACATAACAACATAAAATAGATAATACAACATCTTTATTGAAAACTTCTTTAACATGCTCAAAATACACCGTTGAACTTAAAACTGCATGAGATAACCTTAAGACATACATAAGAAAGGGATGATCTATAAATACCAGTAAAATAATAAACATGGAATAAGTGATACATGTTATACAATAGACACATCAATGCAGAATAAAAGGAACATAAATAATAAGGCATGATATAGCATGATAATCATAACATGGGAAATGTGGCAACAACTAAAAACATTAAATCATAAATATAGGCCAAGGCTAAACCCAAAAAGACATCATGGTAGAAAAAATACCATAAAGGAATTAGGTTCACTCTCTATCCTAATGTGATGTATCATGATACTAAACATTACCCAATGCATTGGATCACTATCTGGGTGTACCCATCATATTCATTTCATTCTCATCCTTATGTGTTCGACATAGATCAGACAACATTGATTAATTCATCATCATAATTTATTCCATGATCAAGGAATGTGTAAAACTTACTTAGAAGTCCCCTATAAATAATTATATGTACATAAAGTTGAATACCCTTGATAGAAAAATAGGTATGGTATTCACTATACAATTATTTTGGCATGGAAAATCACGGTGAAATTTCGGCAGCATAACAACATTACTTAAAAATTCATAAAAATAGTTTATGAGAGAGAAAGGGGTATCTAATCATTTTTAAATAAAATGGGTAGTAATAGTGACCTATAAATACATGTCCCAACTTTAGGAAATGTAAATGGAATGCATAATTTCATAAAGAAACTTGAATAAAGAAGAGAAGGTGAGGATCCCTTACGAAATTTCAACATAGTAACCACTTAGTTAAGGGTCCAAATGAGAGAGAATAAATGATAAATCATTAAAATAAAATCAATTAGGAAATAAAAGAATGATTATAAATGAATTATAGTATAAAAATTTGAAATTAAAACAACTAATTTCAAAGAAGGTGCTTGAATTTGAATGAAGGAGAGGTAGGTGAGGATCCCTTACTTGAGTGTGTGACTCCAAAAGATTGGGAGGGGATTCTTGAGAGTTTGGGTGAACTTTAGTAGGAATTTAGAGAGTGTAGGGAAAAGTATGGTCATGATCAAAGAAGTTTGAGTGAAGATAAATGAGATATTTGGTGGGTTTATATAGAAAAAGAGGATAATTTCTTTATTATTTAGGTTTTGGACTCTACATAATAAAATATCCAAAACCACATACCATACCATGATTTTTCCCATGTTTTTATGCTAAATGGGAGTGTTTTTTTATAATTTTATAATTAAAAGGGCCTAAATTATCAAAATAATTCCCTTGATTATGTGGAGGTGAGTCACACTATTAATGAAAGGATTTTAAAACCTTAAAATATATTATAAGTTTTGGAGGATTCATAATGACTTTAAAAAATAAATAAAAAAAAAAATAAAATAAAATTATTTTAAAGGTAAAAAATATATTTGATCATGGATCTCATTTATAGTAATTATTACATCACTTTTGGTTCATTATGATGTCATAATACATAAAGTATATTTATACGGTATTTAATTTTTACCTGAAAATTCGAATGTCTCATAAAATTATGAAAAATTCACCATTGGATAATTTTGATATTCTGATTGAAAAAATAATATTAATTTTATCTAAATAATTTTTTAAATATTTTAATTTTTACTTATAAAATAAAATCAATATTTATTAAGAAATGTTAGGTTTTTTGACAATAACAATTTTTGAATCCTTATAAAAAAATTACATTTGACTTCATAAAAATTACATGATCATTTATATTTGATATTTTTTTAAATATTATTTATTTAAAAATATATATTAATTTATAAATTCATTAATTGAATTTTAATATTAACTCAAAATACAATTTGTGCTTTATCGTATCAAAATAAAAATTATTTACAAAGTAGAAATAATATGATGAAAATATATTCATTATTTTATAAAAAAAGTATATATTAATATTAATAGGGTCTTGATCCATATCCCTTTAATACACCAGAAAACACTCTAAGAGTAAGGTGTGCTATGGGGGAACTGTCATAGGGCGGTTTGGAAAACATGGTTTGGGTCGTGATATCGATTAGCTTGAACTTCTCTTGTAAACAGTTTCGCTCATGCTTAAGTTGTTAGATCTCAACATCGGATTAGTCAAGGGAAAATACTAAAAATTCTATCTCCATTGGAATCTCTAATAAATGGGCTTCATAGGGTACGATCCTACTAGTTGAGGCCGTCATTTCCTTTGTCTGTGTCAATTGGATTTGTTAAAACCCTACATTTATACTAATCACATGATCACTGTTCAATGACTATATTATCAATGATAATGATACTTAATGGTATTTTAAATAAAATAGCATATAATGAAACAAAATAAGTGCATATGATTTCTATAACCACATTTCATGACAAGACATTTAAATAAACCAATGAGGGGAATTTTATTTATAACAATCTGGGTCGTTACATGATCCATATCCACTATTCCCGAGCGGAACCAAATCTAGATTCGAAACGACGAGGCCTAAATCATGGAACAAAAATTGGAACTGAGAAACTATGAAAAATCTTACTACACATCCTTTACAGGGATAAGCACATGATGTGTAACCCCTTGAGTGCAACGAATAGGGTTTTGGAGATTTATAAGGATGACACGACATGAAGCCCTCCTACACACCATGTACCCCTTCCCTGGTTGGGAAACCTATATGATGGAACACATGGGTGGGATCCTATGTGTAAGTACACACCCATGCACATGACCATGTAATCAAGTACACAAACATGGGGTTAGCACACAGATATGGGGTCTAGTACAAGAACACGACTATAAGGACATGGCCTGACCCCGGTTAGCTAGGACACGCCGTGTAGTCCACCTGCACGGTGTGTACTGCTAAATATATTGGGAGTTGTGTACCTTCAGGGACATGAACATGTATTATAGAAGGACTATACACCGCGTTGGTCCCCTCACACACCGTATACCCATTGGCCTCTTTTGAGTAAACTTCAATCATTCGTATTTTCTTCGTTTGATCTTAGATTTTGGCTCATGAGTAACCTATGCTGAGTGTTTTTCGGTGTAGACCATGATGATTACATCCAATGTGGATTTAACGATATGATGTGGAATCTAACAATAATAAATATTGGATAGGTTATGCCCAATGACGGCAGTGATCGTGCAGGATCACCAGAGACTATCGAGTGGTACCCTCCAGCAGGGCTGGGCAGTGGAGTTCCTTAATGACTATTGATTAGTAACCTCCAATAGGGATGAGTAGTAGAGTTCCTCGACACTTTCTAAGTGGTAACCTCTAGTAGGGTTGGTAATTGGAGTACCTCAAAAAACTTTTCAAATGGTACCCTCAAGCAGGATTGAGCAGTGGAGTTCCTTGATGATATTTTTAAGTGATACCCTCCACTAGGGTTGGATAATGGAGTTCTTTGACACTTTTCAAGTGGTACCCTCCAACATGAATAGATATTGGAGTTCCTTTATGATTACCAAGTTGACCCTTCAGTATATCCAGGCAATGTAGTCTTTGAAGATTACTAGAGTGTGACCCCCCATTGGCATGGGTGTGGGTCCTCTATGAATACTTTCTGAGTGGTACCCTCCAGTAGAACTAAAAAGTGGAATTCCTTGATAACTATCAGAGTGAGAGCCTGTTTTTGTAATAGGGCATGGGTTCCCTACCTATATTTTGTGGCCCCTCGACTATGTGGCATAGTAATGAGGTGTGAATTGACTTGGATGGATACTTATGGGCAGACACATGAGATATTGGGCATCATTGATAGAATTTTGGAACTATTGGAGAATCTTCTTCTGGGACTGAGCTATGAGATGGATATCCCATTACTCTCTCATTTGGGATTCTTTTGAATGATAATACATACAATATATATATATATATATATATATATATATTCTATATCCACACCTTTGGATTTGGTTACTCTCCCTCCAAGAGAGGTGAAGATGTGTAGGGTATGTCACGTTCTTTCCATATTTATATTCTTATGGTTGTATGAGTCTACTATCCTAATATATGTGGAAAAGACTCAATGTGTATTTCATATACTCAATATGTTGATCCCCCTGTGTTTGGATGAGGTTAGTTTCACTTTTAGTTTGAGTTGAGTTTTTCTCTTTGACGATATCTTGAAACTACTATCTTTCTTTCCTACTGCATCTCTTACTGCTCCCTCTTCAGCTTTCAGGATGTCCTACAGGGTATTTATATACTCAAAAATTCATGGGGTCTTCCCTCATGTGTCATGTATTATGTAGATGATGGATAGGCCGAAAATGGATTCATAGGAGTTTAGGGATACCTGGTACTTTGGACCGCATACGGTGGTCGTAGCTTGGGATTCACGAGCTAAGCTCTCTGACCAGTTTATTTTTCCATTTTTGTTATGTTGGGACATATTTCTGGTTGGGTGTGTATTTTTACCCTTTAATTTTTAGTTTTCCCTATCGTACTCTTTACACCCTAGAGGTTATGCATGCTTGGTTTAATTTTTAGTTATGTTGTATATTTTACTCTTCCCCTATGCACTTTTGGATTGATATGGTTGCGTGTGTGCATATAGGTACTTAGGAAAAAGCCTCCCCATGTTAGTTATGCCTTCAATTCTTATCACCAACCCCTGGCCTATGGAGGAAGGTTTGGGGTAGTTGCGGATCGAACCCTGATTTGGGTCAGGTTGTGACAGATTGGTGTCAAAGCAAGTTCATTCCTTGGGACATTTTTTTGAACAAGTCCCCTTATAAGGATTTGTTAGGGTTTAGGGAAACTATGTCAAATTTTCTTGAGTGTGGATATCAAGCTAGGGATTCCAGTGATGGTGTGAGCGGCTGATGTATCCATTCAGTAGGACCTTGACCACCTGCTTGTTAACTGGGCATACCGAGACATTGGTTGCAAGGATAAATGGTACATGCATCATATAGGATTGAGTCTTTGACTTTACTTATTGAGTAATCTCACCATTTTTATGTATATATATGGTCATATGATCTTGGTACGTCTTGATAAATCTCAAGATGCCTCTATGATGATAGCCAATCAGGATAACGGTTCTGGACCGCGACGACGATCCGATGAGATTTGAGGCCTCAATTCAAGATATATTCTGCAAAACCCTTACTCTAGGTGGGTAGGTAGTATCAAGTACAACTATTGAGTATAATATCATTCCCTAAGAGTAGGATAAGGATGTGTTCAGGTTTATCACACTGCATGAGTTCCAATAATTGAGGCTGTTGAGGTTCTTTGGCAAGCCAGATCCTCAGGCAACAGAGGATTGGCTAGAGTTAGTGTTCTGTATCTTTAGTCATGTTTCAATCCTAATGAATCAAGTGGTTGAACTAGTATTTATCCTCTTATATGGAGTAGTTTTTAATTGGTGGAGCCTCGTTACACAGATGCATGATGAGTTGACACTCTCATGGATTGACTTCCAACAGTTGTTCCATGAGTATTACTACCTCTCCTACATGAAATAAATATGGATTTAGGATCTTCTTGAGATGCAGAAAAGAGATATGATGGTGGATGAGTACATAGTGAGGTTCATAGACCTCACCCGATACTCCCTCGACATGATCCGTGATGGCTACTTCCAAGCATGGAAGTTTGAGAAGAGACTCCGTAGAGAGTCATGTGCCATTGTAGTGACCTTTTGCATCCCCACCTATGTTGGGGTGCTGTATCAAGAACTAGTGACAAATTTATTTCTATCAAAGGGATGCTAGACAGTTGGAGTTAATAGTGGGCATCATAGAGAGTCATCTGTGACAGCTAGCAGGCACCAGTCGGTGGGATCTCAACATAGGAAACCCTTTCATAAGAAGACTCAGGCACATGGTCGTGTAATAAAAAGGTAATGCGGAGTAATATGGAAGCTTAGAGGGGGAGTTTCTTTGATTATTAAGGGAGATGTCACATGGCATGTGACTACCCAACCCGATGTGACGAGGAGCGCATGTAGGTAGCTGATGTATTGCCATGGTAGAGTAAATTCCATGATTAGAGATCTCTACATCGAGGTCAGGGTGGTCTTCTAGGAGGTGGAGCTGGAAGAGGAGTAGGAGGAGCCATGGGAAGTGGACGGTACTATGATATTATTCCACCACCACCACCATGAGGCCTATATAAGGCTTAGGGAGCTGGCGACTGAGGTCGTGGACAACTGCAGGCTCTGGAGGATTATGAACCCAAATAACATGAGATGATTAGAGGTACAATACGTGTTTATTATACTATTTATTTAGTATTAGTAGACACATGTTTCAGTAATTCCTTCATCTCTTTACTCCTAGTGCGAGATCTAGAGCTCCCATTTGAGGTGATATCCCAACAGTTTCATCTTGAAGTTTCTATAGGGAACACTTCTTATGTGTCTTTTATATGACAATAGTGAGAGCTATCTCTTAGTGGATAAATGTTCATGTGGGACCTTTTGGTCATCACAATGGTACCCTATGATTTCATATTGGGTATGTATTGAATTTTCATGGTCTGATCCCAGATTGATTGTCACCACAGACAAGTCAGACGCCTACGCATTGAAGGGATGAGATTATATTTTTTTTGAGAGATATATCATGGCAGGACGAGTTGGATCTGTGAGTATGAGTCTGCAGTTCATCACCCATCAGTTGGAAAGTATATCCCTTGGTGCAACAAGCTATTCAAGAATTTTAATTCCTTCAGTTTTGGAAGATTATATGGATACCCTTCTCGAGGATGTTCTGGACTACATCTGAGTCAAGAGATGGGATCTTTCATCGACTTGCATCCCATGAACACTTTGATATCTTTTGCGAAGTATTGGATGACTCCTATCGATCTCCAGGAGCCGCGGTTACAGTTGTAGGACCTTTAAAAGAAAGGTTTCATTAGACCCAGTGTGTCCCCCCAGTTAGCTCTAGTGATGTTCATGAAAAAGGTAGATGGGAGCTTGCAGATTTGCATTGATTATCATCTCCTAAACCATGCCATGATAAATAACTAGTACCCCTTGCTAAGGATTGAATACCTCTTTGACCGGTTTCAAGGCACAATATGGTTCTTAAATATTGATCTTAGGTTTGAATACCACCAATCAAGGGTTCGCGAGGGTGATATTCTAAATCTAGCATTTCGATGTCACTATGAACACTATGAGTTCCTAGTGATTCTATTTGGTGTGACACATTACCCCATTGTGTTTATGGATTTGATGAACTGGGTATTCCAGTCATACTTGGATCGGGTTTTTGTTGTCTTCATTGACAACATACTAATATAATCCGTATCATAGGAGGAGCATGAAAATCAGTTGAGGGTGGTTCTAAATTTTCTTCAAGATCACCAGATTTATGAGAAACTCTCAAAGTGCTGGTTCTGGATTCATGAGGTTCACTTTTTGGGGAATTCCATTTTTAGCATAGTTTATCCATGGACTCAGAAAAGATCAATGCAGTGCTTTCAGGGCATCAACTTAAGAGTGTCTTAGAGGTGTAGAGATTTCTTTCCTTGGTGGGGTACTGCAAGAGGTTTGTGTAAGACTTATCTAGAGTTGTATCCACTTTTACCACCCTAACATAGAAAGAGAAACCATTACCTGGTCTAAGTAGTCCGAGAGGGACTTTGGGGAGTTGAGGCTAATGTTGAAAAGTGATCCTATATTGAGACTACCATAGGAAGGCATGAAGTTTATAGTGTATTGTGATGCCTTAGGAGTTGGAATCAGCTACATGTTGATGTAGTGTCAAGTAGTTATCACATATGGGTCAAAAAAGTTGAGACCCCATGAGAAGAACTATGCAACTCATGGCCTAAAGCTTGTGGCAATAGTCTTCACCCTGAGAATGTAGAGACACTATCTTTTTAGGGATCTCTTTGTGGTTTACTCATACCATCAGATTCTCAAGTATGTCTTCACATATAGAGACTTGAACCTGAGACCATGGAGCTGGTTGGAATTCCTACATGACTATGACTTCAAGATAGTATATACTCCCGGGAAGGGAAACATAGTAGAAGATTCTCTTATTAGGAAGTCCCAATCTTTCTTTGTGCATAATGCTTCAGAGTAGTTCACTTCCCTACATCTGACCCTGGTGGAGAAGGAGAGTGTAGTTTTTCTACAGTCGATGGTGTTGAATCCTTCACTTCTTGAGCATGTGAGAGAGTCCCCGCTGGGGTACATTGATTTTGAGGTCTTACATGACCAGATATCTACAAGCGACTCACCATATGGATATTTTGAAGGAGGTAATCATGCCATCATTTTCTAGGTACGAATGGTGGTTTCAGTCATGATATGAGAGGAGGTGATGCAAGAGTTACACACTTCTCCCATAATTGTACATCTCAGTGTGGGGAATATGCACAGAGACCTTCAGTGATAGTTTTGGTGGTCTGGAATGAGAAAAAGTGTAGTTGAGTTTATCTCTTGGTTCCTCACTTTTTAGAAGGAGAAGGCTAATCACCAAGTTCCAGTAGGTTTGTTGTTGCCCCTTTAGATCTTGGAGTAGAAGTGGAATGAAATATCCATAGAAATTATGATAGGGATTCCGCACACACAAAAATACACGACACCATTTGGGTGATAGTTGACAAACTTAGAAATTCAACACACTTCCTTGCTATTAGGGGGTAGAGTTTGGTAGATAGTTTGGGGTAGTTGTATATACGAGATATAATTCTCATTCATGGGGTGACCTTGATTGATTATCTCTAATCATGACATGTAGTTTCTATCATGATTATGGAGAGGCCTGTTAGGGTTGGTGTCCTAAGAACCAACTATTTTGTACTTTGATTACATGAATGTACACTTATTATATATTGTTCATTGTTTTGTATAACTATAATATAATAATGTCCTGGAATATTTGTTGCATTGATAAGGTCATGAAAGATCCCCGCTATGATGAGAACCTTGAAATGCTATAACAATATTCTTAAATAAAGTTCTACGGTTGGATGACATACTATGATAGGACACATAGTATACAGACCTTCATGCACAAGTACTCATTAGAAGACGAGACTCTCACTCATGGAGTTTGCACTTGGTAATCTCCAAAATGGGAGATTATGAGAACAGACCCGTTAGCAGTAATTCCACATGTCTTGGTGTCATCAGACATTACTATCTCTGAGTGTGTCTAATGGTCCTTAGACTGGAAGATTATCATTAACTCATGTCATGACTCATTCACTTAGATTTTCTGACGAAAACTATCATAAAGATATTTGGCGGGAAGTAGGGTACGTTGGGTGCATCACGAATTACATATTGTTAATGGATAAGTTGATGAAGGATTTGTACCTTCTATATTTATGGAAGTAGATATCTCAGGCCCTTTTATTGAAATAGAACTGTCAAAAAAATTCCATGGCCATGGTGTCATGACGAGTTTATTTCTGGAAGTAAAAGAATGATAGATCAAGCATATAGGTTTATGACACTACAATGAAACCTGCTTGATGAGATATTGAGATAAAGGGATTAAATTACACAGTAATCATTCATATGAGGTTACACGTCAATGCAACATCAACTTATTTCTCTTGGGTTCCTTGACCCGTTGCTAGACAGTAATCTTGGACTTTAGGAAAGCCCACCTAATGCCAATGAGAAAGAGGCCTAGATGGTCACACACTAAGTGTATCCAAGTATCTTAAGTAGAATAAAGATTATTCACATATCTGGTTTAATAATTATTCAAGTAATCCTAAATCGTTTTAATGATATAGGATGAATAAAATGAAAACAAGATATACACGCCATGTATTAATGATTACACGCCGTGTAGTTTTCATGGAAAACAAGTACACACTGTGTATTAATGATTACATGCTGTGTAGTTTTCATTTTAAAAAGGAAATGAAAAAAAGTACATGTCGTGTATTAATGATTACACGCCATGTAGTTTTATGGAAAAAATGTACACACTATGTAGTTTTCTAGTCAGGATTTTGAGGATATAATATTGTTTTATTAAATGATATTTATTATAATCAGCGTGGGCGCATGTCAAGGAATTAATTATTCGACATGAGGGTTTTCAATAAGAGTTAATGAAATAAATAAAATGAATAACACATATATTTATTGTCATAACTCTTTAACCTCAAACCCAATTATAAATATCCTCACAACCCAACACTTTTCCTAAGAATCGTTGTGCACAACAATTCTGGAGAATTATCTCAAGATCGAAAAAACTCCTTCCTCCAAGAATGCTCTCAAGACCGAGAGAGATCCACCTCCATCGGATCAAGGCGATCTAAGGCAGACGACCCAAGCAAAGTCTTCTCCATGCTAGCACCTGAAGATTCCTTTGGTGACATCCAGAGATACGTGGTGAACATGTGGATCACTGCTAGAGGAAGTCTACACTTGGCTTCTACGACACAATGATGAATCACATCGAAACATGATAAAAAATATCAATTAATAATGAACGTCATAAAAGGTACTTTTTTATAAATTAATTAAATTAATTATAATCAACCTGTAATGGTCTTTCCTTTATGGTTCTAGGACTTTTCTTCACCTTTGTCTATTTCTGTGATTCGATCTGTGGAGACTGGCGTTTATCATTGTATTGATCCCTGATTGATCATTGCTAATGAAAAAAGGACATGTGGGCACATCCACCCACGTGCTTCCGCTATGCCTAGGACCTTCAAGTGGTATCAGAGGGAGTCACAATGTTGATTATAGTTATTTAATTTTTGTTGATAATTTACGCATTTATATTTGATTCAATTCAAGATAAATAATTCTATAAAACTGAATGAATAAGATCTATTCTTCCTCCTTTGTTTCTCGATTCACATCACATAAATGACCTTTAATTTTAATTTTGATTAAATTAAAAATGAAGAACTCATCCGGAGGATCCGCTCTTTCTGTTTGTACAACATAAGAATACACGACGTGTAGTGAAAACTACATGCCGTGTACTTAGGTTCAACGAACCGATAATGGTCCACCAAATCACACCATGTGAATTGAGTATACCAGAGTTTTATTACACCATGTTGACCAGAATTGAATGGATTGTGGAAACCAGAATACACAATGTTTATGTTGAATCAACACGTTATGTAGTCCGATCCGGACTAGGTGAAACCGTGTACAAGGAGAAGCCGTGTACCACATACACAAGATTGTCAGGATAGTAACCACGTAACAAGGAAGTACACACCATGTTAGATTAATCTACAAGCCGTGTACTCCAAAATTTCCAAAGTACAGAAAACTCACCAAATCCCCTAGCGTGTACTTTGGATAAAGGGTGAAAAATACACGCTGTGTAATATATCCTACACACTGTGTACTTTCCAGAAATAGAATTTCACCTGGTTTCCTCCAAAAGTACAAAGACTCATACAAATAATATGGATGAGAAGAATCTCAAGGAAATTCATAAAGGATTTTAAGATAAAGAATTGATTAATTATAAGATCATAATTAATTGAATTCAAGTGCGACTTATCTTGAATAACAGAACGATTAAAAGAATTTGAATTCTAAATATGTGTAAATGTCGTTTCATGCTATGGATGATCATGATCTAGACCAAAGAACCTTTTTATGTGTGTATGGTTTCATTTTAATTTTTTTAATTTAAATTCATTGGCATGCGAGTATTCTTGTAATAAAATGTAGGGCCTGCGTGCCCATGGTTTCTTTAATGTAAACCCCATGTAATGGAGGATATCCCAAGCCAGTGGAGATGGTTCAAAAATTCCGAAGCTGAGGCGAAACCAAACCAAGAAGATGCAAAAGTGGACATGTGGGAGCTGTAAAACATGAACCATCAGTTCAAGGTGTTTTCCCCTAGGTCAGGGTTAACTTATCAAACCGCTAGATAAGCTAACCAATAGAATCTCATGATCATGCCATCTTATTTTATTTCTTTCTTATTTCATGGTTTATTTATTATGTATGTTTTTTCGCATTCACATAATTAATGAAATAAAAAAGCATGCAAAGATGGACTAAAACAAAAAAATTAACTATGCATAAACATTATAAGAACATGGTTAATCACTTAAACAAGCATCACTTAATATTAAAAAGCATGTGATAATGAAGAAATACACATAAAGAATAAAATCCCTCAAATAACATATTAAGTTAGACCAAGACTTCCATTAATTGATTAAGGGAAAGAATCAATAAAACTATGTGATTGGCCGACACTTGTTGGGACACTTTCTTTTATAAAGGAAGCTCTTATGAAAGTTTCGGGTTGACTTAAACATTTTACATCAACAGGAGTAGCCCTTGCTAGATTTTTTGTAAAATGGAGGCAAGTGTTGAGGAAATCCAAGTCAGGATTTCAGGATTGGGGAGTCCACTCAACAGATCAAGGAACTGTAAGCTCATAGTTGGCAAAGACATGCCTACCTAAATACCTTCTAATAGCTTGACCAACCCTTGTTGGGGTTATGCGAAGGGGAATATGAATCCTTGCCACTAGAATGTCAAAGCAACTGGACATTCCGAGTTCAATGGTGAGGGCCATTAGGACTTGATAAAATAGTGGGAGAGTTAATAAAATTTATTATTTCTCATAAAATGTAATCAAGAAATTACTGATAAATCTGCTCTTTTAATTTGGAGAATCAATATGACAAGATCATCAACCACATTTTATCTATGATCAATTATGGATAAATACAATATCCTCACCAGTAGTAACTTTCAGGAATGGTTTAGGCACCTTCGGGTCATCCTACACCATGAATGAAATTTTTACGTGCTACAGTCCTAACTTCCTGATTCTCCTGCCCAAAGGGCGAGTGATCAAGATTTCCTGGTCTATGATCAACATTTGAACGATTCACTCGATGTTCAATGTTTGATGTTATCATCAATTTCTAGTAGGATCATGAAGTCTCATGAAGACATGGATGCCTATAGCATTCTCGAGCACCTCCGTGGTCTATACCAGGAGAGAGAAAGATAGGAAAGGTTTGAGATCTCCAAGGATCTATTTCAGAGCAAGCTTAAGGAGGGTGCCCCAGTTGGGCCTCATGTAGTCAATATCATTGGCTACATTGAGCGCTTGGAGGTTCTAGGGTTTAAACTCCCCGAATAACTGGGTACCAATCTCATTCTCGCATCACTCCCCTAGAGATTCTCTATCTTTGTTGTAAATTTCAACATGAACAACGTTGAGAATTCTCTATCTGATCTTCTTATCCTCATTCACCAAGTGTACAATGATATGAAGCATGATAAACCTTCTGTCCTTATGGTGAATAAAAGGAAAGGGAAGGAGAAGAGATTTAAGCCCAAAGCTTCTTCAAGGCCTTCCAAGAAAAGGATGATCAAAGGAAAGGCAAGAGAACATGAGGTTGTTTGTTTCGCATGTGGCAAGAAGGGCCACTGAAAGAAAAACTGCACCCAACCAAGGAAGAAAGGGGAAGCTTCAAGTGCATTTGTTTTCAAATGAAATCTATCTATTTCTACAAATTGGGTATTAGATACATCTTTTGGTTCTCACATATGTATCCAAATACATGAACCAAGTAGATTCAGAAAGATTTATTGAGGGGAGGTAGATCTACGTGCAGCCAACGGAGTCAGACTTGCTATTGTAGCTGTCAGGGACTACCACCTCACATTGCCTACTGGGATGGTCTTAGTTTTAAAAGGATGTTATTATGTACCCTATGTAACCAAAAACATTATATCAGTGTCCAGATTAGATGCTTATGGATTCATCTTCAAGTTTGGAAATTAATGTTGCTACTTTTATAAAGATATCATTTGTTTTGGTAGGGCACATTTATATAACGACCTTTATGTGTTATACTACACAAACCAAGTAATAGAAATCAATGACAAAGTTAATTCACATGACTCATACAACACCCAACTTTGGCATCACCAGCTAGGTCATGTCAATGAGAAATGTTTGACAAAATTACATCAAGATGAGTATTTAAATTCTTTTGAACTAAAACCACTTGGTGTATGTCATGCGTGTCTACATGGAAAATTTTCCAAAGTCCCATTTAGTGGGAAAGGTGAAAGGGCTAAATAGCTTCTAGAATTAGTTCACACAGATGTGTGTGGACCATTTCCAGTTGAAGCAAGGGGTGGGTTATTGTACTTCATAAATTTTACTAATGATTTTAGTAGATATGGATATATTTACTTAATGAGGTATAAGTCAGATTATTTTGATCGGTTCAAAGAATACAAGAATGAAGTTGAGAACCATCTTGGTAAGAAGATTAAGAAACTCCACTCAGACAGAGGAAGAGAATATATTAATCAAGACTTCATTGATTTCTTACGGGAGTTTGGGATTCCATCTCAACTCACTCCTCCTTACACGCCTTAGTGGAATTGTGTAAGTGAAAGGAGGAACCGCACCCTGTTGGACATGGTGAGATCAACGATGAGTCATGCGAATCTTCCATTATCCTTTTGGGGATATGCCTTACAAACAGAAGCACACATAATAAACCAAGTACCAACTAAATTGATAAATGCTATTCCATATGAGTTATGGAGTGGACACAAAGACATGTTATCAAAATTTACATGTGTGGGGTTGCGAAGCATTTGTTAAGCCCTCTTCAGGAGACAAACTTGCACCCCGACGCATAAAGTGTACCTTTATAGGATATCCCAAGGAAATAAGGGGATATTACCTATACAACCCCTCATATAAAAAGGTAATAGTGGAAAGACATGCCATATTCCTTGAGAGGGAGCACATATCCAAAAGATATAGTGAGAGCGAGATAGACTTCGATGAAGTCGTGGCTCAAGATACACAGGAGTTGGTACAAGAACAGATTCCACAAAGCCCTGTGGAAGAAAAATATGTTCTAGAGACATAAGAACTGTGTAGGAGCACGAGAGAGGTAAGAGAACCAGAATGATATGGTTTTCTTGTCACCAAGGATGGTGACTCATTATTGGTTGACAATGATGATCCTCTTACCTACAAGGAAGCAGTTTAAGGCACAAACACTGCTAAGTGGCAAGAAGCCATGAATTCTAAAATGGATTCCATGTACCAAAACCAAGTTTGGATTTTGGTAGATCCTCCAGTTAATGTAAATCATATTGGTAATAAATGGGTATTCAAGAAGAAACTGTACATGGAGGGGAAAGTCAACACCTATAAGTCATGACTGGTTGCAAAAGGTTTTAGACAGCATCAATGAATTGACTATGATGAAACCTTTTCACCGGTTGCGATGCTAAAATCCATCAGAATACTATTGTCCATTTCCGCTTACCATGACTATGAAATTTGGAAATTGGATGTCAAAACAGCATTCCTTAATAGAAACCTCCAGGAAGATGTCTACATGACACAACCTGAAGGGTTTGTGACTCTAAAGGATGCCAACAAGGTATGCAAGTTGCAGAAATCCATTTATGGATTAAAGAAAGCATCAAGGTCATTAAACATTCGTTTTGATGAAGCTGTAATAGAATTTGGCTTTATTAAGAACAGATGTGAGACTTGCATCTACAAAAGCTTTAATGGAAGTGCAGTCGTTTTCCTAATAGTATATGTTGATGACATATTACTAATTGGAAACAAAGTACCTGTCTTACAGTCAATTAAGGCATGGTTGGATAAATTATTCTCAATGAAAGACTTGGGAGAGGCAGTATATATTCTTGGGATCAAGATCCATCATGATAGATCCAAGAGAATGCTGGGCATGAGTCAAGGTACATACATTGACAAGATACTAAAGAGATTCAGCATGGAACAGTCCAATAGGGGATTGTTTCTAGTGTCACATGGAATTCATCTTTCCAAGAAAATGTGTCCTTAGACACATGAGGAAATAAATAAAATGACAAGGATCCCTTACGCATCCGTTATTGGGTCATTCATGTATTTTATGCTATGTACAAGGTTAGATGTTGCTTACGCATTAAGTGCGGTAGGCAGATATCAAGCTGATCTAGGAGACCGCCATTGGATGGTAGTCAAGACTATCCTTAAGTATCTAAGGCATACTAAGGATATGTTCCTGGTTTATGGAGGAGATGAGGAACTAGTCATCATAGGACATGTAGATGCTATTTTCCAGACTGATCAAGATGACATGAAGTCACAAACTGGATACATATTCAGTTTGAATGGAGGTTCAATGAGCTGGAATATCTCAAGGTAAGGTGTGTTCAAAGATTCTATAGTAGAGTCTGAGTATATCACAACTTCTGAGGAAGCTAAAGAAGCAGTATGGATGCGAAGCTTCATCCAAGAGATGGATGTAGTACCTAGCAGTAAAGATCCTATCACACTCTATTGTGATAATACTGTAGCAGTGGCACTTGAAAAAGATCCAAGGTCAAATCAATGAAAAAAGAACATACTTCAGAAGTATCATCTCTTGAGAGATTTTTCTCAGAGAGGTGAAGTTTTAGTGAGCAGTATTTCCTTGGAAGACAACGTGGCAGACCCCTTGACTAAAGCCTTGACTCAGAAGAAACATGATCATCATGTGAGGTCTAGCGAACTAAAAATCGTAGGTAGTTGGATCTAGTCCAAGTGGGAGTTTTTTAGGGTTGGTTTCTTGAGAAACAACTATTTTTTACTTTTATTACATGAATGTACACTTATTATATATTGTTCATTTTTCTGCATGACTATAATATAATAATGTCTTGGAATATTTGTTATATTGATAAGGTCATGGAAGATTCCTACTATGATGAAAACCTTGAAATGCTATGACAATATTCTTAAATAAAGTTCTACAGTTGGATGAAATACTATTATAGGACACATAGTATATAGACCGTCATGTGTGAGTACTTGTAAGAAGACGAGACTCTCTCTCATGGAGTTCTCACTTGGTAATCTCCAAGATAGAAGATTATGAGAACAGACCCACCAATAGTAATTCTTCATGGCTTGGTGTCATTGGACATTACTATATACGAGTGTGTGTAATGTTCCTTAGACTGGAATATTATCATTAACTCATGTCATGACTCACACACTTAGATTTCATGATGAAAACCGTCATGAAGGCAGTTGACGGGAAGTAGGGTACGTTGGGTGCGTCACGAATGACATGTTGTTAATGGATAAGTTGAGGAAGGATTTGTCCCTTATATATCTATGGAAGTAGATATCTCAGGCCCTTTGATTGAAATATAACTGTCGAACAAATTCCATGGCCATGGTGTCATGACGATTTTATTTCTGGAAGTCAAAGAATGACAGATCAAACATATAGGTTTATGACACTGCAATGAAACCTGATTGATGAGATATTGAGACAAAGGGATTAAATTACATAGTAATAATTTGTATGAGGTTACACATCAATGCGGCATTAACTTCTTTCTCTTGGGTGTCTTGACCCGTTGCTAGATAGTAATCTTGGACTTTAGGCAAGCCCGCCTAATTCCAATGAGAAAGAGGCCTAGAGGGTCACACACTAAGTGTATCCAAGTATCTCAAGTAAAATAAAGATTATTACCATATGTGGTTTAATAATTATTCAAGTAAGCCTAAATCGTTTCAATGATGGAGGAAGAATAAAATGAAAACAAGATATACACGCCGTGCATTAATGATTACACGTCGTTTAGTTTTCATGGAAAACAAGTACACGCCGTGTATTAATGGTTACATGCCATGTAGTTTTCATTTTGGAAAGGAAATGAAAAAAACAAGTACATGCAATGTATTAATGATTACACACCATGTAGTTTTATGGAAAACAAGTACACACCGTGTATTAATGATTATACACCTTGTAGTTTTCCAGTCAGGATTTTGAGGATATAATATTGTTTTATTAAATGATATTTATTATAATCAGCATGGGTGCATGTCAAGGGATTAATTATTCGACATGGGGGTTTTCAATAAGATTTAATGAAATAAATAAGATGCATAAGGCATATATTTATTGTTATAAGTCTATAAACTCAAAACTGATTATAAATATCCTCACAACCCAACACTTTTCCTAAGAATCGTTGTCCATGAAAATTCTAGAGAATTCTTTCAAGACCAAAAGAACTCCTTCCTACAAGAACGCTCTCATGACCGAGAGAGATCCACCTCCACCAGATCAAGGCGATCTAAGGCGGACGATTCAAGCAAAGTCTTCTCCACGTTAGCACCCGAAGATTCCTTTGGTGACATCCAAATATTCGTGGTGCATGTGTGGATCACTGGTAGAGGAAGTCTACACTTGGCTTCTACAACGCAACGACGAATCACATCAGAACATGATCAGAAATATCAATGAAGAAGAATGACATAAAAGGTACTTCTTTTCAATTAATTAAATTAACTATAATCAACCTATGATGATCTTTACTTTATGGTTCCAGGACTTTTCTTCCTCTTTGTCTATTTCTGTGATTCGATCCGTGGAGACTGGCATTTATCATCGTATTAATCCCAGATTGATCATTTCTAATGATAAAATGCCAAGTGGGAACATCCACCCACGTGCTTCCATTGTGCCCGGGACCTTCAAGGCATACATGGGGAATTCAGGACCCAAATGAGGATGAGTACAACCTTTCACCCCTAAACCAATGGGAAGACCAAGTGCACTATTTAGGTATTAGTGGATATGCTGAGAGCTTGCATGTTAGACTTTATCCAGATTTGGGAGGATCACTTTCCCTTGTTAGAGTTTGTGTACAACAATAGCTACCACTCTAGTATCGACATGACACCTTTTGAGGCCTCTTATGGGAGACCCTACATGCCACCCTTGTGCTGGAAAGAGATTAGTGAGACATCTCTTGTGGGCCCATAGATGGTGCAGGTGACAATGAAGAAGGTATAAACCATTTGTGAGCGGATGAGGATGAACCAAAGTAGACATAAATCTTACAGAGATTTTCATCATAGGCCCTTGGAGTTCAATAAGGAAGACCACATTTTCTTGAGAGTCTCCCCATGATAAGTATTGTAGAGGTTCATCTAGTGAGACAAGCTATCCCCGAGGTTCATTAACCCATTTGAGATCATGCAAAGGGTTGTAAAGGTTGCTTACTACCTTGCCCTACCCCGACATCCGGAGAAAGTGCATGAAATCGTCCATCTCTCCCTAGTCGATGACATACATATGGTCATGAAAGAATCTGGAATGTGGTGTTCACCCTAGAAGTGACATAAAGTAGGTTGGCGTGGGGAATTTATACTTCTATCTCATTGGCGATACATTCAGTGAAATAATTAATTATTTCATTTTTAAGTAGCAACATATTCTATAAGAATATACCTGTGAAAATCCTCCAGGGTTATCCATATAAACTCTAGGAGGATTCCAGATATCCTCCTTCCTCCTTTGTCAGTGAATCACATTCGATGGCGACAAAACTATGGATCAGAGCAGATCAGGACACAACAAACACAATGAATTTATCCATCATTGGAGAGCACGTTATTAAATATTGAATGGTTAAATCTATATGTAGAACTCTTAAATTATTGATTTATTCTATTTTGATTAAATAGATTTATTAGATCAATCCATGTTCTTGGATCTGCGTCAACTGTCGACTAAGCATGCTCCTACGTACTGGATTAAATTGGTTATTTGAATTGTTTTTAACCCTATATTACCATTCTTGATAATAAGACAATAAATCTTGGATAATGATGGTTTAACATTTTTTATGGTGATTTTATCCCTTATCTTATTCATGTTCATCACTATTTGGATCCCATGATCCCGGTTCGACATTTCCGGGTGGTACCGAGCCCAATCGGACCCCTAAAATCATGAAAGATTGACAAAGGAGGTACATATCGATGAACCAATCACATTTTTGAGTTTACTGAGAAAATAGGATGTTATTTTTGATGAACTATGAATAAATTGTTGTTGAATGAAGGTATAATGGCATGCGGTGCATACAAGTTGAATAATAGATCCACCGAGGAGCACGATAATCCGTTTTCCTGGAGAACGGTGGTCAAAAATGATATATCCGATATAAATCCATCATCCCTAAGTGAAAACAAATCTGAATTAAAAGTGAAGAGGCCTAAATCAGGGTGTAGAAATTGGATCTGAGAAACTATGAAAAAGCCGACTACACGCCGTGTACAAGTCTGAACAGACGACGTATAACCCCTTAAATGTGATGGCTAGGGTTTTGAAGATTTATAAGGATAGAATGATGTGTATCCCTGCTACACGCCATGTACCCCTATGATAATTGGGAAACCTTTGTGATGTACCACACATGAAAGATCTTGTTTGTAAGTACACAGCCGAGTACACGGTCGTGTACTCGAGTACATGGACATAGGTTCTGGTACATGGACATGGCCAGGAGGACACGACCCGACCCTGTTTAGCTAGGGCATGCCATGTAGTCCACTTGCACGGTGTGTACCACTAAATGAATTGGGGTCTATGTAACTCCAGGTACACAGACAAGCGGTGGATTGGGACCACACACTATGTGGGTCCCCACACATTCCGTTTACCCCTTGGCCTCTTTTGAGGAAACTTCAATCGTCAGTATCTCCTTTTTTTGAACATAGAATTTGGATTTTTCAAGTATCCTATCTGGAGTGTTTTTCCATGTAGAACATGATAGTTATCTCTATTTTGGATTTCAAGATACGATGTGGAATGTACAGGGCATGGCGCTTGGCTAGGCGATGCCCGATGATGGTAGTGATCACATAGGATCACTAGAGACTATCGAGTGGTACCCTCTAGTTGGGATAGATAGTGGAGTTCCTGGATGACTATCGAGTGATACCCTCTAGTAGGTATGAGTAGTGGAGTTCCTCAATGACTATTGAGCGGTACCTTCTAATAGGGATGGACAGTGGAGTTCCTCGACGACTATCAATTGGTACCCTCCCGTAGGGTTGGGAAGTGGATTTACTCGATGCTTTCCAAGTGTTACCCTCCAGTAGGACTGGGTAGTATAGTTTCTTGATGGTTTTTGAGGGGTACCCTCCAGTAGGGTAGGGGAGTGGAGTTACTTGTCTGGGCAGTGAAGTTCCTCGATGATTACTGAGTTAAACCTCCAATAGAGTTGGGCAGTGGAGTAATTGATGATTAATAGAGTGGGACCCCCATTATCATGGGCATGGGTCCTCTATGGATAATTTATGAGTGGTACCCTCCAGTGGAGTTGGGAAGTGGAATTAATTGATGACTATTAGAGTGGGACCCTCATGTTGTACTAGGGATGAGTTCCCTACCTAGAGTTTGTGGCCCCTCGATTGTTCAACATAGTGATGAGGAATGAATTGACTTGGACAGATACTTCGGGGAAGATGCATGAGATTCCAGGCATCGTTGATGGACTTTTGAAACTATTAGAGACTCTTCTTCTTAGTCTGAGTTGTGAGATTGAGATCCCCTTACTCTCGTATTTGGGGTTATTTTTACTAAGCACACACACACACATATTATTCTGTATCTACACCTTTGGATTTAGTTACTCTCCTTCTAGGAGATACAAATACACATATGGTATGCCACATGATTTCTATGTTTTTCTTCTCGTGGTTGGATGAATTTACTCTCCTACTATAGGTGGATAAGACTTGACATGTAGTTCATCTACTCATGGTGTTGATCCCCATGTGTTTGGACGATGTTACTTTAACTCTTGGTTTGGTTTGAGTTGTTCTCTTTGACTGTATCTTGAATCTACTATATTTCTTTCTTATTGTGTCTCTTACTACCCCCTTCATCTTTTTAGGTGTCCTACTGGGTATTTATATACTCACCCCTACATGGTATTTTCCCGCACATGTCATTTCTTATACAAACGATGGACATGTCAGCAGTGACTTTAGAGGAGCTTAGAGATTCTAGTAATTTGGACAACGTACGGTGGTAGCAACTTGAGATTATAGAGCCGATATCTCTCAATAGTTTACTTTTCTAGTTTTTTTCACATTGGTACATATTTCTGGTTGGGTGTATATTTTTTCCCTTTACTTTTTAGTTTTCACTATCGTACTCTTGTACACCCTAGATGATATGCATGATTGGTTTACTTTCTAGATATATTGTATCTTTTACTCATTCCATATACACTTCTGTATTAAGATAACTGTGTGTGTGTATACAGATACTTAGGAAAATGCCTCCCCGTGTTAGTTATTCCTTCAATGCTTATTGACACCCCCTGGCCTATGGAGGTGGGATTGGGTTAGTTGTGGCTCGAGCCCCAAATTGAGTCAGGTTTTGACACACCACCCCATCATTATATTGGTAAATAAGTTCCTAAATTACTTGGTTACATAATTTAATAATAAATTAACATTGTTTTCAAAAATTAATCCCTAATTCCTCACCCTCTGATAGAGGTTATTAATGGAATTTTGACATGTGGACTTTGTGAGATAGCTTACACTATTAGGGTACAATAGGATTAAAAAAGAAACTTGTTTCTTATACATGTATAAATGGGATAGCTTTAAAAAGTTTCAAGGATTAAAGAGTTAAAACTATGAATTGTGGGAGGGGAAGCATCCCACATGCACTATGTGAACAACACATTGTTTTCTATATATTCTTTTGATTACTTTTTTCCCTCCCCAACTCCCACAGCATTGGACACATCCCTCATAATTATTCACTCATCCTCATTCCTATGTTTCCCCCCCTCCCATCTGGTGTAGAATTCCGATCATGCATCATCTATTCCCCCTCCCCCCTTCATGTGGGGTGCTCCACCCCATTAAATCCGATTGAGGACCATATTCACCCCCCAAACGAACCCATCTAACGCTTCCCACTCTTTTTCTGAATCTATTTGATCCAAACCCTATCCGAATTTGCATGAAACATCTATTTTTAACCTATAAAGGATTTAAGATAGGATATATTGAATGCATTGAAACATATTAAAGGATAAACCATAAACATTATTGATTACACCCTCCTCATTTTACCTCTATGGGTTATTTATAAATTATGGTTCACCCTTTTTAGTCTATTGGGGTTATTAAATCTCAACACATTTAATTTTTCAGTTTTTTAGATCGATATAATGAGATGATTTCTTACTTCCACTCTACTAGTTTTAGTGTTTATGGGTCATTTTTCTCATAGATGTTTTTTTCTCATTTCCACTAATCACCATTTTTTATGTTGTTGTTTGTATTTATCAATAAAAAATAGTTGCATATTCATAAGTTTATCCTCCTCACTACTGTGTCTCTTATATTTTTTCACATTTATTTTCTCTCTATTTTTCATATTATGTTGATTGAATCTTCAAGATCCATTGACCTATAAAACATACAATCCTTAAACTAACACTCCCAAAAAGTGAATCTGATACTGTCAAAATATGTATTTTCCTTAGGTTTACAAAGACCCATCTAGCATGAACATGAACTCATATTAGTAGCATGTATAGAATATGTCTTCACAATACACATCATTCCTTTTCAACATCCTCAATGTTTCAAGGAAAAACTTTTATGTGTAGCTATTCAGATATCCACTGTGAGGGAATCTCATTCTCCGAATCCCAGGACCTTTAGTTTAACATGAAGGTCTATAACACCCTAACCCTACTTCTGGAACTCAACATGAAAAAACAGTCTGTCTCAGTTATGATTCAATATATAGAGTAACTTTTACACATTTTTTTAAAATCATATCAGAATTTTCTTCTTTATTAATATTATTTTCATTTGGAGTTTATTCTTATTAGGAATGAGATATTTTTAATCAACATGTTGTGATTAAAGTAAATAACATTTATTAGTCGATAATTGCAATATAATTTTTTTAATTACTCTATTTTCATTTGATGATTGGAATTTTTGATATTCGACTTTTTATTTTACAAATATGTTTTTCAATTAGTCAATGATTATTTGTTTTTAAAGTTCTTTAGAATTCTATTTTTCTTCATTATCTAGTATTTTTATATTGATTGCTACATTAAAATTGAAACCTAATTTCTTAGTTATGACTATTTTTTTGTAAAAAATAAACTTAAAAAAATGAATAAACATTTTTATATATATAATTTTTATATTCATAGATATAGTCTAGTTTTGAAAATGAATCATGTAATATTAAAAGTTTATAAATATAAATATATAGATAGTTCTAGATTTTAAAACATAAAAATTCTCATTTAATGTATAATTTATCATTAAATTTTAAAGAATAAAAAATCAAATGAAGTTTTCAAAAGATAATCAATGAAAATTATTTGATTTTAGAATAAATATAAAATTCATAAATGATATTTGAGAAAGAAATTTTAAAAAATTTACGAATAAACTAAATTATAGAAAATATTTAAAAAATGGATTGATCATGATCTTTGATTTTCTTACGCAGAATCATTTGGAAGAAGAGAGAATGAAATAATAGGAAGTAAATATCTAATATCTTTTAGAAGAAAAATAGTTAAAAATGAGTATAATTAAATAGAAATTGATTAAAATTCCTTACAAGGATTATTTTAGGATTTAGTACACAATAATAACAAAAAATATTTATACCCAATTAAGATATCATAAAATATATTATATGTAATTATTTAAATAATTTAATATTCTTTGTTATATGAGAGTTTTAACTTGAATAAATTGAATTAAATTTAGATTTAGTAATTATAACAAATTAAATGAGTTTTCTGAAAATTATAGAATTTATTTTTTTAAATAAATTATTCTTCAATAGTAAGTGATAGAAAATTCACTAAAAATGATGAATATTTTTTATAAATATTATTTTCTATTGATAATAAAAACGATAATATTAATGAAAGGAATCATGAAAAAATTCATAAATATTTAAGAAATCTGAATTATTCTTAGTTGAAGAAAGTTAAAACAAGTTAAATTTTGAACAAATTATAATATAATAAAAAATAAGAAAAATATCAAGATTAGAAACTAATTTTTTATGAGATAATTCTCAAATATTTAATAAAATCTAAAAAAATATCAGAATTGAAATATAAAAAATGAAATACATTTTTAAGGAAAATGAAAAGTTTTCTCTATTAATTTAGTAATAAAATTTCATTATTTTCATTAGATAATATCCACATGATTTAAATTTAAATTTTAATAAAAATGAGAATCCTAAATTAATTAACATAAATAACAAGAATGAAAAGAATAAGTGAAATATAATATGGCATTGTTGCTGGTGAATCAAAGATTCTCCATATCAATTTAATTTTTAAAAATTATTATAAAAATGAAGTTAAGATTGAAATTTAGGTCAGTATATAATTAATATGATTTTTAAAAATGGAACCATTATGATTACATTTCATTTATAATTAATATTATTACCCAAATATATGTTTGTTTTGATTTTTATTTATTTTAGCTAATTCAATTTGTAAGCGTGTGTGTGAAATGTAGGGGAATTTTGTTATGATATAATATGTAGAAAACCGTAAAATTAGGGATAATATTTTTATATCATATTTTATGGTTGTCTAAATGAAAAAATCATAGTGCTTCAAAAAAACCAAGACATAATACACTAACATAAGTTTTTAATGGAAGTTTCAATTCCATACATTCTGAGAATGTATGACAATGTTGATGACTAAAATAGTCTTGAATTGTATATTGTCTCAGAATGATTTGAGTTTACTCTTACAGATGAGTTTTAAGATAATAAAATATTATATGATGATGATTATTCAAGTCATCTTATAATTCGATAATTAGTAATGATTTTTGGAAGAGTGTGAGTTTTTATAGTTTTCATTGATAAAATATTAAATTTATATGAGTTATTATATTTTTATAATAAATTTTTAGGATATATTATATACCATAGAGATATCACAAATGGTTTTTTATTCTTACATGGTACAAAAGAACATCATCACGAATAAATTACCGCTAATCATGTGTGTATAGTGGTGGGCCGAGTGAAACTGATGAATATTTGGTTCCCCAATTCTAAATATCCTCATAATGATCATATTTGATTTAAACATATAATATTTTGTCTATTTAGAAGCCACAAGATCGATATTTCACATGAGCTAAGCCATTTTATTGACCACATAGCTAATTTTTTCACAAAGTAAGATAATTAAATCTTGTTTTATATGTTTATATTTTATAAATTTATTTAATTAGATTAATTAATATTTTTATATGAATATGAAATATTTAATGAATACACTTTATCATCCTGTATTGTTAATAAGAAAAGAATGGTGTGACTATAGGCTTATTTCAGAACAAAATGCACAATTTGTTGAGGTCAACATCTCTTAGTGTATCATGTATAAATTTTGTTAGTGAAATTTCTTCCCTTCGATAAAGCATGTGAATGATATAGATTTGAAAAAAGTGTATGATTTTAATAGTAATATATATGGGGATAAAATGTTATATGGATTACTTCAATTTTATAGAAACTATGGGGAATATGAAAATCCATTAGGGACTCATCATGTAACAAATCAACCCGAGTCGACCTGACATGTCACTTAAAATGAATCACCATAAGTCTTGATGTGGAATATCGATTACCATGAGTTGTCAACAAGCACTGAGGTATCAAAATTAAAGCGTTGGGAATAATTTTACCCTCAGAATCCATATAGCCACATCACATACTCCACCTAAAAATTTGTTACAACCCATCCATATAACATATGACCATGTATATAAATAAACAATATCAATAATATAAAAAATCAAACATAGTAAAACACAATAGAATGATAAAACAACTCATAATACAATATCACTTTTAAAAAATGAATGATAAAGTGATAAACAAAATCAAGAATACATAAAAACCCAAAAATAAGTCAATATCGATTTGGACAATATATCAATTATCTATAAACAACCCTAAAAGACCCCAAAAACATTCCACACGATCTAATCTCCCTATGACTCATTACCACCACCATCATAACATCAATGAAGTATAATGAGAATCAATAAATTCCACCAAATGGTATGATACCTTTCCCTTAACCTGTATCCTTCCTAACAAAGTATACATACACCCAAAGGTGTATATAGGTTGCGAGGAAAATCATAAGTGGATACCTCCATGAATCTACACAACATATTTTAAAAATGTTATTTTGAAATAATTTTCATGGGAAAAAATTTCATGAATCCTTTTATTTTATAAAAATAAGACAAGTTCCATAAATACCTCAAATAAGGAATATGTAAATCATAACTGAGGGAAACATGATGTAAACAATATCATATTTCCAAATAAAGAAGAGGTAATTAAGCAATAATATATCTCAACCAAGCACAACTCATGTGACCATTGGAGTTGGTGTCCTAAGACCAATTTTTTGTACTTTGATTACATATATATTCAATGGTTTTAATATTAATAAAAATATCTTATTAAATATTGTTCATTGTTATTAATGACTTTAATTAATAATGTCATATGGTATCAATTACATTGATAAGGTCATAGTAGTTACTCTCTATGATGAGAACCTTGAAGTGTTATGATTATATTCTTAAATATATTTCTACGATCAAATAGCATTCTATGATGTGACACATAGAAAATGACTGTCATGTGCGATTACTCATAAGAAGATGAGGCTTCCTCTCATGAATTTCACACTTGGTAATCTCCAAGATGGCAGATTATAAGAAAAAACCCACCAGTAGGAATTCTGCATGTTTTGGTGTCACTGGATATTCATATTCACAAGTGTTTGTAATGGTCCTTAGAATTTAAGATTATTGTAGTGGTGGGTTCCCTAGATCCAAATAAACATTACTTTTTTATTACTTTATCTTGTATACAGTGAGTTATGAATGATGTACTCTTACCATGACAACATTGATATTTCTACATTCACTATTTAAATGGTAATATCCATAGATTATTTGTTGTATCCAAATGCTATAGAAGTTCCTAGGATTAAAAATAACTTATAGATACTATGAAATTAATCTTAAACCAATGTTTTATGGTCTATATACATCATTTTGACTAGACACAAATGATGTCAGATTATCAGGTGTTGGGGGCTTATAAGCATTGAGACTTCTTCTTATGAAGTTAGCACTTGGTGATCTTGAGTAGATGAGATAATGAGGAATAATTCCCCAATAGGAACACCACATTTTTCAGGTGTAATTAGTAGTTCTTATCTACTAACATATGTAATGGTATCTTGACTTGATATTATTATTTCTGTATACCATTTGATTTTGTACTTTGATGCATGACAAAAACTATGGCAATAAATTCATAGTGAGGTAGCCTGTGTTAGGTGAATCATTGGTAGTATGAAATCGATTGAATAATAAAGAAAGGGTTTGTCACTTTAGATATGAAGATATATCCTAGGCCCAATTGATAAAGATTACAATACCTTTACTAAATCCATGACCATTGTAGAAGGAAAGTCTGTCTAGTAAGGTTAACGAATAATAAAGCAAGAAAGGATGATGACACAAATTGTGCATCATGATTTTTGAGATATCATGATATAAATATATTATATTACACAACATGTGTCCCTATGAAGGTTTTTGTTTCTATGACTACTCCTTATCTATTTAGGGGTCTTGATGAGTTTCTAGACTCTTCTCCTTATCTATGAATAATATTCACTACTATCAAGATAAGGGCCTATAGGGTCACACACAATAACCTATTCAAAAGTCTTTCATATTCTAATGAATAAGAGTTTTAGACATGATGATCCCCACCATAGGATCTGATATATTTCCATGAATATATGATTACCAAGGAATAAATAAATTCATATTATTCATGTTTAGAACAATTGATATTGAATTTATTTATTAAATACATTTATAAGTATTAAAGTAAATACATAGAAAATATTATTTTAATGAATATTATTTTAATCTTGAAGGTTTATTTAGTATTTACAGTAACGATGAATCGAGTTAATGGTTTAGTTTTATCAAATGATATATTTATTATATTATAAGTAAGTGATGAAAATATAAATGATGTTTATGACTCAGTAATTCAATCATAAGAATTAATTTATAATTTATTTAGTGGGTAATTCATATCCAAGGGGTCAGGGAGCCTTAACCAAGTATTTGGAAACTCATTATAAAAGGAGGAGGAGGCTCTCATGACAATTACTATTCATATCTCATTTACGCATCATAGGAATGAATATGCAGAGATCATCACGATGTCAAAAAATTCACCAGACCTTTGTGATAGAACTCAAAATGTGATGATCAACATACACATAGACTTTAGAAGCATGTGTGGATGATTCTAGAGGGATTAAAATTTAGATCATTCAAGTAGCGATCACTGAAGACGAGCGGATGTTGATTGTGAATTTAGTTTTAACTAGGTATTTATCGTTTTATGCTTTTCATTTAAATTTCATCACGTGGTATCCTCAGGATCTTATCGAGGTTTCTCTTCACCGATGATGACGTAGTTACATTGTTTACTAGTGAAAATTTTTAAATACCCGACCTATTGGCTTTAATTAAGTGATCCAATACATTCAATTAGTATCAGAGCGACACGTGAAAATTTTAATTCAAGGAAAAAAATTAAAATTGCATTAAATTTTGAAGAGGGTGTCATTCCGAACCCATTGTGGCAAACGATGTTTCAATCCGACATCATATGGCTAAGATGAGACCATTTGAGGTTTTTAATATATATTGAAATCGAAATTTTGTAGGTATAATTTGAAGGATGTTTATATATAAATATATTTTGTTTTATACTTGAAGGTAGTCAATGAGTGTGGTTTCTCCCAAATTTACCCAAGATTTTAGGGTTAAGCGGTCTCTTGTAATTTAGCTTGGGTTGTAGAATCCTCAGAGACCTAAGAAGTAACCTACAGACACATACATTCTATGGATTGTTTTTGGCTATGAAGTGGTCAACTTGGTGTACACTACCACAAAACAGAGTAGGGGAAGCGTTGCCCTTTATCAGCGCTAAACAGAAAGCGCTGATAAAGGGGCATGCCTTTATCAGCACTAGTTAAAAGCGCTGATAAATATAACCTTTATCAGTGCTAAAATAAGCGTTGATAAAGGTATACCATTTATCAGCACATTTTTTAGCATTGATAAAAGGGAACATTTATCAGCATTTATTTTAGCACTGATAAAAGTTTTTATTCTTAATTTATATAAAATTATAATATTTATCAGCGCTAAAATAAAAGCGTTGATAAAACATACCTTTATCAGCACTTTTAACTAGCACTGATAAAGGTTCCAGCGGTTTCTATTTAATAACCCTAACAGGCCCTCATCTCTCGCACGTGGTAAAGCTTTCGCAGAAGCTGAACCAAGACCCTCTTCTACCGCGACTTCTCCTCCCCGTTCGCATCACGTCCTCGTCTTCTTCCTCCTCCTCCTCCTCCTCCTCCTCCTCCTCCACCGCCGCTGTTGGGTTTTGCTCCTCCGCCGCTTCCTCCGCGCCATTGGTTTTTCTCCTCTGCCGCAACCGCCGCTGTCTCCGCCGCCGCGACCTCCTCCGCGACCGCCGCTGTCTCCGCTGCCGCGACCGCCACTGCCTTCACCGCCGCTGCCTCCGCCGCCGCCGCCATTGTTGGTCAGTGTAAGAGTATTTTTCCCTCTCTTGGGTTAATATAAATGAGAAATTATGATCCTTGAATGATTATGATGATTTATAGTTTTTTTATAAGTGAGTTGAACCTATGTATGGGTAGTTGGGGCAAGAGTGAGAGCCCAGGTGGTGAGACCCATGTATTTTAGGTTGTTTTAGATAGCGGGTGTGTGAGAAACTATAGTAAGTGGTTGGTTTGGTTCATAGATGATGTGTGTTTTGTGGTGGCGATAAGAGTGGAACCCATGGGCTAAGGATTGTGTAATAATTGATGTAACGGGTTTGTGTGAGATCCCAGTAGTCGTTAGCATGTGACTTAGGATGGTAGCGAGTTAGTGAGTTTTGGTGGTTGGGGGAGACTAATGAGTGGGGTTATATTGGTGTTATGAATACCTTAGATACATAAATCCAGGGTAGATTCTTTGACATGAGGTATTGATGTATATTAGGTGTTATCAAGTTGATAATGAAGGAATGGTCATGCCTTGAATTTGTTTAAGGGAAGCACTCTCTATTCTTGAGTTTTGGTGTTATGACTGGGTTGAGGGACATGATCATTTGGATTCATAACCTTATTTATTTATATCATGGTTTTAATGTGACCATCACTATTGAACCAAGATGGATGGGTTTAGGGTAATGAAGCATGGGTATATTCCTTTGGTTTTGGAATAATGTTGGGTAACTGGTGATCATGTGGTGAGTTTTGGCATGGTGTGATGTTAAGATTGGAAAAGAGTACTAGGGGTGTCCCATTGGAAATATGTGTGTTCCCCCTAATTTTTGTCAAGATGTACGGGTAGGCTCATTGATTTTGAATAGGGATATGATCCTACTCACTAGATACCACATGTTGTGTTGAAAAGATTGTACCATGAAGTTTAAAGTCATGCGATTTAGATGTATGTGTCGTGAAAGGTGTGATAACAGAGGATTGATCTGGGCTTACTCATTTGGGATATGCTATCTAGAATAAACTTGAGGATTATACCTAGTAAGAAGGACCTATTGGTCAGGGCTTACCCATTGTATGTTCATCTTTTATATTTTAAAAAAGTCTGTTGAACTCGTTCTATCGAAGGTGGGTTCTATAATTTCTTGTTATCTTAAGGTGTGTTTAACCATGGTGTGGGTTTATTTCGGTTTTAGTGGGTTCTTGGGGTTTGTGGGATGTGGTAAATGGTGTACTCGGTTTTAGATTATTTTATTCTCATGAGTTTCCCCTATTTTATGTTTTCTTTTTAGTTGGAAATCTCCTCTGTTGTGCCCCTCTCCACTGCCACGAACGCACCTCTTCCGTGTGCTTAACGACACCTTCACAGTGAGTTTTCTCCTGTTACTCATTGGTTTCCTCTTATTCGCATGTTATTACTGTTTGATATTGATGGTTATAATGTGAAATGTACGAGCTAAACACCCCGCTAAAAATCGTGGCTGTTGGTGGTCCTTGTTTGCGCACTAAATGAATTGCATGTTGGTTGGTTCTTGTTGAACATTTGAATATAAAAATTGGTAATTTACGTATACTTGAATTATGAATGAATTCCCTAGGATGATAAAACTTCTGTTATGACCCCTGAATTAACAAACAAAATTGAATAAGGGATTCTTTGTAAAATATAAAATTATGATTGTTTGGTTTGTATGGTGTTGCGATTGTGAGCATGATTGTGTTTTTGTATGGTGTTACAGTTGTTGGAATGATTTATATTCCATTTCCCCCATGTATTAGTTCTTCCACCATTGAATATCAATCCAAACTTTACCCATTTCAATGGAACCAGCACTTTGTTACTAGTGCAATTCCATTGAATCCTAAAAAACCACTTCTAGAGGACTCTATGCGACACTTTATGGTGTGAAGATGATGTTTTTTAAGATTCTATATATTTTTAAAATACATGGTGTGTAGTCTTGTTAAATGGAACATGCTTCACCATACATGATTTCATATAGATTTTAATGCCAGACAACAGTTATCTCCAAAATTCACACCAAATGAATCATCTTCTCACTCAAACTTGGAATAAGTTTTATTTTAAATGCTACATGTCATGTGAACGTAGGTCGCGCACAATGTATCTCCAAGACATATACTTCAGAATTAAACCATGTACATGCCATGAAATAATGTTAGAACCATATGATATGTGTTTTACTTCACTCACACCATGTATAGATACCATAAAAACAATATGTGTATAGACTATACACCCCTAGTGGTCATGTAAGGACTACACACCGTGTATTCCACAAAAATGTGATGCATAGCCGGTGAAGTGACTCATTTTGTATCTAAAGTACACTCCTTTAGCTCAAGTTGTTCTATATGTCATGTATTTTCAAAGGCATCATGCAGTCTTTGTAAGACTAACTTGGAATTAATTTGATATATGTCAGATTAAATCAGGTATCTTATCCATAGACGATGCTCACCCTACTGGACACACCATGTATATGGATTTCACATGAGTTTAGAAATGTTAGTATACAACCAACCTTGACTAAGAACCCTACACATTGTGTATCCATTGAACAAATTGTGTGCTATGCTAATTTCATTATTATTATTTATTTTTCACTTAGATAATAATATTTCATGCATGATTAGCCCATTATAAATATCTTATCACGTAGATCACAATATTATGATTCCCTCATTCATTGAAAATTTTACACGATGTGGTTTGGATATTTTAATTATCTTCACTCTTCTTGAGAGTTGACAAGTGACAAGTGAGATGTTTGGAGAAAATATGGAGTATGGTACTCCCCCATGTTTTGGTGAAGATTCCTCCATGTATAGGTTTTAGGTACTCCATGGAGATATACAAAAGACAGGGCACAATCCCCCATATATAGATAGAGTTCAAGTACTTTCACATGTTTTAAGGTAGGTTACTCTATTTCATTGTAGAGGCATTTGTACCATGATTTTTTTTATAAAACCCAAACAATGATACTTGATTAATTAAAACATAATATCAGGCAAGTTCAAGATCAAACCCATTAAGACGATGAATATGAATAAAGAATGGATGAAAGCCAATCGGTTGACAAAAGAGTATGAAGATGGTGTGAAAGAGTTTATCAAGTTTGTAGGAGATCATGCATGTGACCCTTCTCAAATCCTCTATCCCTGTTTACACTATTTTTATTCAAGAAAAATTAGTCCAGTGGAGTTGGAAGAACACCTGAATTGTCACGGAATAGATCAAAGTTATACATGTTGAAATAAACACGGGAAAAAAAACGAATGTAGTTAGTGGCTTGGATAACACGACATTTTATGGAAGATCTGATATGATTACAAGTGTGAAAAGTGAAGACGATCGTATGGAGGGTGTGATTACAGATGTGAATGATGATGAAGATCGTATTGAGGAAATGACAAGGACAGTTGAAGATGAACTTCGTGATTGCCCAAAATTGTTTGAGAAGTTAAAGAGTTGTGCAAAAACACCATTGTATGCTGGTTGCGCTAAATATACAACATTGTCAGCTGTACTGAAGCTGTATAATTTGAAAGAAGGCAATGGGTGGAGTGATGCCAGTTTTACAGAACTACTTGCTCTCCTGAATGACATGATCCCATAAGATAATGAACTCCCAAGCCGAACATACGATGCCAAACGAATTCTACGATTGATGGGTATGATCTCTGAAAGAATACACACCTTCCCGAATGACTGTATATTGTTTCGTAAGGACCAAAAATCAATTAAAGAATGCCCAAAGTGTGGTGCTTCTCAATACAAGAAAGATTATTCTAGTCCTACAAAAGTTGTATGGTACTTTCCAATCATTCCAAGGTTTAGGCGCCTATATGGAAGTGAGGTGACTGCAGGACAATTGACATGGCATGTAGATACAAGAATTAAAGATGGGAAACTATGTCACCCGACAGACTCTCCTTAGTGGAAGAGAATTGATCATGGGTATCCTGAATTTGGAAACGAGCTGAGAAACCTTCATCGGGCGTTATCTACAGATGGGGTGAATCCTTTTGGTTTTCAAAGCAGCAGTCACATTACATGGCCGGTTATGTTGGTAAATTATAACTTACCACCGTGGTTATGCATGAAATCAAAATACATCATGTTATCTATGCTTATATCAGGACCAAAACAATTGGGTAATGATATTGATGTTTATTTGTCACCATTGATCGGGGATTTGAAAATATTTTGGGATTAAGGTGTTATATTGTACGATGCTTACAAAAAAGAAGATTTCACTTTGAATTCCATGTTGTATGGAATGATAAATGACTTTCCTGCTTATGGAAATTTTTTAGGATATATCATTAAAGGAAATCAAGGGTGTTCTCTTTGCAAACAAGTTACACAATCAATTAGGTTGAAACATTCATCAAAAACTGTGTTTTTAGGACATCACAGATTTCTACCCCGACGGCATAAGTATCGATCTTGGACGACATCATTCGATGGAAGTTTAGAAGAATGTACAACATCATCTCCACTAATAGGTGATCAATTTTTTGAGAAGGTAAAATATTTGAACACTACTTTTGGTAAACTATTTTCGAAAAACCTTACAAAAACTGGTTGGAAAAAGAGATCAGTTTTTTGGAATTACCATACTAGAATTGTCTGTATGTAAGAAATTTTATTAATGTTATGCATATTGAAAAACAATTATGGGATAGTGTCATCAAAACGTTGCTAAATGCACCTGGCAAAACAAAGGATGGAATTAAGGCTAGATTGGACATGGTTGAGATGAGAATACGAGAAGAGTTGGCACCAATGAAGGGTGAAAAATGAAAATTTCTTCCTCCTGCTGCTTACACTCTTTCCAGGTAGGAGAGATATCAATTTTGAAACTTCTTGAATGACATAAAGGTTCCAAAGGGGTATTCATCAAATATCAAGAACATCGCGTCAATGAATGATTTAAAATTAAAGGGTCTGTAATCACATGACTACCATGTTTTGATGCAATATATAATTCCTATAGCTTTACGTTGCATTTTCCCCAAGAATGTCCACCATACATTAACGAAGCTCTATTTCTTCTTCAAAGATATATGTAGCAAAGTTATAAACCCAGTGAAATTGCCAACTATGGAAAGAGAAATTTCCGTCATATTATGTGAATTGGAAATATTCTTCCCGATGACATTTTTTGATATGATGGTTCATTTGATGGTTCATTTGGTGATAGAGATTCGACTATGTGGTCCAATACATTATAGATGGATGTACCCCATTGAACGGTATATGAAGATTTTGAAAGTGTATGTCAAAAATCGAAGTCGGTCAGAGGGTTGTATTGCGGAGCAATATATTGTTGAGTAAGCAATTGAATTTTGTACTGAATACCTGTCTGGTGTGGAAAACGTTGGCCTACCGAAATCTCGTCACACTGAGCGACTTGAGGGTGAAGGAATTTATGGAAGAGAGGTTGTCACAATCAATATTACAGATCAGGAGTAGGCTCACCTTTATGTTTTTCATAACAGTTTCGATGTTGACCCATATGTTCAAACCCCCAAAGAAATTCTTAGGCATTTGACTCCATCTAGGGCTGAAAAATTGATATCAGATACACATAATCAATAGTTTATAGGATGGTTTTAGGACCATATTTTGAAACAGTTAGATTAAAATCCAAACTCAATTTCAGAATGACTTCGATGGCTAGCCAGAGGAGCAAGTTTGTATGTATTATCTTATAATGCTTATGTATTTAATGGTTATACATTCTATACTAATGAACATGATGAAGACAGTACCATGCAGAATAGTGGGGTTACACTTGTGGCTGAGGCTATGCATGTTTCTAGTGCTAAGGACAAAAATCCAATTTATGTGAATATGTCATACTTTGGCATCATCAAACGAATATTGGAGTTGGATTATACGAAATTCAAAGTGATTATTTTTCAATGTAAGTGGGTTGATAATAGGAGTGCTGTTAAAATAGAGGAATTAGGATTTGTGAAAGTTGATTTCAGTAAGGAAGGGGAGAAAGATGAACTATTTATAATGGAATCACATGAAGTACAAGTATTTTATGTTCTAGATCCCACAAACCGAAATTGGACAATTGTTTGGTTATCGACCAAAACAACTAAAGGGTCAGATGAAAGTTCAATGGAGGATGACCCTTTTATAGGGACTTCACAATCATTTCGCATCGATCCCAATGTAGACAACATTTTTTATGTCAGAGGAGACCATAATGAAGGGATTTACATAGTTGATAGAAGAGTGAAATCTCTTTATCGTTTAATGAAAAAAAATAGAGTACAATAATCAAGTTATTTGTTTATTGTAATATACATTGTTCTATGTTATGTTATTATCTATCCGCTGTTGCTTTTATGTAATCTAAATTAAATGTTAAACCACTTATGCAGATAATGACTTCTGCACCTGCTGATGCACCCAATCCTGAGGCACAAAAGGTCTCTCAACCACCTGCTGGTGGTCCCAGTGCAGAGCAACAATAAGTTTCTCAACCAGCTGCTGGTGCTCCCAGTGCAGAGCAACAATAAGTTTCTCAACCTATTTTTGTTGGTCCTAGTGCAGAGCAATAATAAGTTTCTCAACCTGTTACTGCTGGTCCCAGTGCTGATGCTAGTGCTCCAGAGAAAGATATTTATGATACTTCTGAGGAAATGGTAGGAAATGAAACCCTGAAAGTGTAAAAAAAACAAGAGCACTGTAGTTTGACAATGTTAGCAAAAATACTTAAGGAAAAAGTAAAAGGCATCAAATTTGAGGTGGGATGGAATAAGCGAGGCCAATATGTTAACCCCGACAAAGCCATCTTTAGTAGCTACATTGGAATCATCACTCGGAAACGTGTGCCGATTGATGTACAGTCATAGAACCATGTTGTCACTGGTCTTAAGACACTAATGTGGGAAGATATTACGGTAACATTATGATATCATTTGTTTAATTTATTAAAATAAAATACCAAAACATCGAATTACTCTTCATTATCCATTACAGAGTGCATTTATAGTATATGCCTCGCACATGGAATATGTATTAAGATTTGCAGGAATGATTCATAGAGGTTTCCGCACAATTTTAACGAAATATAATCTTAAAGATACTGAAGGGAAAATCAAGCTGCACCCACCTCCTCTTTATGAACACTTGATATCCTAAGGAGCGTGGGATGCGTTTATCAACCGTCGTGGGGAGAAGACTTTTCAGGTACATTGTGTGGGGTAATACGTTGTTTGAAGTTGCTTGTATTCATCACTTTGATTGAAAGTTTTTTATTTATAAAATAGAAACTGAGTGCTGAAAATAAAAAACGTGTAGCAGAACCAGCATACCCTTACCATAAAGCAAGGTTGGGGTACGCTTCACTTGACCAAAAATTGGTACATCTTTTAAATACACCGTACTACTTATATGTGACATAAAACAACACCATAACCATGTTTCTCTGTTTATATGCAGATTGATGACTCGAAATCGAAATCCAAATCCATCCCACACCATGTGCTATAGAAGGAGGCTCATGTAAATAGAGAGGGGATACTGATAGATGAAAACACACAAAAAGTACGGGAAACATGTGTAAGTATGACATAATATAAATTTGATTTGTTTTAAATTGATATTACATTACAATGACTACTTATTTTTCTATATTTTCTATCTGACATAGTCATAGGAATCAAAAACACCCACACCAGATGTAGACATACTTTCATCAGCCTTGAAGCGGCCAAACCAGCATGGCCGTGTCAGAGGTGCGGGTTTTGGGGTGACACCCCGAACATATTTTCAAAAATAAAAACAAGCAGACGATGAAAATGAAAAAATGGAAAAGTTGCAAGAAAAATTAGCTATTTTTCAAGAAGAATTACAATACCAGAGAGAGATGATAGCAACATTGATGGGGGGAGGAAAAGACAAGAAACATCTCAATAAAAACCTGTGCGTGACGATCCCGCCCCACCCCCACCAGCTTTAATGCAATCCATTCACCTAAAAAACCTGACTTAGCTGAGGTAATCAATGTTTTAATAATTTTTTCTGTCAAATGAGATTCACATAGACACTGATACCTTTATTATACTAATATTCTATAGGGGGGAAATGACTGTGATTTATATCTATCAACTCCCACCTATCACCTTGTAGTGAGGGCTATGATGTTCAATATGCAGAACGACATGATACATAATAGAAAGCTTCCAATAGATCATTTCAGAGTGTCAATTAACGTAGCTAATGTGCCGAGTGCTGAGCTACCTATTCCAAATGACAATGATGAAATTCATACGGTTGAAAAAGCTATTGGAACATTCATCGCATGGATGCCAGTTCTTGTAAAAAATCATGTCGACATGGAGGTATCCATTTCCAAGTTATTTTCCAAGCTGGACCTTTAACATTTAATGAAAAAGGTCTGAACCGATGAATGTTATTACAGAACAACAAAGAGAAGGGGGTGAAACGAAATATTAGCTCAAAACTATCTCAAGGATCAACCAACCGATTGAAACGGTCTATTGAGAGCACTTTCACCCCGCCCGTTCTATATCCACAGTTTATATCATTGCAGGCTCATGTGGATACAAAGTTGATAGACAAAAATTCTCACACATTTGTTATTGAAAAAAATATGTACGGAGAAGAAACATCATATTTAATTAGTGCTGAAAATTTAAATGAAATCCTCAAGTATGAATGGCTAGGAACCTTAGTTGTAAATGATTACATGAGGTATGTTTTCATGATTTGATTTTACCAAAGCTGATATACTCTGATAATAATGACTAAATACATTTTATATTTTTTGTAGGTGTATATATGAAAAACAATTGAAGGTATTTACCCAGGAACAAAAATTTGGACTCCTTAGTCCTCACACCACCTCTTCAAAAGAAGAAATAGATTCTGAAAAAGAGGCTGCAATAATTTTATCCTTGCTCAAATCATTTGAAAAAAAATTTACGGATGACATACTTTTTTAATGCCAACAATGCAGGGGTAAAATTCTACAATTTAATCATATCAAATATATCTTCATTTCTTTATTTACTTATTCTTTTTTGTATTTTTAGGGAGCATTGGATGCTGATTGCAGTCAATTCCGATACTCCAAAGATTTATTTTCTGGATTCAACGCATGGATATCCAACAAACTGACCACACATGATAGCATTTGTTAATTTGTAATACACCAGATCCAACATTTTAAAACTAGACATCTAGTTATATAATTTATGTTATCTTTTCATGAGGATTATGTTATAATAGGGTGGTGCATCAATATTGTCTAATGCATGGAATGAATCCAGGGAATAAGGATGAGCAAGCCTACAAGATCTACAACTAGAAAAGTATCCAGGTATATATAATAATATTTCACTATCTAAACACATATCAAAACAAATTACTTATTGTTGTCGATGTTTCTACAGTGTCCAAAATAAAAAAACGGAAAGGACTGTGGTTATTATGTTTGTAAATTTATGAAAGAGATCATATTTCATCAACAAACTATCATCCCTCATGAGGTATTTTTGAAAATAATTACGAGTTCATTTAAAATATTTATTAATCCTTTGTGTATTTATATTTTTTCAATAATACCATGACTGTCACAAAAACTCATATTCAGAAGATGATCTAGATGTGTTTAGAAACGAATGGGAAACATAACTGATGGAAGATTATACACAATTAGGATGAAGGTGAACTCCTACTAATGTTATCCATATATGATCATTGATATCTCCCTTGTTTACACTTACTGAGCATATATTATCACCCTTTATTATGTTTTATATCCTTAGTTTATGAATAATGGTTTTAGATATGATTTGTCTTTATAGTAAAGAATAAATCATTGGTATACACTGGTTGATAGTGTGGAATTCAACTAATGAATAGTCATTCAGCCCACTCATGAGCATCTTAAAATCTTGATGGGAACCAATATCTTGGATTTTCAATTTTCTAATTTTAGTTTCCCTTATATGTGGGTGGGGGGTGTCCAGGAGGGAGGGGGTGTCCAGAAGTGTGTGTGTGTGTGTGTGGGGGGGGGGGGGGTGTTCAGGAGGGGGTGTGTCCAAGAGGAAGGGGGTGTCCAGATGTGACATGTACGAATCGACCTCACCTCAATCCGACGCACAATGTGACCGGTATGACTAAAAGTGTCTGATACCAGTTTCAAATTGACATTATATTTAGAAAACAACACAAGTGACATATGGAAAACTGAGTAAAAACGTTCATATTGTTTTGATAATTTAGGAAAAATGATCCATGAGTCATTTGTAATGTGTACGAATTGACCGCACCTCAATCCGACGCACGATGTGACCGGTATGGCTAAAAGTGTCTGATACCAGTTTCAAATCGACTTTAACTTTAGAAAACAACACTATTAGCATACATAATACCAAGAAAATGCATTTGGATTTTTTTGATACTTTAGGAAAACGATCCATGAGTCATTTTTTAGGTGTACGAATCGATCGTACCTCAATCCGACGCACGGTGTGACCAGTATGGATAAAAGTGTCTGATACCAGTTTCAAATTGACATTATCTTTAAAAAACTACACTACTGACATATGGAAAACTGAGAAAACACGTTAGTATTGTTTTTATACATTAGGAAAATGATCCATGAGTCATTTTTGAGGTGTACAAATCGACCGCACCTAAATCCAACGTACGGTGTGACTGGTATGGCTAAAAGTGTCGGATATCAGTTTGAAATTGACATTAACTTTAGAAAACAACACAAATGACATACAAAAAACTGAGAAAATTAATTCGGATTGTTTTGATACTTTAGGAAAATGATCCATGATTCAATTTTTATGTGTACGAATAAACCACACCTCAATATGACGCACGGTGTGACCGGTATGGAAAAAGCGTCTGATACCAGTTTGAAATTGACATTAACTTTAGAAAACAACACTATTGACATACAGTATACCGAGAAAACGTGTTTGGATTGTTTTTATACTTTATGAAAATGATCCATGAGTCATTTTTGAGGTGTACAAATCGACCGCACCTCAATTCGAAGCACGATGTGACCAGTATGGCTAAAAGTGTCTGATAACAGTTTCAAATTGACATTAACTTTAGAAAACAACACAAATGACATACAGAATATCAAGAAAATGCATTCGGATTGTTTTGATACTTTGGTAAAACGATCCATGAGTCATTTTTGAGGTGTACGAATCGATTTCACCTCAATCTGACGCGCAGTGTGACCGGTATGACTAAAAGTGTCTGATACCAGTTTCAAATTGACATTAACTTTAGAAAAAAACACAAGTGACATACGGAAAACCATGAAAACGTGTTCGAATCGTTTTGATACTTTAGGAAAAAAATTCATGATTCATTTTTATGTGTAAGAATCGACGACACCTCAATCTGATTCACGGTGTGACCGGTATGGCTAAAAGTGTCTGATACCATTTTAAAATTGACATTAACTTTAAAAAACAACACTAATGACATATGGAAAACCGATCAAATGCGTTCGTATTGTTTTGATACTTTAGGAAAAAGATCCATGAGTCATTTGTGAGGTGTAATAATTGACCTCACCTCAATCCGACGCATGGTGTGACCGGTATGGCTAAAAGTGTCTGATACCAGTTTCAAATTGACATTAACATTGGAAAACAAGACAAATGACATATGGAAAACCAAGCAAACGTGTTCAGATTGTTTTGATACTTTAGAAAAATGATCCATGAGTCATTTATGACATGTAAGAATCAACCTCACCTCAATCCGACACACGGTGTGACCAGTATGTCTAAAAGTGTCTGATATCGGTTTCAAATTGACATTAACTTTAGAAAACAACACAAGTGACATACGGAAAACTGAGAAAATGCATTCGTATTGTTTTTATATTTTAGTAAAAAGATCCATGAGTCATTTTTGACATGTATAAATTGACCTCACCTCAATCCGATGTACGGTGTGACCGGTATGGCTAAAAGTGTCTAATACCATTTTCAAATTGACATTAGCTTTAAAAAACAACACTAATGACATTTGGAAAACCAATAAAACACGTTAGTATTGTTTTGATACTTTAGGAAAATGATCCATGAGTCATTTTTGAGGTGTAAGAATTGACCGCACCTAAATCCGACACACAGTGTGACCAGTATGGCTAAAAGTGTCAGATATCAGTTTGAAATTGACATTAACTTTTGAAAACAACATAAATGACATACAGAAAACTGAGCAAATGCATTCGGATTGTTTTTATACATTATTAAAATGATCCATGAGTCATTTTTGATGTGTACGAATTGACCGCACCTCAATACGACGCATGGTGTGACCGATATGGATAAATGTGTCTGATACCAGTTTGAAATTGACATTAACTTTAGAAAACAACACTAATGACATACAGTATACCGAGAAAACGTGTTTGGATTGTTTTTATAATTTATGAAAACGATCCATGAGTCATTTTTGAGGTGTAAAAATCGACCGCACCTCAATCTGAAGCACGGTGTGACCGGTATGGCTAAAAGTGTCTGATAACAGTTTCAAATTGACATTAACTTTAGAAAACCACACAAATGACATACAGAATACCAAGAAAATGCTTTCGGATTGTTTTGATACTTTAGGAAAATGATCCATGAGTCATTGTTGAGGTGTACGAAATGACTGAACCTCAATCTGACGCACAGTGTGACCGGTATGGCTAAAAGTGTCTGATACCAGTTTCAAATTGACATTAACTTTAGAAAACAACACAAGTGACATACGGAAAATCGAGAAAACGTGTTCGAATTGTTTTGATACTTTAGGAAAACAATCCATGAGTCATTTTTTATGTGTAAGAATCGACCACACCTCAATCTGACGCACGGTGTGACCGGTATGGCTAAAAGTGTCTGATACCAGTTTCAAATTGACATTAACTTTAAAAAACAACACTACTGACATACGGAAAACTGATCAAACGCATTCGTATTGTTTTGATACTTTAGGAAAACGATCCATGAGTCATTTTTGAGGTGTATGAATCGACCACACCTCAATCCTATGCATGGTGTGACCGGTATGGCTAAAAGTGTCTGATACCAATTTCAAATTGACATTAACTTTAGAAAACAACACAAGTGACATACAGAAAACTGAGCAAACACATTCGTATTGTTTTGATACTTTAGGAAAACGATCCATGAGTAATTTTTGACGTGTAAGAATCGACCGCACCTCAATCCGATGTACGGTGTGACCAGTATGGCTAAAAGTGTCTGATACCAGTTTCAAATTGACATTAACTTTAGAAAACAACACAAGTGACATACGGAAAACTGAGAAAATGCGTTCGGATTGTTTTTATACTTTAGGAAAACGATCAATGAGTCATTTGTGATGTGTACGAATTGACTGCACCTCAAGCCGACGCACGGTGCTAATGGTATGGATAAAAGTGTCTGATATCAGTTTTAAATTGACATTAACTTTAGAAAACAACACTACTGACATATGGAATACTGATAAAACGCATTCAGATTGTTTTCATACTTTAGGAAAATGATCCATGATTAATTTTTGAGGTGTACTAATCAATCGCACCTCAATCCGACACACAGTTTGACTGGTAAATCTTTTCATTAGATAAAGAATCAGTATTTATTAAATGAGATAAATCATTCAAAAACATACTGATTTTACATTATTCCCTTTCATTGTTATCATAATGAAAACATTTGAGTTTATCATTTCCATATTTTAGTTTCACATTTCCATATTAATGTATTCTTTCATATTAGTGTTTTAATTTATTTCATTATTGTATTACTAACATAATATTTTTTTTCTTATATAGGTGAATTTTTTTCCTTCAGTTCGGATGGTTTGTTCGGAAACAAATACCATGAACGAAAATTTTTGAGAGAGGATCACAGATATCAAAGGATGAAACAGTAATGTTTATAACTATTGTTGGATAATTGTAATTATAACCATGTAAAACATTGTTTGGAATGTATATAGCACTGTGTTTTTTTATTCATGATGTTAAGTAAATGTATATAGGATTGTTCATCAAAATATTTTGTGCGGGTGCTGTTTTGTATAGGTGTGTAGGTGCTATTTTGTACAGGTGCAGGTGCTAGTTTCTGTAGGTGCTGGTTCTGCAGGTGCAGTTGAAGGAGCCTTTATCAGCGCTATATTGAGTACTGATAAAGGACACCTTTATCAACGCTATCTTGAGCGCTGATAATAGGGCACTTTATCAGTTCTATCTTGAGCGCTGATAAGATGGCCCTTCATCAGCGCTCAAGATAGCGCTAATAAAGGAACCCCTTTATCAATGCTAGAAAAGCACGGTAAATGCCAGCGAAGATAAAGGGGGGGGGTCCCCTTTATCAGTGCTCCGAAAAGCACTGATAAAGGGGACCCCCTTTATCTTCTTCGGCATTTACAACACTTTTCTAGCACTGTTAATGTCGGTTTTTAGCGCTGATAAAGGGACAATTTGTAGTATTGGTAGGATCTAAATGATACTGATTGTAGTATCAAAATATTAATATAGATGTTGGATATACAAGAGGGGGGGGGGGGTGAATTTTATAATTTAAAAAATTCATTTGGAACTTTTAAAGTTGGTTAGAAACCTTTCTATTGTTTAACAATGTTAAACAAGGTAAATTTACAAAACCTCTAAGTTCTATAAACTTACTTGATTTCGGAAATGTAGTTTTGAAAATGAGATTTTGGAAATGTGGGTCTAGAGATGAAACTAGTTCTACAAAATTACTAGATTCCAGAAATGTAGTTCTGAAAACAAATGAGATTCCGGAAATGTGATTCCAGAAATAAAACTTAACAAAAGTTTAAAACAACAAAGATTCTACCTTAAAGCGTATAAAATCCTATTTAATCAGAGTACAAGTATAAGAAAGTATAAGATAGTTATACTTTCCTAAACAACAAAGATATAGCGGAAAAGAAACTTGAAATAGTACAAGTAACAAGTATAAAAATCTTTTAACCCAAAGAGTAGGGTATCCAACAACCTTGGATAAAGGTCCCTTGATTTATTCTTTAAAAAAAATCTATCTTACCCAAACCCAGGTAAGCCCTCAATCTGAAGATCGGTATCTGTCTTGCTATCCTCGCAAACCCTTGATTTAGAAGGAAATTAGAACCTCTGTCTTCCAAACCCGGAAGTCCATGATCATCACGATCAGAGTCTGCACAAAGCAAGTCTGAACAAGTTGTTCACACCATCTGCACGAAGCACTGATAGTTGAAAGAGTCTCTCTCTCTAGAAAACACTTTGACAACATATAATCTCTAGAGTCATGGAACTATCAAAAGTACTGAGATCGTTAAAATGATCTACTATTTATAGGTACATCTTCAACGGTCAGCTCCCTCCTCTAACAATCATATTTTCCTTGAATTTCAAATTGACCAGTATACATGTCACTCAAACAATGGTTAGTAAATAACAGAATTCATGACATCGTTTTATAACTCAAACAAGAGTAAGTAAAAAATATAATTGCTTAACCAAAACCAATTTTCAAAGTGTAAGGAAAAATAGAATTTAAAATCTAATCAAGTTAACCTTAATATATTACAAGGATATTCAGATTTTGTTTCTCAAAAATTTGGAATCAGAATTCTATAGACTTCAGAGTCTGAATTCTGAGGGATTCGGATTCTGAATTCTGATGAATTCAGAACCAGAAATATTAAAGAATTCAAAGTCTGAATTCATAAGAATTTAGAGTCTGAACTTAGAAATTTCAGAGTCTGAATTCAGATAATTCAAAACCTGAATTCGGATCCTAAAAACATAATGCTATAGATCTATGTATTTATAAGATTCCTAGGTTTAAGATGTGAAACTGAATTTTACACTTAGAAATAATATGGGTTAGTTTTAGAGAAACTAAAATATGAACAACGAAAACATGGTAAGGATAAATTTTCCTTGGAGAAGGAAAATTTTCCTCATTAAGGGAAATATTAGGGGAAATGAAGTTTGCCTTAACATAGGGTGTTTGTGATTTTCAAAAACAAGAAGGAATGGAGAAGTCATAAGGAAACCTTATTGACTTATAATTCTCCCCCAAACATGATGGAATGGAAAAGTCAAAAGGAAAACTTATTGAATCAACACTTGGGTTGATTTTATATGGGTTTAAGTGAATTATAATAAACTTAAGTGAATTCAAATTAAGATAATGAGTTGATCCTAGGTTATCACTTGGGGTAGATTTGATGCATTCCTTTTTCAACTATTTCAATTTCTTATATTTGAGATGGATTCATTTAATAAGATCAAACAACATCATAAATTCCTAGTTTAATACCTAAAAAACCTAATACTAATCACCTATATACTTGTAGGATCAATGTTTTGAGCACTCTGAGGTAAAGTTTCATATTATCACTTGAAGTGTGTGGCCTTAAAATTCAAAAAGGGCAAAGAAGTTTTAAAACCATCAAATAAAATTCTCAATTAAAAGAATTGATTATAAATTAATAGAGTGAGAAATAACATTAAATCCATCCCCTTGATACACCCTTGGATCAACCCATAAGAGGTTTATCCCTCCATTTATGCTATGGTTTAAATGGAAGCGGGAAGTAGACTCATGAGGGAGGAATTGAAGAAGTAAAAAAAACAATAAAAAGAAAACAATCAATCCACTGTTGTGTGAATAATTTTACAAGGTTTGGTGTGAATAAATTCCAAACATAAAGAAACGGTATCTATGTGATAATAAGAAGAATATAATAAGATAATATGGATAATTTTTATTGAAAACTAAGGTGATTCAAACAACTTACAAATGAAGAAGAACAATACAACATCAATTGGAAAGAATAACATTTAAATGAAACAAAGAACTAAAGATGATAAAATCCTCCACCACCACCACCTTAAATAGGAATTTAAAGAGTCTTGGTTTGATCCCCCAATATTCCAAGTCTTACCACATGAGTATGGTAGGCCTATGGTGGTGGAATGTTTGTGGAATTTAGACTTTTCCACCCTTGACCCGAAATGACATCCATCTTACATCCACAAAATAGAGGCACCTAAATGAGCTTCTAGATGTCATAATTGGAGTGTTCCATAGAAGAATAAAATTAATCTACATATGTTCCATAACTTTATGTAAAGTTTCAAACCAAAAGAGTTTATGGTTTATGAGATATGTATAAAATTGTGGGCTGTTTTTCTGGGCCGTAGAATCTGGCCCAGAATTTTATCTTCAACTTGGACCACCTGGAACTCTATTAAAACATTCAAATTAGATCCTGTAACTATTGTATGAAATGTTCTCCATGATTTCCTATATCTTAAGTTAAATTTTGAGAATAATTGGGCTTGTATATTGGCTGCTACAATCTCTTTATTGTGTTGATGTCCAGTTTACTTTTCCCAGAATGTGTTGGCATGAAAGCCCATTTTGGTGGTCTTCCAATGTGAATATTCAAGTACTAAAAATGTATGAATTGTTCCCAATGTAATTAGAAACCTAAAAATTAAATATTAAAATAAAATCAAGACCATTGGGTATTTTATATGGTGTTAAAAAATGTACCATGTAATAGTGCATTTTAAGGACTTACAATCATAATGTGAAATGATGTTCAAAAAGTAAATGCACTAAAATGGTGTTTATGAATAATAAATCACATGAATATTATATATATTAAAAATTAATATTAGCCTCATTTAGTGTATAATCAAGTTATTTTTTGATCATCACCTGAAATCCGATAGTAGGACAGTGGTCGAAATAGCATTTTTTGACTATATATTTTTTCTTCTGGAAAAAGGAAATTCCACACTCTTATGGAATATGATTAAAATAATAATTTTTTTAAAAACACCTAAAAATTTTAGGCTGTTTAAATAGTTGATAAAACAAAAAAAAATCAAGGGTAAAGGGGGATTCACTCATGGTTTGTCTCAAACAAACAAATGGCATAATTTTTTTTTACAAAATGGTAAGGGATAGGGGTGGTTCTCTAACGGCGGAAATGCGAGAAAAAAATAAAATAAAAAATTCTTCTTACAAGATTCCTAAAGAAGATTGTACGAATCACCCACCACCTTTAGTCGATGCATGCCTCCCATCCGACATGCGTTCACATGCAGCAACATCGCATCCCAACCACCCCTCTTTTGCAAAACTGCATTTTCGACCCGACCTCCACCTAGTGTGTCACTGTCACTGGCCATTAATACCGATATTCCCTCTTCTCATCAGATCACCTTGGTCCTATTTCCCACCTCTATGACACCACAGAACCTACCACCCAATCGACCTCGTCAATGAAAATCCCTCTCATTTCTCTCAGCCTCCCCTTTGGATGATTCATCATGGACGTACTGAACCAGTTTCCGTGGTCCGCCATTGAATGACCATTATTGTTTCCACCCCTAGAAACACCCTCTTAGGACCATATCTTGACCACTATACCACCTACCTACTCCTCTTAAGCCACCCTCCCTATGCATGGACATCCTCACGTGCAACCACCTCTATGTGAGCTCCTTTGGTCAGCAATCTCATAGGTGTAACCTCCTATCCAGCAAGATCCTATGGTGTTCCCTTTCTCATGGCCTCCCGCATAGCTTAAACGGCCCTCGCCAGTAACCCCTAGCTCACAACCACATGGGATGCCCTCTTTCCATGAGCATCCCGACCCACTCGGTCATATTTGGGCTATGCGGGGCCTTGGATCAAAGATTATATATATATATATACATATATGTATGTGTGTCTATGTTTAAATAAATAAATATATTTCAAAATAATTTATAATTTTGAAATATATATTTAAAAATTAAAATTGGGACTAAGTGACGATTTTATTTGAATTAAAATTTTCAACAAAATTATTTTAATTCAAATAATTTCCTCAACATAAAATATAGTGAAAAATTATTTTTTATTACGAATCTAATTGAGTGTTGATTGATCATGAGTATGACCGACCAATATATGTATGGAATTTTAGTTTATTTAATTATTAATTTAAATTTCATGTGATTATTGTAATTAATTATTTAAATAATATGGTCTGTGATCTATCATATTTTCCTTGTTTAATATGTATAAGAGTATACATGACCAAATAAAAATGATTTATCTATATTTTTCACTATGGATACCCCTTCGCTTGCATGTGAGTATTTTTTTATTAAGACAAAGACGGAGTAAGACATGGACCACACAGAGACGATGCAATATTCTAGACGAGATGGTGGTACATTGGACCGAGGAGTGAACTAAAATACGAGTCTGGACCCAACTCAGGTATTATACCCCTAGGTCATGGTTGGTACATTGATTTTAAATAGATCAATCAATAATAGATTCTCAAGATTGTTCATGTAGTTTATTTAATTTATGCATCATTTATTATTTTTATGAATATTAAAATTTTCACAATCATATAAAATAATAAACATAAAATGCATAGATTAAATCAATTTATGATGTGATTAATGATTTTATATTTATTACACATTCAGTTTCAAGTGTGATCACATAGTACATGCATATCAGATAGAAAAGGATTTCATTAATTGATAAATAATTAAAAACCCTCAATGAAATATTAAGTTTCAAATGCCTTATGTAGTTTGAATTTGAACAAATTTTGGTGTATGAGGTGCTTGATAAACCAAAGTTGAGGGTGACTCTTACTACTGGGGAGTTATTATGAGAGCGGTGGGTAGACTTAAATAAAGTTGGAAACAAATAAGTAGCCAAATAAATATTTTTTTAATTTTATAGGTAAACGTTGAGAAATTCAAGGTTATCCATTACAAGAAGCTTGAACTTCACTTGACAGATCAAGGAGCCGTGAGTCAATGAAGTTGTCCAGCCTAGTACCTACCATAAAAATCTTCAAGTAGTGGTGTAGAAAAAGATTTTAGATTATGATGAGAGGTTTTAAGGATCATTTCCACTAGAATACTCAAGCGATAGATTATTCCAAGTCTAGTAGTGAGAGATATTAGAGTTTGATAAAATAGTGAGAGACATTTAATGATTTAAATAATCAGTAATGTCTAATAGGTAATAAAGATAAAATTACTAATATGCTGATTTTTTTTAGAAAAAGGAAAGAAATACCACAGGTACACTATGATTAATTTTAGACAAAGTAAATGTATCAACCAATTCAAATTTCCAAGAGTAGTACAAGCACCTGTGCAAAGTACTACAATATAGGAAATTCAAGGAGTTGGATTCCCCAGTACCTGTTGAGCCACCTCATGAAGTGAGGGTGAGAAAAGTGATTATATAAGACCCATTAATAAAATATATTATGGTTATATAATAATAAAATCATCAACATCTGATGTGAGTTGTAGATATAACATCAAACATGAATGATTTCACATGTTATCTCATCTCCGAGAAGTTGCGAGGAGAAAATGAAGAAATATATGAATGAAGAGATGATTACACCTAATATGTGTAAATTGAAATAGGATATACTATATTTAAATACATCCCATTCTTATATATTTATCAACAAAATTTTCTAGTTTCTTTTAATATTACAAAATGAATAGTACAGAGAAAAATGATTCATTACATTTTTGGGTATGGTTCGCCAAGTAAATAAAAACATAAATAAATATTAATATTTAGTTTTTATGGTGAACAAGTTGAAAGAAAAAGTGAAAATTCCAATGGAAAGTGTAATGTAAAAGACACATTTTCAATTTCCTTCAAATAAAACTGGTATTAAATAGGAGGTTATTTTCTTTGCATGTCACACGATAATTTTATAGAAGTTTAAATTCAATGAACCAATTTGAAGAAGAAAGTGGTCACTTCTTCTTAAATTATACACATCAATTGTATGTAATGTTTTTATAATAATTTTTGGGTATTGAATAAAATATGCCTCTCACATATGGGTATTTTAATATAGTAACCAAGTATAGAAATATTACAAGAAGTAAGCCATGTTCTCAAAGTGGCTGAGATATGATGGTTCCTAAGTCAGTGGAGAGAAGTACACAAATTCTATATTACTAAGTTTATTGATTCCATTTGAACATTTTTAGTATCACCGAAAAATTCATCTCACGCGTCCATTGGATATAATGATATATTATTCCAATTTTTGAATAAATGTTGTTTGTGGTGTTTAACACTCCACTAATGGTTCAGTGATGCTTTAGTCATTGGTAATAACAAATGAATATAAAATGTAAGATACTTATACCCAGTTGTGGTAAGATAATTAATTGTCAATAAAAAATAATTAGTTGTCAAGGATATACCTAGTATGGTTTTAGACTCTTTGGATTTAAATACCCTAGTTATTATTGACACTTATACTTATTTAGTTTGGTTAATGAAACATTTATAAATTAAGTTAATCCGCAATGATTTTGAAATTTGTTCACCTCTAGAGAATGAACTATTATAAGGATAATATAGTGGTAACTATACTTCATATGATTCCTATAAGTGTTTTAAGGAATTTAATAGTGAAGTACATAATATGCATGGTCAAAATATATGAGTTTCATTGGGCCTGTTTTCCGAATAATATATTGACCAAGCACTCATCGATCATTATAATGTAGCATGGAGTAATTACTAAATGCACATTACCTTATCCATATCAAGGTTATGATGCTAATAAGGAGGATTTATGATGAGTCTTACATTCTAACATTGATCAATAAAATATAGAATGGAGTAATTCCTAAAAGCAGATTTCCTTATACACATCAGAGTCATGATGTAAGTAAAATGAGTATTGATGTTGAAACTTATATGCATTGAAAATACTTACATTATTTTCAAGACATGTTTTTCAAAAAGAAGTGTTATCTTATAAACATATGCCAACTATAATGAAAAATGGATATCATATGAGTTATAGTATGATATAAATCCAATATGTCACAAGATATGTGTTTAGATGAAAAGTGTTTGTTTAGGATATAAAAAAACTTGTATAAACCAAAACACAATGATCATCTATAATAATTATCCCAAAGTTTTATATGGATATTATATAAATCCCCAAGATGGAAAATTTATAGTAAAGTGATAGAATGTATTTCTATAAAAGGGTACACATATCTACTTGAGATAGTGGGAGAAAGTTTGACTTGGTTTTAGTCAATGATTGATATTCACAAGTAGTTGGAATAGGAACAAGTTCCACAAGAACATGTGGAAGAGGAATGTTTTAGATACACATACTGAATAGGAAGGTTAAAAACCATGGTAATGGTTTAACATTCACCACCGACTATGATATATTATTCATTGATAATAATGAATCCTAAAAGTAGTATATAAAAATTAGATAAGGTTTACAAGATTGATTAAAATTAAATAATTAATTATATGTATAAAAGAATAGGGGATTATTATTTTGAACACTATGATGGGTATTCAAGTGAAACTATACATAAATGGTATAAGCATGGTACCAAGAAGGCTTGATTGGTAACACCAAGTAATCATGCTTAAATCCATTAGAATTTTACTTATCATAGTTACTTTCTATGATCATTTTATTGAGCATTGGATATCAACACCACCAATTATGGAAGTTGTTTATAAGACACAATTGGAAAGGTATGAAAACAGCATAGAATACCAATAAGGGGTAAAAGATATTGAAATCTAGTTTAAGATTAACGTAAGCAACTAGATCATAGAATATTAATTTGGAAGGAATTTTTTCATATGTCCGTAAGAGGTTAGTGGGAGCGCTGCAATTTTCCAAGTAAAATATGTTTGGTAACATATGAAAAAAACTATCGATTTTAAAATTAGTTAAGACCAGGATAAATGTAACTCTCCAAAAATTGACTTAAATTAGTAACCTAAGTTATAGGGAACAAGATATACTGTGGAAGATCTGATGAGTTGCTTAAACCTAGTTAAAAGTAGATATATTTAAAAGGTATTGAAAAAATAAAAGTTAGAACAATTTAAGAGAGAATTGTTACCAATGTCACATGGAATAAATCTCTCCAAGAAGACATGCATGAGGCATAATAAAATATTAAAGCAATGAGTAGAATTACAGAAGCACCAGAAATGGAACTATCTCATATGTCATGTTATGTACTATAAATGAATTTTCCAATATATACTTAACATTAGAAAAATATAAATTACATATAGGAGTATTGCATGGGAAGAAACCAGAACTATCCAATTTTACTTGAGTAAGTGTAAAGGATATTTACTTGGTACTAGGATATGAAGGGGTACTATTTTTGAGAGGACACAAACTAGTCTTACTTTGGATCAATATAATCCAATATTACAGTTATACTAAGAAAATGATTAATATAATCTCATTCGAATCACTGGTATCCACATATATAAATATTGAGTGTGTTGAGACTTCTCTGGCAGCTAAAGAAGAATTGTAAAATAAAAAAAATTGTTCCAGTTCTTGGAATCACACTTAGTAAGTAACGTTTTATCACGATGATAATTATTCTACTGATACTAGCCAAGATTTCAAGTTTAAATAATGGAAAAAAGGATATATACTCAGGATTTACATCTCTTGAGGAGTCTTACTCAAGAATATGAGGTTACAGATAATAGAATAACCATGAAACATAGACATGGTAGGCCCATGAATAAAGCCATAACTCATCAGAAACATGATCTTATCATGTGAGAGCTGAAATAATTGTTAGTAAGTTATCTCTTGTGTAAGTGGGAGTGTTGTAATAGTGATTTCCCTAGACCCAACTAGGTAGTACTTTTTTATTACTATATCATGTATACATTGAGTTATGCATTATGTACTATTACCACGATAATGTTGATATTTCTACATCCACTATTTACATGGTAATGTCTATAGATTATTTATCATATCCTAAAGTTATATCAGTTCCTAGAAAATAAGTAGAACCATGAGATACCATGACATTAATCTTAAAAAATCTCCTATATTCTAAATACATCATTCTAACTAGACAAAAATGGTATTTGACTATCAGGTACTGGGGGCTTATAAACATTGAGACTTCTTCTCATGAAGTTTTTACTTAGTGATCTCAGGTAGATGAAATCACGGGGAATGACCCATAAATAGGAACACCACACATTTAAAACGTCATTGGTAGTTCTTATCTGTAAACACATGTAATGGTATCCAAACTTGAGATTATTATCAATGTATACTATTTGATCGCATACTTTGATGTAAAGAAAAAATTATGAAAATGAAGTTGTAGAGAGGTAGCTTGTGTTGGGTGAATCATTGGTAGTATGAAATTGATTGAATAATCAAGAAAGGATTTTTCGCTTTTGATAGGAGGATATATCTTAGGCCCAGTTGATCAAGATGGTAGTACCTTTAAAAAATCCACCACCATGGTAGAAGAAGGAAAGTCTTCCCAGTAAGGTCAATGAATAATAAAGTAAGAAAGTATGATTATACAAAACACATGTCATGATTTATGAGATATTGTTAGATAAAGAGATTATATTACAAGAAATGTGTTCATAGGAAGGTTGTTGTTTCTATAACTACTCCTTATTTATTTAGGAGCCTTGATGGGTTGCTAGAATCTACTCTCAGTCTATTAATAGTATTCACTACTATCGAGATAAGGGTCTAGAGGTTCACACATAATAGAGTATTCAAAAGTCTATCCTATTATGATGAATAAGAGTTTCAGACATGGTGGACCCCACCACATGGTTCGAGATATGTATAAGAATTTATGATCACCAAGTAATAAATAAATTCATATTATTCGAGTTTAGAATAATTTCCATTGAATTTATTTATTTAATGTATTTAAAAGTATTAAATTAAATACATGGAAAATATTGTATAAATGAATATTATTTTAATATTCAAGGTTCATTTAATATTTATGGGAATGATGAGTTGAATTAATGGATCAATTCTATCATGTAATATATTTATTATATTACAAGTGATAAAAATATAAATGATAATTATGACTCAGTAATTAAGTCATAATAAGTCATTTATAATTTATTTAGTGGGTAATCTATATCCAAGGGGCTAGGGAGCCTTAACTGGGTTTTTTGAAACTCATTATAAAAGGAGGAGGAGGCTCTCATGATGAGTATTATTCATAGATCATTCATTGAGAGCCTCTCTCTCATCTCCAATTATTAGAGAGAGAAGTGCTCAATCCAAGAAATTAGATTGATTTATCCTTCACACATCATAGGAATGATGATGTGGTGATCTTTGTGACATCTAAGAATTCGTCATACCTCCATGCTAGCACCCAAAATATGACAATCAACATACACATGGACTTTTGAAGCACCTGTGGATGATCTAGAGGGATTTAGATTTGGATCCTTCGAGCAACGATCACTGAAGATGGGTATATGTCGATCAAAAATTCAGTTTGAAACATGTATTTATCATTTTATGTTTTTTGATTAAAATTCATCACATGAGATCCTAGAGCTCTTACTGGGGATGTTATTCACCATCAATGATATAGTTACGTCAATCACAGGTTAAATATTTTAAATCCCTAATCCATCATCTCTCCCTGTATGCCCCAATACCTTAAAATGTTATCATTGATTCATGTCATGACTCATGCACTTAGATGTACTGATGAAAACCGTTACACCATATGTTGGCGGGAAGTAGGGTATGTTGGGTGCATCACAAATGACATGTTATTAATGTATAAGTTGAAAAAGGATTTATCCCTTCCATCTTCATGGAAGTTGATTTCTCAAACCTTTGATTAGAATAGAACCATATCATTAAATTCCATGGCCATAGTGTAATAACTTATTTCTTTCAGATAGTCAAAGAAAGACGTATCAAGCATATAGGTTGATGACACCAATTTGAAACATTCTTGATGAGATATTGTGATAAAGTGATTATATTACACAATGAGTGTTCATATATGGTTGTCGTTGTTGTGACATTAAGTTATTTCTCTTAGGGTCCTTTTCCTATTGATAAATAGTAATATTAGACTTTAGGGAATCCTAGCTAATTCCAATGAGAAATAATCCTAGAGGACCACACACTAAGTGTTTCCATTGATCTTGATTAAATTTTATTTTAATTTAATTAATGGAATAATTATTATTCTCAATACTGATGAATAATTTTATTCAAATTTTATCGATTGAAAATATTTATTTATGAATTAAATATTTAATGTAAATATTTATTTAGGTGTTAAATAAATTCTAGAAGAGTTCGAACTGACCAATACCACGTATGATGACAAATATTAATTTACAAACCAGTTAAATAATAATTTTTATTGTGCAAGTTATCCCATAATCTATAAAATAAAAATAAAAAAAATATTTTGGAATGGGATTTAATAAAGGTTATTATATTATTTAAGGACCGACATGAAATTAAATAATATATTAACCTAAACCCTAGCTCTATAAATATATGGGTATGTACATTGTGTAGGGTTAATCAAGAAACAGAGAATCATTGCGCATTATAAATTTCTCTCTTTGAATTCCTTTATCTCTCTCCCTCTCAAGAACGAGAAACCCAAGAGATATTCCTTAAATATTGAAGGATGAGCGATCAACATGAATGATGCAAGATAATTGATTCACTATACTATCACCATAAAATAAATTGGCATTGCTCAGAGATCAAAGGATCATGTGTGGATCACCGCTATATGGATTCTACACTTGGATCCTTATAGCGCAACGAAGGTAATATAAAAAATGATTTTCAAATGATCAACATCTACATCAAATAAAGGATTATAAAATAAGGTAAACCATTTCTTTGGATATAAATAAATTAATTATAAATTTATGTGCTAGATCCTCTATTGGGATTTCATAAAACTCTAAATTAAAATAAATTTTAATTTAATTCCCACCAAAGGTGCTTTTGCTGCACCTAGAACCTTAAAGTGGTACCAAAGGGAGGTCACGTTCAAATTTATAATTATTTATTTGATTTTTGATTATTTCACTTTTAAAAGTTAAGATTCATTACATGTTTAATTCGTTCTCGATCTATTATCTAAATATCCTCTTCCTCTTCTTTGTTTCTCACAAATATTACCGAGATTAGTTAATAATTAATAAAGAATACATATGGATATCCCATATTGAAGTGATAAGAATCTTAGTTGGATAACACAAGAATACACACCATGTATTCCTTTGTTACACGCTGTGTATCCCTATTCATTACATCAGGACAACTGTGTGGATTCTGGGTCATTATGTAATAAGTGCACACTATGTGCAATAAATGCACCACAAGTGGACCATCCAAGGTGGCACAAATTTTTTCCAAAGTATATGTTATGTAGTTTGACTACACATCATGTATTTCATGCATTTTCAAGATGGAAAACACGAAGTCAAACTGTATCATGTAATTAATGAATCACATGTATTTAATACACGGTGTGTACAAGCTAGAAATCCATGTAACTAAAAGTACATGTCGTTTATCCTATATAAATTTTGTGTACTTAATAAATATTTATGATAATTACATGATGATTTTCTAAGCATGTACTGTGGATATTTAGTGAAGATAAGTACATGCTGTGTAGCTGGCTTGTACGTTCTGTGTACTTTACATTTTATATGAAAATATTAAAATTAATTAATTAATCCTTAAACCTTATTGAATTGAGTTCCATGGGTCATTAATTTTACAGTACACTATGTTCATTAGGTTTTATATTATATTAAATGTTTAATTAAATTTTCATAATATTCGAGATTATGAATCATGTATGGTTATTGTATATTAAAGACTCAATGCATTAAATTGTAAAGGCTCCATAATTTTTATGTGTTTTGTGGGTCATTAAGTTAACAGTACATTCCATGAAATTATGACACATTTTGTGTACATAATTTCATATGTGTGCATCATTTACAATTAAACTACACCGAATAGTTCAGATAGGTAATCACAGGGCTGCTTCTAAGTACAAATTTGTGTACCATTTTATTGATTTTTTAAATAAAATAAACTAATTTATTTTATTTAAAATCACAATGGATGAGAATTTTTTATACTATTGGATGAAATAAGATAAAATTAATTAATTAATTAATGAGATAATTAATTGTATTAATTTGTTCATGTTTTATCTTTTTAAATAATGAATTGAAATGAATTCTAGCTAATTATTTTAAATGTGTAATCTTTGCATGTTTGTGACTGGTTATGAGTTTGACCAAGACTAGTGTATGTTTTGACATTATTTAATATAATTTATTACATAAGTTTGTAATTATTTATTATTAAATTAAATTTAATGGTATGCGATTCATCCCTCCCTCCATTATTTTGTAGGACCTACATGTCCAAGATTATTTATGTAATTATCCTTAACCAATCATTTTCTTCCACTCACCCACGTGTGAGTTATAAATACATGCAATTAATGGAGTATCCCAAGGTGTATGGAGTCAGTTCAAGATGGAACCATAATGATGCCAACCTAGGCGATACATAGGTGTATAAGTGGAATGCTATAACTTGTTCCAAGATAGGCATAAGGATTTTCCCCTTGGTTGGTCAAAGGTTGATTTATTGTCTACTCAATAAATCAACTGTTAGATAAGATCATGATTAAGTCATTCATTTATTCATTTATTTTTATCTATTCAGTATTTAATTTATGTATTCAAGACCTTGATCACATAAATAAATGAATTAATGTACAAATAAAAAAATTTAAATAAATGGTTTATGCATAAATGTTTTATCTAACATGGTTAATTAATTAAGTGAAATCCACATAATATTAACAAGTCATGTAAAGGATAAAAAAGATAAAATTTATTCATAACAAGTAAAAATACCATAACATAATTTTAAGTCAGACTAAGTCTTCCATTACTTTACTAGGAATCCAACCATAGAACCAAGTGTTTGAATGACCAAAGTTTGGATACTTTCTTTTATTGGGGAGTTCTCATGAGAGTTTTAGGTTGAATTAACTGAAATAGTATTAAATTTAATATCCAAAGTCCATTCAATAAAAATTTAGAGAAAACTATTGAGGAAATCCAAGTTAGGATTTCTAGATTAGGGAGTACACTCAACAAATGAAGGAGATGCAATTCCACAGTTAGGAAGAACACCTACCTAAATACCTTCTTAAGGTTTTCGTGTCCAAAGTATAGATCATAAAGAATGGAAATATTGATCCTTTACTCTAGAATATCTTATCAACTAGACATTACAAGTTCAATGGTGAGGGATATTGAGACTTCATAAAATAGCGGGAGACTTAATAAAATTAATTATCATTATTTCTCACATAATTTATAATCAAATAAAGTACTAATAATATTCACTTTTATAATTGTAGAAAATGGAAAGTTCATCATCCACACAATTCCTATGATCTATATTGGAGAAATACCATCTCCTTACTAGCGGTAACTTTTAGGAGTAGTTTAGATGCCTTCAGGTTATATTCTTCCATGAACAGAAATATTACATGCTAGAATCCTCAATGTCTGATTCACCTACCGAGGAGGAAAATGATTAATAGTTCCTTCTCTATGAAACAAAATTGAATAACATTTTCGACATTCAATGTTTGATTCTATTATTTATGTCTATAGAAAACATGAATACTCATGAAAACATGGATGCATGTAGCATGCTTGAGTATCTTCATGGCTTATATCAGGAGAGAGCTTGACAAGAGTGTTTTGAGATCTCCAAGGCTTATTTTCAAATAAATCTTGGATAGGGTGTACTAAATGGGTCTCATATAGTCATACTAATTTTCTACATTTAGAACCTAGAGGTTCCAGTCTTTAAACTCCCACAGGAACTAGGAACCATTATCATTCTCGCATTACTCCCTCATATATTCTCAAGATTTTTTGTAAAATTTAATATGAACAATATAGAGAAGTCTCTCCCAGATTTTCCTACTCTTCTTCTCTAAGTAGATAAGGAGACAAAGTGAAAAAATCATTCTATACATATGGTGAACAAATGAAAAGGGAAAGAAAAGATATCTAAGCTCAATGCTTCTTCACACCCTTTCAACAATAGGAAGATCAAGGGGAAAGAAATAACAAGGTGTTGTTTATTTCTCATGTGGCAAGAAGATCCATTGAAAGAAAAACTACACCTAGGAAAACAAGCAAGGAGAAGCTCCATGTGTGTTTGTTATCAAGTGAAATTTATCTATTTCTAGAAATTAGGTACTAGATACTGCTTGTGGTGGTCATATATTCATTCAAATACAATAACCATGTAGATTAAAAAATATTGACAGAGGGGACCTAGATCTATGAGTAGCAAACAGAGATAAACTTGTCCTCATAGCTATCAGTGACTACCATCTCAAGTTTCCAACTTGAATGATCTTGGTTTTAAAAGGTTTTTATTATGTTTTATTCATTACCAAAAAAATTATTTTTGTGTCCATACTAGATACAAATGTATTTATTTTTAAAATTGGGAATAAATGTTTCTTCTTTTATAAAGATAAATTTTTGTATGGAAATTCACATTTAAATAATAGTCTTTATGCATTGTATTATGCAAACCAAGTAATGAAAATCAATAAAAAAATACTTTAGGTGACCCATAATACACCCAACTTTGGAATCACCAGGTAGGTCATGTAAATGAAAAGCGTTTAAATAAATTAAAAAATATATATATTAAGATTCATTTGAACTAAAACCACTTGGTGTATGTCATGCATGTTTAAAAGGTAAAATGACTAAAGATCCATTTAGTGGAAAAGGTTAAAGGGATAAATAACTTCTTGAATTAGTCTATACCGATGTTTTTAGACTATTTCCTATTGATGTAAGGGGTGGGTACTCATACTTCATAACTTTTACTGATGATTTTAGTAGATATGGATATGTCTACTTGATGTGATATAAGTTAGATTATTTTGATAAATTCAAAGAATATAAGAATTAAGTTGTGAATCAGCATGGTAATAAGATTAAGAAACTCCACTTAGACCATGGTGGATAATGTATTAATCATGATTTCATTGATTAATTATGGGAGTTTAATATATTATCCTAAATCACTCCTCCTTATGCACCTTAGTGGAATGGTGTAAGTGAAAGGAGGAACCAAACCTTATTAGACATAGTAAGACCAATTATGAGTCATGCTAGTGTTCCAATATCCTTTTAGGGATACACATTATAGATAACAGCATACATACTAAACCTAGTTCTATCTAAAGCGATAGATGGTATCCCATACCAATTATGTAATGAAAAGAAACTCGTGTTTTCATACTTACATGTATGGGGATGTAGAGAATTTGTTAAGGCTTCTTTAGGTAACAAAATTTCACCCAGAGGCACAAAGTGTATCCTTATAGGATATCCCAAGGAAATAAAGGGATACTACCTATATAATCTTTCAGATAAAAAGTTAGTGGTTTATAGATGTCCCACATTTCTTGAGAAGGATCATATCTCCAAAAGAGATAGTGAAAGTGAGATAGACTTCGATGAAGTCTAGGCTCAAGATACACAAGAGTTTACACATGAATAGATTCTATAAATCTCTATGGAAGAAGATGTACCAGAGACACAAGTACCATGTATGAGTACATGAGAGGTTACTATAATGGTATGGTTTTCTAGTTACCAAGGACGACGAATCATTATTAGTTGATAATAATGATCCTCTAACCTACAAGGAAGTAGTGAGTGTCACAAATGTTTCCAAGTGGCGAGAAGACATGAATTATGAAATGGATTCCAAGTACCAAAACCAAGTCTAGATTTTGGAAGATCCTAAAGTGGATATAAATATCATTGGTTGTAAATGGCTATTCAAGAAGAAAATATAAATTTATGGGAAATTCAATACCTATAATGAATAGATGGTTGCAAAAGGGTCTAAACAATGTCAAGTAATTGACTATGATGAAACCTTTTCACCAGTATCTATGATTAAATTCATCAAAATTATACTTTCCATTGCAACCTTACATGTTTATGAGATTTGGAAAATGGATATCAAAATATCCTTCCTTAATAAAAACATTCAAAAAGATGGCTATATGACACAACCTGAAGGGTTTGTGACTCCAAAGGATTCCAATAAGGTTTTCAAGTTGTAAAGATCAATTTATGGATTTTCAGGTCATGGAACATTTGTTTTGATGAATCCATAATAAAATTTGTTTTCATAAAGAATAAATGTGATCAATTTGTTTATAAATGATTTAGTGGGAGTCATATAATTTTCTTAATATTATATATTAATGACGTATTTCTTATTATAAATTAAATACTAGTCTCATAGTTTATTAAGTCATGGTTGAATAAATGATTATCCATGAAGGACTTACGTGAAGAAAAATATATTCTTAGGATCAAGATCCATCGTGATAGACCCAAGAGGATGTTTGGACAAAGTCAAAGTACATATATTGAAAATATACTAAAGAGGCTTAGTATTAAATAATCTAAGAGGGGATTTTTACTAATGTCACATGGAATTCATATTTATAAGAAAATGTGTCCTCAAAAACATATGTAAATAAACTTAATGGAAAGTATTTCATACTCATCATTTTTTGGGTAAGTAATGTATATGATGCTATGTACGAGGCTAGATTTTTACTACACATTAAGTGTAGTAGGATGATATCAAGCTAACCCAGGTGATCGCTATTGGATGGTAGCTAAGACTATCCTTAAGTATATAAGGCATACTAAGGATATGTTCATGATCTATAGAGGGGATGAGGATCTACTCATAAAAGGATATGAAGATTATAGTTTACAAATATATCAATATGACATGAATTCTCAAAATGGGATGAATATTCCCTTGGAATAGAGTTGATGTGAGCTAAACGAAATCAAATAAGGCCATGATCATAGATTATACAGTAGATTCTGAGTATATTTTGGATTTTGAGGTAGATAAATAAGTAGTATGGATAAAAAACTTCATCAAAGAGATTTATGTGGTACCTAGTAGTAAAGATCCTATCACACTCTATTGTGATAATACTATAGTGGTGGATCTTACAAAAGTGCCAAGGCCACATTATTAGAAAAAATACATACTTTGGAAGTATCATATCTTAATGGATTTTTTCTCAAAGAGGTGAGGTTACAATGAACATTATTTCCATAGAATAAAATGTGGAATACCACTTTAATAAATCCTTCACTCAGTAGAAACATGATTATCATATGAGGTCTAGAGGACTAAAAGTCATAAGCAGTTGGCTCTAGTCCAAGTGGGAGTTTTTTGGAGTTGGTGTCCTAAGACAATTTTTTTTTGTGATTTGATTACATGTATTTTTTATGATTTGAATATTAATAAAAACATCATATTATATATTGTTCATTATTCTACATGACTTTAGTTAATAATTTCCTAGGGTATCTGTTGCATTGATAAGGTCATAACAGTTCCCCACTATGATGAGAACCTTGAAGTTCTATGATGATATTCTTAAATATAGTTCTACGGTTGGATAAAATTCTATGATGGTACATATAGAGAACAATTTTCAGGAGCGATTACTCATAAGTGGATGAGGATTCCTCTCACAAAGTTCATACTTAGTAATCTTCAAGATGGGAGATTATATAATAAACCCACCAATAAAAATTCGGTATGTTTTGGTGACATAAAATATTCCTATCTGTGAGCATGTGTAATGGTCCTTAGACTTTATGATTATCATTGATGCATGTCATGGTTCTTACACTTATATTTACTAACAAAAAACATTATGCCATATATTGGAGGGAAATAGGGTATGTTGGGTGCATCATGAATGACATGTTATTAATGGATAAGTTGAAGAAGGATTTTTATCTTCCATATTCATAGAAGTTGATATTTCAAACATTTGATTAGAATAGAACTGTCTCATTAAATTCCATTTCCATGGTATAATGAGGCATTTATTTCAGATAGTCAAATAAAGACGTATCAATCATATACATTAGTGACATGGATGTGCAACCTGATTGATTTGATATTGTGATAAAGAGATTATATTACACAACAAGCGTTCATATGTGTTTGTTTTTGTTGTGACATTAAGTTCTTTCTCTTGGGGGACTTGACCTATTACTAGACAATAATTTTGGACTTTAAGCCACTATGGGAAAAAAGGGCATTTGCGACGGGTTATTTGCAACGGGATTTATTCCCGTCGCAAATAGTCCTGTTAAAAGCTTATTTGCGACGGGGTTATTTGCCCGTCGCAAATAAGTAGCCTTTTGCGACGGGACAGCTTTCCCCGTCGCAAAAGGACTGGCGCGGTTTGCGCGCCAAATCGCGGGAAACTTATTTGCGACAGGGGAATATTCCCGTCGCAAATAACCGGCGGCGGTAAAAGCTATTTGCGACGGGAATATTCCCCCGTCGCAAATAGTATGTCGGCAGGTGGTTATTTGCGACGGGTCCCGTCGCAAATAACTATTTACCCGTTGACCGTAATAAATGTTGGCTAAGGTATTTGCGACGGGATTCCCGTCGCAAATGGGCCCGTCGCAAATAATCTAACCTATAAATACCCCCATCCGTTTTTTTCATTTCATTCTCATTCTCTATCTTCTCCTTCTCTCAAAATTATATTTCTAGAGTTCAGTTTTTTTCCAGTTTAATTTTTTTCTCCGGAGCTGATATTAAAGTTTTGAAGAACGATCAGAGCAGATCAATTTTCAAGGTATTTATGTTCATTTTAATTTAATATTTTTTTTTAATTTTTTATTAGTTTCAATTATTCTTAATTAGTTGTAATTTAATTATGTTTACATTGTTTTATTACTTAATAAATTTAAATTATTAGTATTGTTCATAGTTAATGGTAATTAGGAATAATTAGTAATAATTTTTAATAATTAAGAATAAATATTAATAATTAGTAATAAATACCAATAATTAGGAATAATAACATTATTACATTATTAGTCTATTTTATTATTAATATTAAAATAATATAATTTTTTATATATATACAATTCTCTTTTCATCTGTGTGTTTGCTGTCTTCACATGTATTATTTGTATGTGGAGATAGAAAACGCACAGATGAAAGGAGAATTGTATATAAATTAAAAAATTATATTATTTTAATATTAATAATAAAATATATTAATAATGTTATTATTTGTAATTATTGGTAATTATTCCTAATTATTGATAATTATTCATTTAATTACTATTAATTAGGAACAATTATCAATAATTATCAATAATTAAGAATAATTAGTAATAATTAGTAATAATTACCAATAATTAGTAATAATTAGTAATAATTATCAACAATTAGTAATAATTACCAATAATTAGTAATAATTACCAATAATTTGGAATAATTACCAATAATTAACAATAATTAGTAATAATTAGTAATAATTACCAATAATTACCAATAATTAGTAATAATTAGGAATAATTACCAATAATTACCAATAATTACCAATAATTAGTAATAATTAGTAATAATTAGGAATAATTAGTAATAATTAGGAACAATTAGTAATAATTAGGAATAATTAGGAATAATTAGTAATAATTAGTAATAATTAGTAATAATTAGTAATAAGTAGTAATAATTAGTAATAATTAGTAATAATTAGTAATAATTAGTAATAATTAGTAATAATTAGGAATGATTAGTAATAATTAGGAATAATTACCAATAATTACCAATAATTACCAATAATTACCAATAATTACCAATAATTAGTATTAATTACCAATAATTAGTATTAATTACCAATAATTAGTAATAATTACCTATAATTAGTAATAATTACCTATAATTAGTATTAATTACCAATAATTAGTAATAATTACCAATAATTAGTAAGAATTAGGAATAATTACCAATAATTAGTAATAATTACCAATAATTAGTAATAATTAGTAATAATTACCAATAATTAGTAATAATTACCAATAATTAGTAATAATTACCAATAATTACCAATAATTAGTAATAATTACCAATAATTAGTAATAATTAGTAATAATTAGTAATAATTAGTAATAATTAGTAATAATTAGTAATAATTATCAATAATTACCAATAATTAGTAATAATTAGTAATAATTAGTAATAATTACCAATAATTAGTAATAATTAGTAATAATTACCAATAATTACCAATAATTAGTAATAATTAGTAATAATTAGTAATAATTACCAATAATTAGTAACAATTAGTAATAATTACCAATAATTAGTAATAATTACCAATAATTAGTAATAATTACCAATAATTAGTAATAATTACCAATAATTAGTAATAATTACCAATAATTAGTAATAATTACCAATAATTAGTAATAATTACCAATAATTAGTAATAATTACCAATAATTAATAATAATTAGTAATAATTACCAATAATTAGTAATAATTAGCAATAATTACTAATAATTACCAATAATTAGTAATACTTAACAATAATTAGTAATATTTACCAATAATTAGTAATAATTACCAATAATTAGTAATAATTACCAATAATTAGTAATAATTACCAATAATTAGTAATAATTACCAATAATTACCAATAATTATCAATAATTACCAATAATTACCAATAATTATCAATAATTACCAATATTTACCAATAATTAGTAATAATTACCAATAATTAGTAATAATTACCAATAATTAGTAATAATTACCAATAATTAGTAATAATTACCAATAATTAGTATTAATTACCAATAATTAGTATTAATTACCTATAATTAGTATTAATTACCAATAATTAGTAATAATTATCAATAATTAGTAATAATTAACAATATTTACCAATAATTACCAATAATTACTAATAATTACCAATAATTACCAATAATTAGTAATAATTACCAATAATTACCAATAATTGGTATTAATTACCAATAATTTGTATTAATTACCAATAATTAGTAATAATTAGTAATAATTACCAATAATTAGTAATAATTAGTAATAATTACCAATAATTAGTAATAATTACCAATAATTAGTAATAATTACCAATAATTAGTAATAATTACCAATAATTAGTAATAATTACCAATAATTAGTAATAATTACCAATAATTAGTAATAATTACCAATAATTACTAATAATTAACAATAATTAGTAATAATTACCAATAATTAGTATTAATTACCAATAATTAGTATTAATTACCAATAATTAGTATTAATTACCAATAATTAGTAATAATTACCAATAATTAGTAATAATTAGTAATAATTACCAATAATTAGTAATAATTAGTAATAATTACCAATAATTAACAATACTTACCAATAATTAACAATACTTACCAATAATTAGTAATAATTACCAATAATTAGTAATAATTACCAATAATTAGTAATAATTACCAATAATTAGTAATAATTACCAATAATTCGTAATAATTACCAATAATTAGTAATAATTACCAATAATTAGTAATAATTACCAATAATTAGTAATAATTACCAATAACTAGTAATAATTACCAATAATTAGTAATAATTACCAATAATTAGTAATAATTACTAATAATTAGTAATAATTATCAATAATTAGTAATAATTACCAATAATTACCAATAGTTACCAATAATTACCAATAATTAGAAATAATTACCAATAATTAGAAATAATTACCAATAATTTGGAATAATTATCAATATTTACGAATAATAACATTAGTACATTATTTGTATATTTTATTATTAATATTAAAATAATATAATTTTCTATATTATATACAATTCTCTTTTCATCTGTGTGATTTCTGTCTCCACATGTAATATTCGCATTCTTTTTCAAAATTATCAACGTACTCGCCAATGGAGAGGTGAAAGTGAATGCAAATATTACATGTGGAGACAGAATGTTAAACACACAGATGAAAGGAGAATTGTATATAATATAAAAAATTATGTTATTTTAATATTAATAATAAAATATACTAATAATGTAATAATGTTATTATTATATAATTAATGTTTATGAAAAAATTATATTAGTATTATTAAAATAATAAAAAATCAATATAATATTAAAATTATCAATATTTGTAACATGTTTTGCGTTATTCTCAATATATTCAATCTTTACTTGAGTGTTTTTTCTAAAAAATTATTCAAAACCAGTAATGCTTTTATATTTTATAGAGAAATATGGAACAACGAGGTCGTCAACAATCATTATTAGGTGACCGCATATGGATAAATCAACGTAGAAATCCAAACGGTTCTGGTTTAAATCCAGTATATGTTGAGGGTGTGGAGATTTTTTTATCATTTGCGGCATCAAATTCAGAATTTGTTTCAGAAGGAAAAATAAAATGCCCTTGCAGAAAATGTACATTGAGAACGTTTGACACGTTTGAAAAAGTGGGAGAACATCTCTTGCGTTTTGGTTTTCAACCAGATTATGTTTTTTGGTATCAACACGGTGAACGCAGTTCCAGAGCTGGTGATACCAACTTGATTCCGGATCCATCCCGGTTTCAAGATTTAGTACATGATGTTGCAGGTTCATCTGTTCAACATACAGAAACTCCGGCTGATATAGCTTCAAATCCTGAGTTGGCACCGTCTGAATTTTATGAGTTGTTGAAATCTGCTGAGGATGCATTATATCCTGGCTGCAAGATGAGAAAATTAGAAGCAGTTGCAAAATTTATGGCTATCAAATCAGATAACGGAATGTCAAACACCTGTTTTGACCAGATATTTTCTTTGCTGAAAACACTGTTACCCGAAGGAAATGTTTTACCTGAAAATTACTATGAGAGTAAGAGGCTGGTTCGAAATTTGGGGCTTACTTGTCAGAAGATTCATGCATGTTAAAATGACTGCATTTTATATTCTGGGGAAAATGAGTTGTTGGATAGTTGTCCTACATGTGGGCAACTGAGATATAAAGAAGGACAACACGGGAAGTCTGGTTTGATTCCTGTAAAACAGTTGAGATATTTTCCGCTTACATCCAGACTTCAGCGTTTATTCATGTCTAAGAATACAGCGACAATGATGTCATGGCATAAAGAGAATATTTCAACCGATAAAAGCTTGAATCATCCAACCGATGGTGATTCATGGAAACATTTTGATAAAGTGCATCCATCCTTTGCTTTAGAAGCTAGAAATGTTCGACTGGGCCTTTCCACTGATGGTTTATGTCCGTTTGGATCTTATGGTAGTCAATATTCATGTTGGCCTATTTTTTTAACTCCGTACAATTTACCTCCATGGATGTTGATGAAGGAGCCATATATCTTTTTGACTTTACTAATTCCAGGACATCCGAAGAAAAATATTGATGTTTATTTGAAGCCATTGATTGATGAATTAAATTTATTGTGGAGTACTGGTGTCAGTACATATGATGTTGCAACGAAACAAAATTTCATACTGAGAGCAGCATTGATGTGGACAATAAGTGACTTCCCGGCTTATGGGATGTTATCTGGCAGGAGTACACATGGTCAGAAATCATGTCCTTACTGTATGGGAGAGAACAAAGCATTTATGCTCATTCATGGAAAGAAACCTTGTTATTTTGACTGTCATCGCAGATTTATTCCAGCTGATCATCCTTTTCGCAGAAACAGATCTCATTTCAGAAAAGAAACAGTTGAAAGGGATGGACCTCCAAAAATGATATCAGGTTCAGAGTTAAAATCAGTTGTATTTTCATTACCTCCCATCACTTTTGGTCCCACAATAAACCAAAAGAAAATTTCTGGTTTTGGGAAAGAACACAATTGGATTAAACGTAGCATATTTTGGTATTTGCCATATTGGTCTGATCTGTTGGTCCGACACATGTTAGATGTCATGCATATTGAGAAGAACTGTTTTGATAATTTGTTTCATACAATTTTGGATACGCCAGGAAAGAGCAAAGACAATGTAAATGCGCGTTTAGATCTTGCCCAAATTTGCAGGCATCCAGAATTGGAACTATTTGAGAATGTCAGAACAGAAAGGTTACTGAAACCAAAAGCAGCTTATACACTGTCTAAAGAAAACCGTTTATTATTTTATCAGTGGATTGCAGATTTGAGACTTCCAGATGGCTGTGCTTCTAATTTGGGTAGATGTGTAAAGAATGGTCATATTACTAGATTAAAAAGTCATGATTGTCATGTTATAATGGAGAGACTTCTACCCATTGGATTAATAGGTCTGTTGAATTTTGTGATTTGGGATTCCATAACAGACATGTCTCATTTTTTTCGGGAAATTTGTGCAGTTACGACAGATTATGATGCTCTAGGAAAACTTGAAAAAGATGTTGTTGTAATTATATGTAAACTGGAAAAAATATTTCCGCCGTCTTTCTTCGACTCAATGGAACATTTGATGTTACATTTTCCATATGAAGCCAAATGTGGAGGTTCGATACAGTTTCGATGGATGTACCCATTTGAAAGATGCATGCAAAAATTGAAAAGAAAAGTACGTAACAAAGCATCTGTTGAAGGATCTATTGCAGAAGCTTATTTGCAAGAGGAAATATCTTTTTTCTGCTCCCATTATTTTGAATCTGAGTATCCTTCAAAACACAACCGAATGGGACGGAACGAGAGGAATATTGATGAAATCGACAGTCAATTATCTATTTTCAACCAGTCAGAGCTTGGTTTTGGTGGAGTTTATGAACGCTGGCTTTCAGATGATGAACATCAGAGAGCTCATACGTATGTTCTGCTCAACTGTGAAGAGATGACATCAGTTGTACTGTAAGTGTTTATATCACTTATTCTATCATTTATGTTACAGTAAATAACTTTGGTTTTTATAGGTTGTATGATAATCATATCAAGAAACAAATTCCACAAATTACAGCAGCTTCTCTCGAAGAACGTCGACTGAAAAATTTCTCTCAGTGGTTTCAAAAATTGGTAACATAAATTATTTATCTTTTAGCAAATCATTCAATGTATAGTTTACTATATTGATAATTATTTCAAAAATTTTCAGGTGTCTCGACATGCTGATAAAATTGAAAAACGGCTGTGTGTATTGAGTAACCCACCTTCCAAACTTGTTAAAACTTATAATGCATATGTGGTGAATGGATTTCGATTCCACACACATGCATATGGGGAATCGAAAAAAACAATGAACAATGGAGTTAGCTTGAGAGGATCTCATCATTGAGAAAATGAAGTTGACTTTTATGACATACTTGATGAAATCATTGAACTCTGTTATCTTGGACAACATTACATAACCATGTTCAAATGTCGGTGGTTGGATACAGAGAGAGGCATGCGTGTTCATCTGACTCATGGAATCATCGATATTAAATGTAAAAGTGTTCTCGCAGTAAATGAACCATTCTTATTGGCTCAACAGGCATATCAAGTTTATTATGCAAAGTACTGTGCAACATCAAGAGACTTGACTGATTGGTGGAGTATAATAAAAATCAAAATTCGAGACAATCAGTTTAGTCAAAGTGAATGTGCTTTCACTGATGTGCAAATAATTTAAGTTTTTCAAGAGAGTACTCAAAATCAATCTTTTTTACAAAGAGACATGAGTATCGATGACGACACCCCACATTTAAGAGTCGGTGATGACGATGATGTTAATGATGTCACATATGAATTTGAAATGGTAAGAGATGAAGCCACTGTAACTCGAATGGATATCGATGATGTTGAGGAGGAATATGAAGATGACATTGAAATATATGAAGATGATGATGAAGATGAACACTGATAGCATTCCATGGTATTTATATATAATCATAATATGTATATATGTATATATAATAGTAATTATCAATTATTTTCTAACATTAACATTTTCTGTTTCATATGGACGAGGCCACATTTCGTGAGTTGGCGGATGCTGACCTGACTTTCGATGCGGATGCATTGCTGACAGATGACCCTCAGCATGCAGGCGCTCCAGGGAGTACGCGGAGGGGGCGCGGTCTTACACGATTGATGATTCCTGACCCCGTCCCCGAGCGACGTCCACGTCTTGGGTTTGATCTACGCACACGGAGGTGTGATAACCTGTGTGATAACCTGTGGATTTGACTAAGATTTCATTAATCTATTCACATAATAAATGTTTATTATTTTTTCAGTTTTCCGCATATAGCAGTCGGACAGGGAAGCGCTATTTTGCGCAACTATTTCTCTCAGCCGTGGACCACATGGGAGAAGATTCCCATTGATGTGCATCAGGCCATGTTCGGCCATTGGTTGGTACGTACGTAAATAAATAATTTTTATTTTGAAAATTATTTCATTTCTAACTTGATATTTTGATTTATTTGTAGGGTTTATGGTATCCAATCGAGGATACCATGCATGACGCCATCCACGAGGCATGGGAGGTGGCCATGCGTGATCGCCTTCGTCAGTTTTTACACAATTTAAGAAAAGCTGCGATGAAGAAAGCAGGAGTGTCAGATTTTGAGGAGTCATGTAGAGCACACCGACCAGAGTATATTTCATCCCATGTGTGGGATGGATTATGTGCGCACTGGTTGAGTGGTGCCTTTCAGAGGAGATCATCGGTGGGGAGGCAGAATCGGGGGAGACAGGAGGTGACTCATCGAGCTGGGAGTCGTTTTTTCAGTACTCATAGACAGCATCTGGTACGTACATTATTTATAAATATTTTATATAACTATAAATATTAACAGTTTATTTTTTATTCTTATAGGCTGTCGAGCACCCTGATATTACAGAGTACGACGTATATCGGAGGATGTATAGTGATCCTGCTACTGGGGAGCTCAGAGGTGATCGTCAGCATCACATCGTGGTTAGTATTATTTGTTTTCAAGTTTAAAAATTAACTGCATATAATATATTCACAATTTTAATTTTAAATTGCAACTATAGGAGTCATATGAGGCCGCAGCGTCACAGGCCCAGCCTGAGAGTCAGGCCGAGTCCTCAGATCAGACCACTGCCCGTCAGTTTGATGAGGCGGCATGGATGCAGGCCACCCAGTATGCCTTCGAGAAGGGCCGGGTAGTTGGTATCGGCTCTCGACTGACTCCAGGAGATTATTATGGCAGTGCTGCGATGTCGGCATCCAGCTCGAGAAAAGATCGTGCATCTTCTTCTACTGCACAGTATGAGGATCGGTTGCGATCTCAGACTACACAGATAGAGAGTCTCCGACAGGAGCAGGAGCAGATGCGTCAGCAGCATGAGGAGCGTCGACGCCAGCAGCAGTTGTACGAGGAGCAGACGAGTCGGTGGCAGCAGCAACATCAGGAGCAGATGGAGTACATGCGCCGACTCACTCATGCTTTAGGGATGGAGTTTCCTCCACCACCATCTGCAGATCCCCCACCACCCCCCTCCTTCAGATTAGAGTTTGTATTTATGTTATAAAATTTGGGAAATCAAAATATTTTTTTTTCTATTCTTAGTTTTTGTCTCATTATAAAATATTAATAATATTATATTTTTAAATAACAATATTAATATGAATAATAATATTATTTATATTTTATAATATTAAAATATATATATATATTAAAATTTTATAATATTATAATTTAATTATATTTTTTGTAATACTTGAATTATTTTAATATTTGAATGTAAAATAATTCTATTATTTTTATATTAATTAAAATAACTTATTAATATTTTTTTTATTTATCATTTATAATTCTAATATTATTATATTAATTAAATCATTTATTAATATTCTATTATTTTTTATTTTTGAATTATAATTCTATTATTATTATATTAATTAAAATAATTAATTATTTTTATTTGTGAATTATAATTCTATTATTATATTAATTAAAATAATTTATTAATAATTTATTTTTTTTATTTTTTTTATAGTATTTGCGACGGGATACTATGCCCGTCGCAAATACTAGTATTATTAATAGTTTTTTATTTTTTTTAAAAAATAGTTTTTGCGACGGTACCGTCACAAATACCTTTTGTGACGGGTCCCGTCGCAAAAACTATTTTAAAAGTTTTTTACAAAAATACGGAATACTATTTGCGACGGGGAGAATGACCGTCGCAAAAAAAGGCTTTAGCGACGGGCCCGTCGCAAATAAGTGTTGTTGCGACGCCGTTTTCAGCAAAGGGCTATTTGCGACGGGACCCCGTCGCAAAAAGCCATTTGCGATGGGATCCCGTCGCAAATGCCCCGTCGCAAATACCTATTTTTCTAGTAGTTAGCAATCCCACCTAATTCCAATGAGAAATAATCTTATAGGGTAACACACTAAGTGTTTTCATTGATCTTTATTTAATTATATTTGAATTTAATTAATGAAATAAATATTATTCTCTAGATCGAAGAATAATTTTATTCACATTTTATCGATCACAAATATTTATTGATGAATTAAATATTTAATCTAAATATTTATTTGGGTGTTCAATAAATGCCATAGGAGTTCAAATGGACCAAGATTTTTTCTAGTGAAAAATATTAATTTAAAATCTAGTGAAATAATATTTGTTATTACGCAAGTTAGCTCACCTGCTATAAACTAATAAGAATAATATTATTATTTTGGTATGAAGTTTAATAAAGGTTATTATATTATTTAAGGACTGACATGCAATTAAATAATATTTTAACCTAAACCCCAACTCTATATATAGATGATTATTTATAATGTATAGGGTTTATTGATAAATAAAGAATAATTTTGAACAAAATATTTCTCTCTTGAATTCTTTTATAACTCTCCCTCTCTAGAATGAGAAACCCAAGAGAGATTCCTTTAATATTGAAGGATGAGTGATCAACATGAATGACATACGACAGTTGATTCACCATGTTAGAACTTGAAAATAAATTGGCATTTCTTAAAGATGAAAGAAGCATGTGTGGATCAACACTAAAGGGATTTTATGCTTGGATCCTTATGATACAACAAAGGTAATCCAGAAAAGGGTTTTCAAACAATCAACATCTACATCAAAGAAAGGATCCTAAGACATAGTAAATCACTTCTTCAGATCTAAATAAATTAATTATAATTTACATGAAAGATCCTCTATTAGGGTTTTAATAAACTCTAAATTAAAAGGTATTTTAATTTAACGCCCATAAAAGGCTCTTATGCTATGCCCAAAACCATCAGTAACATGAGTTATAACCTTTAGATCAAACAAATAATAAAAAGGTTGTTATAGAATAACTCATGAATAACTAGCCAATTTATGTGAACCTAAAATAACCAACCCCAAATTAACCTTTTTATCTTCATAAATCCTAAACCTCTAGGATTTTCATATTTATAGATAGGTTATAAGCTATGGAACAACTAAACTAGTGCGACACATGTCCTAATTACCAAAAAAACACCTAAGGTCTCCCATGTGCAACACATTATCAGTTAATCACATATCATATCCAACATCAACCATCATATAATCAAACACACCTTCACACAAAAAAAATCTTATAAATCTAGGAAATATCATCCATAACCATTTTTTTATTCAAAACATATTTTGAAAACCCATTTAAAAATTAAAATCTCTTGATTTTTTTTAAAATTCCACATGTTTACAAAACTGATTTTTAAGAAAAAACCATATAAAATCACTATTTCCTTCCAAAAAATGCCAACAATAATATAGAGTGAACATAGAACATCTCTTAATAACTCATATCAAGCATAATAAATCAATTTAAATCTAAGATAATCTAAGAACTCTATGTTTTGTAAGGAAAATATGAGTTATATAGATACACTTACATTGAATCCAATGAAAAACCATCACCTTATCTTAATACCACAATAAATAAAGGTAAGGGATCCTAATGAACCTAAAAACCAAGGAAAATTTATCATAATCCCATCTATAACCTCAGGTTCAGCCTCTATTTCTAGACAGGGAAATAATTCTTAAAGAAAATGGAATAATAAGGAAATAAAAGGACAGGGAAGGGGAAATATATAAGAATCAATCTTTAACTTGAAGAAAGCAACTATAATAAAAGGATAATTTAAAAGGGAGAAAAAATGAGGAAGAATTAATGACTATGGAACCCACTCTGCATGAATGGGGAGAAAATCAAGCTTAATAGGCTTTAAATGAGAAGGTGAAATATGGTCTTTTCATTATTTTTAAGAATAATCTAGACTGGGTTTTAACATAATGTGATCAAAACCGCCATGATGCAGTACCCCTTACTTCATAGCTATGTTGAAATACCCCAAAGGTGCACTAATACATGGTTATAACTTTTTATTTTATATTGGGAAACCCCCTCACACCAAAGAAAGCTCTACATCATGGGACTCCTCATGATCCCATAAAAACAACTAGAACATAGAGACCATGGTGTAGAGGTCATCATTTTGAATTTTATAGGAATTTAAATCTCTCCCAAATAGCCCCAACTCTCTACAGGGGCCAAAAATGGTGTGCATCCCTCACTCATTTTGTACAAAATCTCCACCTATCCTCACCTGATCACCATGACAACTAAAATGCAAAAATCCCAGAAACTTCTGACACCATGAAATAACTACCCTCAAAATGAGCATTTTGACCCTAATGAAAGATTTATATAGTGTGGTGATTATTAGGACATGATTTGGTGACTGAAATGTTGTGGATTTTTTATCCAAAAACCACAAAACACCCCCAAAATTCCATTAATTTTCAAAAAACATAGAAATAAAGTAACAAGTGCGAAAAATTAAATAAATGAAAAATTATATACCTGAAAGGACACCATACATGTCATAACTATCCTCATCATGTCACCTTTTTCACTATAAATTCCTCAAGTATCATCATCCAAGAACAAGTAATTCCACTTCTCACTTATTCTAGTCACATGATCCCATGTTTCATGGCTATTCCCACCATTTTTTCAGATCACACAAACTAACAAAATTGATTTACCATGAAAAACATTATTATGAAAATCCATAATAGGAATAAGATTCTCAAACATGGTGGTGTCAAGCTCTAAATCCAAATCCCCCACTCAACCCTATGAGATGAGTCTATATGATACCTATTTAGACAAGACATGTGAATGAAATCATGAATATACGTCAACTAATACGGGAAGTCTAGCTGGTATGCTACATTTCAAAGTCACTCCATAATATCAAGTGAATCAAAATAATATTACACTAGATTAACCTATTACCTAACCAAGATTGAAAAAATTTATAGAATAAATAATAATATAAACTCTCTTGGATATAATGGGAAATTACTGTAATGAGCAGGAACCTCTTTGTTAAATATAAAATTAAAAATATTTCTTATGTTGATTTTTTATATGTGGTTTATTTGGTCATTATAAAAGTTAGTGTTCTTTACAATTATTTCAATATATTGGTTATAAGAAGAATTTAATTCTAAATATGATTTCAAAGATAAGATATCTAACCCTACTGTAGCGTGGGTTCTTAAAGAACTATTTCCAATGCTTTCGCCAGGGCGCGCACATCCGTTTTTCGAGGACACATAGTTGTTGCCCTGTGTTCCCACTTTCTAAAAGTGGGTGGAATCTATTCCTTATTCAGGGAAATTCGATCTTTGATTGAAATGGGATGATGATATGTCGGTTCCTCCTTCTATAGATTCCTCCCCAGAACTCGTTACCTTGTCTGGGTCTCCCTTATAGATTATGTCGTGGTTTGTAAATCTCATTCCCGGTGCCATATCTTTGTGGATGCTGGTTAATTACACTACTTCCTTCAGAACATTCCATGGGGTCTTGACATGGTGGCAACCTTATGTCAGAGTAGATGATAACATTAGGCATGTGGGGGCATCTCTGGATGCGTGGACATCGGCGAACCTGTATTCTTTATCATAAGAGGGCATCTCACGGGCACATGACTCAAGGAATCCCACATCAGTTGTGAGGTATCTTATGCTAGAGGCATGTCTCCGAGGTTTTCCTTAGCTTCCCATGTTTAACACGGGGTATGCTATGAGTTTAACATCTAGCAGAGATGGTTACGCCAAAGGCGTGTCTTCCAAGGGTTTCCTCAGGAATACCATGTTTAACACAAGGTAGGCTGTGAGTTTAACGTCTTGTAGAGATGAAATTAGGGTGATCAGAACATCCCATAGAGACATATCAGATTGGTACATCCCTAGGAGGGATTTCCAAGAGTGTTTACCAGGTAAATGGATCAAAACACTCAATAAGAGCAGACCCAGGATGGTGTGTCCCATAAAGGGAATATGTCACACTTTGAAGGCTGATCTGGATACCACTGAGGGCGGATCAGGGAGTGTGCACCCTAGAATAAGGGGGAACACCAAGGTTTAACTTTTGCTGGGATTGAACCTCAAGGAGGTTTCTACGTACCCTGTGTAGACGACATGGATCAAAACCCATGTAGTTCAAAGGGGTTATGAAACAGGGTGTACACAGAGGACAACAACCCGAATATATGATGGGGCTTATGCATGGATAGAGGCCCATTGAAAGAGGGATACTCTTAGGTGGATGGTTATGGATTGAGTTGGGATTATTCATGGTTAGCTTCCCAGGTGCCACAAGGAGTGACGCTGGGATGAATGTCATGATCTCACCGAGATGTAGCGACCCGGGTGAGGATCAGGATGGATGATGGAGAGTTGAATTAAGTGGAGGGTGAATGAGATGGAACTGTCGTGAATGTGATGGTAGTGTTGGGATTGAGCCTTGAAGAAACATCCGACGTATCCCCATGGTATGGAATCAAAGTCCACATATTTCGGTGAGTCGATAGGACACCTGAGGAGGCGACCCATGAGAATGGACACATGGATGGGACCTGAAGGAAGTGGAACCTCTGGGTTGGGGCATGACCTTCCCAAAACTCATAGGCTCGAGGGAGAGATCAGAATGAGACATGAATGATGGGATTGAACCTCAGGGAGGCTTCCTACGTATCCCCGTGGTAGGAAATCAAAGTCCACATAATTCATCTGACGACGACTTACCATCAATTGGGGACTCAATGGCTTACCGTCGATTGGGTGAATTCAATGACTTACCGCTTAATGGGTTTGTCAATGTATTACCACTGAATGTGGATGAAACTCGAGGAGGATTCCTACATACCCTGTCTAGGAGATAGGGATCAAATCCCTCGTAGTTCGTGAGAGGTGTTGGTGAGCCAACGTGAAGGGGGTTGGGACCAATGGTTATTAGGCTTGAACCTTAGGGAGGCATCCTATGTACCTTGAATTGGGAAGGATCAAAGTCCACATATTTTAGAATGGGTTGGTGAACCAACGTGAAGTGGTCATGACCAATGGATATTGGGCTTGAACCTCTGGGAGGCTTCCTACATACCTTTCCTTAGCAAGGATAAAAGTCCACATAGTTCAGATGGTGTTTGGTTAAACAACATGAAGGGAGTCAGGATCAATTGTTGTTGGGATTGAACCTATGGGAGGATTTTTATGTACCTTTCCTTGGAAATGATCAAAGTCCATGTAGTTTGGGAGAGTTTGGTGAACCGACATGAAGATGTTCAGAACCAATGGATGGTGGGATTGAACCTTAGGGAGGCTTCCTATATACCTTTCCATGGTAAGGATCAAAGTCCATGTAGTTCAGGATGGTGTTTGGTGAGATGACGTGAAGGGGGTCGAGACCAATGGTTGTTGGGCTTGAACCTCATGGAGGCTTCCTATGTACCTTGCCTTGGCAAGGATCAAAGTCCACATAGTTCAGGAGAGTTTTGGTGAACCGACATGAAGGGAGTTAAGACCAATGGTTGTTGGGCTTGAACCTTTAGGAGGCTTCCTATATACCTTGCCTTGGAAAGGATCAAAGTCCATGTAATCGGGATGATGTTTTGGGGCTTATATGCTAGGCTGCTGAGAGAGGATTTCATGATCAATGCTTACCCTAAGCCCACATGAGTCATGCTCGATGTGAGAAACAAGAGGGTGCAAGGACCTGACGATCATGACACAAGGGTACGTCCATGAAGGTTTGTGAATGGGGCTTACGCAAGGAAGCTACCCAGGTGCCACTAAGGAGTGAAAATGGTGGATGGGGTTACACATGGATACTTCTCAGGTTCCTCTATGGAGCGACAATGGTGAATGAGGCTTACACAAGGAAGCTTCTTGGGTTCCACTATGGAGTGGAAATGGTGAATGGGGATTATGTAAGGAAGCATGTCGAGTGTTGCTATGGAGTGACAATGGTGAATGGGGTTATGCAAGGAAGTATCCCAGGTGATGCTATAGACCGACAATAGTGAATGGGGATTACGCAAGGATGCAGCTTGGGTGCCACTATGTATTGAAAATAGTGAATGGGGCTTACGCAAGGATGCATCCCGTGTGCTGATATGGAGCGGAAATGGTGAATGGGGCTTATGCATGGATGCTACCCGAGTGCCGCTATGGAGAGACAATGGTGAATGGGGCTTACGCAAGGAAGCTACTCGATTGCCACTTTGGAGCGATAATGGTGAATTGGGATTACGCAAGGAAGTATCTCGAGTGCTGCTTTGGAGCGACAATGGTGAATGGGGCTTACACAAGGATGCAACCCATGTGCCACTATGAAGCGACAATGGTGAATGAGACTTACACAAGGAAGCTTCCCGAGTGCCGCTATGGAGTGGCAATGGTGAATGGGGATTACGTAAGGAAGCTGCCCTTGTGGCACTATGGAGTGACAATGGTTAATGGGGATTACACATGGATGATGCCCGCATGCTTCTATGGAGCGATAATGGTGAATGGGGTTTACGCAAGGAAGTAGCCCAAGTTCCGCTATGGAGCGACAATGGTGAATGGGACTTACGCAAGGATGCAGCCCGGGTGCCGCTATGGAGCGGCAATGGTGAATGAGGCTTATGTAAGGATGCATCCTGTGTGCCGCTATGAAGCAGAAATGGTGAATGGGGATTACTCAAGGAAGATTCCCATGTGCCGCTATAGAGTGACAATGGTGAATGGGGCTTACACATGGATGTTGCCCGAGTGCTGCTATGGAGAGGCAATGGTGAATGAGGCTTAGGCAAGGAAGCAGCTTGGGTGCCGTTATGGAGCGACAATGGTAAATGGGGCTTATCCAAGGATTTATCTTGAGTGCCTCTATGGAGAAACAATGGTGAATGGGGCTTACGCAAATATGCATCCCATGTGACGATATGGAGCGATAATGGTGAATGGAGCTTACGCAAGGAAGCTATCTGGGTGCCACTATGGAGCAGCAATGGTGAATGGGGCTTACGCAAGGAAGCTGCCCATAATGTCTTCCTCATGTATGGACATGAGGGCATCCCAACTTACTGGTGGGTTGAGGTATATAATTGCAGCCAACACCTATACACAAGTGCACAAGTGAGATAACACCAAGGGGTGTTGGAATCAGTCCAAACAAAGGGAGATGAAAAGTGTGAATCTCATGACCGACATTTGGAACAAAATGAGGGTGGAGTGGATATGGAGTATAACTATTGACCGTGTTCGAAATACAACATCCATATCACATTATCCTGAAATGGGGACAAATAAACGAGGGTCGACTGCTGACCATGTTCAAAACACAGGACCTGACTTGAAGTGTTGTCCAAATTCTTACGGGGCGTTGGCCTAGAATGTTAGGTGAGCTGATGCAGCATGGGACCGGGCTGTTAGGGGGTCCCATCAGACATGAAAGAGGATGGAGATCTGAATGAAGGACACGCAAAGCGTGAGGTGGAGTGATGGAATGCTCTAATGGTTTCCAACTCCCTTGAAGTTACGCCACTGTAATCATGGCATGAGGAAACTTATTCTTAGAACATAAGGTATATCTTATTTGGAATAAGAGGCATCCTATTATTGAATGATAGGGAATACTGTAGTTTATAGTCATGTAGATAGGACTATTAGAATCTTATGCTTGGAGCATAAGTCATCTCTTGTTTAGAGAAAGAGGCATCCTATGTTTTTCACATAAGGTGTGCTATAGTTTATAGTCATATATAGAAGAATATTGGCATCTCATGCTTGGAACATAAGGCATATCTTTTTTGGAGCAAGAGGCATCCTATGTTTATCACATAGTGTGTGCTACAATTTATAGTCTTATAGAGAGGACTATTGGCATCTTATTCTAGGTGCATGAGGAATCTCTTGTTTAGAGCAAGAGACATCATATTTTTGGAACATAGGGTGTACTATAGTTTATAGTCATGTAGATGGGACTGTTGGCATCTTATGCTTGGTGCATATGGTATCTCTTGTTTGGATTAGGAGTCATCCTATGTTTTTTCACATAGGTACTATAGTTTATAGTCATGTAGAGAGGACTATTAGTCATAAGGAACCTAGAAATGGTTGGTGTTGGGACTTACACAAGAGCAACCCTTTTTGGTGGATCCTAACATAGGATCCATCTGATAGGGTTTGGATGAGTTACTTGAGGAATGGTTTGACTCATGGTACTCGGGGAATTGATGATGAGAATCTCAAATCATGATATGAGAAACTAACCAAGAGGAATATGTCAACCCAAGGTGTTTCATGGTGTGAAAAGGAGTATCTCAAATCACAGTATTCTATAGGTGGAAGGTGGGTGAGCATAAGGGCACAATGTGAAGTGTCGATGTCCTGGCCCAAAAAGTTCATGGTGCGACTCTACATTTTTTATGGGATAAGTCTTCACGAAGTAGCTTCATGAAGGAAAGGTTCTCACAGAGCATGGGGTCTCATAAAGAAGCTTCGTGAAGGAAAGTTGCTCACAGAGCATGGGATCACGAAACAAATGGGCTCGTGGAGAAAAAGGGATCACAGAGAAAATAATCTCATAGAGCAAAGCATCTCACCGAGCAAAGCGTCTCGTGGAGCTAAGCATCTCACAGAGCAAAGCGGCTCATGGAGCAAAGCATCTCGTAGAGAAAAGTGGATCGCGGAGCAAAGGCTTTCGCAAATCAAATCCACTCACGGAGAAAAGCCTCTTGCTGATCCCTTTGTGAAGGGAATCACTTCGTGGTGCATAGAAGCTCCGCGAAATGGGAGATCGGCTACCCAAGGGGCAGTGTGACTGTCATTATGAAGGGGGGTGAGCCAAGTATTTATAGGCGATGGAGGTCGGCAGAGCGTGCCGCGAAGCAAAAATACACACCGTAAAAAAATCGTGCTCCGAAACTAGAGGGAATTCCCTCAAGTTTCTCATAATCGTGGAGCCAACCATCATCGAGCTTTGCGGTGCTCGTAGATGTTCCAGTCAAGTTCCCTCAAGTTTTTCATAACTACGGAGCTGACCGTCATCGAGCTTCGCGGTGCTCGCATAGGCTCCAGTCAAGTTCCCTCAAGTTTTTCGTAACTGTGGAGTCGACTATCATCGTGATTCACGGCACTCACAGAGGCTCTGGTCAAGTTCTTCTGCTTCTCGATCACGGAGGGAGCTTCGTGAATGGGCTCCACGAACCAGTTTTCCATCCCAACTTCAAATGTTCATAACTCCTAATCTGTAACTCCATTTGGGCCCTACAACCTGTCAAATCGAATCTTGAGAAATGGGATATGACCTTAGATCATATATAATAGAATTTGGAAAAAAAATTGGACACTTTTTCTGATGCCAACAAATTCCTCCCATAAGAATGGGGTCTAACAAGGACGAGGAGGGCGAGGCAGACCGAGTTCTGAGGAAAGAGCTAAGGAAAACGCTTGCCTTTCGGTCCACTGTATCTCAGTCATATTAAGGAAATAACTGACTAAATATCTAATCCTGTGTGATCCATGATCGACGTGGGAAACAAGATACAATAGGAGGTTATTCACCTTTACAAGTGTGACAAACAACAGAATATGTGTTGAGATCGGAATGGGACCTCAATCGACATTGGGAGTATCCTAAAAGAGAGGGGTCATAGATAGAGAACAAGGCTATCTAGAGATCTGATCAGGATTTCCAAGAATAAAGTGGTAGGCCTGACTGGAGAAGGAAGCTCTCAGAACATTCAAATTGTCATTTTCCCAGTGTGATCTTGTGCATGAGCGGGGTAATGCCAGGGGCGTTGGAATCAATACGAACAGAGGGGAATGGAAGGTGTAAATCATGATACCCATGATTTGGAACACTGTAGTGATGGCATGACAATTAATGATAACTTTTGACCGTGTTTGAAACACAGTATCCTTGTTGCATTAGCCTGAAATGAGGGTAAAAAATGAGGGCCGAACGTTGAGCATGTTTGAAACATAGGGCCTGACTCAAAATTCTACCCATTAGTCTTCCAGAACGTTGGCCGAGGACATTAGGTGAGTCATAGTCCGAGCATTCATACTATTATGGGGTTTTTTTAGACGTGAAAGAGGATGAGGGTCCGAATAAAGGGCACACAAAGCATGGAGTGTGGAGTGATGGGTTGTTCGAATGGAGTCCAACACTCTTGAAATTATGTCACCATGGTGAAGAAAAATTAAGTGGGTGCATCAGTCTGATCAGGGTTCATACCTATTTTTGAACTGGAACATTATTGGGAGGACCTATAATGCCTTGTAGTTTTACATCACACAGATACAGATGATGAATGGGATAGTTTAACGTCATATAACCAGGATGTTGCACATAGTTTTATGGTCATACTTCCTGGACCAAGGTTAACAGTTTAAAGTCATGTTACATGGACTTTAGAATCCTAGTTTAAGGTCATAGAGAGTGGACCGTGATCGGGACCGAGGGGCCATAAGGGTTAATAACCCAGGGGCTAGGCCCAAGGCAAAATGCCTGGGCATCACTACGTATCCCATAAGGATGAGAATCAAGACAAATGTAGTTCTTGAAGCACGGCGTGGTCAGAGACCAACGTTGGTAGTAATAATCCTCTCTGGAGATGAAACTGATGCATCCCATGATTAACATAGGGCATCATGAACTTGTTTGGGGTAGAACCACATTTTAGTGTCATGCGTTGAGGACATATGGACTCGTGTGGTTTAATGCCATACGATATGAAAATGAGTGAAAGTGGAGATCCCAAGAAGGGAATATGTTATGCGGTAACTATAAAATCGATGTGAATGAGGACATAAGGAGTCCACAACACACCACATATCCCCAAAGGAAGTTTTTTAGGTCAAGGGACCAAAAGTGAGAGTTAGGCTAGGTCTGAAACAAAGTGGTCAGGTATTCCTACATATCCCATCAGGATGGGAATCAAACCACACGTAGTTCTTAGCACAACACGGTCAGATACCAATGCTGGTGGGGATAATCCTCTCTAGTGAGGAAGACAACACATCCCATAATTATCATGGGGCATCTTGAACTTGTTCAGGGTAGGGGCCGCTGTTTAAAGTCACGCGTCAAGGACATGGATACCCAGAAAGAAAATTTGTGGTGTGGTACATATCCCGACGTGAATGAGGACCATAAGAGCCCATTACACACCACACGCTCTCAGGATAATCCCTAGGTCGAAGGACTGAATGTGAAAACTAGACTGGTCCCAAGACGAGTTGTCTGGGAATTCCTACGTATCCCATAAGGATGTGAATCAAGCCATACATAGTTCTGAGAGTGCAATTTAACGTCATGTAGGATGAGGGGCATGTGTATTTCGGCTATACCAGTACACATCTTACCAAAACCAATAATCCCAAATGAGTCTTTCTCGATGTGGGAAATAATTAGTGGTGATGGGACTTTCCTAGTACAAGGAGTCACACATTAGGGGAAATGGGATGCTAGGTGAATGAAATCCTAATAATATCAACCCGCCTACTTAACGCACCTTGATGCATGAAGGGGTAAAGCTGAGTATGTTGGACTTCCACTTGAACATAAGGGAGTGGAAAGATGTGAATCATGATGCTTGAGATCTAGACCAAAATGATAGCGGTGTGATATTAGAGGATAACTGCTTACCATGTTCAAAACACAGTATCTACTCTGTGTTATCTTGGAATGGGGATAGGCAAATGAGGGTCTACCACTGACCATGTTTGAAACAAGGGACCTGTCACAAATGTTATCTGAGGTCCTCACGGATATTGGCCCAAGATGGTCGGTAAGACAATGTGCCATGAGACCAAGATGTAAAGGGGATCCCTTCAGACATGGAAGAGGATGAGGATCCAAATAACATGCTCAAGAATCTTGTACATGGAACAGGGGAATTCCCCTGTGAAAATTACACACTTTAGGCTCTTTGTCACAATGCATATGAGTACGAGAATAATACATATCAAATAGAGGGAGTCGAGTCCCTTTCCATGTACAAGGGTCCTGGGGTCGCACGCTCCTAGCTTAAGGTCAGAGAGTGGACCATTAAGGGGGGGTTGGGTTTAATGGACTGTGCGCAGGGTGGAGAAGTAGCCAAACCCGACACATAGTTCCTATAGGGAGATCTTAGTTTAGGGTTATAGAACTCGTACTGGGTTAGGAAGGGACAAGGGAGACACATGGTGTGGTTTTTTAAAAACCTGATGTAAATGAGAATATAATAGGTACTCGCTACTCCACATTCTCCCAAAGGAGTTCAGGCCAAGGGACTGGAATAAGGGTAAATAGTATTTTAGATTCCTAGGACTGGACCCAGAGACAATATATCTAGGCGTTCCTATGTATTCCATGAAGATGAGAATCAAGCTGTACGTAGTTCTAGAAGATGTCATGTAGTTTAATGTCATATGACAAGGACATGGAGAGATCTTAGTTTTAGCGTCTTAGAGCTCTAACCATAGATGCCCAGTTTAATGTCATGTGTGTGGGACAAATGGGTAGAAAGGGTGAATCACCGTGCCTATTATGTGTGAGACCACAGGATGAAAATTATGATTGAGGATAACTACTGACCATGTTTGCGACACAGTATCTATATTGAGTAACCAGGGATGAGGGAAAACAGTTGATCATCGACCGTTGACCATATTTTCAACACGGGACTTATATCAATTTTTTGTTCGAAACCCTCGAGGATGTTGGCCCGTAACGGTAGAAGATCCCTTGGGGCGAGCATCCATGCCATTCAGAGGTCCTTTTGGATATAAAATATGATAGAAACCCAAATGATGGGGATCACGAAGCATGGCAGGGCCTATTTTTGTGGAAAGGATGATAAATGATGGAGGGATGTCTCAAAGGGGATATGTGTGGTGTGGCAAAATAGCCCGACGTGAATAAGGGCGTGAGTCCATACCACACCACAAAATCCTATATGTGAACTTGGGCCAGGGGCCCAGAAAGGCCGAGGGACCTGAGGCATGGCCAAGGATGGGAAGTCCTAGCCAGTTTGCAGTTTATTGTCATGCATGACAAGTGTTGAGTGGTTTTACATTCTTCAGTATGGACGGATCACACACTTTAACGTCGTACGATGAGGATGGTGGTGATCTTAGTTTAAGGTCATAAAAATCGGTCCATTTTGCAGTTTATTGTCATACAGGATGATAATGAGCAGTTTAACATCATGACAGATGAAGATGAATAGTTTAACATCATGAAGGATGATAATGAGTAGTTTAACTTCATGAAAGACGAAGATGAGCATTTTAATGTCATGAAGGATGATAATGATCAGTTTAACGTCATGACGGACGAAGATGAATAGTTTAAAATCATGCAAGATGATTATGAGTAGTTTAACGTCATGATGGATGTATATGAATATTTTAACATCATGCAGGATGATAATAAGCAGTTTAACGTCCTGACAAATGAAGATGAACAGTTTAACATCATGCAGGATGATAATGCAGTTTAACGTCATGAAGGACAAAAATGAATAGTTTAAAGTCATGTAGGATGATAATGAGAAGTTTAACCTCATGGAGGATGAAGATGAGCAGTTTAAAGTCATGTAGGACGAATATGAATAGTTTAATGTCATGTAGGATGATAATGAGTAGTTTAACATCATGACAGATGAATATGAACAGTTTAACATCATGCAGGATGATAATGAGCAGTTTAACATCATGACGGATGAAGATGATCAATTTAACATCATACAGGATGATAATGAGCTATTTAATGTCATGATGGATGAAGATGAGTAGTTTAAATTCATGCAGGATGATAATGTCATGACAGATGAAGATGAGCAGTTTAACATCATGCATGATGATAATGAATAGTTTAATGTCATGATAGAAGAAGATGAATAGTTTAATGTCATACAAGATAATAATGAGTAGTTTAATGTCATAATGGATGAAGATGAACATTTTAACATCATGACAGATGAAGATGAGAAGTTTAAAGTCATGTAGAATCATAATTCAGTTTAACGTCATGCGAGACGATGGTTGTTCTGCAGTTTAATGTCATGAAACTATGATGTGGTTGTTATAAAGTTTAATTTCATGCAACTAAGATGTGAAACCACAAGGATTATGTCAGTATAGGGATGGTCATCTCTACCCTATTCTGGTGGTTTGGGATGAGGGGTGAATCTACATGATGGGATTTCCCTAAAATTCCCCGAGCATATTCATGGATATTCTCCATGCGTGAGCTGGGCTTCTTCATGGTGAACATTCCACAAGATGGTGTTAAGGTCAAAGGGAATACCTTTGTGGTTGATGCAATGTGGTAGTTATGATGAAACAAAGTGTCATAAGGGTGGTAGGGATGAAAAAATTCCCTCAGTCTAGAGGAGCGATGAAGCTAGGATCGTTGGTACGATGGGGTGATAGAGCCCGAAAGGCGTGGAAGCCCGGAACATCGGTACGATGGGGCGATGGAGCCTAGATTTTTGGTATGATAGGGGCTATGGAACCTGGAAGGTGTGGATTTCTAGATGTCGGTACGATGGGGCGATGGATCTCGGAAGGCGTGGAAGCCTGGACGTCGGTACGACAGGGGTGATGGAGCCCGAAAGGCATGGAAGCCTGGATTTCGGTATGATGAGGGTGATGGATCCTGGAAGGCATGGAAGCCTAGACATCGGTACTACCGGGGCGATGGAGCCTGAAAGGCGTGGAAGCTTGGATGTCGGCATGAAAGGGGCGATGGAGCCTGGAAGGCGTGGAAGCTTGGACGTCGATATGATGGGGGCGATGGAGCCTGGAAGTCATGGAAGCCTGGACGTCGGTATAACGGGGGCGATGGAGCCCGGAAGGCGTGGAAGCTTAGACTTCGGTACGACGGGGGTGATGTAGCCTGAAAGTCATGGATTTCTAGAGCGTCAGTATGATGGGGGTGATAGAGCTCGAAAGGCGTGGAAGTCTAGACGTTGGTACGACGGGGGCGATAGAGCCTGGAAGGCGTGGAAGCCTGGAGTGTCAGTACGACGAGGGTGATGGAGCCTGGAAGCCGTGGAAGCCTGGATGTTGGTACAATGGGGGCGATGGAGCCCAGAAGGCGTGGAATCTTGGACGTCGGTATGACGTGGGCGATGGAGCCCAGAAGGTGTGGAAGCTTGGACGTTGGTACGACAGGGTCGATAGAGACCGGAAGGCGTGGAATCCTAGACGTCAGTACGACGAGGGCGATGGAGCCTAGATCGTCGGTACGATGGGATCGATAGAGCCTAAAAGGCATGGAATCTTGGACGTCAGTATGACGGGGTGATAGAGCCAGCAAGGTGTGGAACCCTAGATATCAGTATGATGAGGGGGATGGTGCCTAGAAGGCATGGAAGCCTGGATGTTGGTACGATGGGGGTGATGGATCCCGGAAGGTGTGGAAGCCTGGATGTTGGTACGACGAGGACGATGGAGCCCAGAAGGCGTGGAAGCCTAGACGTCAGTACAACTGGGGCGATGGAGCCCAGAAGGTGTGGAAGCTTGGACGTCGGTACGACATGGGTGATGTAGCCCAGAAGGCGTGGAAGCCTGAACGTTGGTACGATGGGGGCGATGGAGCCCAAAAGGCCTGGAAGCCTGGACGTCGGTACGATGGGGAAGATGGAGCCCGAAAGGCATGGAAGCTTGGACGTCGGTACGATAGGGGTGATGGATCTTAGAAGGTGTGGAAGCCTAGACGTCAGTACGATGGGGGCGATGGAGCCCGGAAGGGGTGGAATCCTGGAGCGTCGGTACAATAGGGGTGATGGATCCCGGAAGGTGTGGAAGCCTGGATGTTGGTACGATGGGGGCGATAGATCCTGTAAGGCATGGTATCCTAGATCATCGATACAATGATGGCGATGGATCCTGTAAGGAAAGGAATCCTGGATGTTGGTACGATGGGGGAGATGGAGCCCAGAAGGCGTGGAATCCTGGACGTTGGTATGATGGAGGAAATGGAGCCTATAAGGCGTGGAAGCTTGGGTGTCAGTATGATGGGGGTGCTGGAGCCTGGATCATCAGTACGACGGGGGAAATGGAGCCTATAAGGCGTGGATGCATAGACATCGGTATGATGGGGCGATGGAGCCCAGAAGGAATGGACATCTGGACATCAGTACGATGGGGGCGATGGAGCCTGGAAGGCGTGGAAGCTTGGACGTTGGTACGACGAGGGAAATGCAGCCCGTAAGGCATGGAAGCTTGGACATCGGTATGATGAGGGTGATGGAGCCTGAAAGGTGTGGAAGCGTGTATGTCGGTATGATAGGGGTGATGGAGCCCGGAAGGCATGGAATTCTGGATGCCGTTATGACGGGGGTGATGGAGCCCAGAAGGTGTGGAAGCCTGGACGTCGGTACGATGGGGGAAATGGAGCCTGGAAGGCATGGAAGCCTGGACGTTAGTACTATGGGGGAGATGGATCCCGTAAGGCGTGGAATCTGGGATGTCGATATGATGGAGGTGATGGAGCCCGAAAGTTGTGGAAGCCTGTACTTCGATACGACGGGGGCGATGGAGCCCGAAAGGCATGGAAGCCTGGATGTCGGTACGACGGGGGTGATGGAGATCAGATTGTGTGGAAGCCTGGACATCGGTACGATGGGGGCGATGGATCCTGGAAGGAATGGAAGCCTATATCATCAATACGACGGGGGCGATGGACCTCGGAAGGCGTGAAAGCCTGGACGTTGATACGACAGGGGCGATGGAGCCCAGAAGTTGTGGAAGCCTGGATGTCAGTACGATGGGGGCGATAGAGCCCATAAGGCATGAAAGCCTAGAGCGTCATCTCATAAGGCAGAGAAATACTGTAGATTCATGGGGATTACCTCCATGATGGTTGATGTCGGGGATGGGGATGACCTCCGTGTCGAACGGTAGCAGTGTGGGGAAGACCTCTGCAGTGGCTGATGATGGTGATGGGGATGACCCTCATGCCTGATTATAGCGGTGCATGGAAGACCTCTATAGTGGCTATTGGTGCTGTTAGAGATTCGCCATAGGATTGGGAGTAGTTGTACCTCACACATCCCATGAGGGCGGTAGAGTCAGTGAGGAGATGATGGAGTCGAGAGGTGGGTTCCCCCTATGTAGCCTCTTGAGGCGGTGGGGTCAGTGAGGAAATGATGGAGTCGGGGGTAGATGCCCCCTGTGCGGCCTCTTAAGGAAGAAAAGTCAGCGAGGATCTAATGGATTTAGGGCGGATGCCCCCTGTGCGGCCTCTTAAGGCGGCAGAGTTGGTGAGGAGCCGATGGAGTCATGGGCGGATGCCCCCTGGGTAGCCTCTTAAGGTGGCGGAGTTGGTGAGGAGCCGCTGGAGTCGGGTGGTTATTTCCACCTGTGCGACCTCTTAAGGTGGTGTAGTCGACGAGGACACACTAGAGTTAGGTGGCGAATTCCACCTCTGCGGCCTCTTAAGGCAGCAGTGTCGGTGAGGAGCCGATGGAGTTGGGGGCGGATGCCCCCTACGCGGCCTCTTAAGGCAGTGGGGTCGGTGAGGAGCTAATGGAGTCGGGGGGAGGATTCCCCCTGCGTGGCCTCTTGAGGCGGCGGGGTCGGTGAGGAGTCGATGGAGTCGGGGGTCAGATTCCCCCTGCACGACCTCTTAAGGCAGCAAAGTCGGTGAGGAGCCGAAGGAGTCGGGGGGCGGCTTCCCCCTCGTGGCCTCTTAAGGCAGCGGAGTTGGAGTGGAGCCGAAGGAGTCAGGGGTGAATTCCCCCTATGCGGCCTCTTAAGGTAGCGAAGTTGGCGAGGAGCCAAAGGAGTCAAGGGAAGATTCCCCCTGCGCAGCCTCTTATGGCGACAGGGTCGGCGAGGAGCTGATGGAGTCAGGGGAAGATACCCCCTGTGCAGTCTCTTGAGGCGGCGGGTCAGTGAGAAGCCGATGGAGTCGGGGGGCAGGTTCCCCCTACATCGCCTCATGAGGTGTCATGGTCAGTGAGAAGCCGATGGAGTTGGGGGCGGGTGCCACTTACGGGGCCTCTTGAGGTGGCAGGGTCGGCGAGGAGCTAATGGAGTCGGGGGTAGGTTCCCCCTGCACGGCCTCTTGAGGCGGTGAGGTCAGTGAGGAGCCGATGGAGTCAGGGGGAGGATTCCCCCTCCGCGGCCTCTTAAGGCAGTGATGTCAGTGAGGAGCTGATAGAGTCAGGGGGCGGATTCCCCCAGCAAGGCCTCTTAACGCGGTAGGGTCGGCGAGGAGATGATGGAGTTGGGGGAGGATGCCCCCTGCGCGACCTCTTGAGGCGGCGAGGTTGGCGAGGAGCCTATGGAGTTGGAGAAGAATGCCCCCTGCGTGACCTCTTAAGGAGACGAGGTTAGCATGGAGTCGATGGAGTGGGGGGGCAGGTGCCCCCTGCGCGGCTTCTTAAGGCGGAGGGTTCGGTGAGGAGCTGATGGAGTCAGGGAGAGGGTGCCCCCTGCACGACCTCTTAAAGTGACAGAGTCGGCGAGGAGCCAAAGTAGTCAGGGGTTGGGTTCCCCCTGCGTGACCTCTTATGGTGGAAGAGTTGGCGAGGAGCTGAAGGAGTCGGGGTTGGATACCCTTTGCGCGGCCTCTTAAGGCAGTGGGGTTGGCAAGGAGCCGATGGAGTCGAATGGGAAAATGCTCCCTGCGCGGCCTCTTAAGGGAGCAGGGTTGATGAGGATCTGATGGAGTTGGGGGCGGATGCCCCCTGCCTGGCCTCTTGAGGAGGCTGGGTAGGTAAGGAGCCGATGGAGTCGGGGGCGGATACCCCCTGCGCGACCTCTTGAGGCGGAAGGGTTGGTGAGTAGCCGATGGAGTCGGGGGGAGGATTCCCCCTATGCAGCCTCTTTAGGTGGCAGAGTTTGTGAGGAGTTGATGGAGTCGAGGGGCGGATGCCCCCTGCATGGCCTCTTAAGGCGGCATAGTCGGTGAGGAGCCGATGGAGTCAGGGGCGGATGCCCCCTACATGGCCTCTTAAGGCATCAGAGTCAGCGAGGAACTGATAGAGTCGGGGGAAGATGTAACATCCCAAGTAAATGAAGAATATCATATTTTCATACTTATTAATATTTGTTAATTAAATATTAATTTTACTTTAAAAGTGTTTCTATGTTCGATAGCGTACCCGATACACAACAATGAGTTTCTTTGAAATCTTACGTTGCACACTAATAATATAATATTATTATTTTAAATGGAAGTTAACTCCTAGACATTGTATTGGTGGGAATTAACAAAACTAACTACAATATGATTATAAATGATTTTTAAATTTATTTACATTTATCCAATAAAAAGTTAGAGGCTTAAAATGCGAATGAATCTAGTTTTAAGCATAATTTACAATAAAAGACCAATTTACCGCCTTTTAATGGAGAAACCTCTTTAAATATAGTTTTGGTCATTTTAATACATTCTATTTTACCAAATAAAATCCTTCTTTAGAATTTTGACCTCAAAATTTACTTTGTGTAAATTTTTGGATTTTTTCCGATAAAGTTCATTTTTTAATGAATAGTGTAAATATTGTATTTTAATTCAAAACTATTATTTAATATAATTTATTTATATTGTTAGATTATATTTTTAATTTTTTTTAAAGTGTAATTAGAATATATTTTTACCGTCTAATCCAATTTTAGTCATTGGAATTAATTTCACTTTGAATTTGGACATAAACAAGTGTCAATCTTTTGAAAGTTATTTTTTCTTAAAAACACGCTATTTGTTTTAACAATGGGAATTAATTTTAAATTAATTAATCAAACTTCTATGTTTAGAATTTGGTAAATTAGAAATCATTTTTGAATTCGTAATATCAAATATATCTTAGGCTGAATTTTTGGTATTTTTATGAAAAACTTCAATTTTTGATGAATAGTGAAACCACTTAGTAGTAGTTAAAAAAATTGAAATTTTCATTTAAATGAAAATTTACCACTTCTGTGAATTGAATTTAAAAAATCTGACATACATGGTTGTTATTAGTTAGTAAAATGTGATTCAATAAGATGAAAATAATTTTTGGTGAATAGTAACTTTTGACTTTTTTACCACGGTTAAAGGTAAATAGGGTAATTCAAGGTAAAAATAATATTATAATAATTCAAAATTACCTTAACACTTGTAATAACCTTATTTTATGTGTAATTTCCAACCATGGGCATCCTTGGGTCTATTTTGGGACCCCATGGATCCACTTATGAATGATAATGACACTTTAGATTAATTAATTTAATGTAAAGGCAAAAATAAAATAAACAAAAAGCTTTTAGTAAATTAATTTTTATGTGGTGTTATATAAGGAATATTTTTGTCTATAAATATTCATTGGAAATATAAAACAATTTCCTACATGATAGTATTTTTTTTATAATTTTAAAAAATCGAATAAATTAAATTTTTTATGACACAATAATGATGCAGTATTTACCTCATTAATAAATTATTTTAAATAAATATGATTATAATGATTAAAATATTATACAAAACCAGTCCAATTCCTATTAGATGATTATATTTCGACCCTGAGTCATCTTATCATCGACTATAATGATTTTTGGACCTTTAGAAACCGAATATAATTATATTATAAAATAATATTTTCACACTTTCCTAAAGAGCCCCTCCTCTCCCTTATAAAAGGAGACCACTTCTAACCAATTCCTCACACCTATCAAGCCATTTGGCTCATCCAAACTCTACCAAATTAAGCTCCCTACATCCCTCTCCTTCACCTATAAGCCTTACCATAGGCATAAGGCACTTCAATAAGTTCTTTTGGTTCAAACCAAAGGAAGTTAACCAAATTAATGGTAACAATTTATCTTAACTTCTTTTCTTTTATTTTACTTCTCCAACCCCTAAACTCTTTTTATTACTTTATTTTATAGCAAAAACAGTATCCTAAATATACTAGGATGTTTTTATAAGAAGTATTATAACTACACTTACACACACCTCCATCTAATGGGTGAATAACATAATGTTTCTGTGGATGGAAAACTAACACCTCACGAAACGATGATTGTTCAGTTACCTCTTACTGCCTCTCATGGCGGAAATTATGATGGAAATGTATTTATATATGATATTTATTATGTTTATGATTTATTTATGCTTATTTACTTCCCATTTATATCACGCCTTTATGGTTTCCATAGTGGGTAAATACGATAATCTCATTTGAGGAAGTGTGGACTACCGCCCCCTCAAAGTGATGTGACTCTTTGATGAATTATGTGGGATGTATAAAGGATGTATTTAATGATATTATATATGATATTATACTGTAATTATAATATACCTATGTATCATTATGTTTTAATTCCATTAAAATAATAAATAGAAATGAAAGTAGCGTTCATGCGTACGTACGGCTTACCGTCTCCATGAACGGTGAATTTCATTTCTTACCTCCAAATGTTATGTCATATTATAAATACATGTATATACTGTATATATATGATATATATATGATATCTATATAATTAATGTCATTATGGATATAATGAATTATTGACCACATGGACAACTTGTAAATATAAGGTGTTTATTTTTGACTCAAGTACCAAATGTCGACAAAATGGACATTATTAACTTAAATGATTACATAATGTTTATAACATGGTAATACGTGATATAAAAGGAATAATAAACTTGAAAAATGTTATTAATCAAGTATAAATTAACTTTAGTTTGTTATTCACGAGATTAAAGAACGATCGATTCAAGTCGGACACGAGGTAAGGGACTTCGTCTCAATCTCCTTCCATTGAGGCATATTTTGTTTTAATACACGATTTACTTTTATACACTGTATAAACACCTTTTATTTTTTATTTATTCCAAAGGGAATCTTTTTATACCAAGCGTTTTACTAAACAACAAAAAGGAATGTTTTTTTACGTAAGCGGTGATAATGACCTTTCCGCCTCTGTGAGTATTATTTGATCTTTGACTTCCTTAATAAGCTAGAATGTTTTTAAAAGGAAAAAATAAATACCATATAATCTTTTTACGTATTTTGGTATTGAAAATTATTTTGAAAATGGATTTATTATTTCAATATCTTGAAATGATATTTTTGTTATTGTAATGTGGAAATGCTATCTTTTCTTTATGCTTATGTTATGTGTTATGATCATGTTATGGTTCTTGAGAATTATTTACGTATATGGGTGGTTCCGTGATCAACCTAGGGAGGGTGAGCCTGAGAGAGCTCTCCAATTCATTGGGTAACGTGACATAGGTAAACGTGAATGTTTATCCTAAGAGATTTAGGGAATATACTGTGATGGGTATTCCAAAGTAACTCCCTATGTAGCTGTGATAGCTAAAATGTAAGTATGATATGGATGCCACAAGTTACCATTATGATTTATGATTTCTATGTGTTATTCATAAAATATTATGATTTCAGGAGTTATGTAAAAGAGTTGATGTTTTGTATGCATTTATGAAAAAATGTTTTCTTTCTTTTTTTATAACCCTTACTGAGCTTTTATGCTCACCCCATGTTTTGAAATGTTTTCACAAAACTTAAAGATGAATAGGATCAAGGATGGGATCAAGGAAAAGTTATGATTTCTAAAACATGGAACTAGACATGACTCTTTTTTTCAAGAGTTTTTATTTTATGAAAAAATGGAAACTGTGTAGAAGTGTCTACTTTGTAATCTTTTGAGATGTAATAGTTATTTCCTAATTCTCTAAAACTCTAAACCTGAAAAGATTCTCAATGTGAATTATTCATTTAATTCAATATTATGTAATGTTTAAGGCCGAGTCATTATAGTTGGTATCATAGGTTAGTTTAGGTAACTTTAGGAGTTATGGTATTGTTAAATTAAAATCCATAGAGTAATTTATGTTAATATTGAAATAATATAGCATTTATAGATTACCATGTTTCTTAAACTAAGATATGTATATATTAAGAATGGTTTTTCATAGAAGAAACAGGGTAGTTGTGCTGGGAAGGAATATAAAGGGAAATGACCTTCTAAATCAGCAACCAGAGATGGTCGGAATTTGAATTGAGTAGTTTACTACAGTGATGGATCAGTTGAATCAGGTGATAAATGGTGGTTGTGTTTATTAATGATATTTTGGTTTATTCTTAAAGTAAAGAGGATCATGAAAGTCATTTAAGGGTTTTCTTTTAAACCTTAAAAGAAAAGAAACTGTTTGGGAAATTTAGAAAGTGTGAGTTTTGGTTATAAAAAATTTCTTTCCTTGGTCACATTATTTCAAAAAATGGAATAACTATTGATCTTTCTAAAACCAAAGTTGTTGAAGAATGGCCAAGACCCACAAATATAACTGAGATCCGTAGTTTTCTTGGTTTGGTAGGTTAATACCAGAGGTTTGTTGGATATGTTTCACGGTTATCTAGTCCAATGACTAAGTTAACTCGGAAAGGTGTTAAGTTCATATGGACAAAATAATGTGATGATTGTTTTCAGGAATTGAAAATAAGATTGGTGAATGCTTCAATTTTGGCACTGCCATCCAGAAATGGTGAGTTTGTTATCTACAGTGATTCTTCATTGAAAGGACTTGGATATGTACTTATGCAGAATGATCAGGTAATTGTTTATGCTTCACGTCAATTGAAACCTCATGAGTTAAATTACCATACACATGATTTGGAATTAGCTACTGTTGTTTTTGCTTTAAAAATTTGGAGGAATCATTTCTAGGGAGTAAAATGTGAAATATATATTGACCACAAAAGTTTAAAGTATATATTTACTCAAAAATAATTGAACATGAGACAGAGGAGATGGCTAGAATTAATCAAGGATTATGATTGCACAATCCATTACCATCTGGGAAAAGAAAATAAAGTGGCTGATGCTTTGAGTAGAAAAATCAATGTATCATTAGCCATGCTACGATTAGAACGAGATCCTTTGGTTTTTTATTTGATAAACTTTGGAATAGAAGTTGTTATTGTAGGAAATTCTTCTATTTTGTTTCATGTGTCAGTAAAATAATCTCTGTCAGATAGAATTAAGCAAGCACATAAGGATGATAGTGAGTTATAGAAAAAGGTATAGTTGGTTCAAAAGGGTAAGTTGCCTGATTTTAACATTGATAATGATTGTGTTTTGAGGTTTGGAAAGAGATTATGTGTGCCTTGTGATTCAAAGTTGAAGAATGAATTGTTATGTGAAGCTCATAGTTCTCCATTTTCAGTTCATTCTGGTAGTACTAAGATGTACAGAGATATTAGGGAGTATTACTGGTGGGATGGAATGAAAAGAGATATTGCTGATTTTACTGTGAAGTATTTGACTTTTCAGCAGGTTAATGCAGAGTGGTAGTTACCAAAAGGGATTCTTCAGCCTCTACCAGTGCTAGAGTGGAAATGGGAAAATATATCCATGGACTTCATTGGGGGATTACCAAAGACATCTTGAGGTAATAATGTAATCTGGGATATAGTTGATCGATTGACCAAATCTGCTCATTTCCTTCCTATTTGAGATACTTTGTCTCTAGATAAACTTGATCGGTTGTATGTTAAAGAGATAGTCAGGTTGCATGGAGTTCCCCTATCCATTGTATCTAATCATGATCCTAGGTTTACTTCTAACTTTTCGAAAGGCCTTCAGATGTCGTTGTATACTGAATTAAATTTTAGTACAACTTTTCACCCTCAATCAGATGGGCAATCAAAACAAACAATTCAGAACTTGGAGGATATACTACGTGATTGTTCACTAGATTAACAGGGAAGCTGGGACCAACATATTTCTCTGGTTGAATTTTCATATAATAACAGTTTTCATTCCAATATATAGATGGATCCATTTGAGGAATTATATAGAAAGCATTGTCAAACTCCAGCTTTTTGGGAAGAAGTAGGTGAAAGGAATCAGATGGGACCAGAATTGGTAGAAGAGATGGTAGAGAAAGTTCGGTTGATTTAGAAGCACATGAGAACATCTCAGAGCATACAGAAAAGTTATGCCGATCACCGGAGGAAGGATCTTTCTTTTTTAGGTATGTGATCATGTCTTTCTCAAAGTTTCTCCATGGAAAAGTGTGATGCGTTTTGGTAAGAAGGTAAAGTTGAGTCCGAGGTTCATTGGACCATATGAAATTATGGAGAAAGTTGGATCAGTTGCGTACAGAGTGGCTTTACCTCCAAGTTTATCCTAGGTACACAATGTTTTTCATGTTTCAATGTTGAGAAGGTATATACCAGATCCATCTCATGTTTTGAGCCCAGAGGTAGTTCAGTTGGAAGAGAATCTCTCTTATGAAGAACAACCAGTCTAGATTCTTGACCATAGAGAGAAAGTGTTACGGAATAAGGTAATTCACCGGGTAAAGGTTTTGTGGAAAAACCAAATGATTGAAGAGGCAATGCGGGAATTTGAAAATGCTACGAGGGATAAATGCCCCCAGTTATTTTGATAAGTGAATAAAAATTGTGAGGATGCAATTTCCAAAAGGGAGGAAGGATGTAAAATCCCAAGTAAATGAATAATAAGATATTTTCATACTTATTAATATTTGTGAATTAAATATTTATTTTATTTTAAAAGGGTTTCTATGTTCGATAGCGTACCCGATACGCAACAACGGGTTTCTTTGAAATCTTACGTTGCACACTAATAATATAATATTATTATTTTAAATGGCAGTTAACTCTTACCCGTTGTATTGGAGGGAATGAAAAAAACTAACTACAATATGATTATACATGATTGTTAAATGTATTTACATTTATCCAATAAAAAGTTAGAGGCTTAAAATGTGAATGAATCTAATTTTAAGCATGATTTACATTAAAAGGCCGATTTATCGCCTTTTAATGGAGAACCCTCTTTAAATATAGTTTTGGTCACTTTAATACATTCTATTTGACCAAATAAAATCCTTCTTTAGAATGGTTACATCAAAATTTACTTTGTGTAAATTTTTGGAATTTTTTCTATAAAGATCATTTTTAATGAATTGTGTAATATTGTATTTTAATTCAAAACTATGATTTAATATAATTTATTTATATGGTTAGATTACCTTTTTAATTGGTTTTAAAGTGCAATTATAATATATTTTTACCATTTAATCCAATTTTGGTCACTGAAATTAATTTCACTTTGAATTTGGACATAAACAAGTGTCAATCTTTTGATAGTTATTGTTTCTTAAAAACACGCTATTTGTTTTAACAACGGGAATTAATTTTAAATTAATTAATGCAACTAATATGTTTAGAATTTGGTAAATTAGAAATAATTTTTGAATTCAGAATATCAGATATATATTAGGCTGAATTTTTGGTATTTTTCCGAAAAACTTCAATTTTTGATGAATAGTGAAACCACTTAGTGGTAGTTAAAAAAAACTGACTTTTTCATTTAAATGAAATTTTACCACTTCTGTGAATTGAATTTGAAAAATACAACATACATGGTTGTTATTAGTTAGTAAAATTTGGTTCAATAGGTTGAAAATTATTTTTGGTGAATAGTAACTTTTGACTTTTTTTACCACGACTAAAGCTAAATAGGGTAATTCAAGGTAAAAATAATATTATAAATATTCAAAATTACCTTAACACTTGTCCTAACCTTATTGGATGTGTAATGGAAGACCATGGGCATCCTTGGGTCGATTTTGGGACCCCATGGATCTACTTATGAATGATAACGACCCTTTAGATTAATCAATTTAATGTAAAGGAAAAAATGACATAAACAAAAAGCTTTTAGTAAATTAATTTTTATATGGTGTTATATAAGAAATATTTTTGTCTATAAATATTAATTGTAAATATAAAAATATTTCCTACATGATATTTTTTTTTTATAATTTTTAGACATTGAATAAATTAAAAGTTTCATGACATAATAATGATGCAGTATTTACCTCATTAATAAATGATTTAAATAAATAAGATTATAATGATTAAAATATTATCCATAACCTGACCAATTCCTATTTTATGATTATATTTCGAACATGAGTCATCTTATAATATACTATAATGATTTTTGGACCTTTAGAAACCGAATATAATTATATTATAAAATAATATTTTCACACTTTCCTAAAGAGCCCCTCCTCTCCCTTATAAAAGGAGACCACTTCTAACCAATTCCTCACACCTATCGAGCCATTTTTATTGTCCAAACTCTGCCCAATTAATCTCCATACATCCTTCTCCTCCACCTAGAAGCCTTACCTTATGCATAAGTCACTTTAATAAGTCCTTTTGGTTCAAACCAAAGGAAGTTACGCAAATTAAAGGTAACATTTTCTCTTAACTTATTTTCTTTTATTTTACTTATCCAACCCCTAAAATATTTTTATTACTTTATTTTATAGCAAAAAAAGTATCCTAAATATACTATGATGTTGTTATAAGAAGTATTCGAACTACACTTACACACACCTCCATCTAATGGGTGAAGAACATAATGTTTCTGTGGATGGAAAACTAACGCCTCACGAAACGATGATTGTTCAATTACCTCTTACCGCCTCTCATGGTGGAAATTATGATGGAAATGTATTTATATATGATATATATTTTTTTTATGATTTTTTATGCTTATTTACTTCCCATTTATATCACGCCTTTATGGTTTCCATAGTGGGTAAATACGATAATCTCATTTGAGGAAGTGCGGAATACCCCCCTCAAAGTGATGTGACTCGTTAATGCCTTATGTGGGATGTATAAAGGATGGAGTTAATGATATTATATATGATATTATAATGTAATTATAATATACCTATGTATCATTATTTTTTAATTCCATTAAAATAATAAATAGAAATGAAAGTAGCGTTCATGCGTACGTACGACTTACCATCTCCATGAACGGTGCATTTCATTTTTTACCTCCAGATGTTATGTACTATTATAAATACATGTATATAATAGATACATATGATATATATATTATATCTAAATAATTAATTTCATTCTGGATATAATGAAATATTGACCACATGGACAAGTTGTAAATATAAGGTGTTCATTTTTGACTCAAGTACCAAATATCGACAAAATGGACGTTATTAACTTAAATGATTACATAATGTTTATAACATGGTAATAAGTGATATAAAAGGAATAATAAACTTGAAAAAGGTTCTTAAGAAAGTATAAATTAACTTTATTTTATTATTAAGGAGATTAAAGAATGATCGAGTTAAGTCAGACATGAGGTAAGGGACTTTGTCTCAATCTCCTTTCATTGAGGCATATTTTGTTTTAATACATGATTTCCTTTTATACACTGTATAAACACCTTTGAATTTTAATTTCTTTCAAAGATAATCTTTTTATACGAAGCGTTTTACTAAACGACAAAAAGGAATGTTTTTTTACGTAAGCGGTGACAATGACCTTTTTGCCGCCACGAGTATTATCTGATCTTTGGCTTCCTTAACAAGTTGAAATGTTTTTAAATGGAAAAAATAAATACCATATACTATTTTTACGTATTTTGGTATTGAAAATTATTTTGAGAATGGATTTATTATTTCAATATCTTGAAATGATTTTTTTATTGCAATGTGGAAATGTTATCTTTCCTTTATGCTTATGTTATGTGTTATGATCATGTTATGGTTATTGGGAATTATTTATGTATACAGGTGGTTCCATGATAAACATAGGGTGGGTGAACCCGAGATAGCTCTCCAATGCATTGGGTAACGTGACAGAGGTAAACATGAATGTTTCACCTAAGAGATTTAGGTAATATACTATGATGGGTATTCCAAAGTAACTCCCTATATAGCTGTGATAGCTAAAATGTAAGTATGATATGGATTCCAAAAGTTACCTTTATGATTTATGATTTCTATGTGTTATTCATAAACTTTTATGATTTCATGAGGTAAGTAAAAGAGTGGGTGTTTTGTATGAATTTATGAACAAATGTTTTCTTTATTTGTTTTATAACCCTTACTGAGCTTTTATGCTCATCTCATGTTTTGAAATGTTTTCACAGGACTTAAAGATGAATAGGGTCAAGGATGGGATCAAGGAAAAGTCATGCTGTTTAAAACATGGAACTAGACATGACACTTTTTTTCAAGAGTTTTTATTTTATGAAAAAAATGGAAACTGTGTAGGAGCGTCTACTTTGTAATATTTTGAGATGTAATAGTTATGTCCTAATTCTCTAAAACTCTAAACCTAAAAAGATTATCAATGTGAATTATTCATTTAATTCAATATTATGTAATGTTTAAGGCCGGGTCCTTATAGAAGATGCCCCCTGTGTGGCCTCTTAAGACGACATAGTCAGTGAGGAATTACTGGAGTCAGGTGGTGGATGCCACCTGCACAGCCTCTTAAGTCGGCAGGGTCAGCGAGGAGCCGATGGATTCAGGGGAGGATGCCCCCTGCGTGACTTCTTGAGGTGGTGGGGTTGGTGAGGAGCTAATGGAGTCGGGGGTAGAATGCCCCATGCGCGGCCTCTTGAGGCAGCGGGGTCGGTGAAGAGCCGATGGAGTTAGGGGGTAGATGCTCCCTGTGCGGCCTCTTAAGGCGGCAGATTCGGTGATGAGCCGATGGAGTCGGGGTGGATGCCCCCTTCATATCCTCTTAAGGTGACGGAGTCGGTGAGGAGAACATGGAGTTGGGGGTGGATGCCCCTTGTGCGGCCTCTTAAGGCGGTGGAGTCGGCAATGAGCCGATGGAGTCGAGTGGCGGATGCCGCCTGCACGGCCTCTTAAGGCGGTGGAGTCAGCGAGGAGCCGATGGACCATATTCTTCACACACAAGGGAATCACATGGGTGATTCCATAATTTTCCCGACATATTTGGTCTATTCTCTTTTGAAGGAGAAGAGATTCATGTCGGGATCACCATTTATATTTCCGAAGCTTTCATTGTGGCGCACACATCCTTCTATCGAGGGCGCACAACTGTTGCCCCACATTCCCACTTTCCAAAGGCGGGTGACATCCATTACTTATTCAGGGACATTTTCTCCTTAATCAAAATGAGATGATGGGATGTCGGTTCCTCCTTCTGTGGATTCCTTCTCAGAACTCGTTACCTAGTTCAGGTCTCCCTTATAGATTAAGTCGTGTTTCATGAATCTCATTCCTAGTGCCATATCTTTTCGGACACCGATTAATTTCAATAATTCTGTTAGTACATTCCATGGGGTCTTGACATGGTAGCAACCTTATGTCGGAGTAGATGACAACATTAGGCATTTCAGGGAATCTCTGGATGCGTGGACATCGGGTAACCTGTATTCTTCCTCATAAGAGGGAATCTCAAGGGTGTAGGACCTGAGGCATCCCACATCAGTTGTGGGGTATCTTATTCTAGAGGCATGTATCTATGGTTTTCCTCAGCTTCCCATGTTTAACATGGGGTATGCCGCAAGTTTAATGTCTAGTAGAGACGGTTACGCCAAATGTGTTTCTTCCGAGGTTTTCCTCAAGAATTTTATGTTTAACATGAGGTAGGCTATGAGTTTAACTTCTTGTGGAGATGGAATGAGGGTGATCAGAATTTCCCATAGAGATGGATAAGATTGGTATATCCCTAGGAGGGAGATCCATGAGTGTTTACCAGGTAGTTGGATTAAAACACTCAATAAGAGAAGACCCAGGATGGTGTGTCCTATAAATGGAAGATTTCACACTGTGAAGGTTGATATGGACACCATTGAGGGTGGATCAGGGAGTGTGCACCCAAGAATGGGGGGAACACCAAGGTTTAACTTTGGCTGGTATTGAACCTCATGGAGGTTTTTTACGTACCATGTGTAGACAATAGGGATAAAAAATCACGTAATTTGAAGGGGTGATGAAACATGGTGTACACAGAGGACAAAAACCTGAATACATAGCGGGGATTCCACATGGATAGAGTCCCATCGCAAGAGGGATAATCTTGGGTGGATGGTTATAGATTGAGTGGGGCTTATGCATTGTTAGCTTCCCGGGTGCTGTAAGGAGCGACACTGGGATGAATGTCATGATCTCACCGGGATGTGGCCACCCGGGTGAGAATCAGGATGAATGATGGAGAGTTGAATGATGTAGAGGGGGAATGAGATGGAACCGTTGTGAAGGTGATGGTATTTTTGGGATTTATCCTTGAAGAGACTTCCTACGTAACCCCGTGGTATGGAATCAAAGTCCTCATAGTTCGTTGAGTCGACATGACACCTGAAGAGGCGACCCGTGAGAAGGGCACATGGATGAGACCTGGAAGAAGTGGAACCTCTGTGTTAGGGAATTACCTTCCCAAAACACATAGGCTCAAGGGATAGATCAGTATGAGAGACGAGTGATGGGCTTGAACCTTAGAGAGGCTTCCTACGTATCCTCATGGCAGGGAATCAAAGTCCATATAGTTCATCCGACGATGACTTACCATCAATTGGGGACTTCAATAGATTACAATCTATTGGGTGACTTCAACGACTTACCGCCGAATGGGGTTTTCAACTACTTACTTCTGAATGGGGATGAACCTTTGGGATGCTTCCTATGTACCCTATCTAAGAGACTGGGATCAAATCCCACGTAGTTTGTGAGAGGTGTTGGTGAGCCGACGTGAAGGGGGCTGAGACCAATGGTTATTAGGCTTGAACCTCAAGGAGGCATCCTACGTACATTTCTATGCCAAGGATTAAAGTCCACATAGTTCATAATGGATTGGTGAACTGACGTGAAGTGTTCAGGACTAATAGATTTTTGGATGAAACCTCTGGGAGGCTTCCTATATACCTTGCCTTGATAAGGATCAAAATCCACGTAGTTGAAATGGTGTTTGGTGAACCAATGTGGAGGGAGTTAGGACCAATGTTTTTTGTGCTTGAACCCCTATGAGGCTTCCTACATACCTTGCCTTGGAAAGGATCAAAGTCCACGTAGTTTGGGAGAGTTTGGTGAACCGACGTGAAGATGGTAGGAACCAATGGATGGTGGGATTGAACCTTAGGGAGGCTTCCTACGTACCTTTCCTTTTCAAAGATCAAAGTCCACGTAGTTTGTGATGGTGTTTGGTGAGATGATGTGAAGGACGTTAGAACCAATGGTTGTTGGGATTGAACCTCAGGGAGGCTTCCTACATACCTTTCCTTAGAATGGATCAAAGTCCATGTAGTTTGGGGGAGTTTTGGTGAACCGTCATGAAGGGAGTCAGGACCAATGGTTGTTGGGATTGAACCTCTGTAAGGATTCCTACGTACCTTTCCTTGGAAAAGATCAAAGTCCACATAGTTGGGCATGGTGTTTTAGGGTTTACACGCTAGGCTGCCCAGAGAGGATGTCATGATCGATGCTTACCCTAAGCCCACGTGAGTTATGATCAATGTGAGAAATAAGAGGCTGTAAGGACCTGATGATCATGACGCAAGGGTACGTCCATGAAGGTTAGTGAATGGGGCTTATGCAAGGAAGATACCTAGGTACCGCTAAGGAGCAAAAATGGTGGATGGGGCTTACGCATGGATGATGCCCGGGTGCCGCTATGGAGTGGCAATGGTGAATGGGGCTTACACAAGGAAGCTGCCTGAGTGATGCTATAGAGTGGAAATGATGAATGGAGATTATGCAAGGAAGCAACCCGAGTGCTGCTATGGAGCGACAATGGTGAATGGGGATTAAGCAAGGAAGTAGCCTGAGTTCCGCTATGGAGCGAAAATGGTGAACGGGGCTTACGCAAGGAAGTAGACCGGGTGCCGCTATGGAGTGAAAATGGTGAATGGGGCTTACACAAGGATGCATCCTGGGTGCCGCTATGGAGCGATAATGGTGAATGGGGCTCACGCAAGGATGCAGCCCGTGTGCCGCTATGGAGCGACAATGCTGAATGGGGCTTACGCATGGATGCTGCCTGAGTTCCGCTATGGAGTGACAATGGTGAATGGGGCTTACGCAAGGAAGCTGCCTGGGAGCCCTTATGGATCAGCAATGGTGAATGGGGCTTACGCAAGGAAGCAACCCGGGTGTCGCTATGGAGAGGCAATGGTGAATGGGTCTTACGCAAGGATGTTTCTTGGGTGATGCTATGGAACAACAATAATGAATGGGGATTATGCAAGGATACAACCTGTATGGCTCTATGGAGTGACAATGGTGAATGAGGATTATGCAAGGAAGCTGCCTAGGTGCTGCTTTGGAGTGACAATGGTGAATGGGGCTTACGCAAAGAAGATGCCCATGTGCCGCTATGGAGTGGAAATGGTGAATGGGGCTTATGCATGGATGTTGCTTGAGTTCTACTATGGAGAAACAATGGTGAATGAGGATTACGTAAGGAAGCAGCCTAGGTGCCCTATGGAGTGACAATGGTGAATGGGGCTTATGCAAGGATGCAACTCGGGTGCCGCTATGAAGCGATAATGGTGAATGGGGCTTATGCAAGGATGCATCCCATATGCCTCTATGGAGTGACAATAGTGAATGGGGATTATGCAAGGAAGTTTACCGTGTGCCACTATGAAGCGGCAATGATGAATGGGGATTACGCATGGATGCTGCCTGAGTACTGCTATGGAGCGAGAATGGTGAATGAGACTTATGCAAGGAAGGAGCCCAGGTGCCACTATAGAGCGGTAATGGTGAATGGGGATTATGAAAGGATGCAACCCGGGTTCCATTATGGAGCAGAAATGGTGAATGGGGCTTATGAAAGGATGCAACCCGTGTACCACTATGGAGCGACAATGGTGAATGGGGCTTATGTAAGGAAGCTGCCCGAGTGCCACTATAGAGAGACAATGGTGAATGGAGATTACCAAGGAAGATGCCCATAATGTCTTCCTCATGTCTGGCCATGAGGTAATCCTAACTTACTAGTGAGTTGAGGTATATAATTGGGGCCAACACCTATGCACAAGTGCACAAGTGGGGTAACACCAAGGGGTGTTGGAATTAGTCCAAACAAAGGGAGATGAAAAGTGTGAATCACATGCCCGACATTTGGAACGCAATGATGGTGGTGTGGAGATGGAGGATAACTATTGACTGTGTTCGAAACACAGCATCCATATTGCGTTAGCCTGAAATGGGGACAAACAAATGAGGGTTGACTGTTGACCGTGTTTGAAACACAGGACCTGACTCGAAGTGTTGTCCAAAGTCTTACGGGGCGTTGGCCCAGGATGGTAGGTGAGCCAATGCAGCATGGGACCAGGCTATTAGGGGGTCCCTTCATACATGAAATAGGATGGATATCCTAATGAAGGACACAAAAAGCATGAGGTGGAGTGATGGAATTATCGAATGGTATCCAACTCTCTTGAAGTTACTCCATTGTAATCAGGGCATGAGGCATCTTAGGCTTAGCACATAAGGTATCACTTATTTGGAACAGGAGGCATACAATTATTGAATGATAATATATACTATAGTTTATAGTTATGTAGATATTACTATTATCATCTTATGCTTGGAGCATAAGACATCTCTTGTTTGGATCAAGAGGCATCCTATGTTTGTCACATATGGTGTGCTATAGTTTATTGTCCTGTAGAGAGGACAATTGGCATCTCATGCTTGGTGCATTAGGTATCTCTCGTTTGGAGCAAGTGGAATCCTATGTTTATCACATAGTGTGTGCTACAATTTATAGTATTGTAGAGAGGAATATCGCCATCTTATGCTAGGTGAATGAGGAATCTCTTATTTAGAGCAAGAGGCATCCTATTTTTGGCACATAGGGTGTACTACAGTTTATAGTCATGTAGATGATACTGTTGGAATCTTATGCTTGGTGCAAAAGGTATCTTTTGTTTGGAGTAAGAGCTATCCTATGTTTTTCACATAGGGATTACTACAGTTTATAGTCATGCAGCGAGGACTATTAGGCATAAGGTGCATAGAAATGGTTGGTGTTGGGACTTACGCAAGAGCATCCCTTTATAGTAGATCCTGACATAGGAGCCAACTGATAGGGTTCAGATGAGTTGCTTGAGGAATGGTTCAACTCAAGGTACTTGGGTAATTGATGATGAGAATCTCAACTCACAACATGATAAATGAACCAAGAGAAATATGTCAACCCAAGGTGTTTCATGGTGTGTGAAGGAGTATCTCAAATCACAGTATTCCATAGGTGGAAGGTGGGTGCGCATAAGGGCGTAATGTAAAGTGTTGACGTCCGGGCTCGAAAAGTTCATGGTGCGACTCTCCATTTTTCATGGGATAGGTCTTCACAAAGTAGCTTCATGGAGGACAGGTTCTTGTGGAGCATGGGGTCTCGCTAAACATCTTCGCGAAGGAAATATGCTCACGGAGCATGGAATCATGGAGCAAAGGGGATCACAGAGCAAAGGGGCTCGTGGAGCGAAGTGGCTCGTGGAGAAAAGGGGCTCGCGGAGCAAAGTGTCTCATGGAGCAAAGTAGCTCGTAGAGAAAAGTGTCTCGCGGAGCAAAGTGGCTCACAGAACAAAGGCCCTCGTGGAGCAAAGTCTCTTGCAGAGCAAAGCCTCTCGCAAAGACCTTTGAGAAGGACATCACTTCATGGTGCATAGGAGCTCCGTGAAATGGGAGATCGACCACCAAAGGGGCAGCGTGACCGTTGTTATGAAGGTGTGTGAGCCAGGTATTTATAGGCGATGGAGGTTGGCGGAGCGCACCGCGAAGCACAAATGCATTCCTTGAAGCACAAATACACGCCGTGAAGCAAATAACGCTCTGCAACTAGAGGGAATTCCCTCAAGTTTCTAATAATCGTGGAGCCGACCGTCATTGAGCTTCACAGTGCTCGCAGAGGATCTGATCAAGTTCCCTCAAGTTCTTCATAATCGCAGAGCCGATCGTCATCGAGCTTCGCGATGATCACAGAGGATCCGGTCAAGTTCCCTCAATTTCTTCATAACCGTGGATTTGAACATCATCGAGCTTCGCGGTGCTCTCGGAGGCTCCAATCAAGTTCCTCTGCTCCGCGATCATAGAGGGAGCTTCATGAATGGGCTCCGAAAACCAGTTTTCTAATCCAACTTCAAATGTCCACAACTCATAATCCATAAATCCATTAGGGCCCTACGACCTATCAAATCGAAGATTGAGAAATGGGATACGACCATGGATCATGTATGGAAGAATTTGGAAATTTTTTTGGATCTGTTTTTCGGTGCCAACAAGGACCCTTTTTGAATCTAATACCTAAAATTGTTTATATTCCAAGGTAAGATTATTTTACTTTGGCTAGCATGCATACCCTATTATTATTATATTTATCTGGCATGTTGGCATGAGGATATTTGTTAGTTTATTATTTCTAGTGAGCATGAATTTATAATTTTATTATTTGGTTAGTAGTATATGCGACTAGCTATTGGATATTTTTAATTCTTAGTATATTTTTTATAATTATTTGAATATTATTAACAGTTTCACTGTTAATTTTAGTTTATTGTTTTTTATACAGGAGTAGGTCACAACACATTCACTATATTATCATTTTGAAGAGAGGGAAAACCTTGATTAAGGAGTAAATTTATTGTTATGATTGTTTTAATAGTTGGTATTTTGTTTTATTATGCATGAGTTTAGGGGAAGTTATTCTTGATAACTTTTTCATATTTTTTCTTAAGAATGTTGTGATTATTATGATAAGGATATTACATATACTATGAAAGATCTTATGTATCATTCAAAGATATCAAAATATCTTAGGTATTTATATTTTCTAAAAGGAAAATAAACCATGCACTACAAAGAACTAGTTGAAGGATATCATGTATTAAGTTCATTACACTAAAATCAGGGTTTAACAATGGTTATTTGGCGACAGGTTGTCAGAACACTGCTAAATATTTTCTACAATTTAAAAAAATGTTCTTTATTCTCTCCCTTGAATATTATCTTCCGTTTACCCAACCATCAATACCTTACCCTCACCACCACCATTCTTTCCCTTGCCACCTCCACTCCAACCCTCGTCATTGACCTCACAACCACCCTCACTCGCCTTTCCCCCTATACAACCCACATCCCCTACTATCACATTTCTCTGTTAGACCCCTTTCCACTATAATCATGTCATTCACCCTATTTTTCTTACTACACCTGAGAATACCACACTGTTGATGTTACTAAGTACTTCTATTTTCCATATGAAATCACATGTCAATGAAAAATTTTCATAGTATTTTTTGAACAAAGAAACTTTACTATTTTTGTGGTATTTTTAGGTTTGTTATGAAAATACACTCAATTAATTCATCATATATGTTAATTGTTATAATTAATTTACAATTAGTGTGAGTGTTATGTTTACATTGAGCATCACTTAATAACTCAATTAAAATACATCATATTATTTTTTTCATAGAGAAACTTGAGTAATTTGTTTTTATGGATTGATGTGTGTTGTGAAAAATATATAATTAACTCATCATATGTGATATGTTCTATAATAAGTCTTATATTAGAATTATATTGTTAAGTTTAAACAAATATATACTTATTAACTCAATTAAAATCCATTCTTGTGTTATATATTAATATAAAAATGCAACAATTTTAAATTAATTTTATTCTAAAGAAAAACTAGGTGTCATATATCAAATTTTTCAATATAGGTATCTTCATTAATGTTTATAAGTTTTCATAAGATGAGATGATATGACCATTAAATAAATGTGATGGAATGGGATTTAATTGAAATCTAAATGAAGATAATTTATGTTTTATAAAATCTTACTTTAGAAAACATAGTATATGAAACTTATCATAATTTTTTCATGATTTTGGCATCATAAGATAGGGTATATTATTTGATCAACATTTTTTTCCAAATAAATTAGTAATTTTTATTTAACTGACATAATATTTATTTTTTTTAAAATTTTATTTGACAAAGTGTAGGCTGTTTATGATATATGGATAAAATTTGGATCACATTACTAAGGAAAACACCTCAGTATGCTAAGGGTTCAGAGGAGTTTTTAGATTTTTCAATTTCCAATCAATTTGTTTATAGGGAAATAATATTTCCACTACCTAAAAGTAAATTTATAAGATGGTTGAAGAGATATGAAGTTTATACACACTTGATATTGAAGCAAATCCTTGCTCAATATGTGTGTTGGATTTTATATAGAGAATCAAATGTTACAGAAAGTTTGTGCACCAATTTAAATAAACATAATGAGATCCCAACTCCATTGAAAATCAAAAATAAAATTCAAAACCTTATAAACAATCTTTTAGAATTGTAGGAAAACATCATCAACATAAATATATATCAGTATAACTAGTTTAGGGTGAACAAATAGAAAATTTACAAATTATATTTTTGGGACTATAGGAAAACCAAATAAAGATTGTAACATGTTAGTGGATCCTCCTCCTAATGTCATGGAGAATAACATAGGATATAAATTTACTGATAAAAAAGATGCATTTCATGATTTAGTCAATGATGGAAATCAAGATTTGTATAGAGGATGTTAAAAATATTCAAAACCTTCTTTTCTACCGAAGTTTTACCATATCAAATGCCTATACTAAATTGAAAATATAGAGATGTCCATGATATTGGAAGTTTTGAATGATTCATTTCCTAAAACTAATATCTCCAAGTATTTTTATGATATGAAAAAATATATTAACAATATTGTTATTAATTATACCAAAATACATGCTTTTCCCAATGATTGTATGCTTTATTGGTGAGTGGATTCAAGTAGATATGAGTGGAAAAATGTTTGTCTTGTGGATAGAAGTCAATGGGTAATCTAAATAAATATACTATTATGGAAAAGCAAAAAAGAACACACCTACAAAGGTTTTTCATTACCTTTCATTAAAACCTAAATTATAAAGATTATTGATGTCATTGAAAACTTCCGAGTGCATGAAGTAGAATTCTATAGATAATTACAATTATGGGTTAATGAGACAACCAATAAATTTAAAATCATGGAAAAAATTTGATTAATTACATCCATATTTCTCATCCAATCAGTGGAATGTGTGAATGGGATTGACTACCAATGGATTAAACCAATTTGAGACTTTGAGTACTAGTTATTGAATTTGGACATTTGTTTTGATCCCTTACAATCTACCTTGGTTGATGTGTATTCAGAAAACATCCTTTATAATTTCAATGATTATTATTGGAAAAATGCATGGAGATGATATTAATGTATACTTTCAGCCTCTAATTGAATAATTATAAGAGTTATGGAGAAACAATGTTGAGACGTATGATGCAGTTTCAATAATAATGTTCAAAATGCACACTGCTCTAATGTGGACCATTAGTGACTTTCCTAGACTTGGGAAATGATATAGTTGGAACACTTACACTAGTTTGTCTTGTCTTGTCTGTAACTTTGAATTTGAGCTTAAACGATCAAATTATAGTAAAAAATAGTGCTTCTTGTGTAATCATAGATTTATCGATGCATCTCATAGATTTTAGTTGAAAAATTATAAATTAAATGGGTCCACTGATCATAAACCACCTTCGAAGTTATTTATATGTTATGAAATATTGGAACAACCAGTAAATGTTAAAAGAGAATTTGGGATGGTGCATAATTTAAATTATAGTGGGAAAAGAGTTCAAAGTGCATCATTAGTTGAAATATAAACACATCAATGGATGAAAAATGTAGATTATTCAAACTTTCATATTGGGAATTTAATTTTTCGTGACATAATATTGATGTTATGCATATTTATAAGAATGTTTGTGATAATTTTATCTTCAAATTACTTAAAGAGCTTAGAAAATCAGAGGACCATATCAATGCTTAGATGAACTTACAATAATAAATATAAATCATGATCTGTGGCCATACGAGAAAGGAAAGTATGATCCAATAATTTTTGCAATGAAAAATAGGGATAAATATATATTCCTTAGAATTTTAAAACATGTGAAAGTATCTGATGGGTATTAAAGTAACATATCAAGGTGTTTCAACTTTAAACATCATATGTTACATGGATTGAAAATTCATGATTCACATATTCTATTACAGTAGTTACTACTATTGGCATTGCATACATTTTCACCTTAAAATGTTAATGTTGTTGTACTCCAATTCTACACATTCTTTATATAATTATATGAGAAAACTCTACAACCAGCTGAGCTTGAAAATATTTAGGATATATTTTTATCAAAACATTGTGGAATGGATATGATCTTGTCTCCATTATTTTTCATTTTTATAATGCATCTAACTGTGCATTTTCTCAAGGAAACTAAATTAAGAGGTATCATACAATATCGATAGATGTACCCAATTAAGAGTTAAATTATTTATATGTTTTTAATATTAAGTAAATCATTATTGAAACTTAATTAGATACATAACTATGTTTTATTCATTTTATTTTATATATAACTTGGTTATTTGAAATCATATGTAAAAAATAAAGCTTAACCTGAAGGCTATATTTATGAAGGCTACTTAGTAGAGAAGTGTCTTATTTTTTTTTCTAGTTACTTGGATGGCATTGAGACAATATTCAATTGATTTGGATGTGTTTATGACATATCAACCCAATATCAACTAGAAGGGAGATTAAAAATCTTTCCTACCATTGGCTGACTAGTTGGGAGGATCTCAAATATGACACAGATAGAAATGGAATTATTACAATCACATAGATACATGCTACAAAATAGTGAAATTGTAGATTCATTTATTAAAGTGATGAATATAAAAATAAAAAGATGCATGAGAAGTCTAAATGAAATGAGAAAGATATAAAAAATCCATTAATAAAGATCTTCTTGAATGGTTTTCACATCTTGTAAGTTCATAAATACTACAATCAATGTGAATATTATGTTTACATATATATTTTTAAATCTAGAATTGTACATTATTTATTTAGATCATGAATACCAATACTTGGGATGAGTTTTCCTAATATTTGAAGTCTCTAGCTTAGGGTCCTCTAAAATAGGCTTTAAAGTTCGATGCTTATAATGTGAATGACTTAAAATTTCATTTAGTCAATCGAGAAGAGTGTTTAAAAACAAAAAATATGATACTATGGAAAGTTGATTGATATTATTGAATTAAACCAACAAAGTCATTTTTCAATTGTTTTACTCAAATGAAAGTGGGTCTATATTACTAGGGTTATTAAAATATATTCCTGAAAATTTACTTTTATGAACTTATCTCGCTCAATGGATGCCAATTAATATGAAGTACATGTTCTGTATATCTTCTCATCATAATAAAAAATGGTATATCATGTGGAAGATTCCATGGATGAAGGGTAGAGTGTAGTTGTTCACACAAAACAAAGATACTTGTATGATATGGGTGATGAAGTGGAATATTTTACCTTTGACATTGAATCCCATCAATATTAATAAATTTACTTATTTTTCTATCATGATATTGAAAATATTAGTCTTGTAGTGGTGGATGAAGTAGAAGAAGTAATGATAGAGTAGGATAACGATATTATTGAAGGAAAAAATGATTTTATTTTTATTTATCCCTTAACTTATCAACTACCTATGTTATATGTTATTAATTTCTAGTTCTGTGGATCTATTATCATATTTAAATTGGTTTTTATGCATGACTTGTTTAATTTTGAAAAATTAAATGTTATATTTGTTTGTATGTGCAGTCATTCATTAACATACCTATGTATATTATGTTTTTCAATACTGTACATCTAATATAATTTATAAATTTATTTTTCTACATGAATATTTCAAAATATATGTTCTAAATTTGTTTTTACGTGTTTAATTATAGGAATACCAAATAAGAGGTGATTCACTGTTTGTATTTGAATACCATTGATGTTCCCTTAACCATAAAAATGTCATTAGTATTGTATGATTATCCCTTAGGCTCCCTTCCTATAGAATTAAGGATTCCCTCCATATCCCTCTCATCAGCATATTCCACACCCTTTATCTCCCTCCCACCATCATCTGTAACACTACCTCCTAATTAAACATGTTTAGCACGTGATGAACCTACAATGAGGGAATAGTTGGTCACCCCTATTTATTAACGAGTAAATTTGAGGGTGACAGTTATAGGTATAAGTTTTAATGTGAGTAAATTTATTTTACCTTTTTATACCGATAACTGGGTTTTTAATAAAATATGGACGAAATGTTACTAATGAGACAAACATTAATAGTTTAGATGTCTGAAATTTGAATGGATTAAAGGTAGTTGTCCCCTTTGATTATTATGAGGTCCCCACAGATTATACTGCGGGAATATTTGGCCAAATTCTAGGTCTATCACTGACTGGTCTGGTGACCCTTCTAATTACATATTTTGATTAGAGGCATATGTATCAATATTAGAAGAATGAGGTATTTGATTCCTAGCTAAAAATTAATTTTAATACATTATGCATTAATCAAATGTCATTATTTAATTAAATTATAATATTTTAAAAATTAATCTATTTGTATAGATGTTATTCCACTTTACTATCATTGATATTATTACACGAAATTAGATGTTAAAAAATTCGGGTACGAAATGGAAATATTTTAAATGGAGATTATGGAATGAATTAAATGATATATTTTTGACCACTCAATAGATATATAATAAGGTACCTGAAGGGTCACCTAGAGAGAAGTGAAAAGTGTTTATTGATTTCCATCACTATGAAAAGCACATGGTATTGAAGAATATATTATTATATTAATCTCATTTTAGATATATAAATGAATATGATAAGGATATTACATTTCATATATTACTATTAAATTAATTGTTATTTATTCTAGAAATTTTCAAGAAAAAATATATCAAGATGAGCAAAAAAATCTTCCCCCACACTATCGGTTCAAAGAGTTTTTCAAGAAATAGATCCACCATGGTAATATTTTTATCAGTTCAAATATTTATATGATAATATTATCTATTACATATATTAAAATATCGATTTATCTCTATTTAATGTATAAAAAAGATTTAGGGCACCAAGTATTCCAAACAGAACTTTGGTTGGATGTTCATATGAAATCCAATGAGAGTTATGTGAATGATTCTGCTAAGGAATTTATAGTATGAGTTCCTTTTTCATTGTAATGGTTCACACAAACATCTTCAATACTATAATAACATATATGGGTTATATTTTATAAAAGAACTCTAGTTGTTAAAAATTTATTTATCAATGCTCAAAGTAAACTTAGTTTAATAACTAGTCTTGTTAGTAATATATTCCCTCTCACTTAGGTTCACACTATATTATAACTTTTCACTTTGTTAATAAGTATTACTTAAAATTTAACAGATATTTTATGTATAAGTAAAAATAAAATAACCATGGGATGTCAATCCCTCACAGTCCTTATCAATCTCTTAGGATGATCCAATTGGCCAGGTCCTTAGGAAGAAGCACCTTGGTCACACATGTAGGATGGGTTTGGGACCATTAGAGTCTATGGTCTTTGGTAGGTCATTGAGGATTGCATCAAAATCTAATCTTAGTTTTAGTTACTCTCTAAATCTACATGCTCAGAGGTAGTTTCTTGCAATGAAAAACACAATTTAACGATAGGGGAACACAATATAGAAATATGGGACTCATATATAGATGTAGGATGAAAAGGTCATTGATCTACACATAGAATTGGATGAATTATAACAGAAGATGATTGGATGTTCCCCCAATGAAATTCTATTGATGAATGGTTCGAGTCAGCAGGTAAATCACACAATTTCATAATCATTTAGTGGATAGGATTTTATTGGTTTTTAGTTGAAATTTAAATATACATAAATATTTAATTTTAAAGAAAATTTTCATACCAGTGTCAAGAGAAGGTATTGGATATGAAGATGGATATAGAGATGATCTTAGTTCATTGGGCTGTGATGGGGCTTGAATTCAGATTCAATGGTGTTGTTGTGTAACTAAAATCATTATTTGTTACTTATTGTATTTAACTAGATATATATGTTCATGAATTAAAATGTATGTTGTTTCAATATTTATGTGATCGTTGATATCTATTTTTGTTTCTGTTTATGTTTCTTCTTATGGTTATGTTTTTTCATCTGTTTGGTTTTTTTTGGGGACTACGACTTCTACATTTTTTATTTTTTTGAACATTCATATATAGAGGTGTTTTAAACCACTGATATATATGGTAAAAATATATTTCATAATGTTTTAAAACAAAACTATATGGGAAAAAATATATAGTGATGGTTTAATCTACCACTATATATTATTACTTATAATGGTTCTTTAAACTTTTGATAAATTTTCATCATTTTTGAAAGCAAAAAACAACTATTAAAACTGAAATAACCATCTATAAATAATGTTTCATGAAAGTTCCTATAAACTTCTTCTAAATGAGTTGAAATGATTCAAGATGATTCCCAATTCTAAATTTAGTTCCGGTTTACAAAAACCATTGAAAAAACACTTAGCGATGGTTTAAACCACCACCAAAGTAAAAAAAACTCATCACTAGTCTCATGATTTGTTGTAGTGGTTAAATTTCTTACATATTGAAAATTATTCCCAAATAAAATATCTTATGTATCTTACTAGAATTCAACAAATATATTACATATTTCTCTAGAGAAATAGATATATTATGCATGAATCATAAGATAGAGTTTTTGAAGTTATGAATTTTGAAAATTTTTCTTTTACATATATTATGCATGGAGATTTATTTATCACTATTAAAATCCAAATATCTTGGAATATAAAAGAATGTAGTATCACATGATTATGGGGATTATTATAAGTTATTGAATATATAATATTATAGAGGATTTATTAATGATTATCAAGGGACCATTTAATATTTATTTATTATTCTAATTATTATTTTTTAGGTTGTTAAGGGAACAAATCTATGTGAATATTATCTATGATAATTAAGGAGGAGGCTTATTGTGATTGAAGTAGAGAAATTTTAATTTCATTATTGTCTATTTAAAGGAGGTTGAAGCAAGGAATTATAGACATAATGAGAGAACCTGACATGAGGATACATTGTGCTATGATATTCGAAGTTTACTTAAACACTACCATTGTTGTAATACTTCAGTAAATCATATGAGAGGGGACAAGAATCACTTTTAAACACCATCAACCCATCCACATATTCTAGTGGTGTTCTTTTTTTTTCATATAGAACTGGAGTTTTCAGCACTTAAAGGTATTCTCATTGATTATACCACCGTTAGAAGGTACCAAATGGTTCTTCTACCCAACCAAAAATCAGGTACATAGGTTATTTTTGAACCTACTATAATGAACTAGATTAAGTAAATTCCTTAGAAATCTTGGGTTTTATCTGAACTTGTATAAAAGGTTGTGTTAGGTTTGGTTTACCTCTTATAATAGATTGGTTTAAGGCCACTCCTATGTAAAAGTATGGGTTTGGTTTTCACCTATTGTATAGGAATATATCTATAAGGTACACCCATACTCTTAGGTTGAGAGTGTGAAGAGTAAATGTATCTTTATTTGGATATAAAATACTATAAAACCATTTGTGTTATTTCCACTATTATTTTACATTCACTCTTCACACATTCAATACTCTAATTATTTCTGGTTGAATTGTTTAATCCTTTATTCCACCATATTCTGTAATGTAGATTTAATACTCTGATTATTTAAAATATTACAATTCACCTCGACATATTTTCATACCTATTTCAGGATCTCACACTTCGTTTCAAATCATTATCCCTTTTAGATATTCATTTTTTTGCTAACCTTATCTTATAATTGATTGTCTAAAGGAAACATATATTTATAGTTATGACTAGCTAGAAGATTTAAATTTCAAATCCTCTAAAACCACCTCATTTAAATGGAAATGACTATGGTTATTAGAAGAACATAATGAATGTATTTTTGAAAAATATTTGTAATTAATATTTAACCATCATTGCTAAACCTTAAAAATTGACAGTAGTTAATATTGATACTTTGGTTGAGAATCACACTACTAAATATGTTTTGAATTATAATGTTATAAATTATCTTTATTTATCTCTAAATGTGAATGTTTATAGACATATTTATTCATTTAATATATTTTTTGATATTTATAAGACTTTAAAATTCACTCAATAAAGAACTGAAAATTATAAATATGTATAACAACTTTACTAAGATTATTAATAACCTGACCACTCTTGGTGATACCATGAATAATGAAGTGTTTATTGAAAGAATTCATCAATCACTACCTAAAAAGTGGCATTCCATGAAGGTTACAATTGCATAATGAATGAAATTTTCTAAATATACCATGTAAAAACTTATTATATCATTATTGTATACTTGGGTTTAAATGATAGTGAAAATAAATCTAATGATAGGAAGGGGGTAATTTATTTTAAAGATAAACTCTATGAAAATTTATAAGTCATGTAAAAGAAAAATGATAAACATAATGATGATGTATAATGTTTGAAGGAAACATTGTATAAATTAACTATTGGAAGTCAAACTTTGGATGAGTTGATGAGATTTTAAAAGAATTATAGAGAAAATAATATTAGGAACTATCTCGGTTACAATGTAAAATTACAAAAAATTTATATGAACCACTTTGTTAAATATAAAAGTGAAGAAATTTCTTCTGTTAATTATTTCAAGTGTGGATTATTTAGTTATTATAAAAGTTACTATTTATAAATTTTTGAATCTCTTGGTCAAAATGAAGCATTTATTTCAAAATATTCTTTCACAGTCAAGATATCTAAACCTTTTGTGGTGTGGGTTACTAAAGGATAATTTTTAAATATTATTAGACCTAAACATGTTTATATTTATAGGTAATATTATTTTACTTTTATCAGAATTAATAAACTTTTATTGTTTAATTTTTCTAGTATACTGGAATGGGGATATTTGTTAGTATATTGTGGCTCATAAGTAGGAATTTATCATTTTATTATTTGGTTTACTGGCCTATGTGACAAAATATTGGTTATTTTTAATTATTTAAATATCTTGTTATAATTACTTGAATATTATTAAAAGTTTTTGGAAGAGAAATGTTTTTTCACTTGTTCTTATTTATTTTATTTTTACTCGAACTAATATTTATTATCATTTTTTGATTATTATAAAAAGGAGGAGTTTTCTAGATATACTTTACTTCTAAATCAAAAATAACCTTAACATCACTGCTTTGAATAAATTTTCCTTATATATAATTGAAGTATTTATGGGATTTAATATTCATTGAGTAGCCTAAGAACACTCTATTTGCTGCATCACCTTATTTTCCTTGATTTCCTTATTTATTATAAATGTAAAATTTTCTTCCAAAAATAAAAAAGTGTTTTGGTGATGGTTTTCTTCCTTGCCCCATCGCATAAGGTGTTATCTCCTCTATAGGGCTTAACAAATCTTGGTTGTTAGTGTATAAAATAACCTGAACTTACTCCTTCCAATAATGACATGTTACAAAACTTTTAATAAGTAGCATCTTTACCATATTATTCACTATATGGTGCTTACATTCAACAACTCCATTTTATGGTGGGGTCCTAACCTAGAAAATTTATGCTTGATGCTATTTTTTTCAAGGTAATTATAAAATTAAATGGATGTATATTCCATTCTATTATATGATTACAGTATTTTAATAGCATGATTAGTTTTATTCTAAACTCTCCTCTAATATCATTTAATGCAACCCCTCATGTATCTCTTGCAACATATCACAATTTATTTTACTATGATCATCAATAAAGAGAATAAAGTACTTTTTCTATGTGTTTCAAATAGATTCATTGGGGCCAAAACATTGATATACACCAGTTCAAGTAAATTAGATAACCTCCTTTTCTTTTGTCAACAATTTTACCTCACATGAATGCATCAAGTACCTTTTCTCAGTCACACTTAGGGTTAGGGATATCCATTAATTCCTTTATTATGGAAAAAGTATCCAAGATTTATTGGTGATTTTTTACCAAACTCCAATGCCACAAACTAATTTCTTATTTTACTATTAGAAAACATGTGTTCTCTTTGATATCAACTTGATAGAGATTAAAATTGGTTCATAATACTTTTATGTGGGAATTCCCAACTTTAATTTTGATAAAGAAATATTTTCAATTGAAAGTAACCTTGATCCATAAGTCAAAAATCTAACTCACTCTTAAGAGTTCAAACCTCAATCCATTCACAAATAACACTTCTAAGTTCTTGAGTTCATCTTTTACTAGTCATGTCTTTCCAATTCCCATTATTTTTAATGCTGCGTCATTATCAAAACATACTGTAACATCCACAATCTCTTTAAAATTATTTAAGAGATTCATGATGCCTATCACATGGGATTCACACCCATTTTTAAGAATACATGTGTTATTATTATTTGTAGCTCCGAGTGAAACTTCAATATAGAGTAAAGCATGATCAACACCTATTATTAATACAAAATATATTGGTTGTTAGTGTATAAAATAACCTGAACTTCCTCCTTCCAATAATGACATATTACAACACTTTTAATAAGTAGTGTATTTACCATATTATTCACTATATGGTTCTTACATTCAACAACTCCATTTTCTGGTGGGGTCCTAACCTGGAAACTTTATGCTTGATGCTATTTTTTAATGGTAATTATAAAATTAAATGGATGTATATTCCATTATATTATATGATTACAGTATTTTAATAGCATGATTATTTTTTTTCTAAACTCTCATCTAATATCCTTTAATGCAACCCTCATGTATCTCTTGCAACATAACACAATTTATTTTACTATGATCATCAATAAAGAGAATAAAGTACTTTTTCCATGTGTTTCAAATAGATTCATTGGGGCCAAAAACATTGATATACACTAGTTAAAGTAAATTAGATAACCTCATTTTCTTTTTTCAACCATTTTACCTCACATGCATGCATCAAGTACCTTTTCTCGGTCACACTCAGGGTTAGGGATATCCATTAATTCCTTTATTATGGAAAAACTATCCACGATTTATTGGTGATTTTTTCCCAGCCTCTATACCACAAACTATTTTCATATTTTACTATTAGAAAACATGTGTTCTCTTTGATATCAACTTGATAGAGATTAAAATTGGTTCATAATCCTTTTATGTGGGAATTACCAACTTTACTTTTAATAAAGAAATATTTTCGATTGAAAGTAACCTTGATCCCTAAGTCAAAAATATAACTCACTCTTAAGAGTTCACACCTCAATCTATTCACAAATAACACTTCTAAGTTCTTGAGTTCATCTTTTACTATTTGTTTCTTGCCATTTCCCATTATTTTTAATGCTGCGTCATTATCAAAACATATTGTAACATCCACTGTCTCTTTAAAATTATTTAGGAGATTCATGATGCCTATCACATGGGATGGACACCCATTTTCAAGAATACATGTGTTATTATTATTTGATGCACGATTGAATACTAAGTTTCTATTGTTAATACAAAATATTATAAATATAAATATAAGATATAAAAAAGTATAAAAAGTTAAAATATATAGAAATTAATTTAATATTAATTTATTTTAAATATTAAATTTTATTTATATTAACTCTATTTATACCTAAAATTATTAATATAAATAAACACTAGAACTTATATATTTATAAATTATGATATATAAAATATTTATTTAAAGATATATATATTTATATAATATTTATATATTAAAAAAAGATGAATAAAATAGTATAAAATATTTATAGTGTTATAATGATACACCTAGAATTATTTAATATCAAAATTTTCACTGAAAATCTATTTTTTTATTAAAATACACTTTAAAAAAATTGTCACCTAGATAAATAAATTCAAAATAAAAATACTCTAGGAGTAAGTGTAATCCTTTATTAGAACTTCACAACCATTATGAGATAAAAAAAATCCATTCCCTCCTCTGAATTTCTTGTGTCTATGAATAATCCATAGTTGAAAAATAGTCATCCTACACAATCCCTACCTCCTCCTACCTTTCTTGCTCCTCATATTTTTTTGTTTGAATAGGTTCCTTTAGAAATTCCTTGATCATCAACCTCTCCCATTGCATTGAATCAATTCTTCAAGTCAAGAGGTAATGGAGTTGCATTAAAAATCCACAACTTCACTTCCTTCTTAATAGGATAGTAGAAGACTCCTAGGTTCTTTGGTGATAAAACCATTCTTCATTCAAGTTCACACTATTCCCCCATCCCATTTTTACCATAAATAAAATCTGAAAAAGAATCCAATTTTGTTCCATATTTAGATTTGATAGAGCCCGCATATTGTACAATATGATTGTTAACAATTCCCAAACCTAAAACAGATATTTAAGGGTAAAATGTTGGGGAATTATAGGTAATTCTATGTAATTCCAATCCAATACCTTATCTTAGGAGTTACTCCTATATTAATTTTTTACCTACACCATCCCTAACTTCCCTTAGATTTATATTTTATTTACTCTTATTATTATTCTTCCTTTTAGGTTCTAAATTCAACATTCTTGTAAAATTATCACTTTCTTCTATATCATCGATCACTTCCTCCACAAACTAAAAAAATAAGAAAGCCCATCCTTATTTGACGAAGGTGATCTCCCTCTTAAATATATCCCTCATCCTCAAAACATTCATCACCCTTTCCATTGATATTAGATCTCAAACCTTCCATAATTTTTAAGACTAGGGGATCAAGACAATAGAAGTAGGTAGTCTTATTGAATTCTACCAGAGATGCTAATTATTACTCCTCTATACCAGTACCATTGATTCTAAAATATAATCCCATATAATTACCTTGATAAAAAATATCCATAAGGTTATATATTAATACCACCCACCCACTACAACCCCCATTATTCATATTATCTAGATTAGATAGTGGGAGACTTATCTACAACAACTTTTTCACATCATATATCATTTAACAAAGCCATTATCCTTTCCAAAAGAGGAGTTTCCATAAACCTGTCAATAATTTTAGAATTCATATCCCTATCATACAAAGACTCATCCTTTTCTTTATTTATAATCTAATACTTCATGACTAATAACCCCAAATCACCAGTTCATCAAAAACATGAAGAAATTTAGAGGCCTTACCTATAGAAATTGGAATAAAAATCAATCCATGATTATAAAATAATAATTTATTTATACTTATACTTTACCATGATGTATATCTATAAATTTAATATATGTTGTTTCAAAATTCCATTTCAATATGAAAATGAGACTTAATTAGGCGATTCATAGTAGATATATGTCAATCCGAACAACGAAATTGAGCATGAGAGTTTTCAAGGAGATGAATATTCTTGGGGTTTTGAAATAGAAGGGGGGAAATGGTAGATTAATCCATACCATTTTAATGGAAGAGTTATTTTTTATATGAAAAATCAAAGGACCAGTAAAGATGTTAAAATATAAAGGAAATAAACAAATCTATACAACCTAGACCATGAATTCTCCAATTCTTCTTCAATAGAAAAATATATAGGTATTTTATTTGAATCCAAAATACAAACTATAACTCTATGATGTATCCCCCATGATTCATTAAAATATTTATAAATAGAATCCTTAATTTATTTTTGATAAATGAACCTCACCACCAAATCATGAGAAAGTAAAGTTAAAGATTATAATAATTCCAAGGGAGAGATGTGAACTATTGGTTGGCCTAGAAAAACACAAAGTACCTTTAAGATAACCTAAATTATAGGGAAATCTTGGAACATGATAATTTTTTTTATAAAGAGTGAAATAATTTCCTTCAATACTAAGAGAAGAATATATGATAATAGATGACCCTCCCTTGTTGGTAGAACTAAGTATTGGTTCCATTACCACCACTCCATACCTTTATTACTCTCAAATATCTTAAGGGGACTTAATTTATTCAATTAAATAATGATGTATCATCTATTATAATGATACTTTTAGATAAATAGGAATGTAATACTTGAGTTTATATTTTTATCCCTCAAAATTTTCTTAGCTCATATTGAATAATGGTGGTTTGTAAAAAAAATTTATAATTCTTTATAATCCATGGAATTTGTGGATTTCATTAGGATACCTTATTTTTGAGATATCCAAGTTTTCATTTATGATTGGAATCCTAAACCATACTTTATTTTACTCATGTTTCAAATGTGTATACAATTGAATGTGGATGAGAACCAGGTATAGATGATACAAATGGGAAGAGATGGTGCCAAAAATGAGATGAAAATTTAGGATTGTCCCATTGTATTCTCCATTAATATTAATCAGAAGTAAAAATTATTTTTATGGCAGTATGATGAATGTTTTATCTTAGTATATAAGTGAAATAAATGAGCGAATATTGGTTTTTAGATATGTTTGTCTTGGAAATGGAAAATGGGGGTTTGTTATAAAATATATGATTTATTATTTATACTATAAGTGTAATTGAAACAAGGTACATACTATTTGGATTATTTATAACTTAATTTTGAATAATGTTTAAATGATTTTATCACATGAAGATTTATATTGGTGAATTAAATAAATATTATTAAAATGAATAAGACATTCATATTTATGAATTTATTTATTTATTTTTTAATGTAATGGGTCTCACAAAAGTATTGAGTGTATTTTAAAAGTAATAGGTTATTTAATTGAATTTATATATGTAATACATTATTATTTTTATCATAGATTTTAGTTAGAGAAGTATTAATTAATGAATTTATTATGTGATGCCTATGAGTTATCATTATGGTTAAATTATTTATAAGTTAACATGATTAACAATTTCATCATCCCCAACTTCATCAATGAAACTGTGACCAAAGTAGTTTTGATACTTCACTACACATCAAATGTCACTATCATAAAAAAATGGTAAAACTTTCATCAACTCACTACATCTTACTGCCAGCTTGTACATGATAGAATGGAAGATCATTGCTTCATTTTTTGGTTTTTGGTTTGGGTCTTCAGGTTATTTTTTTATCCTTTTTCCACTAGTAATTTGGTCTATGTATGAGTTATTTGGGGCTTGCATTCACTTTTTCTATAGAATTTAAGATGGTTAGTGTTTTGGATTCTCATATTGTTATGGGTTCCCTCTCAACCCAGGATAAAATGTGTTCCATTGTTCTTTTCTTAATAAATGGACTCAACCCAAAAATATTTCGAATGCATATTGTAACTAATTTACATTTATTTTTATTTGATGATGTTTATGTGTTGTATATTATACCTCTCTATATGTGATATGCATATATTGATTTTTAAAATATAAGATAATTATATGATTAAGGGAATAGAAGAAAGCTATATTTATTTATTTTTTATTTTTAATATGCTTGTCCCTAATATGATATTGTTTTAATGTATGACTTGTTTAAACATAACATGAATGTCTTTTGATTTATTTTATTTCTTATTCACTTTTTTTATTTATCCTTTTAAAATTTTGCAAAATAATTGGACAAAAAAGTTTTGTTGAATGATATTTATCAATCCTATGTGCTTGTCACCTAACACTAGTGATCAAGGGATGCACCAAATACCTTCTTGCAATTCTTCTTTTAAAATACCTTTTTTGGAAAATTATTAAAAATGGAATTATAGTGACGGTATAAGTTTTCTAGGATGTATATATGGTAATAGAGATATAAAATTTCATTATTTGAATAGTAACTATAAATATTCTTGATCAACACATTCTCATATAGAATCAAGTTACACCACCACAAAAAAATAGGGCTTAGTTGCGATTTATTAGTGGCTATTATTATAACCACCGCTAAATCCAATCGTATAAAAATATAGTGGTGAGTTTTTATAACCACAGATATTTTAAAAAAAATAATAAATACTATTTGATTTAGTGGCGGTTTAATGAAAAACTATGATAAATATTTTTATAAAAACATTATATCTAAACCCCCACCCTTGGAGACCCTTACCTTGTCATGACCCATCCTCGGGGCCCGTGCCGTGACTACCCCAAGCCCGCCTTCCATAGGCCAGGGGCTGGCGACTAGCACCAAGGCGTAAATCCCGGAAAAAGGGAAGGCATTGCCTTTGTAAAGTAAACAACAAACACCACAGAGTAAGCAGGAAGAAGTAAACACTAAGTAGAAACTGGTACAACAGTAAGTGCGGAAAAGTAAGTGGGCCAGAATACAAACCCAAACAGAAAGTAAAGTACAACTAGAAGGGAAAAATAACAACTGAAAAGTAAAGCTGCAATGTTGAGCTATCCACTGGAAATCCCACCTGAAGGGTGGGTACAGATAGCCTCCACTGCTCCTCGGGTCCAGCCGTCCTCTCCGAGTATGTTCCACCCAGTGGTCCACCTCCAGGTACCGTCCTGCTCCGCAAGCCTCAACCACGATCAGCACTGTCCGTCGTCTGCAACCAACACAACGTAGTGCGGGAATAGCCCGTGTAGGGGTGAGTATAATCTACTCAGTAGGGACCCCGAGACCCCCGAATGTCTCCCAGAATCCACAAAGTATAAACAACAAATGAAAGATACAATCATGAAGTAAAATCTGACACGACTTAGGTATATGCCCATACATATACCTAAGTCATCAATTCTCATTCAGCTCCAACATCCGAACCCAAGTACAACCCAGTCCACACAGGAAAGAAAAACGTATACCCACACAGGATAGCACAACACAATCCACAAAGGAAAGCAAAAAAGGATTCAGCTCACACAGGAATACTTCTTTGTATGACGATAAAGATCACCAGATATTGCCACTGATTCATCTAAGCCGTCGGACCCACAAAGGATCGATAGGTACTAACCCCCACAATGAACCACAAAGGATATGACCGACAAAGGATCGATAGGTACTAATCCCCACAATGACCCACAAAGGATCTGACCCACAAAGGATCGATAGGTAACTAACCCCCGCAATGACCCACAAAGGATCTGACCCATAAAGGATCGATAGGTAACTAACCCCTGCAAAGACCCACACAGGATCAGACCCACACAGGATCTGTAGGCGCTGGCCCACACAGGACCGCTGAGCGCTGACCCACACAGGATCGGACCCACACAGGATCGGTAGCACTGACCCACAAAGGATCGCTGAGTGCTGTAGTCGTCACCGTCGAATCCACTGAGGATCTCTGGACATTCGTCGTCGAATCCACTGAGGATCTCTATACTGTCGTCGTCGTCGTAGTCGCAGCCAGCTCTAGGGTTCCCGCACACATCAAGCTCATTCGGGAGGGTCCGCTCCACGAGCCGAGAGGCTGATACATCAACTGTCACATAGTCCAGAGATGATGTATCCAAAAGTTCCGTATCGTCAACAGGAACTCAACGTCGCAGACGGCGCCTCAATCAGACACCCGGTCTGAGAGTTATTGGCTTTTTCGTTCCAGGGCCCCGATTGGTTTTTAAGGCAAAACCAACCCGACCGTATTCCAATTGCATCCAAACCTCGGGCGGAGTAAGCCAAAAGATCCGTCTCACTTAGAGGAATTCAACAAAGTCGACGACACGTCAAATTGGATGTCCGAAGCTCAAGATATGAGCGTTTCTGCTCCGAGGGCCCGATTGGTTTCGTGTACGAACCAACCCGGCCGAACCAAAAGTATTCCGAAACCTTGATTGTAGTATACTGAAACGACCGTCTCGATCCAAGGATCGCATGCCTGCTAACGACGCGTCGTTCGGAGGCCTGTAGCTCAAGTTATAAGCAAAAGAACAAAAAGGTCCAAAAACGGGGGGTCTGGGGCCGGACTGACCAGGCCCAACCCCCCCTGGGTCGGCCCGAACAAGGTCGACCTGACCCGGGTCCGGGTCTGACCCGGCTGGGCGCGACCCGGCCCTGCCAGCGCGAACCGGCCCGGCTCGGCCTGGGCACGACCCGGTTGGACGGTCTGGCGGCTCGGCGCTAGCTGAGCGACCGCACCCAAGGAGCCACGACCCCCCGCGCGGGGGCCGCTCCGTGTCACCGGACACGGCGCAAGGCCGCGTCCCTTCCCTGTGGTCCCATGCGGCCGCGGGACCGGCTCTCGCCACCGTGGATTCTGCCGCGGCGGGTCTTCCCAGCGGCGCGCTGGGCGCCGCCGCTTCCTGGCGGCCGGCCACTGCCGGCCGGCGCCTCCGGCCGCCGGCGCCGCCATGCCGGCGTGGCGCGCCGGCTGGATCTTCCGCGGACCACCGGACGCGCTCCGGGGGTCCGTTTTGCCTGCAGTTTGCGCCTACGGATCTCCTGGGATCCGAACTCTGCTGCGAAGGCCTCCAATCGCCATTCCTATGCCATTTCGTAAACTCCGTTAATCCACACATCAATGAAAAACTGCGGAGGGTTGTCGGACCATGTTTGTTTGGCCCGCACCCTCCGCGTTAGGTGATAACAATTGGGAATAATATTCAACACATGAAAAACAAAACAAGGCACAATTTTAATAAATTAAAATTGAACTTTGATCCGGGTTCTTTGTTTTAGAAGGAACAACCATGGGAATAAAAATTATTCTCAAATAAAACCCCTACCTCATAGCTGTCATCGGACGAGAGTTCTTCACGGAATTGATCGTTGCAGAAGAAGAGGATCGTCGCGTCGCGGAAGGGCATCGTGTCGTCGATCTCCAAGGGTTAAAGAAAACACACGGATTTAATTTCACGAATTAAATCCATGTTAAGGATAAAATCCACAAAGGAAATTTAAAAGATCTGAAATCTCCTACCTCAAGCAGTTGATAATCAGAGATTGTTGCGGGGAAGAACGTCACAGATGAAGCGTCGTGGAAGGACAATTGTTGGCGTCGCGGAACACGGCGTCGCGTCGTAGATCTCCGAGGGTTCAGTGTTTTTCACATTCTTCGCGTTCTTCGTGAAGAAGGTACAGATTCTCCAAATCCTCTCAACAATCAACCCGTCAACAAAAAGAAAAGGTGTTGGTATTATTTTATTATTATGACAACAGTTTGAAAACATGTTAAGAAACGAACCATTAATTCGTTGAATTAATTGTAACGACTTAACTGTCCATTTAATAGGAGCATTTAAGAGTTTTATAAAACACCCAGTTGACTTTCATTAATGAGGAGTTTTCACGGGTGCGTTACTTAGAGGAAAAGAAACGGTGGGGCTCGTGCGGGCCCCACCTCCAAATATCCTACCAAGAGGGTAGGATATTTTGGATTGCACCCTATCCGCTTCAACTTAGCTCAAGTGGAATTAAGTGGATTTTAAGTGGATTTAAGTAAAATAAAAATAATGTTGTCGCACCACTTTATTTTATTTCTTAACTTAACCCCATAAATTTAAAAACCACACCCGAGAAAACGCAACTCCGGAGGAGGTGTTTCTAAGAAAATACCGGCACTGCGATTCCATCGGTGCCCTCAGAATTTGATTCCGAGCACCGGTTGAAATGTTAGAAAAACCCACTCGTTCGTTCACTGAACGTACCCAATCCAAACTTCGGAAAATGATTCCGGGCACACCGGGCCTCAGAATCAGGTTCCATCAGAAACTGCGTTCTTGTAAAATTCCAAAGAAAATTAAGAAAAAAATTACCTTGAATTTTTACGGGTCTTTACATCACTCCCACCTCAGGGAATTACGTCCCCGTAAAGATACATCATAAATTAGGGAAACAAATGTGAGTACTGAGCACACATCTGAGCCTTCCACTCCCAAGTGCTCTCCTGGAGGTTCCCGTGCTGCCATTTGATGCGCACTAGAGGAATCAACCGTCCACATAGGACCCGCTCATGTCGATCCTCGATCTCCACCGGGACCTCCACAAAAGTCGCCCCATCATCAACGTCTAGCTTCCCATGGTCAATGATGTGCGCCGGGTCGTGCACGTATCTCCTCAGCTAGGATACGTGGAAGACGTCGTGCACCCGGTACAACTGAGGTGGTAGAGCCAGGCGCTAAGCCACCTCGCCAATCCTGCTGAGGACCTAGAATGGTCCGATGAAGCGTGGAGACAAATTACCTCCTTGGCCAAATCTCCATAATATACGTTGAGGTGAGACACGCAAGAAGACGTGGTCGCCATCCTCGAACTCTAGTGGCCTCCGACTCCTGTCAGCATAAGACTTCTGCCGGCTCTGAGCTGTCCTCATCTGCTCCTGGATGACCTGGACCTTCTCTGTCATGGCCCGGACCATCTCTGGTCCCACAAGTGCTGACTCCCCAAGGTCTGTCCAGCATAAAGGAGATCTGCAAGGTCGGCCGTACAACGCCTCGTACGGTGCCATCCCGATGGTGGAGTGGTATCTATTGTTGTACGCAAAATTCACCAAGGGTAGGTGGTCCTCCCAGCTGCGACCAAAGTCGAGGACACATGCGCAGAGCATGTCCTCGAGAGTCTGAACGGTCATCTCCATCTGACCATCCATCTGAGGGTGAAAGGCGGAGCTCAGACGTAGCTGCGTCCCGAACGCCTCCTGCAACCCCTTCCAAAGCCGGGAAGTAAAGAGAGCATCTCGATCAGAGACAATAGATGATGGAACACAGTGAAGCCGTACAATCTCTTGAATGTAGAGACGTCCCAAGCTCTCCACTGAGCCCTGCTCGCTGATGGGTAAGAAGTGAGCCGACTTGGTGAGTCAGTCGACAATCACCCAAATGGAGTCGTGAACTCTGGAAGTGCGTGGAAGCCCAGTCACGAAGTCCATAGATATCCCATCCCACTTCCACTCCGAGACCTCCAAAGGCTGTACCATGCCTACTGGTACCTGATGCTCTGCCTTCACCTTCTGGCAGGTGAGACATCGTGAAACAAACTCTGCCACAACCTTCTTCATGCCTGGCCACCAGTGCTGTCGTCTGAGATCCTGGTACATCTTCGCCACTCCAGGATGTACCGCCAAAGGAGAAGTGTGAAACTCTCTCAGCACCTCCTCCCATAATGCAACTGGTACCAAGGTACATCCTCTGAAAAGGATGCCGTGCTCTGCTCCAAAGGAGAAACCATCAGGTGCCTGTCCAGAGGATATCTGCGCACACCGCGTCTCACAGTCAGCGTCCCCCCGCTGTGCCTCTCTGACCCGCTGTAGTAGTGGAGGAGAGACTCTGAGTGAATTAAGGGAGGCTTCTCCATCTCTATCCAAAAAGTATATCCGCAAAGCGGCTAGCTGCTCTGTCTCCTCCTCAAGTAGATGAATGCCCATCCTCCTACTGAGGGCATCGACTACCACGTTCCCCTTCCCAAGAGTATAGTCTATCTCAAAGTCATAGTCCTGGAGGAACTCGAGCCATCGCCACTGTCTCAGGTTTAGGTCCTTTTGAGAAAAGATGTACCTGAGACTCTGATGGTCAGAAAAGACTGTAAAGCATTCGCCCATCAGATAGTGTCGCCATGTCTTCAGAGTGAAGACCACTGCTACTAACTCCAGGTCATGGGTAGCGTAGTTCTGCTCATGCGGCCTCAACTAACATGATCCATAAGCGATCACTACCCGATCCTTCATCAGGACACATCTGAGTCCGGTCCCTGATGCATCGCAGTAGACTACGTACCCTACTCCCTCCTCAGGCAACCTCAAGATAGGTGCGCTGGTCAATCTCTGTCTCAGCTCCTGGAAGCTCTGCTGACATCTGTCCGACCACACAAAGGGTTTCCCCTTCTTCGTCAAAGCTGAGAGTGGTGCCGCAACTCTGGAGAAGTCTGGCACAAAACTCCGATAGTATCCAGCTAGTCCCAAGAGACTCCGCACCTCCGTCAAGCTCTTGGGTGGCTCCCAAGCTAGCACTGCCTCGATCTTCGCAGGATCCACTGTAACTCCCGCCTCAGAGATGACGTGTCCCAAGAAGTGGACCTCAGCATCCAGAACTGACACTTCGAGAGCTTACCATAAATCTGGTGCTCTCGGAGTGTGTCTAGCACAACCCGCAAGTGGCATGCGTGCTCCTCCTCAGTCGTCGAGTATATCAAAATGTCGTCGATGAAGACTACGACAAATCGATCGACGTATGGCTGAAATATCCTGTTCATGAGGCCCATGAACACCGCTGGAGCATTGGTTATGCCGAATGGCATAACCAATAACTCATAGTGGCCATACCGACATCTGAAGGCCGTCTTCTGCACGTCCTCGTCCCAAACTCTGAGCTGATGATAGCCTGACCTGAGGTCTATCTTCGAGAACCATCGTGATCCCTTGAGCTGATCGAAGAGGTCATAAATCCTCGGTAGCGGATACTTGTTCCTCACCGTCACCTGGTTCAGGTGATGATATTCGATACAAAGTCGCAAGCTCCCGTCCGCCTTCCTGGCGAACAATATCGGGGAAGCCCAGGGTGAAACACTGGGTCGGATGAATCCCTTGACCTGCAAGTCCTCCAACTGTACCCGTAGCTCTCGAAGCTTAGCGGGGGCCATCCGATATGCTGGAGTCGATATCGGGGCTGTCCCGGGGTATAGGTCAATATAAAAGTCTACCTCTCTGTGAAGAGGTAGCCCTGGAATGTCTTCAGGAAAGCCGTTTTCATACTGATCCCCCACTACAGGAAAACTAGGACTCCGCACGTCAACTGCTCGTAGGATGTGGCTAGACAACTGATGAGTGATGAGCTGTCCTCTCCTCCGCAGAAGTCCATCCTGTGCTGCGAAGGCTCCCTTCTCGCCGGTGAAGGTGAACCTGCTCCTGTCGGTGCGTACACATTGCACCATGCGCCTAATAAAGTCAATCTGTGCATGGACTGTAGATAACCAATCCATGCCCAAGATGACATCGTAAGGCCTCGACGCCGCTACAAGAAGATCCCAGCTGAAGCTATCACCTCCTAGAGTAAGCTCACACTACCGGAACCAGTGCGTGATCATCGAGTCTGCTCCCGTAGGAGTCTCTAGCTGTAAGGATCGAGCCAACGGATCTGTCGGAATCTCCAAGCTCCGAACAAGGGCAGCGACTATGAAAGAGTGACTCGCTCCTGTTTCTATAAGAACTGCAGAAAGGGTGGAATATACACAGATAGTACCTCGAATCATCTCGAGCGTGCCGTGGTCATAGGCTCCACTACCTGGAGTTGTGCCTGTCTTTGCCCGCCAGCTCCCTATGGTTGGGGTGGACCTCCTGGTGGTGGTGGTGGTAGAGCCTCAAAGCGTCTCCCACCACCTGCTGCTCGGCCAGCTCCTCTTCCTCGTCCGCCTCCTCCATGAAGACCTCCACGGTCGACCCTCTGACTCTGCCTGGGTGGCCTCTCAACCATCTACTACTCCTCGACATGGTGGGTTGGGCAGTCACGAGGCATGTGGCCCTGCCCGCCGCATGTGTAGCACTGCCTGCCTCTCGAAAGACTGGCTCCACGCTGTGTGCTTTGCACTACTGAGCCAGTGTCCTGAGGCCGTCTGCATGAGGGTATGGTCTGCTTGGACCCCTGAGTCATCTGTCGACTGCATACCGCAGAAGACTCTGCTACGTGCCGCCCCGTGGTAGGTCTTGCTGCTGATGAAGGCTCAACAAGGAAGCTCTCGATCAAAAGGGCTTGCTCCAGTACTCCTGCCTGAGTCGGAATGCTGAGGGAGATCAGCGATGCCCTAATCTCATGTCTCAATACCTGCTCAAAGGTCCGGGCCTAGAATAATGGGTCCTATACCATTTCTGTCGAGTAATGCAAGAGATCGGTAAATCTCGCCGAGTACTGGGCGACCGTCGAGCTGCCCTGCCGCAGCTGAAGAAGCTCCTGGATGCGCACCGCATGGAGGGTGGCCGGGACGAACTCTGAGCGGAAGAGGCCCTCAAAGTCTATCCAGAGAAGATATGCCTCATCGTGCACCTGGAGAATCAAGCTCCACCATTGGCCCACTGCCGCGTGCAGTAGGCTCGCTGCGAGGATCACCATGAGGTCTGCTGGTGCCCTCACTAACCGGAAAACTCATACAACTGCCTCCATCCAGTCCTCGTCTGCCTAGGGGTCCATCTCCCCGCGGAACCTGGGCGGTCACTGGCACTAGAACACATGGAGTGCACTAAGGTGACGTGCATCATCAGCGGCTAGTGCTGGAATCATCGGTGGCTCAGCGGGTAGAGGTACCGCCGGTGCCCCAGCTGTCAAAGGGCCCTGCACCAAGGCCTCGTCGCTCGGTGGGCTGTCGTCACGCTCAACTCTCGGAACCCTAGCTGGCTGCCATCGTGGGGCCATCCTGAAAAGGAAACAGATGCACCACGGTCAGAACAGTATACCTGGCGAGCTGACACAAAGTAATCACAAAGAAAACTTGAAACACACACGCATTCAATGTTTTCGTGCATTAAGTAAGAAATCAGAAGTCAGGGTCCTGGTGTACGGATACGTCGGCCGCCGCACCAACATTGGACTCCCTGGACTGATAACCGCACCCAATACGCTAAACACTATTGCTTCACATAGAAAAAGATCAGAGTCCCAAGTTCTGCGGTAGAACCGAACTCCTCTGATACCAATTTGTCATGACCCGTACTCGGGGCCCGTGCCGTGACTACCCCAAGCCCGCCTTCCATAGGCCAGGGGCTGGAAACTAGCACCAAGGTGTAAATCCCGGAAAAAGGGAAGGAATTTCCTTTATAAAGTAAACAACAAACACCACAGAGTAAGCAGGAAGAAGTAAACACTAAGTAGAAACTGGTACAACAGTAAATGCGGAAAAGTAAGTGGGCCAGAATACAAACCCAAACTGAAAGTAAAGTACAACTGGAAGGGAAAAATAGCAACTGAAAAGTAAAGCCACAATGTTGAGATATCCACTGGAAATCCCACCTGAAGGGTGGGTACAGATAGCCTCCATTGCTCCTCGGGTCCAGCCGTCCGCTCCGAGTACGTTCCACCCAGTGGTCCACCTCCAGGTACCGTCCTGCTCCGCAAGCCTCAACCACGATCAGCGCTGTCCGTCGTCTGCAACCAACACAACGTAGTGCGGGCATAGCCTGTGTAGGGGTGAGTATAAGCTACTCAGTAGGGACCCCGAGACCCCCTAAGGTCTCCCAGAATCCACAAAGTATAAACCACAAAGGAAAGATACAATCACGAAGTAACATCCGACACGGCTTAGGTATATGCCCATACATATGCCTAAGTAATCAATTCTCGTTCACCTCCAACATCCGAACCCAAGTACAACCCAGTCCACACAGAAAAGAAAAATGTATACCCACACAGGATAGCACAACACAATCCACAAAGGAAAGCAAAAAAGGATTTAGCTCACACAGGAATACTTCTTTGTATGACAATAAAGATGACCAGATATTGCCACTGATTCATCTAAGCCGTCAGACCCACAAAGGATCGATAGGTAATAACCCCCGAAATGACCCACAAAGGATCTGACCCACAAAGGATCGATAGGTAACTAACCCCCACAATGAACCACAAAGGATCTGACCCACAAAGGATTGATAGATAACTAACCCCCGCAAAGACCCACATAGGATCAGACCCACACATGATCTGTAGGCGCTGGCCCACACAGGACGGCTGAGCGCTGACCCACACAGGATCAGACCCACACAGGATCGGTAGTACTGACCCAAAAAGGATAACTGAGTTCTGCACAGTCGTCGTCGAATCCACTGAGGATCTCTGCACAGTCGTCGTCGAATCTACTGAGGATCTCTGTACTGTCGTCGTCGTCGCAGTCGCAGCCAGCTCTAGGGTTCCCGCACACAGCAAGATCGTTCGAGAGGGTCCGCTCCACGAGCCGAGAGGCTAATACATCAACTATCACATAGTCCAGAGTTGATGTATCCAAAAGTTCCGTATTGTCAACAGGAACTCAACGTCGCAGACGGCGCGTCAATCAGACGCCCGGTCTGAGAGTTATTGGCTTTTTCGTTCTAGGGGCCCGGTTGGTTTTTAAGGCAAAACCAACCCGACTGTATTCCACCTGCGTCCAAACCTTGGGCGAGGTAAGCCAAAAGATCCGTCTCTCTTAGAGTAATTCAACAAAGTCGACGACACGTTAATCGGACGTCTGAAGCTTAAGATATGAGCGTTTCTGCTCCGAGGGCGCGGTTGCTTTCGTGTACGAACCAACCCGGACGAACCCAAAGTATTACGAAACCTTGGGTGTAGTATACCTAAACGACCGTCTCAATCCAAGGATCGCATCACCGCAGACGGCGCGTCGTTTGGAGTCCTGTTTCTCACGTTATGAGAAAAAGACCGAAAAGGTCTGAAAACGGGGGGTCCGGGCCCGGACCGACCCGACCCCACCCCCCTGGGTCGGCCCGAACCGGGTCGAACCAAACCGGGTCCAGGTACGACCCGGAAGGGCGCGACCTGGCCCGGCCCAGCTTGGGCGCGACCCGGCTGGCCGGTCTGGCGGCTCGACGCTGGCCGAGCGGCCGCACCCAAGGAACCGCGGCCCCCCGCGCGGGGGCCGCTCCGTGTCACCTGACGCGACGCAAGGCAGCATCCCTTCACCAAGGTCCCGCGCGGCCGCAGGACCGGATCTCGCTGTCGCGGAGGGTCTTCCCAGCGGCGCGCTGGGCACCACAGCTTCCTGGCGGCCGGCCGCTGCCAGCCGCCGGCGCCGCCGTGCCGGCGTGGCGCGCCGGCGGGAACTTCCGCGGACTACTGGACGCACTCTGGTGGTCCGTTTTGCCTGCGGTTTGCACCTACGGCTCTCCCAAGATCCGAACTCTGCTATGAGGGCCTCCAATCGCCATTCCGATCCCATTTCGTAAACCCCATTAATCCACTCATCAATGAAAAGCTTCGGAGGGTTGTCCGGCCGTGTTTGTTTGGCCCGCACCCTCCGCGTTAGGTGATAACAATTGGGAATAATATTCAACACATGAAAAACAAAACAAGGCACAATTTGAATGAATTAAAATTGAACTTTGATCCGGGTTCTTTGTTTTAGAAGGAACAACCATGGGAATAAAAATTATTCTCAAATAAAACCCCTACCTCGTAGCTGTCTTCGGATGAGAGTTCTTCGCGGAATTGATCATCGCGGAAGAAGAGGATCATCACGTCACAGAAGGGCGTCGCGTCGTCGATCTCCGAGTGTTAAAAAAAACACATGGATTTAATTTCACGAATTAAATCCATGTTAATGATAAAATACACAAAGGAAATTTAAAAGATCCGAAATCTCCTACCTCAAGCAGTTGATGATCAGAGATTGTTGCGGGGAAGAACGTCACAGAAGAAGCGTCGTGGATGGACAATCGTCGGCGTCGCGGAACATGGCGTCGTGTCGTCGATCTCCGAGGGTTCGAAATTCTTCGCATTCTTCGCGTTCTTCGCATTCTTCACGTTCTTCGCGTTCATCGCGTTCTTCGTGAAGAAGGTATAGGTTCTCCAAATCCTCTCAACAATCAACCCATCAACAAAAAGAAAAGGTGTCGGTCTTATTTTATTATTATGAAAATAGTTTGAAAACATGTTAAGAAATGAACCATTAATTCGGTGAATTAATGGTAACGACTTAACTGTCCATTTAATAGGAGCGTTTAAGAGTTTTAGAAAACTCCCCAGTTGACTTTCATTAATGAGGAGTTTTCGCGGGTGCGTTAGTTAGAGGAAAAGAAACGGTGGGGCTCGTGCGGGCCCCACCTCACAAATATCCTACCAAGAGGGTAGGATATTTTGGATTGCACCCTATCCACTTCAACTTAGCTCAAGTGGCTTTAAGTGGCTTTAAGTGTCTTTAAGTGGCTTTTAAGTGGATTTAAGTGAAATAAAAATAAAGTTGTCGCACCACTTTATTTTATTTCTTAACTTAACCCCAAAAATTTAAAAACCACACCCGAGCAAACGCAACTCCGGAAGAGGCGTTTCTAATCAAATACTAGCGCTGTGATTCTATCGGTGCCCTCAGAATTTGATTCCGAGCACCGGTTCAAAAGTTAAAAAAACCCGCTCGTTCGTTCACTGAATGTACCCGATCCAAACTTCGGAAAATGATTCCGGGCACACCGGGCCTCGGAATCAGGTGCCGTCAGAAACTGCGTTCTTGTAAAATTCCAAAGAAAATTAAGAAAAAAATTTCCTTGAATTTTTACAGGTCTTTACATACCTAACCATGTGTACCCTCTCCCCTCGAAGCTGACCCCGACCTCAAGCCCTGATGGTGATTAACCTGACGATGACCCTTCTCCCTAACCTCAATGTTGTCGACCCATCCCAACCTACATGTTCCCTCTCCCCTTAACATAGAACTCTAACCGACCCCCGATAATAATGACCCACAACTACGACCACCGATGACAGCTCCTCATTACCCCTCTCCCGACAACCCCTGTTTTTCATGACCCCAACCCCCAACTCTAACATCATTCTAACCCCCTTCTCTCCATGACCTGAATCCCCCACCCTTATTTCCCCTCCACCCCAACCCAGATCCATCGATCCTTTATCCATCCATGATTAGAACATCATCGGCCTCACCTCCCTGACCTCCATATTGTTCATATCCCTCTCCTCATCATGATTGCCTCACTGAACTTATTCCCTAACATCCAACCCCCTTGATTGAGTGATAATATTTTTTCCTTTATATTTTTTATGTTTTTAATGTTTCATGTTTAATGTTGGATCATATCAACATTCTATCCTATTTAATTTGTGTTTTGTTGAATCAAGGTCCTACTATGGTCAATGATAAAGTTGGGTGAGACCTACCCTAATTTTTTTTGAAAAAATCATACATATGGAATGTGTTATCCTATGATATTAACCCGAAACTATATCATAAATTAATATAAATTCATAATTATACATTAAAATGTGATTAAAGCTTCAATAAATATTTATTACCATGATTAATTTTTATTAGTTATTTAATATTTATACATATATTTATTATATTATATTTTACACCAATTTCAATTATATTTATACTTTTATGTATTAATATTATTTTTTAATATTAATTATGTGATGATATATATTTTTATTATAATTAAAAAGTATAAAATGTTTCTTAAATATTTATGGATATTTTTCATTTACTATTATTACATTAAATTAGTTTAAATAGTTATAAATGTTCTAATCAATCTACAATTTTTGGTGACATTTTTAATTTATTTTTATCTATTAGTTTAAATTAATTTTTGTTACCAATATAATTTTTTTGAATACATTTTTTCCACAACAATGTTATGAATTGATTGTAATTGTTTGATTAAACAATTATATCTTTATTTTTGAATTTATAGGGATAAATGTGGTAATCAAATATGTATGGATAAAAGTTGGGTTAATTTACCCTAAAAAAACACCTTGGTATGATAAGGGTTTGGAACAATTCTTAAATTATACAATTGAAAATCGATCAGTGGATGATAGATTAAAATTTTTGTGTCCTGATTGTGATTTCAAGTGATGGTTGAATATAAATTAAGTATATGAGAACATTATATTGAAAAAATTTATTTCTTGATAGGTATGTTGGATTTATAAAGGATAATTGAATGTTATGTGAAGTCAAAGAAATTACTATCCTATCAATGAAACACAAAGTGTCCTGCTAAAGTATAATTCAGTTCAAAACTTGATAAATAATAAATTTAGATTTACAGGATGAAATGGACAATATTTTAATAGATCAATGGAACCTTCAGTTGATACTAAGCAGGTTAATCATTATTAGAACATCAGTGACCCAAAAAATAAATTTTATGAATTATTTGAAGATAGAAATCAAAAAGTGTACAAAGGGTATGCTAAATATTTGGTGTTATATTTTCTACTCAAGTTTTATCATATCAAGTGTCTCTATAGAATTAATTTAAAAGTCAGGTATATGATTTTGAAGTTTCTTCATGATTCATTTGGAGAAGATAAAATCCCTGTATCATTATATGAGATGAATAAAATCACCAAAAAACTTATACTTGATTATACAAAAATATACGCATGCCCAAATGATTTCATGCATTATTATGGAGTAGAGTATGATAATGAAGAATGTATAATATTTCATGCATGTAGATGGAATTCAATGAAAAATAATGGGAGTACAATTGAATTAAGCCCCATGAATAATCATAAGAAGAGAAATCTCATAATGGTATTACGTTACTTTCTTAGGAAACCACAGTTGTAAAGATTATCCATGTTGTCTAAGATTTCATATGGCATAAAGTTTCATGATTTGAAAAGTAACAATAATGACTCGATGAGACATACAAAAAATTCAATGTCATGGAAGATGTTTTATTCATCATATCCATATTTTTCTTCATATCCTAGGAATGCATGTTTTGGATTTTCTTCTGATGAATTTAACCCCTTCATTACTTTAAGTACTAATTATAGTATATGGACAATTATTTTGATCCCCTATAATCTATCTCCATGGATGTGTATAAAGATGTTTTCTATCATTACTTAAATAATTATTTTAGGAAATAAAATTCCTAGAAATGACATTTATGTATACCATCATCCATTAATAAAATTTTTGTAAAAATTGAGGGATGATAGTGTGGAAACATTTTACACATCGAAGAGAAAACTATTCAAAATGAATGTTATTTTAATGAATACAATTAATGACTTTCCTGGAAAAGGAAACTTATCCAGTTAAAACACCCATTATAGTTTGGATTTTCTAGCATATAATTTTGATGTTGAACCTAAATGATTACCTTATAGCAGAAAATGGAATTTTATGTGTCATTACCAATTTATTGATATATATCATAAATTTAGGTTTAACAAGACACACATAAATGGAGATATTGAATTGATAAAGTCACCAATGGTGTCATATGGTTAAAAAAATATTAGGACAATTAATGAATGTCACTATACAATTTGTAAAATGTGATCAGTTGAAAGAATGGGGGAAAAGGGCACATGGTACAATATCTAAATAAACTGGAACACATAAGTGGAAGAAAATGAATATATTTATCAAAATTCCTTATTGGGTGTTTAATTTGTTAAATTATAATCTTGAAATAATTTATATTGAGAAAAAATTTCATAATAATGTAAAATTTACATTACTTAATGAGAAGGTAAAATTGATGGATCAACTTAATACTCATAAAAAATTAGAAGAAACGAATATAAATCATGGTTTGTGGGAAAATGATAATGGAAATTATCCTTTAAAAAATTTTGTAATGAAAAGTTATTAGAATGATGTATTCCTATGATATTTAAAGAGTTTAAAAGTGTAGATGGATATTCAAGTAACATTTCAAGGTGTGATGACTTAAAAAATCAAAAGTTACAGAGATTTAAAAGTCATGACTCATATATTTTGATGGAGTAGTTGCTACCCCCGACATTGTGTAATGCATTTCCTGAAAAAGTAATTGTAGTTCCAATTGAGTTGTGTACCTTTTTCAGGGAAATTTTTGGAAAATATCTAAATATTACTGATCTTGAAAAACCTTAAGAAAGAATTATGTTGACTCTATCATTTGGAGATGTTATTTCCCCCATTAATTTTTCACTATCATGATTCATTTGACTATTCATTTAGTTCACGATCTTAAACTTTGTGGAATGATACACTATCGATGGACATATCCAATTGAGAGGTATATTAATGCTGTTTTTTTCATTGGTGAATTCAATTTATCAAATCATTTTGTATTTTTTTAATATTTTTCTTTTATTTTTTTGATCGGGTACTTTGGTTATTTAAAATCATATATAAGGAATATAGCTCAGTCAGAAGGCTTTATCGCTAAAGGTTACATAGATGAAGAGTATCTATCATTTTTTATAAGAATTTATATGGGAATGAGACTAGATTAAATTTTGTTGGATGTGTTGATGACATATCCAATAATTATCATTCTAAAAAACAGATATTGGTATTTCTAACTAGAGGATGACCAGTTGGAAAGGGATTAAATTTTACATTGATTGAATTGGAATTACTGTAAGCACATATATATATGTGATGATCAATAGTATTATTTCAAATACATTTACTGAAGAATTGATATTCAAAACAAATATATGACTAATGGGTTGAGCTATAAATGAGACAGAATTAACAAAAGCTGTTAAAAAGGATATTGTTAAACAGTTCACCCATTGTGTGAGTACGTACTCATATTCATATTATTGAGGTGTCGTTATTTTGTTTATATTAAGATTAATAACTTTTATCTTCTTGTATAGATAATTAATGTTGATAATCAGGATAAAATGTTAGATGATTTGAAGTTTTTATCTTGAGGTAATCTAAGGTAGGGTAAGAGATTCAAGGCCTACAATGTTTATGGATTCATTTTTTGTACAATTAATCACGAATAAGGCTTGAAAACTAAAAATAGTGGTGTATTTACACTTATAGAGGTAAGATACTATGAAAATATGGTTTATATAATCGAATTAAACTATCATAGTCAATTTTTATTTGTCTCATTCAAATATAAGTGGGATAACATTAAGATGATTGCTCGGATGGGCCCATAAGGGGTGCAGATTCAGCTAGGGTTTCCCCCACTGCTGCCATCATCTACATGGAATCAGGAGTCTATGACCCTCCCACCCTTGAATTTATTTCTTGTGAGCTCGGCGTGTGGTCTATGGAGATTTAGAGGTTCAGATCTGTCCTGTTGTATCCTCTTATCATGTCCCGGTTAAGGTTTCACTCTCTTCCCTACATTGTCAATATTTTGAGCTCCATCCGCCATCGATCCTTTGTCTCCTTCCTGGATCGTTGGAAAGACCATGGTGGATAATTTCATGATGGTTCATCTTAGTGGTCTTCCTCGGAGGTCTTCTCAGGGTTTGGTGGTAGGGATTCCAGCCCTGGGTGGTGCTGCTCTGTTGTCCTAGCTCTGTGGAGTCCAGGTGCTTGTAGGTGCTCTGTGGTGGAGGGTTCAAGATTGTTATTCCTACGATGTTGAGGTTGTGATATAGTATAGGTTCATATACTTGGGATCATAGAAAGTGTGGTGAAGGTCCGACAGTTGAAGCCTACCATGAGGATTAGGATGGAATGTGCGGTCTTCTTGAGCAGGTTTGATGGCAGTGCTGGGTGTTGTGATTATGATTTGGTTTAGTTTTCAGGGAGGCTTCCTTATTGATTTAGAAGTTTGTTTTTTGGTAATGGGTTTTAATACTTGATGTTTGTTGAAATTGTGAATTGGTTTGGAAATGGTCTGATTGCTTTGACGGTTTGAGATTCATTTTTTTTAGTTGTGTGTTCTGCTTTGTGGCCTCCGGATCAAGGGTCTTACTGCCAGATCTTCTCCAGGGACTACTCCAGATGAGATTTTGAGTTGCATGTTTTCATCTGATCCTTGCTATCTGGAATTGGAAAGTTGAGAGGGTATGGATTTTTCCATTCGTTCCAGGACTATGCAGAAACTCTGAATGGGACAGTTACCCGACCAGTGACATGAAGATGGAAGCTGGACCTAATTTTCCTATTAATGCTAGGGAGGGGCTTTCCTTTGTAGATTTGATCTCGTATTTAGGGATTTTGGACTATTGGGGTGAGATTTATTGTCCTATGTATTTGATGTCTTGGGTTCCCCCTTATCCCTTAAAAGGGGTTTATGATAATAAAAAAAATTAATTTTAAGTCAGATAACATTAACATGGGTATAATTAAAGATTCTTTAAATTTTAATTTTATCAACTTACCTCGCTTGATCCATGCTAGTGAGTATAAAAATAATGATCCATTTATCTTTAATTCAAAATAAAATATGTTTTATTATGTATATGATGAAATAAATTAATGTTGGAGTGTTTTTTTCCACTTAAAATTGAGTGACTTGTATGATATGGGCATTGAAGTTCAATTGGAACTTTGTGATAGTGAACCTAATCAATGAAGGATCATCCTAGGAGTGTATGAGGGATGGGTAATAAGCCCACTCCATTAGCTATAATTCATAGGTCACTATCATTATTTACTAATTCACCATCTAGTGGGGTTTCAATGAGTGTCATCGATCAAGAAGAACAAAGAGAAATTTCAAGGAAGAAATAAAAAGTGAAAGAACATGAATCCTATAAGAAAACACAAGATCAGTCGTGGTCAACAATGGAAAATTAATTAGTTTATATATTTCAGAGGATAATGGGAATAATACCCAACGAATTTTCTATTTTTATATTGAATCATATATAGGTAAATCTTAAAATCAATCCATGACATGTTCAAATGATTATTTTTATTATTTCTATGAGGATATTGTATCTTGTTGGGGTTGCTTCTATGAGAGTGAGTTGGGGAAATGTGAGATGAGTGTTCACATTGAATTACTTGGGTTTCATATTAGTTTGAAATAATAGGACCACTATCATTGAATCATTTGTGACATGTACAAGTAGAAAATATATTAATCCATTGTATGATGTGTTTAAAATGACTCAACAAACAATTTCAATAGATATAAAAGTCTTTAAAAAGTTATCTTAGGGGGTAAAAACTAAGAAAAAATGATTATAGTGCTATGAAATCAAAGTAAAATGATCCTAGATTTATTTTTTAAATGTAGGAACTAACAACACATCAATATGAGTCACAGTTTTCTTGACATGTACACTAGCCCATTTTCAATGTTTTAGAATTCTAAAATAAGTTTTTAATAGTCCAAACTATATAAAATGACCCTATATTAACTTGAAATCATAGGAAAACAATCATTGAATCATTATTTATGTGTTAGAGTAGATGGAACATTAATCCAACATGTGATGTGCTCAAAATGACTCAATAAGTTGTTTTAATAGATAACATTTTTTTAAAACCATGCATCTGGGGGTCCAAACCAAGAAAATGACCTTAAAAAATTGTTAAATCACAGGACAATGACCATATATTTATTTTGGAAATGTAGGAACTAAGGTTATATCGATCCAATTATTAGTTTTCCCAAGACGTCCACAAACATATTTTAGTGTTTTAAAACTCTAAAACGTTCATGTAAGAGTCAGAATTATATAAAACAACCTCAAATTTATGTGAAATCATAGAAAAACCATAGTTGAATCATGTTTGATATTTATGAGTATACTAAACATTAATCTGACTATAGTGTGATCATAATGACTCAATAATCAATTTTAATAGATATCAATGTCTTTTAAAATGTGCATCAGGGGATCAAATCTAAACAAAAAAAGATCAAAGTTCCATGAAATCATAAGATAATAATTATAGATTAATTTTGAAAATTTAGGAACAGAGTCCACATAAATTAGAGTGTCGGGTTTTATAGGATTCCTATAAATAAATTTTTAAATGTTTTTAAACTCTAAAACAAGTGTGTAATAGTCAAAACCATAGAAAAAAATCTTAGACTGATTTAAAATCATTGGAAAACCATATTTAAATCATTTTTAATGCTTACAGGTTGATGACACATTAATATGATGTTCGATGTTCTTGGAATGACTCAATAAATAGTTTTAATAGACATTATAGTTTATAAAAATGCATGTCAAGGGGTTAAAACCAAGAAAATGGATTCTAAGTGCTGGGAAATTATAGGAAAATGGCCACATATTTATTTCATAAACGTAGAAACATAGAAGACATCAATCCAAATTATGGTTTTCCTGAGATTCCTATAAACACATTTTTAGTTTTTTAAAACACTAAAATGTGCATGTAACTACAAAAATAATATAAAACAACCTAAAATTAGTTTGAAATCATAGGAAAACCACAATTAAATCATTTTTGATGCATATAAGAAGACAACATGTCAATATGATTTGTGTTGTGTTTGAAATGATCAGTAAATTGTTTTAATAGATATCAATCATTAAAAACATGTGTTAGGGGGTCAAAACTAGTAAAATAATATCTAAGTGCTGTGAAATCCTTGAAAAATTACCATATATTTGTTTTATAAATATAGGAACTAAAAACACATCAATCTAAGTGGTGGTTTTTCCAAGATATCCATAAATATATATTTAGTGTTTTAAAAATCTAAAACAAGTGTGTAATAGTCAAAACCATATAAAACTACCTCATATGGAAATATAATCATAGGAAAACCATCATTAAATCATTTTTGACATTTATGAGTAGAATTCAAGTCAATATGATGTGGGTTGTTCTAGAAATGACTCAATAATCATTTTTAATAGATATCAAATTTTTTAAAAATTTACCTTAGGGGGTCAAAACCAAGTTAATGAGATTAGGGTGATATTAAATCATAGGGTAATGATCATAGATTTATTTTAGAAATTTAGGAACTGACTTCAGATAAATCTAAGTGACGGGTTTCTTGAGATGTTTGTAAATACATTTTTAGTGTTTTAAAACTCTAAAACAAGTCTGTAATGGTTAAAACTATAGAAAATTACCTTGTGTTGGCATAAAATCATAGAAAAACCGTTTTTGAATTTTTTGTGACATGTACAGGTAGAAGACAGATCAATATGACATGTAGTGTGCTCAGAATGACTCAATAAGTAGTTTTAATAGATATAAAAATATTTAAAAACGTTCATTGGGGGGTCAAAACCAAGAAAATGAACTCAGAGTTATATAAAATCATAGGAAAATAACCATAGATTTATTTTGGAAATGTACAAACTGATTCAACATCAATTTGAGTGGGGTTTTTTTTGGTATGCCCATAAATGATTTTTTAGAGTTTGAAAACTCTAAAAATAGCATTCAAGAGTGAGAATTATAGAAAAAACCTTGGATTTGCATGAAATCTTAGTAAAATTGTCATCAAATCATTTTTGATGTGTATTGGTAGATGACATGTCTATCTAACATGCACTGTGCTATGAATGACTCAATAAGTAGTTCTAATAGACATTAAAGTCATTAAAAATGATTTTTAGGGGTTCAAAACCAAGAAAAATGAACTTAAAGTGATGTTAAATGATAAAAAATGACTGTAGATTTGTTTTTGTAATGTAGGAACCGATTTCACATCAATCTATGTGGCGGTTTTCCTGAGATGTCTATAAATTCATTTTTAGTGTTTTAAAACTCTAAAACAAGAGTTTAATGGTAAAAACCATAACAAAAACCTCTAATTGGTGTGAAATCATAGTGCAATAATTGTTGAATTATTTTTGACATGTATGAGTAGATGAAACTTCAATTCTACATGTGGCATGCTCAGAATGACTCAATAATCAATTTTAATAGTTATCAAAATCTATAAAACATGCACTAGGGGATCAAAACCTATAAAATGACCTTGGAGTGTCATTAAATCATTGGAAAACAACTATTGATTTAGTTTTGAAATTTTGTTACTGATTTTACATCAATCCAAGTGATGGTTTTCCTAGGATATCCATAAACACATTTTTAGTGTTTTAAAACTCCAAAACATGCATGTAATGGTCAAAAACATAGAAAACAAACTCAGATTGGCATGAAATCATAAGACAACAATTTTTCAATCATTTTCAATATGACATGAAATGTACTAAGAATGAATCAATAAGTAGTTTTAAAAGACATGAAAGTATTTAAATACTTCTTAAACGGTATGACCACATGTTAGTTAAAAAACCATTTAGATTGCAATATACTTATCTAGTTTAAGTTACAAGAGTTTATTTATATCTTAAATAGTCAATTTTAAATCTTTAAAGTGTTGTTACCAATATATTATTATTTTTTTGAAATGTCATAAGTTTGATTAACAAAATAAAAAACATTATGTACATAATTTTGAATATATTCTATACCTATTCTATTTATTATTACATTTATTAAATGTTATGGTTTTTATTGCATGTGATAGATGCTCAAAGTAGGTAGAAGGTTTATCATTCTGATCCATGACACTCTTTAGAAGGAATTCATGATGTATCATAGTTTTTGTGGTATAGTTAAACAATATCTTTGATTCAATTGTAATTATTATTTATTATGTTTAGTTGTTATGATTTCTAACTTGTTTTTATTTCAGTTGATGTGAAGATGATGAGATCAATTTTACATATGATGAATTTAGATATAGAGGTGGTCAAATGTGATGGGGGTGGAGATATTGATGTGGCAGTTATGGGTTGATGATTAATCTTGGACACAATCTATATGTATATGATTACTAAGCTTATGATCGATGGATTGAGCGTAGATGTGTGATTGATAGTTGTGTATATATGAATGATGGATGTATGACTCGTGGTTGTTTATATATAACTTATTGATGTATTATTGAGTTTATTATATATTTATATTTGTAAATAATTAATATTCAGTCACATTATATTAAAAATATTTTTTCAAATATTTTTCATTTAAAATTTTTAGTGGTGGTTTCTATAAACCATCGCTGAAATCAACCACTGGTAACAAAAATAGCAGTAGTTATTTTATCAGAATTTAATTTAATTTATTTATCTATTTTGTGATGGTTTATGTGAACTACCGCAAGAAAAATAAAACTGCCACTAAAAAATATAGAAATTGTTAATTTATTCCCCCCAATATATTAAATTACAAATTTAATGAATAAAACCAATGATAAATGAATAAAAAACCATTGATAAATGTGAAAATATGACACATATCTAAAATTATAGTAAATAAAATAAAATATCCTCTAATTTATTGCAAACATTGGAATACATATCAATTTATATAACCATTTCTAATTTCTTTCTCAATTGTTTAAAATGCCACTAGTAGGAAAAAGAATTGCCAATAAGACATCAATTTTTTATAGTGCATGGTGGATTGGAAAAGGGATAAAGGTAAGAGATCATTTTTAATCATTTGATATCAATTTCAAAATGATTTTACCTTTGACCTAGGGATAGTAATGGGGTCATTGGGACTCTTGTATCATATATAGATACATAGAGATAATTTATGTACATGTGATTGTGTGGTTGATTTTGAAAAAATGTGGAAGCAATTTTAAGAAAAATCAATATTTATAATTTTTGGGATATAATGGATATCCTATTTGATGTTACATATGAGAAATTTTTTAGATTAATTAAAAATTTCATATAAATATTTAATGCATTCTTAAATATTTTATTAGTGAATAATTAACTATAAAATGAAATATTTTCTAATGAATAATCCTATTGATTTTCCCTAAAAGATTATTTGATTCAACCACATTTTTTTTATATATGTATATGCTTCCATGATTATAAAAATGATTTGATATTATGAGTATGTATACTTAGATCTCAAACAATTTTGATTATAAATAATGTTTTAATAATTGCGATTCATGTTGATAAATTTAGTATAATTCCATGGACATAAGTAAATTGCATGGAAGCATGTTGAATTTAAAACTATAAGTACTTATGATGTGTTTTAAAAATGAATTGAAAATGATTATATAAATTGGAATCAATCTAGAGTATAATTTTTATTTTATTTACTATGATGTATTTTTTAACCACTGAACATGATATAATGAGTTAAATTAATTAGTTAAATAGTATAAATATGAATTTTTTTCTCATTTATTGTTAAAAAGTGATAACAGGTTCATGGTAAATAATTATAGTTAAATTACTCTAGTTATGTAAAAAAAATGTTTTCATTGAGATGTATGTTGATTTATTTTATATATTAATTATGTGATAAGTAAATATTTTGTTTGAATTGAGTTGTGTGGGTATGTTGAGACTTATGTGATACCCATTCAAAATCAATCACAGTTTAATCATTAACATTTAATGGGGAATTAAAATACTATTTTATGAAATGGTAATTTATTTTGATGGATGGGATCAATATGATTCCATAAAATGATTGGATATTATGATTTTATTTGTGGTTGATATATGATTTTACATTATACATTGAGAATGATGTGATGGGTTTCAGTGTGGTAGAATAAGTACAGATGTTATTATGATTTCACGTGGAGTTTAATAAAATGGATGTAAGGATGTCAAATATACTTAGATTTTCCTTGAGAGTTTAATGATATTTATACTCATAATGGTTTCCTATAGAATTCAATATAAATTATACACTAGGCAGTTTCTTTGATAGTTAAGGGATACATGTACTCCAAATAAAATCTTATCTTTTCGTATGAGATATCCTATCAACTGATTCCCATATCCATTTAAACTATTCTCTTGATAGATGGATGGATATTTTTTTTCCTGTTCTACCGATCATACAACATCATGTTCAATAAAATTTCATTTGTGACTTTCGATTGAATCTATCCACAAATGAAAATTGGTGTACTACTTGAATGACTATGAAAAAACACACCATTCCCAAAATTAAATGATTTTTCATAGTGTCATAACCACCAATCACAACTCAAATCCAAATTACTATAGTAACCTATCAACTAGCTCAATGTTTCATGCCCTGAGTCCTCCTTGAGTACAAGCATTTCTTTCAAAATCGATTGAAACATGATTCAGGATTACATTGACCTCTAGCATCTCATAATTTATCATACCTTTGAGCCTTTCTATAAAAAATGACTTTAAGGAGTGACTGACCCCTATAGACTTTGGTTTCCTAGAGATTTCATGGTTACTTATGCATTAATCATTTCCACAGGAGTTTAATGTTACTTATACACTAGGTTATTTCATTGAGTATCCTAGGATTAAATATACTACATATGATTTTTAGTGATTCATGGGTAGGTTATAAAACACATGATTTCCTAGTGAGTCAAGGGTAAGTTATACTCAATGTATATTCCCCATAATACACGATAGGGCACACATTTTCCACTTGTGATATGATGAAAGTTTTATAGAATAAATGATAAATTTGTTACGTGAATTCTTGGGATAAAAGGGTCATGAAATAGAGCTAATCATAGAAAAAATTATTTATTATTTTGATATATAGGGATTAAAATTTGTTTTAATTAAATTTTTGGTTTTATAATTAAATGGGAAGTGTTAAATTGATTCTATGTTGTGGTATTTATTAGAAAAAATGTGTTATAAATTTTAAACTTATATATGGTGAATAATACATTGAATGAGTCATATAGTGAAAAAAGGCAGGTTAATTATTTTTTTTCATGTATGATGTATGCAATTTGGTGATGGGTTAATCTAAAAGTTATTTATATTAAATAGGAGAAATTTAATGATCATGTAATGAAGGAAAAAATGGTTTATTATATAATAGTGTATATGAAATAAGTTTTGATTTTAAAATGGTAGTAGAATGATAATGAGTTAAGTGAAAGATGTATGCACTAAACATAACATATCAAGATAGTTATATATAATATCACCATATGTGATATAAATTTAATTTCATGGTTAACAATATATAATATCTTGATATTACTAGTTTTATGTGTTTCAAATTTCCCATGCAATGTACTACCATAAGAATATACACCAATTCTAAAAGAATGTTTCTATAAGGCCACAAGCACATTTGCAGTAATATTGAAATATCATGACTAGAAATAAATAATTATTGATAACCATTAAGGTATAATTTTTTCTCTATAACTACTAAATTATTTATTCTTAAATTTTGTTAAATTTTTTGAATAGGAAACCCATAAGTTAGAAATACCAACACCTATTTAATAAAATAAAAATTCTCTTTTTTTATTAGTGAATACAAAAAAAAATAACATCCTCTATATTATTCGTATATTGAACTTAAAAAAATAAAATTCTCTAAATTTTCATTAGTGTTAATAAAACAAATTATATAAAGTTTATTGAAATCCAAATCAATTAATATTCCATAAAAGAAAAATAAATATTTGATACAACTTTATAAATAATATAAAAATGTAAAAACTCCTACGATGATATTAAAAAAATAAAATAAAATAGATTGAAAGAAAATAATGACTGGGTCCCACTCAAAGTTTTTTTCCCCACAGGCTTTCTCCTAGAGTCTTAGTGAATTTCTCTTAGTTGACTTTGAGGAGTGGTATTTTCCTCTTTAGTGTGTTATTCCCCCTTAGTACTCTACTTTGAGTATAAATAAGAAATATATTTAAACTTGTTGCTTGCAATAACACAATATAATCTTACCATTCCATCACTACATATCCATCACATAATTTTAACATCATTTCATAATTCTTAATAATTACATAATAATAGGTCATAACCATAAAAATATAAATTATATTCAGTAATTAAATCCTATCATGCCCAACGAATCATATACATTCCTAAACATGATACAAGAGATAAACTGAACACAATTCATTTAAATACACTTTTAACATTTATATATCATTATATAAACATTTCTATTCAAAAGTTTGATAAGTTTATTTTTTGATTCAAATATTCATATAATATTTCTTGAAACATGTAATAATTTGAAAACATGTTTATAAAAAAAGACAATATAATAAAATCAATACAATAATTTCATTTCATAATTATTAAATCATTCAATTCATGTATCGCTTTTATAATTTATTGAACATACTTTTAGGACAACGAATTTAATCATTTACTAACCATATAATACATAAAATATTAATAATTTTTTTCCTAAATTTAAAAGAACTAGGGAAACTTACCTAAGAACAAATTAAACCATCTATGAATAAATCACCCCTTACATTGAATTTTAATAAAAGGAATAAATATATCCTTGAGAAAATAAATCAAAATGATATGGGTTAGTGAAACTACCCTAGATCCAATGAAAAGAAAAAAACGATGATGCTTACATTCATCTCATTAAAATAGTCACACTTTAATAGATGACATTGTGATTTGATGATAGATAGAGGATATAATGAAGAGAAAAGAGAAAAAGAAAAATAAGGGAGAGGGAGAGGGATGATAGAGGGAGAATAAGAAAGGGGAAAAGGGAAAGCATAATGCGAGAGAGAGAGAGTGTGAAGCATTCATGGGGCCACAAAATAAAAAAATCATGAGATATATCCCCCAATTTATATTTTGTTTTTTATATTCTTAAAATTAGTTTGGGAAGTGACCACCATTTATTTCTCCCCTTAATTGTGTCATTGTCCAGCCACCCCAAAATATATTAACATATTTAATAATTATAAAAATTCATACTATTATTTGGGGGTAATAACATAGAAAACAACACATTTTCACAAAAGTTTATTGAACCGAGCCACTGAACCCTCCACAAAGGGTTGACTGACCTCTAATTACTCTATTAAATTACATAGGTACTAAATTAATATTTTAAAATAGGGAATAAAGGACTTTTAAAAATATCTCAAAGACCTTCATATAGGCCCCAAAGTCCTTATGAAGAGTTTTATGATCTTCTGTTATAGTGAATACTATAGTCCCTTATATAGTACCAACAAATGTGATGCTATAGCGTCTACTACTATGTTACTATAGTAATAATATGTATCCATTATGATTATAACAATGGTTCCATGGTTACCAATACCCATAATAATAATCCATGTAATTGTTTTCAGTATAAGTTTTTGAAACAACACACACTTGCACACACACAAATGGATCAATTAGATCTAGTTAACCCTCCAAAGGGTCATCCTACACCACAACCAAACCAGAATATATAGGCCCCAAAGGCCTTATAATATACAGTGAGGCCCCTATACCCCCTTAGTTTCCTAAGGTTTAGAATGGTCTACTTTCATTAAAATAATATTAATACTAATATTAATACTTATAATAATAATACTTATACTAAGAAAAATAAAAAAATGACAACAGTAATAAAAATAATAATAAATAAAGATGGTATAAATTATGAGGCAAAGCTAATACCCCTAAAAAATTTACTAATGAGTAAAATAATAAATTATATAATGAAAATATAAAAAGTTAATAGGAAAATTACAACCAAAGTCCCCCATGAATAATATTACACTTAGGTTAAAAAATAATTTAAATAGGAGGGAAAAAGTCACTAGAAATAGTGAAAGGTTTCATAGGAATAAGACAAATTCACCTCAATTGAACACCTATGTTATATAAAAACACTCGAGATGGAACAAATATTATTTTATATTGGAGGCTAAAAATACTTTTGAAAATAGAAGCTCTATAAACTTCTTAACATCTAGAAAATGAAGGCTATGACAGTTTGAGTAGAGTAGTCTGAAGAATAATTCTAGGTTATCCTATTTATCCATAATATCAAATAATTATGAAGAAAAAATTGAAAAATTGAATATACATGCACACTAATTAGTAGAAAAAATAAATCTCTAAAGTAAAATAAAAATTTAAAAGAAACATAATCACAGAATTAAACCCTTTCAGTAAAATGCAATAACATAGTGAAAAAAATTTAATAGACCAAGAAACATTACTCTGAACCACGAAAAATAATTTAAAATAACTAAAATATATACACTCCAATATAATCTTATAGCATATTATAAAAACCATGTTTGGATCAATTTCTTTAAAATCTATACATTTAGATCAAATGAAAATAGTTTTTTTTATAGAATTTTCTTTGTGTAGCCTCTTATTTTTCAATTGGACAAAAGGTTTATGAATTTGTAACATCTCCGACCTGGTGAACACTATACAGTGACCCGATACGGGTCATCACATGACCTCAGGCATGCCTCCCCATATTCCAGAGGCTTCCAGCTAGCCGCACAAGTCTATGGAGGAATGTTGGGGAGACTATACTTACTTTATAGAGTAAATCCACAGTAGAAAATAATATCAATATATACGCTGACCAGAAAAAATGGACATCATACGACAATGAAAAAAAGTAACCAAGTAACACATGATATAACAACACGATGAGTATACTATATGTTAGGATATCATACAAATAAACCAAAACCAAAATTATCAAAAGACTATGAACTTGGACCCGAGTCCCAACCTAGTCCTAACCTCCCATTATCCAACTAAATAGCTCATTCATGAACCACACATTAGGTCCCTATCGTAAACCTGTACCTGAAAACAAGTAGCATATTATTGAGTACCGAAGTGCCATGGTGGCTCAAGTAAGGTGTGAGTATAACTCAGTTGGCCACCACCAATGGTGTTTAAAACAAACCAGTATGTACAATAGTGTATGCAGATAATTAAGTGCAACAAGTAAACAAGGAAATAAGAAAATCATTTAAGTAATTTTATAATATCCATTTTATACATTAAGTTACCTAGATTCATCCAATAAAAAAACTAGCTTAGGACACACTGGGAGCCTAATCCAAGGTACAAGGGGTTGCACACACTTTTAACAATAGGGGGTGGGGGTTATTAACTAATCACATACTCATTAGATAATATTATTCACTTGATCATTTCCATAATTTTTCCCATGGGTTAGGAATTTACACCATTTATACTACAGTATAATACAGTCAATTACCATGCATAAAGGTAAATAATAGAGTTCCCTATATCACTGGGGATAACCATTTCATAAAAAAATACATCACACATCCCTTGGAGTGTCAGTCTAGATAGTGATCTAATAACACTTACCTTGATGAATCAGTCTAGGTAGTTTCATCCAATAATACTTACCTCAGAGCATCAATCTAGGTAGTTTAATCCCATGAAACTGTTAGGGGAATAAAGCACCAGTTCGACCCCCTAACCCATGCATTCCAAGGATGGGTTTGAACCTCAGTTCAACTAATCCATGGGAGGAGCCTTAGTCCTTTATTCCACACCCCCGAGCCATGTGTACATGATTCTTTATCCATTTATAACATGTATGACACATCAAAAAACCTGCATAACAAAACAAATAACATTTAAAATTTACATTTCATGCAATATATGAATCATCATAAAACCTTATACCATTAGCACATTATCTATTTACTTAGCATGACCCATTTAACCCATTTCCCTTTTTCATATCATAAAATATTTAGAATATTCATCAATTCACATTCATTAACCCATTTATATATTCCAATCAGAAACTCATGAGCCATTTGAAAAATTGATTGTATTCCATTTAACCATTTTACCACATCATTTCAAACATCTCCTTATGCTATATCTTCAACTAAGAACATTCACCATTTAGTTCATTTCATAATCGTACTAACACACCAACATATTCTTCATGGATTCTATCACTCTAACCCTTATGTCCCTTCAATTACTATGCCCCCATCACACCTTTTTAAGATACACCATGTAAATAAAAAAAAATCAAAATTCTCATTTGAAATCATCTTGAAACCACACTTTAAAACACGAGTCTTCCCCTTTAAAAGACTATAACATTCCCCAAGGCTAAAATTTATATTTTCAAACATTCAAAATAATCATTAAGCATTTTTACAAGGAAGGATCCATAATAACCATTTAAAATCATCATTTTAAATTAATTAATAATAAATAATTTTCAAAAAAATTTAGGTCAAAACATCCTTTCAAAAACATTCATAACTTTCAATCTTCAATTTCATCATTGAAAACCATGGTCGGGTCAAAACCCCAAAAAACATCTTTAGAACCTTTTCAAAATACCCTTGGAAACTTAAAAAATATAACATATAATCAAATAAGTTTACTCTTTAACCAAGACACATACCCAATTACAATTTACAACTCATTCACTCTCATATTTTCCCTACCTCAATGATTCTACCAATTTATTTTACCATTTCAAGGGTTTAGTATGCTGGATGGGTAACCCTATGTTCGGTCTCATATGATCAACGAATCCAATGGGGCCCAGGAAGTTTTTTTTCACCTAAATATAAGGTTCAAACCACTTTCTATACTCAGAGATAAATGAAAATAACAAGGTAACATGTTTTCACAACCACATACACATAATAAAGATCAAGACTATGGGACAAATCTTAAAGACCACCTACCTAATGCTCAAAGATAATTACTAGCCTAAACACATCCCTTTATTCGAACTCAAATAGAATTGAAAGCCCCAATATATAATCTACTATAAAATTGATAGTTTTAGGTATTTATAAGGAGATAAGAGATTCTACAATCCCTAACCTAGAAAATAGATCAAATATGAGTGTTAGACTCACCCGAATCTTCAATTCACACCCAAACACACTAAAAACACCTAATAATCAAAGGAGAATCATCCATTGAAAGTATTGAGGGGTTTGGTTCATCACACAAGATGTAGAAGGTCCAAGGGGTGGAAAATAGGGGAAAAAGAAATATACTGGGAGAGAAAACTGGAATTTCCCACTTTTTAAAGGCCACAGGATTTGGCCACATGGTTTTCCAAACTATTCGCTAACCATGTAGCTCACTCTGTTTAGGATGGGAAAAGAAACATAGTTTCCTAGGAGAACCTACATAGTTTGGAAAATTGTGTGGTAACCGTGCACTATCCTTTATCCAAAAATGACTCCAAGCCATATGGTTTCCTGGTCTAGGTGTAAAATTTTCTCTAACCATGTGCCAACCGTGCACTTCACACTATTTGGACAATTTTCCCCTCCTTTCATGTCCTGAACCCCCATGATACCCACAAAACTTCTCATTCACCCAATAAAAACTTCATTATTCAAAAGAAAATAGGTTTAACCAAACTTTAAATAGGGTTATACCTTCATGAAAGGTTAGAATCTTATAACCTCTGCACCTTATAATGACTCATCCTTAAGCCATACTTCCAAACCTTTCTGAGTCTCCAAGACCAAAGGTCATGCCATGAGCCCAATTTTTAACTTTCACTTCCCAAGCTCCCTCTCAGAGATACCTTCTCCACTTTAACCCACAAACACTAACTTATGGCTCCTTAAGGACACATCCACCTCAACTCATACTTACCAGTATTAACACATGGGTGAGGTTTAGGTAACATCACTGAACCACTATGAAAAGGAAACCAACAAGGCACTAAATTACCCTATGAGATCTAACCAGAATATCCTTAGTCTGATAATCCCCATAAATCATGTACCAAAACACTTGGCGCCATCACACCTAATTTTTAGAAGCTTAAAGGTGACCCAATCTCGAAGATACTTCAAGGATACATAGATTCCAACTATACTCCCCAACCTACATTAGTCCAAAATTCAAGGCCCAACGACCTCACCCCTTTTCTAAACATCCAAATTACCCAAATCATAACTTTCATTTCAAGAAACTCAACCAATCAAAACCTAATACAACACCCATCACCAACACTACTTCATTAAGATGACTCCTACCCGTGCCCATCCAACTCGTACTACTACTCACATCAATAACTAGACACTTTCCCTCTATGGTACTCCGAACCATATGATTTTTATCTCCACCCTCATCTCCCGATGTTTGGTACCTACACTAAAAAAAATGAGTCCAATATAACCTCAAATCAACCTTCACAACATTCTTGACATGTTTTCTCACTCACCATGCCCAAACATCCACATAACTCAACTCAACACTAACTTCCAACCTTTCCGTCGAGACCACCCAGATTAATCACACCCCCATCGTCCCTATATCAAACAATCCAAATTGGTTCTTCTATAGAAACCAATATCATACTAGGGAACACTTAACATATCAAAATTAACCAAAGGTGGCTTACATCCCACCACCTCTGATCCCTCTTACCCAACCGAGTTAGGTCATCCCAGCTGAATTGATCCATTGGAACCTAACTTACACTATTGGAATATAGTAATCTACTTGGAAATGAAGCCTTATCACTTAATGAATATCTCATCAATTACAAACACCTACAAAAGTACATTCTCATCCTCTAGTGAAACCTCACTACCATAGCATCTGATTCTCCAAGAACTATCTTTGGCTCTATGACACCCAACAATGCGCCTCGTTGCAAACACTCAAATCACCTCTAAAACCAGCCAGAGTTCAAAGACGTCACTCGACTAGATCTACCATTCCATACATGACCCACCTATAATTCCCTAAGTAATCCTAACATTCCCTTACAAACTCTCACTGTCACCCATTCTCGGATTCTAAGAATGGCACCTATGGAACTTTTTGAACTCCGGTCCATATCGAGGACCTCACCTACATCCAAAAAATGGTTCACTCTTCACCACACGACTCCAAATGTACTGTTCCAAGAGAATAACCTCAAAGATGTAACATATTCAACAAAAACACACTCAAATAAGTAGGAATAAATCCATATCCTTCCTAGTGCTCTTGGGATGATGTCAAGATATTGGGTATGATTTCCACTAGTGAAACGTATACTAAGAAGTCGCCAATGAACGCCACTACAAACCACACACCACCGAAGTCACCTACCACTACAGAGACACCTTAACTTGACATAAGCCTTAGGTCACCCTACTTGCCAATGATTCATCCACACTCAAGAGAAACAAATTGAATGGGGTTTCCAACCAATACTCATAACCATTTCACGATCCTCTATCAGTGGTTATAACCCAACATCCCTATTGGCACAACTAATATTTCTATAATCGAGTCATTCCAGCATGACCCTGGTGATTCACATGGAAACACATCAATCAATACATTGATATAAAACCCTACTATCTTGCACATAACTCACAATACCCACTGTGATCACACAAAAACATGATAGGTTTTTATCCAGATCCACCTATTCATCTATCCCTAATGAAATCGTGTATTTCCAAAGAAATATCACATTTGGATATAATTTGAGTCATCAAGGTCTCCCCCTTTCCTACAACCACACACTAAACCCAACTCTAGATTACCCGAGTCATACATCACTAGAGCTAGGCCCATCAACCACTCACTCATCCAACCCTACCTTTTGGCCTGTTAGTCCCATTGGATTTAAGGAATTCTTAACATTATCATACAATAAAATAATAACCATATAAGAATGCCCTACAATGTGACAACCACCACCACCGGGTGTCACTTCCAAGCCAAAAATCGTCCATCCACACAGTGACACCCCTGTCCTACTCTCTCAAAACCCACATTGGTTCCCACATCAACAACCATCACTGTCACAAGGAAAGGATCCTAATGACCTTTACTCTTTCCAAAACTATCCTTAAAACTAATCACACGCACTCTAATACCTTATGATAAAGAAACCAAGGCATAACCATTCAATTTTTACACATTAGATGGCACCAGTCGTGCATTGATTCCGCCTCTAAAGAAACCAATCATGCTTCACATCCTAAGGCACATTCAACATTGGTCCAACCTTCCTTGAGGCTACCATCAATTTTCCAAAACTATCAACTCATAGCCACAAATCGAGTATCCTTACCAAAAACCATCAACCTTCCCACTTAGCCCTCTAGGACAAACCCATATTAGGAAACACTCTTTGTGTTCCACTACCAAGGTCCAAAACATCCACATCTTCCATACATACCCAAATTCATTAGAAACCCAACCGACCTCTCTCACAGGACATCACCGAAGGTCAAACAATACCAAATTTATAATCTGGAGTGAAATCAAGCACGACCACTGGATATCTCTCTCTCTAAGACATACATATAAAACCTCAACCAACTTGATGCTCACGACTGCACTTCTTCCCCCAATTTAAAACATACTGCGTCTACCACACTCCAATGAACATTTACTATAGGCCTCACACCAAGAACACCCACACACATACATCAAAACCACAAGACAAACAACCACCCTTGGGTACAAAACAGAACATACAAGATAATAACCCTTAAAAGCTACCACATACACATTATTAGACAAAAACTCATAACCCATTATCAATACCTTATTAAGGGAATCACAAGAACATCTCTTTTACCATACAATGAAACCCAAAAAATACTTATGACCCAAAACTAAGGTCTCAAACTAGGGACATATCTCACCCTAAACACCCATACATAGGCTCAGATCACAACACTAGGGATAACCATTTATATTACCCCCACCAGTTCAATCATGTTTCATCTCCCTTCATAATTAAACCTTACCAAATAAAACCAAAGGTTTTATATTTGAAAATCTTCCATTTTAAAAACCTAATAATTTACACTCTCTAAAACCTATTTATTAACCCATCATTTAAAAAATATAGTTTTTTTCAAATTCAAATTTCAGAAAAATTTACTTTATTAAATATTTCAAGGAAAGCCCGATAAGAATAATCCACAAGAAGAAAAGTACACTACCAGTATATGAATTACAAAGAACTATTATTCACAGGAAATATATGGATGACCTACCAATCCTACATTCCTCAAATGATGTATGAAATCACCCACCATATCTTTCACTACCGGTCCAAGAGATAAACTTCATAAGTTAATAGCATCACATACAAGTGTATAACCCAAGGTAGAAATAACAATCAACTATAAAAGAAAAAATTGAACATCAATTCCCACCCTCGGAACCTTGGATTTTCAATCATATGTGGGGATATAGGAACCCATGCATGAGCTCATTACCAGTCCCCAATAATATCCCAGTCTCATGTCTACCATATCCTAAATATTAAGACAAAATACAGTGCTATGATACTACTTTATAACATCCCCATCCCAATGGACACTATCTAGTGCCACAAGCCAGGTTATCACATGACCTTAGGTGCACCTCTCCATACGCCAGAGTCCTCGGACTAGCAGCACGGGTCTATGAAAGAATGTTAGGGATACTATACCAACTTTAGAGAGAAAATTGACAATATAAAATAATATCAATAGATAAACTAACCAACATAAACAAATAAATATAAAACATGATACAATGCCAATAAGTAACTAAGTAGCACATGATATAACATTATGATGAGTATACTACATGTTAGGAAGTTATACAAATAAAAAAAAACCAAAACTACCAAAAGAATCCTAACCCAAACCCGAGTCCCAACTCAGTCCTGACCTCCCATGCTCCAACCAAACAACCCATTCATGAACGACACATTAGGTCCATATATTGAATCTATACCTGAAAACAAATAGCATCTTCTTGGGTGCCCAAGTTCTATGGTGGACTGAGTATGGTGTGAGTACAAATCAGTAAGCCACTTCCAATGGTGTCTAAAGAAATCCAGTATGTACAATAGTGTATGCAGATAATCAAGTGCAACAAGTAAACAAGGCAATAAGAAAATCATTAAAGTAATTATCTAATATCCATTTTATACATTAAATTATCTGGAGTTATCAAATCAATAAAACTAACTCAGGACACACTGGGATCCTAAGACGAGTCATAAGGGCTTATACACACTTTTAACCACAAGGGGGGGGGGGGGGGTGGATTCACTAATCACATACTCATTAACAAAAAATATTCACTTGATCGTTTCCATTATTGTCCCATGGATTAGGAATTTACACCATTTAAAATACAGTATAATCCGATCAATTACCATTCATAAGGGAAAGTAATCAAGTTCCCTATCTCACTAGGGATGACCATTTCATAAACAAATAAATCACACATACCTTGGAGTGTTAATCTAGGTAGTTATTCAATCACACTTACCTCGGAGTATTGGTCAAGGTATTTTCATCAAATCACACTTAAATCGGAGTAATAGTATATAAAGTTTCATCCAATTCAACAGTTAGGGGAATAAAGCATCAGTCTGACCCCCTAACCCATGTATTCTTAGGGTGGGTTAGAGCCTCAGTCCAACCGATTCGTGGGAGGAGCCTCAATCCTTTATCCCACACCACCAAGCCATATGCACATGATTCTTTATCCATTTAACTCATATATACTACATCATAAACCATGCATAAAAAAAACATAACATTTAAAATTCACATTGCATGAAATATATGAATCATCATCAATCCTTAACCAATTAGCACATTTTCCAATTACTTAGCATGGACCATTTAACCCATTTCCCCTTTTCATACCTTAACCCATTTAACATATTCATCAATTCACATACATTAACTCATTTACATATTCTAATCACAAGATCATGAGTCATTTGACACATTTTCTTTATTACATTTAACCCATTTTCCCATATCTTTACAAACATCCTCTTATGTTATATCTTCAACTAAGCACATTCATTATATAGTTCATTTCATAATCGTACTAACAAGACAACATATTCATCACAGATTCTATCACACTAACCCTTAAATCACTTTAATTACTATGGTCATATCAAAAAATTTTAAGACACATCATGGAAATAAATACATTAAAAAATGATTATTTGAGATCATCTTGAAACCACCCTTTAAAACAAAGGTCTTCCCCTTTGAAAAAATAAAACATGACCCAACAGAAACATTTCAATTTTCAACCATTCAAAAAAATTATTAATAATTTTCACATGGAAGGGGCCACACACCCCATTTAAAATCATCATTTGATATTAATTAATAATAAACCCTTTTCAAAACATTTGAGGTGAACACCTCCTTTCAAAAACATTCCTCACTTTAAAACTTCAATTCTATCTTCGAAAACCATGGTTGGGTACAAACCCAAAAAAACATATTTAAAACCTTTTCAAAATCCACTTGATAACTTCATAAATATATAATATAATCAAATAAATTTACCTTTTTACCAATACACATACATGATTACAATTTACAACTCATTTGATCTCATATTTCCCCTACCACAATGTTTATCAATTTACTTCACTGTTTCAAGGGTTTGGTACACCCCATGGGTAACTCTAGGTTCGGTCTCACATGATCAATGAACCCAAAGGGGTCTGTTAAGAGTTTCACACCTCAATCTAAGGTTCAAAACACTTTCCATACTCAAATATAATGAAACAAAATAAGGAAACACATTTACACAACCACATAAACATAATAAAGATCAAGACTATGGGAAAAATATTAAAGACTCCCTAACTTATGCTTGAAGATGATTACTAGCCCAAAAAAATCCCTTGATTTGAACTCAAACACCATTTAAAGCCTAAATATATAATTTTATATAAAAGTGAGGGTTTTAGGGATTTGGAAGGATATAAGAGATTATACAATCACTAACCTAGAAAATTGATCAAAGAGGAGTGTTAGACTCACCCAGATCTTCGATTCACACCCAAACACACTCTAAACACCTAATAATTGAAGAAGAATCATCCATTGTAAGTGTTTGGGGGGGGGGGTCATCATCTAACCTTTAGGAGGTCCAAGGGGGTGAAAAATTGAGGAAGATAGAAATAGGACCAGGAGAGAAAAATTGGAATTTCCCACTTTTTAAAGGCCCCATGGTTTAGAAAATAGTACACCAACCATGTGAATACATCTATCCAAGACATGAAAAGATGAGCGGTTTCCTAGGATCACCCTCATGGTTTGGAAAACAGTGCGGTAACCATGCAATATCCTATGTCGGAAAATGTCTCTAAGCCGCATAGTTTCTTGGGCCCGATTTACTCTAACTGTGCGCCAATCGTGTGATTCACACTCTTTGGACTATTTTAACATCCTTTCATATCCTAAACCCTTGGGCTAACCCAAAAAATTCTCATACATAAAATAACCACTTCATTAGACAAAAAATAGGTTAAACCAAAATTTGATAATGGTCGTACCTTCACAAAAGGTCAAGATCTTATAGAATTGGACCTTATCATAGAAAAATGAGCTATTTTATGAGATATAATGATATTAAAGTAAAATTTATTGATTTGGTTTGATATAAAAGTAGTAAAATTTGTTTCTTTATTTAAATATTTTGGGTTTATAATTATATGGTTAGTGATAAATTGATTCAAGTTAGGGGTCTTAAGTAAAAAAAAATATATAATAAATTTTAAACTTACATATGCAGAATAATATATTTAATATGGAATATAGTGTAAAAATAATAAGTTTATTGAAATTTATCTTGGGAGATTTATGAAATTTAATGATGGGTTAATCTAAAAGTTCAATATGTTAAATAGGAATTTGAATGATCATGAAATGAATGAAAAAATGATTTATTATAGATGGTGTAAATGGAATAAGTTTTTATTTTAAAATGAGAGTAGAATGGTAATGAGTTAAGTGAAATTTATATGTAATAAACATGGAATATCATGATAGTGATATATAATACATCACCATTGATAGGTTTTCAAGAGAGAGATAAGAAATCATTAGTTCCATTCATCAGTGTCAAACCAAAATATAGTATAATAATAGAAGAAGAAGGAAATAGTAAGAAAAAGACTCATCCAGAGGCATTGATCTCTAATGGATGAGGCCTAACCCCCCTTAAATCTAGATACCACTAAATACCCAACCAAATACATCTATATCCCACTACCTATAACCTCTCCTAAAATTAATACCCTAACCACATCTAACCACTCAAACTATTTCTAACTACCCCATCTACTAATAAAAAATAAAAAAACTACCCATGGCTAGTTATTAAACACTCACCTTACCTACCCTATTATTCAACCTTACATAATTAGTAGGGCCTAAAATTGGACCCCATTTTAAGAACACCCACCCAACAAGGCATGGAGGCATATGTTCCTATCATTCCCACCATATTGAAAAACTACCTTTTCCTCAAGGTGATTATTTGGAATCATGGGTGATAGCCTTGGAAGCCTCACAATATCTGTAGTAGCAGTTTAAATTCTCATGGATTTATACCAACCATGAAACTTGGGTGGGTCACAGGAACCTGTAGCCACTCATACTATCATTTTACCAACAATCCTCCCCTGAGTAATCACCTTTATATGTGGTGGATTATAATGACATCCCCTAACATCAAATACTCCCACTAGACAATGTTTTAAACCCTTACTTGTATCCTTTTAATATGGTCAGTTACAAATGAATTCCTCCTAAAAAAATACAGCTTGTGGTTTTTGTTTCTCAATCATCTCTTCAACAAAAATGACAACTTCAATATGTATTGGACCACAATGTTATATGGTACTAAAAGAATATGAATTATTGGAAATAGATTCTTTCACCACCACTTCATCATTAGAAACCAGAACATGATGGTACTTATTTCAATGCGGAGGTTTAGATTCCCCTACACCTTCTCAATGAACCCCAAAAATGACATAAAATAAAAAAATGGAAACTTCACATCGAACTGCAGAAACCGTTTAGTCTGAGCCATAATGCCATGTTAAAGAATAATTGGTGAGAAAATAAGTATCTCCATGCACTATGTATTGTATTGGAATTCCCTTTTCCTATTAAATGAGTGACAATAAGTTTAGTAGATAGAAAAATATTCCCATGAAATGTAGGGTGGACTGCATGATTGGATTGAAGGTTGATAGTGTGTCTATCACAACGTCTAGAAAGTGGAACGGTCAGAACTATTCCTAGAAAATCTAGTGAAAAAACTAGTACTAACAGATTAGCAATGGGAACTAGAAAAGAATCATTCTATTTTAGAAAACATTGTTCCATACTATTCAGATTGGACAATGAGTCAACGACAACCAAAATTTGCAATAACTTCTCATTATGATACTTGAACAACTATGTAAAGATAAATTAAAAACTTATAGAAATTATTTTTTCCAACTAATCCCGAAATATATTCATGTCAATGGAGTAAGGAATTAGTGTCCACTACACAATCAATGATTTAAATGACCGTGGTAGTCCTAGTGAAAAGTTGCTGGATAAAGAAGAGGAAGAAGGTGTTTTATATGTATGGTATAGTAAAACATTTGGATAAATAGACATCACCACCTATTTTGTAACTAATGATGAGATGGAAACTTAGTGAGATCTGAAAATTACTCTGGCATGGACTATAACTTCTTATATGATTGAGGCTCGTTATCTTATAGTGGCTATTTGATAAAAATAAATTTTTTGTTTCGATTGTTTTAGCATCTCCTATGTTATCCAATCACTTTCTTATACTCATAATTTATCTGAGAACCATCACATCACATTTTTAAGCTCACTATTTTTCCTCCCTAGTGCCGCACTCCGCTCCAACATCACCTTATTCTTCTTCTAAATTTGTTCGAGTATAACTAACATAGATTCTAGAAAAGACACTAGTGTTTACACCTAGAATAATTACACCAATGATTGAGAGAGATTTACTTATGTTATGTTCACTTTATTTTTTCTGATCAAGATCCCTCCTTCCACTTTAGTTGTGGTTGATTCATTTTTTTCTATAGCTACTTACATGAGAAAATCCATTATGTCTCTTATTATGTCAACTTCAAAACTATCAATCATAAACCTATATCTTTATGTTTCTATCTCAATAAACTTTCAATGAAAGCACCAAATGATATTTTTCAAAGATATATACAAATAAATAGTCCCATTAATCAAAAATGAACTGCAATACAGTGGAATAATAGAAGAAGAAGTAAATAGTAAGAATAAGACTCCATTAGAGGTGCTTCTCCCTAGAGACTGAGGCAAAAAAACCTTGAATCTAGGTACCAATGAATATCCAACAAAATACATCCATATCCCATCCCTATAGTATCTCCTATAATTAATACCCTAACCACTACTAAAAACTCTTACTACTTTTTAATACAAAACTACTAATAACTGATTACAAGACTACCCCTAGCTGGTTATTAAACAATCCCCTTACCCACCCTACACTTCTCCCTTACACAAGTAGTGAGGCATACTGCTGAATCCCTTTGTATGGACACCCATCACCAGCATGGCATACAAGATCATGTTCCTATCAGCCACTTATTATATAAATTGAATTTCATGTTTTATAATATATACTATCTTTATATTAATATTTTTATGTGTTTAAAATATCACATGTAATAAACTACCTTAGTAATATACCTAAATTCTTAATGAAATATTCCGTAAGACCATAGACACATTCATATGATTACCAAAATCTAGTGACTAGAATGAAATGATTATTGATAACCATTAAGGGATAATTTTCTCTTTATACCAACTAAATTATTCATTCATATTTTTTGTTAAATTTTTAATGGGAAATCCATAAGTTAGACATAGAAACACCTATTTAATAAAATAAAAATTCACCTTGTTATTATTAGGTAATACACATGAAAAATAACATTCTCCTGATTATTATTATGGAGAATGTAGAAAAATAACTAGGGATGGAAATGGCTTAGGTTCCCATTAAATTTGGGGTACCCGAACCCCAAACCGTTTATTTTTTAAATTTATTACCCTATCCCTACCCTATTATATTTTTAGCAACCCATTTAATTACCCTAACCAATTTACACACTTATTATAAATTCAAATATTTAAATTTTATTTATAAATCTAGAATAAAAATATCAATAAACTAAGTAAATTTATTTTTCAATTGTAATTTATTTAATGACATATAATTAGTGAATTATTAATGAGAATTTAAATTTAAAATTTTATTATAAATATAATATACACCGAACTCAAGATATATAAATATTTTTTTTATAATTATAATGTTATATAAAAATTAATTGTTGATTAATTAATAATAATTTACATAATTGGTTTTATTTTTATTATACCCAAAAAGTAATAACCTAATACCACTCGTTTATTAATAAAGTTTTGAATTCGCTACCCTAACCCTATAAATAGAAATTTAACCATTACCCCAACCTTATTTAATTAGTTCAAGTTGTTTTTAGGTACTCGGATAATGAGTACCCATTTCCATCCCTAAAAAGAACATTTTTGAAATTATCATTAGAGTTATAAAGCTAAGTATTTAAAGTTTAATGAAAAAAAATTCACTAATATTCTATAAAATGAAAAAAATATTTGATATATATTTTTAAATAATATAAAAATATTAAAATAAATCCCTGGTGATGATACAATTAAATTAAATTAAAATAGATAGAAATAAAAAATTATTGGGTCTTACTCAAACACTGTCATCAACTGCTAATAAAACTTACCTAATAGACCATATAACTTTATCTTAACCTGAATAATGATTAAAAAAGACCTCATGTATATACATGAAGTGATGTAATTATAGGCTATGGGCATTATTGGATTAGTAGGATATCAGTACCTAAACCTACACATGTATCTCTAGTGAGTATTCATATGATAATATCCAAGTATGAAATATATATAATTTTTAAATAATTACACATTGATCAAAAAATAAAATAAATAAATAAATTATAATTCCTTTACCATAAGAAGGGTTAAAAGAAAATTTATATATTCTATAAATCAATTTCAATAACCATACTAATACCTATGCTAGAAGATAGTATACCTCATAGTGATATTAGATAAGAAACTCCCCCTAGAGTAAAATATCTCAATTTATTATTTTTGGGTGTTCACCGAGAGTAATTATATTCCTCTAGGGTGTTTATTCTAAATATATGCTTTCTCCTCTTTGGATTTCTCCTAGAGTCTAAGTACACTCCTATTATACGATTTGAAGTAGTATTTTTTTATTTATATGATATTACTTTATAGTAATCTACTTGGGGTATAAATAAAAAATATATTTGGACTTGTAACTTTCAACAACATAATACAATCTTACCATCCTGATGTTACCAACCTATCCCCTCATTTTAACACCATTTCATCATTCATAATAATTATATCATAATAACATGCGATAATCATAAAAATATAAATTATATTAAGTAATTGAATCATATCATGATCCATGAACCACACATCATTCCTAAACATGGAATAAGAGATAAAATGATCGTAATTCATATAAAATACACTTTAAACATTAATATATCATCATATAATATTTTAATTCAATAATTTGATAAGTTTATTTCTTGATTGAAATAGTAATATAACATTTTATTTTTCCTTATTTATATAAATTCATGGACACTATAACATCATTATTTGATTCAAAACCATTCACTTATTGAGACTTATCTTTGAATATTTTATTTATGAATTTAAAAAATTAAAATAATTTATAAATATGTTTATTAAAAATGGAAATACAATAAAACTATTACATTAATAACATGTCATAATTATTAAATCATTCAATTCATGTCTCCCTTTTGGAATTTATCAAACACAAATTCAATTCAACTAATTTAATCATTTACCAACCATATAAAATATAAATTATTAATAATATTTTTTTTATAATTTAAAAGAATTAGGGAAACTTAACTAATAATAAATTAATTCACACATGATTAAATCAACCTTTACATTGATATTGAATGGAAGAAATCAATATATCTATGAAAAAAATAAAAATGATATAGGTTAGTGAAACTACCCTATATCTAATGATAATAAAATAGTGATGATGCATACCTTCATCAAAAAAAAATAGTTACAATGTCATAGATGACATTGTGATTTAATTTTAGATAAAGAAGATATTGAAGAAAAATGCGAATAAGAATAAAAAAGAGGAAGGGAGGGAGGGATGAAGATAATGAGAGAGGGGTAAGGGGAAAGATAAATGTCAGAAGGAGATGTGGTGAATCATTAGTGTTTATTATATGTGGGGGTAAAAAATGAAAAAAATAGGGTACATACCATCAAATTTATAACTTATTTTTTTTTTCTATTTTTTTATATTAGTTTGGGAAATGACAAAAAAAATTTATTTCTACCCTTGGGTGTTTCACTGTATATGTCCCAAAAAATAAAAAAAATTATTTAATAGTTATAATAATTCATGTTATTATTTTGGGGTGCTAGCATACGAAACAAGATACACTCACAAAAAATCTTATTGGACTTGACCGATAACCCATCCCTAAAGGGCTGATCCACCTCCAAATACTTTAATAAATTACACAGGACCAATTTCCTTTTTTACCAATTTGGCAGAAAGGCCTCTTAAAAATGGCTCGAATGCCTCAATATAAGTCCCAAAGGCTTTCAAAATAGTTTCTTTAGATTTTTAAATAGTGATTACTATAGTACTATCTATATTACACACTAATGTTCCAATATAATGTTGACTACCATATTGCTACAGTAACTCTGGGTATCCACCAGAATTTGAACCCAGGTTTCAGGGTTATCAACACCCATAATAATAATAATAATAATAGTAATAATAATAATAATAATAATAATCATCATCATCATAATTATCATCATCATCATCATCATCATCTTTGTTAGGCACTGTAGAGTTTATAAAAATAGAAACAAATCATACACCCATACGACCCAATTAGGGATATCTATATCCACCCTCAAAAGGGTTAGCCTACACCATAACCAAATAATAATATATAGGTCTTGAAGGACTTACAATATATGGGGAGGCCCCTAGACCCCCTTAGTTACCTTAAGTATAGAATATTCACTTTTCATAAATATATGACTAATTCTAATGATAGTATTAATACTACTAATAATAATACTAAAAAAAACAAAAAAAATAATAATAAAAATTGAAATGGTATAGATTATGAGCCAAATATCACACCCCACCGAAATTTACTAATGAGTAAAATAAGAAAGTAGTATAAGAATAAAACATAAAAAGTGAATAGGAAAGTTACAACCAATTACTAATATAAAAACAATACACTTAGGTTAATAAAGAATTTACATAGGAGGTAAAATTCACCAAATATAGTGAAATAGTTTCACTAGAATAAAAAAAATTCACCTCATTTGAACTCCTGGGATAGATAAAAAAACTATATATAGAATACAAATTATGTTATGTTTATGGTTAAGAACCCACTGGAAAATATAATTAACACACACTTATTATCATATAGAAAATGTATGAGGAGTAGTTTAAGTTGAGTTGACTAAAGAATTAATCTAGGTTATCTCATAGAACCATAATATTAAAGTTATTTGAATAAAAAATTCGATAATTAAATATAAAAGATCACTGATTAGTAGAAAAAATAAATTAACAAAGTTAATTTTTTTTGAAGAACCCTGATCACGTAAGTAGAACCCTTTTAACACAATGAAATAACATTTCTAAAAGCATTGAATTTTCAAAAAAACATTACTTTGAATCATTATAAATAAGTTAATATCACAAAAATATAGGCACAAAAATATAATATGATATATTATATGAAAAATCATATTGGTATCACATTGATAAACCTCTTAAAATTTAGAAATAATTATATTTACAATCAAAACATTATCATACAATTTAAATATTTACGGTTTATATTATTTAAAAAATAATTAATATCCTGAATCTAGGATAGCTTTAATTATTTTCAAGGATGGGATTTTTTTCATCCCATTATTCATGTTTTCATTGTCCTTAAAATCTACCCCTATATATCAAATTAAAACTTATTTTTTTAAGAGATGATTTTTTCCTTGGAATGACCTATTATTTTTTGGTTGAAAAATTAAAAAACCATATATATACATTAGTTATTTTTTACTTTTTAAAAAATAAATGGTAAAATATTTTTAATATGATTATGAGTATGAGAAATAGGCTGATAATCCCACACAAAATTAATAAAAGACTCTATCTTTGTCAAATCCTCATGAAGTACTAGTGAATGACTAGGGACATAACCTAAATTATAAATATTATTTCCAATTTATCTTGAAGCCTTAAAAGAAACAACAATGACATGGTTCAAATTTCCATATATATTTTAACCCAAATTGTGTAATTCCTAAATAAAATAATAGATTTTTTCTTGAACGTTCATGGATATAATCCTTGAAATTATTGAAAATTTTACAACAAGAACAATAAATTTATAAGTTTTAATAAATATTTTTCAGGTAAACCTTGAATATCTATTTTTTATCTAGATATAGGAAGGTAAAGGTTTGGTGAGAATAAGTTTTTTTAAGACTCTTGAAACTGAGGTTCATGAGAGTTTCATTATTGTTGAGTCAAATTTTATTTGTTCCCCAATCAATATAATAATCAAGAATAGTGTAACTAACTTATGTTGATAAATAAAGAGACCCATACACCAAATATATATTAAAATAATAGGGGATTCAATGTTGATATCAAAACCAGATGTCCATATCAATATATTTATTGAATTACCCAAAAAAATCCATAGGTAATGCAATTAAAATATATAATAATATTTTTTAGATGAAACATAAATTTGAATATATAGGTAATGCAAACCCATTTTAAAAGAAGTTAATATAATAGTTTAAAAAAAATTCAATAAAAAATCCATCAATGGATATAAATTGTATAATTTACCCACTAGAGAAAATAAAAAATCAAAAGATTAATCCAATACATCTTCATTAAAAAATATAGTCCCCATAATACCTTTTTAGTAGGAAGATGATCAAGATACAACTTTATCCTCAATATATTGAAACATAACACTCGAAGATTAATTTGGTTCAATGAAATTCATATTAGTAACAATATAAATAAAATAACTAACTCTGCCTAGATTATATCAACATTGGTTTCCATCTAATGAAACATATAATAAAATGTACTTCTCTTGGGACCCCTCTATCCAATCCCTAATAATAATAATAACAATAAAAATAAAAATAATAGTAATATAATTATTTTTTTTATTAGTTGTATAGTAAGAAGTATTATTATAATAACATAAATGTGTATTATAATATTTTTTTTTGAAAATTAATAACTCATATTAAAATAATATATATATATATATATATGTTAAAATGATAATAATTTATATAAATCCTATTATAATAGGTTATATTTTACCCCATGGAATATGGAATAAAATAATAAATTTCCCCTAGGATTTGAACCTTGGTGAGCCGTGTCCAAACCCCTCCCCTCCAGTACCACTCCCCCAAACCCATTTTTGATCCCAGGATATATGACCAAACCCCAACCCACCCAAACCAACCTCTCTAATGATAAGTGTTAATAATAATAATGATAATAATTATAATAATGATAATGATGATAATAATAATAATAGTATTAGAAAAAACAATAACAATAACAACAAAAACAATAATAATAATATAAGATGACATGAGTAATGAGTCAGATGGCCCACACCCACTAAATTTTATTATAAAAGATAATTTAGCTATAAATAGGAGAAATGATAACAACCCAGGCTTAAAATACATGGATATTACATCATTTTCATGGAATATTAAACAAATTACAAAATTACATTCCCAAAGACCATAATAGTTTAGTTTCTTTGTAAACTTGGAACAAAATATTCTAACTTTGTGAAAGATATTAAATGTTTCCCATAAAGATCTTACCCTTTATCACTTCTACTTAAAACCTTTATTTATAACCCGGGGAAAGGAAACATAATAAAGGGGTGAGTTTTAATGCTCAGTAAGGGTATGCAAGCATAACATGAACATAAGGGTCTAAGAACATGATCATAACATTTAAAGATCATACCCAGCATATCAAAGATCATAAACATGAAACATGGCATAAATATCGGCAGTTCATAAGACATGAATCATAATATAATAAAGAACATAAACCATGTGATCATATCATAGGAATAATACATATAATTTTTTGAAAAAACATAAACTTGTAACATCATTTACTATAAGTCAAGGCTCATTGACAAAAACTTATCAGGGCACTTCATGGAGACTACACCTACTGGGTGGGACACACCACCATCCCTAGTTTCATTCCTTTTATTATAAGGTATTAGGTTTCCCCATCTTACCATAGTGGATTTTTTTCCCCATCTTCTCATATTCGATCAGGTTTCCCCATCTTCCTATAGTGGATCGGGTTCACCCATATTTCCATAGTGGATCAGGTTTCCCCATCTTCCCATAGTAGATCAAGACACACCTATTTACCATTTTGGGTCAAGCTTGTCGACTTGTTTCCCATCATTATCTCATGAGATATAAAAATTTACCCAATAAATTGGAGGGAGATATTCATACCATCCATCACATAATAAAATCATACATAAATGTGCCAGAAGATAATAAAACTTGCATCATATCATGACCCATAAAAAGAGATGAGTTTCATGAACATCATATCATAAATCATGAAACGAAATGGGTATCATAAAAATTTAATCATATTACTACCTATGGATAAGATATAGGTCTTATATTCAATTCATCAAATCACAACCCATGGAAAGAAGCAGGTTTCAAAATCATATAACTCATGGAAGAGAAATGAATGTCATAAAAAACATTCCATCAAAACAAAAACCATTCAAGAAAGAATATGAAAGGTATTCTCAGATCATATACCCATTAAAGCATAAACTATAATAAGGTATGTCATCCTATATGGAGAAGTATTTTAAAATATCACATGAAACATTGCTTAAGGAAAATATCCTTTTTTTGAAAATCCTTTTTATAAAACCATTTGAAAATCCTTTTCTTATAAAGAAAGATTTACAATTTAAATTAAAACATCTCTTGGGTAAAATATATTTTCCTCTATGAAAAAATATTTTTAAAACATAAATAATTTTGAAAACCTTTTTCTTTTAAAATAAAATTGAAATTTTATAAGGGAAGCTTAAAAATATTTTGAAAACCTTTTTCATTAAAAACACTTTGAAAACTTATAAAGAAATCTTAAAAATAATTTAAAAACCTAAAAAGATGTCCTGAAATAATTTTTTAAACCATTTTCTAGAAAATGGATTTGAAAAATCATAAAGAAATCGTGAAATCATTTAAATTATTTTCTTTGATAATAAAATTTTGAAAAAATATAAAGGAAGCTTTGAAATTCATTTAAAACACTTTTTAAACATAATTTTTTTGAAAATATTTTTCTTTGAAAACCACTTTAAATTATTTTTTAATAATATTAAGAAAAAAATTTATTTAAATATAAATTTGTAAAATATCAAAGGAATATTCAAGTAAATGATTGTTATGATGGCAGGTAAGTCTGTATATATCAAATATTAATTTTTCACCTAAAAAGTTTAGAAGACTATATTGATTATAAAATGATATGAAGATTCATTTAAAAATATTTTTTTAAAATCTAAAATATGGGTAAAAATATCCTTAAAATATAGGATAATAGTAAAACATTTTTTTAAAAACCTGGTTTTGAAAGAACACAGATTTCTGACCGAAAGAAGAAATAAAGTTAGATTTTCATAATTTTTTTCTTAATTATTTTAAATACCAAAGAGTGAAAAAGTGGTACCAATACATGAACATATAATGTATAATAAAATTATAATAAAACTCATGAGCGTTATTGAGATATATATCATAATATTTTAGTAATGGAAGCATAATCACAAACAATCTCGATAAACAATGAGATTATAGCGATAAACTGTTACCACTTTGGTAACTTTGAATCATAATTCCCAAAAAAGAATAAAATAATATGAATCTTAAAATATCATGAAAATAATTATATTCATGATATAACATGTCAATGGGTAGTATATATACGTCATAGAAAAATATAGGTGCATAACATGACATGTATCTCAAAGAAGGAAAATTGAGAAAACATAACTTTACCGATTTGGTAACTTTTGACCCATAAACCCCATGAAATAAAGATCATAAAATGAATATGTAAATAAAAATAAATTTAATTATTTTAATCATAGAACACATTCATAGAAATTATATACACTGTAAAAAAATTAATGATTGGTGAATAAGATATAAGTCTCACAGAAATAAAGTGAGATGAGAAAACCCTTACCACTTGAGTAACTTTAGAATGATGATCCCCATGAAAGAATAACATAAATTAAGAATTTTAGTATCATTAAATAAATACAATTAAATATATAACATCTCATACACCACAAAAAATAATTGAGTGGTTAATATTGCATATATCTCATGAGAATAAAAAGTGAGATGAAATTGCCTTACCTTACGTTTTAACTTTCTTCGTACACATCCAAAACTCCTGTATAATAAATATAAGTTTATTATAAATATAAAAAATAACTATATAATCATACATAATACCATATATTATTCACTTATGACTTTATATTACCTGTTTATTAAAAATTTCATGTTAAAGAAACATTTTGGGTAATAACTGCTTTGTTTATCGTATGTGTTTTGACTTATTATTATCGATCCTCTTACTTAGATCATGATTTACTTATTTATGAAATGTAAAACATGATTTATATGTAATAAATATTTATTATATAAAGATTTATAATAATCTATAAAATATAAAAATATTAAATGGAATACACTGTTTATGGAGACGGTAGGCCGTACGTAGGCATAAATGTTGTTTATGTTTATTTATCATTTTGAAAGAAAGAAATTAAATGTAATATGTGTATATATGAATATATATAATAATTCCAGTAGAATTATTATTTCATATATATCATATAAGTTTACTAAACCTATCCTTAATACATTCTATGTAAAGTGTGAAATAATCACACCACTTTGAGGAGGTTGTAGTCCACACGTACACAAATGAAGTTATTGTATTTACAGAAAATGGAAATCCTGAAGGTATGTTTTATATAATAATTAAAAAAGAATAAATAAATCATAAATATCATTTATATCATATAAAATAGGGTTTCCATCATAATCAAAACTATGAGAGGTGGTAAAGAAAAAAATAATAACATTGTTTCGTGAGGAGGTAGATCACTGTACATAAGAATGATAAGTTCGTTACCCATTAGATGAAAGTGTGTGTAAGTGTAGGTTGAAAAATTAGAATAAAAACATATTAGTAAAATGAGTATATATATTTTATTATATAATAATATATTAATAATATTTTATGGCGTGTAGAATGAAAATAAAATAAAGGATCTTGAGGAAGTATGTTACATCTTCTTTGGGTAACTCCATTTGGTTTTCACCACAGGGCTTTATTGGATGAATTTCTACCCAAAGGAAGTCTTCTAGGATGAATTTAGGGATTTTGGAAGCTTATTTGGCCAGATTTTGGTGAGAAAAATGGATCGAGAGATGTTAATAAGTGGGCTGGATGAGATCCTTTTTATAGTGGAGGAGATGAGAAATTCTTGTAATTTTTTGAAAAGAGAATTACACCCACGTTTTTCACATGAAAAGTGGCTAAAATAATGAACCAAATTCAATCCAATGGAGTATAGGGTCGAAATATGGCCATAAAATTTATTTTTTACAAATTGATAGGTCATTAAGGTAATCCATTAAGCTATAGTTATTTTTCCCTTAAGTTTAATGTTTAATCCCTTGTTAAGCTAATTTTCCACTTAATCAATGTAATTAATTTTAATTAATTTCACTAATATTTTTTTTGTCAAAAAATAAGTTTAACTTATGTGAAATTATATATTATTATGATTCCAAATATGTAATCAATTTTTCTAAATTCCAATCACATAAGGGGTATATATTAATTCAAATTTAATACCACATTTGAGATGACAAAGCAGATTTTTAAATTAAAAATGTTGAAATGTTTGGTAAGTTTTTATATCCAATTTCATAGTAAAATTCATTAAAATGATATAAATTATATTAATTGATGTATAATTGAAATAATTAAACTTTAAAACCAATAAAGAACATAATTTAAACTTATAAATAAATTATGCTAAAAAGCAGTTTTGAATTAAAATTCAGTATTATTCACTATACACCAAAAAATGAAACTTCACAGAAAAATAAAAAAATCACCCTAATATTATTTTTATATTACTATTTAAAAATGAATTTTATTTTTTCAAATAAAAATTTGAAAAGTTCCAACAATCATATTTAAAATGGGTTCTCCATTAAAAGGCGGTAAAATTATCTTTTAGAAGAATACATATTTTTATTCATAAAACTGGATTTATTCTTATCTTATACCTATCAAATCTATTGTATGAATATCAAAAATATTGATTAAATATATAATATATAAATTTTATTGAAAAAATTAATCAAATTTGGTTTTTTTAAATTATTCAGGTAAAATTGTGTTTGTGCATCGAAAAATTGTTTTCTTATAAATTGTTTTCTTTATTTTCAAATAGTTATTTCATTAACTTGTAGTAATTAATAATAAAAGGATTAATCTTATATACATGTGTAAATAATATTATCAAAATTTATTTAATACTATTCATAACTTCCATTCCAATGGCTAGGTGGTAACTATAATAATATTTTAATAATAATATTAATAGTATATTATAGTTCAAAAAAACTCGGCCTTTCATGTTACAGAAGCTATCAAAGGAAGTCAAAATTGTATGTAACACAATCCAAACATAGTGTTGCATGTATCTTAATCTAGTCTAAGTGTTTCGTGTAGTGCAAGCTTGACTTGGTGTTGCGTATAATGCAATCCACACTTAGTACTTTCATATAAGAAAAGATATATTTAGTGTTGCATGAAATGTAAAATATCAAAATATTAAATTAATTAAAAAAAAATCACAAAATCACACGATTTTACATTCTACCCCCCTTAAAAATGAATTTCATCCTCGAAATTCATTTAGTTTATCAAAGGTATAATACTTTAAACTTCCTTTCATAGAAACTACATCGTAAAATTGAATACTAAAACTTCCTTTTAAAATGGAAAGTTGGAAACATAATGGTTACCTGAAGTAACACATAACTAGGTTTCCACATAGGATAACATATGTGGGAAGTGAAAAGATGGGCATGGAAGAGAAATCTAGCTATCAAGTTTTGATGGAGAGTGATAGAGAACATGGTTAGGAGAAAGTTAAAAATCACAAAACCATAAATCCATGATGATATAAGGGGCCATTTGATTCATCAAAAACAAAGGTACTTGGATAATTTTTTTTGGTTTCAAGATCCTTTTTCCTAAAGTTAAAGTATTTTCATGAAAATATATAATTACATGATTTACGAACATCCTTACACTCTTTGTACCTTGATCAACATCTACTTCACCTCTCATTCCATGAAATGAAGGTGAATTTTTCATTCTTAAAGCATTAACTGATCATGAGATCCATGAATATAATGACAGGTCATTCCATCTATTTTTATCACAAAAAAGGTTAGCACAAGTTATGCAATATTAATAAATCCTCATATGGGGAGATAATACTTAAATATATAAAAACATATATGAAGTTTAACATAAAACATTCCAAAAATGGTTAACCTTATAACCCTTCTGAAAGATAAAATTCCAAAACTCTAGAAATAAGGTTACTAAATTTCTCAAAATTAGCTTAACATTGATCCCCCATATATCATATAGTATCTCTTATCTATCTCATACCAAACATGTGAATACCTTCATCATGAATTCACTTGAAACATGGTAATGAATTGAATTACCATAAATACTTATTGAAAACACACATGTTTCCTTATTCCAAATTATATTGGATACATTACTTAAATCCAAAAATATTTTAAACTTCATTAATTATAACATAAAACACTTTTGAACAAGTCCTTAATTAGTTCCAAGGTAATAAATATCATCCAATTTACTTATTCATATCCAATATATATTTATCCAAAAAATATTATCTTAATATAAGGAACATATTAAGGGTTATTTTTCTATTAATAATGTGCTTTACATGAAAATAACCTTGCTATTAAATCACTTTTTTAGTCCATCAGAACCACTCAATGTATTTTTGTAAATCCTTAGCGAAAAAACATAAAACAAACAATCCTTATATATTTAACCGTTCATATAACATAATTCTAAAATAAAAATACATAAAAACTTCAATTATTACACTTCATACTTAAGAAATAATAAGGCTACCTCATCCTATTACTTAATACCTCTTTCCTTTCACATTTTATTTGTAGTCTCATCATCATAATAAATATATTCATTACTCATACCACCTTTCTAATTCTATTACGGATCTTTCCAATTATAAAATAGATTTTCATAATGAAAATTCATTCCACACATAAATAATTTAACCTTTGATGATGCATTAGGGAGGATAATATTCCCATCCATTTCTTTAACCGAACCCTTTATTTTTTCTTTATAGTTAATTTCTTTGTGTCCTTACTTTCCACAGTCCAAACATCATCTTCTTCCTTTAATAAATTCACTTGGGTGATTATTTAAACATTCTAGACACAAAGGAAATTAAATATTCTTTCATCCATGGTCTCTATTACTTGAAATATCAGGTAACTCATTCTTTATGTTCTTTGGTAAATCTGATATTTGGTTAAGGTATGCATTGTTAATAATGTTCCGTGAAAACTGAATAGGTATGATCACAACATCCTTCACTCCAGTGACCATCCCATTTGATTGATCATTATAAAATTTCCCATCACATTCAACATTAACCCAGTTCATTTTGGTTCTCTCCATTGACGAAAACTAGAAATCATAGTGCGAGCATCAGTTATCATAGTAGAAAACCACATAAGCATGAACAAAATACTTATAGGATGTCTAAATCATGAAACATACTTCTTTAATCTATGAAAACTTAGGTTTATCCTAAGTTGTCATAGTCATCCTCTATTTAAATACTTTAGGATAGTTCATAAATAGTTTGTGAATTCCCAAAGCATATCCCCTAGGTGTACAACAAGACCTATTTTCGTGTACCAGGTTATGCTCAAGTAAGGCCTAATGCACTTTTTCTTGAAGTTGTTACCCCTATGTACGTCTATTCCAGAGACAAATCCACTTGTATTATTTAGAAAGATACGTATTACTAGGAAACCACTCACTCTATCCTTTACAAAAATTCCATGACAATTTCCTAAACATTAACTCATCCTTAGAGACATCCCCAGATGTATACTTATAATCATCCCTAGGGATATTACAAGAGTTTTCTAATTATAGTTTCCAAATATTGACTAAACCTTTCTTTTGATATCAACTATAATCACCAAGATTAATATACATGGATATTCCATCATTTTGATGAATATTCAGCACATTACAAAAGTACATGCCCATGGATTGTAATAGTTTAGTATCTTTGGAAAATTGGAACAAAATCATCTAACATGGTGAAAGAACTTCAATGTTTCCCAAAAAGATATTCCCATTTAGTATTCACACTTAAAACCTTTCTTGATAACATGGGGAAAGAAAAAATAATAAATGAGTGACCTCAAATACTCAGTAAGGGAAAATAAAGGAAATACATAGGAATAACATGAACATGAGAATAATATTTGAAGATCATACCATGCATACAAAAGATTAGAAACATGAGACATGAAATAAAGATTGGTAGTTCATAATACATGAATCATAAGATAATAAAGAACATGAACCATGTGAGAATATAATAGGCATAAGACATATAATTTTTGGCAGACACATAAATATGTAACATCATTACTTATAAGTAAAGGATCGTTGCCAAAAACTTATCAGGGCACTTTATGGGGACTACACCTACCAGGAAGGACACACCACTACCCCCAGTCATAGTCCATTCCATATAAGGGATTGGGTTTACCCATCTCACCATAGTGGATCAGGTTTCCCTATATTATCATAGTGGATCGAGTTTCCCTATCTTCCCATAGTGCACCGAGTTTCCCCATTATCCCATAGTGGATCAGGTTTCCCCATATTCCCATCGTAGATCAAGACACACCTGTTTCCCATTTTGGATCAAGCCCATCGACTTGTTTCACATAATTATCTCAGGAGAAATAAATCTTTACCCAATTCATTTAAGGGAGATATAGGTCCCACCTTCACATAATAAAATCATATTTACATGTGCCACATGATAATAAAACTTTCATCATATCATGGCCCAAAAAAAGAGATGGGTTTTGTAAACATCTTATCATAAGCCATGAAATGAAATGGGTATAATAAACATTTCATCTTATCATTACCTATTTAAAATATATAGTTCTCATAATCATTTCATCAAATCATAACCCATGAAAAGAAGTGGGTTTCAAAAGTATATAACCCGTGGATGAGAAATGGGTGTCCTAAACATCATTCCATCAAATCATAAACCATTTTACGAAAGAATATGAATGGTATTATTATATTATATCCCTAATAAAGCATAAAATATAACAAAATATGTTATATTAGATGGTGAAGTATTTTGAAAGATCACATGAAACATTTCTTAAGGAAAATAAATATTTCTTTGAAAATACTTTTTATAAAACCATTTCAAAATCCTTTTCTTATAAAGAAATATTTACAATTTCATTTAAAACATTTATTAAGGGAAATATCTTTTACACTCTGATTTTTTTAAAACATAAATAATTATTAAAACCTTTTTATTTTAAAATATATTTGATAACTTATAAATAAATCTTTAAAATATTTTGAAAACATTTTTCTTTTAAAACACCTTGAAAACTAATAAATAAATCTTAGAAACATTTTGAAAACCTTTTTCTTTGAAAATAACATGTAAACCGAAAAAGAAGGATTGAAATCATTTTGAAAAACCATTTCTATAAAATTTATTTTAAAACTTATAATGAAACCTTGAAATCATTTAAATCCTTTTCTTTGAAAATAAACTTTGGAAAACATATAAAGGAATCTTTGAAAATCATTTAAAACACTTTTTAAACATAAGATTCTTTTGAAAATCTTTTTCTTTTAAAAAAATTTTAAATTCAAAAAAATTTCTGAATATTAGAAAACAGTTTTCTTCAAAAATAAACTTGTAAAATTAAAAATTAATCTTTAAGGAAATGATATCCATGATGGTGGGTAAGTCTGTACATACCGAACATGTCTTTTGGACCTTAAAAGTTTAGAAGAGTGCCTTGATCATAAAATGACAAGAATATTCCTTATAAAATTATTTTTTAAAAAGGTAAAAAATGTTTAAAAATTTCATTTAAACATAATATTATAATATTAAAAAATTTTGAAAACATTTTTTTTGAAAACAAAGTTTTAAAAAACATAGATTTCCAACCAAAAGGAGAAATAAATTCAGATTTTCATAAAAACATTTTATTAATTATCTTAAGTACCAAAGAGTGAAAAAATAGTTTCAATACTTGAAGATATAATGTATAACCACATGATAAGAAAATTCATGAGTGTTATTTGGATATGTTTCATAATATTTCATCAATGGAACCATAATCATAAAAAATCCCGATAAATTATGAAATTGTATTAATAAACTATTACCACTTTGGTAACTTTGAATCACAATCCCAGGGAAATAATAAAACAACATTATAGTTAAAATATCATGAAAATAATTATATTCATTATATAACATGTCAATGGGTAGTATATACACACCATAGAAAAATATAGGGGCATAACATGGCATGTATCTCAAAGATGAAAATTTAGACAAAATTACTTACTGATTTTATAACTTTTGAACCATAAACCCCAAGAAAGAAAGATCATAAAATGGATATGTAAATAACCAGAAATTTAATTATATTAATCATAGAATATATTTATGGAAATTATATACACCAAAGAAAAGAAATGAGTGGTGAATAAGGCATAAATCTCATAGAAATAAAAGTGAGACGAGAAAACCCTTACAACTTGAGTAAATTTAGAATCATGATCCAAAGAAAGAGTAAAATTAATTAATGATTTTAATACCATTAAATAAAGAAAATTAATGATATAAAACTTCATAAACCACACAAAATAAGTGATTTGTGAATATGGCATGTATCTCATGGGAATAAAAAGTGAGATGAAATCCCCTTACCTTAAGTCTTGAATTTATTTGTACATGTTCAAATATCCTGTATAATAAATATAAGTTTATTATAAATTTACCAAAAAATAATATTACTATATATAATACGATATATTATTCAATTATGACTTTATATTACCCCTTTATTAATAATTCTATGTAAAAGTAAAATTTTGGGGAATATCCACTTTGTTTATCGTACGTGTTTTGACTTGTTATTCATGGTCTTATTACTTAGATCATGATTTAATTATTTAAAGAATTTAAAACATGATGTATAAGTCATATATATTCAGTATAAATACATAAATATATATATATATATATTTATAATAATCTATAAAACCTAAAAATATGAAATAGATTACACCGTTCATAGAGATGGTAATCCGTATGTATGCATGAACGTTGTTTCCATTTATTTATCATTTTGAAAGTAAATGACATATATATATAAATTTATATATATAATAATTACAGAAAAATTATTAATTAATATATATCATATTCATTTAAAAAACCCATCCTTAATACATTCCATGTTAAGTATGAACGAATCACATCGCTTTGAGGTGGTGGTAGTCCACATGCCCACAAACAAAGTTATCATATTTACACAAAATGTAAAGCATGAAGGTATGTTTTATATAATAATTCCAGAATAATAAATACATAATAAATATCATATATATCAAATAAAAACATAGTTTACATCATAATTATCAACTACGAGAGGTGGAAAAGTAAAAATGAACAACATCATTTCGTGAGGTGGTAGTTCGACGTACACAAGAATGGTAAGTTCGTTACCCATTATATGGATGTGTGTGTAAGTGTAGGTGGAAAAATTAGAATAAAAAAATATATGTATATTATGGATACTTAGTTTATTACATAATAATGGAATAATAATATTTTATGGTGTGGATATTAAAAATATAACAAAGGAGTTTGATGAAGGATATTACCTCTTCATTGGGTAACTCCTCTTGGTTTGCACCAAAGGGCTTCCTTGGATAGATTTATGACTAAAGGAAGGATTATAGAATTAATATAGGTATTTTGGGAGATTATTTTATTAGTGTTTGGATGAGTTAATGGGATTGAGTGGTGTGAATAAGTGGGAGGGGTGAGTGCCTTTTTAGAGTGGAGGAGGAGTGACATTCTTGTAAATTTTTGAGAAAGGAATTACAACCACGTTTTTCCTATGAAAAGTGGATCCAATAATAATAAAAATTCTATAAAATGGAGGATAGGGTAGAAATATGGCCATAAAATAGACTTTAGACAATTTTATAGGTCATTTTATCCCTTAAGTGTAAGGTTTAGTCCCTTGTTAAGTTAATTTTCCTCTTAATCATTGCAATTAATTTTAATTACTTTTACTAATATTTTTTTACAAACAATAAGTTGAACTTATTAAAAATAAAAAATTATTATTATTCAAAATATTTAATCCATTTTATAAATTCCAATCACACAAGTGGTGGAAATTAATTCAAATTTAATCATGCATATGGGATGAAAAAGAGAGTCCACGTGAGCCTCATCCCAGTTGGTGAGGATTCCTTAAGTGAATCCTGGAGAACCAAGATCAAATCCAGGAAGAGGCTAATTTATGGGTACTGTAGTAGGAACTGTGTAGCACTGTAGCAGGAACTGTAGCAGACACTGTTTAACTCTGTAGAAGCTAGGAATATTCCCCCGTTTGGGCCTTCAGGCCACCGATTTGGTCCCCGAGTCCTTTAAGGACTTTGAGCCACCCAGGAATTTGGGTCAGTAAGGACTTTGGACAACCTCAAGGCCTTCCGGCCACCTTTAGTGTAGATGCAAACCAGAAAATCTACAAGGAACACACTTCATAAGGAAGATGAGAAAAGAGATTTCACCATAGTAAAAGCTAAACAGATTGCAAGAATGAGAGGGTATGACACCTACCATTGGGAAAAGACTGTTCATGCATGGGAAATCCTAGCTGAACAACCATGCGAAGATAAAGAGATGATTTCATGATGAATATGCTGGGGAGGAGTAGTTCCAAGTAGTTAGTCTAGGTTGTATGTAATGTTTGAAGCCTACAAGCAATGAATTCCTCTAAGGCCTATGGGATATGTAATACTTACGTCTATGGGCCTTGTTAGAGTTCCACCTCACCCCTTGAAAGGTGGATTATCAAAAATCAATAACAAATTAAGGCCTTCAGGACATTGGAGTGGAGTGGATGACAAAGAGAGTTTTTAAAGTAAAAATGTTCAAAAGTTTGGAAGGTTTTTATATCCAATTTTAAAGTGAAATTTTTTACAATGATCTAAATTAGATTAATTTATGTATAATTTATCTAATTTAACATTAAATCCAATCAAAAACATAATTTAACCTTAAAATAAATTACATGAAAAAGTAGTTTTGAATTAAAATTCAGTATTATTCACTATTTATCAAAAAATAAAACTTCAGAGAAAAATAAAAAAATTCACCATAATCTATTTTTAATGTTAATATTTCAAAAACTAATTTTATTTTTTCAAATAAAAATTATAAAAGTGTTAAAAATCATATTTAAAATTGATTCTCCATTTAAATGTGATAAAATTACCTTTTAGAAGAATACATCTTTTTTTTTTCATAAAATTGGATTGATTCTTATCTTATACCTATAAATTATATTTTACTATTATAAAAAATATGGATTTAATATATAATATATAAATTTTATTTAAAAAAATAATGAAAAGTGAGTTTTTTTAAATTTATTGATGTAAAATTTTATTTGTACATTGAAAAATAGTTTTCTTAGAAAATTAATTTCTTTATTTCAAAATATTTCTTATATTGAATTATATTAATTGATAATAAAATCATTAATTTTATACACATGTGTAAATAATATTATCATAATTTAGTTAATATTATTTGTAACTTCCATTCCAATGGCTAGGTGGTAACTATAATAATATTTTAATAATAATATTAATAGTATAATGTAGTTTAGTAAAACTCAGCCTTACGTGTTATGAAAACCATTGAAACAAATCGACATTGTGTGTAACACAAGCCAAAAATAGTTTTGCATGTATCAAAATATAATCTAAGTGTTGCGTGTAGCGCAAGATCGACTTGGTGTTGTGTATAATGTAAGACACACTTAGTGATTTCGTATAACAAAAGCTATATTCCGTGTTACATGAAATTTAAAATATTTAAATATTAAATTAATTTGAAAAACAATTCAAAAAATCTCAAGGTGTTATAAAAATAAAGGTAATTATATGCATCATCTTTTACATTTGAATGCTTCAAGTAGATAAAATATTCTAAGAGATTAAAATACCAAAAGGATACATGATCCTACACGTCTTTCCTTAAAAGAGAATCAACTGAAAAGTTGTATTCCTTGTAAAAATATATAATCCTAATATGCATACTCTACTAAGATTTCAAACACTATATTTGTTCTATATATAATTACCATGGCATAATTCATGTGTAATTCTAAAATTATTTGATAGAAAAAAAGGAGTCAATTTTAATCTAAATAAAATCCCATCCATTTTGTTATGAATATTTAATTTCATAGATAACGGATAAAGGACTGGATTTATAAGAAATTAAGTTTAAGAATAATTGAATAAAAAAACCTTTTATAAATCACTATAAGTTCCTAAAGACACCACTACATTCCACTAACCCAGGATTCCTCATAGAATCTCCATTAATAATCAAATTGATATAATTAGGTCAAGGTGGAATCCATATGACATATATAAACTTTACTAGATTACTTAGAATACCACAAACTACAAGTGTTTTGGTGATAATGGGGAAATTTATACTATTATTCATAAACTCAGTTAGATCCTTAGTATCCAACTTAATTTCATTGATGATAGTGGAAAATATCACTTTTATAGGTGTAGATATGCCATCAAACCTAATTTTTTTCCCTAGAATCCTTAACATAGTGAATTCAAGAAATAATGACAACCATTAATAAATTATAAATTCAAGTACTAAAATTTAAATTATAGAATCATTTCATGAAATTATTTATGTATTTTTCACCAGGGAACATGAAAATATACTAATTAAAAACTTACATGTTCCCTTTATAAAGGTACATCAAAGAAAATATTTTTTCCACATTAATAATTTTTCAAATAAAAGGAGCATGCCTTTTTACATGAATTCACAAAAATTGAAGTCTATTATAAGTGGACAACATATTTTAATATAGATTCTTGATTAGAATAATTCAATAATTTTGTATATAATTTCTATTAAATTCATTTAGTAATTTATGTGAATATTTAAACACACTATATTAATAATTATAATATAGTTTTATAGTAATCTAACCCATGTGATAAGAAAACAAAATATTTTCATCATAGTCTATAAAGTGAAAGTTCTCAATTTATTGAATAATGGGTTTAGGAATGTAACTATCAATCATGTCCCACTTTTTTATAGGACATGGTATATAAATTCAAGACAAACTAGGAGAAATAACACATGAATCAAGAATTTAAGTCTCAATCCATTTAACATTAAGCAAGTTTATGTTATATTTCCTTGAGGGGAACCACTTTATAAAATTATAAAGTTTGTCAAATACTCCATGAAGGTTTGGTTAAATAGAAGATCTAATATGGAACTGGTTAAACTTTATAAATATGTTAATAAATTTGTCTCCAAGTAATTTGGTTGATTTATCTGTGATATAAATAAAATCCCAAAGAGTGTTAGAAATCAGTACATTATTAAACATTTCAATAACTTTAACACCAATCCCAACAAAATAAAAGTTATTAACATAATTATTCCATAAAAAATAATTATGTTATTATCATGGATAAATCCTGTCTATAATTTTTTTATATGCCTCTCATGCCTCATAATGATTTTAGTACTCTATTTATATCTATGAAAAGTATAAAAAACAATTAATTGATAATATTAATGGAAAAAAATTTATCCCTTTAAGTGGTAGACTTTTACCTTTCCAATAAGTCCATCGAGAAGAAAATTTAGAGGAAAGTCCTAAAAAATAGACAACCTTTAACTTGTTATAGAGAATAAGAACACCCATGTACTTGAATGGAAGACTACCATTCTTAACATTTAAAAATCTTATGATGTGTTTTTCCCTTGTAATATTGATACCTTTGATAATAAAGGAAAGAGATTTATTCCAGTTGATAAATTTTCTAAAAACTTTTTTATAATTTAAAAATATATCCTTGATAATATATAAGTTATTTTCATCCCCTTCGCAAAAAATAATAAGTTCATTAGTATAAAATAGATATGTAGGATCATTTATATTTTAACATCCTTGATGGGAGATAATAATCTTATTTCAGATGAATTCAAAAGGAATCTCAACCATTTTAAAAAAACATGACAAATGATCCCATTGCCTAATCCCTCATGGACATTTGAAGTAACTCCAGGGGGAATCATTCACAATAATTGATTGTATAGTGCTTCGAAGGAAGGCACAAATAATCCTAATAAACAATTCATATACACTATATATTTTGAGGATATCATTAATGAAGTCACATATAAGACTATAAAATTCCTTTTAGATATGTAATTTTAAGTCCCTATTACCATACATTAGTTTATTCTCTATAAGATTAACATACTTTGAGGTAGTCTATAGATATTATAGGATTTTAAACCTAGAAATAAATCCAAAATTAATTGGTGAAACTAATTTATCAATAATAATTCCTAATATCTAAACGATTATTTTGTTGGTGATTTTTAGAATAGTTTTAAAAAAATATAATAGGTAAAAAATATTTTAAATCATGGTTATAATCATAATTTGGGATAAGATTTAGGAATTGAGTGTTCATACCCATTCGAATAAATCAACTAAAAAAAATTCCCCAACTTCCTAATATATATCCTCATGATAAATCACTTTAAAATTCATAAAGATCTTATTTTTAAAGATATTTTTTCATGATTTTCAATCCATATTCAAATAGAAGAGAGACTACTTCACATTATCCTTATATAACATGGCAGTGATAAAATAATTCTAAATGTAATTCAACTCTGGAATAATGACATCAATAGTTTTCATTTCAGAATTAAGGTTTTTATCCACATTAAAGAGATAAGTGAATTAATTGAAAAAGTCTTTCATAATACAATTTTCATTTATCAAGGTATACCCAATAACACATAATATAGAGATTAAATTCTTAAAATTTATCTTATGATGAATAAATTAAAATAATTTTGAATTTATATCACCATCTTTCAGCCACCTCAGATGGTATTTTTCTTCTTGTATTCTCTCTTTAAAGCCTAAGGGATATTCAAGCCTATCCCACTTTTGAATATCCTATGGAGTTATAGAATAATATTAAATCAGAAATTTTTTAATATAACATAACTCATATTTATATTTTTTAATTTATTCATTTAGAACACTAATATTTTCCTTCTAATCTCTTAAATAAATCATAATACTTTAGATCTTCACAATCATCTTCTTACATGCACTTCCTGAGTCTTATTTGTTCCATTAATATAAAATGATATCATTACATTCATCCAATCCCATATATAAATTTTTAAACTTGTAGAAAGATAGTGAATATCTCCCTCCATTATAATAAATAGACACCAAAATAGGGTTGTGATCTAAAAAAATATAACAAAATAATTTCATGAAATAATAGAGTAGTTTCCTTCACCAAATAGGGAGGAAAAATTCCATCAATCTTACATAATTTATTACAATTAATTGTGTGTATTAAATAATTAAATTTAGCACCCATATCTCTAACCTCAATTATATAAAATAGGTTAATGATCCTTTGTAACTATTATGATACAATCCATATAAAAGCACTGTAATTTTTTCTAACTAATTCTAAACAACATTAAAATAACCAAAATCTATATTTGTTTAACATATATTAAAATAAAGAGGAAATAATTCCAAATTTACCTTATATTAATATAAGTTTTATTTTAAAAAATGAGATATAACATACATTTTAAGATAAACCGTTCGAGAAAAAAAGTAATATACTACTAATGAGTTTAGAAAATAGAAAATTCTAAATTATTTTTAATCAATAATAATGATTACTCAACTGTAAATAATTTTATATTATGAGTAATAATATTATAACCTAAAATATTCTAATTAATAAGTTTATAGTAAATCGAAAAGAATAATTGGCTCTATAATGCCAATCAAATTAGGATTATTGTCTTTAACAAATGATTTAGGAATGAAGAATTATCTTGGTTATTAATTCCTTGAAAATTCATGAATAAAATATTAATTTTATGGATGATTTAAAAATTTTAATGGATTTTTGTGCATTATATATAGGCTTTACTCTACCCATTACATTTTCATTACCTCAGTGTCTAACCTGTAATCATCTTTATATTGTGAGTTTTTATGGTTATCTATTTCTTCCCCATCATCAACCTAGATCGTTAAATTATTAGTGAGTAATATGAATTTTTTAAGAGTAATATTTAATCTAGGTTAAATATTATTAGATAAATTATTATGTTTTTAATATTTCCATTATTCAAAATTGGTTAATGAAGTATCTTAATCAATATATTCCCTCTTAATAGGAGTCTTATCAATTTCAACACCAACCTTATGGTAATATCTTTGCTCTATCTATTCCTTAGGAGTGGGATGATTTGTGTCTATTGAAGAAATGTGAACAAGTATTACAAGTGAGGGTGAAGAGAAATGTTGTAATGAGAGAAGAAACCTGAGGGACCAATTGAATCACCTACCTAACACTTCAACTAAAATGTAATGAACTAAAAATCTTTCCAAACCTCTCTCTACATGTATCCATTTTTAACAACCCTTATCCCATTATTTCTAGCTTGAGTCCCTCTCAAAAAATAGTTTTGGGGACCTTGAAAAAAAATTTAACTATGGTTATTGATTTTCAGGATGTACTTTCTCCTGAAATGAAATTTGTTTCCCCTTCTAGAATGTGCCTTCTAGGCTATGCTGTGGATGTTCGGTTCATTATCACTCACCCCTAAGAATTTGTTTGGTCTTCCAGATTGTGGAAAAGAAATTGATTATGGTTTTCGGATACCGCTTCCCACATATCCTATTCCTTAGAATTCAAAAACTAAAAATTATACCCATTCTGAATTTAGTTGAAAAAATAACCCCCCTCTTAGAAACTCCACAAGATCTATGTAACAAGTTATTGGTAACCTTTATAGAAAAATTATCACCATAAATTTAACCTTTACTACTGCATCAATGGATTCAAATATCCCCTTATAGAGAGACCTAGCTCACATGATCCGTTCTTGAATACTTTTATAGGAAAACATCTGGAAAGACTATAACTCTTCCTCACTATAGAATCTTAGAAAATAAAGCTAAATAAAATCAAAGGAATCCCACTCAAATTTTTTCCTCATTATAAGTAATATTTATTTTGTAATTGGTTCCTAGATGTCTAATGAACAAAATAAATATTTATATCCACCAATATTGAGACTAATCAAGTTCCCACTAGATTCCATGATACTAGATAAGATCATAAAATGATCTTTATAGACATCTTTTGAAACCATTGTAATGGATGTCAAAATCTATTGAACTGTGTGATAAAAAACACATGAAATACCAAGTATGTCTTGGATTTTTTATTGTATATGGAATGTACCATTTAGAATCAATTAGTATATCTATTTACTTCTAGAAAACATGATATTTCATATATATTTCAATATATTTTTTGAAACACTTAATAAAACCTGAATTGTTCCCCTATTCCTTGGATATTATAACCTTATTTTTTATATATGTATTGATCAATTGGATTATCCTCTATATTGCTTGGATAAGACTCATCCACCACTACCCATGAGCTATTTTCTTTAATTAATATCTCTTCTATAATTCCTACCCTTTTAATCACAGAACATCTATTCATTAGATCCTTCTTATCATCCTTTCCAACAAACTTATGTTGAAAATACATTACAGAAATTACCTCCTACTTATAATAAATCCATCCTCTAGTGACTATGTCTAAAAAAAATAGACATATTATGTTAGAGAAAACTCTTTCAATAAGTTTTTGTCAGTAATATCTTGTAAATAAAACCCTAAGTATGCCATAATAATCTAGTCAAGGACATAATATTTCTAGATATTAAGTGTAATATGATCTAATCCAAGAAGATTGATATTTGGACATAGAGTTTGTACCTCACTTCTATCTTTTATTTGGGTAGAACAAGATAATACAACTAATTTTGGATAGTGTTGTCAGGGTTCTTTATAATGTTCCGTTTCTACACATGCATGAAAACTAATCTCTCAGATATCCCTCTCTTCTTTATAGACATTATAGAAATATAATGTTTTGGGTTTCCCCACTATAAAGTATAATTAAAAAAATATAATTCAACCCACTATTCCCTGAATCTTCTAAAAATATCAAACTCCCTTTCCTCTTCACCTGATATTGATAAGAAGTGATCATTCCCCAATACTCTAGCATCATGCATTTTACCCTTCCTATAGTTCCACCATATTATGTCCACTTTCCCCCTCCATTAATAATTCTCCATTATATTTGATTTCATCATTCTCACCCAAGATAACCACCTTTATCTTTAGGTCAACACACTTATGAATTGGGCTAGAAGACATTACACACCTAATATATAACCCCTTTCCCCTTTATATAATGAAATATCTATCCTTTTATGAGATTGGACCACTATATTTTTTTTCCTGAAGGAAACTCCTAGAGATCCACTATATACCATAAACTATCAAAGGTGAGAAAATATTTCTAGCTATACCAACAGAAACACCAACAATTGTTGAATCATCAAGTCCAACTTCTTCACATGAATTGGAAACCTATGGAAGGATCATTATATTATTTAATGGGAAAAAATAGAGGATGTATCATTTCTATACTCCCAATTATATCAATAGGTCTCAAGAAGTGTCTCTTAGATATATCAAGTGTAAAAGGAATGACCCCATTATAAATAAATCATATGGTCATATGAATAGTAAATTTAGAAAACTTTTCATTCTTCACAATGTAAAAGGAATGTTTAGTAGATAAAGAAATGAAAGCCTCTATAGTTTCTATAATATCTCTAGTAAATAATGAACCTTGAAGCATTGTTGTGTTTTCTAGGATGTATAATATCTCAATTAATTACTGCTTAAAAATTGACCATCATAATGTTGAAGTTGGTTCCCTAGAAACAAATTTTTTTTACTTTATGATAACCCATATTCATAGTTTTTAATATTAATAAACTTCTTATCACATCATGATTGTTCATCTATGTAACATATTATGTGATAATTTCCTAAAAGTAGTTGTCACACTAAAAGGTAATAATAGTTTCCTGAAATGATGAGAACCCATAAGTGCTACGACACTATTCTTAAATATATATTCTATAGTTGGATGATATCCTTTGAGGGACACATAATAACAGCTATCAGAGGTGGAGACTCATAGGAATTTGATGCACCTTCTCATGGTGTACACCCTTAGTAATATCCAGTGTAGGATATTATGAGAATGAGACCTTCCAATAGGAAATCAAAATCTATATGTGTCACTGGATGTTCTTCTCTATTGACACATGTATTGATACTTAGACTTTAAGATTATTATTAATGAGTATTATTAGTTGTGTACTTTGATGTATTTATGAAAACCATGATGATATATGTCCACGACATGGTAGGATACATTGGGTGCGTTACAAGTAATATTGCATTAATAGATAATGCAAGAAATGATTTTTCTTATTTGTTCTTTAACACAAGTTTATATATCAGGCTATTTTATGGAAATGATATAGCGTAAATAAATCTATGACCATGGTGTTCTACAAGAAAGTTCAATTTATAGGAATTCAAAAAAAGTGACATTTAGAATATAGGTTGGTGGAACCAACATGAAACCTTCTTGATTAGAGATAATATGATAAAGATATTATATTACACAGTAAGAATCTGTATGAGGTATTATGTCATTGTGACATTAACTTATTTCTCTATGGGTTCCATGGCGTGTTTATAGATGCTAATTTTGGACTGTAGGCTTCTTCACCTAATTCCATTGAGAAAGAGGCCTAGAGGGCCACAAATTAAGTGTATACAGAATCTCAATTAAATAATATATTATTATTTATTATTTAACAAGTTGAATAAATATTATTTTTGAACATTGTTTAATAATTATTCACGTATGATTTCTCACATATATTCCATCACCAGTTCTTCGAGAGAATATAATGTGAGTGGAATATTTAATAAATATTTATTTTCTATTTAGTGAATATAATATTTATTTATTGGTGAATAATGTAGTGATATTTATTTAATAAATAAATAGTCATTATTAAAGGCCCAATAAATATTGTGGACGAATGACGGGTGAAGTTTAAATGGTCTGACGTGAAATAATAAACATTGAATATTATTTGATTAAAAAAATATTTAATTTAATTCTCAAGTTATGTGTATGTTAATAAATAATAATAATAATAATATTTTACATGGGGTTCTATAGAGATTAAATAAATAATAAAGGAAACTTATGAAATTATTTTATTTTTACCCTAATAGTATATAAGCCCAATTATATTATTTTCTCTTAGAGCCAATTAATTTTTTTTTGGTTGTACACAATGAATTTGTAGAATCCTTTCAAGGCCTAGGAATATCCCTTCTATAAGAACACAGAGTGATCTTCTTCCCCCACTCTCAATTTAAGAGAGATCAAGGATAATGCTTTGTAAGCGATTCTTATGGTGATCAAAGGCGGATGAAGCAAGTGATATGATCTATTGTTCTAGCACCCAGAGATTCATACAGTGACATTCAATGATTTTTGGAACACATGTGGATCACCTATAGGGAGAATATTCTCTTTATTCCTACAATGCAATGACGATGCAACACAGATCTATTGTCAGATCCATCGATGAAGAATGAATCCCAATAAGTTAATTATTTAATTAATTAAATTGATTATAAATAATATGTGATGATCCTCCCTTTGGTTCTAGTGTTCTATATATTTTCTATTTCCTTTGATTCAATTCCATTAATCATTACATTTATTATCGTATAGATCTCAGATTGACCATTGATCATAAAAAAAGAAAATTTGAGTAGACCCATCGCACATTTCTAATATGCCTAAAACCTTAAAGTGGAATCCGAGCGGTCATACAATTATTTATAATTATTTAAATATCATTTATTGGTTTATGAATTTTTTAATTTAGTTTTCAATTCAAGTTTAATTGTTCTTTTAATTTGAATTGTGAGACCTGATTCTTCCTCCTTCATTTATCATAGATCTAATAAAATTGATTAATTTACTAAATGAAATAAAATAAAATAACTCATCGAGATGTGTCAAGGATTATGGCCTGGTAACATAGGAGTACATGCCATATAACCATATTTACACACCATGTACTTGTGTTCAATGCATCAAGAATTAATTCTGAAATCAATTTAAACCGTGTGAATTGATGACACATTATGCATTTATTTATTATAACACATGTTGACCAGGCCAACCTAAATATGTTCATCCAAAGTACACACCATGTAGACCATGTGTACAATGTGTAGTCCCTTTGAGTCACAGATGGGTCATCTATTACCATACATGACCTACCTGAATGGTGACTAGGTAACTAGGAGACCACACGTTGTGTAGTTTCTTATACACACCATGTATTCAAATTTTCCGAGGCATGGTTTACACGTTTAGTCTGTTGGAATGTGCGTCAAATAGATGGTAAGAGATATACATGCCATGTAGCTCGAATGTATATGCTATGTACTTATACCAAATTACATGGATTTAAAGTGTATTTATTATATTATGTAAACCTTATCGACATGTTCTTTCATGTGGTCATTAAGTTAACAAGACACACCATGTGATGGGTTTTAACACACACACACATATATATGTAAGTGTTTAATTAATATCTATGTAATGTTTTCATATGCATATCATGTATTAGTCGTACTTTAATTTCTATTATATGTTAATTAAATCATGACACATTACAAAAAATTCATGTAATTCATGTAATCATTAAGTTGATACTACACGTCATGAATGTATGTGATAAGTCATGTATTCTATATGTCACAATGAACATACTATGTATGAGTATAATATATTTTGGGTAGAATCAGATGGGTATTCATTGTGTTTATTCCAAGGTACATTTATGTACATAGATAATTTTAAATAAATTTATTTAATTTGTTTAAAATTATGATGCATGAAAATTTTAAGTAAATTTAGATGAGAATTAAGATAAAACAATTGATTAATTAAAGATGACAATTAATTGTTTCGACCATGATTTATCTTAAATAATAACGATTAAGAATTGAATTCTAGTTTTATTAAATGAGTAATTCATTTAATGGACATGGATCATCATGAGCATAGACCAGACCTTTGTATGTGATTGGTTTCATTTAATTTATTATTAAGTTAAATTGTTTGCCAACATGCATTCTATCCTCTTATTATGTAAGGTACTGTGTTCCCATGGTTTCTTTTATATAAACACTTTCCTCCTCACCTGTGTGTGAGTAAATGAATATGTAACAGATGGATCTCCCAAGATTGTGGAGGCGATTCAAGTTTGGATCCAAGGAGAAACCAATCTAAGATAGATACATAGGTGGACAGGTGGAAAGCTATAACCTGAACCTTAATTGGTTCAAGGTGTTTTCACTTAGGTCAATGGTTAGTTTATCAACTATTAGATAAACTAACCATTTGTAAAATCTTATGATAACATTGCTTTATTATTTTATTTCTATCATGTTTCATGGTTATTTCATTATGGTTGTTTTGTCACAATCACATGAATTAATGAAATTAATGAGCATGTAAGATAGAACTAAAATAAATTATCTTATGGGTAAATATTATCTAAGACATGGTTAATCACTTAAGTAAATATACTAAATATTAACAAGAATGTAATAAAGATAATAATTTTAAATTTATGCATAAAAGGATAAAATACCTCAATTATATATATTAACTCGATATAGTCTTCCACTAATTTAGTTAAAATCAAAACATAGTTCAAAGTGCTTGACTAGCCAAAGTTGGGGTGCTTTCAATTATCAGGGAATTCTAACATAAAGGTTTGGGTTTACTTAACTTAGTTCACATCAAGGGTTGACTACTGAATTAGGACTTGGTGTAACTGAGAGGAAATATTTGAGGAAATACAATTTAAGGATTTTAGGATTGGGGAGTCCACCCAATAGATAAATGAACTATGAGTTAATGAAGTTGGAATTTGGAATGTCTACCTAAAACCATTTGAGTTGCTTGACCAACCAAATTTGTGGCAATGATAAGGGTAATTTGGATTCTTTACACTAGAATGTCCAATAAATAGGATATTCTAAAGCCAATAGCGAGGTTTATTGGGTTTCGATAAAATAGTGGGAGACTAATAAATATAATATTTATTTATTTGTCTAAATTTTACTAGATAAAGTACTAAAATATTTGATCATATTATTTTTAGAAACACTAATGACATCAAACATATCATTTTGATCCATACTTGAGAAGGATAAACTTATCACCGATATAAATTTCCAAGAGTGGAAAAGGTTCCCACATGTTATCCTTTTCCATGAAAAGAAATTGTTTGTGCATAAAGAATATATTCCTGATATTCCAAGTAATGAGGCAAGTGATGAAGAGTTATCTCTCTATGAGAAACATTTAAACGATTCTAAACATGTTCAATGTTTCATGCAATCATCCATGTACAATGAGATTTTAAAGAATCATGAGGACATGGATGCATATAGAATGATTTCTCACCTTAAGGATATATATCAAAAGAAGGCGGGATAAGAGAGGTATGGGATATCTAATAATTAATTGATAACTAATCCTGGAGAGTCTGTTCTAGATGGGCCTCATGTAGTCAAGATTATTGGATACATTGAACACTTAGAAATATTAGGGATTAAATTACTAGATGAGTTTCATATAGAGCTCAAACTTTCATAACTACCCAAGACCTTCTCTAGTTTTATTATTAATTACAATATGAAGAATAATGAGAAGAGTCTTTCAGAACTTCTTACTTTGATTCACCAAGTGGATAAGGATAAGGGGTGTGATAAACCCACGATCCTTATGGTGATTAATAAAATAAGAGATAAGTAAAATGTACCCAAGACTCATAACAATTCTAAAGATCTTGAGCACTATCCTTGCAAGAAGAGGAAGATCCAGAGGCAGGGCAAGGAAAATAAGGCAGTATGTTTTGCATATGGGAATCCATGCCACTAGAAGAGGAACTGTACCCAGAATCAAGGGGAATCTAAAGGTGAGTTTGTTATCATGTGTAATCTTTCAATATCTACACATTGGGTATTAGATATATATTTTATTGCTCACATCTATACCCAAATATTTGAACCATGTATATTTCAAAAGATTTCGAGAGGAGAGGTGGATCTGCGAGCTACCAAAGGTGTGAGGATGGATGTTCTAAACATTAGTGATTACCACCTTTCATTTACAATGATAATGATTTTGATTTTAAAAGACTATTATTATATACCTACAGTAACCAAGAACATAATTTCTGTATCATGCCTAGATATAGATGGGTTTATTTTCATTTTTGGAAATAGTGGTTTTTTCTTTTATAAATACAACATATGTTATGGTATGTAAAATTTAAATAATGATATTTATGTATTAAATTATAAAAACCAAGTATTGGAAATTGATAAAAAATCATGTTCACATGACTCATATAACACCCAGCTTTGGAATCATCGTCTTGTTCATGTAAACGAGAATAATTTGAAAAATCTTTATCAAGATGGTTATTTAGACTCTTATGAGCTAAAACCACTTGAAAGATGTCATGCTTGTTTACAAAGAAAAAATGAACCAACCGCCATTTGGTGGATAGGGTGAAAGGAAAAAATGGATTATAGGATTGGTATACACTAATGTTTATGGACCATTTCTAGTATATGATAGAGGTTGATATTCTTAATTCATAACTTTTACTGATGACTTGAGTAGATATGGATATGTCTACTTAATGAGGTATAAGTCTGAGTCCTTTGAGAAAATTCAAGGATTTAAATAATGAATTAGAGAATAAACTTGGTAAGTGTCATGCCCAGACTTTATTGAGGTACAAGTTTAATTTTTTATTTTTATTTCATAAATTAATTACCGGTTTATTTAAATTATATGGTTGTAACATGGGCTGAAACCGGTGTGGGTTGCCCGTTGTGGTAACGGTGTGCGTGCGTGGGCCTTGCGCCGCTCGGCGCACGGGCAGGGGATGGGCAAAGCCATGCAACTTTTCCATTTCAGCGCACGGTGCCCGTTGCGCAGACGATTCAAACAACAGATGTTAACTTCAGCTTTATTATTATTATTTATATTATTATTATTATTACTATTATTATTTTTATAATTATTATTATTATATTTATTATTTTTATTGTTATACTATTATTATTATTACTATTACTATTATGATGATGATGATGATTATTATTATTGTTATTATTATTATTGTTAATGATATTATTATGTTTATTGATTATTATGTTACTAGTTTTGTTATTACTACTAATATTATATTATATTATTATTATGATATTAGTATCATTATTTTATTTTAACTATTATTATTTTGTTTAACTTTTTTCCCCCTGAAACCCTAGCCGCCACCCCCTCATTTTTTTATCTTTTCTTTCTTCCTTCCCTTCTTCCCCACGCATTCCCCCCCTCTCTTTCCCCCCTTCTCTCCTTTTTCTCCTCCCACACCCGCTGCACCTTCCTTCCACTGTTTTCTTTTATTCTTTCCTTTCTCCCGCGCTCTCCCCCTCCCTCTGCTCGCCCGCACCGCCGACCTTCCCTCTTCCCGGTTTCCCCTCCCTCATCCTTCCGCACCTGCGCCGCTCCTACACCTCTCCTCCGCCCCTCCCTGCTTGGCCCGTCCTCCCCGCTCGGCCGTGCCCAGACCTGCCTCACGCCACACGTCTCCAACCCAGCCGGCTCGCACCCCCTTCCCTCAACCTCCTCACCAGACCGCCTCCGCCCTCCTGCTCCCTCGCGCTGCCTCTCTATCATCCGGATCACTCGGCGGACCCTTCCCTGGACGTACCTCCCTCGCACCGCCTCCCTCTCGGCCGAGCCACCCGACGACCACTCTGCGACGCGCTTCCCTTCCTCCGCCCAGCTCCCCCAGGTCGCGTCGCCTCCCCGCTTCCGCTGTTCCGCCTCAGGCCGCCCCTGCGGCACCCTGCTGCATCCACGCCGGACCCGCGTCGCCAGCCAACGCCTCCCCCTGCTGGTTTGTTCTTTTTTATTTTATTTTATATTATAATTTTATTTTATTATTTTTTTAACCTATCTAATAAGATATTATGTTTTATTTTGTTATTTTTATTAATATGTTAATTATTATATCATTACTATAATTATTTCTATGTTATTATTATTATTATTTAAATATTATTATTATTATTATTATTATTGTTACTATTATTATATTATTATTATGTTATTATTATTATTATAATATTGTCATTATGATTATATTATGGTTGTGCTATTATTTTTATTATTAACATTATTATTATTATATTAATATGCGATTATCATTATTATTATATTATGTTATTATTATTACTATTATTATTATGTTATTGTTATTATTATTATCATTATTATTACTGTGTTAACATTATCATTGAACCTGTTGAACGATCTGCTGTTTTAGGACCTATTTGACAGCTCAATACGGTGCGACCGTGGCGCAACGGAGGTTATGTTCCGTGTCTTTTTCCGTTCCTGTTTGAGGTAGGTGATTCCACACTCAATTATCATCTGGCGATCTTTTGCGTGTTGGTTTAATTTATTTTTAGCACCTTGCTAATTAGTTTCCATGCTGAAAAATTAGTTCTGATTACTTTTTAAATGTGCATCTAATTTTCCAGTAGTATATTTATGTGATGCAAGTCCATTTTTATTGTGAAAACTTACTTTGGCTGTTTATTATTATTTGTAAACTATGCAGTGTGTGAGTTAGGAAGTGCAGATGACGCAGTTTGTGTTTTGGCATGTCAGAATATGTTTTATTATATAAAGGGGTTTGAGTGACTTTTTAACCTTTGAATATTTTTGCGACATGTTTGAAAACTGTTAAATAATTTTTCTTAGTCGTTTTCTTAATTAAAAAAGTGATTTCGTTAAGTTATGCGTCTAGTTTAATTTAAAGCGTAAGTAGTGTGGTTTAAGTTTTTAAAAAGAAAAGTTTTGGTGTGTGTGTGGTTTTCAATGAGGATATCAGTGTGCAAGTGAAACGTTTGGCTCTAAGTGCTAACGTGACATGTTATGTGAACTTTGATCTTTGGGTGAGCACAAGGAGGGAAGCCGGGGTATTAGGTGGGGAGACTAGGACTAGTGAGCTAGTGTTCTGGAGATGACCCGACCCGGTTTCACTGGCAGGTTTGATGATTGAAACACTAACTAAACATATGATATCTGAGGGTCGTGTCCTTCTAAGCCACGTGTTCTGAGGGTCGTGGCCTTCTAATCCATGTCATCTGAGGGTCGTGGCCGCCTAAGCCACATTTCACCGAGACACGACGTTCTAGGGTCCCACATGCTCTAGTACCCCTTTTGGGCCTTTCCCATCCTTTGGTGCTACCGATTACTTTGCATTCACAATGATACGTGATATGTCACTTGAATTATTACCCTAATGTGTTTATCTTGAACTGTCTTTCCTTTAAAACTTTTTATGAAAACCATTTCTTTTGCACTTCTTTCTCTCTTTATTTAGCATTTCAAATGGTTTGTCTTTTGATAATTGTGCGTGGAATCCTTTCTTGGTGATATCCTGCTGGGCGATTGCTCACACCCTACTTACACCCTTGGGTGTAAGTAGATTTGTTTACTTCTGATACAGGTAAGGGTCCAGCTTTTGGGAGTAGTAGTTCAGGTTGTTAGCAGGCCTATCTACGTGGCGTTTTGGTGGTGACTTAGGGGCGGTGTCCTCACACCGGGTGACAGTTCTTAGGTTGGTTTTTGGTCATCTTGTTTTAGTGTTATTTGGGTTTTGAATGCTTGTGAACCAAAATCCTGTTTGGTTAAGTGCACGTTTGACTGTAACCTTTACATTTGTTTGGTTTACTTTGGTTGGCTGCTTTATATTTGTTCACTCGGGTAAACCGTTCCCAAAGTTTATTTTGATACCCGGGAACTTGTGCCAGGCCGTGGGGATCGGGAATGCCCTTCGGGCCTTGCCGCGGGCCGGGTCAGGCGTCGGTTCGGATGGCGACCCGATTCGGTTCGTGACAAAATGGTATCATTGCAGGTTTCTTTTTGGTTTATGTTATTTGGGATGAGTTGGATTATACAGGAGTTGGGTCTGTCGGGGCTCAGAATTCATGTTGCGAGTAGGGTGCCTGGCCAGCATGCCTCGTGATAGATACTGAGTCACCATGGGATGTCAGGGTGCTTGTTTCACTTATTTTCTGGGTGGGACGTGCAGGCTGTAGATTGTACGTGGACACCAGGCAAGAAAAGTAAAGCTTTTACATGGATTCATTTTTGCATGTTTGGATTATTGATGAATGTTTATCTTGTTGGAAAAATTTATTCCCTTTTTATTGATGGTTTTCTTTCTTGATTGCTGCCCTTTTTCAGTAAGATGCCTCCCCAGAGAGCTCCCATGCACCCACGGGAAGAAGCCGGAGAGAGTTCTCCCACGCCGCTTGATCATAGATTGGTAGAGGCGATGGTCCGAGCCGTTCAAGCTTTGGGACAAGGGGAGACTCCTGCCCCCACCCCTATTCCAGCTAGAGGGGAAGAATTTGGCTCCAGGAAGGATAGAGCTCAGGAGTTTCTGAGGAGAAAACCTCCTTCTTTCCGAGGTGGTTCAGAACCTCAAGAGGCAGAGGAGTGGCTTGAAAAGATAGAACGCATGTTCGATTTCCTTGACACGCCCGAGGAAGTTAGGGTGAAGTGTTCCTCGTTCCAGCTGGAGGGTTCCGGTCGCAAATGGTGGGAATCAGTGGTCCAGGCTGGGAAACATGAGCACATGAGTTGGAAGGATTTCAAGGGTATCTTCAACGAGTAGTATTGTCAAGAGTTCGTAGCCTATGCTAGATATTGGGAGTTCATGGAGCTTTCACAGGGGAATCAGATAGTGATGGAGTATGCAAATCGCTTTGCTGAACTGGTACGGTACACACTTGAGATAGTTTCGAGCAAATTCTTAAAATCTCGGAAGATTGAGAAGGGCCTTCGACAAGAAATTCACTCCCAGGTTTTCTTATTCAAGATGAAGACTTATGCTGAGGTGGTCGATCATGCTTGTATGGCTGAAATTGACCAGAAGGAAAAGTCGGGGTTTTCTGGATCAGTGTCAGGGCTTGGCAGTGGCAGTTCATCTGAGAAGAAGAGGAAGCGTGATGAGCAATGGAAGAAGAGTGATGGCAGCTCAGGTCATCCTCCCAGGTAGTTTTCATCTGGGGCTTCTGGTGCAGGGTCCATTGTGTTCCATCAGTGCTGAAGGGCAGGGCACATCCGAACTGTTTGTCCATACCCTCCCAGACCATGCCATGGATGTGGAGTTGTGGGACATCTACAGCGCTTCTGCAGGACTACACGCCCTTACCAGAGTGCGGTTGGATCGGTGGCTTCTAGAGGGGTATCAGTTCAGTCAGAGCCGACCAGAACGACATGATCTTGGTTTGGTGACCGTGGTGGTAGGACAAGATCGTCTTCAGGGCAGAGCCAGATCAGGGCAGAGCCGCAGGCGAGCGTTCGTTCTCAGGCAGGGACCAGGAAACTGCATGTTGTGGATCAGGCACCAGCGGGGTCTGATGCAGGGCCTTTGACGGTTCGAGGTACTATTCTGGTTGAATCTTCTATATTTGCAGTTTTATTTGATACTGGTGCTTCAGTTTCTTTCATATCTGCTTGTTTTTTGAATCTTCTGAACCTACCAACCGAGCTGTTATCGTTTTCTATGGAGTTAGTAACACCGTTGTGGAAAAATAGGGAGCAAGGCCTTAAGTGCCGATCGTGCGCACTCTCTGTGTCGGGAGTCGAGATGGAATGGGATTTCTTGGTCCTTGAAATGGACCTATTTGATATGATCCTCGATATGGACTAGATGGTGCGCTTCCAGGCGCACATTGATTGCTATCGGCGCCGAGTCAGTTTTACGGCACCAGATGGGACTCCCCAGCTTTTTCACAGAGAATGGGATCCTCAATCGGGACGCGCGAGACCTCCACTCCCGGAGCTGGAAAATATTTCTTATCAGTTGTCGTCGCTCACGCTGGAAGACGGTGGTGGTGTTTTATAGGGCGGGTTACCTCATGTAGTGGACGAGTTCCCAGAGGTCTTCCCAGATGATTTTTTTGGCTTACCCCTAGAGCGGGACGTGGAGTTCTCGATTGAATTGGCACCGAGAACACAACATATATCTCTTCCCTCATATCGCATGGCCCCCACCGAACTGAGGGAATTAAAGATACAACTAGACAATTTGGAATCCAAAGGATTCATTCTCCCGAGCGTCTTTCCTTGGGCCACGCCGGTTTTATTCGCGAAGAAGGCCGATGGAACCCTTCGGTTGTGCATTGATTACCGGAAACTGCACAAGGTAATCATCAAGAATAAATACCATTTGCCTCGGATTGACGATTTTTTCGACCAGATGAAGGGGGAAAATTGGTTCTCCAAGATTGATTTGTGTTCGGGATACCACCAGCTCAGGGTGAGAGAAGCATATATCCTGAAGACGCCTTTCCGAAGTAGGTACGGTCACTTCGAGTACTTGGTCATGCCTTTCGGACTGACAAATGCTCCTGCAGTTTTCATGGCACTCATGAATAGGGTGTTCCACCAATATCTCGACTCATTTGTTATGGTATTCGTGGATGACATCCTGGTCTATTTTGGATCTGAGAAGGAGCATGAGCATCACCTGCATGTTGCTTTGGGAACTTTTCGGGATCACTACCTCTATGCCAAACTCTCGAAGTGCACTTTCTGGATCAGGGAAGTGAAGTTTATGGGGCATGTCGTCTTAGAACAAGGGGTTTTAGTGGATCCCGAAAAGATCAGGGCAGTTATGTCTTGGGAGCAGCCGAGGAATGTGTTTGAGATCAGGAGTTTTCTGGGCTTGGCTGGTTATTACAGGCACTTTGTCCGGGACTTCTCGCAGCTTGCCTCCCCCATGACCGCACTCACCCGGAAAGGGGTGAAGTTTGAGTGGAGCCCACAATGCCAAATATATTTTGAGGAGTTGAAGCGGCGGTTAACCACCACACCTGTGTTGACCTTACCAGAGTTAAGAAAGGGCTATGTGGTGTACTGTGACACTTCAGGTACGGGCCTTGGATGTGTGCTCATGCAGGATGACCATGTTGTGGCTTATGGTTCTCGCCAACTCCGGCCGCATGAGAAGAAATATACGACTCACGACTTAGAGTTGGCAGCGGTGATGCATGCTTTGAAGATGTGGCCCCACACTCTTTTTGTGGAGAAGTTTGTGGTCTATTATGACCATAAAATCCTGGCCTATATTTTCTCTCAGAAGGATCTCAATTTGAGGCAGCGCCGCTGGGTCAAGTACCTACTAGGTTTTGATTTTTATATTGTCTACACCCCTGGAAAGGGTAATGTGGTAGCCGACGCTTTGAGCAGAAAAGTACCAGTGCAGGCATTGAGGAAGTCTAGCGACGAGTGGACTTTGATGGGGCTCTTCGCCCAGATGCATTTGGAGTGGAAGGAGAACAGTGGAGGTACTTTCTTAGCTAGCATCCAATTGACTCCTGCTATTCTGGAGTTGATTCAGTGGGAGTATCCTGGTGATGAGCTGTGTCAGCGATCTATGCAGTTTCTTCATGGTGGGGAGACTCCTTATGATTGGATTTTATCTTCCCAGAGGGTCCTATGCTTCAAGGGATGTGCTGTAGTGCCATTGTCTCTGCGGAAGGTGGTGATGCAGGATAGCCACCAATCTCAGTGGGCTGTCCATACTGGTACCACCAAGATGTATTACGATGTTCGCCGTGAGTTCTGGTGGCCAGGTATGAGACGAGACATAGCCAACTTTGTATCCAGATGCTATACTTGCCAGCAGGTAAAAGCAGAGCATCAGAGACCATCTGGCCTACTCCAGCCATTACCCATTCCTACCTGGATGTGGGACGAGGTCTCCATGGACTTCATCATTGGCTTGCCTCGTACACCTCGAGGGAGGAATGATATCTGGGTGGTGATTGACCGCTTGACCAACTCAGCTCACTTTATTACGATCAGAGATACAACGAAGGTAGAAGAACTGGGATGCTTGTATGTTCAGGAGGTGGTCAGACTTCATGGTGTGACGTCAGCAGTTGTTTCTGACAGGGACCCTCGCTTTACATCTCGATTTTGGGGAGACCTCCAGAAGGATTTGGGGTCGTATATTAAGATGAGGAGGACATACCATCCTCAGACCGATGGCCAGGCGGAGCGGGCGAATCAGATTCTGGAGGACATGCTCCAAGCCTGTGTGTTAGATTTTGGAGGCTCATGGGATAGCCATTTGGGACTGGTCGAGTTTTCTTATAATAACAGTTACTAGTCTTCCATCAGAATGGCACCCTTTGAGGAGCTCTATGGCTAGCCTTTTCGGTCTCCTTTGTGTTGGGCTGAGGTAGGAGAGGCCTCGCTCTTGGGACCGAGTCTTGTTCAGGAGACGTCTGAGAAGGTCAAGCTGATTAGGCAGCGGTTGTTGACAGATCAGAGTCGCCACAAGTCTTATGCAGATTAGAGGCGGCAGGACCTCAAGTTTTCAGTGGGGGACAGAGTGTTCTTGAATGTGGCCCCTCTCTTGGGTCACCGTCGTTTGGGGAAGCAGGGGAAGCTGGCACCGAGATATGTTGGACCTTTCGAGATTCTTGAACGGATTGGAAAGGTGGAATACAGGTTAGCTTTTCCCTCGTAGTTGACGTCGATTCACGACGTATTTCATGTCTCCCAACTAAAGAAGTACAACCCCGATCCATCGCATGTGCTGAATTGGGAGGAGCTGGAGATAGAGTCCGACTTGTCTGTGGTTGAGCGACCAGTGTGTATAGTGGATTCTCGGGAAAAGGTGCTACGTGGGAAGTCCATTCCTCTGGTCCGTGTTCTTTGGAAGCCCGGGAGTGATAAACACGAGACTTGGGAGCGAAAGTCATGGGTTGACCAGGAGTACCCATTTCTATTCTCTGATAAGGCTTTTAGCTGAATTTCCGAGGGCGGAAAGTTTTCATGGTGGAGAGAATTGTCACGCCCGGACTTTATTGAGGTACAAGTTTAATTTTTAATTTTTATTTCATAAATTAATTACCAGTTTATTTAAATTATTTGGTTGTATAATGGGCTGAACCTGGTGTGGGTTGCCTGTTGTGGTAACGGTGTGCGCGCGTGGGCCTTGTGCCGCTCGGCGCACGGGCAGGGGATGGGCAAAGCCATACAGCTTTTCCATTTCAACGCACGGTGCCCGTTGCGCAGATGATTCAAACAACAGATGTTAACTTATGCTTTATTATTATTATTTATATTATTATTATTATTACTTTTATTATTTTTATAATAATTATTATTATATTTATTATTTATATTATTATACTATTATTATTATTACTATTACTATTATGATGATGATGATGATGATGATGATTATTATTATTATTGTTAATGATATTATTATGTTTATTGATTATTATGTTACTAGTTTTGTTATTACTACTAATATTATATTATATTATTATTATGATATTAGTATCATTATTTTATTTTAACGATTATTATTTTGTTTAACTTTTTTTCCCCCTGAAACCCTAGCCGCCACCCCCTCATTTTATTTTTATTTTTTTTCTCATTTCTTTCTTCCTTCTATTCTTCCCCACACATTCCCCCTCTCTCTTTCCCCCCTTCTCTCCTTTTTCTCCTCCCCCACCTGTTGCACCTTCCTTCCGCTATTTTCTTTTCTTCTTTCTTTTCTCCCGCGCTCTCCCCCTCCCTCTGCTCGCCTGCACTGCCGACCTTCCCTCTTCCCGGTTTCCTCTCCCTCATCCTTCCGCACCTGCGCCACTCCTTCACCTCTCCTTCGCCCCTCCCAGCTTGGCCCGTCCTCCCCGCTCAGCGCGCCCAGACCTGCCTCACGCCACCCCTCTCCACCCCAGCCGGCTCGCACCCCCTTACCTCAACCTCCTCGCCGGACCGCCTCAGCCCTCCTGCTCCCTCGCGCTGCCTCCCTATCGGCCGGATCACTCGGCGAACCCTTCCCTAGACTCACCTCCCTCGCGCCACCTCCCTCTCGGCCGAGCCACCCGACGACCACTCTACGACGCGCTTCCCTTGCTCCGCCCAGCTCCCCCAGGTCGCGCCGCCTCCCCGCTTCCGCTGTTCCGCCTCGGGCCGCCCCTGCGGCACCCTGCTGCATCCACGCCGGACCCGCGTCGCCAGCCAACGCCTCCCCCTTCCGGTTTGTTCTTTTTTTATTTTATTTTATTTTTTTATTTTATTTTTTTATTTTTTTAACCTATCTAATAAGATATTATGTTTTCTTTTGTTATTTTTATTAATATGTTAATTATTATATCATTACTATAATTATTACTATGTTATTATTATTATTATGTCAATATTATTATTATTATTATTGTTGTTACTATTATTACATTATTATTATGTTATTATTATTATTATAATATTTTCATTATTATTATATTTTGGTTGTGCTATTATTTTTATTATTAACATTCTTATTATTATATTCATATGCGATTATCATTATTATTATATTATGTTATTATTATTACTATTATTATTATGTTATTGTTATTATTATTATCATTATTATTATTATGTTAACATTATCATTGAACCTGTTGAACGATCTGCTGTTTTAGGACCTATTTGACAACTCAATATGGTGAGACCGTGGCGCAATGGAAGTTCTGCACCATGTCTTCTTCCGTTCCTGTTTGAGGTAGGTGATTCCACACTCAATTATCATCTGGCGATATTTTGCGTGTTGGTTTAATTTTTTTCAGCACCCTGCTAATTAGTTTCCATGCTGAAAAGTTAGTTCTGATTACTTTTTAAATGTGCATCTAATTTTCCAGTAGTATATTTATGTGATGCAAGTCCATTTTTATTGTGAAAACTTACTTTGGCTGTTTATTATTATTTGTAAACTGTGCAGTGTGTGAGTTAGGAAGTGCGGATGATGTAGTTTGTGTTTTGGCATGTCAGAATATGTTTTATTATATAAAGGGGTTCGAGTGACTTTTTAACCTTTAAATTTTTTTTCGACATGTTTGAAAACTGTTCAATAATTTTTCTTAGTGGTTTTCTTAATTAACAAAGTGGTTTCGTTATGTTATGCGTCTAATTTAATTTAAAGCGTAAGCAATGTGGTTTAAGTTTTTAAAAAGAAATGTTTTGGTGTGTGTGTGGTTTTCAATGAGGATATCAGTGTGCAGGTGACACGTTTGGCTCTAAGTGATAATGTGACATGTTAGGTAAACTTTGATCTTTGGGTGAGCACAAGGAGGGAAGCCAGGGTATTAGGTGGGGAGACTAGGACTAGTGATCTAGGGTTCCAGAGATGACCTGGCCCGGTTTCACTGGCAGGTTTGACGATTGCAACACTAACTAAACATATGAAATCTGAGGGTCTTGGACTTCTAAGACACATGTTCTGAGGGTCGTGGCCTTCTAAGCCACGTTATCTGAGGGTCGCGGCCGCCTAAGCCACGTTTCACCAAGACACGACGTTCTAGGGTCCCACATGCTCTAGTACCCCTTTTGGGCCTTTCCCATCCTTTGGTGCTATCAGTTACTTTGCGTGCACAATGATACGTGATATGTAACTTGAATTATTACCCTAATGTGTTTATCTTGAACTGTCTTTCCTTTAAAACGTTTTATGAAAACCATTTCTTTTGCACTTCTTTCTCTCTTTATTTAGCATTGCAAATGGTTTGTCTTTTGATAGTTGTGTGTGGAATCTTTTCTTGGTGATATCCTGCTGGGCGATTTCTCACACCCTACTTACACCCTTGGGTGTAAGTAGATTTGTTTACTTCTGATACAGGTAAGGGTCCAGCTTTTGGGAGTAGTGGTTCAGGTTGTTAGCAGGCCTATCTACGTGGAGTTTTGGTGGTGACTTAGGGGCAGTGTCCTCACACCGGGCGACAGTTCTTAGGTTGGTTTTTGGTCATCTTGTTTTAGTGTTATTTGGGTTTTGAATGCTTGTGAACCAAAATCCTGTTTGGTTAAGTGCACGTTTTACTTTAACCTTTACTTTTGTTTGGTTTACTTTGGTTGGCTGCTTTATATTTGTTCACTCGGGTAAACCGTTCCCAAAGTTTATTTTGATACCCGGGCACTTGTGCCAGCCCATGGGGATTGGGAACGCCCTTCGGGCCTTGTCGCGGGCCGGGTCGGGCATCGGTTCGGATGGCGACCCGATTTGGTTCGTGACAGTTAGAATATAAGAAGTTTTAATTAGATTGAGGTGGTTAATATCTTAACCAAGAGTTTATCAAATTTCTACTAGAGTTTGGTGCATACACATGTATGGGGTTGTGAGTAATTTTTTTAAAGCCTTCTTGGAAAAAAACTAGAACCCTAGGGAACAAAGTATATCTTTATAGGGTAACCCAAGGAAGTAAAGGAGTACTAGATATACAACCCCTCAGATAAGAAAGTGACTGTTGCTAGAAAAGCTATATTTCTTGAGATGGAGCACATCCTCAAAAAGGATAGTGTGAGTAAGATTGAATTAGATAAAGTTGATGAATAAGAACACAAGATTTGGTATAATAATAGGTTCTATAGGTCCCGATGGAAGAAGTAATCCTTGAAACACAAGAACAGCATATGAGCATAAGAGTGGTATGAGAACTAGATAGATATGGTTTTCTAGTCATCGAAGATGGTGACTCATTGTTGGTTGATAATAATTAACCTATATCCCAAAAACAGGAAGTAGAGAGATCAAAATTTTCAAGATGGTAAGAACCCATGAATTCTGAAATGGATTCCTTGTATTAGAACCAAGTTTGGGTTCTGGTCGATATGCTAGTTGATGTAAATCCAGCTAGGTGGAAATGTTAATTCAAGAGAAAAATGGACATGGAAGGTAAAGTAAGTACCTATAAATAAAGGCTAGTGACTAAAGGGTTTAAAAAAAATCAATGATTTGAATATGATGAAACCTTTTCACTAGTTTCCAGGTTTAAATCCATCATAATTATACTTACTATAACAGATTACGATGACTTTGAGATTTGGAAAATGGATTTCAAAACTGAATTCCTTAGTAGGAACCTTCATGAAGATGTCTATATGACACAGCAAGATGTTTTTGTGAGTCTGAGTGATGCCAAAATTATTTTCAAGTTTCTGAGATCCATTTATGGATTGAATAAAGCATCCATGTCATGGAACATTTGATTTGATGAAGCTATAGAGTAATTTAGATTCCTTATGAATGAATGTGATCCATGTGTTTACAAGAGGTTTAGTATAAATGTAGCCATTTTTCTAGTAGTATATATTGATGAAATAAGACCTATTGAAAATGAAATACCATTCTTATAGTCTGTTAAGGACTGGTTAAATAAACATTTCTCTATGAATGACTTAGGTGAAGCAGACTATATTCTGGGGATTAAGATCATTCATGATAGATCCAAGAGGATGCTTGGGCTAAGTCCAAGTACATATATTGACCAGATACTAAAGTGATTTAGCATGGAACAATCCAAGAGGGGATTGGTTCTAGTGTCACATGGTTTACATATTTCTAAGAAAATATGTCCTTAGACACAACATGATAAAGATAGACTGATTAGTATCCCATACACTTTAGTTGTTGGATCAATCATGTATTATATGTTATATTCTATACTTTATGTTTCATATGCATTAAGAAAGGTAGGAAGATATCAACCAGATCCAGGAGAACAACATTGGTCTGCTATTAAGGAAATCCTTAAGTATCTAAGAAGAACTAAGGATATTTTCCAAGTGTATAGAGGATATGAGGAGTTAGTCATTAGGGTTTTATACTAGTGCTATTTTCTAGATAGATCAGAATGATCTGAAGTCATAGTCAAGATATGTTTTCTGTCTCAACGGAGGATTTGTGTGCTGGAAGAGTTCAAAGAAGCCAGTTGTCACTAATTCTACAATGGAGTCTGAGTATATAACATCTTTTTATATAGCCAAGGAAGGTATTTAGATTTAGTTTTTTTCCAATAGCTTGATGTGGTACCTAGAAGTAAAGACCCTATCACATTGTATTGTGGTAATAATATAGCAGTGGATCTTTCAAAAGAGCCAAGGTCACACCAACAGACAAAGTACATACTCCAAAAGTATCACCTATTGAGGGATTTTTATTAGAAGGGTGAAGTTGCATTAAATAGAGTACCCATGAAAGAGAATGTGGTGGACCCATTGAATAAAGACCTATCTCAGCAAAAGAATGAGTAGCATGTCAGAGCTAGAAGACTGAATGTTGTTAGTAGTTGGATCTAGTAAAAGTGGGATTCTATTGGAGTTGGTTCCCTAAAACGAAATTATGTGTACTTTATGAAAACCTATATTCTTAGATTTAAATATTAATAAAATTCTTTTCACATTATTATTGTTATTATGTGTAACATAGTATATGATAATATCCAAAAATTATCTATCGCACTAAAAGGTCATAGCAGTTCCCCGCTATGATGAGAACCCAGAAGTGCTATGAAACTATTATTAAATATATGTTATATAGCTAGATTATATAATTTTAGGGACACAAATGATAAATGATATCAATGATGTTGACTCATAGGACTTTGAGGCACCTTCTCATGGTGTACACCCATGGTAATATCCAGTGTAGGATATTATGAGAATGAGACCTTCCAGTAAAAAATACACATTTATATGTGTTATTGGATGTTTCTATATGTAGATGTGTGTTGATACTTATAATTTAATATTATTATTAATGAGTATTATGAGTCACGCAATTTCATGAATTTATGAAAACCGTGATGACATATGTTCATGGTGAGGTAGGATATGTTGGGTTCATCATGAGTAATATTGAATTAATGAATAATGAGAGAAAGGATTTATCCCTTATGTTATTTAAAGAAATTAGATTTATAAGTCTCTTTGATAGATATTATATATCCTAAATAAATCCATGGACATGGTGTTCTATAGGCACGTTCAATTTACCGGAAGTAAAAGAAAGAGACATCAAGCACATAGGCTGATGGCACAAGTATGCAACCTACCTGATTAGAGATATCATAATAAAAATATTATATTATACAGTAAGCATCTGTATGTGGTATTATGTCATTGTGACATTAAATTATTTCTATATGGGTGCCTTAACGTGTTTCTAGATAGTAACCTGGGACTTTAGGCTAATTCGCCTAATGTCACTGAGAAAGAGGACTAGAGGTTCACACACTAAGTGTATCCATAATCTCAGTTAAATAAAATATTATTATTTATTATTGAACAAGTTGAATAAATATTATTTCCAAATGTGGTTTAATAATTATTCATGTATGTATGATCACATATATTTTTTCACTAGTTATTTGAGAGAATATATAATGTGAGTGGAATATTTAATAAATATTTATTTTCTATTTAGTGAATATAATATTCATTTCTTTATTGGTGAATAATACTGTGATATTAATTTAATAATTAAATAGTCATTATTCAATGCCTAATAAATATTTTAGAGGAATGTGGGACCAAGTTTAAATAGTTTGACAAGAAATAATAAATAATAAATATTATTTGATTAATTAATATTTAATTTAATTCACAAGTTAAGTACATACAGTGAAATAATAATAATAATATTATTATTTGACCTAAGGTTCTACAGGTATTAAATAAATAATAAAGGGAACTTGTGAAATTATTTTATTTTAACCCTAGCAGTATATAAACCCAATTATATTATTTTATCTTATACCCAATTCATTTTTATTAGTTATGCACAACGAATTTGGAGAATCATCTCAATACCTAGGGAGCTCCCTTCTCCACGAATACTCCCAAGAATAGAGAGCTATCTTCCTCCACCTCCCACTCTTAATTTAAAAGAGATCAAAGAGAACGCTTTGGAAGTAATTCTCATGGAAATCAAAGACGGATGATGTAAGCAATAAGATCTTCCATGCTAGCACCTGAAGATTCCTATGATGAATTTTAGTGATTTGTGGAACACATGTGGATTATTGATAGAGGGAATATTCTCTTTATTCATATAATGCTACGATGGTGTAACACATATCTGTTGTCAGATCCATCAATGTAGAAATAATTCCAACAAGATAATTCTTTAATTAATTAAATTTATTATTAATAATATGTAATGATCCTCCCTTTGGTTTTTAAATTCTATCTATTTTCATTTTTATTTGATTTAATTCTATTGATCATGCCATTTATCGTCGTGTAGATCTTGGACTGATCATCGATCATGACAAAATAAAAAGTTGGGTAGAACCATCATATGCTTCTACTATGCCTGGAACCTATAGAAAAATCTATATGGAACTACATGATAATGGTAAAATAGTGTATAAAATCTCACTCTATACTTACATGATCAATATATACCATTGATTAATTGAGTGTATGATGGATACGTGTGACACCCTCAATGTCCCGATGTTTTTTAGTTTGGTATTATCTTTTATTGGGCTTGAGTGGGATTGAGTTTTGGTAGATGTTAGGCTGGAATTTCAATTTTTGGATCCTTTTTTGGTAGTTCATGGTTAGCCTGCACAAATTTTCATACAGCGAGGTTCTCATGTGGGGTGTGTTTGTCCTTGGACAAAGATTTTTCTCATGGATTCCACATAGTTTACCAAACCATAAAGATCTTACTAGAGACTGTGAGGTGTCTTGGGTGTGTCTAGGGTGTGGGGCACAATTTTTACAAACTATATGGCCTCTTAGGGAAAATAGTGTGAGGGGATTCCTGGACTAGGAAGTGACCAACACATAGTTGATGCATGGTTTGGATAACTATGTGGAAAAACCGTAGAAGTTGTATTTTTTTTTAAATTTTGGTTTTTTATTTAATTTTATTTTTCTTTACCATTTTCACTTAAGATATTTTAATCCTTCACCCTGGTGTCTCACATGATTCCAACCCCACCTTCTTCCACCACACGTGTGCCACATCCAATATGGAGAACTCTCATTCTCTAGTGATTCCACTTATATTTTTTGGGGTTTCTTGGTAGGTCCCTTGAGGTATGATATCATATTCTTTCCTTCTTTCATTAATGGTGTTTTCCCTCTCTCTCATCACCCTATTTTGTTCACACGAACCCTAGGGTGAGGGTTGACCTGATATTTGGTGTTTTCTTCCATTTTTAGGGTGTGTAATGGGTTTCTCAGGCCACCTTCGTGCATGTTTTGGTATCCACCAGCAAAGGAGAAGCATATCAGATTGTTTTGGTTTTCCCACCACCATTTGCGGTAACCATATTTTTCCTCTTTGTTTGGATGAATTTTATTTTGGTTCTTTTTGTGATTTTTTGTCCCTTAGATGTTTATGATGATTTTTTATTTTTTAGAGGTGACCTATAGTTATTCGCATATGTCGGTATATATATATAAGTTCCCCATATATATATATATATATATTCACTCTTGAAAGTGTATATATATATGTTGGGGATAGGTGTGATTATGTATATATATGGTCATATGCGTGTAAGTGTTGGGTGGATTCAGGCGGCTCGCCCATATAATCAAGTTTAGGAACATATGTAAGGACCCCCTTTACATATTCAATTATGGTAATATGAATATGCATGAAAGTGGGAAAGGGAAAAATTAGAGTGGTTGTCGATGAAAGCATCGAGTTATGAGGTGTTTCAATGTGGTCCTCTTCTCTTTAAGGTAGGTATTACTATGATTTTTTTTCCATTTAGAATTATAATATGATTTTACCTTTTAAATTCCCTTTTTATGAAATTATAAATATCTCTTATAGCTTTATGCAATTTTAAAACTATTTAGTTGTGTTTTGGCGCTTGGCATAAATGGTTTTGGTTTATAAAATCCATGTTTCATGTTTTAAATTAGATTGTTTGATTATGATAAGATTTTATAAAATTCCTTTGGGAATTTAGGAAATGGTTTTAATGTTGAGAAAATGGTTTAGACCTGAATTTGGTTTTCAAAGATAAAAAACAATATTTTCAAGGGAATTTGGTTCTAGAGTATGGTGTTGACCTCAAGATCTTTTGGAATGGGGTTCTTTGGCATATTTAAAATAGTTACTTATAATGTATGTGTGATTTACCCATTGTTTAAATTCCATAGTGTCTCCTTTAAAATGGTTTGATGGTAAAGGGGGGCCTTTGTCCTTGTTTTATATTTTAATGAGGAAGACCCTTGATGAAGTGTGGATTTAAAATGTTTTATGAAATGTATGGTTTTGTTAAACCTCTTAAAATATTTTATGTGGTGTTTTATACAAAATTACTTGAGTGTCACTTTTATGAAATATGAAATGGGATTCGAATTCCAAGCTTCGTTTTAGTGTTAAAGGCCTAGTTAGCACCTTGTTTTTAAAATGGTAATTTTGGAAGAGACCCATTTATTTCTCCTCTTTTTTACCCCTTGTATAGGTTGTGATCACAATGCAATGATTTTTTACTTCCCTTATGTGAGAATGTGCTTTTTATTCCATAATTTCATTTTGTGTGGATGAGGATTTTCATTATTGGGCATCAGGGGTTTGGATTGTTTTGGTTATTCCTTGGGGATTAGACTCAGATCATTTTCACTATGCCTCACTTCCTCTTTTGTTCATGAAAAATTGATCACTAAATGGGAAGAACTAGCATGTACCTCTTGTTGATTCACATGACACTAGTGTCCCCTTAGCATGAAATAGGTCTAAATTGGGATTTCACCTCAATGATGATTGTGAGGGATAATTGGATGATAGTTTGGACTTATCATATGACGATAGCTATTTTGGTTAGTTATACCAATATACATTAGGTCCTATGTAGATTAGGGATCTGTGTTAGATCCCATGAATCATTCGACCATTTATTTGTTTAATGATTGAGGAGATTTTGATGTCGTTCTTTTATATATCATTTCCCATGATTTATAATGATGGTACCTTCATTGTTATATCCATTTTATTCCTTGTGTATGTGTGGTTCTTACTAGTTGTGCTTAACCCACAAGAGTGTGTTGGTTGTTTTCCTTGGAAATGTGGGTTTTCAATGTTGTTTGGAAAACCATTTTGGAATGAGTGGATATTATGTGAGTTTTTGTGTTTGATTTAAAAATGGGTTTTCAGAATGTCATCTTTTGATAAAATGTTTTTAAGTAACCATTTTCATTTAAATAAAAAATGTGTTGTTTTGGAGAAATGGGAAATGGGTGTGTGTTTTGGAAACAGACTAGGCCAATATCTTGGTTTTCAAAATACATGTGTTTAGTTTTGGAAAAAAATAGGAATGTTTGAAAAAGTGTATTATGGGATTGAATTGGATTTCATAAAGTGGTATATGTATTCAAGATTATTTTCTATCTTTCCATTAAAAATAGAATTTATGATTTTCCTGAGGAAACATATTTCATTATTTTAGCAGGTTGTGGTGACCAACTTGGCTTTTTAGCTCATGCATATATCTTTCCATATTTTCAGTTGGATCTTATTTGATCCTCTTTGCTGGTGTGGGGTGAGATGGGTGGAAGTAACCTATGTGGTCACTTAGAGGTTAGTCTACTTTTCTATTTGTGGTTGTCTTTTTAGTTAGTTTTCTTCCATTTAGACAACGTTCCTATTAATTTATTTTGGATATTGTATTTATTTATCCCGATGTTGTTTATATCTGATTTGGGAAAATACATTCCCAAATGGGTTCCTGCCGAAGCACTTGTTGTTGCCCATAGGGATCGGGAATGCCCTTTAGGACTTGTGATGAATCAGGGCAGGTGCTGAGTCAGATGGTAGCCTACAATGGTTTATTACAAAATGGTATCAAAAAGTTGGGTTTCCTTTAATAGTATCCTAAGCTTCTTGGGTATTCCTTGTTATTTGGGTATGTTCTGGTATAGTGGAGACTAAGGTTTTCAAGGTTTGAGAGGTAAGGGTAGGGATATTCTAGCTTGCTCTTGCTTGTCCTGGGCCTCAAGATACTAATGGAATTTGGGTTTTGAATTGTGCATTTGTTCTTGCTTTTAATTGTTTATGATGTATTTTTTTATGATTGATGTTTTGATCCCCTCTGAGCATGCACATGATATTGGGGGTAACTTGCAGTTTCGGGGTGTAAATGATAAGAACTTGAGTGGCATGGTTGAAAAGTATGGTTCAGGTAACCATGTGGTTCCCATATGGTCATGTATGCCTCTTTTATGAAGTGTTTTTCATGGTTAGATCGCGATCACCCAACCATGGGGCCAATGTGTGCATACAATGGTTCAACCTTGGTCAACTTCTTTTGGACTCCTTTTAAATCTGGACTCTAAAATGGTGGTTTCCACTTATTGTAGGAGAATTAAGAAGTGTGGTGATTTCCTTTTTTGGATGTGTTTCATATGATACTTGTTTAAATTTCTGTTTAGTGCTTTGTATGTGCTTGGTTTTTAAAACCTTGATTGGGAAATAAAATGGGTTTTGAGGATAAAATTTATTTTCAAAATTTATTTTAAGGAAAATAGGGAAGTTTGAATTCCCTGGTTTTTATGAAATGTTTTTTAAAATGATTTTTTTGTGAAATAGTGTTTTCAAAAGGAAAATGAGTTTTGAATGGGAATCATTGGGTGCTTGGTTTTCAAAATAAAATAGAATTTTGACCAAAATTTCATGTGGTTTTCCTTGTTTGGGAAATGTGTGGGTTCCACCAAGGTTGTTTGGTTTTAAAGAAGGATGGATTGGTTTTTTAAAATACCTTAGTATAGGGGGACTTTCAAAATTCCTTAATGAAAATGGTGTTTTCAAAATAAAAGTTAATTTGGTGTAATTATGTGTGCCTATTTTGAGGGTTCTTATGAAACTTATTATGGATTAATATTTTGATTTGATTAATTTATTGAGAAGGAATCATTTGGTTTGTGTTTTGAGGAATGTATTGGTGATGTCCATGTCTTGCGCTATTACAGTTTCCCGCCCAGAATGATTGAAATATTTTCTTCTATTTCAGTGCCTACCCAGACTCTGAGTGGATTAGTGGAAATGGAACCATCCTTTGAGAGAATTTGAGTTCTAGCTTATCATTTTTAGTTGATTTTTATGGGTTTAGTTGATTTTGGTTATATTTTCTTTTGATTTTTGTGATCTTGGTTTTGGATCTTCGATAGTTGTGGTAGGTTTTTGTGTATGTTTTCCCTTCCTTTCAAGGCATCTTGTGGATGGTTTGAGTGATTTATTGTGGTGTGCCTGGTTTTTTGGGGAATGTTTACCTCTTCTATCTTCCTCATGGGTGTTGTGTGGTTGGCCACGAGTTCCATTTTTTTGATCCTTGTTGTTTAGGAGATCCATTTTTGGGGACTTTGGTCATGCCCATTATCAAGTTGAGCCATTGGGGTACTCAGATTTTTGGACAAGAGAGAGGCCTTGAGTGCATGAATGGGTTACTAGGATGTTTTATTTACTAGCTAAATTTCATATTCTAGATGAATTTTGGCTATGTCCATTGGGATGAACCATGTTAGGGTGATCTAGTTTGGACCCTTGGTTATCCATGTGTATCATGACCCAAGGTGAGATCTCTTGTCATTATTTTGAGGATTCTTGTGGTGGTTCTTCATTCCTTTGGGTTTGGGAGTGCTTTTCATTTGAGAATGATTTTTATCTTCTGGTTTATTAGTTGTTTAAGGAAACATTTACAATAGGTTTTTTCATAGTACCACCATTTCAGAGGAACTAAAAATGATGGGGATACCATTTTAGATAAACTCTAAATGGTGGGGAGACCTTGTTAGGTCTCCCATACTGTATATGAATTCTTGTTTGGGGTTCTCATGAAGTTGTTCCTAGATATGTTGGTGTTTTTTGGTTGATCTGTTTTATCATTTTTGAGGATTTTGGATATGATATTTGAGGTTGAGCTATGCTGGGTGATTCTATTTCCTAAGTACTCTTAAGATCTTCTGTATTCTCTCTTGACCTACTTTTTGACTAGGACTTTCTAGGGGAAGAAATTAGTATGGAGAGAAGTTTGTGAAACCCCTAGTGTCATGGTGTTTTTATTTTAGTATTATTTTATCTTGTTATTGGGTGGGCTTGAGTTCTGGTAGTTGGATAATCATAATTTCAAATTTTGGATCCCTTTTTGTCAGTGTATGGTTAGCTTGCATAGTTTTTCAAACTATGTGGGGCCCATGTGGGGTGTATCTGTCATTGGATGGAGCTGTTTTTCACAGCTTCTTTATAGGTTTTCAAACTGTTTAGAGCTCCCTAGAGATTGTGTGGGGTATTGGGTGTGTCAGGAGTAAGGTACATAGTTTTCTGAATCATGTGGCCTCTTAGGGGAAATTGTGTGAGGGGGTTCCTGGACTAGGTAGTGTTCAACACATGCTTAGCACACAGTTTGGAAAACCGTGCATCCAAATCGTGCGAGTTTCCCAATTTTTAAAATTTTTAGTTTTTATTTTATTTTATTTTTGTTTTCCATTTTCCCTTAAGGTATTTTAATACCTCATCCCCTTCTGTCTCGTATAATGACAGACACCCCTCTTCTCTAGCCATGCATGCACTACCCCCTCTATGGTGAACACCCTTTCTCTAGTGATTCCACCCAGATTTAATAGGGTTTCTAGGTTGTTCCCTTGAGGTATGATATCATCTTCTTATTTTTCTTATATTTTTGGTGTTTTCCCTCTCCCCTGTCACCTTTTTCTTTCACCCAAACCCTAGGGTGAGGTTTGACTCAATTTTTTGTGTTTTCTTCTGTTGTTAGGGTGTTCAATGGGTATCTCATGTCAGATTTATGCATGTTTTTGAATCCACCAATAAAGGAGAATCATATCAGACCGTTTTGGTCTTCCCACCACTATTTTAGGTATCCATATTTTTCCTCTTTGTTTGGCCTATTTTTTTGGGGATTTTGGTGATTTGTAATTTCTTAGTTATCTTGGATGCTTTTCAGTTCTTCTAATGCTACGTACACATATACACATATGTAGGTATGTATGTGTGTGTGTATATATATATAATTTCCCCCTTTATATTTATATTCACTCTTGGTTGTGTAAATATATATATTTTGGGTCCATGTGTGCTTATGTATATAAATGGGCATATGCGTGTATGTATAGGGGGATTCAAGTGGATCAACCATATACGCAAGTTTAGGCATATATGTAAGGATCCACTTATAAATATTTAATTATGGTAATATTAATATATATATTGGGTATAGGTTTTCTTATATATATGTGAATGTGTATATGCATGAAAGTGGGAAAGGGGTAGATTAAAGTGGTCATCAATGAAAGAATTCAGTGCTAAGGTGTCTCGACTTGGACCTATTCTCCTTGAGGTAGGTGATACTATGCAATTTGTTTCCTTCTTGAATTATAATATGCTTAAATCTTCTAAATTACCTTTTGTGCAAGTATAAATGTATGTGATACCTTTATATTATTTTCAAACCAATTTGTTGTGTTTAGAAACTTGGAATAAATGGTTTTGGTTTGTGAAATCCATATTTTATGTTTTAAATTGGATGGTTTAATTATGCTAAGATTTTATAAAATGCATTTGGGGATTTTAGAAATGCTTTTGAAGTTGAGTGAAGGGTTTTGACCCAACATTAGTTTTCAAAGAGTGAAAACAATATTTCAAAGGGAATTTGGTTTCAAAGTGAGGCATCAACCTCAAATTTTTTTGGAAAGGGGTTCTTTGGTGTCTTTGAAATAGTTATTTGAAATGTGTGCAAGATTTACATTTTGTGTAAATTCCATAGAGACTCCTTTAAAATGGTTTGATGGTAAAGGGTGTCTTATGGCCTTGTTTTGGATTTTAAAGAGGAATAATGCTGGGTAAAAATCCATCAAGGTGTCCTATAAGTATATTTTGGGTGTTATTATGTTTGTTGATAAGACCAAATGACCATGAATGAGAATGGTTAGTGTTTTCCAAAGCAAGTGTTTAAGGTGGCGCAGTTTCCCAATATTTTCCATATTTTTGGGCCTCAATATCGGGAGTTTGATTTTTGGAAAAGGTTGATTTACACATAGGGGTACCCAATATGTGGACTATGAAGCATGGTTTGTGGGATTCATATATTGGTATGCAAAGCATCTAAGGAAATTAGCGAAGGAAGTAAACCACGAAGTGTGAGATGCATACCACGTAGTTGGAATGGTTCACTGAAGTCATGCAATATATGAAAGGCATGAATTATGTAGAAGATTTGCGGTACATGGGATGGATTTTCATTCATGGAAACAAGGTGGTGATTTTAGAAGCTGAAAAGGGCATCATTCGTGAAAATGTGATGGAAATTTGGGGAGCTGCGAAGGAAGAGAGGCAGTACATGGACAGTGTAGGACAGAACGATTCACGCTAGGAGAATTAGTATGCAGTGGAGGAAGTACCACATTGAAGGTTTGGGTAATCTCTAATTAGTGGATTTTTACGATCTATTTTCCTATATAATGAGTGATAATATCAGAATTAAGCTGAGAAAATTCATTTAGATAAAATCACCGCTCTGGGAATTTAGAAAAGTATGAAGGAATTTCGCAAGAGAGAATTCCGTGAAGGTGATTCAAGAAGAAGAAATTCCTTCAAAGGTTTTTATAAGGAACCATAACCCATAAAGGAAGTGGTATACGGAAGAAGAATGCCTGGTATGCAGAGGAGGAGGAAGAAGTTTGTGGAAGAAGGAATTCCGCAGAAGCGAAAGTGGTACATGGAAGTAGAAGTGGAAGCAATACACAGAGGTTGTACGTAGAGCCGATACATGGAGGAGGTATGCCGAGGTGGTATGGGGAGGTAGTATGTAGAGGCGGTATGGGGAGGCGATACACATACGTGGTATTGGGAGGCAATACATGGAGGAGGTATATGGAGGTTTTACGCCGAGGTAGTTCGTGAAATAGGTGGTCCATGAACCATATGCATTATGTAGTTTGTGGAAGAGCATGGAAGTTCACAAAGGGCTTGATAAAGATTTAAAATGCACTAAATCAGTTTGAAAAATTAATTTACACTAACTAAAAATATATGGAAAAGTGGATTTCATCCACAGGTGAAAAAGGGACTTCAACAGAGAATCCATCTATAGTTGAGGATGTATGATTTCATGCAAATGAAGGGACCTATAAGTCCATAAACTATGAGTGTATCCCTTCTAAGATAAGTGAGAAAAGGAAGAGGAAGATGGTGATCCTTCCCATCAGTAGTTATCCATAGGAAGATACATAGAGAGTGACCCTTGATAATTCAGTGAGAAAACCCTAAACATTGTAAAGGCAGTGAGCCTGGGTATAGAAGATCTAGGCTGAACCATGCAATTGGCAGTCAGCTTTAGTGTATTTGGTACAACAACATTTTTCCATTGTATTCTCCTTGTACGTAGCCTATAAAGGGTGAACGAAGTAAAAATTGACGTGTCCTCTGCATGATTTCATTTCTATTCATATATTTCTATCGGAGAAAGAGAGAAGTTTGTTTTTTTAACAACAAAAAAATCCAAAGGGGCTGTAGTTTTAAACTATCATACCTTGATTCACCCCCACTCTCAGGGTATTTGACCTAGTGGACCTAATAATTGGTATCAGAGAAAAAGGTTAAAAGTCAGTGGTTCTATCTCAGTCGAAGAAATAGAGGTTTTAAATCACAAAATAATTCCGATCTTTGACGGTAACAATTTCCAACTATGGAAGAATCAGATGCATCACTACTTATGATCATTAGGAATGGATGTATTCATAGAAACTATGTATGGAATATCAACAGATATCCATAATGGTACTTTATTAGAAGACGAAATAAGATAATTAGACACTGATGCTAAAGGAATCAATCCTTTAGAAGGATCCCTACAAAATGCAATTTATACAAAGGTGATATCATGTAAAAAATCACATGATATTTGGGAAAAGATACTGAATATCTATAAAGGGGATTAAAAGGTCAAAAAGTAAAAGTTTAAGGTTTTGTGGAACAAGTATGAAGATATTATAATGAACCCAAATGAATCAATTGATGCATTATTTGATAGCATGAATGTTGTAGTGGAATACATATGTGGTCTTAGAGAATTCATTAAAGATATAAATACTGTGAAGCATATCCCGAGGAAACATCCACCTTGATTTAATCCAAAAGTTTCAGTATTGAAAGATAAAGATTCAAAGGAGCTGATATTGAATAACTTACAAAATACTCTTGTTTCATATGAAATGAGAAATGATGATAACAATGCTCTGGAAAAGGGGAAGTCCAAAGAAGTTTAATTCAAGGCTATAAATAATCTATCTATTGAAGATGGTTAGGAGGAAGATAAGTTAGATGATTTCATGCCATTTCTCTCTTCAAATCAGCAAAGTGGAAAATAAAACTTCAAAGGTAAACTGCCACTTGAATTATTCCGATGTGGAAAGATTGGGAATTTTTTCGTAAAGTGTCTTAAGAAGTTTGAAGATGATAATGAAGACAATGATGAAATTCACCAAAAGAAGTATTCATCCAATGAGAAAGGTAGGATAAGTGTTAAGAGAATGTTCTTCAAAAAAAAAGAATCTAATTTCAAAAGAAGATGAAATTTCAGAAGAATCTGAGGTAGAAGAGTTGGAGGACTGTAATGATCATGAGGTAGATAATTTTGTAGCAGTTGTCCAAAATTCTATTAAAAAAGAATAAAGTGACAATGAATAAGGAAAAGTTGAAGGAAGGGTGGGCCTTCAGGACAAATTATATGTTTCTCTTGAAGATATTGATGTTTGGAGATCCCAAACAAATAAATCTAACAAATTGGTTCCTAATTCCCAACTCTATATGCATCATTAAAAAGAAGAGAAGTCTGATCTGAATAAATAAATTGAAAAAATAAGTCTTCAGTGCCAAAAAGCTCATAAAATGTGGTTGAGTACAAAATCAAAATTGAAGAATAGAAAAGAGAGATAGATAGTTTAACTGAAATTTTAAAAGTAAAAATAAAACTTATCAAAGAACTTGAAGAGGAAGTCTTCAATCTATGACGAAGATTTAATGATCAAGAAAAATTGTTGAATCTAGGTATGACATCAGGAAAGTAGATCATATGGACAGTAGTGGTGATAAAAGTTGAGCATCATGGTCTAGTAGAATAGAAGAAATGGCCAAATCAAATTGGCAAGGATGGCATGGGGCTTGATCGAAAATAGAAAGTAGTAATGGTTGAAGTAAAACCACAAGCACCCACTCCAATATTAAAAATAGATTTGGGTATGAAGCAGAATCTGGAGATTCATAGAACCCAAGAGAAAACTAGTGGTGCAGTATTTCCACACAGGAATGTACGCTACATAATATGCTATTAGTGTGGAAATATGGGACACACACAAAATGTTTGTTCCATAGAAAAGAGGAACCAAAGGAACATGACCAACAAAGGTAGTCATATAGATCTCAATGGTCCAGGTCATTATTTCATGGCCATTATTTTAGGTGTGGAGGATTGAGACACATGGATTGATATTACTCATAAAAAATAAAGAAGAATGTGACAAAGAAAACCGAGGTTGGTTATAATGAGTAGAAAAATGTATCATCAAATGAGATGAAAATAAAAAATCAATTTTCATCTCTACAATATGAAGTTGGTTCATTATATTCTGAGGAATTTTAAGAGTATCAATCCATTCCATGTATGAAATCAGAAACATGGATCAAAAAGAAAATATCTATGAAGGAAATGGTTGCAGAAATTGTGTTCAAGGCAATAGATCGCACTCAGATTTGGATCATTGAAAGTGGATACACCTCCCATATGATAGGGAAAAATGATATGGCAATAAGAATAAGGTACGATAAAGAGGGTATTGTAAGATTTGGTAATGATGAAGGGTTTAAAATCATTGGCTCCAAGAATGAAAATTTTGAGGGAAAAGACATGAGACATGTAGATTTCTTGGTTGTTGAAGGTCTTAGTCAAAACATATTAACCGTAAGTAAATTGTGTGACTCAGGACATTCTATAAGATTCTCCAAGAAATTATGTGTCATCAAGGAAAAATATGGTGCTGTTGTATTGTAGGGAAATCATACAAAAGGGAATCTTTATCTTGTGAGTGGAGTAAAAGATATGTGCTTTCTATCCATGTAAGAAGAAAATAAGTTGTGGCATAAACGTCTTGGCCATGTAATCCAAATATCCTTGGAGGATCTGGTGAAATATGATGCTTCTCGAGACCTCCAAATATTATCACGTGATCGTACACATACATTCAATGCTTTCCAACAAGGGAATATCATTCAAAATAAATATAAGGAAAAAGAGAAAAGTCAATAAGATTGCTTGAGTTGGTTCATATTTATGTGTAAATACCAATTTAACCAAGATCACTTTATAGGAGGAAATATTATGTTCTCTTCAGTGATGATTATTATAGAATGGAATGGGTTTCAATCATCACTCACAAATCTGAGGTATTCAGTTGCATAAAAACATATCTAAGAAAAGTTGATAAGATTTTGTGTCAAACAATCTAGAATATTCGAACATATAATGGAACCAATTTCATAAATTACCAAGTAGAGGATTTTCTTGAGAAACATGGGATAAGGCATCAAGTTTCAGTAGTAATACCTCCACAGTAGAATGGAGTAGTTGAGATAATAATCCGGATTGTAAACAATATGGTTAGAAAAATTCTCATTGAGAAATATCTTCTAATGAAATTTTGGAAATAATCAATTATGACAGTAGTCTAAACATAAAATATAGTGTTTCTATGTTTGAAATAATAAAAGACTCATTATGATCTATGGTATGGAAAGAATCCATCATTGAAGTAATTTCGAATCTTCATAAGTAAGTGTTTAATTCTCAAGAAGGAGAAACACAAGAAGTTTTAATCCTGTGGAGATGAAGGGATATTTATTGGCTACTCAAAGAAAATAAAATCATATAAATGTTTCAACTAGAGGATATGAAAGATTTTTGAAATCCATGATGTAACCATAGTGGAAAATGAACAAAGTATTCCAAAAATACATGATCATTATTAGGAGGATAGTGATGAAGAAATAAGTAGATCAAGGGATAATACAGTTCTAGAGGATGATTCAGAAGAAGAATCCAATGATGAGCAAGATAAGGATAAATCAATATCTACACAAAGAAAAAAGAGAAGAGCCGAAATTGATAGAAAAAACATAATTGGTGATCAAACAACACTAGTATAGAAAAGGAAGATGAATACTCTACAACAAGCATCATACTTATCCCAGGTAGAGACTAAATGTTTTGGTGAAGTAGCTGGTGTTGAGAATTGGGTTCAGGATATGAATGAATATATTGAACAAATTGAGAAGAATCAGACATGGGAGATTCTTTTGAGGCCAACAGAAAAAACTGTCATTGGGAATAAATGGGTCTTTTTCAACAAAATGAATGAATATGGTGTTGTGATTAAAAAAAACATGGTTGGTGTGCATAGTGTACTCTCAAATAGAGGGTATTTATGTTGATGAAATGTTTTCACCTGTTCCAAGGCTAAAGATAATTCGATTGTTCTTAGACATAGTAGTGAAAATAAAGTTCAAGGTTTTCCAGATGGATGTCAATTCAGTATTTCTGAATGGGGTTCTAGAAGAAGAAGTTTATAATGAGCACTTAGATGGTTTTTTCATTCATGAATATGATAATAGAGTTTTTTGGATGAAGAATTATTTATATGTTTTGAAGTGAGCACTAAGAGAATGGTATTCAAGGATAGATCTGTTTTTTTGAAAAAGATTGGTTTTCCACATAGTGGAGTTAATTACAATCTATATGTCAACAATGATAGTAATAAAAGAGTGATGGTTCTGGTATATGTCTATGACTTAATCTTTGGAGGATCAGATGAAGCACAATGTATACAATTTTCCGAATTCATGAAAAGTGAGTTTGAAATGTCAATGATTGGTGAACTGATGTTTTCCTTTAGTCTACAGGTGACACAAGGAAAGAATGAAAATTTTGTTTCTCAATCCAAATATGCCAAGGAGGTTTTGAGAAGATGTAGAATGGATAATTATAAGGATATGAAGACTCTGGTGGATACCTAGATGAAACTGTCTTGGGATGATGAAGGTAAAGAGGTCAATGTCATAGAATACAAGAAGATTATTGAAAGTTTATAGTACTTAACAACGATACAACCATATATTGTTTTTTCCACATGTCAAGCAACACAGTATCAAAGTAATCCCATGTAAAGATACATGCTTATAGTAAAAAAGAATACTTTTTTATATCAAGGGAACTAGAGATTCTGGTTTGATGGATAATGAAAAATTTCAGCTATAGATATTAGGATATATAGATGTAGATTGGGCTGGTTTAGAAGATGAAAGGAAATCAACATCACAAGGTGCTTTCTATCTGGGTGGGTTTTGTATTTCTTGGTTAATCAAGAAACAAGATTTAATTTCATTAAGCACCATAGAAGATGAATACATTTCAGCCACTCAAGAATTCACATAATTATTGTGGATGAAACAGAAGCTTGAGGATACGGGGGTTGAAGGGATCTCTCCGATCGGAATCCATTGCGATAATTCGAGTGCTATAAATCATAGAAAAATTACAGTCTATCATTTGAGGAAATATTATATTGAAACAAAATATCACATTATCAAGGAGAAGGTGGATAAAGGCCTAGTGAAGTTGGAATATGTGTCTACAGAACTATAAGTTGCTGACATTCTGACAAAGGCTTTACCTAATGAAGTGTTTGAGAGGCATCGGCTAGCTCTAGGAGTCCAATTGATTACCTTCAATTGAAAAAGTGTGGATGTGGACCCCCCTCTCCCTGAGGTAAGGGGTGATTTTTCCCTAATGCCCTAATTTGTGTTGTTTACTCTATTTTGGACCTCAAATGAATGGTCTTCAGGTTATTTGACAAAGAGGGAGAAATTATGCTGTTAAAAGGGAGAAAATTTCTCAGTAAAGATACGGGGAGAAGCTGCAAGGTGAAGTAGTGGGGTGAAGCAGCGAGATAAGGGGATTTGAAGCTATTAAGGGGAGCAGTGACATAGGGAGATTATTAAACATGAAGATTCTAGATGTGATAAATCAAAGAATATATATCATGACAGTTGAGTTTTGTGATGAAAGAAGTGGTTTGGTTTCGAGAATTGGTGTTAGGAATAATGTGATTCATTGATGAAATTTTCATCGTACTCTTGTTTCTCATGCCTAGCATGGATCATGTGAGCTTAGAGAATGTGTTGAGTAAATCCTTGATATCAATCTTAATTTCAAGAATTAAATGATGAGAATGGTTGGAAGAAGATTTAATGAGATATCAAATTATGAAAATGTTGTCAACAAACCCAAAGGGAGATATTGTTGGGTAAAAATACCTCAAGGTATCTTATCGGTATATTTTGGGTGTGATTGTGTTTATTAACAAGGCCAGATGACCGTGAATGAGCATGGTTAGTGTTTTCTAAAACAAGTGTTTAAGGTGGCACAATTTCATAGTGTTTGCCAAATTTTTGGGCCTCAAAATAGGGAGTTTGGATTTTAGAAAAGGATGATTTCTTCATAGGGGAACACGATACAAAAACTATGAAGCATGGTTTATGAGATTTATATGGTGGTATGTGGAACATAGAAGGAATTAAACCACAAAGTGCGAGACATAAACTGCGTAGGAGGAACAGTTCACTGAAGGCATGTAGTATGCGGAAGGCATGTGGTATATGAAAGAATTGTGGTATGTAGGATGGATTTTCATTCACAAAAACAAAAATGAAATATGAAAATATGAAAAGGGAATCATTTATGAAAACATTATGGTGATTTGGGGATTCATGAAGGAAGAGAGGCAGTACACAAACCACATAGGACAAAACGGTTCATGGTAGGAGAAACAATATGTGGTGGATGTGATAACACATTGAAGTTTTGGGTAATATCATATTAGAATATTTTAAGGATATATTTTTCTATATAAGTTTCTCTAATCCCATAATTGAGCTGAGTTAATTCTATTAGATAAAATCATTGATCTAGGAATTTGGAAAAGTATAAAGAAAGTTCATGAGGGAGAATTCTGTGAAGGGTGGTTCGAGCGAAAGCAATTACGTTGAAGGTTTTTGAGGGGAACCATAAAATACAAAGGAAGAGGTACATGAAGAAGGAAGACCCAATACATAGAGGAGGAAGAATCAGTCTGTGGAAGAATTAATTCTACAGAAGTGGAAGTGGTATGCGAAAGCAGAAGCAAAAGCAATACATGAAGGCAATTCACAGTGGTAGTATATGGAGGCCATATGTGGAGGCGGTATGAAGAGTTAGTACATGGAGGTAGTATGTGAAGGTGGTTCAAAGAATAGGTGGTCCATGAACCATTTGTTCTATTTATTTTATGGAAGAGAAAGGTAGTTCATAGAGGGCTTGAGAAAGATTGAAAATACACTAAATCAGGTTGTGAAAATAATTTCCACTAACTAACAGTACGTGGAAGAGTGGATTTTATCCACAAGTGAAAAAGGGACTTCAACAAAGAATCCATATATAGTTGAGGATGCATGATTTAATGAAAATTTAAGGGACCTAAAAGTCCATAATATGTGAGTGGATCCCTTCTAAGAGCGGTGAGTAAAGGAAGAGGAAGGTGACGATCCTTCCCACCGAAAGTGAGCCAAAGGAAGAGACATAGGAAGGGACCCTTGGGAATGCAGTGAGAAAACCCTAAACATTATAAAGGAAGTGAGTGTGGGTATAGAAGATCTATCCCAAAACTTGTAATTGGCAGTGATCTTTAGTGGATTTGGTACAATGGAACATCTCCATTGTATGATCATTGGACGTAGCCCAATGAGGGTGAACCAAGTAAAAATAGATGTGTTCTCTACATGATTTCATTTATATTAATATATTTATATGGGAGAAATATAGAAGTTTGGTTTGTTTAATGAAGAAACAAGATCCAAAGGGGTAGTATTTTTAATCAGTCATACCCTGATTCACCCCCCTCTTAGGGTATTTGACATAGTGGTCCTAAAAAATACCATTAATAAAGGGTGGGTTTAAAATGTTTTATGAAATTAATAGACTTTTAAACATCTTAAAAATGTTTTAAGTGGTGTTTTTTATGAAATTAATTGAGAGGATATTTTATGAAATGTGAAAAGTTATTGGAATTATAATCCACATCTTAGTGTTAAAGGCCCAGTTGGCACATTATTTTTAAAATGGTAATTGTGGAAGACACGCCTTGATTACCCATTATTTGTACCCTTTGTGTGGGATATGATCACTATGTGATGATTATTTTCTCCCCTTTCATGGGAATTTACTTATTATTCATTAAGTGAATGTTTTGTGGATGGGGATTTTCATAATTGGGTGTTAGGGGTGAGGATAGTTTTGGTTATTCCTTGTGGATAAGACTAAACTCATTTTCAATATGACTCACTTTCTCATTTGGTCATATGAAACTGGGTTCTATGTGGGAAGACCTAACATGTACCTCTAGTTTGTTCACATGCCACTAGTGGCCCCCTTAGTGTGAAATAGGGACAATTGGAGATGCCATCTCAATGATGTTGTTGTGGGATAATTTTATGATATTTTGGACTTAGTGCATGCCGATATCTAGTTTGTGTGGTTATAACTATATATGTTATGTCTTACACACATTAGGGATCCATGTTAGAGCCTATGACACATTCAACCATTTATTTGGTTAGTGATTGAGTAGAGTTTTATTTCTTGCTTGTTTGAATCATTTCCCCTATTTTGTTGTGATGGAACCTTCTTTGCTAATCATTTTTTTGGATTTCTAATGGGAGGTTTAAGGGTTTCCGGTACCCAATACAGCTGCATCCAAAACACCCCAAAAGCATACAAACAATCAAATTTCAAATTTCAAAAGCTCAAAGTAGGGACTTGAGCTGCGCACCATCACCTGTCCGCTAATCTGACCGCACACCAACAAACAATACACCCCTCGATTCGAGAAACATCACCACATGCCACCATTCGTCGTGAAATTCAACATCATGCCGTTGGTGAGACTCCGGACCGACCACTGTCATCACAAACCTAATCGGAACATCGGAGCCCAAACAGTCTTCCTCGCGCTGCTTCCCTATCTCCACCATCAGCGTCGAACCATCGACCACACACCACATTCACCGTCATTACTCGCTGTTGCCACAACCAACAACCACCAACATAGAAATCACCATTTCCATAACAAGAATCAAACAAAGTATTGAAAATAAAACAAGAAAACCCCACTACAGCCACCCCAACCGCCGAAGAAAAACCCTCGCAGACCCTCATAGAACTCCGCTGTCGAAAATTAGGTGACGACCTTCACATTCTGAGAGACCGCCGCAGGGAAACAACTCAGAACTGAGAGAAAACCCTTGAACGCTCTGTAGAGTATTCCGTCGAACAAACCAGTCTTACGCCCGTGAATCAGACTAGTAGAGTCGAAGCCCGAAGCGTTCCTCCATAGCAAGGAGGAAGAATCTCGAAATCACCACGGAGAACACCCGAGGCATCCAAATAAGTTCCACCACAGGGATGAGACAACAACGAGATAAACTTAGCACTGCCAGCTTCAAGCGGATGCCGCTAGGAAAAAAACATCAACACTAAAAACAAGAAAGGAAAACAAGAAACAAAAACCAAAACACCCCCTCCCTAGGCCACTCCAGATCCGTCGTCAACCTCAATGAAAATAAATCACCTCCACACCATCCGATCCCTACACACGACGAGAACATCTCACCGAGCCAACCAACCGCGGGGAGGAGACGATTCAAAGAGAGAAGAACCAGGGTGAGATGGCCATAGAGGGGAGTGTGTGGGTTATTTTCTTTAGAAAAGTGGGTTTTCATAGTTGTTTATAAAACTATTTTGAAATGATAGGCTCTTTTGTGAGTTTTTACAATGGACTTAAAAATGGGTTTTTTTAATGGGTTTGGATTAATTTTTTTATGTATTTTTTTTTCATTTAAATAAAAAAAATGATTTTTGGATAAATGGGAAATAGGTTTGTGGTTTGGAAATGGATTATTGTGGTATCTTTATTTTCATAACACATGTTTTTGGTTTTGGGAAAAAAAGAGGAATGTTTGAAAAAGTGGATTATGGGATTGAATTTGATTTTATAAAGTGGTATATTTATGAAAACTTATTTTCTATCTTTCATTTCAAAATTGAATTGATGATTTTCCTTAAGAAACATATTTCATATTTTCAGTGATTTATAGAGACATACTGAGCCTTTTATCTCATGCCTATATATTTCTGGTTTCTCATTTGGATCCTTTTTTATCATCATGGATAGCATGGGGTGTGATGGGTGGAAGTAACCCATGAATTCACATAGAGGTTAGTCTATTTTTCTATATGTGGATTCATTTTTCAGTTAGTTTTATTCAATTTATAATGATTTATTTTTTATTTATTTTGGCTATTGAATTTATTTATTCTACTATCATTTCACTCTAATTTAGGAAAAACCATTCCCAAATGGTTTCCTATGATGCCTAGGTGCTTTTTACCAGCCAGTGGGTATCAAGAACACACTTCATACCTTGTGAAAAATTGGGTGGGGTGCTGGGTTAGATAGAAACCTAGATTGATTCATTACAATGAGAATGTATGATTCTTTTCATGAAATCCCCCAAGTATCTTTCCCTTTGAATACTACTAACTCATCTCCCATAAAAATTAGAATCTAATCTAGAATGATTCCAGACACATCCAACATATATGATTTATTCCTCTCATGAATTTCCCTACCACCATCCCTATCTAATCATGTGTCAGATTTCTCCATAACAAATTAAAATTTCTTACTTCCTACTGTTACCTCTTCTATAGGAGTCACAATTTATCAATTATTTATTTTACTAATACCATTCTTAATTCTTCCTATTCTTGAATAAATTGTTCCTAGTATTAGCTATCCATAATTACATCACTCCTCCATCGATTGATAATTTTTAGTAGATTTTGACCAAATCATAAATTCTTTTAACTTAATTCCCCTTAGAGACCTTTATTATATAAAAACTAGTTACATGAACTAAAAATACAAGTGAGGGAGAAGATAAATGTAAGAGTGAGAGAAGAAACTCGAGAGAACCCCTAGATCTCCCTCCCAAGAATTCATTAAGGATGTAAAAGACTAAAACAACCACCTTACTATCTCTCTACCCCCCCATTTTAATATCTTACCTTCCCTTATTTCTTATTTAGGACTCCTAATAAACAACTAGAGGGACCTTAAACAACCATCCAATTGTGAATATTACTTTCTATGTTTCAATTTATCCTATAATGACCATCATATCCAATTCAATAATAACATTTCTAGGATATTTTTTGAGTGTTCAGTTCTCTATCACCTTCTCTATACCTACCTCATTATTTTATATAGGGATGAGATTTATCTTTTACAACAGGGTTTCTTGCACCCTTATTTTTACCAGCATCAACATCAGTGTCCTATAAGATTTATTATACAATATTATGAGGTTTATATTATGCATTAATGTTTCTCACCCCCACTAAAATCAAAAACCCAAGTTTAAGATGATTAGATCTAGATATTATCAAATAAGTTCCCAAACCATTTTGAGTATCCATAATCCCAGTAGTATCCAACATAGTCTTTTAATATGTATGATCATAAGACATATGTTTTCCTTTAAATTTATATTTATTACAGATTTATTATACTCTAAATTTCATTGTTTTCTATAACATATGCATAAGGTATTTTTACTTATATAATAATAGGAAAAGTTCCAAATTATTCTACAGTCAATATAGAAAACTTGTAATTTTTCAAAGATAATTGTAAATTTTAGAGTGTAATCCAGGGTCAAAGACACCAAATCCTATATTAAACTTGATAATAATACAATATTAACTAATATACCTGAACAAATGGACATACCTTGAATTATCAATTTCTCTTTATAAATTAATTTGGACACCCATAGATGATGAAATATCCCTTAAAATTTTAGGATTCCAATAAAAATAATTAAAATTATAAATTAAAATCTATATTTGTGATTGAAAATTTTAATATTAAAAGATAAAATTTTCCGCCCATTCATGTATTCTAATAATTCATGGTTAGAGTGAAAACAATTGTATCCCTATGCCTTTCAATTCTGCTAAAAATTTAAGAAAATAATTTGAAAATAATCATACCCTATTATAATCATCCACTATTCATAAATCCCCAAAAACCAGACATATTCTTCAATATGTTAATGAATTTATAGGTATCATAAATTTTGGTAGTATGATTCAATACAAAATAGAAAATTCTAAAATCTCTATTCTATCATGAATTGTATCATGATTAACAATAACATTTGTAATCAGTCCTTTCTTTATGATACTTCCCCATGCTGAATTACTAAGTACTAAGAAAGAATCCTTAACTTTAAGAGCCTCCACAAATATTTTAACAATAGAATTATTATTATAATGATTTCATTAGATTAGAAATAAATTACTTTTTTGGATTACAAAACAAGGATAAAGTTGTATGCCCTATATAGTGTGATTCATCATAGGATTTAGAAACCATCGATCAAACCCTAGAAGGATCCCTTGGATTTATTATCCTCTTACCAACCATCCTCCTTAAAATAACAAAAAAAAAAACAAAAATGAAAACAAAAATTTATTCAAGGTTTAAGGGGTTATAAAGAAAAAAATAGACACACCCAAGGGATAAGTTGAGCTAGATCATACCCCTTGAATTGTTGATCCACCCTCAAGATTGGACCATTTATTATTATTTTTTGATTACCTGAAGGCCTATTTTTAGAAATACAAAGAATGCCCAAATTCCCTGACTTAATTGGCCCTTTTTCTCTATTGGATGACCTTTATACTATGTGTATCAACAATACCAACCCTCATTTTTCATGTGTATATCATGTTTCATGTCCATCCATCATATTCATCTTGCATGTATATGGAACATCTCACTCATTCCTATATAAATATCCCACCACCCTTTGTGTGAAACAGGTTAGTGATCATACCAACCATTTTCCACCCCTTCCATCCACATGGAGGAATATCTTATACCATCCAACTTATTTATAAGAGAGATCATTGCCTATTTTATTAAAAAAAATTAAATAAAGGAATAATTTTACATTGAAGAATAAAATTATCAAGCATATTGATCCCCCTTAGAATTGAGAAATTGTAAATATAAAATTAGTTTTCATGTCTCAGTGACCATCTAGAGTTCATGCCTTAAATTGTTATTTTATAAAGTGCATTAGATACTAAATTAACCAATATATAAACATGTGATATTAATATATATATTTCCTTTAATAAATTCAAGAAATCAATCTATTTTGAATAAAATATCAAGGGAACATTATTGGATTTATCATTAACATTGTTAACAACAAAAAGATAATCACTCTTAATCTATAAATTGTTCAGCAATACATTTTAGATTATCTAGTAGAAAATATGACTGTATAAAATTTTTATTCAAAAAAAATGTTAATGAAATACTAGAAGAGGAAATCTTTGATATATTCTATGTATATCTTGAATATAATAATATAAAAAACTCTATCTAAGATTTTGATTGTAGCACTGTCAATGTTGATCTTAATAAAAGATGGAAAAGGATAAATTTACCTAATATATTTAAAATATTTTGGTCTCCTTGGAATAGACATGAGTCCAAGAGTACGGGTGATGTTGAGGTCATACATAGTTATTCATTGATCCATTTTAAATGTATGAAATAATTTGTATTCCCTTGTGAAGAAAATAGATTTTTTTTCTCTTGAAAGTAATTCTATTATTGAATCTGCTACCACTTTTATAATGCTAAATATGATATAATGCAGATACAACTAATGCATGAAAAAGGATGAAAAACTATTCACTAAAACTAAAATGAAGAATACTGCTTATGAATGCATAAACTCCATAATAATAATAATTACAAATAGATCAAAATATGAGTTAGTAAACCACCTCATGTTCCCCAGAAAATTTATTAAATAAAAAGGGTTCCCCAAATATTAAAATAGGATTAATAAGATTGAACTAATAAGAAATTCAATTAAAAAAGAGAAAAATGAATCTTTAAGGACATTACCAGAGTATATGACTAATTAATCAATATATCCTGAAAAATATATCCCAAAACCAAAAACATCAAGACTATAGATCCATTATGAGAGAGTTCTTAGACTCATTATCAAATGTCTATTAGTATTTATGGTGTAATAAAGGAAATAAAATCTTGTAATACCTTGTAAAAATATTTCAAAAAACAAATGACACTATATTCCAAATGCTTGAGAACAAACATAATCAACAATTATAGCAATCCATTTACCATATTCACAGTAACAAAAGTGAAAAATCTAAAAATCCATCAATTTTAGGTCAAAACTCACCACCCCACATACCAAAACAACAAGACCAATAATTATATATTCATTAATTTAAGGGTATAAGCATATGAGATAACATACACACCACTCAGGTTCATATTGGACTTGGAAACCAACCCAAACTATAAAAAAAGTGATGATTAGTGGTATTTTATTATCAGCAGTTTCAATAAACACCTAAAATTAAATCCGGTTAAAAAAATAATATAGCAGTAGTTTAATCAAACCACCCCTATATTTTTATAATTTTTTCAATTTGAAGTAGTTTTAATTAAACCTCTACTAAAGGTTAAAAAAAACTCTAATTCCTCTCCCTCCCCCACCCTTTACGCAACCCCAACACCTTTCCATCCCCTCTCTCCTTGACCTCCTTCTCTACCTTCCCTGATGGAAACCCTAACCCTACAACCCCTGTTCCCCCACCCATCCGACCTAAATCCTACCTTCTCGGTGGAGACCCTAACCCCCATGAAACCCCCCTCTTACCTCGACCCATGTGACCCCCACTGACCTCCCTCTCATCGTATCACTATTCCCTTCCTCTATGGTGATGCAGACCCCCCTCTAACCTCCCAATCCACAGATCAGTTCTGCTCCTCAGTAGAGACACGAACCCCACCTCCAACCTCCCTCTCCTCGACTCTGATCCCCTCCTTTGAGTCAACACATATCCCCTTAAAGTTTGCATCATCCTCACCCTAAATCTATTATTGATTAGCATTATATGGATAATCATGGGTGATAAAAAGAGTATAAAATTTATTTTTCATTCATTAAACAGTAATTTATATATGTAATTTTGGTTTATAATGTGTTATTTAGATTTTATAGTTACTTTTTTGGATTTATAATAATCATTAATTTTGGTTATATTGTATTAAATTAAAAAAATAATTTTTTAATGTTATAAGTCAGTTATGAAATATAGATCGTTCATAATTTCATGGTTTTTATTTTATATTAATGAATTAATCTTTGTTATATATATTTTAATTTCTCTAATTTTTTACATATACATAATTGAGAATATTTTTCAACACCTGACCAATTGGGGTTTGGGTTTGGGGTCACACATGGTTTCATCACCAACCCTAGAAATTTATCTAAGGATAAAGGCCTTGAAAATAAGATATTAGACCCTTTTTAAATTTATTTGAATGCTTCATGTTTTATGCATATGCAAGGAATCATTTAGTTTAATAAAATATGTCTAACAATGACAGCGTAGTTGGGGTTAAATCTTATATGCATGATAATCAATTATTGGTTATGGGAACTGGAACAATCACCATAGATTCATTGACTTTATTTTAACTAACATGTTTTTTAAGGGAAATAATTATAGTGTGTAATTTTTTTAAGTAAAATGAATTTTTTTTATTGCTTTATTTAAAAATAATAGTACAAATTATTAATTTTTTTGTTAACATCATGTTTTTTATGTTTAGATCAAATTTATGGAACATCTAATTCAATTTTATGTGAATAGAGTTGATTTATATAATTCATGGAGCAACATAAAGGCACACTAAAATAGTTTAATAGAATATATACATATAGAGTTGAATATTTTGGGTATGCATGAAATATTGTGATATCCAAATAAAGTATACTTTTTATTAATTTTTTTGAATTGGTTCTCTTGGTTTTAGTTAGATCATGGGAAATGGTTTAGACATTTCTCAATGTAGTTAATTTTTTAATGGAATGAACCCTACTTAGTTACAACACTGGGGTAGAATACATCATTTTATTTTTTCCCATAAAAATAATATAATCTACATATAAAATATCAAAAATTGATACATATTTTTCATATTTAATGTAGAGGCTATTTTCCACACTTCTATCATTAAATATTAATTATTTTAAGCATGTATATAACTTCAAAAACCATGCTCTTGAGTCTTATCCTAACCCATATAGATCCTTATTTAACCTAAAAAAATTAATCTAATCTTTATTTAGAAATACAATTCATCTTCAAAATCTCAATTTATAAATACATATTTGATATTTATCGAACATTCATGGGTTTTATTTGTGTTAAAATATAGTGGTCATATAATTTATGTCATTATTCATCTATGTTTATGAGGAATAATAATTTATTTTATTCATGTTTTTATATTATAAGTTTATTGAAAAAAGTTCATTATTTGATACATCCTATTTTCCATTATAGTTATTATGAAAGAGTTAATAGAGAAGTTAGCTGATATTTAATTTTTAATTTTGATTGTACCTGTTTGATTAAAAATTTATATATTTATATCTGAATGTAAATAGAAAATACAATCCAATACATGTGTATAAAAGTTGGATTAATTTACCTCGAAACACACCTCGATATGCCAAGGGTTTGGAAGAATTTTAATATTATACAATTGCAAACCGATCAGTGGATTTTAGAATAAAATGTGCGTGTCCTAGTTTTAAATTCACATGATGGTTGAATGGAAACGATGTATATAAGAATTTGATATTGAAATAGTTTTTTACTTGATATGTATGTTGTATTTTTTATGGCGAGTAAAATGTTATAGAAAGTAAAAACAATGAAAATACTATCAATGAAATAAAAAATGGCCCAAAAGAGGATAATTCAGTTCGAAATTTGTTAAATGAAAAATTTGGTTTTTCATAATACAATGTACACGATTTTAATAGATCAAAAAATCCTTCAGTTGATCCTGAGTTGGTTAATCTTTCTTAGAACTTCAGTGACCAAAAAACTTATTTTTATGAATTAGTTGAAGATGGACAATAAGAACTATATGAAGGCTGTTCCATGTATGAAAAGTTATTTTGTAGACTTAATTTGTATTATATAAATTGTATCTATAGAATTACTAAAAAATAAATGTCTATGATTTTAGAGTTGCTTCATGATGCATTTAGTGAAGCTAAGATCCCTGCACCATTCTATGAGATGAATAAAGTCATAAAAAAACTTGGACTTGATTATACAAAGATACATGCTTGCCCTAATGATTACATTCTTTACTAGGGAGAAGAGTTTGATAAATAAGAATGCATAAGATATTATACAAGCATATGGAAGTCAATGAACAACAATGACATTAAAAATTAATACAACCCCAAGAAGAAATAGAATAAAAAAACTTCTACAAAGGTATTGCATTACGTTCATCTAAAACCAAACTTGCAAATATTATTCATGCCATCTAAGATTTCAAATGACATGAAGTGGCATGCTCATGATAGTAATGATGGCTTGATGAGACATCCAAAAGATTAAACATCATAGCAGATGTTTGATTCACTATATCCAGATTTTTCTTTGTATCCTAGGAATGTATGTTTAGGATTGGCTTCTGATGGTTTTAATCCTTTTGGAACTTTAAGTACTAATTATAACATTTGTCCAGTTGTTTTGATCCCATACAATCTACCTCTATGGATGTGTATGAATACGACTTATTTCATTATTTTGATAATTATTCATGGAAAGAAAATGTCTGGAAATGACATGGATGAATACCTTCAACCACTAATTGAATAATTGTGAGAATTATGGGATGATGGAATGGAGACATATGATGCTTCAATAAGACAAATATTCAAAATTAATGCCGCTTTAATGTGTAAAAAATATCAACTTTCCTAGAATAGAAAATTTATCTAGTTGAAACACTCATAATGGTTTGGATTTTTCAGTTTGTAATTTTGATTTTGATCCCAAATGATTACCTCATTGAAGAAAATGGTTTTTTATGTGTAATCATAGATTTCTTGATGCCTACAATAATTCAATTTTAAAAATATATGATTCAATGGATATATTATAATGAGAAAGTCACCGACAATTTGGATAAAAAATATTAGGAAAGTTAATGAATGTCCCTGAAGAATTGGGAAAATGTCATTAGTTTTAAGAAGAGGGGAAAAGTGTATGAGGTACAATATCCAAAGTTGCTAGAACACAAAAATGAAATAAAAAGAGTAATTTTTTTAAACTTCTTTATTGGGAGTTTAATTTGAAACTTCATAATATTAACATAATACATATTGAGAAAAACATATTTAGCAATGTAATTTTTATAGTGCTTAAGGAGAAGGGTAAATAAAAGTATCACCTTAATTATCATAAAGATTAGGAGTCAATGAATATAAATCATGGTTTGTGGGAAAATGAGAATGTCAAGTATCCTTCAACTATTTTTATAATGAAAATTCATAAGAAGGATGTATTTATTTTAACTTTAAAGAATGTAAAAGTTCAAGATGGATATTTAAGTAACATATCAATGTGAGATGAATTAAAACATTAAAAGTTACATGGATTGAAAATTCATGAATCACATATTTTGATGGAGCAGTTTTTGCCATTGGATTTGCAAAATACTTTTCCTAAAAAAGTAACTGTAGTTCTAGTTGAATTTTTTACTTTTTTCAGAGAGATTTATATAAAAACTCTAATATAATTGAGCCTCATAAAATTCAAGAAAGAATTTTTTTCCATGATATAATTTGGATATGTTATTTCCCCCATTATTCATCACAGTCATGATTGATTTGACTATTCATTTGGTTGAAGAAGATAAAAATTGTGGACCGGTATACTATCGATGGATGTATCCAATTGAGAGGTACATTGATATTTTTTTATTTTAATTGGTGAATTCAATTTTATCAAATCACTACATAATTTTTTTAATATGTTTCTTATTTTTTTTCATCTGGTACTTAGTTCATTTGAAATCATATGTGTGGAATAAAGCTCAACCAAAAGGCTCAATTGTTGAAGGTTACATATACAAAGAGTCATTGACCTTCTATTATAGGTATTTTTATAGGATTGAGACTAGATTCAATCATGTTGATTGTGTTGATGAAATATACACTAATTATCATTTTAAAAATCATTCTTCAATATTTCAAACTATTCTACAAACAATTGGAATGGATTCAAATTTTACATTGATTGAATTGGAGTTTCTACAAGCACATAGATACATGATACTCAATAGTCTTATTGTAGATCCATTTATTGAAGAATTGAAATTTAAAATAAATATGATACTAGGGGTCAAGCTCGAAATGAGCTGGAATTAAAAAAATCTATTAATAAGGAGCTTGTTGAATGGTTCTCCCATCGTGTAAGTATATACTCATATTCCTATTATTGTTGTGTAGTTATTTTGTATTTTTTTAAAGTTACAATTTATATATATTTTTTCTAGATAATGAATGGTAAAAATCAAGATGAAATATAAAATGATTTGAAGTTTTTGGATCGAGGTCCTATAAAGAAGTCTAATATATTTTATGACTACAATATTCATGGATTCAGGTTTTGTACAATTTATCGTGAAGAAGACTTGAATACTCAGAATATTGGGTTATTTACATTTGAAGAGGTGAGATACTACAATAATATGAATGATATAATTAAATTAAACTATCATGTCTAGTTTTTAGTTGTATTATTCAAATTCAAGTGGGTTAACATTGATAGGGTTATAATGAAATCTTCATTACATTTTACTTCTGTTAACTTCTCTCACTGGATGGATACTGGCGAGCATACAGAGCATGATCTATTTATCTTGGATTCACAAGTGAAGATGGTTTATTATGTGGATGATTAAATACATGAAGGTTAGAGTGTTGTCATGTATTTAAAGTAGAGAAACTTATTTAATAAGGGAGATGAAGATTAATTGTTGCTTTGTGAAAGTGAACCTCACCAACCACAAAAAAATGAACAGTTTTTTCCTAACAATATCAAAATAGTAGAACTTGTAATAGAGGGTGAAAATAAAGGAATCATCACAATATAAGTTGATATTAATGAAGATAAAGATAATTGAATATATAAATTGGTAATGAAAATATATTACAATTTCACATTGATAAGTGTTTCATACATATATACATTGGTCTAGTTTTTTTTGTAAAAATATTTTTGTTTTTCATTTTTTATACATTTAATATACCTTAACCATTTAAAATGAAGGAATGATTAGAAATTTTTTTAGGATCCTATCCAATCTATATCTCGAAGCACATCATCACTAACGTCATCTTCTTTAGATCCTAGTGATTTCATTGTACCCAATACTACTAGACAACCACCCGTTTCCCCAAATGTCGTTGGTATCCCACCGCTGGATTCACCTCTGGTGATGGATTAGTTCATCAACCCTCTATCTAGGGGATATTGGTGAGTTAACGTTACTGGTATGTATGCCATTTTTGAAAAGAATTATATTCTATTAATTGTTTAATGATTTTTTTAAACAGATTAAAAAAACCATAAAAGGGATAAAAATATGAACACGAGAGATGTATGGAACCTGTAGGAATTTAAGATTATCATTCCATTTTATGAGTTTAGGTTTCCTACCAAGGACGCTTCCAAAATCTTGGGATAGATTTTTGTGCAGCTTGCTTCAGAGACAACGGGATTTCAAATTAATTATAAATATTGGAGGAGTATTCTGATAGCTTAAAAAAATGAGGTCTTTGATATTAAAGTAAAGGAAATATTAACTTAATATTCCTAGATAACTAATTTAAAGGACATGAGTAAATTTTTTTAATATACTGATAAAGTATTTGGTTTCTTATTTCTATATGTTTTTTCATTTTGATGTCTGTGACTCCATTTCATGCCCATGGATCTAAAAAATTTAGGCAATAAATGAAGATTAAGGAATAAATTTAATTACACTTCCCTAAACTCATGTAAAATGTATGAGAAAGTGCCTAAAGGTATTTCTTGTAAGAAACAGAATCTCTTTGTCGATATCAATAGAGATGCATCTCATGAGGTAATTTCATATTTTACAGCATATTAATAACATAAAAAAAATAAAATTATATTATTTTATTAATTTTGATATTTTTTATAGGAATTATCCAAAAAAATTTTTGTGAATCGTGAGAATCAAGTCATTCCTCACATCGTAGGGTCTCAGAGTTTTTCGAGAAAAAGAACAATTTTGATTTCTATTTTATTCATTATTATTTATATCATTTTATTATTACTCACGATTTTTTCTAACTTATTTACATTTTTTATAAAGGCTAATAAATTAGTTCACTCTCTTGGATGAATAGAGATATGGCTTAAAGTTCATAGGAATGTTGATTGTAGTTTTGTAAATGACCCTAGAAAAAATGATGGAGTAAGTACTTTTCATTACCATTTCACATTATTCCATTACCATAAAAATATAATAATGAAAAATATATTATAACAACTAAAAATATTTTAAATTCTATTGAATGGGGATATATACATGGATAAAACAATGACAATTTGGTGTCATTTGATACATCTATATGACTCCAATTAACTAGGTTTAATGCTTGTTTGTTGTTATAATAAAATTTTCATTATTTTGTTTTTATAGTTTTGAAATAAAAATAAATACTAATGAAAAATTTATTAATTAGATAACATTATGAAGTTCTAATATTTTAAAAAAATCATTATTAATATTTTTTTATTAATAGGTTAAAATTCAATAAGTATGGGATGATAACCCTTGACAATTATCCTCAATTTCCCAGAATGATGCAGTTGGAATAGTTTTAGGTAAGGATCATCTGAGACGTATAAGAAGAATGGGTTTTAGGCCTACTTATTCAGTTATCTTTGGTAGGGTAGTTTCATCCATTATTGATACACCCAGTGGGGGTCAGATTAGAGCCGTTGACTGGGAATCACAAAGAGAAATTGCAATATTGAAACAAAAAGTGCAATTACAAGACTCTTGTATGAAAATATAGGATTAATGATTGTTCCAAATGGAAAATGATTTGGTTTTTGTATTTAAATATTTGAACGACATGATCTCTAAGGAAATTTCCAGCCCTATAACTCATCCCGTTGAGGTAAGTTTTAAATTCCATAGATCATTCACACATTTGCAAAGAACACATACAAAATCTATAAATAAAGCTAAAATGACACTTTTATATAGAAAAAATGCATTTCAATTCATACCGACTACATATTTTGATGGATTGATGTGTGGTTAATTCCTACACATCAAAACTTAATTATAGAACATTATCCATAAGTTTAAAAACAATATGAGCTTGTTTACTTGGTTTTGACTTAGTAAACACTTCAAAAAGGTACAAAATCCTTTAAAAACAAGTGTTAGGGGTTAAAAACTAGGGAAATGATGTTGGATTGAATTGAAATCAAGGAAAAATGACCATAGTTTTAATTTTGAAATATAAGAACCTACAAAACATAATTCCAAATTATGGTTTTCCAGTTATGGCTATAAACACGTTTTTAGTGTTTTAAAACATTAAAACTTTCATAGAACAATCAAACCATATCAAAATACCTCATATTGATGTGAAATCATAGGAAAACCACTTTTTATTTGTTTTTGATGTGTATGTGCATAAAAAATGTCAATATGATGTGTGATGTTGTCAGAATTACTTGGTATACACTTCTGAAAGGTACAAAAGATTTTAAAAAGTGTCAGGGGTCAAAACTAAGAAAATGATTTTGGATTTCCATGAAACCATGGGAAAATGAATGTATATTTAATTGTGAAATGTATGGCACGTGAGCCTCCACCCAGTTGGTGAGGTATCTTTAAGTGCATCCACAAGACCCAGGTTCAAAACCAGGTAGAGGCATATTTCTGGGGTATTGTAGAGTACTGTAGGAGGAACTGTACACTGTGCGGGTACTGTAGAAGGGGTTGTACATCGTGTGGGAACTGTAGCAGTTAATATATTAGGTACAGTTCGGTACTGTAGCAGCTAGAACTATTCACCTTGGGCCACCGATTTGGGCTTGGAGTACTTTAGGATTTCGGGCCATCGAGGCCTTCCAGTCAGTAGGGCTTTCGGGCCACCTTTAAGTCCTTCTGGCCACCTCAAGACCTTCAGGCCACATGCCGTTGTCCCAATAAGACTCTAAAAAAAGGAACAACCCTAGAAGAGGATTCTGAGCAAGTGCACTCACCAGAGTAGAGCTAAATAGATTTTTTAGAATATGAGGGTATGGCTATGCCATTTGGACCATCTTGTACTTGTACGGGAGGCCTAGCCAGATGACCATGCAAAGGTGGAGAGCTACTATCATGATACAGATACTGGGGAGGGGAAATTCCTTATAGATAGTCTGGTTGAATTCCCTAAGATCTTTGGGTCATGTAATCTCATAAGCCTACGGGCCATGTAATTTCTGAGCCCACGAGCCTTGTAAGGGTTCTCCCTCATCCCTTGAAAGGGGGATTATCAAAAATCAATAAAAATGAATAACTTCAAGCCATTCAGGCTAATTGTGAAATTTAAGAATTGACGACACATCATTCCTAATTACGGTTTTCTCATTATGGATGTAAACAAGTTTTTATTGTTTTAAAACACTAAAATGTGCATAGAACAATCAATACCATAGTATACGACCTTAGATTGATGTGAAATCATGAGAAAAAAACTTTTGAGTTTTTTTTGACATGTAATCATAGAATTAATGTCAATCCAATGTGCAGTGTGGTCAGAATTACTCAATATACACAACTAAAAGGTACAAAAGCCTTTAAAAACAAGTTTCAGGGTGTCAAAACCAAGAAAACAATGTCAGATTACCCTGAAATCCTGGGACAATGAATATAGATTTAATTTTAAAATATAGGAACCTATGATACATCATTCTAAATTATGGTTTTCTATTATGGATGTAAATTCATTTTAAGTGTTTTAAAACACTAAAATGAGCGTGGAATGGTCAAAACCATATATAAAGACCAAAAATTGAGGTGAAATCATGATATAACCACTATTGAGTTATTTTCGACGTGTACGTGTAGAAAAAACATTAATCTGATGTGTGTTGTGGTTGAAATTACTCGATATACACTTCTGAAAGGTACAAAAGCCTTTAAAAACTAGTTTTGGGGGGTCAAAATTAGGCAAACAATGTCGTATTTCCCTAAAAGCATAGGAAAATGACCATAGATTTAATTTTTAAATATAGGAACCAAAAAAAACATCATTATGTATTACAATTTTTCTATTATTGATGTAAATGTGTTTTTAGTGTTTTAAAACACTAAAACATGCATAAAACATTAAAACCATATAAAACAACCTCAGATTGATGTGAAATGATGAGAAAAACACTATTGAGTTTTTTATGTTTAAACATAAACAATACATCAATATGATTCATAGTGTTGTCAAAATTACTTAGTATACACTTTTAAAAGTTACAAAAGCCTTTAAAAAAAGTATCAGGGTGTCAAAAACTAGAAAAATGACATCAAATTGACCTAAATTAACTTGAAAATGATTTCATATTTAATTTTTAAATGTAATAATCGATGAAACCTCATTTTGAATTACAGTTTTCCCATTATGTCCAGAAACATGTTTTTAGTGTTATAAAACACTAAAATGTGCGTAGAATGGTAAAAAACATATAAAATGACCGAATGTTTATATAAAATCATAGGAAAACCATAAATGAGTTTTTTATGTGTGTGTATAGGAAAAACGTCCATCCGACATGCGGTGTGGTCAGAATTACTCAGTATACACTTTTGAAAGGTACAAAAGCCTTAAAAAAAGTGTCGAGAAATAAAACTAGGAAGATGATGTTGGATTGACCTAAAATCACAAGAAAAAAACTGTATATTTAATTGTGAAATATAAGAACTAACAACACATCATTATGAATTACGGTTTTCTTATTTTTTCCATAAACACATTTTTAGCATTTTAAAACACTAAAACATGTGTGGAACAATCAAAACCAAAAGAAAAAACCTCAAATTAATGTTATATCATGGGAAAACCACGTCTGAGTTGATTTTTATGTGTATACATAGACAAAATGTCCATATGACATGCGGTGTGGTTAGAATTACTTGGTATACACTTTTAAAATGTACAAAAGTCTTTAAAAACAAGTGTTGGGGAGTCAAAACTTGGAAAATGACATCGTATTGCCTAGAAATAATGGGAAAACAACTGTAGATTTAATTTTCAAGTGTAATAACTGATGACACATCATTCCTTATTACAGTTGTCTTGTTATGGATGTAAACACATTTTTACTATTTTAAAACAATAAAACATGCATGGAACGGTCAAAACCATAGAAAACAACCTCAGATTGTTCTAAAATCATGGTACAACCACTATTGAGTTGTTTTTGACGTTTATGAATAGACAACACATTAATCAGATGTGAAATGTAGTTAGAATGAATCAGTATATACTTCTGAAAGGTACAAAAGCCTTTAAAAACATGTGTATTGGGATCAAAACCAGAAAAATGATGTCATATTTCCCTAAAATCTTAGTAAAAAACCATATATTTAATTTTTAAATGTAGGAATTGATAGAACATAATTTCAAATTATGGTTTTTCTATGGCCATAACCATGATTTTAGTGTTTTAAAATATTAAAATGTATATATAACAGTCAAAACTATATAAAATTTCCTCATATTTATGTTCAATCATTGAAAAACCACCAACGAGTTGTTTTTGATGTGTAAATGTAGACAACATGTCAATATGATTTGCATTGTGGTTAGAATTACCTGATATACACTTCTGAAAGGTACACAATCCTTTAAAAAAGTGTCTAGGGGTCAAAATAGGAAAACAACATCATATTTCCTTGAAATCATAGGAAAACAACCATATATTTAATTTCAAAATTTAGGAACTGAAAATATTTCATTCTGAATTATAGTTTTCCCGTTATGGATATAAACTTGTTTTTAGTGTTTCAAAATACTAAAACATTCATGGAATGATCAAAACCATAGAAAATGACATCATATTGATGTGAAATAATGATAAAAGAACCATTGATTTGTTTTTGAAATATAGTACATGTTGTGATATCAAAATTTTTAATTTTTTTATTAAGTATATTTCATGCACACCGTACGTCGCTTTAAAAATAAATTTGAATATTTACTTATCCCTTTTCAGTTTTAACTGTGGAATCTTATCTTAAATAGGTATGTTTATGTTTTAAAAGTGTTTTTCATTATATAATATTTGTTTTATGTTAAAATTTTTCTTTTTTATTAAAAAAATAATAAATTTTATGTGCACCATTCTGAATATATTCTGTGTCTTTTCTCTTTCTCATTTATTTTCTTAAATGTTCTGGTTTTAATTGTAGGTGAAAGATGCCAATATTAAGTAGAAGGTTGACTGTTCAGATCCATGATATTCTTCTGAAGGTAGTCATTATGGTTCTTAGTTTCCATGGTATGTTAAAATTTTATCAATTATTTTACTGTAATTATGATTTATTATGCATAGTTTTATTTTTTATTTTCTTTTTTGTTACAGTTGGTGAGATGATGTGTTCGGTTTCATTTGATGAGAAGATGTGGTGGCAGAAATATGTAGTGGAGTTTATTACATGGATGTATATTGGGCATGTGTTGTTGTTGGACATACTTTATATATATATTTATAGATGTATGGGTTGACTAAGATTGAGGTTATGATGGTTGGATAGTTGTATATGACTGTGGATGTATGATATTTGTATGATGGGTTTATTATATATTTATGTTTTATTTTATTGAATTATTTGTTTATATTTTCTTTATTAAATATAAAAAACAAAACTGATTTAGAAGCAATTTTAAGTAACCACCGCAAAATACATTACATATAATGTGTTTAGTAGTAGTTACTCTTAACAGCTACTAAAAGAAACCATTGATAATATGTTCCTCGATGGTTTATTTTATTTTATTTATATTTACACAAGATATTTTTTATATAATAACCACTTCTAAGTTCTCCAAAAATTACACTTAACAAAACTGCCACAAAATTAAAAAAAATGCCACTAAATGACTAGTGACCGTGTAATATGCGATGGTTTTATTAACCATCACTAGTTCATAAAATAACCTTTGTTACTTCTCCCATTTTTTAGTGTCACTAAAGGGATGAACCATATATAATTACTCCAATTTATTAAAAATAGTAACCACACTATTTTTTTAATAATATGGACAAATGGATATAGAACTAGGGCCCTAAGAAATGATCCCTTTCTATTATTTTCTGGATTCCTTGCTACAGTTTCTACACCTACTATAGTTTTTCCTATTATGCATTCTATAGATATACTATATTACTGCAACCAATGTTTTTATATAATAATAATAATAATAATAATAATAATAATAATAAAATTATAGAGAGTATAGATATCTTAGCTATGTTAGAACCTATCCCTTAATTCATTCACTTCACTCTCCTACCACTTTTCATAAAATCAACTTTATATTCATAAAATATAGAGGAAAAGAGTTTTGGACTACCTCCCCCACTTTTAAAATATATTATATAGTAATTGGGGTATACATAACATTTATTAAGTTAGAGGGGATGGCTGGATATGAAGCTTCAGTATTAAATATTTAAACATTTCTCTTGGTATAAATTTAGTGCATATATAAAAAATTTGATCCTTTGTTGAAATATAATCGAGCTTTACCTCTCCACCATCAAGTTAGAATTATTTTCAAAAACATTAATTCTATAAGAATAAAACTTCTTATGTAGCCATATATTAGAACACTTGTAGATTATTTTGTTGGATGAATATACCCAGAAACTTACTTCCTTAACTTTTTCATAAAACTTCCCTAAATCTGAATTTTTGATCTTCATTAGGTAAGGACACCCAAAAAAATTAAATTAATTCACAATGGGATTATTGTTATACCGTATCTTGTAATGATTCATGTTTAAATTACCCTCATTTTTTTTTCTCGACATGTGTTTCTATACATACAACTTCCTTCGAAAAGTATTTTGAATGATTATACCTTGTAAGAATATCCCCCTCATCTCAACTAAACTTATGTTTTTTATTTATACTAATCCATTAATTTGTGGAGTATAAGTAATACTACAATAATTTTTTTATCGCATTATTATCTAAATATTATTTAGGAGTTACTAGTAAACTCCTTAACATTATCTGTTTATAACTTCTGAATACATACTCCCAACTCTTTCTCAACTTTCCTAATAAATATTTTAAATATCTATGTAACTTCATATTTATATTTCAAGAACATTACACTTTTCATCTAAGTAAAGTAATTACTAAAGGTCAAGAAGTAGAGATCAACTTTGGTATATTGATGTCTTATTGGTCCACATAAATCAAAGTGAATAAGTTCAAGTGATCTGATAGAAAAAATATCCATATTTTTATGTCTTCCATGAATAATTTTTCCCTTTTGAAATGTTTAACAGATATCCAATATTTTTGTAACTATTGAGGGTAAGTATCTTAAAATTATTCCTTAAATATTTTACTTAAAATAATTTGATCAATATGAATAAGTATTTTTTACCAAAGATTATTTTCATATTTAGAACTTAGATATAATGAGTTACTTTGATTTCTAATCTATAATAGATTAATATTGTTCCTCTCAACCTTATTGATAATTTTTAGATTTTCAAAAATCATATGATACTTGAATATTTTTAAAATATAACTTCATTACCATCATATTAAAGTTGGATAAAACTTAGTAAGTTTTGTTTAAGTCGATAAACAAATAGAATAACCTTTTACTTTAATTCTTGTGCTTCAATTTTTGTTATACCAATTCCTTTAGTCATTAAGGGACTACCATTTTCAAAGGTCAATACCCCTCTATCATTTTTTTCAACATTATTTAAAAATTTTATTATAACCAATCATATATGAAGAATAATCACTATTGAATATCCTTGGATTGTCCCTTTTTTAGCCTCCCGTTAAAATTAAGCTAAAAACTATTTTCCCCCCATCTTTTATCCACCAAGTTTCTTATCTTTTCATACAAAAGAAACCTCTCTCGTAAGAGTAGGCATGAGCTCTTCCACATAGTGTCCCAGTTGGTCATATTTTACATAGATATCTTTTTGGAAGTCAAAACTATTCTATCTTGTATAATTTTTAACTATTAGTTTCTCCTTCCAAGATTATTTATTCATCTTCTCGATGTTTATTTATTTTGTCATATATTTTATACTCTTCCTAGTAGTGATCTTCCCTTGACTCATGATGAGTCCTAGGAAATCAAATCTATTTTTTCTTTGATATTTTTTTAACTTTTTATTTCTCCTTCTCAGAGTCTTTATTTATTTCCTGAAAGTAATTTTATTCCTTCTTGAGTTGATCCTCTTTCCAGTAGTACCCCCATTAAATCATTATTGATCTAAGGCTTTGACATATTATAACAACAATTATACTCTTTGTTACTAAGATTATATAACACAACAAATATCCATCAAACCATCATATTTAATAGTGGTATGAGATTTTTTAAATAATATCTCTAAGAAACAATGGAAGTTGCATCTTCTACTTTCATTCAGCATAGGGAACCATTATTCTATAAGTTATTCTTACATTCCTTTTGTTCCAAGATAGTAATATTGTTTCTCCTTTAATTTCTTCCATATTATTTTTATATAAGATAATGATGTTTATTATGTTTCTTGATCCATACATGTTAATCCTTTAAATTTGGACCAATATAATTATTAGGAAGATATATAGAAAGTTTTAGAGTAACAAGGTCTATTTTTACCTTTTTTATATATTAAAAATTCCCTAGTATATCAAAATGATTTGGATTTTACTTTTATAGTTTTATAAAATTATACATCCATCTTATTCAAAGATGCTTCATTCCTAAGACACAACGTGTCTTACTAAACTCAACATCCCTTGGAGGAAGTTTCCAATAATAATATTTTAATATCATTTCTTTCTCTATAAATATCAACTATAGGTCTTAAATTTCCTCTATATAAACATATTTTATCTTAATAAAGTATTCTTTTATATTTTACTTATTCAAAGATTTTACTTCACTCTTGAGTTTTTTGTTTTGTTTGAGATAAGCCTCAAATTTAGATCTCAAGATATATTACCTATATATTTATTCACGTTATTCTCCTCTAATTCAAGTATAATCATTTTTTTTAAATTGATCCATGAAGTTAGTGACTTTTTCATGAACTTATTTTTTAGATGAACAAATTTTAGTGGAGTAGTCTTCCTCTTCCTTGTTCAATATGCTCCTCCCATTTATTATAGAGAATTTTATTTTTATTTCACTTGATTATTTAACTTCTATTGAGGTTTTTTTGTATTTTCTTACTCTAATGATTTTATTCTCAATAATCATCTTCAAAATATCCCACTGAAATCCATGGATATTCAAACACAAAGTGTTTAATTCCTCTCTATATAAAAAATTTTAGTGAGAGGTTTCCCTTGTAATTTCCTTTGCATTTTTCCAATATTTTTTTGAGATAAAGGCCATAACACCCATTTATGCTTTATTATTTTCTACCTAATCTTATAAATCATTGGTGAAATCATATAAATCTTCTTTGATTTTAATATTTTTCATATATTCAAATTCTAGATATTATTTTATCTTCTTTTTAAAATAAATAGCTTTCCTAATTTAATATATAATAAGGATGTTATTTAATTCATCTAAGGATGAATCATCTATATAATATAATGATATTTTTTTCCTAAAATCTATATTAAAAACTTCTACTGTACTTTTTTAACAATATTTTAATATGATAATGTTTTATAAAAAACATTTATGTTGTTGATGATTCTATTCACTCTTGTGATATAGTCATTGAAAGTATTCTCATTGATCATCATCAAATCCACAAATTTATTTCTAAAAATTTGAAGGTTTTATTACTTTAGTTTTAAACGTAATTTGAATTACTTTCATGTTTATCCTAAGTATCCTTAATAGTTTAAAGATATATCACATTTGTATACACATTATCTGAAAACTACATGAGAATTACATTTTAGATTTTTCCATCTATCTCTAGATTTATTTTTTTAGAAAAATTCATGGGAGAATCTTTATCCTATAATATAAACCCTATAGTAACTATATAAATAACCTCTAGGATAAGGGAAAGAATATAAAATAACATTATATTCTTCCATAAATGATAATTTTTTCTATCAAATTTGGGTATACCTCTATTATTGACTGGATTCATATTTTTAATCTCTAACAACTAAATTATCTAACAGAGGGATCCTAAGTGATATGATATTAATTAAAGTTCCCAAGTATGATATACCTCTAGGGGGGGGGGGGTTGAATTAGAGATATTATTTTTACAAAATTTTAAATCTAAAGTTAAACTCTATGATTTGTTATAATCTTAATCCTCTAAATATTTAATCTTACCCTTACTCATATAAAAATGAATTATGAAAGAACACAAGATACATGAATTTTTTACAAGGTTTGACCCCAATGTGGGTACCTACCCATTATCATTCCTAGTTATAGTTTGTGACATAGGTTATATCACTAGTGTCAAAAAGTGATTAAAATTGGGTTGAGAAGGGATCATCATGTACCCAAAACCTACACTAGAATATTTTAATTTGAAATAATCCTTGGGTTAGGTTAGATATAAAATTCCATAGGATAGTATATTATATCCTAAAAGTCATGTATATTTTTATAATAGATCTATTCAGTCTTGAAAATTTCTCAATGAATGAAATGAGTCAGATCACTTTTTCTTCAATCTTATTTAAAAATAATATGATATTCCTATAATTCTTTAGATTAATATAAGTCTATATTATTCTCATAGCTATAAATTCAAGAACATAATGTTTGATACTTATAAGTGTAAAAATATTTAACTCAGTTAAATCCAAGAAATTATGCACTTTTTACACAGATCTGAAATCCCTCCAACATCACATATATTATTTTTTGACCTCACAGATCTCCATAACTTATAGGCCAATCTCTCTATCTATTTTAAAAATATAATCAATGATTTCTAAATGAACTCATCCTTTAGATATTAGACCTTATTTTTATGGATAAGGGGAGTGAGATCCTCGAACATCAAGTCTTCCAATTCTTTCATTTCTTGATTGAACACATTCATGAACTTTAATGATATCAGATTCAATGGTCTTCACCAAGTATTCTATGTGTTATGGTGTTGATTATATTAAAGTCTCCCATAATTCTCATATGGACTAAAAAACATGATATATTGAATATTAAATCTTTTACATCTATCTCAACATCATCATAATGATTTTGAACTCAAATGAATATAAAGATCCGATAGGATCTTCCAATTATTTAACTTTTGATTATTTAACTACTGGTTCCACCTTTTTGTAGATTTCAAAGATCCTTAGACTCTTTGTATTTGAACTAAATCTGATTAAGATTTTGGTGTTCATTTAACATTATTCCATTATATATCACAAACTTAATATTTCAGTATCTCATTTCTCCATCTTCTATCTTGATCAATTTTTGGTCGACATATATTATAATAACCTTGAATTAAAAAATATATAGTTTCACTAATATTGAATTTAGATCAAGATAAATTATGATTGTATATCATCTAATTAACATAAATTAAATCTGGATCTTCCTAATTTCCAGTCATCAGCTTCCACACATCCAGAATTTTCAAAATCAGGAACCTATTAACATTGAAAGTAAAAGTTAATCACATGTTAACCTTTCATGAGTCCATAATTCAACAAAACTCCATTAGTAACCCAATGCCCTTATTTTTCGTTCTTTTAGATTCCTGTCACACAACTCATCCATTATTCTTCAATATAATCCTTAACTTTCTATGTTAAAGAGTTTGTCAAAATCCCAAAAAATATCCACTCTATAAGATGAGATATGTTTTATAAAATTTAAAATATTTGTTATGAAGTCTTATCTATATATTATGAAGTACATGAATTAGTATTACAAACACTAAATCATCCTTATAATGTTAAATCCTTTTCCATTTTCGCAGAATTTTTGGCCTAGTTAACTTTATGAGTTTTTTAGGATCAATCTTATAAAGTTATATATCAATCTTATGAAGTAGAAAGTGAATTTTTATATGTTTTTATTTTACATTATGAAATTCTGGAACATTATTTTATTCAGTTCCTCTTATATTTTGATCAACTTAATTTCTAGGAAATTTAATTTAGATCGAATAGAAAACTATTCCCGAGTAGTTGTGATGCTTTCAACTATGAATGAACATATTTTAATTATATCAATCATTATTAAACCATTCATTTGGTTTGGGTTTCACATCTATTTCAATAAATATTTGTGGATTCACATCATCACATCTTTCAGAAGTTTGAATTACAAAGATAGCATCTTCTCAAAATCTTCATTTTGTGATTTTAAACCACCTCACAATAGAACATGTGAAACTTATAATAGTATAAAAAACCCATCAGAAAATTTTTATCTTACAATCAAATGATAAAGTAATATAATCTCACTATATCCTCTAAATGTGTAACTTTAAAATGGATAAATTTATATAATGGGATATTCATCTTCATTTAGAACTCAAAAATATTCTTTCAAATTTTTTTGAAAACAAATACTACACCTTCAATACTTATATGGGTTTTTCATGAGGAAATTTATTCAGTGTCACCACTGTTCCCAATTAATCATCCTCTCTAAAATGATATAAAGTGAAATATATACTTAGGGTTAAAATTTGAAAATTTATTTAATGAAATTTATCAAATATTTTTTCTAGATAATCTCCCTTATATAATAATAATAATAATATTATTGTTATTATATCATTTCACATGTGCATATTTAAAAATCATTTATAAAATGAATAAATCGTACCTAGGTGATATTAAATAAAACTATATCAATATCATCAATCCCTTAACTCTACTTTTCAATCCTCCTCAAAATACTATTAAAACTTGATTAATAAACTATTTTTTTAAATAAATAAATAAATAAACAATATTATTCTTTCAATAAATAAATAATAATTATATTCACTAAAATCATGAATAAATATTTATTTTAATATTCACATAACTAAAAAAATATTTATATTAAACAATTAATGAAGGTGGTAAATAAATATTTATTTATTTAATACCTTGACCTAACAATTTAAAAATGTTTATTTATAAAAACACTTTTAAGGTAAAGTGAGAATGAAAAATGTTTACATAAAAAACCAAATTTCAAAATACATAGGAAATTATCAAGCTATTTGATAAAATCATTAAAATGTTAGAATTAATCACCCTATATAAGCTCCATGTGATAGAGTTTACCTTTATGTCTAGATCATATTTGATGAGATCCTTGAAGTGGTAGGACAAATTTTCCAAGGCATGAATATATTCCTCCAGATTTATTTTCCACCCATTGATTCCATGAGCCAATATCTGATATTTTTTTTGATCCAATAAATTTTATCATCATTAAGATCAACTCGAATTGATATCTCATATATTATATTAAAATATGACTTTGAAATTTTGATATGAAAATATTCCTCGAACATATCTTCCTTAGAATGTAGAAGAAGATTTAGTTTGGAATCATTCTTCCTTTCCTCCTTATGGACACCATCAAATACTTCTAGTTCTAACAACATGTCAGAATCTTCTAACCTTCAAAATTTAGTCTCCCTAACCATATCACTAGCTACCTCAACCTCATTACTAGGAGATGTTTATTTCACCCCTAGAGTTCTACATTCCTGAACTGCCAATGGATTCATCCTTTTTACTACCTTAGTTTTCTTTATTTTTCAATATGATATGGTGACCATGGGATTCATATGGTTGGAGTAGTATTTTCATCAATTAATTTTTTTATTATATTTTAATTGAAAATTTACAGAAACCATATTAACATTATTCTCATTCCTCACACCTCACCTAAAAACTGTTATTTTATGGTGATATTTCTCACAATCTGAAGCTAATTTGGAATAAGATTCTTTGCCACTATTTTAAAGATTCCACTATTTTTCAGACACAAACTTCTTCCCCTCCCATATTGGAATGATAGACTACCAGTCTTCAAAATCAACATCTTCCACCTCCTTACCAACCTGTTCTAAACCTTTATCAACCAAAAATTCAAAGAGATTACTCAGATTAAGATTTAGACTAATCCTTCTGGGACTCAGTCTATTCGTGAAATTCACCTAGCATTTTTTTGAAGTCAAGGTGACCTATTTTTATCTTTCATGTGAAATTCAGTCGATTTAAACTTCATAAAAAACTCGTATATAATCTTTGTTCGCAGAACCAAAACCATTGATCAAAAGATTACCAATATCTTACTCCTATCCATTTCCCTAATTTCTAGTAACCACAACTTGAGCATACATTGAAACAACATCTGGATACTTGACCCAATCATTCCCATGGACAAAATAGCCAATCCACCACCCTCAAAGTCACTCCTCAAACTAGAAAAAATCTCCATAATCTTTGGTTTAGGGAGAATAGGCCTCAAAACTTTAGAAATATGATAACCATTAAAGATACCTTCTTTACTTAAGGTACTTAATAGATTGTCCGCATAAGGATTGTCTATCACCCCATACCATAATTTGAGAACATTATGACCAAGATGTATACAAGTAAAACAAAAACGAACCCAAGATTCATAGAGAATCTATTACTTACAAAGAAGACCCCCTTTAATCAAAATGAAAATAAAATCCAGAGTATCCTTTTAAAAATCTACTTCAATGAAAATACATAGAGAGACTAGATGGAAAATAGTGTAGGTGTGTTTATTAGAGAAAAGGAATCGACCCACCACATTGCCGATCAACTGAAGGATCACTAAATTCTGAAATGAGAGGGGAAGGTCGGTAAGGTATATCTATAACACCGTGATGGGAGGATACTGCTTTTGTTTAAAATCAAATGACTAATAAAATAGGGATAAACTAAAACCCAGTAATTCTCCTAAGAAGAGATTAGGTTATCTTCTATTGAGAACCAGATAAAAAAATATAGTGAGTACAAAATCTCTATAATCTACCATTCTTTATTCTTGTAAGAATAAAATATGAATCCATCAAAGGAAGCCAATGAAGGCCTATTCTTGCTGAAGCGAGCCACCATGGAAAGATCTAGCATCATACATGCACTCATGAATTCTCGGGAAGAAATAAAAATTGAAAGAACCCCATCATCACATGACTGATATTTAGGGAAACATTTGATAGTGGGAAATTTTGGGATATGATAAGGGTTAGTGAAAGAAGAGATAATCCAAGGATAGGTATTAAAAGGGAGTGGATGAGGACTCCCCCCAGCTGGGAAGGGTCGAGGAGGGGAGGTGGAGGTGCAGCCATGCCGCCTACGCCCTCAGTGGGGAGTGGGGATCCAAGTACAGAATGATCTCCCAAATCTCTATTTATTTAATACCTTGTAAATAATAAACAAGAGACAAAATTCAACTCATATATTTTAAACTAAAATATCTAGTGATTAAATTTATATGATACAAAATACTTGAATAATTATTATTACATAAGTTGATAATAATATTTATTCATATTATTAAATTAAATATAATTTAATGAGATTATTTATAAACATAGTATGTGACCTTCTAGGATTATTTCTATATGGAATTATGATAACTTACTTTAAGGAACTTGGTCAATGTATAACTATAGGTCAAGACACTAATAAATAACGAAGTTAATTTCACAATGGTAACAAAACTTCTTAGGAATGTTATTGTGTAATATTATCTCTTTGTCTTGATATCTCATTAAGTAGGATACAGACGTGTGTCATTATACTATATGTTTTATTTATATTTCTTTAACTTTAAAAAAGAAACTCATTGATGAACTATTTGTCCATAGATTTAGTCAGAGAGTTCAATTTCAATCAAATTGACAAAGATATCCTTATCCACTAACTCAGATGGTGCAGATCCTATCTTGACTTATTTAATTAATGGAATATAACTTATTATGCACCTAATGTATATTAACTATTCATGAGAATATATCATCATGGTTTTTACCCATAGAGCCAAGTATGGAATTTATGACATATATTAATAATAATATCATGTATAAGGATTAATACACACATCTATAGATAGGAATATAGAATGACACAAATAACATGTTGAATTATTATTAGTGGGTCTGTCCATATAACCTATCTTACTATAGATTACCAAGTTCCAACTTCATGAGAAGAAGTCTCAATGTATTATGGAACTACAAATTATAATATCTATAAAATCATTTATTTTCTATAAGGCAGAATTATATCGACCATATGGAATATATTTATGAATATTTTCATAACATCTTTAGGTTATCATCATATAAAGGATCTTATATAACCTTTTGATTTGAAAAATACTCTAAGGATATTATCACATCAATGTTACATAGAAGAAAAATCATTATGTGATTAGATATTTATTAATAATCATATAAACACAAGTACAATGGAAGTTGGTTCTAGGGCATCAACTCTAACACTGCCACCACCATAAGAATACTATCCACTAATATGAATAGAATGTGTATAATAATACTAGATGTAAAATATTGAAACCACACATAATATTGCCTTATACACTTGATTCTGACCTAATCCGAGAAACCTATTTGGATATGAGTTCATTTAAAAAAACCACTCTAAATATTCCCTCCAAACACATGAATTACACTCCTTTGGGAGTAGATCACATTGCGATCAAACATGACATGTTTTTCCAAACAAAAATCTTTATGATCCACCTTATAATGGAAATATCGATCCTCTACTCTAACTTCTATACTAGGTGTCCTTATGTAATTTCTTCCAACGACCCACATCACAACTAAATATCCCACTTAACACTATTTACCTTCTAGTTATACCACCATCCATCAGGTTATACTTTTATATTATCACCTAACTCATAAACTATAGAAATGAGGTCACCCTGATAATGTTTTCCTATACCATGATATCATTTCGAGGTCTATCCCTGAATAGTCATACCTTGACTATCACATTCCCTACCAACGTTGGTGAAAATCATAATAGGCCTATAAACCTCAATGGCCATCTAGAGTTCATGCCTTAAATTTTTACATTGAAGAATAAAATTATCAAGCATATTGATCCCCCTTGGCATTGAGAAATTGTAAATATAAAATTAGTTTTCATGTCTCAATGACCATCTAGAGTTCATGCCTTAAATTTTTATTTTAGAAAGTGCATTAGATACTCAATTGACCAATATATAAATATTTGAGATTAATATCTATATTTCCTTTAATAAATTCAAGAAATAAATATATTTTGAATAAAATATAAAGGGAACATTATTGGATTCATCTTTAATATTACTAACAACAAAAAGATAATCACTCTTAATCTATAATTTTTTCCAGCAATACATTTTATATTATCGAGTAAAAAATATGACTGTATAAAATTTTTATTCAAAAAAAGTTTACAAAATACTAGAAGAGGTAATCTTTGATATATCCTATGTATATCTTGAATATACCACTATAAAAAACTCTATCTAAGATTTTGAGTGTAGCACTGTCAATGTTGATCTTAATAAAAGATGGAAAAGGATGAATTTACCTAATATATTTAAAATATTTTGGTCTCTTTGGAATAAACATGAGTCCAAGAGTACGGGTGATGTTGAGGTCATACATAGTTATTCATTGATCCATTTTAAATGTATGAAATAATTTATATTCCCTTGTGAAGAAAATAGATTGTTTTTTCTCTTGAAAGTACTTCAATTATTGAATCTGCTACCACTTTTATAATGCTAAATATGATATAATGCAGATAAAAATGATGCATGAAAAAGGATGAAAAACTATTCACTAAAACTAAACTAAAGAATGCTGCTTATGAATGCATAAATTCCATAATAATAATAATTAAAAATAGATCAAAATATGAGTTAGTAAACCACCTCATGTTCCCCAGAAAATCTATTAAATAAAAAGGGTTCCCTAAATATTAAAAGATGATTAATAAGATTGAACTAATAATAAATTCAATTAAAAAAGAGAAAAATGAATCTTTAAGGACATTAACAGAGTATATGACTAATTAATCAATCTATCTTGAAAAATATATCCCAAAACCAAAAACATCAAGACTGTAGATCCATCATGAGAGAGTTCTTAGACTCATGATCAAATGTTTATTAGTATTTATGGTGTAATAAAGGAATTAAAAACTTGTAATAACTTGTAAAAATATTTCAAAAAACAAATGACACTATATTCCAAATACTTGAGCACAAACATAATAAACAATTATGGAAATCCATTTTCCATATTCATAGTAACAAAAGTGAAAAAAGCTAAAAATACATCAATTTTAGGTAAAAACTCACCACCCCACGTACCAAAACAACAAGACCAATAATAATATATTCATTAATTTAGGGGTATAAGTATATGAGAAATCATACACACCACTCGGGTTCATATTGGACTTGGAAACCAACCCACACTATAAAAAAGTGCTGATTAGTGGTATTTCATTATCGGGGGTTTCAATAACCACCTAAAATTAAAGCCGGTTAAAAAAATAATATAGCAGTAGTTTAATCAAACCACCCCTATATTTTTATTATTTTATCAATTAGAAGCAGTTTTAATTAAACCTCTGCTAAAAGTAAAAAAAACTCTAATTCCTCTCCCTCCCCCACCCTTTATGCAACCCCAACCCCTTTCCATCCCCTCTATCCTCAACCTCCTCCTCTACCTTCCCTGACGGCGACCCTAACCCTAAAACCCCTGTCCCCCCACCAATCTGACCTACATCCTCCCTTCTTAGTGGAGACCCCAACCCCCATGAAACCCCCCTCTTACCTCAACCCCTGTGACCCCCACTGACCTCCCTCTCATCGTATGACTATTCCCTTCTTCTCTGGTGATGCAGACCCACCCCCTCTAACCTCCCAATCCATGGATCAGTTCTACTCCTCAGCAGAGACACGAACCCCACCTCCAACCTCCCTCTCCCTGACTCAGATCCCCTCCTTTGAGTCAACACATATCCCCTTAAAGGTTGCATCATCCTCACCCTAAATCTATTATTGATTAGAATTATATGGATAGTCATGGGTGATAAAAGGAGTATAAAATTTATTTTTCTTTCATTAAACAGTAATGTATATATGTAATTTTGGTTTATAATGTGTTATTTAGATTTTATAGTTATTTTTTTGGAGTTATAATAATCATTAATTTTGGTTATATTGTATTATATTAAAAAAATAATTTTTTAATGTTATAAGTCGGTTATGAAAAATAGATCATTCATAATTTCATGGTTTTTATTTGATATTAATGAATTAATATTTTTTCTATATATGTTAATTCCTATAATTTTTTACATATACATAATTGAGAATATTTTTCAACTCCTGACCAATTGGTGGTTGGGTTTGGGGTCACACATGGTTTCATCACCAACCCTAGAAATGTCTCTAAGGATAAAGGCATTGAAAATAAGATATTAGACCCTTTTTAAATTTATTTGAACGCTTCATGTTTTATGCATATGAAAGGAATCATTTAGTTTAATAAAATATCTCCAATAATGATAGCATAGTTAGGGTTAAATTTTATATGCATGATAATCAATTATTGGTTATGGGAACTAGAAAAATCACCATAGATTCATTGATTTTATTTTAACTAACAAGTTTTTTAAGGGAAATAATTATAGTGTGTAGTTTTTTTAAGTAAAAAGATTTTTTTTATTATTTTATTTAAAAATAATAGTACAAATTATTAATTTTTTTGTTAACATCGTGTTTTTTACTTTTATATCAAATTGATGGAACATCTAATTAAATGTTATGTGAATAGAGTTGATTTATATAATTCATGGAGCAACATAAAGTCACACTAAACTAGTTTAATAGAATATATACATATAGAGTTGAATATTTTGGGTATGAATGAAATATTGTGATATCCAAATAAAGTATAATTTTTATTAATATTTTTGAAAGTATTCTCTTGTTTTTAGTTAGATCATGAGAAATAGTTTAGAAATTTCTCAATGTAGTTAATTTTCTAATGGAATGAACCCTACTTAGTTACAACACTAGGGTAGAATACACCATTTTCTTTTTTCCCATAAAAATAATATAATCTATATATAAAATATCAAAAATTGAAACATATTTATCATATTTAATGTAGAGGAAATTTTCCACACTTCTATCATTAAATATTATTTATTTTAAGCATGTATCTAACTTCAAATACCATACTATTGAGTCTTATCCTAACCTGTATAGATCCTTCTTTAACCTAAAAAAATTAATCTCATCTTTATTTAGAAATAAAATTCATCTTCAAAATCTCAATTTATAAAGACATATTTGATATTTATCGAACATTCATGGGTTTTCATTGTGTTAAAATATAATGGTCATATAATTTATGTCATTATTTATCTATGTTTATGAGGAATAATAATTTATATTATTCATGTTTTTATATTAGAAGTTTATTGAAAAAAGTTCATTATTTGATACATCCTATTTTCATTTATAGTTATTATGAAAGAGTTAATAGAGAAGTTAGGTGATATTTAATTTTTAATTTTTATTATTCCTGTTTGATTAAAAATTTATATATTTATATTTGAATATAAATAGAAAATACAATCCAATACCTGTGTATAAAAGTTGGATTAATTTACCTCGAAACACACCTCGATATGCCAAGGGTTTGGAAGAATTTTAATATTATACAATTGAAAACCGATCAGTGGATGATAGAATAAAATGTGTGTGTCCTGATTTTAAATTCACATGATGGTTGTATGGAAAAGAAGTATATAAGAATTTTATATTGAAATAGTTTTCTACTTGATATTTATGTTGTATTTTTCATGGAGAATCAATTGTTAATAGATCAACAGAACCTTCAGTTGATCCTGAGTTGGTTAATATTTCTTAGAACTTCAGTGACCAAAAAAATGATTTTTATGAATTAGTTAAAGATGGAAAATAAGAACTGTATGAAGGGTGTTCCAAGTATCCAAAGTTATTTTTTATACTTAATTTGTATTATATAAAATTTATCTATAGAATTACTAAAAAATAAATGTCCATGATTTTATAGTTGCTTCATGATGCATTTAGTGAAGCTAAGATCCCTGCATCATTCTATGAGATGAAAAAGTCGTCAAAAAACATGGACTTGATTATACAAAAATACATGATTTCCCTAATGATTACATTCTTTATTGGGGAGAAGATTTTAATAAATAATAATGCATAAGATATTATACAAGAATATGGAAGTCAATGAACAAAAATGACAGTAAAAATTAATACAACCCCAAGAAGAAATAGAAGAAAAAAACTCCTACAAATGTATTGTATTACGTTCATCTAAAACCACACTTGAAAATATTATTCATGCTATCTATGATTTCAAATGGCATGAAGTGGCATGCTCAGGATAGTAATGATGGATTGATGAGACATCCAAAAGATTAAACATCATAGAATATGTTTGATTCACTATATCCAGATTTTTCTTTGGATCCTAGGAATGTATGTTTAGGATTGGATTATGATGGTTTTAATCCTTTTGGAACTTTAAGTACTAATTATAACATTTTTCAAATTGTTTTAATCCCCTATAATCTACCTCTATGGATGTGCATGAATAATACTTATTTCATTATTTTGATAATTATTCCTGGAAAGAAAATGCCTGGAAATGACATGGATGAATACCTTCAACCACTAATCGAATAATTGTGAGAATTATGGGATGATGGAATGGAGACATATGATGCATAAATGAGACAAATATTCAAAATTAATTTCGCTTTAATGTGTAAAAAATAGTGAATTTCCTAGAATAAGAAATTTATCTAGTTGAAACACTCATAATGGTTTGGCTTTTGCAGTTTGTAATTTTTATTTTGATCCCCATTGATTACCTCATTGCAGAAAATGGTTTTTTATGTGTCATCATAGATTTCTTGATGCTTATATTAATTCAATTTTAAAAATATATGATTCAATGGAGATATTAAAATGATAAAGTCACCAACTATTTGGGTCTAAAATATTAGGAAAGTTAATGAATGTCACTGAAGAGTTGGGAAAATGTCATTAGTTTTAAGAAGAGGGGAAAAGTGTATGAGGTACAATATCCAAAGTAGATAGAACACAACAATGAAATAAAGAGTAAAATTTTCAAACTTCATTATTGGGATTTTAATTTGAAACTTCATAATATTAACATAATACATATTGAGAAGAACATCTGTAGTAATGTAATTTTTATAGTACTTAATGATAAGGGTAAATAAAAGTATCACCTTAATTATTATAAGGATTTGGAGTCAATTAATATAAATCATCATTTGTGGGAAAATGAGAATTTCAAGTATCCTTCGACTATTTTTACAATGAAAAATCATTAGAAAGATGTATTTATTAGAACTTTAAATAATGTAAAAGTTATAGATGGATATTCAAGTAACATATCAATGTGTGATGACTTAAAACATTAAACGTTACATGGATTGAAAATTCATGAATCACATATTTTTACGGAGAAGTTGTTGGCGTTGGATTTTCAAAATACACTACCTAAAAAAGTAACTGTCGTTCTAGTTGAATTTTGTACTTTTTTAGAGACATTTGTATAAAAAATCTAAATATAATTGATCTTGATAAACTTCAAGAAAGAATAGTTTTTCCACGATATCATTTGGATATGTTATTTCCCCCTTCATTCATTAAAGTCATGATTGATTTGACTATTTATTTGGTTGAAGAAGCTAAAAATGGTGGACTGGTACACTATCGATGGATGTATTTAATTGAGAGGTACATTGATATTTTTATATTTTAATTGGTGAATTCAATTTTATCAAATCACTACATAATTTTTTTAATATGTTTCTTATTTTTTTCATCCGGTACTTAGTTCATTTGAAATCATATGCGAGGAATAAAGCTCAAACAAAAGGCTCTATTATTGAAGGTTACATAGCCCAATAGTTATTGACCTTCTATTATAGGTATTTTTACAGGATTGAGACTAGATTAAATCATGTTGTATATGTTGATGAAATATCCACTAATTATCATTTTTAAAATCATTCTTCGATATTTCAAACTATTTGACGAAAAATTGGAATGGATTAAAATTTTACATTGATTGAATTGGAGTTACGACAAGCACAAAGATACATGATAATCAATAGTCTTATTATAGATCCATTTATTAAAGAATTGAAATTTCAAATAAATATGGTACGAGGGGTCGAGCTCAAAATGATTTGGAATTAAAAAAATCTGTTAATAAGGATCTTGTTGAATGGTTCTCCTATTATGTAAGTATATACTCATATTCATATTATTATTGTGTAGTTATTTTTTCTTTGTTAAAAGTTACAATTTATATATTTTTGTCTAGATAATGAATGATAAAAATCAAGATGAAATATAAAATGATTTGAAGTTTTTGTCTTGAGGTCCAATAAGGAAGTCTAATAGATTTGATTACTACAATATTCATGGCTTCATGTTTTTTACAATTTATCCTGAAGAAGACTTAAATACTCAGAATAGTGGTTTATTTACATTTGCAGAGGTGGGATACTACGAGAAGATGAATGATATAATCAAATTAAACTATCATGTCTAGTTTTTAGTTGTATTATTCAAATTCATGTGGGTCAACATTGATAGGGGTAAAATGAAATCTTCATTACATTTTACATCTATTAACTTCTCTCGCTTGATGGATACCGAAGAACATACAGAGTATGATCTATTTATCTTGGATTCCCAAGTGAAGATGGTTTATTATGTGGATGATTAAATACATTAAGGTTAAAATGTTGTCGTACATTTAAAGTAGAAAAACTTATTTAATAAGGGCGATGAAGATTAATTTTTGTTTTGTGAAAGTGAACCTCATCAACCACAAAAAATTGAACAGTTTTTTCCTAACAATATCAAAATAGTATAACTTGTAATAGAGGGTGAAAATGAAGGAATCATCACAATCGAAGTTGATATTAATGAATATGAAGATAATTAAATATATAAATTGGTAATGAAAATATATTACAATTTCACATTGATAAGTGTTTCATACATATATACATTAGTCAAGTTTTTTTTGTAAAAATATTTTTGTTTTTAATTTTTTATACATTTAATATACCTTAACCATTTAAAATGAAGGAATGTTGAGAAATTTTTTTAAGATCCTATCCAATCTGTATCTCGAAGCACAACACCACTACCATCATCTTCTTTAGATCCTAGTGATTATGTTGTACGCAATACTACTAGATAGCCACCCGTTTCCCCAAATGTCGTTTGTATCCCACCACTCGATTCACCTATGGTGATGTATTAGTTCATCAACCCTCTATTTAGGGGATATTTATGAGTTAAAATTATTGGTATATATAAGGCCCCAACCTTAAACCTTACTTAATATTGAATTAAATGAATAATTCACATTGAGGATCATTTCAGGTTTAGAGTTTTATATAATTAGATTATAAAACTTTCATTACATTCCACATTTAAACAAAGTGGTTACATAAATATAGTATTCTTTTTTTCCATTCAACGGAAACATATTTAAAATAAAACATGGATTCATTCTTTACACTTCCTTGACACTATCATCATATCATGTACCTTTCCCTTGACCCGTGAAAAACATTTCAAAAAACTTGGGATGAGCATAAAAAGCTCAGTAAGGGTTATAAAAAATATGGAAAGGAAACATGAGTTCATATATACATAAGAATGAAATCAGACTTTACCCATAAAACATAAGAACTTTAACATACCTCATCAAATCATGAATAAATCATATAAATCATAAGACATAAAAGGTAACTTGAGGCATTTATAACATTCTTACGTAGGGAGTAACCCTCTTGGTTACGTTTGGAATACCCACGACAGTATATTCCCAAAATCTCTTCGGAGAAACCTTAAAGTTTCACTCCTTCACGTTACCCAATGCATTGGAGGGATATATCGGGCTCATCCTCCCTTAGTTTATCACAGAACCACTCGTCTTCATAATAATTCCCAAGAACCTCAACATAATCGTATCACATAAAACATGCATAAAGGAAACATAACATTTCCACCTTTCAATCACAAGATATCAATACAACACATTGATATAAAAACATTATAAAAACCATTTTCAATACCAAAATAAAAGAAAAGTAAAACATGGTATTTTTTTTCTTTAAAAAAAGGTATGGCTTGTAGAGGAAGCCGAAACTCAAATAATGGTCACGGCGGCAGAGAAGTCATTGTCGCCACATACGTACGATAAAAACAATCCCTTTTGTCACTTAGTAAACGCTTCGTATAAAAATGATTCCTTTTGAATAAATGTAAAAGTAAAAGGGGGTTTATACACCGTATAAAAGAAGGTTGTGTATAAAACAAAATATGTCTCAATGAAAGGAGATTGAGACGAAGTCCCATATAAAGACGGTATTTTTGGATTAGGGATAAATAAATTACATAATTATGTGTGACAAATGAATACACAAAATATAAGTGGATATTAAGTGTAAAAAAATAAGAGGTTATTCACACATATTCATAGAACGACATATTCAAGGAGTACAAGTTTATCCCAAAGAATCAAATTTGGGTTAAGAAGTTCCCTTGCAAAAAATTTGACAGCCTAACGGCGTCACTACAGAATTCAGAAAATGAGTTGATGGGAGAAAAAAAGGGTATCTCATCACATGTAAATATAATTTAAATCAATAAGGATATAGAAGAACATATACCAACATAATAATATGTGAATTAAAAGACATAACAAAAGGAGTCTTTTAAAAAGAGGAGGGTGAAAGGTTCCCTTACCGACATGGGTATCTTTCGATACATGCACCCCATGAAAGAAGAACAATACAACATTGATGTAAATAATCATAAATGAAAGTATATTACACAATGAGTAAAATAATGGGCAGTACATACACCACTCAAAGGAAATTGTGGAAAATGTAGAATAAATCTCACGGGAATAAAAGTGAGATGAAAAATCCCTTACGAAAACTCGGCAGCCTAACGATGCCACTTAAAACTTCCAAAATGGTTTGATGAGAGAAAATAGGGTCTCTAATCGTATTAAAATAATGTTTATAGAAAGAGGAATATAAAATAACATCCCAATAACAAGAAAGATGAGATTTAAAAGGAATGACATAAAAGAGTGTACTTAAAAAGAAAGAGAGAGGTTGGATCCCTTACCACAAGTCCGACTTGTCTTGTTCGTTTCTTTATATTCCTGAATAATAAACTTTGGTAAATTTATAATTGCATAAGTACCTCCTTTAGATATTATTATTCAGTTCATATCAAATATTATAATGTTATAATAATTTTTTAATAATGTTAGATTATATCAGACGTTTTTGCCGATGTTTGGTACATGAGCCAAAAACGAACTTGTTTGAAAAATGATTGCCCATGTAGTTATAAGTAAATAATTTACAGAATAGTATTAATGATTAAAATATCATATATATCCAGTACATATTAATTTTATACTATTCCATATCATTTGGAGATAAAAAACGAAAAGCATCGTTCATGGAGACGGTAGGCCGTACGTACGCATGAACGCTACTTTCATTTTTTCTTTGTCATATTAATGGAATTAAAAATAAATTATATATATATATATATATTATAATTACAGTATAATATATATTTTATATAGGTCACATATGTTCATTAATTTCATTCTTTATACAGTCCATGTATTGCATGTACGAGTCACATCAATTGAGGGGGCGGTAGTCCACACTTCCTCATATGAAATTATCGCATTTACACAACATGCAAAGAATAAAGGTATGGTTTAAATATAAAATAAATAAGCATATAGAAAACATAAATACCATATATATCATACATAAAATACAGTGACATCATAATGGGAACCTTTAAAGGTGTTAAAAGAATATTGAACAATCATCGTTTCGTGAGGCAGAAAATCACCAACCACAGAAATAGTATGTTCATTAACCATTAGACGAAGGTGTGTGTAAGTTTAGCTCGAATAAATCGTATAAAAAAATCCTAGTATATTTAATATACTGGATTTTTTAGAAAATAAATGAATAAAAAGAGTTTAGGGGGTTGGAGAAGCAAAATAAAACAAAAGGACACAAGTGAAGACATTACCTTAAAATCGGGTAACTCCCTTTGGTTTGAGCTCAAGGGCTTCCTTGGGAAGACTTCTGACCAAAGTGAGGCTTCAAGGAGTTATAGTGGGCAGGGGTTGGCCGAGACAAAGGCTTTGGAAGTGTGGGTAAGGAGGTAGAGGTGGGGGCCTTTTATAAAAGGAGAGGAGGGGCACCCTTGGAAAGTAAAGAAATGTTCCTATATTTTAAAATGCGTTTCGGATTTAAAAGGTCCCACATTGATATAATTCTAGTATAAGGTGATACGGTTTCGAAAAATACCCATCCAATAGGTTTTGGACATGTGTAGGTCATAGATTTTACATTATCTTTTCATTTTATTAAAATCCTTTATTAATGAGGTAATCACTGCATGATCATGATGTCATAAATAATTTAATTTAGTTAATGTATAAAAATTATAAAAAAAATACTATGATTTAGGAAATCTTTTTATCTTTCTAATTACTATTTATAGTAAAAAATATGACTTGTATAACCCCATGTAAAAATTGTTTTAGTAAAATATCTCATGTTTGTGTCATTTTTACTTTAACATTAAATAAAAAGACATTTATGTCATTTTTCAACAAAAGTGGCTCCATGGGGTCCCCAAGTTGACCCATGGATTGTCTTGGTCGGCCCTGACACATCTAATGAGGGTAGGACATGTGTCTAGGTCATTTAGTTTTATTAAAACATTATTCTTACCTTAAACTACACTAATTACCTCTAATCGCGATTAAAAACTTAATAAGTTACTATTCACCAAAAAATTATTCTAATCCCATTCAACCACATTTTACTTCTTAATGACAAACATGTATGTTGGATTTTTGAAATTCAAAACACAAAGGTGGAAAAATTTCATTTAAACAGAAAATCAGTTTTTATAAGTACCACATAGTGGTTTCACTATTCATCAAAAATTGAAGTTTTTCAGAAAATTACCAAAAATTCACCTTAGGATATATTTGATATTCCGAATTCAAAAATGATTTATATTTTAAAAAATTAAAACTATATAAGTTGCATTAATTAATTTAATAATTAATTCCCGCTGTCAGAACAAATAGTGTGTTTTTAAGAAACAATATCTATTAAAAGATTGACACTAGTTTGAGTCCAATTTCAAAGTGAAATTAATTCCAATGACCACCATTGAATTTAATGGTAAAAATATATTCTAATTTCACTTTAAAACCAATTTAAAAGATAATCTAATCATATAAATAAATTAGATTAAAAAGAGGTTTTGAATTAAAATACAACATTTTCACTATTCATTCATAAATGTACTTTATCGGAAAAATACCAAAAATTTACACAAAGTAAATTTTGATATTCAGATTCTAAAGAAGAATTTTATTTTGTCAAATATAACACATAAAATTGTCAAAAAGTGGATTTAAAAGAGGTTCGCCATCAAAAGGAGGTTAATTGACCTTTTAAAGAATTTTAGAATGTTTACGCTTAAAATTGGATTCATTCGCTTTTTTAATCCTCTAACATTTATTGTAAAAGGTAAAAATATTTGAAAAACATATATAATCATTTTGTAGTTAGTTCTGTTAATTCCTGCCATTACAACGGCTAGGCGTTAACTACTATTTAAAATAATGTTATTTTATTATTAGAGTGCAACGTATGATTCCCAAGAAACTCGTTGTTGCGTGTTGGGTATGCCATCGAGCATAGAGTCCCCTTTAAAGTAATATTAATATTTTATTCACAAATATGGATAAATATGAAAATTTCATACTCTTTATTTACCTGGGGTGTTACATCCTTCCCCCCTTTTGGGAATTGCGTCCTCGCAATTTTAAAATTGAGTCTGGAAACATCCTTTAAAGTCCCACATTAGAACAAGAGTTGGTAAAACAATCACTTTAAAATAAAGGAAGATAAGTACATAGGTCACCCGAGTTAACCCATACTAGGATTCTATGTAGGAAAACATGGACATGGAGGAGAAAACATAGGGTCATGTTCTGATGGAGAGTGATAGAAAACATGTTTAGGAGAAAGTTAACAACAAGAAAATCACAAACTTGTGATGGGTTAAACGGTATTCGATTCCCCAGTAGGAAAATTTAATAGACAACATTTTTGATTTAAGTTAAATTTTATTGAGGAATTCATTCATAAGGAAACATAATCACTTATCATGTTGACTTTCAACTTTTATTAGATTCCTTACACAAACTCATATTTTCTCCAAAAGACGAGTATTTAGGAAGACTTGTTCACATTAAGAGTACTATAATCAAATTCTAGAGAATCACATAATCCAAAAAAGAGAACTATATACTTCCCATGTCTTTAGACTTTAACCAAAACCAAAACCAAAAAGGTTAGTACAAGATCAGATAATCCAGAAAAGGATAACCCTTTATAAAAAGAAAATCTATTCTTAATCTCCAAAATTTGTCCAACAAAACCCAATGTTCAACGAGGACCATTTGATAAACAATTTGTCCATAAAAGTCTTAAAAGTAAACCAATCTAAGATTTAAACCCAAATATTTGAAGTATTTAGTCACATAGTCTTCCAAGTTAAATCGTAACATTTATCTCCAAACAACATCAGTTGCTCCTAAAGTCTCGTATTGTAAATTAATTAACCTAATCACATATCCTCCATGATAGGTTAATAATTTCCATAGATAACCCAAAATAAACTTACTATTAATTCATAAAATCATCTAACTAAAAAGAATCAGTCAAACTAACTAGGAACTTCACGTAGTCCAGTGGTAGGTGATAAATACCAGTCTCACTTTGGTTGTGGGTTCGATTCCCGTAGCTTTTTCCAACATGACAGGTTGTCACATGGTCTGCATGTTTTACTTTTTCCAAAACTATATAATTCTTAAAACATTCCCCAAAACGAGATAAAATCATCAAAAATAATCATAACATATTTTAAACTCAAGTTCATCTCATGCCTTTCATTTTCCATCATAACATATAAAAACCCATAATTACCTCAAAAGTAAGGATCATATAAACTCTAATGGTTACCTTTATAATTATTACCTAAACTTCCAAATCGATTGGCCATCTCATACATGATGCATTACAGAACATACCATGGTTCAAGTGGTTGATCATGACTCTTGATAGTTGGTTTAGAACAACCACGAGTTTCCTCATTGAATCCCCTATATTATCTAGTTTCCTAATCAGAGAACCACCACCGTTTCCTTCAAACCTATTGTCTCTTTGGTTCCTAATAGATCCATCCATTCACTAAAAATAGAAATGTCAGTGTGAGTATATCAACAAAACCATCATGTACTAATGAGGAAGGTAAACACTAAGATATACTTACTCATTCACTTTATCTAAAACTAGGACTCTTTCTGAAATCCTATCCATTATTGTACCGTCACTTATGCTTAGAGAATACCCTAACCTCTAAAGTTATCTAAACCGACCTCTGATACCAATTATAAGGCCCCGGCCTTAAACCTTAATTAATATTGAATTAAATGAATAATTCACATTGAGGATCTTTTCAGGTTTAGAGTTTTAGAGAATTAGATAATAAAACTTGCATTACATTCCACATTTAAACAAAGTGGTTACATAAAGTTAGTATTATTTTTTCCCATCAACAGAAACACATTTAAAATAAAACATGGATTCTTTCTTGACACTTCCTTGACACTATCATCATATCATGTACCTTTCCCTTGACCTATGAAAAAAATTTCAAAAAACTTGGGATGAGCATAAAAAGCTCAGTAAGGGTTATAAAAAATATGGAAAGGAAACATGAGTTCATATATACATAAGAATGAAATCATACTTTACCCATAAAACATAGGCACTTTAACATACCTCATCAAATCATGAATAAATCATAGAAATCATAAGACATAAAAGGTAACTTGAGGCATTCATAACATTCTTACGTAGGGAGTAACCCTCTTGGTTACATTTGGAATACCCACCATAGTATATTCCCTAAATCTCTTCGGATAAACCTTAATGTTTCACTCCTTCACATTACCCAATGCATTGGACAGCTATATCGGGCTCACCCGCACTTAGTTTATCACCGAACCACCCGTCTTCATAATAATGCCCACGAACCTCAACATAATCGTATCACATAAAACATGCATAAAGAAAACATAACATTTCCACCTTTCAATCACAAGATATCAATAAAACACATTGATATAAAAACATTATGAAAAACATTTTCAATACCAAAAGAAAAGAAAAGTAAAACATGGTATTTATTTTTCTTTTTAAAAAAAGGTATGGCTTGTAAGGAAGCCGAAACTCAAATAATGGTCACGGCGGCAGAGAAGTCGTTGTTGCCGCATACGTATGAAAAAAAATATTCCCTTTTATCGTTTAGTAAACTCTTCATATAAAAAATATTCCTTTTGAATAAAAGTAAAACTAAAAGGGGTTTATACACCATATAAAAGAAGGTTGTGTATAAAACAAAATATGCCTCAATTAAAGGAGATTGAGACGAAGTCCCATACAAAGACGGTATCCTTGGATTAAGGATAAATCAATTACATAATTATGTGTGACAAATGAATACAAGAAATATAAGTGGATATTAAGTGTTAAACAATCAGAGGTTATTCACACATATTCATAGAACTACATATTCAAGGAGTATAAGTTTATCCCAAAGAATCAAATTTGGGTTAAGAAGTTCCCTTGCAAAAATTTGACAGCCTAACGACATCACTACAAAATTCAGAAAATGAGTTGATGAGAGATAAAAAGGGTATCTCATCACATGGACATAAAATTTAAATCAATAAGGATATATAAGAACATATTCCAACATAATAGTATGTTAATTAAAAGACATAACAAAAGAAGTCTTTTAAAAAGAGGAGGGTGAAAGGTTCCCTTACCGACATGGGTATCTTTCGAGACATGCACCCCGTGAAAGAAGGACAATACAACATTGATGTAAATACTCATCAATGAAAGTATATTAAAAAATTAGTAAAATTATGTGCAGTACATACACCACTCAAAGGAAATTGTGGCAAATGTAGCATAAATCTCACGGGAATAAAAGTGAGATGAGAAATCCCTTACGAAAACTCGGAAGCCAAACGACGCCACTTAAAACTTCCAAAATGGACTGATGAGAGAAAATAGGGTCTCTCATCATATTAACATAAAGTTTACAGAAAGAGGAATATAAAAGAACTTCCCAATAACAAGAAAGATGAGCTTTAAAAGTAATGACATAAAAGAGTGTACTTAAAAAGAAAGAGAGAGGTTGGATCCCTTACCTCAAGTCCGACTTGTCTTGTTCGTTTCTTTATATTCCTGAATAATAAACTTTGGTCAATTTATAATTGCCTAAGGAAGTCCTTTAGAGATTATTATTCAGTTCATATCACATATTATATTGTTATAATAATTTTTTAATAATGTTAGTTTATATCAGACGTTTTTGCTGATGTTTGGTACATGAGTCAAAAATGAACTTGTCTGAAAAATGATTGCCCATGTAGTTATAAGTATATAATTTTCATAATAGTATTAATGATTAAAATATAATATATATCTAGTACATATTCCTTTTATACTATTCCATATCATTTGGAGATAAAAAACGAAAAGCACCGTTCATGGAGAAGGTAGACCGTACGTACGCATGAACGCTACTTTCATTTTTTCTTTGTCATATTAATGGAATTAAAAATAAATGATATATATATTATAATTAAAGTATAATATATATGTTATATAGGTCACATATGTTCATTAATTTAATTCTTTATACATTCCATGTATTGCATGTACGAGTCACATCACTTGAGGGGGCGGTAGTCCACACTTCCTCATATGAAATTATCGCATTTACACAACATGAAAAGAATAAAGTTATGGTTTAAATATAAAATAAATAATCATATATTAAATATAAATACCATATATATAATATATAAAATATAGTTACATCATAATGGCCCCCTTTAAAGGTGTTAAAAGAATATTGAACAATCATCGTTTCGTGAGGCAGAAAATCGGCAACCACAGAAATAGTATGTTATTTAACCATTAGACGAAGGTGTGTGTAAGTGTAGCTAGAATCATTCTTATAACATAATCCTAGTATATTTAATATACTGTAGTTTTTAAAAAAGAAATTAATAAAAAGAGTTTAGGGGGTTGGAGAAGAAAAATAAAATAAAAGGACCCAAGTGAAGACATTACCTTAAAATCGGGTAACTCCATTTGGTTTGAGATTAAAGGCTTACATGGGAAGACTTCTGCCCAAAGTGAGGCTTCGAGGAGTTATATAGAGATGTGGAGAGACAAAATGGGTAGGGGTTGGCTGAGCCAAAGGCTTTGTAAGTGTGGGTAATGAGGTAGAGGTGGGGGGATTTTATAAGAGGAGAGGAGGGGCACCCTTGGAAAGTAAAGAAATGATCCTTTATGTTAAAATGAGTTTCGGATTTAAAAGGTCCCACATTGATATAATTCGAGTATAAGGTTATAAGGGTTCGAAATATACCCATCCAATATGTTGTGGACATGTGTAGGTCATATATTTTACATTATCTTTTCATTTTATTTAAATCCTTTATTAATGAGGTTATCGCTGCATCATCATGATGTCATAAGTAATTTAATTTATTTAATGTCTAAAAATTATAAAAAAACTACTATGATGTAGGAAATCGTTTTAGCTTTCCAATGACTATTTATAGTAAAAATTATGACTTTTATAACCCCATGTAAAAATTGGTTTAGTAAAACATCTCATGTTTGTGTCATTTTTACTTTAACATTAAATAAAAAGGTATTTATGTCATTTTCCAACCAATGTGGCTCCATGGGGTCCCCAATTTGACCCATGGATTCTCTTGGTCGGCAATGAAACATCTAATGTGGGTAGGACATGTGTCTAGGTAATTTAATTTTATTAAAACATTATTCTTACCTTAAACTACACTAATTACCTCTAATCGCGATTAAAAACATAATAAGTTACTATTCACCAAAAAATTATTCTAATCCCATTGAACCACATTTTACTTCTGAATGACAACCATGTATGTCGGATTTTTGAAATTAAAAACACAAAGGTGGAAAAATTTTCATTTAAACAGAAAATCAGTTGTTATAAGTACCACTTAGTGGTTTCACTATTCTTCAAAAATTGAAGTTTTTCAGAAAATTACCAAAAATTCACCCTAGGCTATATTTGATATTACGAATTCAAAAATGATGTCTATTTTACAAAATTAAAAACATATATTTTGCATTAATTAATTTAATAATTAATTCCCGCTGTCAAAACAAATAGCGCGTTTTTAAGAAACAATATCTATTAAAAGATTGGAACTAGTTTGAGTCCAATTTCAAAGTGAAATTAATTACAGTGACCACCATTGGATTTAATGGTAAAAATATATTCTAATTTCACTTTAAAACCAATTTAAAAGATAATATAATCATATAAATAAATTAGATTAAAAATAGGTTTTGAATTAAAATACAACATTTTTCACTATTCATTAAAAAATGTACTTTATTGGAACAATACCAAAAATTTACGCAAAGTAAATTTTGATGTCCCGATTCTAAAGAAGAATTTTATTTTGTCAAATATAACACATAAAATTTTAAAAAATTGGATTTTAAAGAGGTTCGCCATCAAAAGGCGGTTAAACGACCTTTTAAAGAATATTAGAATGTTTACGCTTAAAATTGGATTCATTTGCATTTTTAATCCTCTAACATTTATTGTAAAAAGTAAAAATATTTGACAAACCTATATAATCATTTTTTAGTTAGTTCTGTTCATTCCCGCCATTACAACGGCTAGGCGTTAACTACTATTTAAAATAATATTATTTAATTATTAGAGTGCAATGTAAGATTCCCAAGAAACTCGTTGTTGCATGTTGGGTACGCCGTCGAGCATATCTTCCCCTTTAAAGTCATATTAATATTTTATTCACAAATATGGATAAATGTGAAAATGTCATACTCTTTATTTACCTGGGGTGTTACAGTATGTATGCCATTTTTCAAAAAAAAATTATATTTTATTAATTGTTTAATGATTTTTTCAAAGAGATTAAGAAAACCATAGAAGGGATAAAAATATGAACATGAAATATGTATGGAACCTGAAGGAATTTAAGATTATCATTCCATTTAATGAGTTTAGGTTGCCTACCAATGAAGCTTCCAAAATCTTGGGATAGATTCTTGTGAAGCTTTCTTGAGAGACAATGAGCTTTTTTATTAATTATAAATATTGGAGGAATATTCTGACAGCATAAAAAATGAGGTCTTTGATACTAAAGTAAAGAAAATATTAACTTAATATTCCTTGATAAATAATTTAAATTACATGTGTAAAATTTTGTAATATACTGATAAAGTATTTGGTTTCTTATTTCTATATGTTTTTTCATTTTGATGTCTGCGACTCCATTTCATGCACATGGATTTGAAAAATTTAGGCAATAAATGAAGATTATGGAAAAAATTTAATTACACTTTCCTAAGCTCATCTAAAATGTATGAGAAACTGCCTAAAGGTATTTCTTGTAAGAAATGGAAGCTATTTATCTATATCAATAGAGATGCATCTCATGAGGTAATTTGATATTTTATAGCATATTAATAACATAAACACAATAAAATTATATTATTTTATTAATGTTGATATTTTTATAGGAATTATCCAAAAAAAATCTTGTGAATCGTGAGAAGAAATTCATTACTCACATCGTAGGGTCTCAGAGTTTTTCGAGAAAAAGAACAATTTTGATTTCTATTTTATTCATTATTATTTATATAATTTTATTATTACTCATGATTTTATCTAACTTTACATTTTTTATAGAGGCTAATGAATTAGTTCACTCTGTTGGATTAATAGAGATATGGTTTAAAGTTTATAGGAAATCTGATTGTAGTTTTGTAAATGACCCTACCAAAAATGCTGGAGTAAGTACTTTTCATTACCATTTCATATTATTCCATTACCATAAAAATATAATAATGAAAAATATATTATAACAACTAAAAAAAATTTAAACCCTATTAAATGGGGATATATACATGGATCAAACAATGACAATTTGGTGTCACTTGATACATCTATATGACTCCAATTAACTAGGTTTAAGGCTTGTTTGTTGTTATAATATAATTTTCATTATTATGTTTTTATAGTTTTGAAATAAAAATAAATACTAATGAAAAATTTATTAATTAGATAACATTATGAAGTTATAAAATTTTAAAAAAATCATTATTAATATTTTTTTTATTAATAGGTTAAAATTCAATAAGCATGGGATGATAACCCTTTACAATTATCCTCAATTTCCCAGAATGATGCAGTTGGAATAGTTTTAGGTAAGGATCATCTGAGACGTATAAGAAGAATGGGTTTTAGGCCTACTTATTCAGTTATCTTTAGTAGGGTAGTTTCATCCATTATTGCTACACCCAGTGGGGGTCAGATTAGAGCCGTTGACTGGGAATCACAAAGAGAAATTGCAATATTGAAACAAAAAGTGCAATCACAAGACTCTTGTATGAAAATATAGGATTAATGATTGTTCCAAATGGAAAATGATTTGGTTTTTGTATTTAAATAGTTGAACGAAATGATCTCTAAGGAAATTTCCAGCCCTATAACTCATCCCGTTGAGGTATGTTTTAAATTCCATAGATCATTCACACATTTGCAAAGAACACATACAAAATCTATAAATAAAACAAAAATGAAACTTTTATATAGAAAAAATTCATTTCGATTCATACTGGCCACATATTTTGATGGATTGATGTGTGATTAATTCCTACACATCAAAACATAATTATAGAACATTATCCATAAGTTTAAAAACAATATGAGCTTGTTTACATGGTTTTGACTTAGTAAAAACTTCTAAAAGGTATAAAAACCTTTAAAAACAAGTGTTTGGGGTTCAAAACTATAGAAATGATGTTGGATTGAATTGAAATCAAGGAAAAATGACCATAGTTTTAATTTTGAAATATAAGAACCAACGACACATAATTCCAAATTATGGTTTGCCCGTTATGTCTGTAAACACGTTTTTAGTGTTTTAAAACATTAAAACTTGCATAGAACAATAAAACCATATCAAAATACCTAATATTGATGTGAAATCATAGGAAAACCACTTTTGGGTTGTTTTTGATGTGTACGTGCATAAAAAATGTCAATCTGATGTGCGATGTTGTCAGAATTACTTGGTATACACTTGTGAAAGGTAGAAAAGCTTTTAAAAATTGTTAGAGGGTCAAAACTAAGAAAATGATTTTGGATTTCCCGAAAACCATGGGAAAATGAATGTATATTTAATTGTGAAATGTATGGAACATGAGCCTCCGCCCAGTTGGTGAGGTATCCTTAAGTGTATCCACAAGACCCAGGTTCAAAACTAGGTAGAGGCATATTTCTAGGGTATTGTAGTAGTACTGTAGCAGGCACTGTACACTGTGCGGGTACGGTAGAAGGGACTGTACATCGTGTGGGCACTATAGTAGTTACTGTAGGAGGTACTGTTCGATACTATAACAGCTGGAACTATTCATGTTGGGACACTGATTTGGGCTTAGAGTACTTTAGGATTTCAGGCCATCAAGGCCTTCAGGTCAGTAGGGCTTTCAGGCCACCTTTAAGGCCTTCTGGACACCTCAAGGCCTTCTGGCCACATGCAGTTTTCCCAATCAGACTCAACAAAAAAAAAGGAACAGCTCCAGAAGAGGATTCCGAGCAAGTGCAATAACTAGAGTAGAGATAAATGGATTTTTTAGAATAAGAGGGTATTTTATGCCATTAGGACCATCTTGTGCTTGTACGGGAGGCCTAGCCAGATGACCATGCAAAGGTGGAGAGCTACTATCATGATGCAGATGCCGGGGATGGGCAATTCCTTGAAGATAGTCTAGTTGAATTCCATAAGACCTTTGGGTCATGTAATCTCCTAAGCCTACGAGCCATGTAATCTCTCAGCATACGGGCCTTATAATGGTTCTCCCTCATCCCTTGAAAGGGGGATTATCAAAAATGAATAAAAATGAAGGCCTTCAAGCCATTTAGGGTAATTGTGAAATGTAAGAACTGACGACACATCATTCCTAATTATGATTTTCTCATTATGGCAGTAAACAAGTTTTTAGTGTTTTAAAACACTAAAATGTGCATGGAACAATCAAAACCCTAGTATACGACCTTAGATTGATGTGAAATCATGAGAAAAACATTGTTGTGTTGTTTTTGACATGTAATCATAGAAAAAATGTCAATCCAATGTGAAGTGTGGTTGTAATTACTCAATATACACTACTAAAATGTACAAAAGCCTTTAAAAACGAGTTTCAGGGTGTTAAAACCAAGAAAACAATGTCAGATTACCCTGAAATCATGGGACAATGAATGTAGATTTAATTTTAAAATATAGGAACCTATGATACATCATTCTAAATTATGGTTTTCTATTATGAATGTAAATGAATTTTAAGTGTTTTAAAACACTAAAATGAGCGTGGAATGGTCAAAACCATATATAAAGACCAAAAATTGAGGTGAAATCATGATACAACCACCGTTGAGTTATTTTTGATGTGTACGTGTAGAAAAAACATTAATATGATGTGCGGTGTGGTTGTAATTACTTGATATAAACTTCTGAAAGGTACAAAATCCTTTAAGAACTAGTGTTGGGGGGTCAAAATTAGGCAAAAAATATCGTATTTCCCTGAAATCATAGGAAAATGACCATATATTTAATTTTTAAATATAAGAACCAATAAAACAACATTATGAATTACGGTTTACCTGTTATAGATGTAAATGTGTTTTTCGTGTTTTAAAACACTAAAACATGCATGAAACATTAAAACCATATAAAACAACCTCAGATTGATGTGAAATGATGGGACACACACTATTGAGTTTTTTTAATGTTTAAACATAAACAACACATCAATATGATGCGTAGTGTGGTCAAAATTACTCGGTATACACTTTTAAAAGTTACGAAAGCCTTTAAAAGAAGTATTGGGGTGTCATAAACTAGAAAAATGACATCAAATTGACCTAAATTAACAAGAAAATGACTGCAGATTTAATTTTTAAATATAATAATTGGTGACACCTCATTTTGAATTACAATTTTCCCGTTATGTCCATAAACTTGTTTTTAGTGTTATAAAACACTAAAATGTGGGTAGAATGGTAAAAACCATATAAAACGACCCCATATTGATATAAAATCATGGGAAAACCATCAATGAGTTTTTTATGTGTGAATATAAGAAAATCGTCAATCCGACATGCGGTGTGGTTAGAATTACTCAGTATAAACTTTTAAAAGGTACAAAAGCCATAAAAAAAGTGCCGAGAGGTAAAAACTGGGAAGATGATATTGGATTGACCTAAAATCATAAGAAAACAACTATATATTTAATTGTGAAATATAAGAACTAACAACACATCATTATGAATTATGGTTTGCCTGTTATGTCCATAAACACGTTTTTAGCATTTTAAAACACTAAAACATGTGTGGAACAATCAAAACCATTGAAAAAAACATCAAATTGATGTTAAATCATGGGAAACCACGTCTGAGTTGTTTTTTATGTGTACACATAGACAAAATGTCCATATGACATGCAGTGTGGTTAGAATTAATTGGTATACAATTTTAAAATGTACAAAAGTCTTTAAAAACAAGTGATGGGGAGTCAAAAATTTTAAAATGACATTGTATTGCCTATAAATAATAGGAAAACAAATGTAGATTTAATTTTCAAGTGTAAGAACTGACGACACATCATTCCTAATTACGGTTGTCTTGTTATGGATGTAAAAACATTTTTACTGTTTTAATACAATAAAACATGTATGGAATGGTCAAAACCATAGAAAACAGCCTCATATTGTTGTGAAATCATGGGACAACCACTATTGAGCTGTTTTTGATGTGTATGCATATACAACACATTAATCATATGTGAAATATGGTTAGAATTACTCAGTATATACTTCTAAAAGGTACAAAAGCCTTTAAAAACAAGTGTATGGGTATCAAAACTAGAAAAATGATGTCATATTTCACTAAAATCTTAGTAAAACAACCATATATTTAATTTTGAAATGTAGGAATTGATAGAACATAATTTCAAATTACAGTTTTTCTATGGCCATAACCATGTTTTTAGTGTTTTAAAACATTAAAATGTATATATAATAGTCATAACTATATAAAATGACCTCATATTGATGTTAAATCATTGAAAAACCACCAATGAGTTGTTTTTGATGTGTAAATGTAGACAACATGTCAATATGATTTGCATTGTGGTTAAAATTACCCGATATACACTTCTAAAAGGTACAAAATCCTTTAAAAAAAGTGTATGAGGGTCAAAACCAGGAAAAAAACCTTAGATTGCCTTGAAATCATATGAAAAAAACCATATATTTAATTGAAAAATTTAGGAACTGACAACATTTCATTCTGAATTATGTTTTTTCCGTTATGGATATAAACGTGTTTTTAGTGTTTTAAAACACTAAAACATGCATGGAATGGTCAAAACCATAGAAAATGACATCAGATTGATGTGAAATAATGATAAAATAACCATTGTTTTGTTTTATAAATATAATATATGTTGTGATATCAAAATATTTAATTTTTTTATTATGTAAATTTCAAGCACACCATACGTCGCTTTAAAAATTAATTAGAATATTTACTTATCCCTTTTCAGTTTCAATTGATTAATATTATCTTAAATAGGTATGTTTATGTTTTCAAAGTGTTTTTCATTATATAATATTTGTTTTATGTTAAAATTTTTCTTTTTTATTGAAAAAATAATAAATTTTATGTGCACCATTCTGAATATATTATGTGACTTTTCTCTTTCGTATTTATTTTCTTAAATAATCTGGTTTTCATTGTAAGTGAAAGATTCCAGTATTAGGTAGAAGTTTAACCATTCAGATCCATGATATTCTTCTGAAGGTAGTCATTATGGTTCTTAGTTTCCATGGTATGTTAAAATTTTATCAATTATTTTACTGTAATTATGATTTATTATGCATAGTTTTATTTTTTCTTTTATTTTTTGTTACAGTTGGTGAGATGATGTGTTCAGTTTCAGTTGATGAGATTATGTGGTGGCAGAAAGATGTAGTGTAGTTTATTACTTGGATGTATATTGGGCATGTGTTGTTGTTGGACATACTTTATATATATATATTTACTGATGTATGGGTTGACTAAGATTGAGGTTATGATGGTTGGATGGTTGTATATGACTATGGATGTATGATATTTGTATGATGGGTTTATTATATATTTATGTTTTATTTTATTACATTATTTTTTTATATTTTTTTTATTAAATATAAAAAACAAAACTGAGTTAGCGGAAATTTTAAGTAACCACCGAAAAATACATTACATATAATGTGTTTAGTAGTAGTTACTCTTAATAGCTTCTAGAAGAAACCATTGATAATATGTTCCATGATGGTTTATTTTATTTTATTTATACTTACCCAAGATATTTTTTATAGAAGAACCACTTCTAAGTTCTCCAAAAATTACACTCAACAAAACTACCGCAAAATTAAAAAAAATGCCACTAAATGACTAGTGACCGTGCAATATGCGATGGTTTTAATAACCATGCCTAGTTCATAAAATAACCTTTGTTACTTCTCCCATTTCTTAGTGTAACTAAAGGTATGAACCATATATAGTTACTCTAATTTATTAAAAATAGGAACCACACTATTTTTTTAATAATATGGACCCACAGATATAGAACTAGGGCCCAAAGAAACGATCCCTTTCTATTATTTTCTGGATTCCCTGCTACAGTTTCTACACCTACAATAGTTTTTCCTATTATGCATTCTATATCTCTACTATATTACTGCGACCAATGTTTTTTTATAATAATAATAATAATAATAATAATAATAATAATAATAAAGTTATAGAGAGTATAGATATCTTAGCTATGTTTGAACCTATCCCTTAATTCATTCACTTCACTCTCCTACCCCTTTTCATAATAACAAATTTATATTCATAAAATATAAAGGAAAAGAGTTATGGACTACCTACCCCACTTTTAAAATAGATTATATAGAAATTGGGTTATACATATCATCTATTAAGTTATAGGGGAAGTCTGGATATGAAGCTTCAATATTAAATCTTTAATATTTCCCTTGGTATAAATTTAGTGCATATATCAAAAATTTGATCCTTTTTTAAAATATAATCGATATTTACCTCTACACCATAAAGGTAGAATTATTTTCAATAACATTTATTCTATAAGAATCAAACATCTTATATATCCATCTATTAAAACACTTGTAGATTCTTTTGTTAGATAAACATACTCAGAAACTTACTTCCTTATCTTTTTTAAAAAAACTTCCCTAAATCTGAATTTTTTATCTTCATTAGGTAAAGACTCCCAAAAACATTAAATTATTTCACAATGGGATTATTGTTATACCATATCTTGTAATGAGTCATGTTTAAATTACCCTCATTTTTTTCTCGACATGTGTTTCTATACATACATCTTCCTTCCAGAAGTATTTTGAAAGATTATACCTTGTAAGAATATACCCCTCATCTCAACTAAACTTATGTTTTTTATTTATACTAATCCATTAATTTTTGGAGTATATGTAATACTACAATAAATTTTTATCCCATTATTATCTAAATATTATTTAAGAGTTACTAGTAATCTCCTTAACATTATCTGTTTATTACTTTTGAATACATACTCCCAACCTTTTCTCAACTTTCCTACTAAATATTTTAAATATCTATGTAACTTCATATTTATATTTCAAGAACATTACACTTTTCATCTAAGTAAATTAATTACTAATGGTCATGAAGTAGAGATAAACATTGGTATATTGATGTCTTATTAGTCCACATAAATCAGAGTGAATACATTAAGGTGATCTGATAGAAAAAATATCCTTATTTTTATGTCTTCCATGAATAATTTTTCTCTTTTGAAATGTTTAACAGATATCCAATATTTTTTTAACTATTGAGGGTAAGTCTCTTAAAATTATTCCATAAATATTTTACTTAAAATAATTTGATCAATATGGATAAGTATTTTATACCAAATATTATTTTCATATTTAGAACTTAGATAACATGAGTTACTTTGATTTCTAATTTATAATAGAATAATATTGTTCCTCTCAACCTTAGTGATAATTTTTCTATTTTCAAACATCATATGATACATGAATATTTTTAGAATATAACTTCATTAACATCATAGTGATGTTGGATAAAACTCATTAATTTTTGTTTAAGTCCATAAAAAAATAGAATAACTTTTTACTTTAATTCATCTGCTTCAATTTTTGTTATACCAATTCCTTTAGCCTTTAAGGGACTACCATTTTCAAAGGTCATTACCCCTCTATCATTTTTTTCAACATTATTTAAAAATTTTATTATAACCAATCATATATGAAGAATAATCACTATTGAGTATCATTGGATTATCCCTTTTTTATCCTTCATTTAAACTTAAGCTAAAAACTATTTTTTCTCTATCTTTTATCCACCATGTGTCTTATCATTTCCTACAAAAGAAACCTCTCTCGTAAGATTAGGCATGAACTCTTCCACATAGTGGCCCAGTTGGTCATGTTTTCCATAGATATCTTTTAGGAAGTAAAAACTATTCTATCTTGTAGAATTTTTAACTATTAGTTTCTCCTTCCGAGATTATTTATTCATCTTCTAGAATTGTATTTAATTTGTCATATATTTTATACTCTTCCTAGTAGTGCTCCTCCCTTGACTCATGATGAGTCCAAGGAAATCAAATCTATATTTTCTTTGATATTTTTTTAACCTTTTATTTCTCCTTCTTGGAGTATTTATTTATTTCCTGGAAGTTATTTTTTTCCTTATAGAGTTGATCATCTTTCCAATAGTACCCCCCTTAAATCACTATTGGTCTAAGGCTTTGACATATTATAACAACAATTATACTCTTTGTTCCTAAGATTATATAACACAAAAAATATCCATCAAACCATCATATTTCATAGTGGTATGAGATTTTTTAAATAATATCACTAAGAAACAATGTAAGTTGCAACTTCTACTTTCATTCAGCATAGGGAACAATTATTCTATAAGTTATTCTTACATTCCTTTTGTTCCAAGATAGTAATATTGTTTCGCCATTCATTTCTTCCATTTTCTTTTTATATAGGATAATTATGTTTATTATGTTTCTTGATCCATACATGTTCATCCTTTAAATTTGAACCTATATAGTATTATGAAGATATTTAGAAAGTTTTAGAGTAACAAGGTCTATTTTTACCTTTTTTATATATTAACAATTCCCTATTATGTCAAAATGATTTGGATTTTACTTTTATAGTTTTATAAAAGTATACATCCATCTTCTTCAAAGATGCTTCATTCCTAAGACACAATGTGTCTTGCTAAACTCAACATCCTTTGGGCTATGTTTCCAATCATAATATTTTAATATCATTTATTTCTATAAAAATATCAACTTTAGGTCTTAAATTTCCTCTATATAAACATATTTTATCTTAATAATGTATTCCTTTATATTTTACTTATTCAAAAATTTTACTTCACTCTTGAGTTTTTTGTTTTGTTTGATATAAGCCTCAAATTTAGATCTCAAGATATATTCCCTATATATTTATTTACCTTATTATCCTCTAATTCAAGTATAATAATTTTTTTAACTTGATCCATGAAGTTAGTGATTTTTTCATGAACTTATTTTTTAGATGAACAAATTTTAGTGGAGTAGTCTTCCTCTTCCTTATTCAATATGCTCCTCCCATTTCTTATAGTGAATTTTATTTTTATTTCACTTGATTATTTAACTTCCATTGAGTTTTTTTTCTTTTCTTACTCTAATGATTTTATTCACATTAATAATCTTAAAACTATCCTACTCACATCCTTATATATTCAAACACAAAGTGTTTAATTCATCTACATATAAAAAATTTTAGTGACAGTTTTCCCTTGTAAATTCCTTTTCTTTTTTCCAATATTTTTTTGAGATAAAGGCCATAAAACCCATTTATTATTTATTATTTTCTAACTAATATTATAAATCATTGGATAAATCATCTAATTCTTCTTTGATTTTAATATTATTCATAGATTCAAATTCTATATATTATTTGATCTTCTTTTTAAAATCTATAGCTTTCCAAATTTAATATATAATAAGGATGTTGTTTAATTCATCTAAGGATGAATCATCTCTATACTCTAATGCTATTTTTTTCCTAAAATATATATTACAAACTTCTAGTATAATTTTTAACAATATTTTAATATGATAATGTTTTATAAAAAACTTAGATGTTGTTGATGATTCTATTCACTCTTATAAAATAGTCATTGAAAATATTCTCATTGATCGTTATCAAATCCTCAAATTTATTTTTAAAATTTAACGGTTTTATTCCTTTAGTTTTAAACTTACTTCGAATTACTTTCAAGTTTATCCTAAGTATCCTTAATAGTTTAAAGATCTATCACATTTGTATACACATTATCTGAAAAATACATGAGAATTACATTTCAGGTTTTTCCATCTATCTCTTGATTTATTTTGTTAGAAAAATTCATGGGAGAATATTTATCCTCTAATATAAAACCCATAGTACTATATAAATAACCTCTAGGATAAGTGAAAGAATATAAAGTAAAATTATATTCTTCCATACTTGATAATTTTTTCTATAAAATGTGGGTATACCTCTATTATTGACTGGATTCATATTTTTTAATCTCTAACAACTAAATTATCTAACTGAGGGATCCTAAGTGCTACGATATTAATTGAAGTTCCCAAGTATGATATACCACTGGGGGTGGGGGGTTGAATCAGCGATATTCTTTTAAAAAAAATTTTAATCTAAAGTTAAGCTCTATGATTTTTTATAACCTTAATCCTCTAAATCTTTAATCTTACCCTTACTCATATAAAAATTAATTATGAAAGAACACAAGATACATGAAATTTTTACAAGGTTTGACCCCAATGTGGGTACCTACCCATTATCATTCAAGTTCTAGTTTTTGACATAGGTTATATCACTAGGGTCAAAAGTGATTAAAATTGGGTTGAGAAGGGATCATGACGTACCCAAAACCTACACTAGAATATCTTAATTTGAAATAAACCTTGGGTTAGGTTAGATATATAATTCCATAGGATAGTAAATTATATCTTAAAAGGAATTTATATTTTTATAATAGATCTATTCCGTCTTGAAAATTTCTCAATGAATGAAATGAGTCAGATCACTTTTTCTTCAATCTTATTCAATAATAATGTGATATTCATATAGTCCATTAGATTAATCTAAGTATTTATTATTCTCATATCTATAAATTCAATAAAATAATGTTTGATACTTATAAGTGTATGAATATTTAACTCAGTTAAATCCCCAAAATTATACACTTTCTATACAGATCTGAAATCCCACCAGCATCACACATATTATTTTTTGACCTCACAGATCTCCATAACTTATAGGACAATATCTCTATCTATTTTAAAAATATAATAAATGATTTCTAAATGAACTCATACTTTAGATATTAGACGTTATTTTTATGTACAAGGGGAGTGATATCCTCGAACATCGAGTCTTCCACTTCTTTCATTTCTTGATTGAACACCTTCAGACACTTTAAGGATATCAGATTCAATGGTCTTCACCAAATCTTCTATGTGTTGTGGTGTTGATTATATTCAAGGCTCCCATAATTCTCATATGGACTCAAAAACTTGATATATTGAATATTAAATCTTTTACATCTATCTCAACATCATCATACTGATTTTGAACTCACATGAATATAGAGATCCCATGGGATCTTCTGATTACTTAAATTTTGATTATTTAACTGCTAGTTCTACCTTTATGTAGATTTCAAAGATCATTAGACTCTATGTATTTGATCTAAATCAGATTAATCTTTTGGTGTCCATTTAATATTATTCCATTATATATCTCAAACTTAATATTTCAGTATCTCATTTCTCCAGCTTCTATGTAGATCAATTTTTGGTCGACATATATTATAATAACCTAGACTTAAAAAATATATAGTTTCACTAAGATTGAATTTAGATCAAGATAAATTATCATTGGATATCATGTAATAAACATAACATAAATCTAGATCTTCATAATTTCCAGTCACCAGCTTCCACACATCTAGAATTTTAAAAATTAGGAACCTATTAACATTGAAAGTAAAATTTAATCACATGTTAACTTATCATGAGTCCATAATTCAACAAAAATCCATTAGTAACCCAATGTACTTATTTTTCATTCTTTTAGATTCTTGTCACACAACTGATCCATTATTCTTCAATATAATCCTTAACTTTTGATGTGAAAGAGTTTTTCAAAATCCCATACAATATCCACTCATTAACATGAGATATGTTTTATAAAATTTAAAATATTTATTATGATGTCACGACCTGTCCTTGGGGCCCATGCCGTGACTACCCCAAGCCTGCCTCCCATAGGCCAGGGGCTGGCGACTAGCACCAAAAGCGTAAATCCCGAAAAAAGGGAAGACATTGCCTTTATAAAGTAAACAAACACCACAGAGTAAGCCAACAGAAGTAAACTCTAAGTAAAACTGGGTACAAAAGTAAGTTCGGAAAGTAAATGGGCCAGAATACAAACCCAAAATGAAAGTAAAGTACAACTAGAAAGAAAGTTCAATAGCTGAAAGTAAAGCAACAACATCGAGATGTCTAGTGGAATTCCCACCATAAGGGTGGGTACAGATAGCCACCTCAGCTCCACGGGTCCAGTCATCTGCTCCGTGTCTATCCCGCCCAGTGGTCCACCTCCAGGTACCGACTGCTCAACAAGCCTCAACCACGATCAGCGCTTTCCGTCGGTTGTATCCAAAACAACGGAGTGCGGGCATAGCCCGTGCAAGGGTGAGTATACGCTACTCAGTAGGGAACCCGAGACCCCCGAAGGTGTCCCAGAATCCACAAAGGAAAATCCACAAAGGAAAGATACAATCACGAAGTAACATCCACCACTACTTAGGTATATGGCCATACATATACCTAAGTCATCAATTCTAGTTCGGCTCCAACATCCGAGCCCAAGTTCGATCACGTCCACACAGGATAGTGCAACCCAATCCACACAGGAAAGCACATCACAATCCACATAAAAAAGCAAGTCAATCATATCAAAGATAATGATTGAAAGTCAAGACTCAGCTCACACAGGTATAATTATTCTTAAGGTAAAAGAGATGATCATATATAGCCACTGATTCATCTAATCTGGGACCCACGTAGGATACTAAACCAGCTAAGCTGTCGGAACCACATAGGATACAGACCAGCTACACTGCCAGACCCACGTAGGATAGCATGAACAGAGTCAAACACTGCCAGACCCACATAGGATACAAGAACAGCAGTCATCACCGTCGAACCCACATAGGATTTAAGTACGGTCTTCATCATTTCCGAACCCACAGAGGATTTCAGTGCAGTCTTCATCGCTGCCGAACCCACAGAGGATTTTAGTGCAGTCTTCATCGCTGCCGAACCCACGAAGGATTTCAGTGCAGTCATCGTCACTACCGAACCCACGGAGGATTCCAGTACTATAGTCTTCACCGTCGAACCCACTGAGGATTCCAGTACAGTTATCATTGTCGTCGAACCCATGGAGGATTCCAGTGCGATAGTCTTCACTGTCTTACGCACTGAGAATTCTAGTACGGTTGTCATCGTCGTCGAACCCACAGAGGATTCCAGTGCGATAGTATTCACCGTCGAACCCATAGCTGCTGGGGAACTCCTCCTCAATCGAGTACAGTGGGCCTGCCGCTACAACCAAGCGCTTCCCACTAACCTTGGACTATTGTAGTACTCCACATGTCGAGTAATGTGGGCCTACTGCTACAACCAAGCGCTTATCACCATGGGTCTGCCGCTACAACCAAGTGCTCCCCCTCTTAGCCTACAGAGGTACTCCTTATGTTGAGTACCGCGGGTCTGCTGCTACAACCAATCGCTCCTCCGCCGTGGGTCTGCCGCTACAACCAAGCGCTCCCCACTGGGCTATCGAAACACTCTGAGTCAATCAGACAATAGTCGTCAAGTCTCAGCCAGCTCTAGGGTTTCCGCACACAACACACTCATTCCGGGAGGGTCCGATCCACAAGCCAAGAGGTAGATACATCAAATGTCACGTAGACTAGAGTTGATGTATCAAAAAGTTCCATCATGTCAATAGGAAAACAACGCGATAGACGGCGCGTCAATCAGACGCCCGGTCTGAGAGTTATTGGCCTTTTCATTCTAGGGGCCCGGTTTGTTTTTAAGTGAAAACCCACCCGAACGCACTCCAACTGCGTCCAAACCTTGAGAAGAGTAAGCAAAAAGGTCCGTCTCACTAATAGGAATCCAAAAAAGTCGATGACATGTCAATCCGACATCCGGAGCTCAAGTTATAAGCATTTCCGCTCCGAGGGCCTGGTTGGTTTCGTGTTCGAACCAACCCGGCCTTACAAAAAGTTCTCTGAAACCTTGAGTTTAGTATACCAAAACGACCGTCTCGGTCCAAAGATCACCACGAAACTGACGGTTCATCAATCGGAGGTCCGAAGCCCATGTTATGAGAAAAATACCGAAAGTGATCCGAAAATGGGGGGTCTGGGCCCGGTCCGACCCGGCCCAACCCCCCAGGGTCAGCCCGAACCGGGTCGCCCCGACCCGTGTCCGGGTCCAACCTGGCCGGGTGCGGCCCGGTCCGGTCCATGCAACCCGACCCGGCCCGGACGGGTGGCGCGCTCTCTCGACCAGTGAGTCGAGCGGGGGACACGGTCCCCTGCGGCCTTCATGCTCCGCGGATGCGGCGAGCGCCGCGTCCTGCTTCCCCAGATCCCATGTGGCCGCAGGATCCGGCCACCTGCTGCCGTGGCATCAGACACAGAGGTTCCTCATGGCAGCGTGCCGGGGCGCCGCCGCCTCTGGGCGGCCGGCCGGTGCCGACCGCCGACGTGGCACGCCAGCATGGTCTTCCGCGGACCACCAGATGCGCTTCGGTGGTCCATTTTTCTTGTCGTCTTCGCCAGCGGTCCTCCCGGGACCTTCCCTTCACTATGAAGTCTTCAAAATGCCTCTGCGGTCCATTCCGTCATCGCCCGTCGACCCACACGTCAAATAAACAATCTGCAGAGTCTTCGAATCGCCTCTGCGGCCCCGACTCCGTCCGCGGTTTCGTTCGGCCTCAACGGCGCCACGCTTGTTCGCCCGTTCTTCTTTGTTTCCGCATGGTGTCGTTGCACCGTGCTACCTTTGTTCGTGCCACGCCAAACACATCATCAAAACGGGGAGGATGGTCGGCCGTGTTCGTGTGGTCCGGCCCCCACCCGTTAATCTGATATCAAGCTACTAAGAAAAAGACGTTTGGACGGTCAAGAAAATTCATGAACCAAAAATCAAACCCCTACCTCGATGAAGTCATCGAACGAGGTTTGTTACCGGAAAGGGACGCCGTGGAAGATGGCATCGCAGAAGGAGGATTGTTGGCGTCGCGGTACACGACGTTGCGGAGAAGAGGACCGTCGGTGTCGCGGTACACAGCGTCGTGTCGTCGATCTCCGAGGAATCTGCATTATTCGTCGTCCTTCGTCAGAGTTCGGCGTTCTTCGTCGGTGACGGTGTGTTCTTCACGTTCTTTAAGGAGGAAGAAGATATTCCTCAAGAGCGCAAGAGTCCTCCCTTCCTTTCACACAATGAATAAACCCCTAATAAAATTAGTCTTGTCTTATTTTATTAACTCACATGCAATCCATTAATTTTAAAATCAAATAGATCTCATTCAATTAATTGAATTAATTGAGGAGCGTTGAATACTTAAATTAATTTTGAGGGTTGACTTGCCATTAATTCGAGGTGCGGGTTAGTTACATATTAAAATCACTAGAGGGAGGTTAAAAGGGGATTTGGAGGGGTGGGGCTTGTGTGGGCCTCACTTCACTAATATCCTACCTAGTGGAGTTAGGATATTATTGGTCCCACTCTAACCACCAAGCATAGGTTTAACTACTTAGAATAGAAATAAAATTTGTAGCACAATATTTTATTTTATTCTTTAGTTAACCCATTAAATTAATAACCTCACCCAAGAAAACGTAACTCTGGAAAAGGTGTTCTTAAGAAATTACTGGAGCTGCGGTTTCATCGGTGTCTTCGGATTTTGATTTCGAGCACCTGTTCAAAAGTTAGGAAAACCCGCTCATTCGTTAACTGAACGTACCTAAGCTAAACATCAGAAATTGATTTCGAGCACCCCGGGCCTCGGAATCATGTGCCGTCAGAAACTGCGTTCTTGTAAAATCCCAAAGAAAATTAAGAAAAAAATTTCCTTGAATTTTACGGGTCTTTAAATTACTCCCACCTCAGAGCTTTACGTCCCCGTAAAGATACATCATAAACTAGGGAAACAAATGTGGGTACTGAGCACACATCTGAGCCTCCCGCTCCCAAGTGCTCTCTGGGAGGTTCCCGTGCTACCATCTGATGCACACTAGATGAATCGACCGCCCATGTAGGACCCACTCCTGTCGATCCTCGATCTCCACCGGGACCTCCGCAAAACTCGCCCCATCATCAATGTCCAGCTCCCCATGGTCGATGATATGCATCGGGTCGTGCACGTATCTCCTCAGCTGAGATACGTGGAAGGCGTCATGCACCCGGTGCAACTGAGGTGGTAGAGCCAGGCGGTAAGCCACCTCGCCTATCCTACTGAGGACCTGGAATGGTCTGATGAAGCGCAGAGATAACTTACCACCCCGACCAAATCTCTGTAATCCACGTCGAGGTGATACCTGTAAGAAGACGTGGTCGCCATCCTCGAACTCTAGTGGTATCCGCCTCTTGTCAGCATAAGTCTTTTGTCGGCTCTGAGATGTCCTCATCCACTCTTGGATGACTTGGAACTTCTCTGTTCTTACAAACAACGGGAAACAATTGTTGTGTTGAAACAAAATAAAATTGTTAAAACAAGTAGAATGAGCGAATCATGAGAAAGTGAGAGACCTAAATAAGATTCCCATGCCTAAAAGTTTGAGATAAAATAATAATATGTGTATGTTGTGAATTATATTGAACTATTTATATTTCAATATTTCCCTACAATCCTTGAATTAGTATATATATATATAGGTATGAAAAAATCATTATGCATTCCCTGCACAACCTGAACTATCACTTGCACACATCCTAATTGTTAATCATGTGTCCGAGCCTCGAGCAGAAGGCCTAATGGTTCATTGATTTGAGGTAGGGGAATTATTATTTTCAATTATATTTTGTAAGGGTTCATTAAGTTATTTTGTTTTAAATAAATAAATAAATATATATATATATATGAATTTATCCATGCATCTTATTAATTTCATAATTTACAAGTTATGGGTTGTGTTATGAATTTTGTTTTGTAAGGGAGATATTGTGTTTTTTATGTTCCAATTATAATTCTTGATTTTCAAAACTATAAAAAGATTTATTTTCAAACTTATTTTGTAAGGGTTTAATTTTTTGATCAAATTATATTATTATAAAAATTATCACATATATATATATGTAACATAAATTATTTTCAGAACATATAAAGAAAGAGAGATTATATAATGTCAGTTTTCATATAATAATTGTAAAGAATCTTTTAAATTATCAAGTCATGTTTTAATTCATTCTTGTGAGTTTAATTATTTTTTTATGTTTCAATATTACCCATTAAATGAATATATTACTTTTATAAAAATTATGTTTTTAAATTCATGATGAATCTTCCAAAACTGATATTATTAATTATTGATGTTTATGTTTTAACTTGATTCCATATTAATTCTTCCAATTGATATTCTCATTTGTCGATGTTTTTCTCAAACAAGAATTTATTCCGCGATGATGAGTATTATAAATTCAATGTCATATATATATATATATAAATAAATAAATAAGTAAGAAATTTTTATTTTCATGTGATAAGAATTTTGAATTAAATGGTTATTTCTAAGTCGTATGGTTTGTAAAGGATAAAATATTTTCAACCAATAATAATTTTATACACTTATATATGTTTATATATATATATATATATACATACAGATTTATACACATGTAAGTAAGTGTACTTATTTCTATCTATTTTATTAATTTTTCAGAATTAAAAACATAAGGATTTAAGTTTTATCAAATGATTTTTTTTCTACAAAGAAGTACATATAAATGAGTACATTATATATATATATATATATTGAAAAGTTTGTTATCAATTAAAAATTCAGTTTTTCCACGTGGTTATAATTTCTAATCTATGATGGAGAACAATAACAAAATCCTATTTTGTTATCGTGGGCGTTAAAATTTTAAAATGGTTTTTATTTTGATATTTCATTTATTATTTCATGTATATACATATGTGTATATTCTTTTTTATTAAAAAGGGTTAGTCACTTATTTCCAAATCCATATACAAAGTTAGAGTTTATCAATTTATGGTATATAGTTATGATTAACCTATTTTTTAAATAAAAATAGATATAATATTATGTTCAAAACATAAAAAATTTATTATTTTATGTTCACAAGATATCATTTCATGTGATAAACTCCATTAAAACCTCATGGTATGATATTCAAAGTTATTTATATCCAGCATCTAATTTATAAATAACATTCCATGAATTTTGAGAGCATGCATGTGTTTATTTTATTATACTTCTCATTTGTGCGTTACAAATAGAGTCATTTATTTCAAGTATGGGATTAATATTTTTATGATATTATATGGATTAAGAATTAAACTTTTAAAAGTGGTTTGAGAAACTTTGGATTGTTTAAAGATTATGTACATCAAGAATCAATCAATGTATTTATTTTCATCTATGATTAAGATTTAAATAAATCAAAGTGGTATGAGACACTTTTATTTAAAGACATATTTTTATTTGACATATGAGTAATGAATTGGACTTGTTATGTGATAGTTGAGGCCCAATATATACTCTCACTGCATCGGTTTGTCTCACGAGACAAACTAGTGTCTTAGAACGAGGCCTTGAAAAAATGATTATGTTGTATAACATTATACATTCCCACATACATTAGACTTATTTAGTGATGCGTGGGGCCCGCTATATCCTCTTGGTGCATTAATAGGTCTCATGAGACAAACTAGAGTCTTGGAATGAGGTATTGACAGTATGATTATGTATATTCTTGGAACAAGGCCTTGATGTTTTAGTTATGATGTTCAACATTATGAATTATCTCATTATGAGATTAGTATTTGACATTCCATGTGATTATTTGACTAATAGAATATTCATGGATAAGAATCATTTTCTTATGAACATTTATATGTATTTAGTTAATCATATGCACATGGTATAATGTTTTATTTTTATCTATATACTAATATAGAAATTCATTTCATTTTCAATCTATAAATAGATGTTATAAAATCATCTATCATTTCATGGTTTTTTTTGTGTTAGATGATAATTGATATCATTTTTTGTGAAAATAATGAAAAAGTATTTTTTCATGTGTAAATTTGTATCCGCACCCGAAACATGTCAAACATAATTAAGTATGGACATTTATTAAATTATCAGCGACATTCCATGCATTTTTTTCAAGTGAGTGTATACCTTATAATAAGATTTGTTTGTAACTTTTTAATATGTTCAGAAATTTTTAGCATGTGGTTATCCTAAAAAATATTTCAAAATATCTCCATAAAATTAGGATGATGTGTTATGTAAAATTTAATTTCCTTTTAAGAAAATGATTTAAAGTGTGTATTTTATTTCCAGGATTTTTTAAAATTATTTACTAATTTTTTTTAAACCCATTATTGGGCATTCTAAATTCTCAACCTATTAATTAAATTAAATTTTATATGTTTATTATATTTATCAATGAAATTATTTACTTTTAGAGTTAGCTTATTGAATTTTATTTTTATATATTTTTGAGCAAATGTAATAGTTGTATCCAATTCTTGAAAACCTAGACCGATAAAGATAGTCATTTATGTAATGTGTTGTGTAATTACTCAGTTGATTTTATAAGAAAAATTACACAATATATTTTAGCACCAACACTGAGAAATTGGGGTCGTGGAATTATATTTCATGAAAATAATATTTAGAAAAGTTTCATAGTGTTTATGAAGAAAAGGTAGAGTTTTTCAGAAATTTTGGAAGACTTGTGAAAGTCAAGAGGACTCCTAAAAGGCAAGTTATGTGAACATTTCACAGAAAAAAGTTTTATGGGGAAAGATTCAATGGAGGTGATTTGTTTTTTGGACATGGAAGTGGTTCCAAACATTGTGATTTTTTCTTATAAATAGGAAACTAATCATTATTTAGTGCATTGAAGAATTGGTTAGGTGATTAATGATATACTTTCATTTAAGGATTATAAGAATATGTTTATTATGGGAAGAGATGCTTTACATGATCAAAAGTTACATTAACTTTATGTTATGTAATTAAAATAAGTGAAGGGATTTTTGTTAATGGAGTTTTGGTAATGTTGGTTCTATGAAAATAAATTGTGTGAATAGATCCATACATACTCACTAGAGTATGATTTACTTAGATAAGGAACTTAAGTAGTGATAATTGCATAAAGGAAGTTGTGTGAACTAGATATGACCTAAGGTAGATCCTTTGATAAGGATTCATGAATACATTTGAAAATAATATTAAAAAATTAATGATGAAAATCTCAAACAACATTTTCATTGATTGAGAAGTTACCTTTATGTTATTAAACTAAGGGGGAATTTGTCCAATGTAGTTCAAAAAAGATAAGTTTATGGAGGTGATCCAAGGGAGGTCATTCACTATCCTCTATAATTTTATGAAGTTAGTGAACCTAGAATGGAGTGAATATAAATAGAATTTTAATATACTAAAACTAGTGAAGCATAGTGGATTCTTTTATGACTAATACATCATTGATGCACGCTCCTTCAATTAACACTTATCTATAAACCATGTAAAACTAAAGTGTCATGTTATTAATTCTACATTTGTGTATATAGTGGATGTTCTATTGAATGTGATAGGTTTAACAAGTTTATCAAAATGTTTTAACAATATCTATTTAAGAGAATGGAAAAGTTGACACTCTCATTTACTCCGCCCCTCTTTGGGTGTCCTTGGGTGAAACAATTGGTATTAGAGCCACATGTTTTGGATGTTAAATATATCAATAGAAGTCTATTTTTATGAATAATATAATAAATTATGATAGACTTACTCTTTTTTATGGGAAAAAATAATCAGATATGAAAGGATAGGATGAGATCACACGTATGATCTCTTATAATTAATGTTTTCTTTACTGCAATTCATAGTATACATGTCACTAATGAACCATAAATGTCTATGACTGAAGAATTCATGAATATTCTTTATGATCATGAAATTTTATAAAAATTTAATAATTTTTATAACTACTTTAAATTAATTTTTCTAATCTCCTTTGGTGTTTCTAGGTTCTTTTTGTAGTTTTTTAGTATTTTAGATATTTTGATGCTTTTGAGTTAATTTATATTCTAATATTAGTAATTTAGTATTTTTAATAGTTTATATTATTTTTTATATTATTTAACACTATATTATTATTATTTTTTTTATATTAGTATTTTTTTACTTTATTATTATTATTTTTAAATTATTTTAATATTTAACAATAGTAATTTTATAATGTGTATAATCATAATTTTATAAAATTTTATCTATATTTTAGTATATCTAATTATATGTACAGATATTTATTTATTTTTATTACAATTTTATTTATTTATATAATTAGTTCAATATATATATTTATGTAATTTTAATTCTATTATTATTATTTTTATTAAACAAAAATTTAGATAAATTGGAGTTTTTAATTTTTAATTTTTTTGGTACACAGATAGGAGCAAGGGGAGAGATATTCTAACTTCTTCCTCACCAAGAAAACCAAAGGTGGTATTAAACTTCACTTAGGGCCACCCTCACAAAGGCGCTCACAAGGATGACAGCCAGGAGGGTGCGCACATATCCCCTTTGATTTTTAGTAACTAAAAAGATCCCTAGTAGTAGGGATCTTCATCACATAATCCCTCCTCATTGTGCACCACACAATATGTATCCGGGGGCATGATCTCTTCCACCTATTTCCTCTAAGTGGTATAACCCAACCAACAACCACCTCCTTTCCACTAAGTGCATATGGAATCCTACCTCAGGAAACCCAACTACCCATGCATCCCCCATCTCTGTTTGTGCACGACTGAGGCTCACCTTGAAAGTGGATGCAGTTCATAAAAAATTCAAGTTTTGAGGTAGTTCATGAGCATCAACGATGAGTACGATGGTTAAATTTAGTATTGCAGTGATCAGCGGAGTGATGGTTTTCATGTTGTGATCATTGACGATGGATTGCAATGGAAATTGTGATAAAGCAATCACTGTGATATCTGTTATTTATTATTTTATGTGTTGTTTTGTCATTATGGATGGATAATTTTCATGGTGTTAGAGTGTTAATGAACATGATGGTAATTAAATGCCTTTAATTTATTTTTATATTTGATATTTAGTTAATTCATATTGATTTGTTTTTTATTTATTTAATTATATTTATGTCTGATCTAATTTTCATATGGGCTCCACACACATCCTTTGGTTCTCATCTGTGTGATACCTAATATGAAATAATGAGTGGGAGATCATTAGAGAATTAATTTTTATGGAATTAAATCATGAATGTGAGAGAATCATAAATCACACATGACATAATTCTAAGTAAATAAATGTATTAATTGAAATATAATTATTATTTTTGCATTACCTTTAAAAATTGCATGAGTGATACCTAAGAAGTGATATCATGCAATCAAAACCAACACATATAGATAATTTGACTTTGTGAGAAATAGGTTGTGGTATTTTTTCAAGTGGTTTTGTGCTAAAATGGCATGCACATTATTCATCAAATCATCTAATGAAATGATAGACGTTTTTTTTGTAAAAATTAGAATACTATCTCACATCATAGAATAGGGCTTGATAGTGTTTTATTTAAAATTGTAATCTATTATAATTAAATGAATAAATATTTAGATGTGAGAATTAAATAATTGGAATTGCATACACCTGATGGACATCACAACTCGGACTCTTCTATATCTTCCTATTTCTTCCATAGATTAATTTGGTTCATTTAGATAGTTTTAGTTAATTTAAATAATAATTTTTAAATAGTTGTTTATTTTTTATAATTTTAGTTTTTAATAATATTTAAAACTCATTTACATGAACATTATTTCAATAAGATATTCCTAGTGTCTACACACATTATCTCTATGGATCGACCCTAATCGATGCTTCTATAGTAGTTATTTGGTTAATAAATTTGATAATTGGACGTGTTATGACCCGCATACTACTTCTCGATGAAAATTATAAAGATCAAAAATGATATTTTTATATCTTTATAAAATTATATTGATATGAACATGATAACATTTAAAAGAACAAAGTATACATGGGATAAAATATCTAATTTATACAAAGTGGATAGAAAAGTGAATGCGACTATACTAAAATTTCTCTACATTATTTTGATGATTAGAAAATATATCCTAATGAAAATGATGTTTCTTCAAATAATTCAATAAGGTCGTTAGATATATATGAATTATTGGTTAATAAATAAAGGATGTTGATATCATGAAAAATATCTTGCGATGGATTAAACCTTTGTATAATCCAAATGTTTTAAATCTTAAAGATACAAAATTGATTGAGTTATCTCTTGATGATATGTTATGTAGTTTGGTGTACTATGATATGTGATTTAAAAAGGAAGGAACATTAAGCCAAAAAAGTAAGGAAATTATATTTAGATCCATGAAAAATATAAACATAAATGAAGATAGATATATAGAAGAATAATTATATGATGAATTTCTATCCTTGGTGTTTTAAAATTCAATATGGGTAAGGGTAGATTTAAAGGCAACAAACAATTTTTTTATTTTGGATTTGGTAATATTGAGAACATTTTTATAAGGTGTCATAGGATTTTTGATGAGGAATAAAGTGAAATATAAGTTTAATAGAAGCCATAAAGAATATTTCCTCCTAAAAGAGACATCATTATAGAGAAAACATCTAGAAAAAAGTTTCAAATAATATATTTTATATCAAGGAATAATATTGAAATGAATACTAACTAAAGGAAGTAGACACAAATTTTAAATCAAATAAATATTATGATCTGATGGAAGTAGTTGAAAAAGAAGAAGCTAAAAAAGAAAACAACAAAAAACCTGAGTGTTTAGTTAATCTCAAGGTAGAACTTAAGGAATATCTTGAGGAGTTATAAATTGAAAGGAATACAAATATAAATATTAATGGTTTGTTAAAATAATTATCATAATATGTTGATAATCTTGAATTTGAGATTGACCATCTAGATAAAGATCTAGAAGATCAATTAGGTAGTCAGGTAAGCTTAAAAGAAGTAATGTATCTCAAAATAAAGAAAAAAGAACAATCTAAGGTTATTGATGACCTTAATTCTTATCTATAGGTGAGAGATGAGAGTATTTATGCTTTAGTAGAAGGATTTATTACTTTGAGGAGTATATTTGAAATATATATTGAATCAAGTGTGTAAGATAAGAAACAATAATTCATGATTTTCTTAGATGCATACCTTCTAGAAAATGCCAAACTTTGATAAGAATGTGTTGAGAAGATACTAAGTTGTCAAAGGACCAAGTACATGGGTAAAAATGGAATTGGACTAGATATTGGATAATCATACATTTGAACATAGATAACATCGTTCAAATGAAAACAAATTTTTATTATTCTTATCCGAAAGCTGAAATGTTAAAAACATAGAAAATGGTTATCCATAATAGATAAAATAAGAGAGTTATAAATAGTATAACATGTTATAAGACACATTAACAATTAAGGAGAAAAAAAAATTATTGTAGTGTAAGCAGTGATGAAGGTTAGAAAAATTTACCTATAATTAAGTGTTAATTCAATAGCTATCTTGACCACATAATGTCATCATATGAAGATGTGAGGATCTATTTGAATGTATAATCTCCTAGAATCCATTAATGGAGAATGAGACTATATAATTCATCCCCTAGAAGAAATTATTTATATGGTAAATTTTATCAATGATCTCAATTATTCCATAAATCCCTTGGATGCGGGGAAAGAAGAAGTTGAAAATATCATTCTGGAGGCTAAATATGGATGAATACAAAGAAGCACAACCATATTTTGTTGGGAAATAGATACTCATTGTTTAAAAAATAAGATGATCATGATTACTTAACCCGTATTGAAGGAAATTAAACGAGTCTATACAATACATAAAATCAATTAATAATTTAATGTAGATAAATCAGTAGGAGAGAAGGTCAACTTGTCTAAAATGTTCTCAAAGGTATAATAATACCAGCACCTAAATCCTTAAAGTGGATGCTCATATCACATGATTGGAAATGTTAATATCTTGAAGAATGTAAAGGGTATAGTTTATCGGATAGTTCAATTAAACAATAAGGGGATTTAAATAATGAGAGTATTTTTAGTACCAACTTGGCAGGTGATGAGTTGAAGAATAAAAACATGCTCTGTGTAGATGAATTACATCAAAACATCTTGAGGGTGACTTATCTATGTGACTCTCATTTTGAGTGTGACTATGGTCTTGAAGTTTCATTTAACCAAGTAGGATTATCGATAAATAGAAATGATGAAAATTCTCTTATAAGAGGAATAAAAATGAATGGAAATCTATGATAGGTGTACAACAATCAAAATATGTGTCTACTTATAGTGGGATAAGTGAAATTTTTTAGCACTGAAGGCTTGGTCACATCCACTAAAAAAGCATAAGTAAATTATATAAGATAAATCTACGGTAGAAATTCCCAATATGAATAGAGAGTATAAAAAGACATGTGATGTACTTATATAAGGGAAAATGGTTATTAATCCTTAACAACTGAAAAAGGGCATCAAATTTCTTAATCTATACCAAATTAATGTGTGGGGTCCTAAAAATATATTGAGTATATACATAGAAATATATTTAATTTTTTTTTCATTATTTACTATAGCTGAATATCCCATGTCATGTTTATATAAAGTGAAATAAAATTAATGGGGTGTATGAAGAGATATCTAAGAAGATTTAAAAATGAGACTTGGTGCATAATTAAAACATTGTGGTTAGATAATTGGACTATAAACACATCTATTGAGTTTGAGAATAATTTTGAAAAAAAATATCCTTAGGCATTAAGTTCCCCCTGTTAGAACACCATAATAAAATAGGGTGGTCGAGTGAAGAAATTAGATAATGAACAATAAATACAAGACTTTACTCTTTAAAGGTAAAATCTCTCACCACTATTCAATAGAGATAGTAAAAGTTATAGTGTATATACAAAATTAGGTATTTTTAATCCCTGGGGAGGAGAGAAAACACTTTGAAAATATGTATGGGGGAAATCCTTCACTATAACATTTTCAAGTTTTTGGAAGTAGATGCTACATTTGAAACAAAAAAATGAAATTATGGAAATTATGGTTATGATGAAGATGAAGGAGTTTTTCTGGGTTAATTAATGAAATATGTGGTCTAAACATGTTATAATAATAGGTTTCGTAAAATTTTGAAGTGAAATGACATCAAAGTCATTAAATATAAATAAGTTTAGAATTATAGAAGCTTGAACGCTAATTTTTTCTATTTAATATAAGTGGAGGAGGAGGTTAATACTAATCCTAATGTTACACAAAACTACGATAATGATGAATATTTTTACAATGAATTATAGGACTAAATCATTACTAAAGAGGATAAATAAACACCTCAAAAGAAAAATAGATGAGTGGAGGTAGATCCATACAACATAATTGGATATAGATCATCACTAAATAAAATAAGAAGATTGAGGAATGTAGATAATGCTTCATTATTGTCAACAATGGAACCAACCTCATCTAAAGTTTTGGTCAAAGATGATTCATGGGTTAATGTCCTGAATGAGAAATTAGATCAAATTGGAAATAACTAATCTTGGGATATTTTTGAAAATAATCTGATCATAAAAAATTAGATATTCAATAATAAATTTGATTAATTAAATCTTGTTTTATATGTTTTCATTATATAAATTTAGCTGCATATATTAATTAATGTTTTTATGTGAAATAGAAATGATTTAAAGTAATAATTATATCATCCTCAATTTTTATCCTAAGAAGAATGATATGATTATATACTTAGGCCATAAAATAATACATAATTTAGTGGGGTTGATCTCTATTAGTGTATCCTATATAGATTTTGTTATAGAAATTTCCTCTCTTGTAAAATGCATTTCAATGATATAGATTTGAAAAAACTGCATGATTTTAGTGAAACTAGATATGGGTATAAAAGACTATTTTAGTTTCTTTGATTTTTTGAAATTTTATAGAACATTGAAAAACATGATGTATTTCTCAAGTAATCATTATCAATCACATTTAATTTTACATTAATTTTTTTCCATTTTCTATTATAAATCTCATTGATTATAATTCTTATTAATTTAAAATTTATTGATTTCAATAGACTTGTTGGATTATAAGATAAAATAATTGCAACCAAATTTTATGATTGAGTAATTCCATAGAACTATTGATGATGAACTAGTTATACCTTTCATTATATAGTAAGATCTTTCTAGTTTTTATTATGTTTACTTTTTTTAAAATTTTATAGATTAATTTAACTGATAATTAATTTTATTATAATGAATTCATTCTTAGGGTTCAAACACATGAAAAAGACATTTCTACGAAAATTTATAATTCCATTATTTAGATTAATTTTTATTACATGTTATGAAACATAGTGATACTATTTTCCCTAATCGATATCTCCTTCCCCAAATCCTTTATCCTTGATCCCCTGCTTGCAATGTCACCCTATTCTAAACCCTTTTTGTTTTTTGTGCCCTATCAACAAACACCTACCCCACCCCCACCACTACTTGTGTTATAACCCCTTACCAAACCATTGGGAACTTCCAATTCCCCATACCCGACCCTTGGAATGATTTCAATGGGTGTATAATGTCAAGGATGGGGTATTTTTGGCATCCCTATCCCTATTCCCATTGCCCCATCCTTAATCCCCTTATGAACCCACCACAAAAAGTTCATATATTTTTATTCTTCATATTAGATGAGACATTGATTTTCAATAGACTTGTTTTTGTTAATTATCATAAGTCACTTGAAGATTGTATTAGTTGAGTAGAAAATTGGTCTTATGAGAGTCACATAAATAATTTGTTTAAATTTCCTTAGTTTATTAATTTTTTTCTAAAAAATTTATTTCTTCTTAATTTTTTAATGAGTACCAACTTTATAATTTTTTAAGAACTTGACTAATTTATTATGCTTGATAGTAAACATTAATATTGTATTTTATAATTCATTTCAACATATCATATTATTTCCACAGTCCTAAGGATCCATTGATTTAGGGCCAATGGTATCATAAATAATCTATTTTGTTTACACAAGCAATTTAGCATATTCATATATTTTATAGAATATATCCAATATTGTAAAAGTAAAATATTTTCAATAAGATAAAATAAATATTTTTTAAAAAGAGGAATCTACTTATTTCATTATTTCACGAAAATAAAAATAATAGATGATACAACTAAATATATTTTAGACTAATTTTCACTATTCAAATAACTTTTTATCATTTAAAAAAACTCTAAAATATTAACATATTTAATTTTATAAATGATATGATTTTTAAATTTATTGATCATTAAAATCCAAGATTCAATACAATTTGTGGGCATAATGTGGTGTGTAATAATATTTTTCATGCAATAAGACAATTAGTCATGATTTGGAATTTCAATATTTTTCTTAAAAATTCCCATTCTTTGATTTATAGGGGAATGCATTATTGTTTTCATATCATGAATATTGTGTTTTTATGTATAGAATTTGTGATATAAATTGTACATGTTTTTTAATAATCTGAAATATTTATTTGTTAAGATCTATTATAGGAACACTATTATATATTATAAAATTTTCACACCTCCCTCAACTTTTTACATATCATTTTAGGTTTAGATTGTACCACTTTGTGATTATTAAATTTGATCACATTTAATTTTCTATATTTTTTAGATATATTCAATACAGTTGATTCCTTATTTCCATTCCAAAAATTACAACATTTGTAATTAATATTTCTCATATAGGATCTTTTTTCATTATTAATAATCACTATTTTTCAATATTTTTATATATTTATCATTGATAAAAATAGTTTCACGTTAATAAGTTTCTTCTCCTCCATACACCCTCTCATTTTTTTATGTTTATTAGTTTTTTATTTTTTATTCAGATTGAACCAATTGAACCATCAAGTTTTGTTGATCAATGAAACATCAATTCATAAATACAAAAATCCCAAAAAATGAATCTAATTCTTTGAAACCATGTATTTTTCCATATCTTTCCAAGGAACCATCCAATATAAACATAAATGTGGAGTAGTAGCATATAAATAATCCTTCCTCTCTATGAACACTATTCTTATTCAACCTCCTCTACATTTCATGGTGAAAATTTCATGAAAAACAATATATCCATCCTTTTAGATGGAATATCTTACACAGACTATCTCGACCTCTAGTTTAACAACCTAGACTATGAAACCCTAACCCTCTCCGGAACCCAAAAAGAAAAACAATCATCTTTAGTTCTGATTCTAAATATAGAGAAACCTATATATGATAGATATTTTAAATGGTATCAAAATTTCTTCTTATTCCTAGGGTATTCCATACCCTATAATGTTTTGTTTCAATTAAAGGAATTATTTCAAAAGTAAAGTTTTTATAGGATATTCTAGAAACACATTGGTTGCACATGGCATGAGAGGATAGGGGGTTAGGCTTATCCACACAATTTTCAAGGGAAATTTTTACTTACATTGGGAATATTATATATTTAGGACATATATATGATTTATTACTAGTATAAATAGTATCACAACCAGTTATCCCAAATGAAATAATCGATCATTAAAATATTTTAATGGGAATACATCTAAATGTATAAAAGATTCACCATCTCTCCATTTTAGTGTAGTTTAGTGACACTATCTTTTAAATATATAAAGTTGGACTTGTTGAAATTAACTCTATATGGGGAGGTGGATAGTGCTATAAAGTTGTGACTGATCCTCTGAAAATGGCTTCAAATGTATCACTATGAAGGCAATTTTAACCCATGTAATTCAGTGCCATATAATTTGAGACTTAATAATTTGTAAAGTCATGTGAAAAGGACCAAGTTGGTTCGTTTTAAGGTCATACAACTATGAATAAGTGAATTTTCTTTTAGGGTCATGCATCCAAGAGTTTTTACTAAGTATTTTAAAGTTATGAATGATGGAACACTATGTGAAACAGACTGTAAATGGTAGATAAGGGACTTACACATGATAAGACCTTCCTGGTTCATATTTTAAAGGAATACATCCTAATGAAAATTTTATTTGGTATCTTAAATGTAGGTTTTGGGCATAAGTAAAGCATCGATAAATCCTATTACTAATAATGGTCTCGCTCTATCATTTGAATAATTCACAAGAATATAATGAAACAACATCAGTCCTAATGAATATACCCGCTATAACCTGACAATAATCCCATAATTGAGAGAGAAAATATTTTCATGTTAAATTTATAACTAATTTATCAATGAAAATAATTCCTTGAGATTGAAATATTTTTTCAAAGAAGATACTGACCTCATGAACTATGTTATTGTTGAATTATCATTTTATAAAGATAACCCAAATAAGATCCCATATAGAAGTGATCCACAAGTGGATCTTGATTTCAAAACATCATTGTTAGAATTTTAGGTGATGACACAAAGATTCCAATTGTCTTGTGTTGTTCATTGTTGATCAGAACATCAATCTCTTTAGTTTTGAAAGATTAAATCTATATCACTCAAGATTTATATGGATGATGATGATGATCACTTTCTTTGAATTCTTGATAGGAACCCAAGATATGTTCTTAGTGGAAATACTTCTCTAGGATGGAGTGGTTGTTAATAATGAATTTTTTTACACATGTATATATATCCAAATGATATAATAAGATATATATAAGATTTGGGTTTTAATATATTTAATTTCACTAGTCATTTAAACAACCATTAATCCTAAAATATACCCCTTACCAAATAATAATAATAATAACAACAATATTATTATTATTATTATCATTATAATGCATGACTGATGATAACTCATGTAATATAAAAATATTATATATTCATGGTCTTTTGAATAAATATTTATCCCTAGAACAATAAACCAGTATGTTCAAACTCCCTCTCATTTATTAAACCCATGAATAAATATTTAATTTAAAAATAAATACTACCTATTCAATAAATAAATAAATATTAAATTCATAGTCCAGTGAATAAAATTTTATTTAATTTTCACATAAAAAATAAGTTATTTATTTACCAACTAAATAATAATTTATTGCCTTGAGAATAAAAAATATACAAATAAATATTATACATATTGGTCTTGAAAATAAATATTTTCTTATATATTCTAATAACAAATAATGACTGAATATTTGTGATAATAAAATCATGAATTTATCATATCCTTCATCTTGAGAATATTATTTATCTTATCCATTGAATACCATTAGAATTTAATTAAAATCAAAGATATTTTTTGTATGACCCTCTAAGATTATTTCTTAGTGGTATTAAGAGATATTTCCCAAATTCTAAGATTACTAAATAGAAATGGGTTGAGGAAACCATATAGAATGGTGTTTTGTTGCAACAACATCAATCACATATGATTATTCAGTATGTAATATAATCCCTTTGTCTTGATATGTCAAATCAAATAGGTTTCAAACTCCATGTCATCAACCAATGTGCTTGATTTCTCTTTCTTTTACTATCTATAATGAACTCATCAAACACCAATGACATTGAATTTATTAGATAGTTACATTATAGTCAAAGGTCCTTAGATACCAAATACCATTATAAAATATAAGGGAAAAATAATTTCTTGACCATTTCATTGATATGTATCCCTTGTGACTCACCCAAAATAACCTAATTCATATTGAGTATAAGTTGTTATTATTTTGGTAAATACATCAAATTACACATGTAAAATCACAACCCAAATCATATGGTTTGACTTAGAATGTCATATAATTTCATACACACCACCCTATAAACCAGACACCTTTAATTATTAGTGAGGTTATAAAGTGGAAACATGGGGATAATATGACTTAAATTAGTGAAATAAATAACAGATAAATGAACAAAAAAAATATTATAATAAAATCATATTAAGTGACAATAATAAAAATAACAACTGTATAATGAATTCAGAAACAATATACCCAAGAGTCACAACTAAAAACAAGTTATTGATCACCCTATAAGATGATAACATATACAAGATATAAAAGAACAAAATAAAAGATGCTATACTCCCACTCTAGACCATATCTCATCCTATTATCTATTCTTATAGCAAGATATCCCACTAGAAAATTAAACATGGGCCTCAATAAAACCTATACCTATAATAAGTGAGGTATTATTAGATATCTAAGTGCCCTGGATGCCCGAGCAGGGTGTGAGCACAACTTAGTAGGACACGAACAATACAATTCTGTACATGATCAGTAAATGTAGTGTATGTGAATGTGATAAGTATTGATAAGAATAAAGTAAACATACAATACATAAACTACACAAGCACAACATATAAGCACCAATGAAGAAGTAAGCAATAAATGCCCATATACTGAGCAGTTGTGCAGTTTCCAAACTACCATGAGCACTGACCATACCTGCTTTGGATCCATACTGAAAAGAGAGTGCACCATACATGTTTGACACATATCTACCTTAATGTTATTGTACAAAAACATATTTTACACATCCCACTGGATGGGATAGTCTTTGTATATATCGATCGAATATTTGACACATCCCTATTGGGAGGGATAGTTCACATGGATCGACCCATAACCAGCCACCTACATGATCCTCCTTGATAGAATAGTCCAAAACATGTTTGAAACATCCTACCTTTTGATACATCCCATGTACATGACAACCAATGTCTGAAACATTCCAATTAAGGTAATAGTATATATAGATCAACCCGTAGAAGATAAAGGCGAAACACATACAACATATAGATACAAGATAATAGATTAAACATCATGTAATATCCATATATAGGATAACATATCAAACATCACGTCATATCATGTATTATTCATAACTATTACAAATCTATATATGAGTTAACATCAATTATAGGTCACACAGGGCTACACATGAACACCTCATGAGATCAAACATCAAACATAGGCTTAGTAGTAAAAGTATATAGGTAAATAAATAACCAGTCAAACCTCTACCATCAGTGGCCATTAATTATGATAGGACACAAGGTCCAATGTGGAACTTAGAACCTTTTCACTTAATTAGGAATATTCATATAATTAATTAAGACATTTCATTTATTAATTAATTAAGCATGAAACAATGTCTCCTATTTTAATTGACAAGATCAATAAATTAAAATATCTTACTAGGTGATCTATTTAGTTTTACATGAATCTCAAAGTTAACCATCCAAAGGTGGTAGGACTTCATACCACATTACAATAAACTAAACATAAAACTTACGTTCATGTACATAGAACCACCTACCTCAAACGAAGCTAACTCCCAACCAAGAAAATATCATAAACTTTTTCTGAGCCATCCAAGTACATTTGAACACCATCAATCACCAATAGTTTCTATCTCATTCCAAAGAATTCAAAAATAATTAATTATAACTAAATTATAATTAATTAAATTATTATAAGGAAACTCACATTCCAAGGAAAAAATAAGTCATGCTGAAAGATTTATCAAACACTACCACCTAGATGAAGCCATGACCAAACATCCATGGAATGTGCATAACATGCTTTTGAATTTATTCTGGGAAAAATCCATATTGCGTGACAAAACGAAAAATACCATTTGAATATAATTAAATTGGAACCTTTAGAAGTAACTGACCAAGAGATTAACCTTTAAACACCATGAAACCCTATTTAGATTAGCCACTCCTGGCACATAGAAAATTATAATAAGAGAAAAATCCCCAAATTAATCTCATGGTCCAATAACCAATTTAACTCAATTTGACCAAAAATAATAAAAGAGATCACTAAGGAACATACCTTCATGAAAAATCCCATCCATGACATGAGTTTATCATCAGGGGTCATCCTATATGTATTTATATCCAAATAAACATGATTTATAGTGACCCAAGCCTTTTATAAATATAACATCACATGATTTTAAGCATAACTATACATCAGAGTACAAGCCAAGGATCGTTACGTTTAGTGTCTTGGAAGAGTAGGTACATAAAACATAAAACATGGGGCTAAAAAACCATTTATTTATTTAATATACATTAAGAGATCCTATATTTCTTTGAGACCTTACATCTGCATAGGGTACCCTGGGTAACACATGAACAAAGGGATGAGCTAAAAATCCCAGTAAGGGAATGAACATAAGGATACATCTTAAGCACATGAGTTAAGAGGCATGACGTAATGAAAACAAAACACGGGACATATGAAATTATATCATATAAGCATGGGATCATATAAATATGGAATCATATAAATGTGGCATAACAATAAATTTTTTTTATTATGGTTCATGTCTAACCGCTAATCCCATTTCCCATTTTAGTACGGATCAAGGATAACCACCAATCCCATTTCACATCACATCTCATGAGACTTAACTTTACCCAATGCATTGGAGAACTATTTAGGTGTACCCATATCAACATTTTGATGAGTATTATTGACACATAAATATTATATCCACAAAAATATTATTTCCACATAAATAATTATATATAATCAATTGTTCATAAACATAAGGATATCCATGGAAAAAATTGGGTACCACAATCATGACATAATGAATAACCAATGAGTGTATCATGAAAGTGTCCATGAAGGAAAGGTATTAGAACATACATGTATGTTAATAAGGTAATATAGGAATATAACATGATAGGTTGTGACAAATAGAAGTGACAACATATAAGAAATTTATTTTAGAAACATTAGCATTAAAACATTTTTGTGCTGTTTTAAGGAAAATACTATAGAGATTTTAAAATAGTAAAAAGGAAATTATTTTATATAAAAATAGAATTGAACCAAGAATGTTTTCATAATAAAAATAATGATTTTATAAAGACAATGGTGTCTTAAAAAATAGGATGGAGTGCACTTGAAATTTGGTAAAAATTTAGGAAGTTCCATTAAAATGAGTTTGCTTATTGGGAAGTATCGAGGAATGATTCTCTTAAAAGCATGTATATCCCCGAAAGAGATTGAGATATGGATCTTGGAACATGATTTTGGAGAATATAGACATAATTTATATGTTTTACATAAAAATAAAATACAACTACATTTTGGTAAAAAGAAAGATAGAGCAACCTGAAGGAATAAAGGAAGTTCGGGTAGAATCCATTACAGTTTATCTACATGGTATCAGGTGTAACTAAGAAAGATTTATGAGAGATATAAGGGTTTTATCATCACTTATAAAACATTATTGAAGTATGGGGGAGGTTATAAAACATACCCCCTTACTTGGTATTTCACAAAAAAGGCATAACATAGAGAAAAATATTGATTAAGAGTGAAAAGGAGAGGATCCCTTACCTTAATTCGGGTGGTGTCCTACACTTGTTATTAATTACCTGAATAAACAAATTAGGTTTATTAATTAATAAATTACAGAACCTATTCTATATTTAATTGATTTATTTTAACCCTTTTTAATTCATTCGAGTCCTTCTTGATTTGTTATAAGGCTCAATTTCATTGTTCAGGCTCGTTTGTTTACTTGGTTTTAAAAGATTGGTTCACTTATATTCAAGTTCAGATAAACATGAAAGATGAAAGTGGTTTTACAGAATTGAAGTTATATGATATTAGTTAACATACAATAGATATCATGGTTATATATTTAATTTAGTTACTTAGAGTGAAGTCGAATTATTATATAATGTCAAAGCGACAATTGTTTTTGTTAATTGGTGGGTTTGATTACAAAGAACATATTTTGCTTTATAACTTAATACCATTTGTAATAAAATATTACATAATCAAAATAGGATATATTACATATATATATTATGATTAAACCATAAAAAAAAATGGTTTCATGACCAGATTTTATGATGATAATAGAAATTGATAAACTGTTGTCCTTGAATGTGCTAAGTTAACACATCTCAAACAATGATTTCATTTCATTCAAATAAAAGGTAAGGAAAAGAGAGAAGATAATGAAGTATCCCATTATCATAATATAATTCCAGTACATGTATTATAATGTATTTATCATACCATTTGGGTGAATGGAGGTGAGGAAAGAAACAAAAAGAAAAGAACTTAAAAGAAAAAAAGGAATTGGAAAGAGGAATTTACATCTTGGGACTTTGTCCTTTGAAAACCTATTAATGGGAGAGGTTTTGGTATTTTGAAGTGTCTAGGAGATTTTGGACGTGGGGAAAGATATTGGGGAAAAATTTGGGTAGAATATTGGAAAGACACAAGGCTTGAGCGTAGTGAAGAGAAGAAGGTGTGAGGGGGGGGGGGGGGTTTATAGTGGAGGAGAGGAGAGTTTTCATAATTTCTAAATCATTAATTTATTATTTCCTCACACGAAATGGAATAGTAATTATTACATGACCAAGAATAGTAATAAATGCATCTGACTTCGAACCAAATGGGATCAAATTAGTAGATCATCATCAATGACTCAATTAATCTATTATTTAGCATTTATTATGAATTATCAGATTCTACTATTCATAAAAAATTGAAGTATTTCAGAAAAATCTCAAAAATTCACCCCAACCATTTTTCAATATTTACAATCCAAAAATGAAGTCCATTTTTCAAAAATAATGTTCTAAATATGATTAATTTAATATTTAATTAAAATCATAATTTATTATTAAAAACCGGTTTTAAAATATTCATTTACTTATTCTAAAATATTGGAACGTCATAATTTCGCTTGAATATTATTTTATGACTATCATAGGTAAGGTTACTATTCATTAGGGTATTTAAATATTCATAAGGGTATGTTACTATTCATAAGGGTAGGTTACTATTCACTAAAAGTTAAGTTTTTCTTATCACACTTTAAATAACTTACTGAATGAAACCATGTATATCAGATTTTCAAAATTCCAAACACAGAAGTGACAAACTTATGTGTAAAGGACACTTAGAACTTAGTAGTTCATTATATTGTGTTTTCATGTTATTTTATGACATATTTATAAGAAGTGAAATTTCCATTTAAAAATTTGGGTAGTTACATTCTTCCCCCCTTAAGAAATTTCACCCACGAAATTTCATTTTACATTCTAGGCTGTAAACATGTGAGGGTACTTCTCCTTCATCACCTCCTCCGGTTCCCAAGTAGCTTCTTAAAAATTTTGGTTCCTGCACAACACTTTTACAAGGTGGGTAGTCTTATTGCATAGAACCCTATTTCTTTGGTCCAGAATCTTCATTGGCTGCTCCTCAAAAGAGAGATCATCTTCCAACTGCACCACCTCTGAGTTCAGTACATGTGGGGGATCAGGTATGTACTTCCTCAAAAGTGATACATAAAACACATCATGAAATAAAGTCATATTTGGAGGAAGTTCAAGCCGATATTCCACAATTCCTATGTATTCAAGGATCTCAAAGGGTCCAATGTACCTTGGGCTTAGCTTCCCTTTCTTTCCAAACTACATGACTCTCTTCCATAGTGATATTTGAAGGAATAATTTATCCCCAATGTCGAAATCCAAGTCCCTTCGATGGTTGTCAGCATAGATCTTTTTCGGAGTCTGAGTAGCTTTGATGTTTTTCTGGATGAATTGAACCTTATCTATCATCTCTTTCACAAGATTAGGTCCATGTAGCTTTCATTATCCAACTTCATTTCAATAGGTTCGAGTTCTACATCGATTTCCATACAGTGCTTCATATGGAGCCATCTGAATAATCGAGTGGAAGCTATTTTTGTATGTGAACTCAACCAATGGGAGATGCTGATCCCATCCACATTTTAATTCTAGAGAGCAGGCTCTTATCATATCCTCAAGCGTCTGAATATTTATTTTAGACTGGCCATTAGTTTGGGGGTGATAGTATGTACTAAAATTTAATTCAGTACTCCAAGCGTGTTGAAGACTCCTCCAGAATTTAGATGTGAACCTTGGATCACGATTAGAGACAATTGAGAGTGGAACACCATGTAGTCTCACCACATCCTTTACATATATTTTTGCAAGTTTTTTAAGTGAGAGTTCTTCCCAAATAGTGATAAATGGGCAGTCTTGGTGAGTCGGTCAACCACAACCCATATCATATTATTTCCCTTCGACATCTTCGGGAGACCAGTGAAAAGTTCCATTGTAACATTCTCCCATTTCCACATGGTTATAGGCAATGGTTGCATCATATCTTTGGACTTTTGTCACTCTAATTTAACTTGCTGACATACCAAGCACCTTGATATATATTCTACAATCTTATTCTTCATGTTATCCCACCAAAAGTGTTCTAGGAGATTAAAATACATCTTGGTACTCCTAGGATGTACAAAGAATGTTGAGCTATGTGCATTGTCCAATAGCTCATTCTTTATACTGGGTGATGAAGGCACACAAAGTCGCATTCCAAACCAAATCACACCATCATCATTGATATGTAACTCTTGAAGATTCCCTTCCTTTACTACATTGACCCTCCTTTGTAACTTCACATCATCCCATTGTGCTCCCTTAATATTCTCTTTAATGGATGGTTACACAATAATTTGGTAAAGGTAGGATGTATCCCTTGACCTTATGATTTATAAATCCATCCTTTTCATATCCAAGAAGACAGGGTCTTTCTCAATCCGTAACATGGATAGAGTAGCAGGTTCTTTTCTACTTAGAGTATCAGCTACCTTGTTCGCCTTTCTAAGATGATAGTGAATCGAGCAATCGTAATCCTTGATTAGATCTAACCATATCCTTTGACACATTTTGATCTCCTTTTGTGTGAATATATACTTTAGGCTCTTGTGGTCGGTGTATAAGTTACACTTCCCACCATAAAGGTAGTGCCACTAGATTTTCAAGGAAAAAATCACAGCTGCCAGCTCTAGATCATGCGTCGAGTAGTTCTTCTCATGGATATTCAACTTCTGTGAGGAATAGGCTATCACATTATCATTTTTCATGAGTACACAACCCATGAATTTCTTTGAAGCATCATTGTATATCACAAAAATTTCTCCACTTTTTAGTAATGTGAGTACAGGTGAAATTATTAGCCTTCCCTTTAGCTCCTTGAAGCTTACCTCACATTCTTTCATCCAGACAAACATTACCCCCTTCTGTGTCAGCTTGGTCATTGGGTTTGACAATTGCGAAAAGTTATTCAAAAGTCGTCAATAATACCCAACTAGACCCAAAAAGCTACGGATCTCTTTACAGTAGTTTTCTTGGGCCACTCTTTAATTTACTTCATCTTGGAAGGGTCCACAAATATCCATTTACTGGTAACAACATGCCCCAAGAATGATTCATCCTCCATCCAGAACTCACATTTACTATACTTTTCATACAACTTCTCCCTTCACAAAGTATTTAAAACAATTTTAAAATGATCCTCATGTTCCTATTTTCTCTTGGAGTATATCAGAATACCATCAATAAATACTACAACCAAATTGTCAAGGTAGTCTCTAAAGACTCTATTCATTAAAGACATGAAAATTTTTGGAGCATTGGTGAGTCCGAAGGGCATCACTATGAACTCATAGTGTCCATACCTCATTTGAAAGGAAGTCTTGGGCATATCTTCTTTCCTCACCTTTAGTTGGTGATATCCGGAACGAAGGTCCAACTTAGATAAATAACTACCCCCCTAAAGCTGATCAAACAAGTCATCTATCCATGGAAGGGGATACATGTTATTTATCGTGATTTTATTGAGTTCACGTTAATCAATGCATAGGCGCATTGATCCATCCTTCTTCTTGATGAATAGGACTAGCGCACCTCACGGTGAAGAACTCAGGCATATAAAACCCTTCTCCATATTCTCCTACAACTACTTCTTTAGATCCTATAGCTCTATGGTGGCCATTCTGTAAGGTTTATTTGATATAGGTAGAGATCCATTGATAAGTTCAATTGAGAACTCAACCTCTCGATCAGGAGGAAGACTAGACAACTCTTCCGGGAATACATCAGTGTAATCCTTCACGATGGGAATGTCTTCAATAATTATTCTCTCCTCTGTCTCAATCATTTGAGCTAGACATGTTTTCTCACAAGGAAGCAATATCCAAACTTGAGATTAAGATTCTAAAGGAGATTCATCTTCCTCCTTACACTTGTAAAGAATCATAGGATGCTTCGGGATGTGAAAAGTGATCTCCCTTTCCTGATAGTTGATGTTGGATTTGTATAAATATATCCAATTCATTCCCAAGATTGCATCAAATGCCACTAATGAAAGTAAGAAGAGATTTTATGGGAGGCTCAGTCCACAAACATTAACCGGGGAGGAGTTATAGACCATGGATGCATCGATTGCCCCATTTTATGTTCTCACAGATAACTTTTCCTCCAAATTTTGAGGTGGTGTTTGAATAGTTCTACTAAAATTGCATGATATGAAAGAATTCATAGAACCAAAATCAAATAGTATATCTGTTATTCTTGAATGAATAACTAGCGTACCTGTCACCACATCGTTGTCCGGATCCACCTTAGTAGTAGTGATAGAAAAAGCTCTTCCTTGTTGCCTTAGAGGTTGTTTTTTATTTCCTCTAATAACCCTAGACATAGGGAAATTGTTCTCATAATGCCCATGATCCTTAAAGTCGTAACACTACACTGTAGGATGAGTGTTGATCTGAACGTTCCTTTCTTCTTCAACATTAGAAGGATTTTTCATATCCCTTCGATAGTTCTTGGCCAGATGACCAAGATTTCTACATTTGAAGTAATTCTTGGTTCCCTTCTGACAGTTACCAGGATGCTTCTTCCCAAAATTTTTTCAAGGGGAAAATTCATGCTTCATTCCATCATGGGATTTTTTTATGAACCACCCATGCTGTTTTCCATTTTCCGCTTCTTGTCACTGGGCCCATGAGTCCACTGAGAGTCTCTAATCTCCATTTCCACCTTGAGAGAACAATAAACAATATTCTCATAACTATCAAAGTCTTGAATTTCCAACACATTTCATAGACTCGACTTTAGTCTTCTAAAGAATCGATCCACCTTACTTTCGGTGATCATGAAAAATCTAGAGTCGTACCTTGGAAGCCTTGTAATGCTTGGTTCATATGCCCCGATGGACTCATCTTCCTTCTTCTTGAGTCTAAGGAACTCTCTTTCCATCTTGAGATGGAGGGTTCAAGGAAAATATTTATTCAAAAACATCATCTTGAATTCCTCCCAATCCATGGAATAAATTTCCTCTTGGGACATTGTATTCTTTATTAGTGTCCACAAATGATCATCTTCCCCATCCAAATTATAGACTTTCAGTAAAACCTTCTCTTCTTCCTAGCACTGGATAACAGAGAATATCTTTTCAATGGAGTTAATCCATCATTCTGTGAGGAGGGGATTAGAAGATCCACTAAACATTGGAGGCCTTTTCCACATGAAGGATTATATGGTAACTCACTCTTTCCTTGGAGGAGGTGGTAATTCCACATGATTCAAGTTATTATTCATAACTTGAGCCAGCTGATCAAGTACTATCATGAAGTTTTGAGCACCCGCTCCGATCATATTAGGCATATTGTTAAGGCAATATTCGCATTTCATATCACATTGGTTGTTGGAACATGTTCTTCTATTTCCCACCATTAACTATGAAAAAGAACGTATAATTGGAGGTCTTTAATACTTAACTATTGAGGATAAAAATGAAACTTTGAACATAAAAATATAAAATTATAAAGAATAAGTACATCCTAACTTGTGATTCCTTAGGTTAAAACCTAGGTTATACTCTATCTATTTCTTGACATATATTCTTATGGGACTTTTTTTCCCTTAATAATGGTTTGTACTATGCTCATGAATCTACCAAAGCATATTCTCCGGGAGTGTCGTAACTAAGAGTGCATTAAGGCCCGTTTTTATGAACGAGGATACCCCGGGTCAAGCCTGAAACTCATTGTTGGAGTTTTCAATCCTAGGTACATCTATTCCAGAGCCGCCTCTACCTGCTCGTATTTACACAGGGATTCATTTTCTTGATAAACCACTTACTCTATACTTACCAAAATTTAGGGATGTTTTATTATACTTCATCTCATCCTTAAGGTTTTCATTAAGGTTCTCTATTCCTAATCTCCAAAAATAACTAGACCATCCTCTAATACCAACTATAGCGACCAAATCCTTTTATATATATAACATTACATGATTTTAAACATATTTATACATCAGAGTACAAGACAAGGATCATTAAGTATAGTGTCTTGTAAGACTAGGTACATAAAACATAAAACATAAAACATGGGGATAAAAAACATTTCTTTTTAATATCCATTAAGAGCTCCTAACATCCTTTGAGGCCTTATATATGCATAGGGTACCCTGGGGAACACATGAACAAAGGTATGAGCTAAAAATCCCAGTAAGGGAATGAACATAATGAAACATCTTAAGAACATGAGTTAAGAGGCATGACGTAATGAAAAAAACATGGAACATATGAAATCATATCATATAATCATGGGATCATATAAACATGGAATCATATAAATGTGGCATAATCATAAAACATTTCTTTATTACGGGTCAAGGCTAACTGCCAATCTTGTTTCCCATTTTAGTATGGGTCAAGGATAACCGCCAATCCCGTTTCACATCACATCTCATGAGAATTAACTTTAACCAATGCATTAGAGAAATATCTGGGTGAAACCATATCAAAATTTTCATGAGTATTATTGAAAATAAATATTATTTACACATAAATATTCTGTCCACATAAATAATCATACATAATCAATCGTTCATAAACATAAGGATACACATGGAAAGAATTAGGTACCACAATCATGACATAAATCATAACCAATGAGTGTATCATGAAAGTGTCCATGAAAGAAAGGGATTAGAACATACATGGAAGTTCATAAGGTAATATAGGCATATAAAATTTTAGTTTTTGACAAATATAAGTGACAAAATATAAAAAATGTATTTGAAAAAAATTAGCATTAAAACATTTTTGTGCCGTTTTAAGGAAAATACTATAGAGCATTTAAAATAGAAGAGAGGAAATTATTTTATATAAAACTAGAATTTAACCAAGAAGGTTTTAATAATAAAAATAATGATTTTATAAAGACAATGGTGTCTTAAAATAGAGTATGGAGTGCACTTGAAATTGGGAAAAAATTCGGGAAGTTCCTTTAAAAGGAGTGTGCTTATTGGAAAGTATCGAGGAAGGATTCACTTAAAAGAATGTATATCCCTGAAAGAGAATGAGAGATGGATATTGGAACATGATTTTGGATAATATAAACATAATGTATAATTTTTACATAAAAATAAAATACAACTGCATTTTGGTAAAAATAAAGATATAGCAACCCGAAGGAATAGAGGAAGTTCAGGTAGAATCCATTACGGTTTATCGGCATGGTATCAGGTGTAAATAAGAGAGCTTGATGAGAGAGATAAGTGGTTTATAATCACTTATAAAACATTATTTCAGTATGGTGGAGGTGAGAAAACATACTCTATAACTTGGTACTACACAAAAAAGTCATAGCATAAAGAATAATCTTGATTAAGAGTGAAAAGGAGAGGATCCCTTCCCTTAATTCCGGTGGTGTCCTCCACTTGTTATTAATGACCTGAATAAAAAAATTAGGTTTATTAATTAATAAATTCTAAAACCTATTATATATGTAATTGATTTATTATAACCCTTTTTAGTTCATTCAAGTCCTTGTCAATTAGTTATAAGGATCAATTTCATTGTCCAGGCTCGTTTGTTTACTTGGTTTTAAAAGATCAGTTCACTTATATTCAAGTTTGGATAAACATGAAAGATTAAAGTGGTTTTATAGAATTTAATTTATATTATATTAGTGAACATAAATTATATTAAATGGTTTTATATTTAATTCAGTAACTTATAGTGAAGTTTAATTATTATATAATACCAAAGTGATAACCGTTTTTGTTAATTGGTGGGTTTGATTACAAAGAACATATTTTGATTTATAAATTAATACCATTTGTAAAAAAAGATTACAGAATAAAAATAAGATATATTACATATATATTCTGGTTCAACCATAAAGAAATGCTTTTATGACCAGATTTGATGATGATAATAGAAATTGATAAACTGTTGTCCATGAATGTTCTAAATTAGCACATCTCAAATGGTGCTTTCATTTTTTTCAAATAAAAGGTGAGGAAAGTAGAGAAGATAATGAAGTATCCCATTATAATAATATAATTATAGTACATGTATGCTACTGGAGTTATCATACCATTTGGGTGAAGGGAATTTATGAAAGAAACAAAAAGAAAAGAACTTAAAAGAAAAGAAGGAATTGAAAAGAGGAATTTACCTCTTGAGACTTCCTCCTTTGAGAACCTCTTAAGGGGAGAGGTTTTGGTATTTTTAAGTGGATAGGAGATTTTGGACGTGGGGGAGGATATTGGGGAGATATTTTGGTGGAATATTGGCAAGGCACAAGGATTGAGAGGATTGAAGAGAAGAGGGTGTGTGTGTGTGTGTGTGGGGGGGGGGGTTATAGTGGAGGAGAGGAGGGTTTTCATAATTTTTTAATCATTAGTTTATTATTTCCTCACAAGACAAGGAATATTATGTATTCCATGAACAAGAATAGTAATAAATGCATGCAAATTAGAAAAAAATGGGGTTAATTTATCAGATCATCATCAATGACTCAATTAATCCATTATTTAGCATTTATTGTGAATTATCAGATTCTACTATTCATAAAAATTCTAGTATTTTAGAAAAATACCAAAAATTCACCCTAACCATTTTTCGACGTGTACAATACAAAAATTAATTCTATTTTTCAAAAATAATTTTCTAAATATTATTAATTTAATATTTAATTAAAATAATAATTTATTATTAAAAACCAGTTTTAAAACATTCATTTACTTATTCTAAAATATAGATACATCATAATTTCAATTAAATATTATTTTATGACTATCATAGTTAAGATTACTATTCATTAGGGTATTTAAATATTAATAACGGTAGGTTACTATTCACTAAAAAAATAAGTTTTTCTTATCAGACTCCAAATAACTTACTGATTACAACCATGTATATCAGATTTTCCAAATTCCAAACACAAAAGTGACAAAATTGTGTTTAAAAGACACTTATCACTTATTAGTTAATTATGTTGTGTTTTCATGTTATTTTATGACATATTTATAAGAAGGTAAATTTCCATTGAAAACTTTGGGTCGTTACATCATTCTCATACAATTATATTAATATTTGATGGAATTTCATACAATTATTTAATCAGAATCTATCCGAAGATAATATTATGAACTTTATGGTCAAGGATTAGAGTATTAAAATATAATTAGAAAAATACATGATCATAAGGGTTTATACTTACCATGAGGATCATCCATGATGACCAGTAAGGAAGTATTACACCACATGAGGAAGACAGAGGCCATAATCAATGAAGAAAAATGGATTCCATCAGGATTCATCACTGGTTCACATCTAGATAAGAGGAATATGAAATTGGATAGAAATGTGTAAAATTATATTCTCATTTCATTATCAAAGACAGTTTACACTGATTTTATTGGTCTACAAAATGGAAAAGAAATCTGGGATAAGTTGGAAAACACTTATGAATGTAATGTAAAATTTAAAGAGGAAAAGCTACATATCTGGATAAATAAATTTTAATACCTTAAAATGGAATAAGATGAATATTTTTATGATTTATTTACTCAAGTAAATGAAATTATAATTAATATTAGAGGCTTTTTTGAGAAACACGATGATTCTAAAATTGTGAAGAATTTGACGATAAATTTTTCAGATATATATGATCCCAAAATATTAACACTTGAAGATAGATATGATCCTTATCTTGAAAAGTTAAATAATATTCTCATTGTTTATGAAATATTAAAACTTCAAACATTCAAAAATAAAGTTGAAGATCAGATGGATTTTGAAGCCATGAGGAATATGAAAATTTTCAATGATGAAGATGTCAGTGACTCAAGTGATTTTGAGAATGAAGAGAAATATTAAAGAGTTATTAAATTCATTTCTAAAATATTTTAACAATGAAAAATAGAGATAAAATGGAAATTTATTTCGTAGATATTATAAAATCCATGGTCTTAGACACTATGAAATTAATTATCAAATAAATAAAGGAGTAGATTATTAATTTGAAAATGATTAAAAGACTCAAGAAAAATGTTGGAGGAAAAAATTTAAATAATCCACAAGGGATGGTAAAATAAAGAATATATTTTAAATAACCAAAAGAATAAATATAAAAAGAAAAGAATCAGAAATTGATCTTATCTTATACAGTAATTTTGTTCAAGATACATAAGTAAAATTCAAAAATTTTATGGATCATGTATAAAAAACCATGGATTCATTTAGAAATGACGTGCCAGTTCTAGAACCAATATATTATGAATATATAATCCAAGATGAACTTGAGAAATTCCTCGATAAAAATACCATACTCGAGAAATAGAAGAATATTTTTCTAAAAGATAATAGGAAACTGGTTGATGAAAATGTGAGCAAGTTAAAGGATAGATAACTATTGTATAAGAAAATTAAAATCATAGATTGAAAGCTATTTAATATGATAAGATAATCAAATATATTGAATAAAAACTCTCTTTTAAAGATAAAAAATTAACTATGACATAATCAAAATTCCTTGAATCTGATAAATATCTAAAAAAGATCAATAATTACTTCAAAATCTATATGTAAGGCAAGGGAGAATCCTCTAAATATGTTGAAAAAATTCCTTTAAAGTCCTCATATTAAAAATATGTTTAAAAAAATATTGAAATTAAAAATTATTGTTTAAATTTAAATTCTATTAAAATATAGTTCAATAAAAATGGAGAGAAATTACTTGAAGAAGTTTATGTTAAAATAATAAGTTTCAATGAAACTTATTTTTCTAATGAGAGACAATATTAGACTTAAAAATTTCACTATATATCAAATTATAGATAGAAAATATCTGGATAAAACTTTGTTTTCTTATGAAAATTTAAATTTTGTGGTTATTTATGGTGCTATATAATTCTTGATCATAAAGAATATATGTGTTGGTAAAAAATTAATTCACCTAGTAAGAGACAAGAACCCTAGAGGTGCAACTCCCGTGAGAAGAAAACAAATTCTAGAAGAAAGAGGGTGGAGATAGAAATTGGTTACAAGTTAACAACAAAAAACAGATTTGATTGCTTAAAGAGAAATGTTGAAGGTGTGATCGAAAGGGACATAGATTATATAAATGTATAACAAACTTACCTAGTCTGTTACCACTAACATATAAATGGAATGAAATTAATGTGTTCAATAAATAAAATTGATGCTTGGAAGAAGATGATTTTAAATAAGGAAAGAAGATAAAGGTATGGATAATTGACAGTGCGTGTTCCCCCAACATGTATCATTATACTAAAATTACAAAGATCATTGAGGAACATGAAGTAGGTTCAATAAAATTTGGTAACAAATCCTACTTAAAAATAAAAGGTATTGGTAAAACTCAAATTGAAAATTGTAATTTGAAGTCAGGTAATGTTATTTTTATTGAAAGGCTAAAACAAAACATGTTGAGTGTTATCCAAATTTGTGATAATGGGTGTGTGGTAAATTTATAGATAAATACATGCATCATTAAAAACATAAGTGATGAAACAAATATCTCTCAAGTTAGTAGAACTAAGGGAAACTTATTATTGTTTCATGAACCTTCCAATACATGTTACTTAAGTATTGAAAATATTAGTTTAATAAATACTATAAAAAATGAAGTGGTAATATATTTATCCAAGATTAAAATAAATCAAGATGTAATCTATGGAATATGTAAAAAGGGAAATATAACTCAAAAGACTCACAAGAAGGTGGATATTACTTCCACAAGACCATTGGAATTAGTCCACATAGATCTTTTTGGGCCGATGAGATAGAATTATACCGGAGTTGATATTTATTTGATTACCTTGATAGATTAATTCCATTATATGAATAATGTTATTTTCATCAAGCACAAGTCTAAGGCTATTAGGATGGTCAAAATATATAGAATTTAGGTTAAAAAATAGTTTGTATTTTGTATCAAAAAATAAAATATGATAATGGGAAATAATACATGATTGATTCATTTGAAACTTATATTAGAAAAACATAGAATCAAGAATTATTATAGCACACCTTATATACCAAAATAAAATGGTGTTTCATAGAGGAATAATATGGGAATTACAGAAATGTGGATAATAATACTGGTTGAGAATGATGTTTCAAAATACTTATAGAGAGAAGTGTGTATTGTGGTGAATATTAAAAATAGATTTCTTTTGAGACCAGAGACACATGGCACACCCTATTATATATTATACTAAAAGAATCCAATAGTGAAATATTTCAAGGTATTTGGAAGACATTGATATATTAAAATCAAAGGAAGCAAGCTGGGAAAGTTTAAAGAAAAGGATGATGATGAAGTATTTATGGGATATTTATCTAATTATAATGGATATTTATTCTGGAGTAAGAGAATAAATAAAATTTTTGAGTGATAAAATGTAAATATTGATGAAAATTTGGGAAGAAAAATTCATAATACTCAATTATATTTTGGGTATCCTGAAAAAATAATGTTTAGATTTATAAAGAAATGGATTTAAAAGAGGCCAAAATAAAACATAAAACATTTGATGATAACAAATAATGTTCCAGTGGTGATTAATAAAGTGTTGGTAGTGATATAAATCAGTTTTAAAGATTAATGAAACATGGATACACTGAGAATATCATTGAAAATCAGAATGCACCAGTCCAAACTAGAAGGATACTAAGATTTGTGAACCAAATAGATCTTGTATAACAGATTGAAAAAATATTGGTAGTTGAGGATATTGAACCTGATGAATGGGTATAATCTATTAATTAATTAATAAATAAAATTTAGAAGAACTCTACATTTGAATTTGTTCCTATACGGGAAACTAAAAATGTTATTAGTACAATTTTTTTGGATGTACAATGAATGATAAAGGAGAAGTAACATGAAATAAGGATAGAATTGTTTGAAAAGTATATTCTCCAATGGAAGGAATTTAATTTTAAGATAATTTTTCTTTGGTTGATATAATATATAAAAGAATAAATTTATTGGTAGTGTAAGCTCATAAGAATCGCAAAGTTAATCAAATAGATGAAAAGCCTGTATTTCTGAATGGTGACCTCAAAGAAGAAGATTTTCTTGAACAACTAAAAGGTTTCATTAATGAAAATTATGAAATAATGGTTTTTAGATTGAATAAATCATTGTAAGGATTGAAACTAGCTCCATGGATTTGGTATTCTAAATAAGATAACCATTTAAGAAAAATGGTGTTTGTCAAGGGACTGTTGATAGATTCTTGTACTTGATGAAGGATTCATCAGACACACTGATGAAAATTTTATATATGGATGGAATATTTTTTTATATTAATAACTATTTATTATGTGGGGATTTCATAATAAATATGAAAAGGTAGTTTGAGATATCCATGATTGGAGAACTAAACCATTTTCTAGGCTTATATATTGAGTATAACTCTGATTATATATTTACTTCACAAGAAAATTATTCCAAAGATATATTGATAAATTTTGGAATCTAATATGATAAATTCATTTCTACATCTATATAAATTGGAAAAATGTTTATCAAATATGAAAAATATAGTAAGTCTGATCAAAATATTTTTAGAATCATGATTGAAATTCTTTTATGTCTCACAGTGTCTGGACTTGACATTGCCTATGAAGTGACTTTGTGTGAAAGGTGTCAAAGTGAAACAAAGGAGTCACACATGTTTATAGTTAAAATAATTTTGAGTTATGTTAAGGCAAAATTAGATTATAGACAACTCTATAGATGTAGTTTGTATTTAGACCTCCTTGGTAACACTGATAAAAATTGGGTAGGTGACTGTATAGACTGTAGATCCATATCAGATGGAGTGTTCTTCACTGGTGATGGTTGTGTTAGTTGGTAAAGTAAGAAGCAGAGTTATATTACCCTAATTACAATTTAATTATAATTTTTGGTGTCTATATATATAGTTACCTATACTTTATAGATACAATTTGAGCCAGTAGATTTGTGGGTTGATGTTTAGATACCATTTAATATTCTTTATGATAATCCAAATGATATTGATTCATCAAAAAATCTATTACAACACCCTTGGTATAAACATATTGACATTTTTATGATTTCATCAAAGAGAAGTTGTATTTAGGTGAAAGAAACCTCTTTTTATTGGAACTAAAGAGCATCTTATAAATATATTTACAAAAGCTATGCCACATAGGATATTTTTGGAGTTAAGGTTCAAATTACATGTTCAACCTTACCCACACACTTGAGAATATCTTATTTTGAGACCCGTTATGGTTATTTGGATATTGTTTCCAAAGGGGAAGAGATGCCAGTTATGAAGGGAGAGTGTAAAGGAGGAGTGTAATAATAAGGTGTATATTTTTTTAAGAAAGGGGGTAATAAGTTTTAGAAGTATCGTTTTAAAATAAGTGTCATTGGAGTCACTCAACTTTAACATTATTACCACCAAGGGATGAAAATATCTAAAAAACACTATATTATCATGTAGTGTGGTGTCATAATAAATTTCATTAATATTGAATGTGATTTGATGACTAATGTATTAGGGCATGGTAAGTCATGGAATTTTAACACTATTATTAATAAATCCAATGAGATAGGATAAATAACCCCATGGTTTTATGGCTTGGTTTGAGATATATTGAAAATCCTATAGTTTTTAGTGAGTATTTATTATTTTATTTTTTGAATTTTTTTTGAGGTCTTATTATTTCTAACGATGATCAACTTTATTTTTATAGCTTTATAAATCAAGGAAGAAAATTTAATGATGTTAAAAATTGTTTTGAGAAGGGATAAATATTAGATAAATTGACTCAGTTTGCATTTGAGTACATACTAGATCAACGTAGCCTAATTGGTGAAGGGAAAATTCATGCAGGCAGTTCATATAGATTTTTATTCTATGTAGGAAAATTACATAGCCAAATCCTCAACATATCAAGATGTGTGATGTATCCAAATGATTGATATTTCCATTTATGGAATTCATGTAGCTATTTTTATTGACTTATCTGAATGAGCCATGTAGATAAATTCTATGTATAATGACATAGTCGATTGTCAATTTATCCAACTAAAAACTCACATTGGTGAATATGATACACATCTAATTTCTATTTATAACCATGCATTCGATTTATATGTTACTGATTGTTCTCCATGTAAATGATTCATAATTTTCACCACATATAGATTGAATTTCCTCAAGTTTATAGAACCTAAATATTCTAAAGAGAATTAATTAAAATGATTATTGAATAGTTTTGAATTCTTCCAAAATCATGGGATTCAGTTTTTAATCCATGATTTGGGTCATTTTGAAGAAGTTTATAGTGGTTCTTAATAAGCATTAAATAGTGGCCAGATCATAGAGATCATGGGGTGATACTGATATATGTCCTTTTTATTGTAATAAAAAAGAGAGAGTAGAGATCATGGGGAATTTAATATGCAATATAAAAACAAGGGAGATAGCTATTACATAATATATAACATAGTGGAGTGAAAGAAAATAGATATCATATATGACTCATATGAGATATTCTTTTTACTGAAAAATAGAAGGGCGAAGAAAAAGATATGTTCAAATATGAGTTCGAATCTTCAATGATGAACATCTTATGAAACTCATTTATTTAAGTGATCTATTTCGATTATCAGAATATTTTTTTTATCATAATAAAAGTCCACACTGTGGGATATTCTTTCTTGTAAATTCTAGAGGCTCATAGAAGTGGAACTTTATTATTTTTTGCTTAATAAACCTAGTTTTTATGGTGATATTATTTATTTTTTAATCATCTTTTATCTATAGAGAGAAGTTGTGATGTTGGTTGTGACTCCTGAAATGTGTGGTGGGATTCCACACTAATTCTTGTAAGAGGATTTCACATGGGGTTATATTAAAATTAATTTATGGTTTGGGGGACTAACTAGCCATAACAAGGAGTAATATTCGACACTAGATCTAAACATTGAAAAATTGTGTGTTCCTTTCTCTTTCCTTTTCTACATGTTTATTTGAGGATGAGTTATTTCTAATTTGAGTGAATCATAATATAACAATTCATATAGGTTTGTTTTTGTTGAAAATAAATTATAAAAACCATCCTCCACTAATTCAACCCTCCATTACCAGTGGAGGAAAATGATCATGTTAGGCACATCAAACAGATATATATTCCGACCGTTCAACTAAACTATCTTTGGTATCAAGACATTGTCTTTAAAGAATGATGAAACCATAAATTTTTTGAGTTTTTATTCAAATTTTAAATTCTTCCCCTATAGTGACCCCCTCACCAAAATTATCATCGAAAATGGTCAGAATGAGTATGGAATACGATTTCACATGATGGATATAAGATATTGAATCCTAGTTACCCAGGTGACTGTGATACCACATGTGAGGCCTAAATTACCACTAGTTTACATGTAAATTCCAATACATACAAAGGATGATGGTGGTTCCACCGATGAATGTTAGGAAAGAGTGACATTTTATTTTGGTGTGAAATATTTGGATAATTATATCCCCAAAGACCACTGAGGCTATGAGTAGAACATAGCCCTAAATGCCTCTATTAGGCAAATGAAAAGATACACCTAGTCCGAAAAATATTTATATTCCCGATGAATGATTTTAGATAACATTCTCATAGTTACTGTTAAATTAGCCTTAAATAGTGGGAGGTAGAATACTTTGATTCCCTATAAGAAATTTATAAAACATGGGCTCACATACAACTTTGAAAACAATGAATAAAGGTTTTTTGATAGATAATTATTGAAGAGACAGTTCCCTAAGTGGTTGGTCCATGATTATCAAGTAGGAAAAATGGGGAAAATCCCTATTTTAGGATAAGAGGACGGAAAAATGGAAAAATATACAAGCACCCAATTTATCTTTAAAACACAAAGGACAATTTTCTAACACATCCTAAAACTACTAGTTTCCAAATGTCCTTAAATTATTAGAAAACTAGCCTATGATTACAAAACTTGTGAGTCTGTGGAACAACCTTTAACGTGGAAGATACCATTCCAAGCATGGAAATATGAAGGAACATTAGGAGAGAAACCTCAAAACCTTCCCTGTTGAGTTCAATAATACACCATAGATTTAGAAAGAATAGTCTTTGCTATTAACATTAGGTTCCCTACCATGAATTGGGTGCAAGACATGGAAGACTGAGTAAATATTTAAGAGGTCATTAATCAATTGCATGATAAGGAATGGGATAAATTTTTCAACATAGAATATATATATATATGTCTATATCTAAATTTGAATTATCCTATTTCTCGACTATTCCATGAATGTGATTCATTTTCTTTTATAGATGGTAGTGAGGGTACCTATAGAGTCCCCACAATACTTCATTGGTAGAACTCTGACATGTTCCATGAAGTTAACTACCTATAAATAAGGGATGCTATTGACCGTGCCATATTGCAATTCATCTCTCAATGAGAGTTTTATTATAATGTTTGGCTCAAATCAACCTATGGATAGAGTTAAGATGTCTTGAAAAGTTTAGATGGGATTGGGAGATAGTCATGGTTCTTCCTACCATTCCTTGTTCTTCATTCACGGACTACGATGACTCTTATAAGGTTAAAAGATGAGGTTGTATATGATGTTTTTGTTGTAATTGGGATTATTTATGGTTGATTCAATTATACCCTAAGAATAATTCTCACTAAGATGAAATTATTTTGGTTCATCCAGTCATAAAAATTATACACACGGTAGGATGAGACTAACTACAATTCCTCCTCCACCATAGATGGGAGAAAATAAATATAGGTAACCTACACTGGATATTTACCTATTTTGAATTTCCCAAAATCAACTATCTTATGAAGAATACCATTAAAAATAAAACATTCCTAAATTTTTTATCCCAAAATCTAATAGTAAGGGAAGGAGTCTGGGTGGTATTTAAGAATGATTTCATCGAGTTTCTTGGATTCTTGTAGTTTGAGTAAGTTATTTTCCATAAGCGATGGTATATCATAGAACCACTCATTTTAGATGGAATAAATTCTATTATTATAGTATTTATACTTTTATAGATCCAATTTCTTTCCCTCCAAATAATGGAACTATTACTTATACTGCAGTTAAGTAGAAAGGAATATGATATATGTTTAGGCTTAGGAATAGGAGTGAGTACCAATATTGGTCTAAGAACAACCGTCACAGTTTACTCTCTATTAGAACTTTTTGTTTGAACTATAGGGGTCGAATGGGACTTGGAATTAGAGAACTATATATATTACTCTAATAGCTGCACAGCTACTACGAAATCCATAAATTTATTAGGGTATTTCAATAGAATTAGTCAAATTTTCAACTCATGCCTAGGGTTTTATATACATATATAAAAAAAATGATCTTATGGGAGTTTCATGTCAAAGGAATATGTCAAACCATTATGGGGACACACTAAGACACAAAGTGTTTCAAGTGTTAATCTAAATCCCCAGTGTTATTAATGGTTAGGAAGGTAAGGTTCACAATGTTGGGTGGAGGAGGAGTCACATCCACCCATTCAGGGGAGGGTTTGATCTCTAGTTCTATGAGATCACACTACTACTCCATAAATATTATTCAAGTTATGAGTTACTTGATAGTTTTTAAGATCTCAATAGGTATTATCATCCAAGTGAACATCTAAATAGGGAAACATGGGGGAATAATTTTAATTTCATAAATATTTCTCAATATTCACATAATTATTTTCATTAATACTATAATTTATAGATATTTATAAAATATTAACGAATATGAATTATTCCTACATTAAAAAGTTATAATAAGTTCAGTTTTAGAATAATTATAATATAATAAAAATAATTTCAAGAGTAAAAATTATTTTGTTGATGAGATAATTCTCATATATTTGAACAAATCTAAAAAATATAAAAAATGAATATAAATCAATAATTAGTAACTATTTTTCAGTCAAAATGAGATTTTATAGTTTTCACTAATAAAATATTATATTTATATGAGTTATTATATTTTACTATCAGTTTTATAACCATTTTTATAATTAATATATTTCATAAATGGTTTAATATTCTTATATGGCAGGAAAGAATATCATTATGGAGAGCTTACTGATGATCAAGTGCGCATAGTGGCGGGTTGACCAAAATCCATGGATATTTGGATACATAATTTTGAATATTCTTACAATGATCATATGTTCTTTAAACTTATGATATATCATCTATTTATAATTTTTGAGATTGATATTCCAGATCATATGGGAAATTTTATAGATTACACTTCTAAATGTCACACAATGTTAGATAATTAACGATTTTTTATATGTTTACATTTTATAAATTTAATTACTTAAATTAATTAATGTTTTTATATGTAACATGAAAGATTTAAAGATATAACTTTATCATCATGATTTTTTAACCTTAGAATAATTATGTGACTATATAATTACATTAGAACACAATTTACAATTTGTTGGGGTTGATCTCTTTTAGTGTATCCTGTACATATATCATTATATAAATTTTATCCTTTAAACTAGGCCTGTGAATGATAGATCTTTTCAAAAAGCATGATTTTATTGAAAATATATATGGGTATAAAAGATAATATGTGTTACTTCAATTTTCTATAAATTGTGTGGCACATTTAAATCCTTGGGGGAATCCTCAAATAATTATTTTCAATAACTTTTTATTGTCCCATTAAAATTTACCTTTTGTTTTATAATTTTCATTTATAATATTTATTATAAATTTAAAATTCATTAATTTTGATATATTGGTTATATAATAAGCTAAATCAATTGAATCCAAAATTTATGATTGAGTGGTTTCAATAAACCGTTGATGATAAACTAGTTATACCTTGCATTTCATGGTAATATCTTTCTATATATATATGTTTTATGTTTATTTTTTTGAAAATAAATGTATATTACCTTAATTTATAATTACTTTGAGTGTAATGAAGTCATTAATGGGGTTCAAACATAAGATAAAGACATTTTTACTAAATTTTATTATTTTATTATTTAGATCAATATTTATTATATATTATGGATCTTGGTGATACTTTATGGCCTAATAAGTATCTTCATCCCTAGATACTTTATCCTTGACCCCCTTCCAATAACATTTCCCTATTGTAAAACCTTTGTTTGTATTGGAACCCTATTATTGAACCCCCACCCTCTCCCCAGCAATTATAGTTTCAAAATCATATCCTTTACCATTGGGAACTACCAAAATCCCATCATTGACCCCTAAAATTATTACATGATGTATGGTGTTAGGGATGGTGAATTTATATCACCCCTCCTCCCATTCCCATAAACACATCATCGAACCCCAGTTAACCCCACCATAAATAATTAATATATTTATATTTTTCATATGAGACAAGCTCTTGATTTATAATTTTCTTGTTTTTTAATTCTCACATGTCACTTGTATACTGTATTAGTTGACTAATAAATTGGTTTAATGAGTACTACCAATATAATTTTTTCAAAATGTTATTGTCTTGATACTTTATTCCTAATTAATTTTTTTTCATAATTTTATTAATGAGGACCACCTTTTTAATTTGTTTTATGAATTGGACTGATTTATTACACTTGAAAGTGAACATTAATATTATAATTTTTTGAATTATGTCAACATATAATCTAATTTCCAAGACCATAATAGATTACTTATTTAGTGTTCATGAGAAAAAAATATTACATTTGGTTTACATATGTATTTTAGTATTCATTCATATATTTTAGAGAAAATACCCAATCTTGTTAAAGGAAAATGTATTTAAGAAAATAAAATGAATATTATTTATTTAAAATAGAAATAAACTTATTTAATTTTTTCAAGAAAATAGAAAAGATATATGATAAAACTGAAATAAAATTTTAGACTTATTTTTACTCTTTAAATCATTTTATTTCACTTTTTTTAAATAGACCTCAGAAATTAAAAAATATATAAAGTTATAAATAAGACATTTCTTAATTTTTTTTATCATTAAAATACAAGATTGAATCTAAATTGTGGGAATTTTGTGTTGTGTAATATTTTTTAATTGTGGTATGTAATATGATAATTATTCATGATGTATAATTTCAATATTTAGCTTACACAAGCTCATTCATTAATTTTCTGGGAATCAATTAGTGCTTGAATATTATTCATCTTGTGATGTTCCATATATAATTTTTGATCTATATTATACATGTTTTATATAAATTTAAAATCCTTATTTGTTAAAATATATTGTATGAACACTATATGTTATAAATTTTCACCCACCCTCCACTTTCATATCTTGGGTTAGAAATTTTTTGTGATTCCATCTCTTTTTTAATTCTATTCTGATTATTAAATATGATCACATTTAATTTAAAATCTATTATATATATATATATAGGGGTGATTAATTATTTATATTATATAAATTACAGTATTAGTGATCCATCTATCTCAAATAAAATTTATTTTAATTCTTGATAACGACTATTTTTAGGTTATTATTTATATTTATTTTCTAGAAAAAGAGTTTAATATTCATATGTTACCTCTCTTCCTTATACCCTCTCATTATTTTTTCCCAGTTATTTATTTTTTCATTATTTTCCCTATTGTGTTTATTACACCTTCATGTTATTCTGATATATAAAACATTAAATCCTCAATCCAACACCCCAAAAAAATGCATTTATTTTTTATAACCATGTATTTTTTCATAGGTTTCCAAATACCCATATAGAGAGAATAATAACACAAAAAAATATCATATACAAAATCTACCTTCCATGTGAACACCATTCTTATTCAATATCCTCTATATTTTAGAATGAATATTTCATGCATAGATACCTATACAACCTCCATGAGGGAACATAGTTTACTAACTCCTATGTACTCTAGTTTAACATCATGGACTATGACACCCTGACCCCACTCATGGAACCTAGAGACTATTATGGTCTATCTTAATTATAATTATATATATATATATAAAAATTTATATGCTATAAAATATAAACGATATCAACATTTTTGCATGATTATAAGGTGGACCACACCCCATGATTTTTTTTATTAGTTTTAAGATTTATTTATAGAGGAAAGGGTTACTAGGATATACCGAAAACACATCAATCACAAATGGAACCAAGAGGATGGGAGGTCAATATCATTCATACCCATTTTAAGTTGAATTATTTCATACTCAAGGAATCTCTTATATATTTAATATATGTTTGAAAATCCTTTCTAGTATAATTAGTAACACTATTGGTTACCCCCAGGAAAATGATCAATCATTGACATGTATTTATGGGAACACATATGAATGTATAAGAGGTTCTACATATCTCCATTTTAGGTTATTTTAGTTACATTATTTTTTTAAAGACTCAGAATTGTGTAATATGGAATTTACCATGATACAAGGATGTGGAATATACTGTAAAGTTAGGATCATGCTCATGAAAAGTTATTTATATGTATCCTTGTGAAGGGAATAAGAACCCATATAGTTTAGTGCCACTTAATATGAAACATAATATCTTTTATGGTCATGTGATAAGGACCAAAATGGTGCCTTTTAAGGTTATGAAACCATGAACATGTAATGTGCCTTTTGTGTTCATGTATCCAAAACTGATATACTATGTAGTTTAAAGTCATACAACATGGATTATTAGAAAAAATGGTCCTAAAAATGGTTTATGTGGGACTTCTTCATGAGTTTCCCTTTATGGTTCTTCTTCAATGGGAATATTTCCCAATGGTAATGTTTTTTGGGTCATGTTAGGAATACAACCTAACAAAAGGGTATGGGTTTATAGGGGAAATGGACTAATGAAGGTGGATGTGGACTCAAAGAGAAAATGTATGGGAGATAATTGGTATGGTTTTGTGAAGGATATGGCCTAATGAAAATGGTAATAAGTCCATGGGTAATATGGATCGGTGAATAGTGTGGCCTCAAATGGAATATATATCAATGAGGATGATTCACGAGGCTCAAAGGGAATATGTCCCTTATTAGAATGTGGTTGGGGCTTACAACTAGAAGGATTACCATAATGGATATTACCTCATAATGGGATATAAGATGATATTACTAGGATTGAACCATAAAGTGGTATCTTAAATATCCTATCATAATAGGAATCAAAACCCACATAGTTTTGATATGTAGTTAATGATAATTTGAAAGTACTAGAACATATATTTTTATATTATATAACAAGGATGCATAACTTGCAGTTTAGCAACATGTGATGGGTATGATGGTTGGAGATTACACATATTAGGACTTCCTCCTCTTGACCAGGTATGTGACTTATGTGAAGGTACATTTTGTAGCTTAAACTAACAGGAGGTTTATTTTAAAATCTATTTCCCATCATTTGGTGGAAAAATAAGGATAACTATACTCATAGTAAATATGGCCTCATGGGAAAGTTATTAAGAGATTACTTCCTAACATGATGCCTATTTCCATTAATGGTCCATTTTTGGACCATGGTGATGAAATTACCAATGGGAATGTTATGGAGGTTTACACCTCAAGAGGATACCCAAATGTGAATGGATCATTGAGTGGAAAATGGGTCTACTAATATCTTTGGAAAACTAAATGTTGTACTTGGGTTATTTGAGATAAGAAACTTGATCCATTAGTAGACTCACCAGTATCTTTGTGACGAAGATCCATGTTATCGAGGGAACCCATTATCATAATTACTATATAGGTTCTACTAGTTGATAAGGTTTTCCCTAGATAATCTCATTATCAAGGGAATATATGATAAAATGTGTGTGCACTGATATGTATGTTATATTGATAATGTATATTGAGAGGTTGTGGTGGAGGATTAAGTAGATGGGTGACTATGTGGGAGACCTAGAAAAAATTTGATTCTTTTATAAGTATAAATGGAATATGGATCCCTACTATGGGAGCCTAGAAATGGTTCTCCCAGACGAATGAGCTGGGTGAGGGATCACCCAAGTGTGAGGCTTGGCATAAAGGTTCCTATTAGTTTAAGTTAGTCAAGGGGGATTTCCCTAGTACTAGGTAGGAAAAATTGAATTCCTAGAGTAAGGGACAAGGGCTCACCCTAGTGTAAGATAGAGAAAAAGGTTTTCCTTGTAATGGGCAGGGATAAGGGTTTCTTTTGTTTAAAGTAGGGAAAAGGGATAATTTAATTTTGGGGGAGTGTGAGGGGTTTACATAATTACGATAAGGATAAGTGGTAATATTAATGAGGATATGATGAAGTGGTCACCCTAAAGAGGATAGGGATAATTGGTCAACCTAGTGAGATTAGGGAGAAGTGGTCACCCTTGTGAGGAGGATTAGGAAGGGATTTTCCTTAGTGTAAAGATATTTGGTTTTCCTACATGTACTAAAATAAAATTACCTAAGAAATTCAATTGAGTGATTAATGAAATTCATGTAAATTATTAGATAAGTAAAAACTGACATGTTTATATATTATAATGATTTACATGTCATGTAATTATTCTATGTGATCAATACACCCATAGAATAAAAAATATATGAGTTGGACTATACTATATTGACATGTTAAATATTTATGGATCACTTAATTTTATATATAAAAGGATTATATAAGCATACATATTATTTATAGGATAAATAATATATTCGACATGTTTATATGGATATATGAGTAAGTTGGATCGAGATCACTCCAGAACCCATTGTATACTATGTAGTAATGAAGTTTTTCTCTACGATTCTCGTTACTTACATTAATGAATTATAGAATTAATATTTTTTTAAACATTTTAAATGATATGAGGGTGTCATAGTTAGGCCTTAAAATAAGAATTAATTTTTGGGAAAAGTGTTTATTCCAAAATAAATAGAATTTAATAAATCATATTCAGAAGTTCTTGGATGGATTCAAAAATAATTATACTATTTTTCATAAAGTCATTTTAGGATTTTATTGAAAATTTTCAATTTATATATATGCAATAAAGCATAAAAAATAAATTTTGTTATTCATATATATCATAATTCAAGATATGCATGTGATGTATATCAGAGATAATGATATAAGTAGTATCATAGGGTATATAATGCATGAGTCATTTTATATGATATGCATTGAGTTTAAGATATATGATTTCACAATAAATAAGATACCACCATATAGATTAGATTGATTCAATTTGTTTATAAACCACTAAGTTGATTAATTTATAGATTTATAAATATAATATGATTTTTAAATTCTTAAAATTCATAAATACATAATGGGAATACTTTGCGGGTAATGTATTGAGTATTCCAATTGTTGGAAACCGATGCTCAAACTCCTTTATTTATTAAAGTGGGGATATATAAAGGATATAATCCATCACCTTGGTGTAGGAGGTATATTTTAAGAGAAGTTGAATCTTACTTTCTCCCCATTTGTCATTTTTCTCTAAGGAGAATGTGTTGGTATTTATTTTGAAGATCATGGGGTCCTCATGTTGAATATGTGGATATTAGTGGATAGTGTATGGTGGAAAGATCTCAAGTGATGTTTCTTAGTGAAATTACTCAAGTATACTCCATTGAGATGGAGAACACTAGACATGAGGTACACAATTCTATATTCATGTTATTTATTTAAATATTGATTTTATGATGATAAAGTTGAAATTTTATTTTATTTCTTACACTATTTTGAGAATGTGATGTTCTAATAAAACCCATGAAATATAACTTCAAAATTAGGATAATGATATTAATTTATTCTTAATATAATTAATTCACATGTTTCAGAGGTGATTTTATATTTTATTTATTGAAAAGAAGCTCATGGATTATTTTGAAGATGATTAGAGTTGATGTTGTGTGAAAAGAAAAAATAATACTTCAGGTGTGAAAACCCAAAATGTAAAGAAACCTATTACACTATGATTAGTTTAAGTAGAGGGTACTTTTTAATATGATATAAGAATATAATTATAGTTTATATATGTTGTATCATTATATTATTATATAAATTCCTAGAGTCTATCCTATAATATTATTACACTATGATTGTGGAATATGAGTCTTGAGTAGATGGATATTTTGTGTTGAAATAGTGTATCATGCTGCAAGCTAGAAAATCACATTGTAATTTTAGAGTTCAGTTCGCATTGATTCAGGATCTGTAAAATTCTTGAGATATGGTAATTGAAAGTCATGTAAAAATCCACCTAATATTTTTGTATAAAATTTTGTGTCTGTAAATGTCTTCCTAATATTCTTGATGTTTATGGAATATTGAAATTGAAAATGTTGTCCAAACGTTTTGAATCTTGAGTTAAACCTTGATCATGCCACAAAACATGATGTAACATCATTATTAGGTTGAGTTATTTAAATAGATGAGCCTAATATAGAAAAAAGGGATGAAACATAATTGAGATAGTTGGTCAAACATTCAAGGTAGCATTCCAATGAGTATTTGGTTGTGGTTGAGTAAAAGAATGAGGGCACACACATGATCCAAAATCTAGAGACACTTGTGAGGGGAAGTTGAATATTGAGAAAAATTGTTGATATTAATCTAAGTAATTATTTTATATGGGAGTTTGTGACCATATTAACTCTCCTACATGACACTATAACTTTATCTTGATATCATAATCAATAGAATTTTAAAATTACCTGATGGGTGTAGCCAAGTGCCTGACCCTAGGTTACCACTCTAGGATAGTCAACATGATATCTGATCTTCATAGTGGTTTCCAATTATTTTTATTTTTAGTTTTTTAAATTATTTAATGAAATAGATAAAATAATTAAATGTGTGCATGAAATAATAAAATAAAAATTAAAATAGAACATGAAATTGAAATGAAAAGGAATAAATATATACTAAAGTTAATAAAATTATAGATAGAGAATGGTTAAAACTTGAGAAGATATATTGGTTGTCATCATCATTTAAAATATTTACTTTATTATAATTAAAAATTCTAATTAAATTTCATTATTTTAATTACCTTCAACCATTTAATTCATTGGTGGTTATGACACTCAAGAACCTATCTAAATGTGTCAGCTACTTTCTTTATCCACAGAGAATGAACAAAATCTCACCTCTCCCAAGTTTATTATAATGTTCAAACTCTTAACCACACCCCATGTGTTATTCATATATCATCTGAAATTGATAACCCATATTTTGAGTGAGATGTATAGAAGAGATGAAAGAATAAATTTAAAAATGGTATAAGTTTCCTATAAAACATTATTTTGGTAAAAAAACTTCATCCCACACTAAAATTATCACCATTGAACTTAAAATTTAAAATAAAATAGTGAAAATATAAATGGAACTCAAGAAGCACCTCCACCATCTCAGATCAATCATGGGTCAATTATTCATAATAGTGAAGTTAGAAAGGAAGTGAGAGAAGATTAAAAGTAGAAGAACAAAATGAGATGAGAAGAATAAGAAATTTTCATAAAAATGTAATAAATAAAACAAAAAAAATTAAAATTAAAATAAATGAAAACCTAGATAACTATAGGAAATGTCAAGGGAACCACTATCGATGGAAAATTTAACATATACACCCAATAAATCCTTTACCTTTTATAATCATTGCAACTGAATATGACTCATATATAATATTGCTTCTATATTTCAATGGCTATCCGAGAGGATGTTTATATAGAGTAAGGGATATTCGAATCACTATTATTCAACCATAAAATAATACCATAATTTTTCTCTATCTTTAATAATGGTATTTACATAGCCTTATAATAGTTTAGGGCCATATGTAACCTTCATTCAACCATTTCACAATTTTTTATAAGCATGGGGGAACAATCGACTTGATTTTCATGCATGACATCCAATTCACATATTGATAAATATTGTAGCCTCCCTTGATCTTATTGGGTGTTATTAAATCATTTAGAGAATAGTAGAGTTAATTTGGTTTTCTATACATGGTTCATGGTTTCTCAAACATGGAGGTGGAACTAAATACATTCTAGTTAAATCAAGGAATAATACGATGCCTAGAATACTCTTAGGACCTATGTAATGATCTCAAGTGATTTTGATGTGGTTCGAGATTGCATTGTGTTACTTGGAGTCATAGAGATTTCAAGGAGATATAAGTCTAGTTAATTGAATGTGGAGCCATAACTTCTTGGTAAGGAAGACAATGAATAGGGTTTTCAAAATATTTTCACATGTTATAGGGGTAGAGTATCCCACATCATAAATCACCTAGGAAAGTCATTTACTTTATATCCATGAACCTCCCCATATGTAAATTGAATAGTGTAGAACTAAACCACATTTACACTCTACATTTGGGGATAATTAATTTTATATTATTTTTAGTTAAGTCTAGATTATTATCCTATATCTTAGTTCACTTAGGTAGGATAATGTCTTAGAAATCATGGGCATATATCCTTTTCTTGGGGAGTGTGTGTTGTATCCCAGGTAGGACTAGATACACATATACTATAGAAAGGTTTTTCCTTTATTTTTAAAAATATTTATTCTTATTTTTTTTGTATATAGAATTTCACTTAAGCCCCTAAAAAACATATCTTCATTGATATATACATTCATTCATAATAATTTCAAAATATAGAAATTTATTTGTTTAAAATAATTTCGAAATTTTATAATTAACTTCTATTTATTATATAATAAATAAAAATGGTTAATTCCCATATATAAATGAAAGTGTTTGTGTGTTGGGGGGGGGGGGTCTTTATTAATGGAATATATGAGAAAATCTATATCTCATCACTAAAACATGTTTTTTTGATATTAAAATAAAAGTGTGGACAATAAAATCACAACTAGACACCTGATACAAAAAGTGTGTAAACCCTGTAAAAATCTATTATATCATGTGAATTTTATCTCTATTTATATCATATTATCTCCTTAATTTGTTTTTAATCCAATTCACTAACCAATGGTGGGAATATACACTTTGAGAGATAGTGTTTTTGGTAACCATTTATTCACGCCCCTATCTCAGTGGCTGTGTATCTCTCACTTTGGGCCTATAACATGATTTTCTCGACATAAAATTCTAGAAGATCCATTATCAGTTATGTTATATATATATATATATATTTATCTCACTTCACCACTTTTTTTTTATTTTTTAATCCTACACAATAACTAGTAATGGGAATAATTGATTTTAGAGTTAGTGTTTTGGTACCCCCTCTTAGTGGTTATGCATGTTTCACTTAGAGATTATCTCATGATTTTAATACCTTTAAATTTTAAAATATATAATAAATTTATCTGGCATAAGAATTGAAATTTTATTTTGAATTTCACTTTATAAAACATTTTATTTTTGTGTGAATATATCACATTAACACTCACTAGTGCATAACACTAAACTTATGGTGTAATATACAATATAACACTATAAAATTTACAACTATGGTGTTATCACTTGAATATAATTTCAAGCCTTGAAACTAGAAACTATTATTTGAAATACACTCCTAGAAGACACCACCACATATAATTGTGGAATGAATCCTATATACTACCAAAACTATGATTTATAAACATATTTTATTTAAACATTTCAATAAATAACCATAGTGAAAATATTTTTTATTATGGGGTTGATTTTATGTAAGAGTGAATTTATTCTACTAAAGATTAATTAAAATATAATTCGGTCACAATCAAAACATGATTTCTTAAACTCATGAAATATACTCTTCTTTTCCTTCAACACAACTCCAATTAATCTCTAACTTATTCATGAACTTGTTAAAAATAAATGAAACACAAAAATAATATTATATCTCATGATTTTCCAACTCAAGAAACTAAATATTACACAATTTTGATGCCAAAATTATGTAAACACCACATTATCAGATAAAGTAATGTTTTGGAGATAAATATAGCTCTACGAATAAAGTTCACTACTATCTTCATCAAGAATCAATTGATAAAATCATAACAAACCTTTCATAAATTTACATAATGAGGGATCTTTATACTCCAAATGGTTGCAAGATTCTTCTTTCCAAAATACATTTTATTTTCATAGCATCAGCCAACCAATTTCCCTACTATGCTGAAAAGGAATCAAATAACCCTTCCCTTAAAACCAATACCACTATACATTACATTTATAGCTATCCTGCACTACACATATAATGTTTCCTTTGTTTTTATATCATCTAAACAACATCACTTATGTGATACTACCTTTATAATGACATCTTGAGGACCCCCTCATTTCCTATATGATGTTTCCCACACCACTTGCAATGCCCAACGACACTTACCATCTAAAATGTAAGAACATTTCATGTCATGTTATTTTTAGCAGCTAATGATGTGAGCCCAACTTGTATAGTGACTCTTTAAAACACCTTACTTTGAACTACAACTTCCTGACACCTTCACCTAAAACATAGCTCATTTTTGGATTAATTTATTTTCAAACCATAAAAGGGTTGCGATTCAAGGGAAATCCTTGACCACAAATGTAATACAGGGGTAACATAACCAACTGGTGATGCATGGGGGTATATCGTAATTTTAATATTGTAATGTAAAAAAATATAATTAAAAAATTATTATCTATATATATAATATGATATTTATAATAGATTATAATTATTATTTTAATTTTTCGATATAATTTATTTTTAAAAATAAAATAATAAAATAATTTTTTTTAGAAAACATTAAAAATAAATATATGGTTCAGAGGAAAGTGTAAAATCAAACCATATAATTTACCCATAGTCTAATACATAGATGATATTTAAAATATAACTTTTTTATTTTTTTTATACAATGGAGTGTTTTGAAATAATTCATTTGGTAGTGTTGTATTGAGAAATATTTAACGAAAACATTTTTTAAACTAAAAGTCCATATTTTGACATTATTTATGAAATATACCCATATCTTTGTATAAATAATTTAAACAAATTAACATGTGAAATGATTTTAATTATTTTTTTAATTAATATTTTTTTCTTTTCGTAACATAAAATTTCAATAAAAAGTTACCTTGTTTAAAATTATTCTCTAAAACACTATGTGGTAAAACCTTTCAACTACAGATATATGTAAACATTTTTTTATAGTGAACACATTTTATAAAGATATATATTTTTAAAATAATTATAAAAATTTAACATCGTATTCATCCACATACTTTTTGAGTAGTTCGAAATAGATAAAGTGGGTTAAGATAACACACCATCATTTGGAATATTTTATAAGAGGAAATGTGATGCCCATTAAATCCTTATTTTGATAAAAATTTAAACATGTAAATTAATGATGGGACTGAGTGATAATATCTAATTATAATATTTTAAAGAATATAAAAACTATTGTAGATAAAAAATATAATTTTAATTGTATAATTTATAATTGAAAATGAATTTATCAATTTTTTTATAATTATTTTCTCAAGTATTTATTAGATTTTATGATTTTATTATATTATAAAATCTTGATATGATAAAATATTTAACTTCATTCCATCCCATCAAACTTCTTTATCTATACCTATATTTTTTTAACATGTCTTTCCCTTCTATGTGTTATATTCCCTAAAATTTACTCTTCTTCCACATAAATTCTGATTAATATTGTACAAAGTCCCTAAGAATAGTTAGACCACCCAATTATTACCTACCATGAGTAATATCCTCTTTTGAGACAAGTTTATCCCAACTCTACCCTCCCATTTTTTTTCATTCCAAATATTTAAAAACAAAGTTAAATTTTAATTAAATTGTGGTATTGTGAAATTGATTTGATTATTTTCTAATATAATGTTGGTATACAATTATAAAAATCAATATGAGAGTGGTTCGGTCATATACTTCATGTTTTAGTATATTTTATTTTAATCTATTATTTTTATCCTAAATTCATATGAGACCCAATAGCCTCATAAACAAAATAACTAAATATTAAGTTCGAAAAGAATAATAATTTTAATGGTTGGTGTAAAATAACAAAAAAAAGAAATACCTTAAAAAATATTGATATTTTTCCATAATAACATAATAAAATAATTATTTATAACTCTTAAAAAAGAAAGATAATTAAATTGTGTATGTTATAACATAAAAGCCTTTTTACGTTTAAAATTTGGTTTTCCCCTTGAGATAAATATGGGTGTGTATGCATAACAGGGAACACTAATTCAAAGTTGTTATTAGTTTCATGTTATTTTATATCTTTCACAGTAACCAACATATTGATAACTAAATTTGTAAAATTAAAATATTATTATTAAAGAAAATATTAATGAAAACATAAATAGTTAAATTTGAAAAATAAAACTTTTAATGGAAATATTGTAATTAAAATAATAAACAAAAGTAAATAAAAACCATCCTTCAAGTGGAAATACACTTTTAAACATATTCACCTAGACTCTTTAAATTTTGAATTTCCCATAGTAAAATACTTAATTCTATTTAACATAAAATCCTAGAACATTGTTTAAGAAAGTAATGATATGAAAGTGCTTAATTAAAATGAAAAAAATTATAGAAAAAATAGATAGGATTAAATAAATAAAAAATAAAATGAAATATTTCACATGTTAATTTTGACACCCTCGTATTTTATGATATAATTATCTTTAATAAGTTTAAAATGTTTGGTAACTTTACATGCAACTCTGAGTTTAAACAAACCACGATATACTATTGAATTATTATAATTTAATGTGATAGATATCGCAAAGCCATTGGATTGGTGGGTATAAATAGTACTAAAAAAATTATCCAAAAATATTTTCACACATATATAAAATTAATTAATTGGTTATCAATTGGTTAGATATAAAACTAAAATCACTTGATCATAAAAATAGATGTTTTTATAAAAAACTATTTTTATGCATATAATGTATTTTTATATTAATATATTAAATTAATATCTATGAATGAATTATATTTTTAATTTTTTTTATATAATATATTAAATAAAATATTTTAACATAAATCTAATAGTTTTTAAATATCAAGGAATGAATGTAAACTCACCTTTATTCTCAAAAATGAATTTCGCTAAAAACTGTTTTCATTGTGTTTTGTATACTTATTTTAAAATGAAAATTTTCCACAAATTAAAATTTACTCTTGTAAAATGGATTAGATATATATAATATGAATAATTAAAATACTTTAATAAGTTCAACTTAATTTTTTTGTCATAATGAATAGGAAAAACACTAAAAATGTGTTAGCACAGTTAATGTTAAAATTGGTTTATCAGGGGGGGGGAGTGGTGGGGGTTATCCTAATATGTAAGGTTTACAATATTAAAAAAACATTATTTATGTTGATTGGTTAATTTTATTTCAACATTTTCTTTACTATATTCAAATATTTTTCATTAAATGAGAAATTAATGTATCGCTCGTGTGTACGTGTGGACTACGACCTCCATGCAACGATATGATTCATTTCCCATCACCATCATTCAGGGATGGTTATAATGATAGATTTAATTTTTATATAAGATATTTTTGAAATAATTATGATATTTTAATTATACTATCTCATCTACCTTCTTACCTTTCGATTATTTGGAAAATGATAACGTTGCTCATGTGTACGTGCAGACTACTACCTCAAAGCAATGATGTGATTAATTTTTCATCACCGCTTTATATGAATAATTTTAAAAGTTTATATGATGAATAAATATGATAATTATGACATGAATAATATTGTCAATATTTTGAAATTAAAATGACCCAAAATTTTATAAATGAAATTTCTTTTTTGAATGAATAAATTCCTTATTAAGAAATATAGTTATAGAAAACACATGCACTACATTTCATTTTTTTTATTTTGGAACATTATAATGTGTGGTCATAATTTTTCTATCAGGATTAAGACAAATTTAAGCATCATAAAAAATTTTAATATACATAATGAATAGATACCATTAAGATTATTTTATATTAGGGGTTATTATAAGTTTTAATTAACATAGGCAGGAGTAGTGATAACCTTAACTAGTAGGATCATAACCTATGAAGTGCATATATCAAAGCTTATGAGGGGGATGAAATAATTGATATTTTTTATTAAACAAGACCATGATAAAATTAAAAAGATGAAACTTGAGAGAAACCATTTATGGGAGAAGTCCAAGATTATCAAGATCACGACCCAATCCATGTTTGCCGAACCACTCTAATAAAGTACCACCACCTCACACCTTACTCTTAGGGAATATGATGGTGTAATAAGAGGTTATATATCAATACCCTAGTAGTGAATATTTATATATTCATTTTAATTAAATAATTATCATATTTATCCCTCTTTAATTATTAATTTATATATATTATTATATAATGAGATTAATAAAAAATAAATTTTTATAAGAAGAAATCAAAATTATATTTTGGAAATATATAATTCCATTAATTTTTTTATAAATTAAATAATTTCAAAAACAAATTATATTTTCATTAAAAAAATTATTAAATAATATTTATTAAAATATAAATTAAAATATAATTTAATGAAGTCTAATACAATTTTTATAAGGGTTAGAAAGTGGTTTGTATCATAAAAACTAGTATTTTATAGTAAATATTATTTTTTATTTAATAGTATAAATTCACTTATTTAGAAAATTATTTTTGTAAAATAAATATTATTTATGAGACTAGCATGTTGAAATTATCCAAAGGTGATTTTTTTCATAATTTTTTATGACATTTGATTTTTTTTGGGTATAAAAAAAATATAGTATAATTATGTGGTTTGTATTATGACATCATAATATCCCAAAATAGATGTAATAAATATTATAAATAAAATTTATGACCATAAATATATTTCCCCTTTAAAATAATAAAAATTTTAAGTTATTCTATTAGTTTTACAAATCATTAATGAATCCTCTAAATCCTATATTATATTTTGCAGTTTTAAAATCAATTATTTATGAACATGACTCACCTCTACATCACTAGTGGTATTATTTTAATGATTTAGATTATTATAATAATAAAATATTCAAGAAATTTACCTTTGGAAAAAACCATGGGAAAAAATGGGAAGGTTTGTGGTTTTGATTATTTTATCACTTAGAATCCAAAACTTATGTTCAGAAATTAATAAAGAATCCTCCTCTATAGTGCTATAAATAACCTCCCAACCTTCAATTAATATTCACTAAAAAACCTTTTACGATGAATTTAATTTCCATATCCCTCTATAAATCCATCCAAAGGTGTTCCCAATTTCTTATGAAGTACCTTCAAATATATTAGTAGCAGCCTCTGAAAGGAAGGGATTTACTTCTACCTCCTCTTTATTCAATAACTTTCCTTATTTTAATATATTTTTTATTTACAACTATTCATGTTGGAATACGGTTTTACACATCCATTTTCCAACCTTGTGATTTTAACTAATGATAAACCAAATTTCAATATAATTAAAAGCTTCCATGAACCTTTACATACACCCATTATGTTGCTGAAATTAGCCCATGATTTTCCATGGAAAACTTATTTTTAATGAATACCCATACCTATTTACACTCAGGGAAATCCCACTATATTTACCTATCCTTAATTTATTATATAATTACATTTATGTATCCCACAATCTTTAATCATGGGATAAAAAGTGAATAAATTTGTTCTTATATTGTATTATCTATGTGGAACAAAAATGCATGTAATTATATGAATGTGATGGGTGGGCATGAAATTATATCACTCTAATGCATTGTGTAATGTTTTTATCTCATGAGATACCATGTATGGTTCATGTGTAGTTATCCTAGGTACAATTTGTTATGATGTATTGGATGTTTTCCCTGACTTTTTCTTATGATATCATGTTTTATGTTATTTCCGTATTTCTATATTGACTTGATATTATAATCTTATATCATGCTCCAATGTTCATGTTTATGATTATTAATCTTTTATGTCACCTTGATATTCCTCTTTACTCACATTTATTACTTTAATCATGTCATTATTTGATTATTACCTTACCAGGATTTTCATATCTCCCTTTTCTTATGTACATACCCAGGTTATTCCCTGCATTTTTAGACGATCTATGGATTTTAAGGGTATATTATGATGTTTTTGATTAATGTCATCATATCCCCATTTCAATTTATTTTCAAATGTAGCTAATTACCCAAATACATTAGTAATATCGATATTTTAGGATTATAATATATGTATTTTATGTAATTGATCAGGAAATAAAGTATATAAAATATATTGGTTGTCATATAAACCATGAATGAGGTGCAAATACCCAAACCATAGAATCAAAACATGTATAGAAAATGGACCAATTTTCACCTGAATTCTCATTTCAATAAAGCAATTATTAAAAGAAAGATAATTTTAAATTATAAATGAATGAAATATATTAACTTATATATGAACATGGTTCTAGAATATATATTTATAATAAATCTATATTTATTATACTGGAGATTTGGATGTGTATGAATTAAGACAAAACTTGATGTAAGGGGTTTATGTTATAATCTCATTTATTTTTAGGATTTTTTATACTAAATTTATATTAAAGGAAATTATATTGATGTAATCCTATAAACCCCATATATTTCCTTCCACTCTAGTTATTTTTGGGGTTTTATGTACTATTATCATTTTCATCTCTTTGGTTCTTAAAATGACTGAGAAAATATTTTTAATGAAAACTAACCTTATTTTATCTTTAATTAATGAAAATTTTCTTCCATATCCATAATCTTCAATTTTTTTAAAATTTTTTACCTATAATTGAAATATTTTAAAAAGTTGATTCCTAATACCCTTTCATTTACTTACAAAGGTTGTAAAAAGAACATTTTTAAATAATTTTTTTTTCTGAATAATGCATTTTTGAATTGTTACAAAGTTTAAAAGGAATGTTTTATTTTAAAATATATGTAAAGAACATATTTTATCTCCATAATGAAAATTATTTACCTTGAATCTTTCATTTAATGTTTACTTGTTTATTTTCAATGAAAATAATTTTCTCAACATTCTAAGAATTTTTAGTAAAAATGTTATCAAAAGAAATGGATATTTATTCATGTTTTCAAAGAAAGGTATAAATTATCTTTTAAAAGTATTTTTATCTATTGAAATATCCTTCAAGGATTGTTATTATTTACTAAGTATATGATTTTATGATACTATATAATTTATTTCATTGGATGGATTATGATGATACTGATTTAAGGATGATTATACGAAACCCATTTCTTTCCCATGAGTTAATTAAGTTATGATAAATCCTTTATTAAGTTAATTTATTTTACCGAGATTATGATATGATGAAATTATTAAATGATTATGAATCATTTTTACTTTCCATGGGTTATTATATAGTGATAGGATGGAGGTTTTATGATCTTATGGATCACATTTGTATGGTTTTTATTATAAGATGGATGGGATTGGAATTATATATATCTTAAATGCATTGGGTAATTATGGATATATCATTAAATAATATGAACAAGAATGGGGAGTGAACTCAATTCATTAAGATACTTTTTACACTATGATAGTATTTTGAGTGAACCTTGACTAAGGAAATGATTGAATAGGGAGTGAACCCAATCTAATATGACAGTATTGTCTACAATCCTAGACTAAAAAAATATTTTATATTATTATGTGTATGAAAAATACTTTATCTTATTCTTATGATTTTATGTCATAGATCATGATTGACTATTTATGATTCAACACACTTATAACTTATGTCTTTTGTTATGAAAAATCCTTATTCCATGATTTATGATTTCTGATATTTGACTTATTAGGTATGACTATTATAAGACATGATCATATTATAATATCATTATACTTATATTATCCTCAATTATGATTATTTATTGATATATATTATGCTTACCCTTACTGAGCATATGAGATTAACCTTTCTTATATTTTCTTTACCCAAGTTATAAATAAAGGTTTGAAGTAGGGTATGTCTTAGAAGTGTACTATAAGAGAAAGAATTTTTAGGTGATATTAATGATCATCCATGAAATAATATTATTGTGTTCATAGTATCCAAATAAATTAAACATTTATTGTTCTATACCATGTTTTATATGATATGTATTGAATATTCATCTAAAATGATGTAATACATATGTGTGAAATGATCAGGTCACATCATTTGGTATTAGAGAATGGTTTAGATAATATTTGGAGATTAGGATTATAGAAATTTAATGAAAACCTTAGGGAATACTCTAAGTATAGTTAAACAACCTAAATCATTGGTAAATTAGATATTTTGTGGCCTTCCTAGAAAATAAATCCCTATATGGATATTTGAAATTTGATGCATCTATGTAGTAGATGTTCCTTGGGGTAACAATTGTTAAAGGGGTAGATTTTTTATTAAATCAATCATCAATAATGCATGATTAGTGTGACTATGAGTGTAGACCTTTCTAGAAAGTATTGGGGAATATTCTTGGTTTAATTCATGAATTTTTGTGAACCATTGTGATGGATTTGTATAGATAAAGACCCTGAATAACCTTGATTAAACCTAAGCTGTCATAGAATGAAAAGAAGGTTTTGTGATTTCGACATACTATGAATTATTTCTCATGATTACATGATTACTAACTATTATTATTATTTCTCGAACTATTATTTTTGGTCTTAGTTAATGGATGAGACCAGGGGTAATCATGTTAATGTTTAATGTGATAGGAAATAAAATTACCATCTTCATGAGAAATCAAATAAAATGAGAGTTGGAATGTGAAATCTTATAGAAATTCTCACCCACCTCTCTAAAGATATGAATGGTAAGATGAATCAGACTGCTCTTCCAAATTTCCAATGGAAGGAACAACTCGCTATTGAGTCTTTTATATAGAATCATCCACCTTTATTCATTGGTTCTTCTATTCTACTAATTTTTGATCAATGGAACAGTACCACTAAAAAGATATTTGTTCATTCTACAGTGTTCATAATTTAAAAAGTTTTCCTAGAAGTATATCATTTGTAAGGTGAAGCATATCAATGGTGAGATCTTATCAATAATACGAGGCAAGGGGAGGAAATTGAATCTATGAAATGAGAAGATTTTAAGATGGTATTTTTCAATAACTATATTCTTTTAACTCTTAAAATAAATATGTAAACGTAATTTATAGAAATAAGTTAAAAGGATGACCAATCTATTAGTACATGTGAGAAAAATTTGACCAAACTTCCAAGTCATGCTTCCAGTTTTATCATTTATCCTTAAAGAAAAGTTGACTGATTATTTACTGGCTTGAGATTAAGTATTTTAAAAGCATTAGATATAAGTAACTTTGATATCTATGAATAAATGGTTCTATGTTCTCTTAAGATAAAATTAGAAATTAGATATTCTTAGTGTTCTTGTTATTTTCAGAATAAAAAGAGAAAGATAGTATTTTATGGAAGTTATGGTAATAAAACTTATAGAGGAAATAAAATTAAGCTTCCTTCACGTTAGAAGTTTTTAATGAAGCATAAAAGAAAATTTATTTACTTGGTATGGTATATTTTTTAACTATGGAAAATAAGGATATCAAGAAAAATAATTCCAAAGTTATGGGAAGAGGCCATTAAATGAAAGGTCCAGTGAAAAATCTCAATCGAATGTTTCACCCACACTCCAACGCTATAATTATAAGGAGTATGGAAATTATACAAAGAATAGCATGAATATAAGTGTTAATTATAAAAATCATCATAAAAAACATTTAAATCCCAAAGAAAAAGGGAAGTATCATTTGATCACAACTACAGAAGTGGGTCATAAGAAAAAAGTGGGAAAAGTTATACTTACTATCCACTCTATAACTAAAAATTTGTAACACTCTGATATTTTAAAAGAGGAACATCAGGTTTTATAGAATATATGGCATGAAATACCAATAATAAAAGAGAATGTAACACTTTTAGACTTTATGGTATATTTATTTTTCAATAAATTTAATCTCTTTGATAGCTTGTGATGTAGGAAACATCAGGTTTAAATGAAATACGATAATCTTTTAAATTATTATTATTTAAACAATACCATTATAACCTAGCTATTATGTTGGAGGGTATGAATAGGAAAAAATAAATTATAAAAAAATGGTTTACACGTGTATAAAATAAATTCAATGGTTATATATTGATTATAAATAAAATAAGAAACAATTGAAAGAAGAATAAATGTTTTTTAAAAACTTTATTTTTCTAAAAGGTTATTTAGTAGTGCTTTGTGTACATAATTTAAAATTAGTTTTTAGGACTTTCAGAAAATTTATTTTAAAAAAGAAAATTAATTTTTCAAACCTCCATGTAAAAATTATCTTTGAGTGGATTGTTTAGAATTTTTTGAAAAGATTAATTTTTTTGATGAAGAGTAAAATACAATGATTTTTATTTAAAATTGTATTTAAGATTAAATTATTGAAAAAGTTAAATTAAATTTTATATTTTTTAGAGTAAAATTAGTAAAATTATATTATTATTTTACTAATTTATATCATTGGAATCAATTGAATATTGAAAAATGATATAATTTTTTTTGAAATTTTTAAAGTATTTATTTGAAAACACTATTTTTTATGAGACAAAGAGTTTAATTTTAAATTTATTTCAATAAATTATGAGAATTGAATTTTGGAAAGAGGATTCTTTTTTTTAATAAGATTAATTTATATTATATAACAAGTTCAAATTAATTACGATTAAATCTAAAACAGGTTTACCGGGTCTTAAACTAAAAACATAAGTGTTAAAAATGACCAAAAACCCATCTAATTACTATTGTATAAACATATTTAGACTTTATATATATTACATGTTTGATAATGAATCATTTTTGGGGATTTTGTAATGATGAAAATGTGGGTATCACTTTTTATTTTTAAAATTTCTAAGTGTTTCCTCTTCACCACTTATAAAAGGTAACCCCTATCCTCCCCTATTAACACTTAAAAATCCATTTGAATCAGGAAAAAAAATTAAAATATCTTTATTACTTAAATACTCACATAAAATAGGCATTTTTAAGATAAAAAATCTAATCTAGTAAGGCTTTAAGTTAGACTTAAAGAGGTTTTCCAAAGAAGAGGTAAAATTTTTAAATATGCATTTCCATTTTACTTCTTCTTCTAAATCAGTCTAACATTATTACTATATGAATATATGAAATATAGTATATAACATATAATGAGTTTTTAATAGGTTAATTTCATGACCTATATCCATCTACTATTTTATTGAATGTGAAAGAAAAACATTGATCATGTGTGTGACGGACTACCACTTCGCGAACTGATGTAATTAGTTTTCCATAACCACCTTTCAGGGTTGGATATAATGATGGATTTAACATATTTATATGATATTAAAGAAATTATTATAATTATTTAATTATTAAATCACATATAATTTCTTAATTTATATTCTGTGGGGGATATGATAACGTCACTCATGTGTACGGAGAACTACAACCTCATGGAGTTATGTGATACTTTTTTTGATTATGATTTACTTGGAATATAGTATGTATAAAGTAAATAAAGTATATGTTATATTTATTAACTAAAAATACTTATTAAAATAAAATATCACATCTAAATTTTTACCTTACATTCCTTTGGGAAAGCAATAACGTCGCTAGTGTGTACGTGTGGACTACCATCTCCACATCGCGATGTGAAATATTTTTCATTTTATTTTTTCATGGATGGTTATAAGGATGAATTTGATTAATATAAATTATATATATAACTTCATAATGATTCTATAAAGTTTAATTAATATTTATTTTCCTTTAATTCCATCTGTTGAGAAAATGGAAACAACGTTCATACATACATACGACCTACTGTCTCTATGAATGGTGTAATCTATTTCCTATCAATAGATTTTATAGATTAATATAAATACATATATAATGAATGTATTTTTTATTTATATCATGTTTTAAATTCTTGAGATAATGTAACCATGATGAAACTAAAAGGAACAAAATCACTGAACCAAAATATACAAGAAAAATGAAGCAATTATCACTTAAAATAGTGATTTTAAAAATTAATTGTTAATAAGTGGGTGATAAAAGACCATATGTAAATACCATATGGTATGAGATTTATGATTATGATTATTTAATAAATTTATAATAATCTTATACTTATTATATAGGAGGTTCATAGACATATGGTGGAATTCAAACCTGAGGTAAGGGTTTCCCATATCACTTTTACCTTTGTGAGACATATGACATATTCAAAATTTAGTTATTCTATGTGGTGTATAAAGTATTCAACATTTTGATATGTTATATCATGAATTAATTTATCTTCATGGTATTTAATATTTCATTTGATGTTATTTTTTTCATGGGGCTTACAATTCAAAATTTACCAAAGTTCTAATAGGTAATGTTACAATCACATCGTCTATCAGGATTTGTTATTATTAAATCCACAAAAATGAAAAATTATGATGTAACACTAAATAAACCCATAAATTTTATTCTCCTAGGGGTATTCAAGAACTTTTGATGTATTAGTACCATTTTCCTCTCTTTGTTATTTAAAATGATTGAGAAAATGGTTTTAAGAAAATCTAATATTATTTATATTTTCAGTTGAAAATATTTTTCTCTTCCATGTACATGTTTTCTAAAAATGTTTTAGAAAATATTGTTTTAAATTTTAAAAATAATATATTAAAGAAATTTTTACCCATGATTGTTTCTTTACACAATTTTTTAAAAGGAATCTTCCTGTCATTTTCCAAATATGGTGCATTTTGAATTTTTATAAAAAATGTGAAAGGAATATTTGTTTTACAATACTCAACATGTACAAAACATCCCACAAACACAAAAACTCATTTATTTTAATATTACTTTACATGTTTACAAGTTTATTTTCAATGAATTGTTTTCCTAATATTCTATAAATTTTTTGGTTTTATTTTTTTTCCAATTGAAAAAGATATTTTTATCAAGAATGTTTTAATGGTTTTTTAATGTTATTTTTATTCATCAACAACTAAAATCATCATTTAACCTTTTTATACATTGGGAATATATTTTAAAGACACTATGCAAATTATTTCTCTATATGGTTTATGATCAATTTTATTAGGATGCATTATATTGATACCATCCTCTATATTACTCTGAATGGTCTATGTTTTTGTGTATTGATCAGGGAAAGTGTTAAATTTTATTTTTATAGTTTTGTAAATATGAATTTTTTTATTATGTTTCACCCATTTAATATGAGGAATTCATTTGACCTAGTAAGTGACGGGAATATCTTTCTATAACCCCTCAATGCATTGGTAGGTATAATGAGACAAACTAGCCAAGGTTTTTGGCTAAGGCCTTACACATTTAAATAATATGTATTGGAAAGAGTCCTTGATGGTATGATTATGATGTCCTATATTATAAATTATCTCATTATTATATTATTTATTGATGTTCTATGTGATTATTTGATTAGTTAGAATATCCATGGTTAAGTTTCATGATTGTGTGGTTATTTATATGGAATTATTTTATCATCATTTATTCTTTCCATATTATGATCATGTTATTGATTAAATGTAATGTCTTTTAGTTATTTACCATTCCATATTTATTATGATTTATTTATTCATATATTCTACTATAATAATACCCTTATTGATAATTTTAGCTCACCCCTATCTTATATTTAATTTCCCAAGGATTTTAAGAAGTGTTTTATGATTGATATGCAGAGATATGCTAAAAAGAATAATGATATACTCAAAGAAAATACCATATCGAATTTTATGTTTTAAATAATAATATGAGATTCAAGTATGTATAGAGATTACCAAGACTACTAAACTATACATCCCTTCAGGATATGATTACTTGTGTCTAGATCCAGTGAAATAAAGTAACCCCTAACTCTGGGATAAGAGGGTCGAGGTATTTAGAGTTTGTATTAAAGGATATTTAAAATAAACCTTGGGAACTAGATTTATGAAAACAAATATTAAGGAATATATCCCTGTGATAGTCATTGAGTATAAGTATAAAATAACATCATTAAGTTTTTGTAAGGTATATATTATGCGTGTTTTCATAGAAATACATACCTATCTGAAGTCGAAAAGTGGATTTGGTTTTGGAACAGATGTACCTAGGGGTAATAAACTTGAAAAAGGAACATCAGGCTTAACCCAAGAATTTCCTCAAACACGGAAACATGACTTACTATACGCTTTTTTTTAAAATCCTATGGGATATGTTTGGGTTAATTCAAATTTTCCTTACAAACAATTATGAAGGGCTTAAAAATATTTTTATGATTTGAAAAATTTACCAAAGAAACCTTTTTTATGACTATGATATTAGCCATGTATAAAATTTTCAATTTATATTAAGCGTTTCACTTTTTTTGGGATTATACATTATGTTTTATATTGTTATGATCTAATATAGTATATTCTATCATTAATAATTGTATTCTAGTGGAAGGAATGTGAACTATATCAATGCATATTTCCTATGTAATTATTTCCCTCCTAGGAAAGATACCAAAGTTGGAATTAGAAATATAGCTAGAAATGATCATATTATAAACATATTAGTGTAGATGACTCATGTTATGAGTAATAATGTTTCCTATATATAATAACCTATTCATCCACCATATAGTGTAACAATTTTAGACCACTTCATGCATTAGAAACCTCTATAATTAAATAGGACTAAAATTCCATTTGTAGCTAAGTAATGGATAAGTTCCTTAGAGAATATATTTATTATTCTAGGAAGTAATGGAAGGGAGAATTTTTTCATGGAAATTTATCATCTATAATGATATTTAGATCAACTATGTTTATTTATTAAAAACACTAAGGATGAAGAAGAAATAACAAACATTAAATTAAAGTATTTTAAGGTTCTCTTTTTGGAAAAGCATTTTCCTTCTAAACAACAAGCAGATATGGAATGAAAATTCTTGAGTATAAGATAAAAGTATAAGGAAAATGTTACTAAGTATGAATCCAACTTTAAAAGGTGGTAAAGGAATACTGTGGACTATATACGTAATCAAAAGAGAATGATGGAAAATTTATTTAAAGGGTTAAATCCAATTCTTTGATGAACACTAGTCTCCCAAACAATCTCATCATATGAGTATTAGTATCATGTGATATCAAGAAAGAGAAAAAATTATCCAAGGCTTATGAATTTTAAGGGAATTAAAAGAATAAGAGGATGATATAGAGAAAAAGATAAAGGGAAGAAGGGAAAGAGGGGTTTTCCCACATGTGATAATTTTAGAAAGAAACACTCTGGTACATGCTTGAAGGGAATGTGAGTTTTCTTCAAGTGTAGATGGAAATGAAACTAGGCATGAGAATGAAAGGTTAAGAAAAAAGCCTATAATGTTAAGTGTTTCGACTGTAAGGAGATGTGGCACAATAACAATGAATTCCCTAATTGTCAACAAAATATACCTCCTAAGAAGGTAAGGGGCCAAGGTCAAACTTAGGATACTAATACAACCAAAGTGAAATGATTAAAGTGATTGTATATTTAGATTCAATAATTATGTCGTGGAAGTATTTTTCCAATTGTATTTTTTATAAGAATAATGCAACATGAAAGGATTATACTGTGTTAGGTTTTCTTTAATTATTTGAAATCATATGTTGAAAGCTATTGATGGCCAAGAGAAGTTATTTGATGACCGATTCTATTTTTTGAGGATATTAACCATTTTTTTGGGAACATTATAAGAATTATTTTAATATAGTTTTAGAAAAATGAAAACAAACATGTTGGGTGACAACCTGTCTCATCCAGCATGGTTGTAGGGCTTGATCTAATAATTATTGGGAGATAAGGGTGAATCACCTACCATTGGCCTATGTGAAGTCTCAATTAATAAGAAATTGTTTTTAATTAAACTATTTGACGAATAAATAATTATGTAATGGATTAAATTTAACTTTAGGTGTTACTATTGAGGTATTATATATTAATTTATTATATTGGATAATTTCTCTATCTAATTTGGTTTTTGTAAAGACTATAGGAATAACTTTTTACTATTTTATAAGTCTTATGATCTATTAAAATTTAATTTTAGTGTCTAATGAATTACAAAAATCATATTTAATAATCATAATTTGGAAAAAACATGAGATTGTATTGGAAATATATTAAATAATAAAATTATAATTTTCAAGTAATTATTTTTTATAATGTTTTTAGTTTATATGGTGAAGTATTTTTCAACACTAGGAAAATGATCTTGAAAAAAAATTATCTGACTAACTTAATTCCTGATAAATCAAATGGTATTTTAATTTATTATAGATTTATGTATTTTTGGGTTTTAAATTTTCTAGATCATTCACATTCTTGTGATCAATGATATATATCACTCTCTATAATTATTTTTTCTTTTCTTCTATGATAAAATATTTAATTTCTATAAATTGTTTTCTACTTGGAAGCATAGTTATGTGTTATTCTAGATGACTTGTATAATTACATTTCCATCTTACTGAGAGGATGTTTTATTAACACTTTTTATGATGTGAGTTTTCTACAATGGTTATACCTATGATTACCAAAATATAATTGCAAGGACGTAATTTATTTAAAGGGGTATAATGTAACACCTAGATATTTTAAAAAGTAACATCATGTTCGATATTGTATATGAAATGAAACAATAATATTAAAATAGAATATAATACCTTTATAATTTATAACATATTATTTTTTAAATAAATTCAATCCCTTATATATCATGCGATGCACACAACATCAGTATTAAACAAAACACGACACTATTAAAATATTATTATTTAAACATGACTATTATAACCAAGCTATTAAGATTGTAGGTATGAATAGGAAAAAAAGAATTTTAAAGAATGTGGTTTACACATGTATAAAATAAATTCAATGGTTATCTATTGATTAGAAATAAAATAAGAACCATTTCAAAGAAAAAGAATTTTTTTCTAAAAAACTGTATTTTTCTAAAAGGCGGTTTATCCATGTTTTGTGCACATAATTTAAAATTAATTTTTAAAAATTTTATAAAATTTATTTTATAAAATAATATTAATTTTTTAAATTTATATTTAAAAATTATATTTGGGTGAATTTTTGATATTTTTTTGTGAAGATTAAGTTTTTAATGAATAGTGAAAATACTATTTTTTATTGAAAAATTCATTTTCATTTATAATTATTTAAAAATTTAAACAATATTTTATAGTTTTTTAAGTAAAATTATTTCAATTATAATAAATTTTAACTAATTTAGGTAATTGGAATTAATTTCATTTTGAATTCTGATATAAAAACTTTTCAAAATTTTTTAATGTTTTTCATCAGAAAAACTATTTTTTCAAGGAGTATGCGAGTTTAATTTTAAATCGAGATCTATCACTTATGTGAATTTAATTTAAAAAAATGGATTCCATATTTTTAATAATAATAACTTATATTATATAATAAGGTCAACTTAATTTTTATTAATAATGAATTGTAAGAATAGTAAAAATTATTTACCGTGGTTAAGGTTAAAACAGGTTTACTGGGAGTTTAAATTAAAAAGATAAGAGTAACAAATGACCAGAAACATTTATATTTAAAATTTATTGACAATAATTAGACCTTATATCTTTAATATTTTATAATAGCTTATTTTTGATGATTGTTTAATGAGAAAGATGTAGGAATCACTTTTTCTTCTAAAAAATTACAAGTGTGTCCTCTCCCCCACTTATAAATGGACACCCTATTGTATGCCATCTTCACACTTAAAAAGATATATGTTTTAGACCATTAATAGAAACATATCGCCCGAAATTCAATCCCTACATCATAAATTCCTCATTTAGATCATAAATCCAATCTAGGAAAGCTTTTGGTTAAACATAAAGAGGTTTCCCGAAGAAGAGGTGAAGTTCTTAACCATGTGTTTTCATTTTACTTATTATTAATCCTTATAATCATCTTAAAATATGATAATATAATAAAACCATTATATTTAATATATTAATATGTTATTATTTTAATGTAATAAATTATATCCATATCCTCTTCCATCAAATGGGAAACAAAAAGGCTGATGGTGTGTGTGGCAGACTACCACCTTATGAACCGATGTAATTTTTTTTCCATCACCACTTTTAAAGGATAAATATAATGATAAATTTAAGAGATATATATTATATTTATTAAATTTTTATACTTTTTTAATTATTATGTCACATATACCTTCTTACATTCCATTCCATGGGGGATATGCTGGATTACCGCCTCACGAAATGATGTGATTCATTTTTTTTCATACACTTCATATGGAAGTTAGTAAAAATAACTTTAATAAAATATATGTTATATTTATGCACTAACCATACTTTTATAAATATAATATTACAACTAACTTCTTACCTTCCAATCCTTTTGGAAAATAATAACATCGTTCATGTGTATGTGTGGATTATCACCTCCATATAGAGATGTAAAATGTTTTTCATTTAATTTTTACATGAATGGTAATCAAGATGAATTTGATTTATATAATTGATATATATATAATATAATAATTATTTTTGAAATTTTTAGAAATATTTATTTTTATTTTACACCATCCATCAAGAAAATGGAAATAATGTTCATGTGTTTGTACTGCCTACTGTCTCCATGAACGATGTAATCCATTTCATATATCTAGATTTTATAGATTAATAAAAATACCAATATAATTAATATATATTATATTTATATCACAATTTAAATTATAGAGATGATGGATTCATTATCAAAGTACAAGGACTAAAATTACTGAACCAAAACATACATGAAAAATGAACCAATTATCACCCAAAATGATGACTTTAAAAAACAATTATTAATAAATGGGTGATAAAATACTATGTAAATAATAAATTATATGATATATATGATTATGGTTCTCTAATAAATATATAATAAACATAAATTTATTATATATGAGGTTCAAAAAATACAAATGTAGTTAATCCTGAGGTAAGAGTTTCATGTATAACTTTTACTTCTATAATATGTATGCCATATTCACCACTTAATTATTTTATGTGGTGTATATAATTACCCTATGATATGTTATATCATAAATTTATTCATCTCTATGGAATTTAATATTTCATTTGAAGTTATTTCTTTCATAGGGCATATAATTCAAAAACTACCAAAGTGGTAAGAGTTTATGCTACAATCTCATCATTTTTCATGATTCTTTATGATTAATTTTTTATGAAGAAATATTATGATATATCACTCAATAAACTTATGGATTTTATTATAATTTATATATTCATGAAGTTTTTAATTATTAGTACCATTTTCCCTCTCTTTGGTACTTAAAATTATTAAGAAAATTAATTTAATAAAATCTAAATTTATTTATCTTTTCAGTCGAAAATAAATTTCTCTTCCATGTACATTTATTTTAAAAATATTTTCAAAAATATTTTTGAAATTTTAAAATTGTTTTATTAATTAATATTTTACCATTTATTGTATTTTTAGATAATTTTTTAAAATGAATCCTCATGTTTTCTTTTTTTTTTCTGAACAAGGTATCTTTTGACCTTTTACCAAAATAGTGAAAGGAATATTTGATTTAACATTATTGGAATGTAAAAAATTTCCTAACATCATGAATAATAACGTTTTTAAAGATTAATTTACAAGTTTACAATTTTATTTTTAAAGAAAATGTTTTTTCTAATATTATATATATATTTTATTTTTTAAATGTGATTTTCAATGTAAAAAGCATATTTTCCTCCTTAATGTTTTTAATGGAATTATAATTTTATTTATATTTATCAATGACACCAACCCTCATTTAAACTTATGCTCCATTGGTAATATGTTGTAATGATATCATCATCGTTATTTATTTGGATATTTTTTGATCAGTTTAACTGGGATATACTGTTATGATACCATTAACCATATTACTGTGAATGGTTTATGTCTATGTTTATTTATTGGGGAAAGTATTAACATTTCATATGATATTTCTTAGATATTAATTTTTATATTGATTATGTTTCACCCTATTCATATTATGAATTCATTGGACTTAGTAAGATACGTGAGGGGCCAACTATAGACCCTTGATGCATCAATAGGTCTCATGAGACAAACTAGATTGGATTTTTTTTACAGATGGATTATCCATTTATATAAGATGTTTTTGAAAGAGGTATTTATGATACAATTATGATGTCCAAAATTATTCCTTCCCTAATTATGATATTATTATTTGATGTTCCATGTGATTGTTTATATTAAATTTCTTGATCATTGTTTATTCCTACCATATTATGATCAAGTTATTGGTTAAATGGAATATGTTTTAGTTATTTAAATTTCCATATTGATTATGGTTTATTTATTCCCATCTTCTACTATACTAATACCCTTATTGAGCATTTGAGATCACCCCTTTCTAATGTTTTCTTTCCCTAGGTTGCCGAGAAGTGTTTTATGATTGATATGGGGGATATAATAAAGAAAATATTGGTGTACTCAAACAAAATACTATGTAATATTTTATATTTTCAATTGTAATATGAGATTCAAGTACCTATTTAGTTTACCAAGACTACTAAACTATTCATTCCTTTGAGATGTGAATACTCTTATCTAGCACCAATTTAATGAAGTGATCACTAACTCTAGGATACTAGGGTATAGGTCTTTAGCAAACTATTTATTTAATTATGGATTTATCTACTCTTTTATATCTAAACAATTTTAAAAGGGTATTACATTACCACCTCAATAATTAGATATTGAGTTAATAGTGAAATCTATTAATGGTATGATGATAATACCTCATGTTTATAGATCAACATTAATAGAGGTTTTTGGGAATGTGCTTCCTAAAAATCTAATGATTCCCCCTCTAGTTTAATTTTTTGTGATATTGAGCATGAATTGGCTCTCTTTATATAGATTTCATATCAAATTTTGAGGAAAGGAAGTCATTTTTGATATTAAAAATCAATCTATGATCGTATTTTAGTGTGAGTATTAATATGAAATTTGAATTTAAGTTAACTTCATTATATAGGTCTTACTATATATTAAAGAGGGATATTTATATCATATATTTGCGGAGAAAATTAGCATCTAAGATATGATAATTGTTTGTGATTATACTGATGTATTACCTAAATTATTTCATTGTTTACCCCATGTGTTGTGAAGTAGATATTTCAATAGAACTCATAAGTAGTGATACACTTATTTCAAAGAATATATATAAAATCTGCCTAATTGAGTTGTAGGAATTGAATAATTAACTCTAGGATAATCTTGATAATAGATTCATACACCCTAGTGTATGACCATGGGGTGGACCTGTTCTGTTTGTTAATAAAAAAGATGGGTCCAAACATCTTATCTATATTATTGATAACTTAACATGATCAGCATAAAGAAAAAGTATCCTCTATCACATATTGATGGTTTTTTGATCAATTATGGGAAGCTCAATATTTTTCCATGATAGATATTGGATATGGATTTCATTAATAGAGGGTCATGAAAGGGGAGATACCCAATAAAAAAGTATGTAGGAGTTATGATCACTATTAATTTATAGTGATTTTCTTTGGACTCACCAATACTCCTACTATATTCATGAATTTAATTAATAGAGTCTTTAGAGATTACCTTGATCAATTTGTGTTGGTATTTATATATGATAATCTTATATATATTCAATGAGTAAGTAAGGGAATTAATATCAAATGAGTAATGTGATGAATAGATTGAGGAAGGAGAAGAGGTATTCTAAATTTACCAAGTTTGAATTTTTTCTATAGAAAGTCACATCATTGGGTCATATAATCTCAAGTGAGGTCATTTAACTATATCCTTCAAAGATGATAGTTATTAAATAATATCCTAGACCAACCATGATAATTAAGATTCATAGTTTTATTGGGTTTGAAGGATAATATTGAAACTTTGTGGGAGATTTATCATGGATATATAATCTAATAACCAATTTGACTTGGAAGGTAGATAAGTTACTTTAGACAGATGAATGTGAGGAAAATTTCGAGGATCTAAAAAGAAGGTTGGTCAACACACCTGTACTTACATTACCATATTAATGATGAGGGTTTACAATATTTTGTGATTAACCAAATAAGGTAATGTGATTCCTTATTATATAAAATGATATTTTGATATCTTATTCCTCATGAAAATTTAAAATTCATGAGTAAAAATACCCGACTCATGATTTGAAGTTGGAAGCAGTAGTTTTTTTCACTAAAAATATAAAGGCATTATATTTATGGGGATTGGTGTGATATATATATATAATAATAAAATCTTTAAGTATATATTTGTGTAAAAAGAGTTGAATATGTGAAAAAGGAGATGGCTGGAGTTGATTAATTATTATGAATGATCAATATGCTACCACCCTAGGAAGGAAAACAAAGTGGCTAATGAACTAAGTTGAAAAGACCATGATAGGTTTTACATGATGAGGATTGAAACAGATCCAATATTTATGTATTTAAATAATGTGGATCTTGAAATCATAAGGAAAGGGTATAGATCATATCTTTCTCAGATGAATATTTAAATATCCATCCATGTGAGGATTAAAGAGGCATATAAACAGGATGTTAAACTACAGAAGAATGTGAGAAATGTTCTTGAGTTCAACCATGATTATGATGGAATGATTACTTTTTTAGGAACCAAGTATGTGTCCCAAAAATACTAAATACGAAGAATGATCCATTTTATGAAGATCCTAGTTCTTCATTCTTTATTCATCCAAGAATTATGAATATGTATAGAGATATGAAAGAGGATTTATGGAAGGATTATAAGAAAAAGGGATATTACATGGTATGTATCTTAATGACTTTTATTCTATCAAGTTAATGTTGATAGATATAAGTTTAAGGGTATATTACAACCATTACACATACCAAATTGGAAATAATAAAACATTTCCATGGATTTCTTCATTATAATACACAAAACATAAGGATGAAATAATTCTATTTGGGTTGTAGTCAATCTTATTATGAATTTAAAAACTGCATTTCAATTCTAGAAGATTTATTCAATGATTATATTGCTAGTATTTACATTATGTAAGTGGTTAGATTGCATGGAGTATAACTCACAACTAAATCTGATTAGGATATAAGGTTTACCTCAAAGTTCTAGAGAATTATTTAGCTGGATATGGATATTGAGTTGGGTTTTAGTAATGCATATCATAGTCTAAATGGTGGTTATCCTAAGATAACCATTAAAAATCAATAATATAATTTAGGTATTGTTCTTTGGATTTTAAAGTTGTTTGGGATCGACCAATTCCTTTGGTGGGTTTTTCTTAAAAAAATAGATTTCACTCAATAATTCAGATGACTCCTTATGAAGCCCTATATGTCAGGAAGTACATAACTCCAATGTGATGCGATGAAGATGGAGAATGAAATCTAATGATACCTGAGTTAGATGAGGAAATAGAAGAGAAGGTTAAATCTATTCGACAACACATCATGGTAGATCAGAGTTGATTGAAAATTTATATTGAAAATTATTAGCGAGATCAAAAGTTTGAAGTTGGTGAGAAGGTATTCCTATGAATATCTCCATGGGAGAAGGTTATGAGATTTGGAAATAAGGGAAAACTGATATGTATATATATCAATTCCTTTGAAATTCATGATTGTATCGGGAAAATTGAATATCACTTGGAACTTCCATTGAATATCTCTGATGTTTATTATGTGTTATTTGTATATCTTTTGACGAAGTACATACTTTATACTTTACTTATACTAAACTCAGAGGTTGTACCACTATGTCATGATCTTTCTTATAAGGAACAACTAGAAGGGATTTTGGATCAAAGAGAAAAAGTGTGGTGAAAAAGGAACACTCACCTGATCAAATTTTTATGAAAAAAACTATAAATTTGATGAAGCTATGTGGGAAACTGAATATATGATGATGTATAAGAATTTTCAATTTGTATCATAGTGACGAAATCTCATGGGAGAAATTAATATAAAGGGGGTAAAATATAGCACCATGATATTATTTTCACGAATCAACCAATTGAGGCCTACTTGGCTGGTGGTAAGAAAAGTGTGATACCCCAAGAACACTTTCAATGTTCTTGGGGATAACAACTAGTGGTGATTAGGCATATCACTAAAATGGAATTCCTTATTCTATGTAACTACATGCATAAAAAAACTAGCTTTATAAAATAGTGAAAAAAATATAATAAAAATATAGAATCATGTAGAGTGTAAACCATAAATAAAGTAAAATCTAGTAAATACATATATCAGAGTATAATAGCATAAAAAATGATAAAAGTGAAAAAACATGCCCAACCAAAAAAATAGGGGTAAACCAAAATTAACATCAACTTTAATGAGAATATATGGGGATATCCCAGATCTAGATCTCAGATTCCGACTACTGAACATGGTCAGAACCACCACATACTACAAAGATCCAGTGATACTAGGTCCACCATAGTCACTTCTAATTTGTATGTTAACTACATAAGATACAACACATGAATAAGCATTCCATTAAAAGGTTAAAATATAGATACCTAGTATAATGACTAGAAAAACAAGAATGGGAAACACTAAAATTAAATAATATTCATCTTGACCCATTAAGAAAGTGGGTAATGAAACCTAATTCTCAGATATGTATATAAAGAAAAATAGGATAGAGAGAAAGGGAATATTTATATCCATATCCTAGATAAGAATGATGATACAACCTATAGAACCAAAGGTGAAACTACAATTCCCATCACCATGTGAAACCTCATGATAATTTGAGTGGAGGGGCCAGCTCTTTGATACTATGCTTCACAAACGAGGAAGAACTAACTTTAAAGGTCCCATCACTGATGTTGAACAACCTACATAACTGCATAAGATACAGAGTGGCGAGTCTACTCTTCATTATAGTGTATCATAAATGAGGGATCAACATATCCTACCCATGAATCTATCATAACCATTGAATAATATGGATTATCCACACCTCACCACTACATCACACAATCAAGGGAGAACTACTCAAATTGAGGACCTACCCTCTCTTAGAGCTCATTGATAGGGATTTCACTCTATATATAGAGGACTCATACCAACTATAATGAAAGGTAACATCGTCTCTATCTATATAAAAGATATGAGGAAACATTACCCTAGTGAGACATGGTTTTCTAACCCCGGTAACACTTTGATGATCACAATCAATCACTTTCACTAACTAAGCATCATTGAAAGAAGTTTCCTACTTATATAACCTTTCTTCATATTTTTGATGCCTAAATTACAATCCCCATAACATTATATGTGGAAAAGTTCTCAGAATGGACTAATTGTGTGCCCAAATATGAATCTCCTAATAACCTTAATAACACACAAAAGTATTATCATCAATTGTTTGAGATAAAACATAAATATACAAAACTACCACTAAAAATGGCCATGAATGGTGAAATGGGACATATTTTTGTGATCTATGTGGATAATCAATCAGGATAGGGTATTTAGATTCCTTAAATGGACACCTGGTAAAAAAATTCAATTTTTGATACCACAAATGAAGGTTTCTTCATGGTCCCAAGCCACGATTCAGAATTAAATACCCAATATTAATCTTGAATCATATATCTCAAAGTCTGGATCCTGATGACTCAGACGATTCATCAATCTGATATCGTATTAATAAGTTAAGTCAGAAACATGATTTCACAACAACAACAACAACAACCACAACAACAACAAAAACAAATATATTATTATATAATATATAAAATAAGGGAAAGGGGGTTTCACACTGGACCCTCCCGCCCAACATCACACCCAAGGGTTCATGTGCCCCACCCCATTGGACTCTACTTCTTGTTTTTATTTTAATTTATTATATTCTTCCTTTAATACCATTGTAACCCTAACTCCATGCATATTTTCCATTTAGCATGTAGCACCTCCCACTCACATCCAGTGAAATCCTTGTAAACTCTAACCAATAAAATCATCAAATATTTTTTCTTCACCATGGCTAACCACTTATTTATTGAACACCATCGAACCATCATCACATTGACCACTCATACCGCGATATTAAAATGCATCAGCCAAACCCCATGCCACTATCACCACCATACCAACCACCCCATTTGGATTCCTCTATTGTGTGACATCATGAAACATACCGCTTTATTAGATCCCCTTGTGTCACCTAATTTTCTCACATACTTGCCAAGGTGAAAACAATCACTGGGTAACCTAAGCCCAGGTCCATCATCGCATGCGAGTTAATAAAAAGGGAGATAAAAGAATAATATAGTGGGGAGGGAGATAAATTGGTCATCATGTTTTATCAATAAAATTCCAATGGACCATCATTGAAGACCAAAACACATATTAATATTAAATAATTTCCATTATAAAAAGTCCATGCTAAGACAACTTAGAAGAAAAGAATAATAATTATAACAATTCTAAAATTCTTCTTATAACATAGATAACATATATTTGTTCACAAGTGAAGTTTGGAATTATATTGGATGGAGAAAAATGGAATAAAAAATCCCTACCTAAATAATGGATCAATAATTGGGGAAGAACATATCCACTAGAAACTAATTTGATGATCTAACTGCATTCGATGTTCGTATCTTGATTCTCTATGATTTCTTGTTGTCGATCCATGATCATGAGTTTACAATTCCATCACTCTACTCCTCCACTCCAATATCCTAGGGTTATACCACTATCCTTAGTGATTTCTTATAACAACACTTAAATGGAAGGAGAGAATTAGGTTTATCCATTAAATGAATTAAATAAATAAATTAATTAATTCACTTAACCTACCTACCAACAGTCACCCTCAACCAAATGTCTGACTCTAACCATGTTTATGTCACACATAGGGTAATATCAACATTCTAGAAAAAACCAAAGTATTGTATTTTCCATTAGAGACCTAAATCAATGGTGAAGACATTTATTCCCTAAATATGTGTGCACACGATATAATATATATATAATATTATTAAATATATCAACATCGATCCTCTACAGGCCCCAGAATATCATGTTGACTCAAAAACTAAATCCAAAAATATTGCTTAAAATATTCCAACGTCTTATAAGGAAAAAACAGATTTATTAAATTCTCCCCTCCTTTAAGGCTATTCTCCCTAAAAGGCATAAGATATAAAAAAATATGGGGGTATAAAGCCACATATAGATCTCATGCTCCCAGGTTCTCTCCTGCACATTACTACACTACCAAAGCACTCAATCTAGAGGAATGGTCAATCCAAAAATGATTATCTCTTATCTTATAGGATTTCCCATCAGCGGCGGATTGGAGAGGGAGGTTTACACTACCTCTCTAGTGTCATGTCCCCCTCTTCCCCCCTTTTATCCTTTTTCTTCTTCCCTCTCTCATTTACCTTATATCTCTTCCTCTCCAAAATGATATCTCGCTTTATCATTATCTTAGGAACCTCCCCCTATCACACAATGGTATATGGGTTACCTATCACTTTCCTTTGTGTCTGAAATGATTTGTCTCCATATTTATCGAAGCTTCACTCCCCTGGGATTCCGCTTTCTTCTCCTACTTTCTATTTCATGAGGTCATTTATATTTTATCCCCTAGTGTTGATTCTTCCCTATATTTTTTCAGTTTGGATTCTAGCCCATAGAGACACTTCTAACCCCAACTGACCTAGGTCTTATATCCAACAACTTCTCTTATTTCTACGAATGGGACTTCCATCCCAGAGTGGAGTTGACTTGATCTGGTTCTTGGAGATGTTCAACCAATAAATTTCTCTCTATAGTGTAAATAGGGTGTTGATTCAACTTTGTTGAATTTAAGGTGGTCCTGGTTATGGTGTTCCCCTTGAAGTATGTTTTGGTGATGGCATGGAGGGTGGCTACTACTTCATTCTACTTCAGTTTTCATCAGTGTTTCAAAATTATGGTTTGGGTGAAGTTATTTTTCATTATATTATTGGTTTCCATTGTTTTATTATGTCAGATTCATGGTTCCAATGGTAATGGATGTGAAATCACGGAGCATTGGTGGATGGAAGTGTCATCAGGAGGTGCGGCCTTGATCTATGAGGCAACTCAAGTCTAAATGCGGGAGCACTGGAGATGACAACAAAAATGTGTTTAGGTGTGATTTGATGTAGGTGCAGAGCTTGAGGCATCCTCATTGAAGGCACTAAATCCAACTATATGTGTCCCATATTAGTAGTGGTATGGATTTGGATTAAATGACCTAGTTTTTGATTCCTCTATTTTGTCTATGATTTGGGTTTTGATGAACTATTACTTTTGTGCGGTCTAGTCTTCTGTGTGGTGTCTTTACTATGACTTAGTCAGTTTTTAGTAATGTTCCCACTTAACATTAAAGTGGCATTATGAAGATACAAAAAATATGGATTGGGGTAATAACATGCATCGGGCCATGCACATATCTCCTTATTTTCGGTACATGGAAGATATCTTGTACTCGGTTCAATTGTTGGGTCATGTACAAGTGGTAAGAATACTCTCAAACACTCTGTAGAATCTGGAATGAACTAATGAACCTTGGGGATATCTTGATTTCCTTTTCAAATATCTAAAAACCTCTTTATGTGGAGAGTTTCAAGAAGACATGGTCTCCCTACACAAACTCCAAAGGTCTATTGTTGGAACCAGGGTCTTCAAAGCATGATTTGGTGTATGGTTTGTGTTTGTTGTCAATCCTCAGTGGATGTTCAGGGTGTGTACCAACAAAGCGATCATACCATTCAAGCAGAAAACAGTAGTGAAGGTGGCGCTGTTTCCCAGTGTTTGCCAAATTTTTGGGCCTTAAAATCGGCCAATAAAGTAAAGTTTTTTTGGTAAAGGTAATTGCGCACCGTGCTCTTGGAGGATAAAAGACTTGCGCACCATATGTTTTTTAGGATAAGAACATCAAAATTTGGCTAAGGAAAGAAGGTCGCGCAAGTATTGGTTGGGTCACACAAGTGAGTTGCGCAACAGAGGTTCTGGAGACAAGACTTGCGCGCCGTCGAGGGACTTGCGCACCGCCTCGCAGGGGGTCCAGTTTGCCTATAAATACTGGACCACCCCTTCTCATTTCTCACGGAGCTCAAGACTTCGATATTGCTCGAGCTCTCGTCGCGCAGGTGGTCGAGTCACGCAGGTGGTAGTTTTGTCGCGCAAGTAGAGCTTGCGCGCCGGTTGTTGGCTGTGCACCCAAGGCAGTTTGGAAGAGAAAGGAAGTGGACCGTGCAAGTTTGAAGTCGGGGAAGGAAGCGTCGCGCAGGTGCGTTGATGACACTTGCGCGCCAGTTTGGACTTGCGCGCCATAGTGGGACTTGCGCGACTGTCTTGGAGAAGCGCGCCTGGTTTTTCTGAAGCCCCACCGGCCTGTTTGGAGCTGCACGAAAGCCGAGAGACTACACGACACATTCGAGGAAAAGTGATATTCTTCTTCTGGTGAGAATCGGACATCAATAGAGCATCTACATACAAAAAAGGATGCATTCTTATGCAAATGATGAAGAGACCTTCATGTCTGTAAACTGAGTGGGACTTCACCAACGACAGTGAGCTAGGGGGAGTCAATGGGAGTGACCCGAGGGAAGCAGTGAGCTTTCCCTGAACCTTTGTAAAGGCAGTGAGCCTGGGACAAAGTGACTGTACCCGAACCTTTGTAATCTATAGCTAGTGAAGCATAGTGGATTTAGGTACGACCGAAAACCTGTCGGCGTATGCTTCTTGTACGTATCCCTTAGTGGTGAACCAAGTAAAAAGGGCCGTGTCTTCTCTGTGCATGTGAATGTTTGCTTTCTAATCATAATCATCATACAGGTTCAACAGGTTCCTACCAACGTGGGAACAAGATCCATCACTTTAAAAGAAAAAGTGGTCACCCGGATTCACCCCTCCCCTCTCAGGGTGTCCTGGGGTCCTACAAGTGGTATCCGAGGGTAAAGGTTGTTGGATTTGAATCTGTCCTTTGTCGCCATGGAGAATACAGTCAATGTTAGGGGAGTCCCTCTCTTCGATGGAAATAATTTTCAGATCTGGAAGAATAGGATGAGATCTCATCTAAGATCTCTTGGAATGGAAGTTTTGTTTTCTACTCTGCAAGGAATACAAGTCACTGATCCAACAGGCCTAGCTATGACTGACATAGACAGGAAAATTATTGATGCTGATGCTAAAGAACAAAATGCACTCACTGCAGCTCTTTCCGATCAGATCTATCTAAAGGTGATGAGTTGCACTTCAGCAAAGTCTATGTGGGATAAACTTGAAAACATTTATGAAGGATATAGCAAGGTAAAGGAGGAAAAACTTCAAGTTTTACACAACGGGTTTGATGACCTAAAGATGCACCCCAATGAAAATGAAGACTCATTTTTTAATCGAATTACTGAAGTAGTGGGAGCAATTCGAGGTCTTGGAGAAGAAATCAAAGACATTGATATCGTAAAGAAAATCTTGAGAAGACTTCCTCCCATGTACAATGCAAAGGTGTCAGCACTCGAAGAAAGAGATCTATCTAAACTATCTCTGGACGATTTGTTATGTAGTTTAGTGGCATATGAGATGAGAGTCAAACCCGAAGATGCCACGACTCGCATGAGAAAGAAAATGGCATTCAAAGCCATGGAAAAATTGAAAATTTCAGAAGATAGTGGTGGTGAAGATGACGAAGAAAAAGAAATTCTTTCCCTCATCGCCAAGAAGTTGAAAAAGGGAAAAGGTATATTTAGAGGTAAGCTACCTCTTTCATGCTACCGTTGTGGAAGAGTTGGGCACATTTCCTCTCAGTGCCAAAGAAAGTTAGATGATGATGAGAGCGAAGCTGAAGACATTGAGAACCCTCGGAAAAGGTTTTTCAAAAAGGGTGACTTCAAATCTGGAAAGAAAATGCAGAGGAAGAGTTTTGTTTGTGAAGAAGAAGATGATGATATTGAATTTTGTGAGGAAGAAGAACCAGAATTTAAAACCAAGAACCATGCTTCCATGATGGCTACCACTGAAATATCAGAATCGTCAATCAATAAAGACATAGATAATCAGACTACTACTATTGGTAATCCAAATATTCAAATTAAGGATGCCTTCTCCGAGCCTGAGAGTAAATGTAAGAGATGTAATAAGTGGAAGTAAATGGTCAAAGAATCATCAGAATATGTTAATGAACTTGAAACTGAAATTGAACGTCTGGAAGAATTTGTGAAAGTTCACTCTAAAATCCTTGAAAGCAATGATGATGTAGTGGATCTAAAACTGAGAATTGAGGAGCAGGGAAAGGTCAGCAATGACCTCACGTCAAGACTAGAAGAAAAGTCCAAGACTACTGAGGGTCTTGAGGATGAAGTTGTTACTCTTAAAAGTAAACTTGAAACTGAATCATTTACAAAAGAATCAAGGGAGAAAATACCTCTTAGAAGATTCTCAGATGCAGAGTTACTGGAAAGAGCCAAATGTGGTTCAGACAGGGTTGAAAAAATCTTGAGCGTTCAAAGACCCGCCTGCACGGGAAAGAGTGGAATTGGCTATGAAGCTGAGACATCAACTGCTGGAAATAAAGTGAGCCAAAAGAAAGACAAAACGAAGGTTGAACATGTCGAAACATTGCCTGAAGTGCGGAAAAAGGAACCCTCAATCCAAACTAGAAGGAGAACTGACAATTATCCTCAAACATTCAGAAATGATAGGTAGTTCAACTATTCTCACAAGGATAAAGGTATGAGAAAAAATTCAGGTGATAAGACATTCCATCACATGAAGTGTCAGTTCTGTGGCTATCTCGGCCATGCCATGAAATATTGCGAAGAGGCAAGGAGCTACTTGAATGGAGAAGATCTAGGAAGTCAACAAAGGAGAATGATTTCATATCCTCCATCTTATAGAAGAAATATCTTTTATGGTTACTGTTCCAATTGTTCTGACTTTGGCCATAAAGCTATGTATTGCAGGAAGTGGTACGACAGGAGGAATTCATACAAAACTCAAAGACAGGACTGTGCTCATCCTCCTAATGATGTTGTTCTCACAAACAGTTTTTCCCCTCTGGAAGAAGATCATGGGTATGAAGAATCAGATTATGTATAAGAATGTATTAAAAGGACACCATTATCCTATGCTCAATCCAATATCTCATGGAAAGAGAAGAAGAAGATTGAGAAATCCAATCTTGCAGAAGTAGCACTCAAAGCTACAAAAAGCAGCAGCACCTGGATCCTTGATAGTGGATGCTCTTCCCATATGATGGGAAATGCTGACCTTTTGATGAACATTAAAAAGAAGGTTGATGGGACAGTACGGTTTGGTAATGACGGTGCTTTGAAGATTAAAGGCAGCGGGAATACTGCTCTCGCCAATGGGGAGCTAAAGAAGACTGAGGTTCTTTACGTGGACGGTCTACGCCACAATCTCCAGAGTGTAAGTAAACTCTGTGACTCGGGGCTCATAGTAACCTTCAATCAAAAAGGCTGCACCATAAAAGTAAAAACAGGAAATTCTCTTATGAAAGGCAGTATAACAGATGGAAATTTTTATCAGGTTGACAGCAAAGTGAACTCTTGCTATTTGTCTATTGAAGAAGAAAATAATTTATGGCATCGAAGGCTAGGTCACATTAACCAACAAGACATGGAAAAGATATCTAAGTTAAAGATAGTCATGGATATTCCCATTCTAAAACGTGAACGGGAAAAGTCTTGTGATGCTTGTATTCATGGGAAACTGGTATGTAGTTCATATCGACCAAAGAAGAAAAGGGAATCGCATCTTCTTGATCCCATTCATACAGACGTATGTGGCCCAATAAATTTTGCTGGATCCTATCGAGAAAGGTACTTCGTCCTTTTCATCGATGATTATATCAGAATGGCTTGTGTAATGGTTATCCACAGGAAGCGACAAGTTCTTGATTGTATGAAAACTTATCGACGGATTGCAGAGAACGATATAGGCCGGACAATAAAAGTCCTACGATCTGACAATGGAGGGGAATACACGTCCATTGAGTTTGAAAATTACCTGGAAAAACATGGAATACAGCATGAGGTAGCTGCTGTGAGAACTCCGCAATAAAATGGAGTTGTTGAGCGCCGGAATCGACAGGTCAACAATATGGCTAGGACTATGCTGATTGAGAGTGGTATCTCTCGCCATTACTGGAAAGAAGCTGTTGAGGCTGCAGTGCACATTCAGAATCGAACAGGGCTTTATATGGGAGAAATAAAGACACCATATGAATTGTGGCATGGAAGGAAGCCTTCATTGAAATACTAACGTGTTTTTGGAAGCAAATGTTTCATCCGGAATAAAGAAGGAAACCAAGGAAAGTATGGTGACAATGCTGATGAAGGAATTTTTCTTGGGTATCCAATGAACAACAAAGCTTACAAGTGTTTCAATAAACGCTTGGGTAAGATTGTGGAAAGCAATGATGTTAAGATCAGTGAAGGAAAAACTCCAAATACTTCAAATGGTACCTATGCTGATGAAATAGAAGATGAGAATGAATGTGAACATGAAATAAATACAAATAAAGAAATAGAGGAAGGTGTACAAAATACTCAAGGGTCACATCATGATGTTGACTCAGACGAAGAATCTGAAGTAGAAATCTTGGATGGTGAGAATGCGTCTGAACCTCATAAGAAAAATCGAAGAGAAGAAATTGATCCATCTAACATAATTGGAGACATGAATGCACCTACACAGACAAGGAGGATGAGGAATAACACAAAAACTGCATTTCTTTCTGTTGTGGAGCCATCCTCATTTGAAGAAGCTGCAAATGATGAATCCTGGGTAAAAGCCATGAATGAAGAGTTAGATCAGATTGACAAGAATCAAACATGGGATCTTGTCCAGAGACCGGAAGGTCACAATGTGATTGGTACCAAATGGATCTTCAAAAATAAGTTTTATGATCATGGAAGTGTCATCAGAAACAGGGCAAGACTGGTATGTAAAGGATACTCCCAGATTGAAGGGATTGATGTTGAAGAAACTTCTGCTCGAGTGGCTAGACTGGAGTCAATCAGTATTTTCCTTGCCATGGCACTCCAAAGAGGATATAAAGTATATCAAATGGATGTCAAGACAACATTCTTGAATGGTGTACTCGAAGAGGAAGTCTATATTGAACAACCAGTGGGATTTGTTTTGGATATTGATGAAACAAAGGTCTGCAAACTGAAGAAAGCTCTATATGGGTTGAAGCAGGCACCACGGGCGTGGTACTCACGGCTGGATTCATATCTCAAGAAGTTGGAATTAAAAAGAGGAGGAGTTGATCACAATCTCTATGTGAAGAATTCTCCAAAAGATCAATTCATGGTTCTTGTCTACATTGATGATATCATATTTGGTGACAGTAGGCAGAAATCAGTGGATGAATTTGCCAATCACATGAAATCAGAATTTTAAATGTCTATGATTGGGGAGCTCACATATTTCTTGGGGCTGCAGGTGATTCAAAAGAAGGAATACACTTTCATTTCTCAGGAAAAATATGCAAGAGAGCTACTGAAGAAGTTCAATATGCAAGACTCCAAACCAATGTCAACTCCAATTGCAGTTGGAACTAAACTTGGAAAGCATGAGGATGGAGAATCTGTTGATCCCACCATGTACAGGAGGATCATTGGAAGCCTACTGTATCTGACAGCGACAAGGCCAGATATTGTCTTTGCCACATGCCTTGCGCCCCGCTTTCAGAGTAATCCAAAAGAGGAACATATGGCAGCAGTAAAAAGAATCATGAGGTACATTCAAGGTACACATAATTTCGGGTTATTCTTTGCTGCAGGCAGGGACAATGAATTATCCGCATTTTCTGATGCTGACTGGGCTGGTGATGTGGTAGACAGAAAGTCCACTAGTGGTGGAGCTTTGTATATTGGGCAAAAATGTGTTGGCTGGTTGAGCAAGAAGCAAGAAAGTACTTCTCATAGTACTGCTGAAGCTGAGTATCTCTCTGCCACAAAAGCACGCACTCAAAGTTTTTGTATGAAGCAACAACTAATAGATATTGGTGATAAGGTGCAGCAACCAATGGTGATTTACTGTGATAACAAAAGCGCAATTGATCTTACGAAGAATCCGGTTCATCATTCTCGTACAAAGCATATTGACATACGGTATCATTTTATCAAAGAAAAGGTTGAACAAGGCATGATAAGAATGGATCATGTTGGAACTGAAGAGCAAGTGGCTGATATCCTGACCAAGCCATTGTCCGCGGCTGTGTTTGAGAAGCATCGGTTGAACCACGGTGTTCAACCACCTCCTACTGCATAAGGAGGATCCGGAAATCCCCTCTCCCCATTTGTTTTAACTGTTTTTATCTGCTTATGGCTGTGATGCAGGTTTATGGGGGATATACTATCCAGGGGGAGTATGGCTTGATCTGAACGTTGAACAAAATTTTCGGTCTTTGGTTTTATTGTCAATGGGGGAGAATGGAATAAATTAAAGGCAAGAAATTCTTCTGTGAAGTGTAAGATTGTGATGAGAAGTTTAATAAGGATAACATCGGGCGTCATGGAGAATTTCAAAGCTTCCTCTCTTGTTTTCTACACCGAGCATTGCTCACGTAGACTTAGAGTGTTGGCTGAGTTGATTCTTGCATTTTGGATTTGCTCATGGTTGGAGATCGATTGAATTTATTCTGATTGCCAACAAACCCAAAGGGGGAGATTGTTGGAACCAGGGTCTTCAAAGCATGATTTGGTGTATGGTTTGTGTTTTTTGTCAGTCCTCAGTAGAAGTTCAGGGTGTGTACCAACAAAGCGATCATACCGTTCAAGCAGAAAACAGTAGTGAAGGTGGCGTTGTTTCCCAGTGTTTGCCAAATTTTTGGGCCTAAAAATCGGCCAATAAAGTAAAGTGTTTTTGGAAAAGGTACTTGCGCGCCGTGCTCTTGGAGGATAAAAGACTTGCGTGCCATATGTTTTTGAGGATCATAACATCAAAATTTGGCTAAGGAAAGAAGGTCGTGCAAGTATTGGTTGGGTCGCGCAAGTGAGTTGTGTGAAAGAGGTTCTGGAGACAAGACTTGCGCACCGTCGAGGGACTTGCGCACCGCCGTGCAGGGGGTCCAGTTTGCCTATAAATATTGGACCACCCCTTCTCATTTCTCACGGAGCTCAAGAATTCGATATTGCTCGAGCTCTCGTCGCGCAGGTGGTCGAGTCGCGCAGGTGGTAGTTTTGTCGCGCAAGTAGAGCTTGCGCGCCGGTTGTTGGCTGTGCGCCCAAGGCAGTTTGGAAGAGAAGGGAAGTGGACCGCGCAAGTTTGAAGTCGGGGAAGGAAGCATCACGCAGGTGAATTGATGACACTTGCGCGCCAGTTTGGACTTGCGCGCCGTAGTGGGACTTGCGCGACTGTCTTGGAGAAGCGTGCCTGGTTTTGCTGAAGCCCCACCGGCCTGTTTAGAGCTGCACGAAAGCCGAGAGACTACCCGATACATTCGAGGAAAAGTGATATTCTTCTTCTGGTGAGAATAGGACTTCAATAGAGAATCTACATAAAAAAAGGATGCATTCTTATGCAAATGATGAAGAGACCTTCTGTCTGTAAACTGAGTGGGACTTCACCAACGGCAGTGAGCTACGGGGAGTCAACAGGAGTGACCCGAGGGAAGCAGTGAGCTTTCCCTGAACCTTTGTAAAGGCAGTGAGCCTGGGACAGAGTGACTGTACCCGAACCTTTGTAATCTACAGCTAGTGAAGCATAGTGGATTTAGGTACGACCGACAACCTGTCGGCGTATGCTCCTTGGACATAGCCCTTCGTGGTGAACCAAGTAAAAAGGGTCGTGTCTTCTCTGTGCATGTGAATGTTTTCTTTCTAATCATAATCATCATACAGGTTCAACAAGTTCCTACCAACGTGGGAACAAGATCCATCACTTTAAAAGAAAAATTGGTCACCCTGATTCACCCATCCCCTCTCAGGGTGTCCCGAGGTCCTACATCTATGATGTCAGTCTGTTTAATATTTCTATCGATAATGAGATACCTTTAAGTGACCATTGAACACCTAAACCCTTCACCAATGTTTTCTGCACTAATTATGGCCCAAATAGAGATGTATTACCAACATTAATCCAATATAAGAGTGACCTATATGGTCTCTTATATAGTACCTCAAAAGGTGTTATGCCAATAGTATAGTAATATCTATTATTATAAGTGAACTCAACTAGAAGAATGTAATCCTAGCATATATAGATGAAGTCCCACACGCATGATATCAACATATCCTCTAATACTAAGATATTCCCCTTAGTTTTCATTTCCATCTGGGGGTGAAATGAAATACTCATCCATCACTAGGTCCCAAAATCCTCTTATACACCTCTATAAAAATGTGACATAAACCAAGAATCATAGTCAAAGATGACCATCATGGGTATGTCATGAAGTTGGATGATATCCCATATGTAAAACTACCCCAAAATCTCAACCAATATCTGCTTACCATTGATAAGAAAGTGTACCAACTTGGTGAGTCCATCAACAGTCACCCAAATATAATCGCGGTTCCCACTTCCCATTAAACCCCATAAAAAAAAATCCTTAGATATGTCATCCTACTTCCATTACAAGCTCTCAAGTGGTTAGGTCAAACCTCATAGAGTATGGTGTTAAGACTTTACCTTCTGAAATGTGAGACACTAAGAGATAAACTTGGTAGAACTCCATCTCATGAAATTCTAAAAAAACTACCACTGAAGGTCCTTGACACACAGCTTTAGTGATACTCTGCCCGTAACACCCTGATACTTTAAAAGAAGAGCATCATATTCGATAAAGTATATGACATGAAAAAAAGATTATAAGTGAATGTAACACTGTGAATTTATGATATATATATTTTAAATAAATTCAATCTCTTTTATACCTTCTAATGCATACAATACTGTGTTTGAACAAAACATGATACTCTATTAAAATATTATAATTTAAACATAACCATTATAACATTATCGTTAAGTTGGTGCGTATGAATACTAATAAATAAATTATAACAATAATATATTTTACACATATAAAAATTAATTATAATTGATATATATTTTTTAGAAATAAAATAAGAATCATTTTAGAGAAAAAGATTTTTTTTCTAAAAAACTGTATTTTACAAAAAGTCGGTTTAGTCGCACTTTGAGCGCATAATTTAAAATTAATTTTTAGAACTTTTATAAATTTTATTTCAAAAATTAAAATCATTTTTTAAAACTACATGTAAAAATTATATTTGGGTGAATTTTTTAGAATTCTCTAAAAATGTTATTTTTTAATGAATAGTGGAAAATATTTTTTTTAAAGCTTCATTTTCATTTAGATTATTTTTAAAGTTAAATTATATATTAAATTAGTTTTAAAGTAAAATTAGTTCAATTATATTAAATTTTAATATATTTAGGTTATAGGAATAAATTTCATATTGAATTTTAACATAAAAAACATTTTAAACATTTGAAAGCTTTTCTTTAGAAAAACCATTTCTTTGACGAGACCACGAGTTTAATTTTAAATTAAATTATAAAAATTATATGAATTGAATATGAAAAAATAGATTAAATATTTGGAATAAAAATTATTATATTATCTCATAAGTTAAACTTACTTTTTGGCCACAATAAATGGTGAAATATTAAAAAAATTATTACCGCAATTAAGGTAAAAATCAGTTCACCGAGGGATAAACTAAGAATATAAGGGTTAAAAATGACCTAAAATTTTTATAAAACCAATTTTATGGAAATATTTAGACCTTAAAACCTATAATTTTCAATAATGATCCCTTTTTATGCTTGTGTCATGAAAAAACGTGGGTATCAATTTTTATTTTCAAACATTCCATGTGTGTGCTCCCCAAACTTTTAAAAGGACACCCCCTCTCCTATAATATTCACACTACCAAAACCATTTGGTTTGGAAATTACCTACCCAAATATCTTACTTAATTACCTCCCCAAATACTATATAATTTTTTTATATCATAAATCCAATCTAGGAAGGCTTTTGGTTAAACCTAAATAGGTTTCCCGAAGAAAAGGTAATGTTTTTAACTATGAATTTTCATTTTAATTATTCTTATAACTCATTATAATATTATTAATTTATGATAATATAACAAAAAATATATCCCATATATGGAGATGTTATTATATTAATATAATGAAATGTATCCATCTCCACTTCCAGCAAATGAGATATAAAACTGTCGATTGTGTGTTCAACGGACTACCGCCCCCCAAAATGTTGCAATCCGTTTTCCATCACCACCTTTAAAGGATAGATATAATGATGTGTTTAATAAATTTATATTATATTTATAAAATTATTATACTTTTTTAATTATTATATAATATATACCTTTTTACTTTCTATTCAGCGGGGGATATGATAACATCACTCGTGTGTACGACGAAATATTGCATTGCGAAGCGATGCGATTCGTTTTTTGTATTATAATTTACATGTAAGGTAATAAGGTTTAAATTAATGAATATATGTGATAATTATAACTTAAAAATAATTATGGAAATATAATATTTCAGATAACTTCTTACCTTCCTATCTTTTGGAAAATAATAACGTCTCTTATGCGTACGTGTAGACTACTGCCTCCACATAGTGATGTGAAATGTTTTTCATTTTATTTTTACATTGATTATAATAAGTATAAATTAAATTAATATAAATTATATATATAAAAAATAATTATATTTTAAATTTGAATTAAAATTTATTTTCCTTTCATTACATCTATCAAGAAAAATGGAAACAACGTTCATGCATACGTACGACTTACTATCTTCATGAACGGTGTAATCCATTTTATATCTATAGATTTTAATTACTATAAATACATATATAATGAATATATATTATATTTATATCATGGATTAATTATTTATATTTTTTAAAAATTATCAATATTATTTTATCAAAATTATCAAACCAAAACTTACATGAAAAATGAAGTAATTATCACATGAAACTGTGATTTTAAGAAAGAGTTTCTAATAAATAGATCATAAAAAGTCTATAAGAAAATAATATATGGTATTAAATATATGAGTGTGGGTATGAAATATATTTATAATAAAATTATATTTATTATACAGGAGGTTCATACACATATAAAGGAATTTGAACTTGAGATAAGGCTTTCTCGTCTCACTTTTACTTCTATGAGACATACACCATATTCAGCACTTATTCCATTGTATGTTTCATATAATTATATTTTTTATATGTTATATCTTTAATATATTTATCTTAATTGTATTCAATGTTTTATTTTAATTTATTTCTTTCATGGGTCTTATGATTCAAAATTTACCAAAGTAGTAAGAGTTTATTTCACAATCTTATCATTATTCAAGATTTTTTATTTAAGTATTCTTGGGGGATATTATTTAGTATTTATATCTTAAAATAAATATATTTTTATTATAAAATAGTTATTCATGAACTTTTTAAATTAATAGTATAATTTTCCCTGTCTTTGGTACATAAAATTATTGACTTTTTAAAGAAAACACGATGTTATTTTTATCTTTGGTTGAAATTCCCTTTTCATAAAAATCCTTATTTTTTAAAAAAGTTTTCAAAATTGTTATTAACCATTTAAAAATTATTTATTATATATTTTTTTACCCATTTTTAATTTTGAATTTTTTAAAAGGAATCTTCATGTCGTTTTAAAAACAAGGATTTTTTTTGATTATATTGAAAATGTTGAAGGAATCATTGTTTTAATGATTACGACATGAATGGAATTTACCATAGTCATGACTACTCAATTTTTTAAATATTAATTTACAATTATAAAAGGTTATTTTCAAAATATTTTTATAATCTTTAGTTTTAAGATAATTTCCAAGCTAAAATATTATTTTCCTCAAAAATGTTTTTAATGTCATTTTTTGGTATTTATATTCATTAATGACATCGACCCTTTATTTTATTTATGATAATATGGAGATATGTTGTATTTATAACTTCATTATTTTTTATCTAGATGGTTTATAATTATCTTTAATAGGTATGTACAATTTTATTACCATTCATCATTTTACTCTGGATGGTTTATGATTAGGTTTATTTAATTGGGATAAGTATTTACATTTTATAAGTTAGTTTTTAAATATAATTTTCTAGGTTTATTATGTTTCACCCCTCTAATATGAGTAATGAATTTGAATTAGTAAGTGATGGATGGGGCCTTATTATCGATATCCCCTTGATTCATTAATAGGCCCCATGAGACAAATCAGTTTACCAAATTAGACAAGTTTCTACCCACAAATTTAAACATTCTTGTGAATAGTCTTGATAGTAAGTTTTAGATGTTTGAAATTATATATTCAACCATCACGAGATTAGTTATTTATTTCCATGTTATTATTCTATTATTTATAATATCCATGGATAAGTTTCAAGATCACGTGAATGTTTATATGACTTTATTTGATCATAATTTATTTCTGTCATATTATGCTCAATTTATTGTTTAAATAGAATATGTTTCAGATATTTACCTCGCCTTATTAATTATAATTATTTATTCATGATAGATTTTCTATATTATTATCATTACTGATAATCTAATCTCACCCCTTTATTTTTTTAATTTCCCTAGTATACTAGGAAGTCTTTTTTGATTGATATGGATGGATATACTATAGGGAAATATGGAGTTATCATTGAAAAGAGTTTATGTGTTTTATGTTTTAAATTTTAATGTGAATTTCAATTATATATCATTTTTACCAAGAATACTAAACTATTCAGTACTTTGATATGAAATTACTTGTATCTTATTCCAATGTAATAAAGTAGATATCGAATATAGGTACTAGGGTTGGGGTGTTTATAGTTTGTATCAGAGTAAGTTTAGTAAAAACTTGGGAATTAGATTTAGGAAGACATAGATTAGGGAATATAAACCTATGATATATAGATAGTATAATTATATAAAAACATCCTATTGTTTTAGTAAGGTATAGATTATATGTTTTTTTTCTTAACAATAATTCTCTGTCTAGATACTACAAGTGGATATGGTTCTGGAATAGATGTACCTTGGGGTAATAACTCCAAAAAAGGTGCATCGGGATTAACTCAATATTGACCTAGTATATGAAAATCTTCCTTACTGATAACTTGTGAGACACTCCCATATAAAACTCTTGGGTTAATTCCCATTTTCTTTACAAAAAATTATGAAGGATTTGAAAATATTTTTATGATTTGGAAACTTTCCCAAAGATACCATGTTTATGATTATGAGATTATCCATGAATAAAATTTTCAATTGATGTTAAGTTTCCACTTGTTTTGGGATTATAAAATATGATACATAATTTTATGATATAATCGAGTGTATTCCATTATTTAGAAATGGAACCTAGAAGGAGGAATGAGAACCGTATAAATGCATGTAATTCATAGAGTAAGAACAATCATTTCCTTGATGGGACTAAGCTAATATTTCAAAGGGAACTAGTCTCCCAAACATCATCATCATATAATAACATAATATCATGTTCTATAAGTATAGAAAATAATTATAAAAGTATTATGTATTTTAAGGGAAGAAATATAATAACAGGATGAAAGAGAAAAAAAGTGTATGGGGATAAAGGGAAAGAATGGTTTTCCCACATGTGATAATTATAGAAAGAAAAACCATGATACTTTCTTAAATAGAATGGGAGTTTGATTAAAGTTTTGTAATAAAGAACACAAGGAATGTTAAGATATGTTTAATAAAGAAACATTTTATGTCCAATTATTCAACTATAAGGTTATGTGGCACTACACAAATGAATCCCCCAAATTTCAAGGGAATATAACTCAAATTAAGCTAAGAGATCAAGGTCAAAAAACGTTTAATGATTAATGTTCTTGTGTTTTGATTCAATAATTATATTATAATATTATTTTTCAATGATATTATGGTTATATGAATTATTATATGTTTAAGGAATGGACTGCAATACTTATTATTTAAGGAGTTGAGAGAATATATTGAATGGTACTAATGATCAAGAAAAGTGATTCAGTGGAAAGTTTAACTTCTTAGAAAATACATGATTGAGGGAAGATAACCATTAATATATGTTATATGTTGAGATAATAATGATAAGAAGATGTATATGGTATATTATTAGTGACCTTGAAATTGGTTAGTGATTTAATGGTTTACACTATCTTTTCTAGAGTTTACTACATATTTGGATTTATGGAATATATTCGATAACCTGCTATTTTATTTTTGGAAGCATGCATTCTTTAATTAAGGTTTTATGGTGATCAAGGTATTCACATATTTGGAATGTGACATTTAGAGCCAATTTACATTGTCTGGGGAATATAATGTTGATTTAGTGAACTTCCTTCTAAATTTATGGACTTCGAATTTGGTCAGACATATTTTTTATGAGTCTTAAGATTAACTATATATGGAATGGATTACATTTTACTTTGGGTGATGTTGGATAACTTGTGATTACCATTTTAGTTTTAGAATATATCTAGAGATAGGAGGAATGAATTTTCATTATTTTATTGATCTAATGATCTATTAAATGTTAATTTTAGTTATTAAGGCATGAAAAAAAGTCCTATTTGAGAATTGATTGAAACATAACCAAAGGATGAAATTATAAGTTTTTTTGGGGGTTCTCTATCATATTGGTAACAAAATTCCTCAACTCTAGGGAAAATATATTGAAATAAATTTTTTATCTCAGTACCTTCATTTTCAATGAATCAAATGTTCAATTAACTCATTGAAAATTTATGGATTTATGGCCATTAAAATTTCCATATCATTAAATTTCTTGTGATTAGTGATCTCTATCAATCTCTATAATTATTTATAATTTTCTTCCATGTCCATATATTTATTTCCCCACCAATGTTCTCATACTTGGAAAACTAGTAATTTGTTATTCTTGATAACCTTATTACTCCCCTTTCTCTATAATTAAGTGGAAGTTTTATTAACCCTTTTTACAATGTGGATTTCAAAAAAATTTATTTTCAAATGTCAAACCCTTGATTATTGATATCAAGATTAAATTGTGAAGATGAAATTTATTTAAAGGGATTGAATGTAACACTCTGAGATTTTAAAAGAGGAGTATCATATTCGATAGTGTATATAAAAGGAAACACCATGATTAAAAGAGAATCTAACACCTTGATACTTTATAATAAGTATACTTTTAAATATATCTAGTCTCTTATATAACATACAATTCACACAACATTGGGTTTTAATGAAACAATATACTCTATTAAAATATTATCATTTAAACATGACTATATAACCTAGTCTTTAAGTTGGAGAGTATGAATAGTAATAACTATTTTTTTAAAATTAAATGGTTTGCACATGTATGAAATAAATTTAATAGATATTTATAGTGTCCTTATCATGAGGATGGTAAAATATGTATTTATAAATCCTAGATATAACATAGTGGCTAACCTCAGGGTCGCTCTTAAGGTAGAAATATTGAATTTCCTAGTGGTATTTCTAAGAATATTTTTGTGATTTTGAATATTTTTAAATAAGTAGATGAAAAATACATAAAAAAATGATGATATACACAATGGGAGTGATATAATGAAAAAAAAAGTGAAGGAACAAGAAAAGAGAGTAAACTAGAAGAGGGAAAAATAGAGAGTCAATGAGAATAAGGCTAGATCTAGGTTGATCCACTCTCATATACACATCATAAATCTACTGAAGGATAAAACCATAGAATCTAAAATCACATAGTACAAAATCGATGGATCGAATCAAACACCTCTCTGAACTAAAACATTGATAATTAATGTGTATAATCACTTCCAATAAATGAGAACTCTTTTTAAAAGTGAAGAAACACCACAATCAAATAACTCCGACCAAGAATTTTATTTTGAAAAATGTGATAAAAAAAGGATAAAAAATCACACAAACTCACCTAAACACTTGATCAATCAAGTTAAGAGAATATGGGTAACTAGATGAATGGTAAAAGTGAAGAAAAACAACACCATGAAAGAATGTTCTCTCAGAGCACCCAAAATCACCTTCACACAATCGTCTTAGAGTAAAGAAGAGGTGATAGTCATCATGGAACTCGAATCTCAATGAAGCGTTGAGATTCAATTCCTGGATCAATCCTTTAGAATTAGTTCTCCATTACTGTATATTTTATATAAAAATACAAATCAAGGGTGAATAATGAACAAGCATCGTAGTTGTAAATACAGAATAGAGACATAATTAAAATATTTGCAAAATATAAAAAAAATGAAAATAGTGAAAATAGAAGAAGAATAAGAATTAAGGTTCTAGTATCTAGTGATAAAGATGATTATTGTGTACTGGGAATAAGAAAAAATAGAAGAGGAGATATCCTATTAATTGAAACTAAAGGTAAAAACAATGACACTGACAATTGACAAGCAGTAGATTGCACATGGCATAGTTTTATGTGCTCATCACCAGCTCTTCAATGAACTCTAAGTGAGTGTATCAAACCTTCATCAATGATATCACTTGAATATACCATGAATTTCCCAGGATCACCACCTTCAATCACCACTCACGATCACCAAGATCACTTTTAACTCCCTTACACCAATATTCCATTACTCTTCCACAAAAAAAATCCATCATTAATGAGCAACACTTTTTGGAATAAGTTTCTTATTATTTTAAAGTAGGCATCAAAAGATATAATTTTAATATAAATATAAGAGAATAAATATTACTTAGTTATATTATATTATTATTATTATTAAATATATATAAAAATTTATTTATATATTTATATTCTTCTTATTATTAATATATGTATATGTATATATTATAACTATTATTATTATAATTTTAGAAAAAAATATTAACAAAAATAGCTAATATTAAAAAAAATTATAAGTCCCCAACCTTAAATGTTACATAATATTGAGTTAAGTCAAGAATTCACATTGAGGATCTTTTTAGGTTTTTTGTTATAGAGAATTAGGCCATTACTATTACATTAAATCTCAAAAGATTACAAAGTAGACACTTATACTGTATCCAATTTTTTTTCACATTAATAAAACTCCATAAATAAAAAAATAATTCTTTTCTCGATATAAATCTTCTGTAATTATTCCATTCCCTTAACCTTCCTTATACCCTATGAAAAACATTTCAAAAATTTGGGATGAGCATAAAAGGCTCAGTAAGGGTTATAAAACAAGGACATAAGACATTAGTCCATCAATACATACAAATCAATGTAATCAAAATTTTCAATAATAAAACATAAGATCTTTAACATACTTCAAAAAATCATAATATTTATTAATAAAACATATAAATCACCAATCATAATGTAACTTGTGGCATCCATAACATACATACATTGTAGCTTTCACAGGTACAGGGGAGCAACGTTTGGAATACCCATCATAATATATTACCTAAATCTCTTAAGAGAAACATTAAAATTTACCTTTTTCACATTAACTAATGAATTGGAGAGCTATCTCGGACTAGACCGCCCTAGTTTTATCAAGAAACCACCCATATATGTAAATAATTCCAAATAACTATAATGAAATCATAACACATAATCAAGAATAAAAGAAAGATAACATTTCCACATTGAAATAACAATATAAAATTTCAATATATTGGCACAATCAATCCATTCTCAAAACAATTTTCAATACAAAAAATATGTAAAAAGAGTATATGGTATTTATTTTCATTTTAATAATACTACGACTTGTAGAGGAATCCAAACATCAAATAATGCTCGTGGTGGTGGAAAGGTCATTGTCACCGTATATGTTAAAAAGAAACATTCTTTTTGTAATTTAATAAAATGATTCATAGAAAAAAGATTCCCATTGAATGAAAATAAAAGTAAAAGGGGTTTATACACCATATAAAATAAAGTCATGTATAAATAAAAATATTCCTCAATGAAAGAAGATAGAGATGAGTTCCTTTACAAATATTGTACCATTAGATTAAGGATAAATTGATGACGTAATTATGTTTGAAAAATATAAATACAACCAATATAAGTGGATATTAAGTATAAAATAATAAGAGGTCATTAAATCATATTCATAGCATGACATAATCAAGAAGTATTAGTTTAACCCAAAGAATTGAAATTGGGTTAAGAAGTTCCCATACAAAAATTCGGCAGCCTAACGACGTCACTTAAAAATTAAGAAAATGAGTTGATGAGAGGGAAAAGGGTCTCTCATCACATGGACATAAAATTCATATAAATACGGACATATAAGAACATATCCCAACATTTGAAAATTAAAATTAAAATATATAACATAAAATAAGTATTTTACTAAAAGAGGAGAGTGAAAGGTTCTCTTACGAAGATCATTTTGTATATAAAATAGATTGATTATGTGTATTAAATATAAGTACACATAATTAATTTGTAAATACAAGATATTACATTAAAATTTATTTCTTATATAATCATATCAAAACATTATTAAAAGTAGAATATTAACCCAAATAATGAAAATTGGGTTAAGAAGTTCCTTTACCTTGTGTCCGACTTGTCTTGTTCATTATTTATCAACCTGAATAATAAACATAAGTTAATTTATACTTGATTAATAACCTTTTTCAAGTTTATTATTCCTTTTATAACACTTATTACCCTACTATAACAATCATATAATTATTCATGTTCATATCAGTCTATTTGTTGATGTTCAGTACTTAAGTAAAAAATGACCTTGTTATAATTAAAAATTTTCCATGTGGTCAAAATTCCATTATCTCCAGAATTTTATTAATGATTTAAATATCATATAAATTCAGTATTTATATGTATTTATAATAGTACATAACATTTGGATATAAGAAATGAAATGCACCATTCAGGGAGACAGTAAGCAATACGTACGGATGAACGCTACTTTCATTTCAACTTCATATTTAAAGGAATAATAACTTAATGATAAATATTTATATTATAATTAAATTATAATATTATAATTTATATATTTTATATAATTTCATTAACTCATTCCTTTATACGTTCCATGTATGGAATGAATGAGTCATATCACATTGAGGGGGTGGTAGTCCACACTTCCTCAAATGAAATTATCGTATTTACGCGTTATAGAAAGCATAAAGGTATGATCTAAATGAAAAATACATAAGAATATAGACAATATAAATATATCATATACAATAAATAAATATATTACCATCATAATGATCACCACAATAGGTGGTAGGATAAGTTTGAACAATCATCATTTCACGAAGGAGTAGTTCGCTGTCCAGAGAAATAGTATGTTCTAAATCCAGTAGATGTAGGTGTGTGTAAGTGTACTTAGAATACTTCTCATAACAACATGATAGTATATTTTTGATACTGATTTTTTTATTTAATCAAAGAAAAAGAATATAATAGGCAGTGAAGAAGTAGAATAATGGAATGGAATTTTAGAGAAGACGTTACCTCTTAAAACATGTAACTCTCTTTGATTTGAGCCAAAAGGATTTCTTGAATCACCTTATTCTTAGGGGAAAGATTCTAGTAGGAATAGCGGGATGTTGGGATATTCTTGGATTAGGGTTTGGATTATCCAATGGTCTTGAGAGGTGTGAGTAATGGGTTATAGGTGGTGTCTTTTTATAAGGGGAGGAGGGGCACTTTAGGAATGTTTGAAAGTATTATTTTATAATAAAATGAATTTATATTTAAAAAGGTACACAACTCAATTAATTCAAATATAAGGTTATTATTGTTGTAAATATTCTAATACAATGGGTTTTATACAAGTTTTGGCCTAAAATCAACCTTATCTTTTATCTTTAACCCTTAGTTAACTAATTTTACTTTTAACATGTCCTCTTGTATATTCAAACTATATGGTTAATATATATACAATAAAATTACTAGAAACCCAAAATTTATAATTAATTAAATTTTCAACATCATATATGTGATTTGAACGAATATTAGATTTTTAGAATTATTTTATCATTTAATAAAATATTAATTATTTTAATAACTCATTTATGTCAATTTATAAACTCTTCATATGAAGACTTTTAAAAAATATATAATGATTTGATTCATTCGAAAAACCTTCATTAATTCCAATATAACAAGTCATTATTATCCCAAAAATTCGCGGATGACATAAAAAGTTTCAAAAAAAATTATTTTAATATCATTAAAAAGGTAATCACTATATCATCATTGTGCCATAAATAAATTTATTTATTTGATGTATAAAAATTCTAAATAAAATACCATGATGTAGAATTTTTTTTATATTTATAAATAATATTTATAGTCGAAGATATCACTTATATAACACCATATAATTTTTTTACTAAAAGATATAGGTTTATGTTACATTTTTCCTTAACATTAAATTAATTTTTATAAAATGTCATTTTCACTTACAAGTGGCTCCATAGGGTCTCAAAATTGACCCAAGGATGCCCATGGTCGGACATGTATCATCCAATAGGTTTATAACATGTGTTAGGGTAATGTAATATTATTATAATATTATTTTTTTACCCTTATTTATGAGATTTACCCTTTAACCATGGTAAATAAAATATTTACTAAAGCTACTATTCATAATGTATAAAAATAATAGTTACCTATTTACAAAATTTAGACGTCATTATTTCAAATATGGAGTCTAGTTTTCTAAATTCAAAACATAGAAGTTGAAGAAACTAATTTAAAATTAATTTCCATTGTTAAGACCCAAAAGAGTGTTTTTAAAAAGTAAAAACCTAACAAAAGAATGACATGTGTTTTTGTCCAATTTTAATGTGAAATTACTTGAAATGACCAACATTGGATTAAATTATGAAAATATAATATAATTACACTTAAAAAAATTAATATGACAGTATAATCATATAAATAAATTAGATTAAAAGGCATTTTGGAATTAAAATGCAGTATTTTTCACTATTCATCCAAAAATGAACTTTATCCAAAAAATACCAAAATTTTACCAAATGTAAATTTTGATATCATGATTCTAAAGAAAAATTTTATTTTTCAAATGTAACATATAAAAGTGAAAAAAATATTTAAAAAGGGTTCACCATTAAAAGGTGGTAAATTGACCTTTTATAGAATATTAGAGTATTTCATGCTTAAAATCAGATTCATTCTAATTTTAAGTGTCTAAAATTTATTGGATAAAAGTAAAAACATTTAACAAACATGTGTAATCATATATTAGTTAGTTCTGTTCATTCTTTCCAATAAAATTGCTAGGTGTTAACTACCATTTGAAATAATAATATTATTATATTATTTTTTGGTATAACTCAAAGTTGTGTGCATCCTAAGATTTAAAAGAAACATGGTGTTGCGTGTTGAGTATGCTATCGAAAATAGAATCCCCTTAAAAGTAAAATTAATATTTAATTCACAGATATTAATTAATATGAAAATGTCAAATTATTTATTTACCTGGGAAGTTGCATCCTTCCCCCCTTTTAGAAATTACGTCCTCGCAATTTTAAAATTAGGCTCAGAAACATTAGTAAATGTCCCACATCAGAAAAAGAGTCAATAAAAGTATCATTTTAATAGAAATTAAGAGAATTACAAATGTCACCCGAGATAACCCATACTAGGATTCCATGTAGAAAAACATGGATATGGAAGATAAATTAAGTGTCAAGTTCTCATGGAGAGTGATGGAAAACATGATTAAGAGAAAGTTAACAACCAAAAAATCACAAACTTATGATGGGTTAAACGGTCTTTGATTACCTAGTATGAAAAGTAAAGGAACAATGTTTTTTTAAGTTCCTTTTCATAAATTTGAAGAATTATTTTACTACTTAGAATAATAATATAAAGAAATATACATACCTTTAAAGTAGAGTTTCATCCATTAATAAATTTCTACCACAAACTCATATTTTCTCCAAACGACGAGTATTCACGATGACATGGTCACACCTAATGTTCTAGAATCAAATTCTAGAGAATCACATAATCCAAAAAAGATGAACTATATATTTCCCATATCTTTAGACATAAACCAAAACCAAAATGGTCAGTTCAAGTTCAGATAATCCCCTAAAGGATAATCCTTTATAAAAATAAATACCAATCTTAATCTCTAAAATTCAACAATGAATACCCAAAGTTCAACAAAGACCATTCACTACACAATTGTAATTAAAATTATTCAACATAATCCAAACTAATATTGAAACCCAAAACTCAAAAGAATTTAATGACAAAGTCTTCCACAATAAATCTTAACATTTATCTCCAAATAACATTGACTACTCTTAAAGTCTCATACAGAAGTGTAATTAACCTAATCACATATTCTTTATGAAAGCTTAATCATTTCCATAAAAAACCCAAATTGTTATTAGTCTAAAATAAAACATAGATTCTTCCAAAATAAAATTTCAAGCATTAATCCACAAATGATATCCTATAGTATTTTATATTTCTTATGCATATAGTGTTCCCAAAAGAGAGAACATCTTCCAAAATTACCTTTATCACTTAATCACCAAATAATTTTCCTATACTAAGGATGTCCATTTGATAAAACATAAGTTCCAAAAATCAACTTATTCTTGATACATAAAATAATTTAACTAAAAATAATAATTCACACTAACCAGGGACTTCACGTAGTCTAATGGTAGGCAATAAATCCTAGTTGCACTTTGATTGTGCGTTTGCTTCCTATAGCTTTGTCTGATACGACGGGTTGCCACTCAGTCTGCGTGTTTTCCTTTTTAAAAAAATATATAATTTTATAAAATTCAAAAAAATGAGATAAATTACACAAAATAACCATAAAATATTTTAACCTCAAAGGTTATCTCATACAACACATTTTTAACCCAAAAAGTAATAACCCATAATTTCCTCAAATTCAAGGATCATATATACTCAAATCGTTATTTATAACTATATCCACAAAATAAAATATAATTATTCCTTAAATAACATTTTCAGATATCAAACTCAAGATTTACACATACTAGAAAAATTCTTCCAAAGTAATCTCATCATCAAAAGGGAGTTAATACTTTTAAGTATTTCATCATCCTAAAATCTACCACAACTCTTAAATTTTTTATACGTTGACTTCTTACTCATTTAATATACATCATGATCCATTAACCATTATTTTCCAACTTATTTTGTAATACTTCTTTCCAAAAAAAATCATGAATCATATCATAAGATTCAATAATGTCAAAACATCAGCTAAGAAATAATTCATACCTTACATTGGTAATTTTCAGTTTCCTCATCCTTAATTGGAATGGAATTAGATATTGGTAAACATATATTTATATGGCCCTATTGATACCATTACCAAAACTTCATGGTAGGATATCTATTTTTATAATGACCATACACACCACATTTAAAACATTCAATTGATCCCTCATAAAGAACTTCTTTCCCTTTCCTAGAGTCAAATAGACACTTCCTTTTTCCATGGATGGTTCTTACTTTATGATCTTAATTACAACATATATAGATTTTTCCCATCCCTTTGAGGAATTTTCCTAAGCGTTTCTTTGTACATCCTTGACACATAGGTTTTTTAATATACTTAAATTTATGATAATTATTTTTACTTCTATAGGGACTTGTTTCACACATACACGATGCCTTATAAAAATAACCAAGGTTCAGGTGTTCAATAATGACTCCATATATTTGGTTGTGAATAATCACAAGAGTTCTCATTATAGCTCCCATTTCATTCGGTTTCTCATTCAGAAAACCACCACAGTTTCCTTCACATCCATGGTTACTTTGGTGCCTTCTAGATCCAGCCATTAACTAAAACCAAAAAGGTTAGTGTGATTATATTAGTAAAATAATCATATAATATCTTATGAGGAGGGTAAACACTAAGATATACTTATTAAAGTTATCTTAAAATCATTCAATTTATCTAAAATAACTATGACTCTTTCTAATACGCTAACCATTATGGTTATGTCACTTATGCTTAAATAACACCCTAACCACTAAAGTTATCTAAAAAGACCTATGATACCAACTGTAAGGCCCCATCCTTAAATGTTACATAATCTTTATTTACGTCAAGAATTCACATTGAGTATCTTTTTAGGTTTATAGTATTAGATAATTAGGCTGTAACTATTACATTAAATCTCAAAAGATTACAACGTAGACACTTATACTCTATCCAATTTTTTTCACAAAAATAAAACTCCTTAAATAAAAGAAGAATTATTTTCATGATATAAAACTTCTTGATTTATTTCATTCACTTAAACTTCCTTATACCCTGTAAAAAAAATTTCAAAAACTTGGGATGAGCATAAAAAGCTCAGTAATGGTTATAAAACAAGGAAATAACACATTAGTGCATCAATACATACAAATCAATGATATCATACTTTTCAATAATAAAACATAATCTATTTAGCATAACTCACAAAATAATAATATTTATGAATAAAACATAGAAATAATAAATCATAATGGTAACTTGTGGCATCCATAACAAACATACATTATAGCTTTCACACCTACATAAGGAGTTACGTTTGGAATACCCATCAAAATATATTCCATAAATCTCTTAGGAGAAACATTAACGTTTACCTCCGTCATATTACCCAATGCATTGGAGAGCTATATCAGGCTCACCCGCCCTAGGTTTATCACAGAACCACCCGTATACATAAACAATTCCCAAGAACCATAACATAATCATAACCCATGAACAAGCATAAAATAATGATAACATTTACACATTGCAATCACAATATAAAATTTCAATATACTGACACAATAAATCAATTATAAAAGCCATTTTCAATACCAAAATACATAAAAAGAGTATATGGTATTTATTTTACTTTTAAAAACACTATGGTTTCTATAGGAAGCTAAATATCAAATAATTCTCACAGTAGTGGAAAGGTCATTGTCACCACGTACGTTAAAAAGAAACATTCTTTTTGTTTTTTAGTAAAACACTTTGTATAAAAAAGATTACCTTTTAATGAAATTAATATTCTAAGGGGTTTATACACCATATAAAAACGATCATGTATAAATGAAAATATGCATCAATGAAAGGAGATTGAGACGAATTCCATTACTGAGACTATACCGTTAAATTAAGAATAAATCAATGAAATAATTATGTGTGACTAATATAAATACACCCAATATATGTGGATATTAAATGTAAAATAATAGTAGGTCATTCACTCATATTCATAGCATGAAATAATCCACAAGTATAAGTTTAACCCAAAGAATTGAAATTGGCTTAAGAAGTTCCCTTACAAATATTCGGCAGCCTAATGGTGTCACTTAAAAATTCAAAAAATAAGTTGATGAGAGAGAAAAGGATATCTCATCAAATGTAAATACAATTTACAATAATAAGAATATATAATAACATATCCCAAAATTTAAAAATTGAAATTAAAATAAATAACATAAAAGAAGTATTTGACTAAAAGAGGAGAGTGAAAGGTTCCCTTACAAAGATCATTTTGTAAATAAAATAGATCGATAATGTGTATTCACTATAAGTAAACATAATTAATGTATAAATACAATATAATACATAAAAATTTATTTCTTACATAATCATATCATGACATAATTAAAAGTATAAGATTAACCAAAAGAATGGAAATTGGGTTAAGAAGTTCCCTTACATTGTGTCTGACTTATCTTGTTCATTCTTTATCTCCATAAATAATAAACTTAAGTTGATTTAAAAATTATTAATTACCTTTTTCAAGTTTATTATTCCTTTTATATAACTTATTACTCAGCTATAAAAATCATATAATTATTCAAGTTCATATCGGTCTTTTTGTTGATGTTCGGTACTTGAGTAAAAAATGAACTTGTTATAATTAAAAATTGTCAATGTGGCCAAAATTGCATTATATCCATAATTGTATTCATGATTTAAATATCATATAAATCCATTATTTATATGTATTTATAATATTACATAACATTTGGAGATAAGAAATGAAATTCACCGTTCATGAAGATGGTAAGTCGTACGTACGGATGAATGTTACTTTCATTTCTTATTCATATTTAAAGAAATGAAAAATTAATGATACATAGGTATATTATAATTAAATAATAATATCATATTTTATATATTTTACATAAGTTAATTAAATCCATACTTTATACATTCCATGTATGGAATGAATTAGTCATATCACTTTGAGGGGGCGGTAGTCTGCACTTCCTCAAAATGAAATTATCATATTTACACGTTATGGAAAGCATAAAGGTATGATGTAAATGAAAAATAAACAATAATATAAAAAATATAAATATAATATATACCATATAAAAATATAGTTCTATAATAATGACCGTTATAAGAGGTGGTAGGAAAAGATTGAACAATCATCATTTCGTGAGGTAGTAGTTCATTGTCCAGAGAAATAATATGTTCTAAATCCAATAGATAGAGGTGTGTTAGAATAATTATCCTAAAAAAATTCTAGTATATTTAGGATAATTGTGTTGTTATCTAATCAATTAAATGTAATAGAATAGGGAGTAAGGAAGTTGAATAATGGAAAGGAATTTTAGTGAAGACACTACCTCTTAAAATGTGTAACTCTCTTTGATTTGAGACAAAAGGCTTTCTTTAATTTACTTATTCCTAGGTGAAAGCTTATAATAGGAATGTGGGAATTTTGTTATATTCTTGGAGTAGAGTTTCTATGAAAAAATGGGCTTGAAATGTGTGAGTAATGGGTTAGAGGTGGTGTCCTTTTATAAGAGGGAGGAGGGGCACTTTAGGAAAATTTGAAAGTATTATTTCATTAAAAAGTAAATTTCAATTTCAAAAGGCCCCCAACTCATTTAAATAGAAGATAAGGTTATTAGTTTTATAAATACTATAATAAAATGGGTTTTAGAAAAGTTTATGGCATAAAATTAACCTTATCGTTTAGCTTTAACCATTAGTTAACTAATTTAACTTTCACCATGTCCTCTGGTATATTCATACTATATGGTTAATATATTTACTATAAAATACCAAGAGACCAAAAATATAACATTAATGAAAATTTTAACGTCATATATGTCATTTTTCCTAATATTATATTTTTAGGATTATTTTCTCATTTAATAAAATATTAATTATTTTAAAAACTCATTTATGTCAATTTATAAACTATTCATATCAAGACTTTTAAAAAATCTATAACAACTTTATTATTTCAAAAATACTTCATTAATTAAAATATAAGAAGTCCTGAATATCTATAAAATTATTTGATTCTATAAAAAGTTTAAAAATAAATTTATTTTAATATTAATAATCTCATTTATTTTAAACATTCATTAAAAAGGTAATCACTACATCATTATTGTGTCATAAATAAATATTTTTATTTGATGTATAAAAATTATATATAAAATACAATGATGTATAAAATATTCTTATCTTTATAAATAATTTTTATAGTATAAGAGATCACTTATATAACCTCATATAAAAATTATTTTACTAAAAGATATAGGTTTATGTTAAAATTTTCCTTAACTTTAAATTAATTTTTATAAATTGTCATTTTCACTTACAAGTGGCTCCATGGGGTCCCAAAAGCTACCCAAGGATTCCCATGGTCGTACATGTATCATAAAATAGGCTTAAGAAACATATTTGGGGAATTAAATATTATTAAAATATTATTATTTTACCTTTATTTACCAGACTTATCCTTTAACCATGGTAAATAAAATATTTACTATAGTTATTATTCATAATGTCTAAAAATAAAATTTATCGATTTAAAAAATTTAGGCCACCTGATTCCAAATATGGAATCCATTTTTTTAAATTCAAAACATATAAGTTTCATAAATTAATTTACATATAATTCCTATTGTTAAAACCAAAAAGCTTGTTTTTAAGTAGTTTAAACTTTCAAAAGATTGACATGTGTTTATATCCAATTTCAAAGTGAAAGTTCTTTAAATGACCAAAATTGGAATAAATGATAAAAATTTATCTAATTAAACTTTAAAACAAATTAAAATGACAATATAATCATATAAATAAATTATATTAAAAGGTAGTTTTGAATTAAAATGCAGTATTTTTCACCATTCATCAAAAAATGAACTTTATCAGAAAAATACAAATTTTTTACCCAAAGTAAATTTTGATGTTCCAATTATAAATAAGATGTTTATTTTTTCAAATGGAATACATAAAATTGAAAAAAATTAGATTTAGAAAAGGTTCTCTATCAAAAGGCAATAAATTGACCTTTTATAGAATATTAGAGTATTTAATGCTTAAAATCAGATTCATTCTTATTTAAAGACTCTAAAATTTATTGGATAAAAGTAGAAACATTTAACAAACATGTGTAATAATATTGTAGTTAGTTATATTCATTCCCTTCAATACAATGTTTAAGCTTTAATTACCATTTAAAATAATAATATTTTTATATTATTTTTCGGTATAACTCAAAGTTGTGTGTAATATAAGATTTCAAAAAAACCCATTGTTGCATATTGAGTACGCTATCAGACACAACATCCCCTTGAAAGTAAAATTAATATTTAATTCACAAATATTAATGAATATGAAAATGTTATATTCATTCTTTACTTAGGATGTTACAAAAATATATTATTTATATATAACTATTATCATTAATATTAACATTAATATTAATAATTATTTTATTTATTTATTTTTATTTTTATTTTTCTATTTTTTTTCTTTTTCTTATTTATCCCATATGGTACGGGTTCTTCTCCAAAAGGGGAGGGGGTTCAATGATTCATCTGGAGGGAGCCTCCTCCATATTGGAAGATTAGGTTTTTTCTGGTGGTGTGACTTCCATTATTGTAGTGGTTCCATCATCGAGTGGCATCGTTTGATGGTTTCAGAAACTCTGCATGGGATCCCAATTGCCTATTTTAATCAAGACTCAAATGATTTATATTACTCTTGATTTATTTGGCTCCCTAAAGTTTTCCATTTTTTCAATGTTATGTTATTTTGATGAAGTTAAAACTTCAAGATACCTCAAGTTATATTTCCAAATCCAATAGAATATAATCTATCAAAATTACCTTGATATTTTTCAGACAATATTTCCATAAAAAAATGGATGACATCACTTAGAAAACACTCAATTATATCAACTTTTTAACTAGTGAAAACAGTTAAAAAACATGGAATTTTTATTATGCAGGACACATTAAGTTATTATTTTATTTAGAAGAAAAAATAATTATATTCCCAAAAACATAATGTATTTACAGCTTGACTGGGAGGAAATTTGAAAAATAGGGGTTTTCGACTGGTACATAGTGAAACACATCTTAGATTAATTATGAACCCTGACAATTAAAACCAAAAAATGTCCCCATTGTCGAGTCTCAACGTTTGAGGCACAATATCACAATTTTGATTTAAACAGATTGGATGATCAACATAGAAAAATATTTTCATTAAGGGGTGATAGGAAAGAGAAAAAAATTATTTTCCACACAAAAATCAGTAAAATAATAAAAAAATACAAATGATCCCTACTGGACACTATGGGAATATTAAGATTTTTTTTTGAAAAGTTCATGATTTTAATTTTTATAAACATACATAATATTTTTCAATTTAGTTCAAACATAATAATGGTAGGTAATGAGACAATAGTAATTTTTTTTAATAAAAATGAATGATGGGGGTTCTAGAAATTTTTTGAAATGAATTTATATTTAATTTATCATCTCTCTAGATTCTATAAATCTAAGAAACCATTTTAAAATTAATAAGTATTCCCTCATACTTATAAGTATGCAGCAGGAAAAGAATTTAAATGTCAAAAATTAAAAACAAACACTCCCATTATACAAAATATTCTCATTTGTAAGATTATCCACATGAAGCCTCCCTATTATCATTGAAAGTATTCCTCTGGATACTCAATTTAGGTTCTTGAAAATATAAATATATTAACATTCGTCTTCAGAAATTATAGTTCAGTATGAAGTCAAACCAATGTTTAAGTTAGAGAGCATTATCCAATTAATCCAATATGTTAATATTGTCCATTACAATCAAAATTATTTGGCCATAATTCTTTATTTGTATTCTATGTGAATGTTATTAGTTACACAGCTTATAGATTCAATTCCTGGTTATTTTATAAAATAAAACCTCACAAATTGAAAAAATAATTACGAAAATAAATTAGGAAATGAAATAATATAATCTTGGGATAATACCCTAAGGTGTTATGCAGTTTGATAGTCCAAAACTAGACACCTTTATTATTCATCCTTGTCTGATGGTGGTTGATGATTTTTTCTTAGGTTTTTTATATATCATTATTTACAACTTCAGAACTTTTTCATTGGTGGAGTACCCTTGTGCATCTTCAATCAAGTCTTTATCCTTTACAGGATTGTACCTCTTGTGGAGTGGTGGAGGGGGAAAAATATAGGGGCACTTCCCCACTTCTACATCATAAGGGTTGGTATACACAGGTTGTGAGACTATAGTACTAGGGTGAGACTTGTCTTATGGTTTATTCCAAAACATAACCCCCCATTGACTTCAAGAAATGTGTCAACACCCTCTGTGATTCCCATATACAATTCCAAGCACTCCTCTTCTTCTTTCTCAGGTGCTAATTTTATAGGACTATCTAGAAAAAAATGTAGTGAAGTTGACTCTTCAAAACCTATGTAGGTAGAATCACAATTAGAATCAATTACATAAAAATAATAATAAAATAAAAGAACATCTTGTTCAATAAAGTGAAATTGTCCTTCAGTTTACTCAGATTTCTATTTTTCAAAAATATCTAGTGTTGTAAGGAGTGTTTTTGGGTTCATAAGGAGATAGTCCATCACCTCCATCTTCTCTTCAAAACAATCCACCTTAGGTGTAGTGTCATCTATGAAAAAAGAGATAATTTATGATTCTAGTTTGAATAGTTGAGTAAAAAAATCATTATAAGAGTTAGAATTGTCTAAATCATCAAAAATTGACATTGAATAAAAATTAATTATCCAAAAGTTGTCAAAATTCCTATAGTTCTACATATCCTATCTCCTCCCACTTATTGAAAACATCCTCAGTATATGGATCTGGAATCTCTAATCTAGAATCCAGAGGATGATCAATGTCAAAATTGGGAAACTCCAGTTCTTTAATTAAAAAATTAGGGAAAATGTGATAAAACTCCATAAGTTCCTTAACTACATCTTACAATAGTTGTGGTCTCAAATCCTACTTAAATTCATCAATCAGTTCTTCAAACCCATATTGATCCAAAATTTTGAACTATTCCATAATTTAATAAGTATGAAATCGAACATAGTCATCTAAGGGTCAAGGTGGTATCATCGTTTTTTAGATTTTTGTTTTTTTGTTTTCTATTGAAAAATGGAGAAACACTAAGGAAAATGTTGATTCTTTGGAAATGATGCCAAACTTTTATAGATTCACGGTTATGAGGATGATCAAATATACATTTATAAACTAAATATATATCACAGTGGCCAACATTAGCATCACTCTATAGGAAGTAGCGTTGAATTACCTAGTGGTATTTCCAAAAATATTTTTGTGATTTTAAATATTTTGAAATAAGTAGATGAAAATAACATGAAACAATGATGAGAAACAAAAAGGGAGTGCAGTAATGGGAAAAAAGTGAAGGAATAAGAATATATGGGAAAAAGAAGAGGGGGAATAGTGAGAGTCAGTTGAAATAAGGCCTGATCTAGGTCGATCCACTCTCAACTACCCTTCCTAGATCTACCATAGGATAAAACCATCAAATCTGAACTCACTTTGTGCATGGTCAATAACTCAAATCACACACCTCTCTCACCTAAAACATTGATCATTGTTGAATAAGATCCAGTCTAATACATGATCACTCTCCCAAAGTGATGAAATATCTTAATAAAATCACTCTATCCAAGAATTTAATCCTAAATTAAGTGATCAAATAAGGATAAAAAATCTCACAACCTCACCAAACAAATTGATAGATAATGTTATGATAATAATGGGAAAAGATAATCAAACCAATATTGTACAAGAATGCATTCTCACATCACCCCAATTCATCTTCATAATATGCTCATAGTAAATAAGAGGTGACGATTAACATGAAACTCTAAACTATAGAAAGCATTGAAATTCACTTCTTGGATCAAGCCCTATGAATTATTTCTTTATTAATAGAGATTTGACATCATTACAAAAATCTTGGAGGAATAAGAAACAAACTCCACAGTTGTAATTACAAAACAAGGATAAAATTATGATATTTAGAAAACCAAAACAAAAATTAAATTAGTGAAAATAGAACAAGAATAAGAAATAAGGTTCCTATATCTAGGAATTGAGATGATTCCCATGTTTATATAATAACATAACATAGAGGATGAGACATCCCCTTATTCAAATCCAAATAGAAAAATAGTTATATTAATGACTAACAGGCAGTAGATTCCATGTGGCACAATTTTACAAGCTCATCATCAGCTCTTCAATGAACTCCAAGTGGCCATATCCAATCTCCATCAATTATATTTCTCGAATATACCATGTAGTTCCAATGATCACCGCTTTTGATAAATGATCACGATAACCACTAACTTCCTCACATCAATCTTTCCTGACTCTTCCACAATCAGAAATAAAAACCATCATTAATGATGAAATCCACTTTTGGAATAATTTTTTTAAAGTTTGGTCAGTGGGCCATCCAATTATTATATAAATATATGAAAATATATATTAATTATTTATATTATATTATTATTAGTATTAAATATATATTCAAATGGATTTTTAAATTTATATAATAATAATTATTAATATATATATAAATATCATAACTACTACTATTATTATTATTTTAGAAAAAAATATTTACAAAAATGTGTTAATAATAATAAAATATATACATTATTTATATATACCTATTTTTATTATTATTATCTGTTATATTTATTTATATTTATTTATTTATCTCTTTGTTTTTAGATTTCATTTTTCCCTTTTAATTTTTTTATCTCCTGTGCTGTGAGTTCTTCTTCAAAGGGGAGGTGGTTTGATGCTGCTTCTGGAGGGAGCCTCATGCAGGTTGGTAACTCAGATGGTTTCCAGTGGTACAAATTCAAGCATCATGGTGGTTCCATCATTTAGCGGTTATGTCTAATGGATTAAGATGATGGTGGGGGTGAGATTTCTTCAATTAGCATGACGACATGGTTCTTGGAAATCAAGGATATCTTGATGACACTCAGTGCATTCTGTATATCTAGTGGAATCATCATGCAGTGGTCTATTGTATATTTGAAGTGGTTCTACTCATAATCCTTGACTGAGGATTCAAATCTGGTGCTTCTAGTTATTTTTTTGGGTTTTTAAGTTGTTTGGCCTAATTTGGTGATATAAAGGGGAGTGGTTCATATTTAATGGGTTGCAATGATTCAGTTAGAATATTCAATGGACGATGATGGATCTAGGATTGACAACTAGTGGAGGGGATGTGGACAATTATCAAGGCGCTACCGGTGGAACAATGATGAAAAAACAGTTCTTTGGTTGTTGGAGGTGGATCAGGAAGGGGGATGGCAGTGGATGAGGGTGATGGAAATGGTTGATAGTGATCTACCATTGGTAGGGGTACAAAATTAGATTCAGTGTAGATGAGATTGATGGTATATTCCTCTTTTAGTGGTGGATATAGTGGACTCATGGAAGCACAAGAAATGTTCCAGTGGTAGATGCATGGTAGGGATGCCAATGGTGGTAGGAGATGGTGGATGAGGTGATACCAGTGGTGGAGGGGTGTGGTACCAGTAGATGTTCTAGAATTAAAATAAATAAGAATCAATGGTTATAAATTTTATATTAGAGACAAAAAAAACAAAATAAATAAATAAATAAAAATATAACACATACAAATAAAATAATTAAAGAAACAATAAAAGAAGAAATAAATATGTTAGTTTTTACTCAAAAAAATAAATTAAGTCAAATAATTAAAAAATTACTATTTTGAAATAAAACTTGAATAAAGAATAAAAAAATTAATTATAACATTTATTTTTAAACTTATTATTTTTAAAAACACTATTGAAATGAATTAAATAATGTTGTTGACAATTTAAAATTATTAAGAGAAATGTATGTACATAATTAAACCTAAAGAATAATAAAAAATGACTATTTAGAAAATAATTAACTATTAAACTAAAATCATCCAATTGATCAAAATAAATAATTAATTACCTATTTTAACACAAAATTCATAGATTTAATAAATAAATACAAAAAATAGCAAGAGTAGAACATTATTACAGAAAAAAATAATTTTGGAACAAAAATATGATTAATTAATAAAAAATATTTTGAAAATGAAATTCAATAAGATTAATATCAGATATTTATTTATTATAAATAAAATAATAATCATTTTAAAGAAAAAGAAATATTTTCTGAAAAACTACATTTATCAAAAATACGGTTTAGTTGTGCTTTGCACACACTATTTAAAATTAATTTTTTTCCACTGTTATAAAATTAATTTGAAAAAATAAATATCATATTTTAAATCGAAATGTAAAAATAATCTTTGGGTAAATATTTTATAATTTTCTGAAAAGATCAATATTTTGTTGAATAGTAAAAAATACTGATTTTTATTAAAAGCAACCTTTTTATTGAAATTATTTAAATTGTTATATTGTAATTTAAATAATTTTTAAAGTAAAATTAGTTCATTTATATTAAAATTTAACCAATTTAGGCCATTTTAATGAATTTAATATTTATTTATTATATAAAAACATTTTAATATTTTAAAAGGTTTTCTTCGAAAAAACCATTTTTTTGATTCGCCTGTGGGGTTAATTTTAAATTGATTTTTGAAACTTATATGAATTTAAATTTATAAAAATAGATTAAATATTTTTATTCATAATAATTCATATCATCTAATAATTTCAAATTAATTTTAACAATAATGTATACCGAAAAGATCAAAAATTTAGTTACCACAGTTATGGTAAAAATGGGTTTACCTGGGTGTTAAAATAGGAAGAAAAAGGTTAAAAATGACCAAATGTTTTTTAAAAACCAATTTTATAACCATATTTAGACCTTAGCACCCATAATTTTTGATAATTACCCATTTTGGTGGCTTTTAGCATGAGAAAAAATGGGTATCACTTTATCTTTAAAAAAATTCCAAGTGTGTCCTCTCCCCCACTTATAAAAGGCCACCCATATCCTCCCCTCTTCACACTTAGAAAACCATATGTTTTAAAAAATAACTAACCAAATATAATTCTCAATTCCCTCCACACATCCTATATGTATTGTTTATATTATAAAGAGAATCTATGAAGGCTTTTGGTTAAACCTAAAGAGGTTTCCCTAAGAAGTGAAATAGTTTATTATACGTTTTCATTTTATATATTCTTATAACTCTTTATAATATTATTCATATATGATAATATAACAACATAAATATTTAACATATAATTATATTTTATTATTTTAATTTAATGACCTATATTTATCTCTTCTTCCATCAAATAGGAAATGAAACCGTCGATCGTGTGTATGATAGACTACCGCCACACGAAACGATGTAATTAGTTTTCCATAACCAACATTAAAGGATATATATAATGATTTATTTAACATTTTTATATGATAAATATGAAATTTTTTTACTTCTATAATTATTATATCCCATATAACTTCTTACTTTCTATTCGATAGGTGATACGATAACGTCGCACGTGTGTACGACAAACTACTGTCACACGAAGCAATGTGATTTAGTTTTATCTTTAAATATTATATGGAAGGTATTAAGGTTAAAAATAATGAATATATGTGATATTTATGACATAAAAATACTTCTAGAAATATAATATCACATCTAACTTCTTACTTTCCATTTTTTTGGAAAACAATAACACTGCTTTTGCGAACGTGTGGACTACCGCCTCCACACATCGATGTGAAAATTTTTTCATTTTATTTTTACATGGATGGAAATAAGGATGAATTTTATTAATATATATTATATATATAATATAAAAACTATTATATAAAAGTAAATTAAAATTTATTTTCCTTTCATTCCATCAGTTGAGAAAAATGGAAATCGTCTTCATGCGTACGTTTAGATTACCATCTCCATGAATGGTGTAATCCATTTTATATCTATAAATTTTATATATTACTATAAATACATATATAATTAATATATATTATATTTATATCATATTTTATATTCTTTATATAATGTAACCATGATCAATATAAAATGAACTAAATTACTGAACCAAAACATACATGAAAAATGTAGCAATTATCTCATTAAACAATTATTTTAATAAATAATTGTTAAAAAACATTTAATAAAAAGACTATAAGTAAATAATATATGGTATTATATATATAATTACCATTCTATAATATATTTATAATAAAAATATATTTATTATATAATAGTTTTGGACAAATACAAATGAAGTCAAACCTAAGGTAAGAGTTTCTTGTCCCACTTTTACTTCCATGAGACATACACCATAATCACCAATTATTCTTTTGTATGGTGTATATAATTACACTTTTTATATGTTACATAATGAATATATTTCTTCTAATTCTATTTAAATTTTCATTTGAAGTTATTTCATTCATGGGGCTTATGATTCAAAAGTTACCAAAGTGATAACAGTTTATTTCACAATCTCATCATTATTCTCGATTATTTTTTATTAAGTATCCCCTAAGAGAATTATTTTATATTTATAACTTAAAATAAATATGTTTTATTCTCATATGGTTATTTATAAGCCTTTTAATGTAATATTACCAATTTTCATCTCTTTGGAACTTAAATTTAATGAGAAAATATTTTTAAGAATACACAACTTTATTTCTCGTTTCAGTCGAAAATATTTTTTTATCAAAATATATGATTTCTAAATTTATTTTAAAAAATGTTTTTTTAATTTTAAAAAATGATTTATCATATAAAATTTTACCCATTTTTACTATTAAAAAAACATTTTTAAAGGATATTCATGTTGTTTTCTAAACAAGGCCCATTTGGATTTTGCTGAAAATGTGAATTGAATATTTGTTTTAACATTTACGGTATGGACATAATTTACCACTATCATGAACACTCACTATTTTAAATATTACTTTATATGTTCATGATAGTGGTAAATTATGTCCATACCGTAAATGTTAAAACAAATATTCAATTCACATTTTCAGCAAAATCCAAATGGGCCTTGTTTAGAAAACAACATGAATATCCTTTAAAAATATTTTTAAATATTACTTTATATGTTTCAATAGTTATATTTGTGGAAAATTATTTTCAAAATATTTTTTGAACTTTTAGTTTGAAAAACATCTTCAAAGCGAAAACATTATTTTCATCAAAAATGTTTTAATGAAATTTTTATGGTATTGTTATTAGTAAATAAAATAAAACCTTTATTGTACCTATGATCTATTGGGTATATGTTGCATTGATATAAGTAATGTATAAGTACTGTGTGGGTACTGTAGCAGGTAATGTAGCAGTTACTGTAGTAAGTATTATTCGGTACTATAACAGTAGGAACTATTCACATTATTCCACCGGTTTGGTCATGGAGTCCTTTAGGACTTCAGGACACCCAAGACTTTAGGACAGTAAGGCGTTATAGCCACATTTAAGGCCTCCAGGCCACCTCAAGGACTTCGGGCCACCTCAAGGCCTTCGGGCCACATGATCAAGTGGAATTTCCCCAGACAGACTTTACAAAAAAAGAGCATCCCCAGAAGAAGATTTGGAGTAGGTGTACTCACCAAATAAGATCAAATATATTTGGAAGAATAAGAGGGTATGGTTACACCAACAAGACCGGCCTGTGCTTGCACGAGTAGCTTAGCCAGACAACCATGTGAAGGTGGAGATCTAGCATCACGATGCAGTTGCTGGGGAGGGTCAGTTCCTTGTAGTTAAAGTCTTATTGAATTACCTAAGACCTTCAGGTCATGTAATGTCTCTTATGGCTATGGTCTATGTAATATCTAATCCTAAGGGCCTTGTAAGGGTTCCCCCTCGTCCCTTGAAAGGGGGGTTATAAAAAATTAATAAAAATTCAGGTCTTCGGTCCATTCATGTACCATTTCATATGTTAGTTTTTTAATATTAATTTTTATGTTGATTATGTTTCACCCATTTGATATAAGAAATAAATTGTAAATAATAAGTTATGGGTGGGACTCAGTTATTGATAGACCCTTGATGTGTCGATAGGTCTAATGATATAAATCAGTTGGGCAAATTAGACATGTTTCTACCTAAAGATTTAAACTCTCCTATGAAAGGTCTTGATAGTATGTTTCAAATTTATGAAATTATTCATCCCCTCATTATGAAATTAGTTATTTATTTTCATGTGATTATTTGATTAGTTATAATATCCATGGATAAGTTTCTAGCTCATGTGATTATTTATTCAGATTTATTTTATCATCATTTATTCCTTCCATGTTATACTTAAGTTATTGTTTAAATTGAATGTGTTTTAGTTATTTAACATTCTATATTGAGTATGTTTATTTATTAATGATAGATCCCACTATATTATTACCTTTACTCAGCATCTGGGATCACCCATTTATTATATTTTATTTCCCCAGGATAGTAGAAAGTGTTTTGTGATTAATATGTAGGGATATGCTGAAGGTAAATATTTCATTCTCAATGAATTTTTTTATATTTTATATTTTAAATTATAATGTAAATTTAAAGTATTTATATAGTTTAAAAATAATAATAATCTATTCATTCTATTAGGATGTGATTCCTTGTATCTTATGCCAATGTAATAAAGAAAACAATGACTCGGGGATACTGGGGTAAGGGTATTTACACTACCAAACCAAGAAAACTCCATACCTCCAACAAAATCTTAGGTGGATCCTAATAAATCACTACGTCAATCATCATTGAATCAATATCCACTACATTATAATAAATTACATTCCCCATAAATATAACCTCACAGATCAAAGACTAACACTTCAATAGCATACTATAAATCTGATGCATCTTGAGTAAGTCTATGCCCATATATAGATACTCTACATGTTACTACTATGACATAGAGTATACAATAATGTAATCGATGAAGACCACCACAAATCAGTCCAAGTATGACCATAAGATCCAATTCATAAGATACATAAACATAGCGGGGGAATTAGTCACAATGAAAGGCCTCACTAGAACTCATAATGGATGTAGCGACATCATAATTCCATATTCATAATATCATCCTCAAGATACCTCAACTATGGTAGTTGGACCCGAGATCAATATTTGAAAACCATCTCACACCTTACAACTAGTTTAAAAGGTCATCATTCCTCATGTAGGGGTACTTTTTTTCTATCTTTAACTAGTTTAGGTGATGACAGTCAACATAAAGCCTCAAAATCCCATCCACTTTTTCCATGAAAAAAACTAGAGTCGCCTAAGGGGAAACACTAGGTCAGATAAAACATTTTTCTAAAAGGCCTTCCAACTACACCCTCATATCCTAGAGCTCGGTAAAGGCCACCTGATATTCCATAGAGGATATCAATGTAGTGTTGCTGAGAAAGTATATTAAGAAGTCAATATACCACATCATAGGTAGTCCCAGGACATATTCGGGAGATATGTCCATATAATACTCCACTAAAATTGGAATTTAGATGCTTTAAGAGCTCACTGTAACCAATACTTGAAATTCCAACATATGGGTGATAGGTTTCCGCTTCCTGATTACAAGCCCCACTCATGTAGACATGAGTTATCTCTCTCCCACAAAAGATAATATCATCCCATCTATATGAATGCATCTAAATCTCTTGTGATAATAGTATATCGAGGAACACACTATAGAAAACCATTATAGTCCTAGAATGACATCATAAAGTTCTATCATGATGACCAAAAGGTTCCACAAGAAACTCTCTCCACAAAACTGACCTCTAATATACAATTCAAGGTAACTCATCCATAAATCCTCGACACTATCTACTTTGAGAAGTACTTACTCACCTGGACAACTTTAAATATCATCACAGGAGAATTAATCTTGGTGGGGGAAGAATCTATATCACTTACATTCATGAATATACAACATCTATATAGGAATCCATCAATTATCTATGTTTCCCTATAGAATTATAGCAGTTAGGACAACCATATTATGAGGAGGGGTCCTACTTGATATAGAAACTCCAAGAAAACACCTCCATATAAACATTTATTACCCATAGAGTCACTGGAAAGTACTAATCTATAAAGAGATTCCCATATATCTATTAAAAGATATGGTGACCTCATTATGGATCTAGATGACCAGACCTCACTAGCATGATATTGCTCTATGAAGAACATTAGTTGCAAGCATAACCATACAATCAGTCATCATCTAAGAGTTGGAAAAAACAAACTAATTCTTCAAGATAATCCTTTACAACATAAGGTTCTAGGTCACCATGAAGACTCAATGATCTATATCACTGGAACTCATATAATAAACTAAGATTGTGTGTTCCATTTTCTTATCCTGATGAATCCATAGAGTGTTCAATTTAAAGATGATCACCTCTTAAACAAAAAGAGGTGGATCCATGCACTTCTCATCATGTGGTATCACTACTTAATGTCTACTTAGAGAAAACACATTAAGAATATGTCCTTTAATAGACGCCTCATCACTCAACTAGTTGTCACCACAACACTATCTCAAAATCCTAGATGACTATTATTGGGGAAGCATCTTGAAAATTACCATGAAGTACCATAGTGAAAGAGAATATTTGAGGTGATGAATTAATAAATACATGGAAATAAAATGAACCAATTCTATATGATTCATATACCACTGGTTTCAATACAACTAACGACTCAGTATGCTAAGTTGACAAGAAGGTTGTTAGAGTCCTAGTGCATGGATATGCAGACCACTACACAATCATTCGGTTCCCTAGCATGAGAGAAGAACTAGAGACACTTCATTATCATTACCCTAAGTTACAAAAACAATACTCATAATAATGTAAAACTCTATCCATTAACTGGGGGAAATCCAACTTTGATATTACTCTGTCATGACCTGACCCACCAGGGCTATAACAATTGGTACTTATAGACAACATAGAAACCCCACATTAAATTTAACATTAGGTCCAAGCTTGTTAGGAACCATCGGTTTCTCCGAAAACACATAGTCCCCTACATAGGTCTCACCCAAATTCCCAAATGGATCATTAGACTAATGACCCCCCCCAGAAAACTATATTATAATCCTAGATGGTTGTTATCGCAGAAGCATATTGAAAATTATCAAGACATTCCATGATCAAAGAGAATATATGGGGAGGTGACTTAATAAATACATGGAAATAAAATAACTCAATCCTATATGATGCATATAGCATTATTTTCTCTAAAACTGATGCCTCAGTATGTCTAGTCTACAAACAGGTAGTTAGAGTCATAGATCATCGATACACTATTCACCACACCATCACTAGGTTCCCTAACATGAGTGTCGAATTCAAGACACTTCAACATCATTTTCATAAGATAAAAAACCAATACACATAGCAAGGTAAAACTCTAAACAACCAATGAGATAAATAACACCTTTTATACCACTCTGTTATGACTTGACGCATTGGTCCTATACCAATCGGGCCTCACTGATAGCACATTCACCCAAACATAACATGGCATTTGGGTCTTGGCCTGCTAGGCACCACTAGTTTATCCACAAACAAGTGGTCCCCTACCTAAGGACCACCCATGTTCTTTAATGGGTTATTAGACTAAAAACTATCCCAATATTCTGACACGTGTTATTTCAATGTTATTTTATTCCAACTGACACACACCTTGTGAAACATCCTAAGAGGTCACCCATCCTAATGCTACTATAGGCTATGAATACATCACTGTGGAGTTCTAATCAGGTATGATCCTAAAAATAATGGTTTACCTTGTTAACATGGGTAGTAACATATATCATTTTAACACTTTAACATTATGAGGTTTTACATTCATACACCCTTAAAAGTAAAATGTCCTCTTTGTGGACCCAACTTCTCAACATAGATAGTGCCATCACACTTTTAGATAGGTTCCTCATCTGATTAAAATTTAACAATGAGGACCGACTAATGACACTTGAACCTAGAATTAATATGTATTTAGAGTATTGTCCCGCGAGGCACCACCAATTTCCCCACAGACACACGGTCTCCTACTCGGGTCCCACCCATGTGCCCAAATGGGTCATCAGTATAATGACTATACCTATAAGAAAACACATGTTATTTTAGTGTTTTTACCCCTAATCACACACAACATAGGAAACTTCCTAGGAGGTCACCCATCCTTACACTACTCTAGGATAAGTATGATTACCTATGGATTTGTAATCAGTTATCCACCCGAAAAGAAAGGTGAACCTTGTAAACATGGGTAGTAACATTTAGTCTTTTAACCCATTAACACTCATAAGTGTTAAATTTTCATAACAACCCTGGTTTTTAACTTCCTGGATTTAATATTTTTATTATTTTTTCTCTTAATTTCAGGGTGCTCTAAGTTAAAACATGGAGTTTTGGAGGCTTTTTCTAGGGGTGCACAGTTATGGTGTGCAATTTGTAAACTGTGTGCAATCCTTAGTGGAGACCATGCTCTATGATTAGTGGGTCTATTGGGAGAGAATGGTTAGGGTACATGGTTATGTAACCATGTTGACTAATTATGTAGTACATTCACCTCTTATCAGAGGTGATCTGTTTGGTTTCCACATGGTTTTGCAAACTATGTGACCTGTCCATAATGGTGGTATTTTTTTCTATATTTTTTAATTGGGGATGACACCCTAATCCACCCCATTTTCCCCACTAGTATTCTGATCTTATTTAATTCCTTATAATATACTTCTAATCATCTCTAAGTTATTTTGGACTGGATCATTGGTGGTTCTTTATCCAGATTAAGAGGCATGAGCTCTTATCTTCTCTTACTATTAGTTTCTATCTTTTCTCTAATACCACAAAACCTAGTGGTGTTTTTTAGAAAATTTTCTTACTTAGGGATTCTAGTATTTGGTATTTTTTTAATGGTTGTGATCAATACTAGGATTCCCTTTTAGGTGAATTTCATTAAAAGAGACATGGTTCTACCACATGAGGTAGGTGTTTCCATTTTATTTTCTTTTATTCAAGAGTTCCATTATTTATTGGAATTTATAAATTCATTTTTGGACTAGATAATAATGGTTTGGAATATATAGTATTTTTTTGATAAATCTTCCATTGACTTCGATAGATTCCCATGTAGAAAATGGGCATAATTTCATTATTGAAATGGTGTTTTGATGCGTAATGGTATTTTTTGCACTCCCCATGTTTGATAAAATTCAAAGGTTTGTTTTATGGAAGAAAAACTTAGTTTATCTATTTTAATTAAAATAGGTTTACAAAGTGGGCTTCCTTTTGAGTAAAAATAGGGATTTTATGTTTTAATGGGTGGTTTGGTTTTATAATGTGAAATGAGGATACCATGAATTGTGTGGTTGTACTTGTTAATGATTATGTTTTCTCTTGGAATTGTTTTGGTATTCCAAGTTGTTTTAAAAAATGGATTCCCAAATATATATGTTATATATATATAATGGAATCCTTGGTTGGCACCTTTTGATGTTTTGATTGTTGATTGTGCCCTTATTGATCCCCCTAGATTTTCTTGATCTTACGATTATCCATGTGATTGATTCTTGGTTATGTGACTCACATTGTTATTGAGTGTTGGGGATCACTTTTAGGGTAGTGTGGGAGGTGGAAATGATGTGATTGTAGTTTTATCCCTAGTTTCTTTTTATTTTCATACAATGAAATTATTATTCATGGACCACCTATGTTATTATTATATGAGGAGATTGAGGTTTCTAAGTAGGAAGTAGTGCGACATTAATTAAATTGTTTAGGTTTTTAATTGCTAGATCCCCCTTAGTTGTACGTATCCCCTAGATTTTGGGTTTCTTCACCAAGGAGACTTTATAGATAGATTTTATGTACATATGTGTGACTGTTACCCTTCCAGAAGTTAGGTCCACTTTTTCATGTCTTGTGTAGCTCCTTTAGTCCACATAATGTAGCCTCATTTTATATATCTATGTTATTTCTATTTCATTTATATGTTGGAATGTATACAATTTACTATTTGGTTAGAATTTTTTCATGTGTGATCCTTTATGGATTAGTCATGTTTTTGACATGTGTTATTCCATCTATTTAATGGAATTATTTATGACTTTTTTGGTCATGTTGATATATAAGTTTCCACTATTTCATTATGTGATATCAGTTTGGTATATGTAATATTTTAATATAAAAAGGGGTAAATGGTTTTCAAATGTAATTATTAGTTTAAATAGAGGATTTTAACTTATTTTAAACCTTTTTTGGGTTTATTTTTGAAAGTTTAGTGTTCAAGATAATGTTTTGGTTTCCCTTAGAATTGGATTTGTTTAGTAATAACACCAATTTCATGAAATGATTTTACGAAGGGGATCTTTGAGGTAGTTCATGTTTTATACTTGTTTTCTCCCATGATTTTAAAGTGAAAATGAAAACCTATTTTTCTATGCCATGTTTTCAAAATATCATAATTTTTTCTTAAATAGAAGAAGTCAAATGGACTTGTGGTGGTATCCTACTGGATTTAGCTCACACATTATATAAAGGTTCCTTCAAATGTTAGATTTATTTTAGATCAAGTTCCACCTTATTTGAGAAGTAGTTGTAATTAGGATCATGGTGGTTAATCAAGTGACACATCTAGATATTGGTCCAAACATTGGGTTCTACAACCAGTTTACTTGAGTTAGTGTATCCCTTTTGGGTTTTGTTTTATTTTTTCTTATTTCATTTTCTATTTTAATCTACTACTCTATAATGGATGTTTATTTATTTGATATTCCATTTTGGTAAGTTCCTACTCATTTATGTTATTTTCTGTTTGTATATTGGGTTTCTTCATCTTCTTGATGGTGAAACCATCCCCAATGGTTATGTAAATTACCCTGGATTCTTTTTATCAACCTGAGGGGATTGGGGATACTCTTAAATATGTGGAGGGATGGTTCAGGTGTCAGTTCAAATAGAGACCCTAATTGGGTTTTTAAAAAATTTCCTAATAGGATATAGTTTCATTAAATGGGAATAGGTTCATGAGACTCACCTTCTTGATATTTGGGGAAATTAGTAAAAAGGAAGTAAGAGCACATGGACTTGAGTGGTAGGTTCAGGAAAGTGCTTGACAACCTATTTAATGCATAAAATCTAGATTTCCATGGTTGGTCAAGAGTTATCTTATGTTTTTGAGATTACTGTGACTCTTTATTGAGATATTATGATGGAGAGTGATAATACTATGAGTTTTAAGGAGTTTTCAAGAGACTTCCTAAGAAATAATTTGTTTTTAAGTGAAATTTGGAGGGATTTTATGGGATGTATAGCTAAGGTACACAATCTATCAAACCATGGATAGGATTTTCAGACCATTCTGGATAAAATTATATTAGAACTTTCATGGTTGGTTCATCTTCTAACAAACCATGCAGAAAAATCATGCACATTAGAGAATGTTGGGTTTTTTTTGTTTTCTCTATTTTTTTTGGTTTTGATCATTCTTGGGTTTGTTTTGGATTGTTTGGGTGTGTTTAAGATAGAGTTTCTATATTTCAAATTTTTTTTAAAGAATTTTATTATAATTTAATAGAGAATTTTTCTTTTAAAACCTTGTTTTGGTTTCTTGAGTGACTTTTTTTTGACAAAATAAGACGGATCCATTAATGATGGAGATCAGCAGAAATACAGGAGCATAACCACGAGGGAAAATGATTGAACCACAGCAAATCCTCGTAAGGAGGGCCAATGCCTGCCATCTTGTGAGCGGATTCATTCGCGTCCCTTCTAATAAATGAGAAATTGCAGGAATTGAAGCCTTGTCTCCGCGAGTGAATACACCGGATAATGGGGCCGAAAGGTTGAAGCTCGCCGTCAGTGAGATTGATGGCATTGATAACAGTGAGACAGTCGGATTCGATGTGAATGGAATCCCAACCGCGATCTTTTGCAAAGTCTAACCCAGCAAGGATGGCGGCGGCCTCCGCGACTGAGGGCTCCCAAAGTGCATAACGTGCTTCGTATTTGGCAGCGATGAGATTTCCCAGGTTGTCTCGGGCCAGTAAACCAAGTCCAACTGGGCCATCCCTAGGGAGAGAGGCATCCACATTGATTTTAACTATCCCTTTCGGGTTATTTTGATTCTTAAAAGTGGGGAATTTTGTGGGTTTTAAGAAATGAAATCCTTAAAAAGTGAATAAATTCAAGGAGATTAGCTTAATAAAAAGAAATTTATTTTGAAGTAGTATTGCATTCAAAATTCTTTGGATGTGTAGTATCAAATGTTTTCAAGGATTTTGGGAAAAAGTTTCAGAAATGGTTGTGATCGTGTTTGGGTATGTTTTATGTTTGATTTTCTTGTATGGAATTTTGAGTTTCCTTATGATATTATTATATTTTCTATATTATTCCTGACATCCTTATGTTTATATCTTTTAATTTTATTTTATATATTGATTTTATTGTTATGTTTTAGTATGAATCTCTTATAAAGGAATCAAAAATATGGGAAGGGAATGCATCAGGTAGTTGTCGTAGTGATACAAGAGTTGTCTTTCCAGTTTCTGGCCCTACCCAAACTCACGATGGAGTGATAGTGCCATGTTTTTCCATATCATGGACCATTCATGAGAGTCTCTGAACCAATACCCTTTAATTTCATATGGTGATCTAGGAACCCATTAGGTGAATGGGTGGTTATCTAAGGATGAATATATTTTCGACTCACTACAAGCTTCTAAAACCTATATGGTGAGATGCACTATTCCCTTTTTCAAGAGTTTGGGTTTTGTATATTTGAATATTGTTGATCATATCCATCAATTTAAGGATATATCTTGGGTATATTTCAAATATTCCTTTGTTCAATGGTTTTATCCTAAAGAAGTGATAGATGAGAAGGTAATAGAGTTTCTAGGTATCCTCCAAGGGGATCAATAAATGAAAGAATATGTTTATAATTTCTCTATATTGGTGATTTTACCTCTAGAGACGTCTCCTAATGATTCAAAGAAGGAGTGGTTCTATTATAGATGCCTAATTCTATACATGCGTTCTTCAGTGTTGCAGTTAGGCCTAGAAACCATTGACGAAGAGGTTTTAAAGGTCATTGTTGTGGAAGCAATCCTGGTAGGGAAAACTATGGAAGGTGATGCTTAATTTTCTATTAGTGATAGTAAAGAAGATATGTATAAAAATAGTGAAGTATAAATGTGATAAGGGAGGTAATTTTTCTTCTCAACCTACCATTCTAGTTTCAGAAAAGGAAAATCTAGTTGCATGTTTCCAGTATGGGATGTGTGGGCATTTTCAAACTTCCTATCTGTCACCTCTGAAGACCACTCATCTGTGTGTCTTCTCTAGTCACATTTTGAGGTTCTATGATATATTTGGGAATAAAAATAAGAATACTCAATCTTATATTGAATCCATTTAGTGGTTTCCTATTTTTTCTCTTACATTAGAGAATTGGGAGATGATCCTTGTTTTGGAGCTTCCTCATTTTCAATATTGCTTTTGGATTAGGGAATTTTCTTATCTTGTGTTTAGATAGCTTACTTCTTGTGAATTAGATGAAAATTATTTTGATCCCACCTTTATATATTTTGAGATGTTCATGCCGTGTTTTTTTTTGTTTCACTTATATGGTGTAAACCATAGGATATTTTCTTTTCAATTTTTTTGATGTGGGAGGGACCTTTGGCTTATACTTGGATTCTTGGGGGTTTGGGTTCATTTTTGGTTGGGCTACATATGCAATCGTGCTGTATGTATCCATTTAAATTACTATGGAATGGTGTTCCATGGAGTTTCATTGGAACTCCCTCATATTCCAATTATGACCCTTACGTTAGAACATTGTTTTTTCTTAGCAAGGCATGTCATTTTTTCTATTTAATATATATTTTTCAGATGCATTTCAATTTGGTTATTTGACTTGTAATAATTTGGGATGTTTAGTGTTTGTGTTCTTATCTTTTTCTTGGTTTTGTTATCCTTGTTTGGTGGACAATTTGAAATTTCCTTTGGAGATTTTAGAAATGTAGTTTCTTAGTGTCTTCCTCATGATATGAAGGATGAAGTTTTTATTTGATCAAACTTTTTAGATTAATTCTAAATGGTCGGGATAACTATACCAGGTCTCTATGAATTTCTTACATTTAGTGAATAATCTTCCTACTGGGAATCATAGTGAGTTTTCTATTTGTTGAATCTTGAATTGTTGGGTTTTTTCTTTGTTTCATTGGGTTTTAATTGAGTCCTCTTCAGGGCAGAGTATGTCTTGACATTCCCACTTTTCCTAAGATTCTAGGTCCTTTTCAAGGGTATAAAGTTGCATGGTGGGGATTTTGTGACACCCTCAGGTTTCAATGTTTTGGTAGTAATCTTGTGGTTGATTTCTATCTAGAGTTTTAGGGTGTTCTTGGTAAAAAATTGGAGTTTTTGAGGCTTTTCATGGGGTGCGCAATTAAGGAGGACCATTTATAAACTTTTCAGGCTCCCTAGGGGAATTCATGCACCTTGTTAAGTGGGTCTATTGGGAGTCCATGTTTAGGGAACACCATTACATAACTATATTGAATAAGTGTGTAAGACAAAAACCTCTTAATAGAGGTGATATAAATGGTTTCCACACGGTTTTGGAAAACTATGATAGATAAACACACAACCTTCCTAGAATGAGGGTATTTTTATATTTTCTCTTTTTTTTAAATTTTGGATTCCACCCCATGCCACCCCATCCAACCCACTATTCCTTGTAACCTCTAAAATACATACTCCACTCATTCCAAGCTTCTTCAAGTGATTTTAGAGTGGATATTTGGTGGTTCTTCATCTAGTTCAAGAGGTATGGGCTCCTATATTATATCCCTCTAGGTTTCTCAGTTTTTCTTCAAACCCACTAAACCTGGGGGTCTCATTCAGAAAATGTTACTAGTTACGATTTATAGGATTTGAGTATTTGGGTTTTTAATGGTTTTGATCCATATTAGAGGCCCCTTTCGGGTGTATTTCATCAAAGGTGACGTGGTACTACAACTTGAGGTAGGTGTTTCCATTTAATATTATTTTATTCAAGAGTTCCATTATTGCCTGTGTTTTCTAAATTCATATTTGAACTAGATAATCATGGTGTAGACTATCTAGGGTTGTTTTTATAAATCTTCCATTGACATATATTGGTTTTAATGTAGAAAATGGGTGGAATTTGTTGCATTAAATGATGTTTTTATGTGAAATGGTATTTTATGTACTTCCCATTTTTTATAAAATGTCAAGGTCAATTTTATTGAAGAAACACACCCGTTTTGCTATTTATGAATTAATGAGGTTTCCAAATTATGTTTAATTTAGTATTAAAAGAGTCTATTCATGTTTTAAAGGGTGGTTTGGTGTTATAAAGTGAAATGAGGTTTCCTTGAATTGTTTGGCTGTACTTAATAAGGATTATGTTTTCTCTTGGATTTGTGTTGGAATTACAAGTTGTTTTGGAATAGGTATAACCAAATGTATACATTATATGTAAAAGTGTGAAGGCTCAGTTGTCGCCTTATAATGTGTTGATTGTTAATTGTTCGCTTATTGATCTCCCCTTTCTTTTATTTATGTTGTTCTTATCAATGTGGTGAATGCTTGGTTATGTGATTAACATTATGATTAGGTGTTGGGGACAACTTTAAGGGTATTTCATAAGGTTTTAAGGATGTAATTTTTTTGTTATCCCTAGGTGATTATAATTTTAATGTTATGAAGTTATTGTTTATAGCCTACCTCTGTTATTATTTTGCGAGGATACCATAGTTTAAATGTGGAAAGTAGTGACAACTTTATTGGATAGTTGAGGGTTTTCCTTATATATCCCCCCTTAGATTTAAGTATCACTTATATTTAGGTTTCATCACTAAGGAGACCACTTATAGAGATTTAATCAATGGATGTGTAACCATTACCATACTAGTAGTTAGGTACACATTTGCATGTGTTGTGCGGTCCCAATAGTCTTTATGTTACTGCCTTATGCTATGTATTTATGATATTTTTCTTTTATTTATATGTTTGTGTACGTATACTTTACTTAATGTATAGACTTTTTTAATGAGTGTTACTTTATGACTTAGTTATATTGGTAACTAGTTTTATTCAATATACCGAATGGAATTCCTTATGAACATTTTTTTTATTTTGATATCATTGTTTTGCTTCTTTACTAATGTAATTTGAGTTGGGTATATGTAACCATTCAAATAGAAAAGGGGGGAAATGGTTTTCAAATGGAATTATTAGTTTAATAAAATGATTTTGAAATATTTAAATGCTTGTGTGGGTTTATTTTCAAAACAATAGTTTTTGAGATAATGTATTGGTTGCCTTTGGAAGTGGATATATTTTTAAATAAAACCAATTTCATGAAATGGTTTTACAAGGAAGATCTTTAAAGAAGTGATTTTTAAACATGATTTTCTCCCATTCTTTTAAATTGAAAATGAAAACATATTTTTACATTCCTTGTTTTCAAAATTGAATAATTGGTTTCTTAAATAAAATAATTGATATATACTCATGGTGGTGTTCTACTATCTTCACCTCACACCTTACAAACTAATATTGGTGGGTATGTAGTCTTCATTTCTTATGTAGGTTCATTTAGGTCTTGGATTTAGATTGGATCCGATGCCACATTCTTTGGGAAGTGGTTGGTGTTAGGGTTATGGTGGTGACTCGATTTTCACAAGGAGATGATGGTTAGACCTTCAATTTGTACAACTAGTTTTGTTGATTTGGTTTGTCATTTTTATGTTTTGTATCACTTGTTCTTATTTCATTTTCCATTTCAGTCCGCATCTCTATAATGAAAGTTTATTTTATTAATATTCCCTTTTGGTATGTGCCTACTGATTTTTGTTAATCCTTGTTTGGATGTTGTTTTTGTTAGGCTTCTTGAGTGCGAAACAATCCCAAACAGTTATTTCAAATACACATAATGTTTTTTGTCAACCTAGGGTGATTGGGCATGCTCCTCGGGTATGTGGAGGGATAATTCATGTGTTGGTTCAGATGGTGACCCAGGTAATTTGTTACATTCCCCTTCCTAGATATCTTTAAGATAATAATAACACCTCAAGACAACTTCCAATTGGCTAGAGGATAGATACCAGTGCTAAGGATATATATCACTAAAATGAGAGGCCTTATCCAAAATACCATCATGTACACACCCAACCATATCCTTGAAATTGTACAAAGATATAATAAAAATATAAAAACATCTTGATTGTAAACCATTAATTCATAAACCTCTAGTAAATACATATATTAGTTTACAACAACGTGATACAAATGATAAAATGGGTAAAAATAACACCCAACCAAAAATACAGGGTAAAAACCAAACTAAAATCAACTGTAAATAGTAGAGTGGGGGAGATCATGACTGTAGATACCAGAGTTTGACTACTGAACATGGTTAATGTAACCACATACAACTAAGCTCCACTAATACCAGATCCACCATAGTCACTACTAATTTATCTGTCGATTACATAAAACAAAATATGTGTAAGAAAATACCATGTATGGGTGATTATATACATACTCAATAGGATTCCCTAAAAAAAGATGGGGAAACACCAGAAATAAATAATATTTAGTTCAACCCATAGATAAAGTGGGTAATTAAACCGAATCATCATATATGCTTTGAAAGAAACCCAAGTGGGAGAGAAATGGGCTCTCCATCTCTATAACACAACTGAGAATGATGAGTCATCCTATAACTACAAAGGTATAAATTTAATTCCCAACACTTCGTGTAACCTCATGAGAATATGAGTGGAGGGGCTTTCTCCTTGATACTACACTCCACAAGTGAGAGAGAACTAACTCTAAGGGTCTCATCACTAATGTTGAACAAATCATGTAACCACATAAGATAAAATGTGGAGAGATCTCTTCTTACTACTATATATCATAGCTGAGGTAGAAATAACTCCTACCCATGTATCTCTAATAACCACTCAAGAATATGAGTATCTAGTACTTTTCTTCTACATAGAACATCAAAGGGATAAGACCTAAGTAAAAAAATACTCCATGAATGTTTCCATGCCATGTGGTCTAGTACGGAACACCTCTTAATTGTGAACCTCCAATCCACCATCACTTCGACCTATCATCACTGCTACATTAGAAGATATCATCCAAAAAACTATACATCTATCATGAGTGCACCAAAACCCATGTTGGGTTACCTTTACCATGAATCCTCACACCACAATTTCCCTTAATTCTAGCCCCATGCATCGCTTGATGTTCTCATATCCTCACTGTGGTGCTCATTGCTACCAATTGCCCTAATATTGGGGATATCACCACACACTATTGAATAAAAATGGGGATATAAGAATAATATATTGATGAGGGAGATAAATTCTTCATCACGTTTAATCAATTAAACAACATAGGAAACTCATTTAATATCAAAACAAATTTTAGTATTAAATAATTTCTATTATAAAAATTCCATGCCAAGGCAGCTTAGAATCCTAGAACAATAATTATAACAATTTAAAAATCCTATAACTAACATAAATTACATAGATTTATTCTCAAGAAATGAATATAATTATAGGGAATGGAGAGACATGAAATAAAAAATCCCAAACTAGAGAATAGACCGATCAATAAAAATAACACATCCTCTAGTGATGAAGGTTATGATATCATATCGTTCATCATTTATCTCTCAATTCTCCATGATCTCATGTTTCCAATCCACATTCTTGAGTTTCCAACACCATCAATATACTCTTCTCTAATATATCAGGGTTATGTGGCCAACGCTATGGATTTTCCATAGTGAAACTTAAATACAGGGAGGGAATTAGGTTTATCCATTAAATAAATAAATAAAATGAATCAATTATTTCACTTAATTCACCCACCAATGGTCACCCTCAACCTAATGTCTGACACCAACCAAATTTATGTCACAACTATGGTAAAACACACATTCTAGAAATAACTACAGCGTTTTATTTTTTATCCTTGGTCCTGATCAAATGGTAGTTCCATTTTATCCATAAATATGCATGCGTGTGATATAACATATTTAATATTTTTAATTATATCAATACCGAGCCTCTTTGGGCCCCATAATCTCATGATGACTTTGGTATTTTCTATGAAAATATTAATCATAATATTATAAAGTATTATAAGTAAAAAATAGAGTCATTACATTTTTTATCTATTTCTTTTTAAAAAATGTGAAATGTTAGATATCTTAGTTAACATGTAGCACCAAGTTTAAACAAATCACAATTTACTATTCAATTATTATTATTTAATGTGAAATTTATCACCTAGATATTGGATTATTGGAAATTAATATTACTAAATTAATTATGGAATATATATTTTTTATATATGTACAAAAAAATTGTGGGTTATCGATTGACATTAAATAAAAATAAAATCACTTGAAGGTAAAAAGATGTTTTATTCTAAAAAAGTTTTTTATACGCACAATTCATTTTTATCTTAATAAATTAAATTAATCTCTACTTATTAATTATTCTACTGAAATTATTATATAATATATTCAATAATTTTTCTTAACATTTATCTAATATTTTTTACATGGAAAGGAATGAATGTAAACTCAATTTTATACTTAAAAATATATTTTGTTAAAAACATTCTTTTTGAATTTTTCACACTTATTTAAAGATAAATTTCTACCACTTATATAAATTAAACATTTTAAAATTGATTCCATATTTTTAATCATCATATCTAATATAATTTAATATGTTCATCTTCATTTTTGGTGATAATAAATAGTAAAAATAGTATAAATGTGTTACCGTGGTTATTGTTAAAACATGTTTACTGGTGGGGTGGGACCTAAGAAATAATGTTTAAAATATCACAAAAAACTTGATTTAGTTTTACTAGTTGGTGGGATGTTGACCTTATCCTTTATATATAATAATATTTGTCATTTGAGAGTAACATTTGGGCCCGAGTGACACTAAATGAATGCCCCATACTGGTTCACCACATGCCCTTAGGTGCACCTCCCCATATTATAGAGGTTTCTAATTAGTAAAGAGGTTCTAGAAGATACATTGGGAGAATATAATCATTTTACCATATTAAACAGACATAAAAAATAAAAAAATAATAATAACAAGAAATGATAATAAATAACCAAATGTCACATACTATATTCCCAAGCGTGGGAAGTACCAACAGTTTAATACAGTAAAACTTTTCTATCATGATAGCCTCAAGTGAAAAAAGAAACCAAAATAATGTACTAAATTCAATCCCCACAAAAGTTCCCGAAATCATGTTTGATGCCGTCATCCATAATTGATCCCGAGTCAACCATCTATCATTGGGCCCTTTCCCTTATCCTAACATGGAACCATGAAGTTTCTTGGGTACTATCGGTGAAATGAATAGGGTGTGAGTACAAATTAGTAGGCAATACCAACAATATCTAAATAAATATCTATTTTAATAACAAAAGTGCATGCAAGGTATGATGTAATAATAATATAAAGACTTGAATAAAATCAAGTTTTGATTAACCAATTACCATTTATCCATATAAGCCTTGAGCTCCAAAGTCTAGTCCAGGTGTCTTGGGGTTAAAAATTTACATAAAAGGAAAGGTTATGTTTGTTTTTCATTTCATTCCATTTCATATAAAAAAGTGGTTCTCATCCAAGTTCCCACATCATGTCAAAAAATTTATTCCTAGATCATCATGTTGACACTCAAAGAAAATATGGGATTTCATTCCCATCATTCTCAACCAATGATGTAGAATACCAAGTTTGACCATCATAATCCAATGAGAAGGAACACCATGTGTAACCTACTTAACCAATTATAAGAAACATTATATCCAGCATCCTTATCCATGGGTTGAGAACATCATGTCCCATATCACAAATATAATAGACAACTATTTCAATGGTTTCACATAATTAACCATTCAACACATTATAACAACCAGGATATCCATTATTCTTAAGCATTCATTAATCACATGGTCTACCATATTTATCATCATTTAATAAATTTTCAACCTAGACCATTTCAACATTTTTATTACATTCCATACAATTATTCCTTATCTAAAATAATTTAACTAAACACAAATAAGTCCATCTTTACCATTTTCATCATTTCCCCTTATTATGGAATATCAGATTTCAATTCAATACATTCCATCAACCACTTAGGTCCCATTATCATTCGATATAAAAAATAATCAATTTAATCCCATAAACTGAATAATTACCATTTCCAATTCAGATTACCATTTTCAAGGGGATGGGCCACCCCTTGGGTGAACTTTAAGCCGAGTCTCATAATCTCAAATGAACCCAATGAGGTCTGTAAAGGGTCTCACACATCATTTTAAATCCTAATTCAATATTTCTAATTAAATAAATAATTTTTTTCATGATAGAGAAGTGGAACACAATGCATACACAAAAAAATTCAAGACTTTGAGAGAAATATCTTATACCACCCACCTTAGTGTCATTGAAAAAAAATTCATTCATACATGACCTTTGATTCAAGGACCAACAAAATTCAATTTCTAACCTATAAACACCTAGGAAAATAGGAGTTTAGGGATTTAGAAGGATGTAAAACATTCAACCATGATCCTTCATGAAAATAAAATAAATTGGACTCTTAATATTACCCAAAGACTTTATTTACACAAACCACACTCCAAACAACTTAGAATCAAAGGAGATTGATCCTTACAGAGTTTGGGAGGATTTTGTACCCTCCACATACAACATGAATAAAATGGAGTGAAAAATGGGTGGAAAAATATTTAATCCCGAGAGGGAAAAAACTATTTTCTCACTTTTTAAGAGGCACATGGTTTTCCAAACCATGAACCAAGTGTTCGGTTTACTCTATCCAAGAGGAACAAATCCACATGGTTTTTCTGGGTACCCACATGATTTGGGAAACCATGTGTTATCCATGTGGTTGCCTTTGATTTAAGGGGTCTCAATACTCATGGTCTCATATGATACCATGCATGGTTTTCTAAATGTTCTCCACCCTCCCCCTAGCCACACAGCTTTGGATTCCTCTCCCAGGACACTTGGTTAGGGAACAATGTTAGTTCTAACCATGTGGTAACCATGAACCATGCATTGGATGGCTTATATTCTTATATTTTTCATGTCCCAAAAACACAAAACACTCTTGAGATCCTTCCAAATACAAGGAGTCATTCCATTAACCAATTTAAATGGTTTTAAACTAAAAATTAAAATAAACACATAGCTCATCAGATATTTGGGATCTTACAACCTCCCCAACTAATAATAGATCATCCTTGAGATACACTCTACAACATATCTAAGGCTCCATGGGAAAAAGATCAGGACACTGGGACCTCATATCAATTCCCCACTCCCAAGTTTCCTCCAAAACACAACCATGCTACCACAATAGTCAGACCAATGGAATGGTATTATCATAAGTAATTCTCTCATGATGATCCACAACATGAATCAGATTCTCCTCAAAGGAATCATATGACTCAAGATTATAATCATCTAAATCAATCACATGATAAGGTTTGGGGCGATACTGCTAAATCTATGACAAATGAAAAACTTCATGCATAGAACTATACAATTGTGGATGAACTAATATTTATGTCACTAGTACAATAATCTCTTCGATCTCAAACTCCACCTCATACATAGATTCCAACTTCCCCAAACTTAAATTTTGATGGTGACCTAATCTTGGAGACACCCAAAGAAATACCTGGTCACCCACTACAAACCAGAGGGGTCTATGACACCGATCAATGTATTAATTCTATATGCTATGCTCCATATCCATACTCTTCTAGATCAACTAAACATGATCTGACATCTTCTAGATGAGACTCGGTACAAAAAAAATCTGATTCTCCTACTTCCATACAACATAATGGTGATCTTCATAGTTTACCATAGAGTTCTTCATATGGTTCCATCTAAATCATCGCATGATAATTTTTTTTGTAGGCAAACTCAATAAGTTCTAGGTGCCTCTTTCAAGTCTCACCAAAACTAAGAATCTGCACTCTCAACATATACTCTAAGACCTGAATACCACACATGGATTTCCTACCCATCTGTGGGTGGAAGTCTATAATCAAAAGAACCTAAGTACCAAGGGACTTTTAAAAGACTTTCTAGAAGCACGAAGTAAAATGTGAATCTCTATTTGGAATGATGATTTGATACACCCCGTGTAAATTCAATATCTCTAGAGTATAAAGGTCACACAACTGATGCACCATAAAAGTATTTTGAATCATAAAGTAGTGAAATACCTTTGTCAACCAATCCAAAATCACCCAAATCACATCATTATTCTGAGGTGTCCTTGGTAATATCTCCCCAAAATCTATCATAACATCATTCCATTTTTTTGGAATGCACTACTAGAAAGTGGGGCTATCCCTATTACTCTATACCCATGATTTTTAAGAAATGTGGGTATAGAGTCCCTGGAGCCAGGATATACCAACAGTTCATTAAAACCATTAGTAAATATAATGTTATACCAACTATTTTTTGAAACCATTGGTATAGGTTAGGCTATACCAACAATGTTTAAAAATAAATTGGTATAGAATTTTCACATATTGGGTTGCTACCAGCCTCTCCCTATTCACCCATAATCCCCTTCCCTAATTTCCCTCTCACTCAATTGAGAGGCCACCCGAGCAGGTGGAGACCTCCCATCACCTCCTGCGATCTCATCTATTTCAATCATTTTTTATTCAAATCTTCTTCAACATCACATAAGTGACTTCTGAATCATTATTCTCTTCTTCTTATTATTGTTTTAATTTTTATCTATGTAATTATGTGATCAATCTAAGACAATATTTGTTTTTATACCAATTAAATATAGGTTTAGTGATTTTTGGTTCATGTTTTTACATTCTAGAATTTATTAGTTCTCATTCATTATAAGAAATAAACAATCCCAAATATTTTAAATTTTTTATAGATGTGGTTTCATGTTCTTTTTGGTTTCATGACTTTTGTTGGTTTCCCTATTCTTATAGGATTGCAGATGTTGTTTTTAGTACTACTCCTTGGAGTGGTATTGTGTTTGGATTTTTGAGTATAAGTATGCTACTTGTGCTGTTTTGGATTTGTTAGATTTTTTTGTGTATTTATTGGAATGTGAGTTCCCACTAAACCCCCAACAGTCGATTTCATTCATATAAAATATTTGAATTTGTATTTTTTTTCATTCCAAGAATTAAATAAATGTGTCATGATGTGTGGATTTTCATGCCTAGGTCATGCCATGGTTTATGTTAGTGTTGTGAAGCTCCAGTCAAAATGAAAATAAAAACACATTCTTGGTAAATTTATTGAATGAATTTCACATATATTGACTATGATATCCTTATTAAAATTTTAAATAAAAGAGTTATGTTAAAATAATCATCACCAAGTTTTTTGATAATGGGAAAGGGGATTAAGGGGGAATGGAATATGAGATTAAAAATATTTATCCTTTGGAATATATAAGGCTAGAACTATTGAGGTTTATTGTTATAAATCTAATAACTAAACACAATAATTAGAATTTAATTATTGCTAAAATCATTTCTTAGGGTATGAATGATCTGGAAGTTTTTTTATAATGTTTGGACTACCATGACAATTTTTCCATATTTTCCTTTGAAATTATGTATCAAATAATTCATTAAATATTTATTTATGCTCTATGGATTAGAGCCTCTATATTTATGCTCTATCACAGATTCTATATGTTTTAATTACTCTTTTCATTACCCTATCATATATATCATGAGAGGGTGATTTTTATTTCATTCTAACATGCGATTAAAGGGGAATTATACTTACATGTATAAGGATTTTTATTTAATTTTATCATGTTGAATTTATGGTTTAATCCACTTCCCTCCCTCTATACCTTATTTTTAATTACAATACCATTGTGTTTTTATTAAGGAAGTGTCTTATAATGCAGTTACTAGAATATTACTTTCACTATAACCATTTGGCATGATTGGATATATATTTAAAAATAGGATTTTATTACCATTATCACTAATGAAACAAAGTATATGAACATTAAAACTGGGAACTTATGAGAGAGTGAGAGTAAATCACTCACATTGGGGGGGGGGAGGAGGTGTCTTATAAATAGTTCCAATGAAAATACTAAGTCATTAATTTTTTACAATCACTATCGCATGAACCTGGAAATTATATATCCCATAACTTCTTTACATTTATTATCTACCATTCTCTTAAATAATCATCAGTATTTATTATTTCAATTTTTCAAGAATCAGTTACTTTCTAGAATTAGTTTAGTGTTTTAATTATTGAATTGAGTATTATATATCCTTTTCTTTATGGGATCATCATTATACTTTCATGATCCTATACTACTTAATTTGAGATTTAGTGATTGGGGGATTATGCTATTAACTTATAAATTGATTGATACCATGGGGAATTAATGAATCTATGTGGGTTGGTCCGAACCAAAAAAGGTCGAATGATCTATCTTCTTTAGGGATAGTAATGGTTTTCCATTTTTGTGGTTTTTTTGGGATATCTATAAAAATAAATTATAGATAAAATTACCCAAAGAAGAAAATGTCCCTAACGTCTTCTAGATCATGATGTTGAATTAATTGATATTCTATGACATTTCTTCCACTCACTTATTATTTATATCAATAATTTTGATCCTTTTATTATAATTATAATCTATAGACATTATTTTATGACGTTTTAAGTGTTGTAAGCATTTGGAATCTAAGAATTTGTTTTCATGAAACTATGAATTTACACTGTTTTGATTTTGTTGATTGATTTTTCATAGTTAAAACCATATGTATAATTTTGTACTGCATCATAGTTATGAAATTTATCCACCATGATAGTTAATTCTTAAATTTCAGGGATACCTACCTTGGTTAATTATTTTTATTCATTGCTTATAAAATATGTAATTTCTCTTATTCTTTGTTTTTCTAACTACTAGTATGCTTTGATGATTTTCCTATTAAAATTGGTTATAAATAATTTTTTAATTATGGTTTACATTGTGGTTTTGAACATAATTTTTTTCCCTGTAATAGAATGGGTAGATGTTAGATGTATCAAACCGATCATATTTCAACAGATTTTCAAAAGATTTTGTATTTTTTTAGATTTTTTATTTAATAATGCATCAGATGAAGGTTGTATACATTTTTCATGCTATAATTTTGTTGGAATACCATGGTTAATCTAGGAATAAGTTAACTAACATATAAAAAAATATATATTTAAAACAAAATATTATGTTTCTTATCCCCATGGAGAGATACGACGATCTTCTACTATTCATGAATGAAAATAAATAAGTTATATGAAGAATTTGATATTTGATCAGTTTCAATTTTTGCATCATCATGAGAGAGATAATACGTGAGTAAAAGAAGGAAATTATATGAATAAACATGAGTAAAACACTAATTATTTTGATATTGAGAGATTAACAAATTTAATGGATGATGCTAAAACTCTAATATAGGAGGAATATACTAAAATGAACAAGTTTGAATTTTTAAAGAATTTATATCATGGAAAAACCATGTGAGGTATTTCTAATGAAACCATTGATTTTATTATTACAATTTTTAATTAATTTCTTTGTAATGGTGAAGATATTTCATTAAATCATTATAATGAATGGAAGTTACATAAGTAGCATAGATTTTCTACTAATAAAATTTTTTCTTGTTTGAAAGATTACAATTTATTTTGGGAGGAAACAACTAAACTTAATGACTATAGGGAATGTGGTACATCCTAATGGAAGTAAAATTTAGATGGAATGCCATATCATGTTCCACAAAAAGTCATGTGGAAATTTCAATTGATTCCATGGATTCGAAATCTATACATATTTATAGAAATCACATGAATTATGTGATGACATAATGCTAAGAGAATTAAAGGTAATGATGAGTTGGTTCATCCTATAGATGGATTAGCATGATGGAAATTTAATGCACAAAATTATGAATTTTCAGCTAAGGTGCGTAATGTTAGGTTGAGTGTATCCTGTGATGGGTTTAATCAGTTTGGTTAGATTATTATTGCTCACAACACATAGACATTTCTATTCACATTTATAATCTTCCTATGTTGATTTGTATGAAAAAATCGTTCAATTAGTTTATTATATTGATATCTAAACCATTTAATAATTGAAATCTTATAGATGTATACTTCAAACATTAATAAAATATTTGAAGAAGCTTTGGGACATGGGTGTGCACACATTTGATGCTTCTTTGAAAAATATAGTTTAGATGTGTGATATCCTTATATGGGCTATAAATGATTTCCCTACTTATGCAATGATTTTTTACTAGATAATAAAGGGGAAACTGTAATATTCTATTTGTATGAAGAATACATGATTGAGAAGGCATAAATATCATCATATTTTTAGATTCACGGGGCATCGATGATTCTTTCCAATGGATCATGAATATAGAAATAATCACCAAACGTTTGATAATACCTTTGACACCGAAAAACCACCTCAATGTATTTTAAGGAATGATGTGCTTAATGAATTGAAAGATTTCAATTATTGATCAGGTAATAGTCATATGAAATCTAAAATGAGGAATAATGTTGACATTGAATCCACTTACAATTGGAAAAAGAGGAGTATCTTTTTTGGGTTTCCATATTGGTTTATCAATTTGTTACTTCACTGTTTAAACATAATGAAATTTGAGGAAAATATTTATGAAATTTTGATTTAAATTATTCTAAATATAAAGGCAAAGACCAAAGATGAATTATAATCTCATCGGTACTTTTTGGATTGGGGTATTCGACTGAAACTTCATCTTGTGTATATCAGTGAAAACAAATAGAAAGTTCCATGTGCTTCTCATGTGATGAAACATTTAGAGAAAAATCAATTTCTAGAAGTATTGGATAAAATCAAGGTTTCTGATGGCTATTCTAGTAACATATCTAAACGATTCAAAAAAAGGGATTTGAAACTAAAATGCCTATAAATTCATAATTATCTCATCTTTATTCATGAATTGATTCCAATAGAAACCCATCATTTTCTGTCCAATAATGAAATGGAGACAATGATTCACTTATGAAATGTTTTTAGATACCATTTTTCTAAAAGTTTATCCAAGTAATTATAGATAAAAGTGTAGAAAAAGGGGCCCCTAATTTTGTGTGAGTTGGAAATTTTTATCCACTATCATTGTTTACTTTCATGTGGCATTTAATAGTTATTATTCCAAATGAAACCCTTTTTTTGGGGATGAGTTTCTTTTCAGTGGAAGTATCCTACTAAAATAAATATTTACACAATGAAATATTATATATGAAACAAGAATCATCTTGAAGGTTCCATTGTGATAGGTTACCTGGCTTTGGAATGTATAGATTTTTGTTCAACGTATTTGTCTGATGTGAGAAAATAAATAAATATCCAATGAGAAAGGAAGATGAGTTATATGGGGAAATTAAGCCTTCATTTCCATATATTCCCTAAATAAAAGGAATTACTGGGTTATATACATTGGATACATTAAGACTTGAATAACAGGATATGGTCCATCACACAATCTTGTTTAACTATGGTTTGTTCGATGACTATATCAAGTAAGTAATTTGAATATTTACATGTCATATCATACTATATAATTTCATATATACCATAAAATATTATTATCATTTTATGTAGGTAACATAAACAAATTATAAGAAGAGTTCATTGATCTTTTCCTTTGAGAAGGATAAAGCCTTTTCATAGCCAATAGTTTCCTGCTTGGTTGAAATCAAAGGTATGAACTGTAATTTAATTAACTTAAAAATATATATATTAATTTAATTGTATTATTCATATATATTTTAGGTATTGAGTTTACCTATTGACTCATTTTCTAATGAACTATGAGCATTCGATTTCAGTCCCAATTATTTCGTTCGTGAATGAAAATCTTTAATAATTAATGGGTATATATTATTTACAACTGATCGTGTGGTGAAAATGAGAACACAACATGATGGAGTTATGTTAATTGCTATAAAATACTATTATTACAGTGCATTAGATAGTCATACCTGATATGAAAATGTGTCTTATTATGGATTTGTTGAGAAAATATTGTTATTGGATTACTATTCTCAAGGTCGAGTCACTATGATGAAATGTACATGGTTTGATTAAATGATACAAAATGGTACATTTATTGATGATTGTGGATTTAGAGTTATTTACATGAGTCAATTCCTAGATACTGATGAATCATAAATTTTAGCATCAATGAAAAAACAAGTGTTCTATGAGAAAGATTGTTCGAGACATGATTATGGTGACATTAATGAAGTAATACCAAGACATATTTTTCTTGATGTTGGGGAATAAATTGAAACCATTAATGCCCCCATTGGTGTTGACCAAAAATATTTCATTTGATGAATCAAATTGTCACATTGTGATAGTTAATATTGAACCTGAAGTAGTGGTGGGTAATATATAGAAGAAATCATTTATGTTTACAGTTCATTAATTTTACCTTGACATGAGTTTTTTGGGTTGTTATTACTGTAATTACTTTAATTTAGTTTTAGTTTCGAATGATGTGTTTGTTTTAGTTTTTTTTGTTTTATTTTATTTAATTATATTTATTGAAATTCATAAAACTAGGTTTAAAATGGGTTTTTAAAAAATGTATAACTTTGTTTTAAATTATTATTAATAAAAAATATTATCAAATTTTTTATGACTTCTTAGAATTCTAAGTTTCATGCAGGATTTTTAAAACATTTTCTAAAAAATGTACATTTCATTCTTATGCAGATTATGAAAGATAATGAATAAGTTTATAGAAAACAATTATTTGATGTTGATCAATAGATGAGTGAGTGTGGGTTGCCTCTACTTCCCTTAGTGAGTATAATAATTGTAATATTTTTCTTCTACAATACATACAATGTAATGTTCATATTCTTTATCAATTTCTATAGGGGTATTCAGTTCCACCTGAGTTGACTCCTCCCCATCCTACTAGCAAGGGTCCAAGTGAGGATGATCCAAGACCTACATAGAGCACCCTCCATACTGGTTCCCACACTGAACCACTAGCGAACACCCCATATAGAACACCATTACATTCTCCACTTGAGCCTCTAGGGTTGTTCCCACCCATTCCTCTATCATCATTTCATTTAGCCTCTTATTCTCATACCATGTATAGCCGCGTCCAGGTATGTTCCCACTCATGACTCCATCATCATATCATCTAGACTCTTATTACCATAACATTTCTACGCTACCTCCAGGGACGTTCCCACCTTTACCATATTCATATACTATGATTAATCCCCAACCCTAATACCCATATACTATCATGTATATTCTACCTCAATTTCCTATTATCCATCTTGGATATGATGATTCTTTTCTTTTATATTCCACTCTAGTTCTTGCATATCACCGAGAGAATGTATTATAATAGACACATCCTTTATAGAGTGTTGATCCAGGACAACACATGGATCCATCAAATCCTATTGAGAAACCTTTATCGATTTTTTATTATAACTATATAAAATTATATAAAATTAATTTTTTTCCTTATTGTACTGTGACTTAATTCTTCTTTCCCCCTCTTTTATCTTATTCAGTGGGATCTTCTAGTATAAAACATGTGTGCACCTGTATACAAGAAGCCTAGAATCACCAAACACAAATAATGGTGGATTATAATGAATAAAATCACATGATAGGTAAGAATTCTAGGTAGTGTAGAAGTTTCATGGAAACATTATCCAAGTAACATAATATTGTTACGGTGGAACCAGTCTCTTGAAGACATTTTGGTAATGACATTAAGGACAAAACATGGGAAGAGATCTGGGTAAGAAAATTTTATAATTTATATCTATATTATTGTTTTATTTATATGAATTAGCATATTCATTACATATTCAATTTAACTTTACAGTTTGTGAATCAGATAAGGCAGAATGTTTCATGGATCTTAGGCAGTTATGAAGATCATATAAGAATGAGTTATATGTTGGTTGGAGGAATATATTTGGTTTTGATTTAGAGGGTGTACACTAACCCCCCAACTATAAAAAACACAGTATCAAAAATCGATCTCATATTGGAAGACAGATGAGTTTAAGGTATTCCCAATTTTAATGGTTTCCTTAGAAAATTTAATTCTTATTACTTGTATTGAATATTTTTTTTAGGATGAATCGAAAAAAACAAATATTCAATGAGATCTTGGCACACCTTGGGGTACACTACAGTGCTCTAACATGAGAAGTGATAGGTACTTTAATATGAATAAGAAAAATATATAGATTTATATTATTACTTAGTTAGCTATATATATTTTCATGTCTTATTTTTTTATTCGTAGTTAATTTTCAATATTGGAAATATATAACTTATGTATTATTATGCTATTAAATAATTATTATATACCATAAAATATTAATTTTAAACATGATACAATGTATATTTTCATCATGACCTGAACAATTAGATAACTATTTTTTTGAAACATGATATATAATGATATTGAATCATTAAACAATCCCCTTGGAAATGGGATATATTGTCCATATCTTATATGACTTCTGAGACACCATCCATCATCTAATTAAAATGTGAACATTAATTATTATAACCTTTCTCAACATCATAGGTTCCTATATTCGTATTCAAATATATGAGTTACATATTTTCTTCAATATTAAATATTTCAGTTTTAATAATTACATGAATTATTGAACATATTATATGTATTATATTATTATTAATTCTTATTCAAATCATAGCAATTTCTCTTACATGGAGCTCTCTTGCATCAAGTGATTTATATTTCCTCTTTCTTATTTTTCTCCCTTTAAATCATTTTCCTATTTTATATATGTTGAGAAGGGATAATTGAATATGAACTTATAATAGGATTTTTAGAATTCTCCTTGAATTTATACACCATAAGGGGTGACAGAATATGTTCCCACCAATCCTTATTAGCATAGAGAAGCATAGTGAAATGTTTCATCAATCGATTCTCCATATTTTCTAATTAATTAACACAGAGAATATAGGTAGAATATTTTATAATATTATATTAATGGAAAACTTCTTATACATATTGTATGATTTGGGGTTTTTCTTGAGGTACATATTCTTTTTAATTTTGGTTGGACATTTCCTTTCTCTTTGTCTTAGATCCTATGTCGGGTCGTGGGTCGGTTCATTTATTTTTGGGAAGGAAGAGGCTGTTCAGTAGTGTATTGGATGCAGGACAATTACATGATGTGTAATTGGGATAAACGACATGTATTAAATTACACAACGTGTAATGGTCTATCTAGGACCATTCACAAAGTGTAAAAGTATTTTCTAGGGGGAAAGAATTCGTGATTTACCTAAAGTGTAAGGAATTTACACATCATGTAAGTGCCTGAGACCATTTCTTAAAATTTGAGGCAGGGGACTCTAATTTTTGACAGAACCCTGACATCCCCTCTCTCATGCACAGGAGCACCCCCAAGGATCATAAGATAGTATTTTCTCCTGATTACATATCTGGACTCCATTTCATTCTCTGTCAGTATCATTAGATCAATTTTGGTAAGATGTAGTTTCCTTTTTAACCATTCCTTGTTCTTCTAGATATCAGATTCACTATTTGGATTCAGGCTAATATGCCATAATTTCTTATTTATCTTATGTTATTTAGTTTTATCCTAAATCGAGTCCAATATGGATTTGATACTAAACGATTACTCCACTATCGAGTTGAGGTAGGTGGTATATACTTTTCATTCACCTTTTAGTGCTTTATAGAGCTATCAACCATTATTCCGCAAACTATATTTTTTGGTGTGGCCCCTAAATTTAATGTTTAAATTGAAATATATGAAACATGAACTATTAGGGATGCCCACCGGTTCCTTGAGATGTTTTGTTGGTTATTACCCCAACCCAAGGCCACCCATGGGGTGTTCTATGCCTTTGATTTGGGTTTGACCTTTCATAAACCACCTAAAGGGTGTGTTCTTGAGTTTTCCTTGTTTAAAAAAGATCAATTATATTTAAATGGTATTGAATTACATTCTTGGGAGATGTTATACCTCTTTACCTTGTGTTATCATAATATTCCTTTCCGAAATTGATTAGATTTCTTAAATGGAATTGGTTAAATGAGTGGGTATACTTAGTGGTTGTTTTTAAATTTATTAATTGGATTTGTTAGAAATTGAGTTAAATGGGTGGGTATACCCATGTGGCTTGTTTAATAGTGATTTGTGATTAATGGGTGGTTATACCAATGTGACTTGATTAAATGGGAACTAAATACATGTTTGGGTATACTACTGAGATTTAATTGATTAAATGAGTGGGTATAATCATTGAATGGAATTGAATGTAATTGATTATATGAGTGGGTTCAATCATAAGGAATTGGTTTCATAAATGGTTTGAAATGGATGAATGATTTCATAGATGACATGGATGACTCTTTATGGATCTGTAATGTAGTAGTGGACACCTAGAGTAGTAATGATTCTTGGGTATTCATTATGTGGGATGCCTCAGGCCTTGCTACCCCTTGGATACAACTTTCACGGACTCGCATATGACACGTCGGTACACATGCTCTAAAGACTATAACTTGTGCCTACAATGAGTTTCCATCGAGATTATCCTAGGACTCTATGAGAATTACATGGTATTATACACCTTGGATCAAGCCCTTCACAGTCTACACATCATTAAAAGGCATTTTTGTGAGATATATGACACTTCGATCAATACGGAATAGCCATGGAAACATGATACACGTCATTATATGGCAAGGCCGTGTGGATAGGATATGGATGGATGTATGGAGAGGCCATGTTTCTTATTTATATTTTTTATAGCATCCTTTTTAGGAGATGAAACTTATTATAGGGATCCTTAAGATTCCTTTTGGTATTATTTTATTTCTATGGTTATATTACATGGGATTTCACACTTACATTACTGTTTACTTACACTTGTTTAGTATATTACATTGTTCTACTTAGAACTGTATAGATCTATGGGTGGTTTCCTACTGGGATGTTTATCTCACACACTATTTGGGCCACCATGGGGACTCAAACAGATTATTTGGCTTCAGATAATGATAATGGAAAGCACCCTAAGATAGGTTCTTGATTTGCTGCTTGAGAGCATTGGATCATAGGACCAAGATGAGGCTTACGATAATACTTCTAAAGACCCGTAAAATTCAAGGGAATTTTTTTTCTTAATTTTCTCTGGGATATTACAAGAACGCGGTTTCTGACAGCACTTGATTCTGATGCCTGGTGTGCCTAGAATTTTTATCTGAAGTTTAGCTCGGGTACGTTCAGTGAACGAACGAGCGGGTTTTCCTAACTTTTTTAACGGTGCTCGGAATCGAATTCTGAGGGCACCGATGAATTCGTAGATCCGGTAATTTCATAGGAAGACCTTTTCCGGAGTTGCGTTTACATAGGAGGAGTTGTTAATAATTATGGAAGTTAAAAATAAAAATTAAGCTACAATTTTTATTTTTACTAAGTGGTTAACCTTTGGGTGGAAGTTGGGTAACCACCCAAGAGAGGTTATGAGGGCGGTGGGGCCCACACGAACCACACCCCTTCATTTTCCTTAACCCCCCATAACCTCCTTTTAATGAAAAATTTTAATTAAGTGGTTTAAATTGAATTTTTGAATTTTTAAAACTTAAGTCATGATAATAAAATAATTGAAGCACTTATTTTATTTTTGGTTGGACTAGTTGTGTTGAGAGGGGATTGGGAGAAAAAGGGGAGGCTTGAATATCTTCAACTTCTTCGTCGAAGAGCGCGAAGAATGCGAAGAATGCAAAGAACGCACTGATCTCCAACGAATAATGCGGAATCCTAGGACATTGACTATGCCATGCCATGTACCGCGACGCCAACGACCCTCTCCTTCCACGATGCCTTTTTCCGCGATGAACCCCCGATCAACGAATTCGACGAGGTAGGGGATTTTATTGTTTTTTTTATTCGTGAATTCTTCCGTCATCGTTCCTCATTTCATTTAGACCGCTTGCTATCGATTAATGGGAGGGGTCCGGACTGCACAAACACGGCCTACCCTCCTCCCTTGTATGATGTGTTGTTGCATTTCGATGGAAAGCGGTGAGGTGCCACGACACCGCGCGGGGTCATGTGGAAAGGAATGTGCGGCACCGTCGCGCCGCACCGTTGAATCGAAAAAGGTCGCGGTGCCATCACGCCATGCTGAAGAACCCCGAAAGCACTGTGGCCAGAGCGGGGCCGCGGTGGAGGGGCGCGACGCCATCGCGCCGCGCCAGACAGACCAAGGCCACGACCATAAGCTGCAGCAAAGTAGGGACCGACAACCGGTTCCGGGCTGCTGGCGCCGGAGCAGGGGGACCGGCCCATGCCAGTCCTGTGGTGGCAGCAGCCAGCCGAGTAGAGCGGGCCGGCCGGTCAGAGGAGGAGCCAGGGGTTACGACCCCTGGCTGGCTGGACAAGAGCGGCCCCCCACACGGGGGCCGCAGTTACGAATAGGCGGGGGGCAGAGCCCCCCCCCCCCAAACCCCCACACGCTCGGCCGAAACGGCCGAGCCACCTGGCCAGCGCCAGCGTGCCGGGCCGCACCCAAGCGGGCCGGACCCAGGTCGGGTCAAACTGGTTCGGGCCGACCCATGGGGTCTCGGGCTGGATCGGTCCGGGCCCGAAAACCCCACTTCCAGACCTCTTTCTGTCTTTTCCCCATAACTTGGGCTATAGACCTCTGATCGATGCACTGTTAGTAGAGATGCAATCCTTGGATCGAGATGGTCGTTTTGGTATTTTAAACTCAAGTTTTCAGAGTACTTTGTGTTCAGACGGGTTGGTTCGAACACGAAACCAACCGGGCCCTCAGAGCAGAAACACTAATAACTTGAGCTCCGGACGTCCGATTGACGTGCCGTCAACTTTGATGGATTCTTCTTAGTGAGACAGACCATTTGGATTACTTAGATTGAGGTTTGGATGTAGTTAGAGTACGTTAGGGTTGGTTTTGACTTAAAAACCAACCGATCCCCTGGAACGAAAAAACCAATAACTCTCAGACCGTGCGTCCGAATGACATGCCATCTGTGACATTGAGTTCCTATTGACGATACAGAACTGTTGGATAAATCAACTATGGACTATGTGTCAGTTGATGTATCATCCCCTCGGCTCATGGAGCGGACCCTCCCGAACGAGCTTGCTGTGTGCGGGAACCCTAGAGCTGGCTGCGACTGCGACGACGATGACGAATGTACAGAAATCCTTCGTGGATTCGATGACGACGACTAAAACACTTAGCGATCCTACATGGGTCAGTGCTACCGATCCTGTGTAGGTCAGATCCTGTGTGGGTCAGCGCTCAGCGGTCCTATGTGGGCCAGCGCCTACAAATCCTGTGTCGGTCTGATCCTGTGTGGGTCATTGCAGGGGTTAGTTACCTATCGATCCTTTGTGGGTCATTGTGGGGGTTAGTTACCTATTGATCTTGTGTGGGTTATTGCGGGGGTTAGTACCTATTGATCCTGTGTGGGTCCGATGACTTAGATCAATTAGTGGCTACACCTGATAAACTATATCATCTTATGAAGAAGTATACCTTGTGAGCTGAGTCAAGAATTTAAATATTATCTTCGATAAGATTGACTTGATATCCTGTGTGTATTACGTTATGCTTTACTGTGTGGATTGGGTTTTTAATTCCTATATGGAACGGGTTATCTTTCCTTTGTGGACTGGGTAGTACTTGGGCTCATATTTTGGAACTAAATTGATGACTTAGGTATATGTATGGGCATATACCTAAGTAGTGTCGGATGTTACTTCGTGATTGTATCTTTCTTGTGGATTATCCTCTATGGATTCTGGGAGACCTTCGGGGTCTTGGGGTCCCTACTGAGTAGCTTATGCTCACCCCTGCATGGGCTATGCCCGCACTACATTGTGTTGGTTGTAGACGACGGACATCGCTGATCGTGGTTGAGGCTTGTGGAGCGAGACGGTACCTGGAGGTGGACCACTGGGTGGGACGTACATGGAGCGGACGGCTAGACCCATGGAGCTGTGGAGACTATATGTACCCACCCTTCAGGTGGGACTTTCAGTGGATGGATCGACGTTGCGGATTTACTTTTAAGTTGTTGTAATCCCTTTTCAGTTGTACTTTACTTTCAGTTTGGGTTTATATTCTGGCCCACTTACTTTTCCACACTTACTATTGTACCCAGTTTTTACTTATTGTTTACTTCCGCTTGCTTACTCTGTGTGTTTTTTCACTTTACAAAGGTAATGCCTTCCCTTTTTATCGGGAATCAAGCCTTGGTGCTAGTCGCCAGCCCCTGGCCTATGGAAGGCGGGTTTGGGGTAGTCACGACACAGGCCCCGAGGATGGGTTGTGATAAATTGGTATCAGAGGAGTTCGGTTCTACCGCAGAACTCAGGACTCTGATCTTTTTCTATGTGAAGAAATAGTGATAAGGGTATTGAGTGTGTTTATCAGTCCAGGGAGTCCAGTGTTGGTGCGGCGGCCGATATATCCGTACACTTGGACACTGACTTCTGATTTCCGACTCAATGCATGAAAACATTTATTGCATGTGTGTTTCAAGTTTTCCTTGTGATTACTATGTGTCAGCTCACCAGGTATACTGTTTAACTGTGACACACCTGTTTCTTTTCAGGATGGCCCCACGATGGCAGCCAGCTAGGGTTCCGAGTATCATGCGTGACTGTAGCCCACCGAGCGACGAGGACTCGGTGCAGAGCCCTATTACTGCGGAGGCACCAGCGGTACCACTACCCGCTGAGCCACCGATTCCACCAGCCCCAGCCGATGAGAGTGCACGACGCCTTAGTGCACTACACAAGTTCCAGCGTCAGCGACCGCCCAGGTTCCGCGGGGAGATGGACCCCCAGGCAACTGAGGATTGGATGGAGGCAGTTGTACGAGTTTTCCGTTTGGTAGGGACACCAGCAGACCTCATGGTGATACTTGTAGCGAGTCTCCTGTACGCGGCAGCAGACAGATGGTGGAGCTTGATGCTCCAGGTGCACAACGAGGCATCTCTCCTATGGACGGACTTTGAGAGCCTCTTCCGCTTGGAGTTTGTCCCGACCACCCTCCGTGCGGTGTGCATCTAGGAGCTACTACAGCTGCAGTAGGGAACCTTGACAGTCGCACAGTACACGGTGAGATTTACAAAATATCTCGCGCTACTCGACGGACATGGTACGAGACCCATACTTCCGGGCTCGGACCTTCGAGCAGGGATTGAGGCATGAGATCAGGGCATCACTGATCTCCCTCAGCATTCCGACACATGCAGGGGTACTGGAGCGAGCCCTTATCATCGAGAGCTTTCTTGCTGAGTCTACAGCAGCAGCGAGACCTACCGTAGGGCGGCACGTAGCAGAGTCTTCTGCATCCGAAAGTAGACAGATGTCGCAGAGGTCCAAGCGGACCAGGCCTTCAGGCGGACGACCATAGGATACTGGCTCGGAGGTGCGGGGCACACGCAGAAGAACCAGTCTTATGAGTGGAAGACAATTCTATGCATGTGGTGGGCATGGAAACTTGGCTTGTGACTGCCCGACCCGCCATGCAGAGGGGCAACAGATAGTTTAGGAATCAATCAGGAAGAGGCATAGGTTCGACCGTGGCGGTCCGTAGGGAGAATGCGGACGAGGTCGAGGAGCTGGTCGAGCGGCAGGTGGTGGACGACGTTTTGAGGCTCTACCACCACCACCACCAGGAGGTCCACCCCGACCACATGGGAGAGCATAGCTTCAGGTAGCTGAAGCTTACAATCATGGAGCTCTGAAAGTGGGTGGACAAGTACGGGACTAGCTCCATGCATGGAGGCCTTTTCCCAGAATGCCTCTAGCTTCATTGTTTTTGCTGCTTTGCGTCCTTGTACTTTGGGTTGAAGTAATATAAGACTCTTGAAAAAGTGACGTTTTCATTCATGTCTTTTGTATGTTAATACTAAGAGGTTCCGGTTAAAAAACTATTGACTTGACCCTCACATACAAGATTCCTACTGGAGGAGACCCAGTGACCACACAAAGATGCCGACTGTGTGAGTCAACCTTTTAGGAGAGAGTAATAGTTGGATCTCTTGGTAGCAGCGTCGAGGCCTTATGATGTCATCCATGATATGATTTAACTGATCATGACAGGATTGACAGTATTAGGCAAGGAACTTGGTTTATCCAGGGGATGCGACCGGATTTCTCTTTTCAGCAAAGGAGAAATATTTTAAGCTTTTCAGAACGTTAAGGAAGAAGGAGAAACCCTTCGTGTGGTCAGACATATGTCAGCAGGGCTTCCAGGAACTGAGACATAGGTTGACCAGCGCACCTATCTTGAGGATACCAGAAGAGGGAGTTGGGTACATAGTTTAATGCAATGCATGAGGGACCAGACTCGGATGTGTCCTGATGCAGGAGCGGGCCGTGATCGCCTTTGGATCACATCAGTTGAGGCAGCATGAGAAGAACTACGCTACCCATGACCTGGAGTTAGTAGCAGTGGCCTTCGCTCTGAAGATGTGGCGACACTATCTGATGGGTGAGTTCTTTACAGTCTATTCTGACCATCAGAGTCTCAGGTACATCTTCTTGCAGAAGGACCTGAACCTGAGACAGCGACGATGGCTCGAGTTCCTCCAGTACTATGACTTTGAGATAGTCTATAGTCTTGGATAAGGGAACGTAGTAGCCGATGCTCTCAGCAGGAGGATAGGAATTCAACTACTTGGGGAGGCGACATAGCAGCTAGCCTCTTTATAGATATCCTTCATGGATAGCGATGGAGCAGCCTTTCTTCAGTCACTCACAGTCACTCCTCCACTGCTGCAGTGGGTCAGAGTGGCATAGCGTGGGGACACCGACTGTGAGACGCAGCGTGTGCAGATATCCTTATGATAGGCACCTGATTGTTTCTCTTTAGGATAAGAGCATGACATCCTTTTCAGAGGACGTACCTTGGTACCCGTTTATTTATGGGAGGAGGTGCTGAGAGAGTTTCACACTTACCCTTTAGCGGTACATCCAGGAGTGGCGAAGATGTACCAGGACCTCGGACGACAGCACTGGTGGCCAGGTATAAAGAAGACTATGGAAGAGTTCGTTTCTCAATGCCTCACCTGCCAGCAGGTGAAGGCAGAGCATCAGGTACCAGCAGGCTTGGTGCAGCCCTTGGAGGTCCCAGAGTGGAAGTAGGACAGGATATCTATGGACTTAGTGACAGGACTTCCACGCACTTCCAGAGGTCATGACTCCATTTGGGCAATTGTCGACCGACTCACCAAGTCGTCTCACTTATTACCCATTAGAGAGCAGGGATCAGTGGAGAGCTTGGGACATCTCTATGTTCAGGAGATTGTATGGCTTCATGTTGTGCCATCATCTATCGTCTCCGATTGAGATTCTCTCTTTACTACCCGGCTTTGGAAGGGGTTGCAAGAGGAATTTGGGATGCATCTACATATGAGCACCGTCTTTCACCCTCAGACAGATGGTCAGATGGAGAGGACCATTCAGACTCTCGAGGACATGCTCCGCGTATGTGTCCTCGACTTTGGTCGCAGATGGGAGGACCACCTACCCTTGGTAGAGTTCGCGTACAACAACAGTTACCACTCCACCATCGGGATGGAACCATACGAGGCGTTGTACGACCGACCATGCATATATCATCTGTGCTGGACAGACCCTGGGGAGTTAGCACTTGTGGGACCAGAGATGGTCCAGGCCACGACATAGAAGGTCCATGTCATCTAGGAGTGGATGAGGACAGCTCAGAGCCAGAAAATGTCTTATGGTAACAGGAGTTGGAGGCCACTAGAGTTCGAGGATGGCGACCACGTCTTCTTACGGGTCTCACCTCGACGTGGATTATAGAGATTTGGCCGAGGCTGCAAGTTGTCCCCACGCATCATAGGACCATTCCAGGTCCTCATCAGGGTTGGCGAGGTGGCTTATCGCCTGGCTCTACCACCTCAGTTGCACCAGGTTCATGACGTTTTCCACGTATCCCAGTTGAGGAGATACATTCACAACCCGACGCATATCATTTACCATGGAGAGCTGGACATTGATGATGGGGCGACTTTTGTGGAGATCCCAGTGGAGATCGAGGATCGACAGGAGCGGGTCATACGTGGACGGTCGATTCCTCTAGTGCGCATCAGATGGCAACACGAGAACCTCCAGGAGACCACTTGGGAGTGGGAGGCTCAGATGCGTGCACAGTACCCACATTTTCCCCCTAGTTTATGATGTACCATTACAGGGGTGTAAATAACTGAGGTGGGAGTAATGTAAAGACCCATAAAATTCAAAGGAATTTTTTTTCTTAATTTCCTTTGGGATTTTACAAGAATTTGGTTTCCGACGACAATTGATTCTGATGCCCGGTGTGCCCGGAATTTTTATCCGAAGTTTATCTCGGGTACGTTCAGTGAACGAACGAGTGGATTTTCCTAACTTTTGAACCAGTGCTCGAAATAAAATTCCAAGGGCACTAATGAATTCACAGCGCCGATGATTTCCTAGGAACACCTTTTCCGGAGTTCTGTTTACATGGGAGGAGTTGTTAAAAATTGTGGAAGTTAAAAATAAAAATTGAGCTACAATTTTTATTTTTACTAAGTGGTTAACCTTTGGGTGGAAGTTTGGTAACCACCCAAGAGAGGTTATGAGGGTGGTGGGGCCCACAAGAACCCCACCCCTTCATTTTCCTTAACCCCCCTTAACCTCCTTTTAATGACAACTTTTAATTAAGTGGTTCAAATTCAATTTTTGATTTTTTAAAACTTACGTCATGATAATAAAATAAGTGAAGCACTTCTTTTATTTTTGGTTGGACTAGTTGTGTTGAGAGGGGATTGGGAGAAAAAGGGGAGGCTTGAATATCTTCAACTTCTTTGTCGAAGAGAACGATGAACGTGAAGAATGCGAAGAGCGCACCGATCTCCGACGAAGAACGCAGAATCCTCGGAGATCGACTACGCGACGCCGTGTACCGCGACGCCAACGACCCTCTCCTTCCGCGACGCCTTTTTCCGCGATGAACCCTCACTCAATGAATTCGACGAGTTAGGGGATTTTATTGTTGTTGTTATTCGTGAATTCTTCTGTCGTCATTCCTCATTTAATTTGGACCGCTTGCTATCGATTAACGGGAGGGGGCCAGATCGCACAAACACGACCAACCCTCCTCCCTTGTATGATGTGTTGTTGCGGTTCGAAGGAAAGCGGAGTGGTGGAACGACACCGCGTGGGGTCATGCGGCAAGGAATGCGTGGCGCCGTTGAATCGAAAAAGGTCGTGGCGCCGTCGCGCCGCGCCAAAGAACCCCGAAGGCACCGCGACCAGAGCGGGGCCGCGGCGGAGGGACGTGGGGCTATCACATGGCTCCAGACGGACCAAGGCCACAGCCATAGGCTGCGGTGAAGTAGGGACCAGCGGCCGGTTCTGGGCCACCGGCGTCGGAGCAGGGGGACCGGTCCATGCAGGTCCCGTGGCGGCAGCAGCCGGCCGGCTGGAGCGGGCCGGCCGGTCAGAGGAGGAGCCGGGGGTTACGACCCCCGGCTGGCTGGACAAGAGCAGCCCCCACATGGGGGCCGCGGTTATGAACTTGCAGGGGGCAGCGCAACCCCCCCCCTGCACCCCCATCCGCTCGGCCGAAATGGCCGATCCACAGTGCTGGTGCGCCGGGCCGGGCCGTGCCCAGGACGGGCCATGCCGTACCAGCCGAGCCGGGCCGGGCCGTGCCCAAGTGGAATGGACCCGGACCCAGGTCAGGTCGACCCGGTTCGGGCCGACCTAGGGGGTCTCGGGCCGGATCGGTCCGGGCCCGAAACCCCCACTTCCGGATCTCTTTCGGTCTTTTGCCCATAAATTGGGCTACGGACCTCCGATCGATGCACCATTAGCGGCGATACGATCGTTGGATCGAGATGGTTGTTTCGGTATTTTACACTCAAGGTTTCAGAGTACTTTGGGTTTGGCTGGGTTGGTTCGAACACGAAACCAACCGGGCCCTGGGAGCGGAAACACTTATAACTTGAGCTCCGGACATCCGATTGACATGCCGTCGACTGTGATGGATTCCTCTTAGTGAGAAGGACCTTTAGGCTTACTCCTCTTGAGGTTTGGATGCAGTTGGAGTACGGTCGGGTTGGTTTTGACTTAAAAACCAACCGGGCCCCTGGAATGAAAAAGCCAATAACTCTCAGACTGGGCGTCTGAATAAACGTGCCGTCTGTGACGATGAGTTCCTGTTGACGATACAGAACTTTTGGATACATCAATTCTGGACTATGTGTCAGTGGATGTATCAACCCCTCAGCTCATGGAGCAGACCCTCCCAAACGAGCTTACTGTGTGCGGGAACCCTAGAGTTGGCTGCGACTGCGACGACGATGACGACTGTACAGAAATCCTCTGTGGATTCAACGCCGATGACTACAACACTCAGTGATCCTACGTGGTTCAGTGCTACCGATCCTGTGTGGGTCATATCCTGTGTGGGTCAGTGCTCAGTGGTCCTGTGTGGGCCAGCGCCTACAGATCCTGTGTGGGTCCGATCCTGTGAGGGTCATTGCGGGGGTTAGTTACGTATCGATCCTTTGTGGGTCATTGTGGGGGTTAGGTACCTATCGATCATGTGTTGGTCATTGCGGGGGTTAGTACCTATTGATCCTGTGTGGGTCCGACGGCTTAGATGAATCAGTGGCTACACCTGATCATCTCTATCGTCTTACGAAGAAGTATACCTTGTGAGTTGCGTCTTGACTTTCAATCTTATCTTCGATAAGATTGATTTGATATCCTGTGTGGATTACGTTATTGTTTCGCACGGATTCCGGGGATGACCTCCTGGACGGGAGATTCAAATATTTCGATCGGTTTCTAGCGGGTTTGTTCGTAGAACCGGAAGCATCCAATTATTCCACATCTGTTTGGACCTACTTTCCAAAGGTAGGTGCTCATTAGTTTGTGGACTAATGAGGCTTAAGAATTTGCATTGGTCGAGGAGATGGGAGGTCGGACTCATCACACCTTTTTGAGGGGAATTATTGTCTACTCCGGGACTCTCTTTATAGATTTAAGTTATGTTCGTGAATCCTTATTACATTACCAAGTATAAAATGAGATTTCCTTTAGTTTTAACAATCAATGATTAAATATGCAAGAAATTTAGAGAATCTTTTATATGTACTCGAGGTTCTTCATCAATAGAGAATCATCTATATCTGTTTAGAGATTCTTGGTCAATGGTATCCTTCAAAACATTTATATAAAAGTCTCTTGGTCATTATGATGACCAGGCTGGTTTTAAAGCCACTCAGTGGGGCACTTGAAGTTTATCATCATTCAGAAGGATAGGGATTATTTCAAAGTTGGGATCGAACCCATAAATGGGCTACCTACGTATCCTTTGTTTTGGAAAAGGAATCAGAACCCACGTAGTTCGAGTAATGGAGTATGATGATTATGATTGATGGCTCAAAGAAGAATTTCATAATTACTTTTACACTCTAAGCTCACGTGAGTCATGCTCGGTGTGAGAAACAAGAGGTATTGGTAAAAAATTAGACAATTGTGCCATGAAAGATGCAATCATAAGAAATTGTTTGGGGCTTATGTATGTATGACTTCCCTAAATAGATGAAGGTTTAGGATTTACTTTTAGGGAGAAAATCCATTAATAGGGTCCATAAAGGTATATGTGCTTCATGGAGATTTGAATACTCTAATCTTGGGGCTTACTCCTAAGGAGGATGCCCAAATTAGGAGGGGATTATGATTGGGGCTTACTCCTGAAGAGGATGCCAAAAATTATGACTGGGACTTATTCCTGAAAAGGATGCCCAGGTTAGGGGACTTGGTTTGGGGCTTACTCCTGAAGAGGATGCCCAAATTGGAGGACTTGGGGCTTATTCCTGATAAGGATGCCAATATTTTGAGATTGGTATTGGGGCTTACTCCTAAGGAGGATGCCCAAGTTAAGGAATTAAGGTTTGGGGCTTACTCCTGAGGAGGATGCCCAAGTTTGGGAACTTTAAGAATTTTGGGGCTTACTCCTGAGGAGGATGCCCAGATTAAAGGATTTATAACTGGGGATTATTCCTGAAAAGGAGACCCAGGTTAAGGATTCTCTCATCTTAAAGGATAAGGTTGAATGAATGTACTCTCAATCCTTGGTGACATAAAGATGTATAAATCACTATGTTTTGAGAGATATTCCACTGAATTCCTTTTAGATAAGGAAGTCAAATCATGAAATCATGCCATAAATGGCTTTGAAGAGTATCTTGAAGATTGAATCTTGAATAGGAAAGGTGAAATGGCTTAAGAGGGGTAAAATGGGCAAGATGGGCACCCAAAAAGGTAGGGGCGCGCAAGTATTGGAAGGCGCGCAAGTCTTGCATGGGTGCACAAGTATTGGTCGCGCAGGTATACCTTGCGCGACACATGGTGTACTTGCGCGATTTTCAATCGGAATTGAAATACTTGAGCGACTCCTTTTTAAACCCTTTAGAATCCCCTTGAGGTTCTTCCAAAAAAGGGACGCGCAAATTCTATTGAAGGAATAAGGCGGCGCGCAAGTATGACCAGTTCCCTTATGGGCTGTCCATTCATGCGCGCAAGTGTTGATGAGTTTCAACACTTAGGCCTTCCTCCCTCTCTTTAGATCTTCCATTCTAGGTAAGAAATTACCTTAGAAGTGTTCCGGAAGCTTTGAGAAGAGACTTGGGCGTCGGGAGCTTCAATCCGAGTTTCTGGAAAAAGATCCTCTCGAATGGGGGGCCCACAGGGTCTATTTATAGGCAGGAGAAGACCCCGTGCGGTTACCGGGCGGTTATCACTTAGGTCGCGCAAGTCACTTGCGCGACCAAGAGTGTCGCGCAAGTGTACTTGCGCAACAGTGATATAACTTGTGCGGTGTAGTTTCTGTTGATCCTTTCTTCCTGCCTTTGTCGATTTTTGATGTTTTCTTCAAAGGATGAATCACTTTGAGCTCAGATATTCCCTTTTCCGATCATTAGATTCTGTGACGAAAGGAGCGTCAACAAAAGTACCCCCTCAGAGTTGGATCTGGAGAGAAATGAGGATTTGACTCTGAGGAAATCGAATCCATTCAAAGGAAAAGGGGGGCGCACAAGTCTTCAGTGCGCAGAGGGCGGCGCGCAAGTTTGCGTCACGCAGGCCTTAAGCGCTCTGGGTACGGCGCGCAGATAGGCTTCCTGGCCTATAAATACACCGCTTTTGGCCGTGGATAACATCTGATCCTGAATTTCTTGAGCTCTCGCCGTACAAGTCTTCCTCACCGCGCAAGTCTCTTTTTTCACTGTTTCCTAACTGCCGCGCTACTCTCAAGGTAATAGGGCTTGCGCGGTACTACATGCGCGACAGAAACTTGCGCGGCACATGTAACACTTGCGCGACATCTCCATACTTGCGCGCCTTAATGCCTTAGCCATTTTTTCCAAATTCTTTCACAAATTTTAAAAAATAAACCCATTTAAGAGTTTAGTTTATTCAACTTTTGTGCAGATTTAATGGCTCGTAGACCTGGATTAATTGATGAATTGGCTATCAAGCGGATAGATGATATGATGAATATCATTGGCCCTGATTACTATACTGTCAAAGATAGTACTCTTCCATATTTGGCTAAGTATTTGAAGAAATATCATCACAACTTTCCTCACTGCACTTATCTTCCTTTGTATGGCTATGGTCATCTTCAAGAAGTCATTATTCCAGAAGTAAAGAATTATCTTCCATTTTCGTGGTTTCAGAATTATACCAATTTTACTTCAGCAAATATCTCAGGAGGAGGAGTATTTCTAACAGCTGGAACAGTGGAGAAGGGTTATGTGATGCATCATAGCCCTTGCACACCAGTTCTGAAAAAACATACACCTGAGCTTCAACCACATTGTCATCCTTCAATCTTCCGAAATGCTCAGATGGATCAATCCAAAGGATGGAGGAAAACTTGGGATTTATGTCCTGGGGGAGCTGTGAAGCCAACTTGGATGTGGGCATACTGGGTGCGATAGACTTGCACAGAGTTTATCGAGGACCTGAAGAGAGCTGCAATATATGAGGCTGTCTGGGTTGGGCAAACATATTTTTACAGACATGATAATTTCGTGCCAGAGATACTCAGCCACTGGAGCCCAGCAACTAATTCTTTCCATTTAACTCATGGAGAAGTAGGTATCAGTTTGTGGGATGTCCACAAGATTTCAGGAGCTCCAATATTGGGCGATATGTATGATGAATTCATTCCTCCCAAGGTGACTTGGAATGATTCAGAGAAGACTCCTTCTTTAGCTCAAGAATTATTTAAAATCTTCCACAGGCTCAAGAGTTTAGATACTTCATTAACTCATTTTAGAAATGATATTCATCCGGAAGAATGGATGAATGTGTTTCTTACTAAGATGAAAGGGATGGAGCCAAAAGAAAAAGGATCCAAGAAAAAGAAATCCAAGGATACCAGGCCCAGACGTCCTACCACTTGTCCAAAACCTGAGAAGAGAGGAGCTCCTGGCACATTCTGGCCAACTCTAGAAGCAGGAGAGTTTGAAAAGTGGGGATATGAAGTGAATCAAAGAATTCCAAAGAAAACTCGTCTGGCGGGTTTCTTGGAAATGGGGATCAGTGTTTATCTCTTTCCAGTTAGGGATTCGAAGGGAGGCGTTAGGCCAGCGACCTTCGTCATTGCGGCAAAGTTGGCTGAGGGAAAAATGGTTGAGTTAGCTACCCCCATTTTAGAAAAGATTCACAGGATTTTACTTCATGTCTTCCAGGGTAAATCTCTTTTAAGAATAGTGGGACCATTCCAGGTGTTGTGGGGATGGATCTCCACTCACTTCAGGACATAAAATGTACAGAATGGATTACAAATTCCTGGAAGCTCTTTCAGACCGTCAGTGCATGCATTCTCTGGAATTGCTCCATTAGATGTTAATGTCTATGACATGAAAGTAAGGTTGAGCATGTTTAAGGAATTCAACTTCTTTCCCTATGGAAGTCCGCCATCTGGGCGGTTTGTTGATGATGGGGCAACCCATTTGGATTTGAGGGAATACATGCTATCTTGCAGGGATGGAGTGTTAGTAGCCAGGATTGATGGAGAAATCATATGTGAGGCCTATGCTCCATATAGATTTGCACGCCAATTCAAATGTTTGCAACAGATTGTTGTATCCCCTCCGGTACATGTCAGGTTAGAGCAACATCCGATGGTTGCTCAACAACTATGGTTGCTGACATCAAGAGAGAAGACTGGGGCAGTATTCGATCTACCAGTTGAAAAAGCGGCACATAATCTGACTACATTTTATGCCGAACACTGGATAGCATCATACCCTAAAGGGATATTGAATCACCCAGTATATCAAGTGGGAAAGAGGAAGAGGACTGTAGAGAAAGAAACCCTTCCTCATGAAGGTGACACTTCTCCACCTGAAATAGGTTCAACAGACTCCTCTTCTAGAACTGATTCATCGGATTATCACGATGGGGATGATGAGGCACAACCGGCAGCAAAGCGGTTTCGTGCCCGATATAATCCTCCGGCCAGAATTAAAAGACCCACTCCATCAACTCCTGGTGAGTTATTTCATTGTAGTAATTTCAATCACTGATAATTTATAAAGTAATAAGTATTACTTTCTTATTCTCTATCTGTAGTTGTAGGAGCTGGGAAGAAATTAAAATCAAAAATTGTAGGACCTTCCTCACAGCCTTTATATCTAAGACCAGAGGCTGTTCAGCTATGGCAGAGCTTATACTGTGGTACTGAGACCGCCTGGCTGTATTTGTGTGAGGGCCTACAACTTCCTGGAATAGGAAATCTTGTAGCTTCTAAAAATCTTCAATATGGAGATAACCCCAATGAAGTGCGTGCTTACATCAGAGAGCTGGAAATGCTCATATATGCCACCGATGACTCAGTTCCTATCACCAGGAGGGTGAAGGAAATGATTGATCGTGGCGCCACTGAGGGGGCTGGTGGTTCTGGAGATGAGGAATGGCAAGAATACGTGGCTCCTGAAGATGTATGTTTTCTTTCCTTATTTTCTTTGCAACTTGATTTCAGTTGAAGCTTTGTTACTTAAGGAAGTTATTTTCTTCATCTTGCAGTTTGCAAAGAAAGGAACTGGGGTTCCTTCGCCACAATATAGCCCTGGTGGTACTTCTATCGGGGCTGCTGCTGATTCTCCTCGCGAACTAGGCGAGATATCTCCAGGCCAGCAGGCCATGAATGAGGCACTGGACATAGCCTTCCATTCGCCAATCCAAGTGCCAATAAGGGAGACTACTGATACTCCGAAAAAACAAAAGAAGCCAAGGCAACGAAGGAGGAAATCTATAGCTAAACGTTTCATTAGAAGTGGTATGTCCTTCAAACAATCATGAGTTTATACCCATAATCATATGGTTACTCATATTTCTGAGGATTGTAGGGGATTCTTCAATTTCCCCCTTGAGGGAAGGGGCTGACCCTCCTTCAAAGGTCGTGGAGGGTGCTGTAGAACAATCACAGACCCAAGCTGACTTGGTTGCTCCTGGAGAAGAGCTACCATCCATTCCCAGTATCCCTCCTACTACTGATGATGTTGTCCAGGGTCAGGGGTTGCAGGACATAAGTCGGCAAGAAGATGTAGCAAATACTCCCACTGGTGAGACTAATCAAGATTCTGAAGTATCATTGGATGAAATGATGAATCAAGGAATGAATTTTGAAGAATTTTATGATCATGCTAAGTTTACATATGATTTAGAAGACCTTGGGCGTGAGTGCTACCCTTTGCCAAATTTGTTTTTAAAAAATTATACTTCTAACCATGACAGAAAACAATATGCAATTTCTTCCGTAGAAGCCGCTGAACTGCCAATGCCTGAAGAGGGTGTGGACATTGATGTCAATCCTACCATTGCAGAAACATTAGCTCAAGTAGAGCTAAACCCAATAAACCCTCCTGAGACCCATCTTGAAAATCCTGTTGAAACCGGGAAAGATGGGGAGAAGTCTTCTCAGGTTGCTGAACCACCCTTGGGTAAGGGATAACAATATTTGTGATTATACTTTATTTGCAAGACAATCCATTCTTTTGTTATCCTTTAACGCTAACTAAATCTTTCAATTAATCATGCAGGTCCATCAACTGTAATGGCTAGATCCGGAGATGAGGCCTCAGCCTCTGCCCCAACGGGAATTGAAAGTGAAGAAGCACAAGTCAGGGGGGAAAGAGCAGGACAATGCACCTTTTTAAGCGCGTTAATTCCAGATTACATACCCCCCTCCGATGATGATGTTGAATCAGATCCAGAGATGCTCAAAGCGTTCAGCTTTTCACGACGTAAGGCATGGAACAACATATGGACCATTATATCTGGGGAGCCTTTAGAAGAGCTACCATTGAAAATTCCTCGATTGTCATCCCAATTTTTTATACTGGGACTTGGTGGTTTTGGGTATGAAAAGATCCATGACGCGGTGAAACAGATCATTTTCAGGAGGGAACAAGCGCAGATAAGTCGCGAAGATTTGACCAGAGTGAAATTGTCAGTAAACAGAGGCAAATTTGAGGCTGTGGTATCCCAAGCTGAAGCTGATTATGCTGCCAAGATGAAGGATCTGAAGCAAAAAAACAAAGAAATGGTCGTCTAGCAGGTGAAACTCCAGCAACAGTTAGATGCTGTTACTGGGGAACTTGATCAGCTTAACAAATTATTGGATGAAACTCATATGAATGGCATGAAAGCCATCACAGATGCTAAGAAGGCACTTTAGCAAGCTGAAAAGAGTGAAGCTGGTCAAGTTCACGAGCTTCAAGTAACTGCTGATAAGGCTCAGGATGCTATACATCAAATGAAGACTTATATTGACAATCTTCTGTAATTCTTGAAAAAGAGAAGAGACTCCAGTCTGTGGATGTCTTTCTATCTCTTGTGTATCAATGAAAAACACTTTTGTCTTCAATCATTTGTACCTGCATTCTTTCACTACCTGCTTCAATTTTACTTAAGCCAATGGGCCTAGTAAGCATAGTTTGATTTTTACTAGGATTATTTTCAAATAACCCTACAAACTTTGAATCTTTTAATTTCTCAATATTACCTAAATCATACAAAAAATGTATATTTATTGAGTTGGAACTTGACTTTTATTCAGAGTTCCTTTGTCTTTTGTGGGCAGTTTAAAGTCATGCATGTCGGACATAAAGGGGCTAATGTTTAAGGTCGAAATAGCTTTGACCAAAATGGATTAAAATGGATTCAATTCCTTGACAATTTATCTGAAAACATATTACCATACTCATGTATGAGGGAAAATATGTAAAATATGACTTAAGAATATTTGAATCCGAGGAATGATATGAAAAAGAGCTAAAAGGCATTAGAAGAAGTAGTTTCCAAGAATGAAGTTACTATTATTTAACAAAACCCGTTAGGGGGTTGAAATATGCAGGGCCACCTAAGGGCATTGGCTGCATGGTTAAATAAATAGCATCTTTCGTCTGACAAGTCTGTTATGTGGACTGTTTATACAAGGCCACCTATGGGAACGTGCTGCATAGTCAGGCGAAAGAACTCTTAGAAATTTACTTTCCTAGTGCTAAAAGCCAGTGAAAGTTTATGGAGATTCAAATTTTCTAAAGTATAGAGTTTGTTGTATGGAAAGAGGTACTTGAATATGGAGAAGATATTTCCGAACAAGAATATCGTAGAACTGGATGAATATCACTCCTACGAAGGTCTGACCCAAACGTAGGGAAGAAGAATAATCCATAGACTTGAATACTTTCAGATCATGAAAAAGGATTTGGGACAAATATGTTAAGGATGGATATTTTTTGCGGATCCCTACATACTCTCGTTTAATAAAAATAAGGACAAAAGAGGCATTCTTCCCAAGAATGAAGTTACTATTATTTAACAAAACCCATTAGGGGGTTGGAATATGCAGGGCCACCTAAGGGCATTGGCTGCATGGTCAAATAAATAGAATCTTTCGGCTGACAAGTCTGTTATGTGGACTGTTTATGCAAGGCCACCTATGGGCACGTGCTGCATAGTCAGGCAAAAGATTTCTCAGAATTTTGACATTTTTGTGACTAGAAGTCATGAAAAGGTTTATGAAGATCTGAAAATATTTAAGGTTAGGATTATAACACATAAAGATGGGTATTGTCCAATGTATATAGAGATACATAGGTCAATGATAACCATAATCATGTTGTGGCTGGGTCCTAAACTTGGACTTCACTACGTATCTCATAAGAATGAGAATAAAGCCATACGTAGTTCTTGAAATGCAGTTTAACGTCGTGCAGGACGAAAGTATGAGAAATCTTAGTTTAGGGTCATACAATTTGGACCATAATAATGACTACACAGTGTGTGTTTTCATGAGGACTTTTCAGCCAAGGGACTGAATGTGAAATTTGGGGTTAGGCCCAAATGACATGGGACTGGATTCGAGGGATACTCGAATGTTCCTACGTATCCCATAAGGATGGGAATCAAGTCCACGTTGTTCTAGAATTACCCTTTGTACAAATTTGGTTCGTACATGTAAAGGGTGAAAGGGGACTTTGGTGCAATGATGGTTTAACCAGAGATAAAAAATTTAGGCATTACCATGTATGCACGTAGATTTTTTTTGGAAATGAAACATGATTGAAAAATCAATGTCAATAATGGTTCTCTCTCAAGTGAGGATATCAAAGAATATTTTAGTTTATTGTCGTACCAGACAAAAGTGTTGTATAGTTTAATGTCGTATAACAAGGACGAATGTGAATCAATGTAAAAAAATATTGATTCTAGGGGCAATTTCACAAATCAACATCATATGAGATGGTGGTGAACCGATGTGAAGAGATTATTTTTGGGCTTGATCCTTGGGAGGCTGCCTACATACCCAGCCTGGAGGGCAAGGATCAAAGTCCGTGTAGTTCAATTAAAGAATGATTTAATGATCAAGTTGTTCTTGGGGACATCGATCTAATTAAAATGTTGTTGGGACTTACACATGGTTAGGGGCCCAAAGAGAGTGTTATGGTTGAGGTTTGCTCTAAGCTCACGTGAGTCATACTCGGTGTGAGAAACAAGAGGTAATAACAACCTTAACGATGCACAGTTTAATGTCATGTAGGACATATTCAGGGACTATGCAGTTTAAAGTTATGCAGATAGGACTATTGGTGCTGCACAGTTTAGTGTCATGTAGCAGGGACAAAATAACAGTTTAATGTCATGTAGGACACATCAAGGACTTTCTGTACAGTTTAGCTTCATGTAGTTAGGACGATGGGGACAATACAGTTTAACGTCATATTTGGACGAAAGGGGGATTGTGCAGTTTATTGTCATGCAGTAAGGACAAAAGAGTGTACCATTTTAACGTCATGTCGGACAAAAGTGAGAATAGTTTAAGGTCATATGCATGGACCGTGAATGGTGCAGTTTAATGTCATACTGGACCTTTGAGATTATATAGTTTAACGTCTTTCCAGACGTAAGGGACTTTTGTACAGTTCAACATCATGTAGTTAGGACGTCATAGTTTAACGTCTTACTGGACGTAAGGGATTTGAAAATAGTTTATGGTCATATAAATGGACCAGGGATGATGCAGTTTAAGGTCATGCTGGACGGTTTAGGGAACTTTTTCACAGTTTAATGTCTTGTGGGACGAAGTTGTAGATTAAAGTCATACTGGACTATTTCTATATAGTTTAACGTCATATAGCAAGGACGAACTGGTGCTGCACAGTTTAGTGTCATGTTGCAGGGACATCTTCTTTTCTACAGTTTAATGTCATGTAGGATGAAAAAAAGGAAACTTTTTAACAGTTTAACGTCATGTTGGACAATAGAACATTTATACAGTTTAATGTCATGTTGGATGATAGAACATTGCTCTACAGTTTAAAGTCATGTAGCTAGGACTAAGGTGAACCAATATGAGGATATCAGTTCTGGGGACTTTTTACAGTTTATCGTCTTGCTGGACGATGAAAGTGCCACACAGTTTAATGTCATGTTGCTAGGACACAATATAGTTTAATGTCATTTCGGACAAAATATAGGAACTTATGTACATTTTAACGTCATGTAGATAGGACAAAATACAGTTTAGTGTCATGTAGGACATAATATAGTTTAATGTCATCTCAGACATAATATAGTTTAATGTCATCTCGTACATAATACAGTTTAGTGTCATGTAGGACATATTATGAACCAATGTGACTGTTTTGGCTCTGGGAACAATATTTTGTGTTTATACAAAATACTTCTTCAGAAATCTGGCATTAGTTGGAGTCGTGATGTGTTCTCCATCCATTGAGATTAGAGAATACGCTCCATTGGAGTAGACATTATGTATTGAATAAGGTCCTTCCCATTTTGGTTCAAGCTTGGGAGGCTTCTTTCCTGGTATCATTAGTGCTCTGAGAACCAATACCAATTCTCCCTGAATGAATGAACGAAGACGAACTTTTTTGTTAAAGGCTCGTGCTATTCGATTCTGATAGATTTCCAAGTGGTGCAAAGTGCACAATCTTTTCTCATCTAACTGTTCCAATTCATTCAACCGCTTTTGGGATTGCTCATCTATAGATAACTGATCACAAATGGCTATTCTGAGTGAGGGTAATTGAACTTCAATTGGCAAGATTACTTCTGTTCCATATACCAATGAATATGGAGTTGACCGCATTGCATTGCGAGTGGTAGTCCGATAAGCCCATAAAGCATGAAAGAGTTTATCAGGCCATGACCTCTTATCTTTATCCACCATATTTTGCAGTATATTTGAAAGAGTATTGTTGAAGGCTTCTATCTAGCCATTAGCCGCCGCATGATATCGAGATGAATGGTTGGACTTAATGTTGTATTCTTGATACAATTTCTTTACCTCAGAAGAACAGAAGTTGGTGCCGTTGTCTGTCAATATGGTATGAGGGACACCAAATCTAGTAATGATATTAGACTTGATGAAGCTAACAATGCATTTAGAACTGACTTCTTTGAGAGGTACTGCCTCTGCCCATTTGGAAAAGAAATCAGTAGCAGTAAGAATGTACTTAAACTGCTTGGCCATAGCTGAAGGGTAAGGTCCCACCACATCCATTCCCCATGTGGAAAATGTCCATGAGTATTTAGCTGTATGAAGAAAATCTGGAGGTTTATGAATGAAGTTGGCATATACATGGAATGAATGAAACTTCTTTGTGAAATTAATACAATCTTGTATCATTGAAGGCCAAAAGTATCCAAGCCTTCGAATTTGATCAGACAGTCTATGTCCAGACTGGTGGGCACCACAGACTCCTGCATGCACTTCTTTTATGACAGCCATTGTCTCTTCACCATCAATACATCTGAAGAGAACTCCATCAAAACCACGTTTGTAGAGAATTTTCTCGAGGTGGTTTGGGCTATCATAAAGAGTAAAATTGACCACACGTCGCCGGATTTGTTCTTTCTCGGCTCTATCAGGTGGAAGTGTTCCATTTTGAAGGTATTCCAAGATAGGTGACATCCATCCTGTAGTATGACCATACGGTTCAGGAATGGGACTAATTTCATTAATTTCCACTATTCTGACTTGAACATAAGGTGAAATTGCATGACGGTGGGCAATACAGATGGTTGTCTCGTCCCGATTTGGATCTTCTAAAGCTGTGGCTACATTAGCCAGTGCATCAGCTTGAGCATTTTGTGATCTTGGGACATAAGAAAATGTTGGTTCTGAAGGGAATTCCGACATTAACTCTCTGAAATAATCATACAAAGGGATTAATTATTCTTTTCTGATGGCATAATCCCCATTGACTTGTTTGATTACCAGGTCTGAATCACCTTTCACCTTTAAGTGATTCACATGTGCTTGAAGCGCTAACTCCAAGCCTGTAATGAGAGCTTGGTATTCATCTTCATTATTGGTACCACCTTCCCACAACAAAAAGGAATAAGGTAACACTGCCTTATCTGGAGAAATGAGCATAATTCCTAAACCAACTTTGTTGAATTTAGGATTTTCCATTTTCTTTCCTGTTGGACTTCTAGAAGCACCATCAAAATACATTTCCCATGTTTGAGGACTCTCTTGAATAGAGAAAACTTCCTCATCAGGGAGTTCGATATCTGAATACGTGTCTTCCACTGAAGGATGTTCAGCCAGGAAATCAGCCAGAGCATGGACCTTAATTTCCTTTTGAGACACATACTGAATGTCGAACTGCTGTAGAATAACCGCCCACCTTGCCAGACGTCCTGTAAGCATTGGACGACTAAGGATGAATTTGAGCGGATTATTACGAGATATCAATTGGACCTCGTGATGTTGCATGTAGTGTCTCAGTTTCTAAATTGCAAAGATTAATGCTAAGCAGCACTTTTCAATACTTGAATACTGGGTTTCTGCTTCAAGCATAGTTCTACTGAGATAGTAGAGACTATTTTCATTCCCAGCATCATTCTTTTGAGCGAGAAAGGCACCCAATGATCGCTCTAAAGCTGTCACATAGAGGATAAGCGGTCTACCCTCAACAGGTGGCATGAGTACTGGTAGACTCAAGAGGTATTTCTTGAGAACATCAAATGCTTCTTGACATTCTTCAGTCCACTGGTAAGTGACTCCTTTCTTCAATAATTTGGTAAAGGGTAAACTTTTGCCTGCCAAATTGGCGATGAAACGCCGAATATAGGCTAAGTGTCCTTGAAGTCTTCTTAATTCTTTCAACTCTTTAGGAGGTGACATACCAAGGATTGATTTGGTCTTCTCAGGATCAACTTCAATACCATGATGGCGTACAACAAAGCCGAGGAATTTTCCTGAGGTTACCGCAAAAGCACATTTTAAGGGGTTCATCTTCAAATTATGTTGTCGAAGCTTGTGGAATATGACTTCCAAATCATCCATGTGATTAGAACGTTGTTTGGATTTAACCACCAAATCATCTACATAGCATTCAACAAACTTCCCTAAAAGAGTTTTGAAGATACGATGCATGGCGCGTTGATATGTTACACCTGCATTCTTTAAACCAAAGGGCATCACCCGGTAACAAAACACACCTTGAGGAGCTCTGAAGGCTGTGTATTCCTCATCTTCTGGGGCCATTCGGATCTGATTATATCCGGAATATCCATCCATGAAAGAAAGTACTTCATAGCCAGCCGTCGCATCAATTAAGAGTTCGGTAATCAGAACTGGGAAATCATCTTTAGGACAATATCGATTATGATCTCTGAAATCGATGCAAACCCTAATTTGTCCGTTCTTCTTCTTTACATGGACAATATTAGCCAACCACTTGGGATATTGAACTTCTCTGACGAAGTTGGCTTTGATCAGATTATCCACTTCAGCTTCAATTTTGGAAGCATAGGTTGGGTGTGTTCTTCTCGCGGCTTGCTTAAAACCTCGATGTTCTTTTGGTAAACCCAAATGATGAGTAGAAACATCAGGATCAAGTCCAGGCATTTCTGTATAATTCCAAGCAAAAATATCTTTATTTTGCTTTAGAAAAGAAATATACATCTCTTGCTCTTCAAGGGTCATGGCTGCACTAATTAAAGTGGGGCGTGGATCTTTCTCTGTACCCAGATTTACATCTCTGAGTTCATCCACAGTGGTAGAGATACCCTCTTTAAATGCTGGAGGAGCATATCTAAGATCTTCCTCTTCCTCTTCATCATGTGTTATTTCTTCCGTTTCTACTTGCAAAGTAGATGAAAAAAAGAAATTCTCATGATCATAAGAGATGTCAAAATTTTCACATTTTGAAGAAGAAGCTTCCATTTCCGACCCTATTGATGATAAAGGGTCTTCTTTGGGAAATAAAGAGGAGATGATGGATTCAGAATCGACATCATTATTCACCTCTGGTGTTGCTATAACTTTTTCTGGCCTGATTAGCGAAGTATAGACTTGTTGGACTTCAGCAGATGAAATGAAAACATCACCATTTATGCTTTCATCACTGCTTGGTAGGTTACCAATTTCTCCCATGTTGTCTGGCTCGATCGCCGTAATTGACATTATGGATCTTTCCATAAGAGTTTTTTGATTTGGGCCTATTTTTTCAATTTGACTGATAGGTAACACATAATCTGTACTCACATGTGAAAATGGATTTATTGGAATTTTCTCCAAACCATATGGAGCATTAACTTTGGTAATTTCCATCATTGTAGATTTTTCTATTCCCTTCATGTGATAAAATTCCGCCTCAATGTATTGAGACTCACATGTCTTGAACGAGGCCTTATCACCATACAATGTTCCAACTTGACCATCAAAACAGTATTTGAGACATTGATGGTATGATGAAGGAATAGCTGCATGCTGATGTAGCCAGGGTCTTCCAAGCAAGATATTGAAAGCTGAGTCTTGATCAACACTCATGAAATCCGAATTGGATACAGGATCTCCAAACTGAGTTCTGAGTGTAACTTCTCCCAGTGGTTCTTGTTCATTTTTATCATATCCTTGTAACATCATGGTAGAAGGAGATAAATCAGATTCCGTGAGGCCCAATCGACGAAGTGTACGAATGGGCATGAGGTTGACTCCTGAACCATTGTCAATGAAAGCTCTTCGAACATCTACACCATTGAATTTGCCAGATAAGTACAAAGGTTTTATGTGCCCATGCACAACATCATCTTCATCTTTATCAGTAAAAGATATCACTGCATGGCATTCTGCAGGATTATTCTCTATGTGATAGATTTCAGCTGCAGCAATTTCAGCTTCAAACTCCTGAGGACTTGACAAAGCTTCGATGAGTGCTTCCCGAAGATCTTTTGACAGATTTAAAGAATCCAAAATTGATAATTTGTCTGGTACTTGGGCCAAGTGTTTCAATATATCATACTTTTGATCTAGAGGTCTGCGTTTCCCAATAGGAATATGCGGTTTAGCAGGTACCTTGGAAGCAGATGCTTTGGAAGCTGATGCATCTTGTATTGAAGTTGGCAACGTCCTTGGTTTTGGAATATTAGACTGATTAGATCCATTTACTTGCTGAGATAAAGAAGATGGAACCTTTAATCGGTCTTCCAAAATAACTGTGCCAAAACTGAGTTGGCCATTGGCAGAAGAACTTGCTTGTTCTTTTTGAGCTCACTGAAGGGCTCTACCACGAGTTTCTGCTGCATATACAGTTCTAGAAGGGGTAAAATTAGAGTAGTGGCTTCAGAAAGATCCACGTCTTCCCCTGTATCCTGAACCTCTAGAACTCCCTCGGATTCCCTTATTTGATACAGGGAATTCAGGCTTATCAAGACTGGAATATGGATCTGTTAATTGAATCATATTAACAGAACCAATGATTAACTCTTCGTCTGATAAAGACTCTGCCTGGTTAGCCTGTTTAGGCGGTGCCGTTTGATGGGGCGGTGCCCGTGGCTTTGAAGTAGATGGCATGAAATCTGCTAGAGTCAAAGACAATTTAGGCTTTGATATATACTCATCTTCTCCTGATTCCTCTTTCTTCATTGAATTGCACTACCCTTTTGAGGATTTGTCTTTTAATGGAGGCTTTACTGCAGCTTTTGTAGGAGACACAATTGGATTCTTCAATTGTGTTCGCAAAATGGAATGGGTCCGATTGATTGTCTTTCTGACCATCCAATCATCATATTTTTTCGCAGTTTTTCTTTTGACTTCTTGCCACTCGCCTCCTTCCTCTGGATCTGTAGCGGTAATACACGCTACATGAGCTGAAGAACCCTTCAATTTGACTTGTCCCAAGTCGACCATCTTTTGCAGGAGGTCTTTAAAGACAAAACACTACTGGATGGGATGCCCCAACATTTTATGAAAGGGACAATAATTGGGACGGTCTTCATCTCCTTCCTTGTTTGGCCTCTTGGGCACTGGTAATTGATACAAATTATTTTCCAGAGCTGAAATGAAGTAACCAGGAACTTGCTCACTTCCGAAAGAGTATGTTTTACTCTTCAAATCCTCAAATTGTTTTCGTCGTTGATCTCTTTGATCATTTGGACGAAACATCCTTTGTTGTTGTCGTTCAGGAGGTGGAGCCCTTCAAGAAGATGAAGGTTTTGAAGTAGAAATAGGTACAGGTGCTTGTTTAAGCATAACTGTAGCAGTTTCCGCTTTACCCATTCTCCTTCCTGGAGCTGATGGAATTATACGAGATTTAACCTTAGCATGTATAAGGGAATCTTCAATCTGTTGAGCGATTGAAGTAAGGTCTCGAAACCCTCCTGTTTATTTCACAGGGATCAATGGCGTGCGTAATTTGTCACGCAAATTTGCCTCACATATTGGCAACAGTTCCTCCTGAGGGAGTGATAAACTCAGTGAATACGTTAATGCCTTCCAACAAGCAATGAAATCAGAGACTCTTTCATTCTCCCTTTGCTTGCAGTTTGTAAGATCGAAAACTGTCGTTTTTGGCAAGGTTGAGCTAAACTGAAGAAGGAATTTTTGACGAAGATCCTCCCATCCGATGACTGACCGGGATTGCAAGCTTGTATACCAGACAAAAACTGGTCCTTGCAAGGTTCGCATGAAGCATCTGAGTTTCACTGCTTCTTTCTGCTCTGGAGTTCCCATCATAGGATCACAACAAGACACGTAATGCGTCAAATGTTGTTCAGGGTATCCTGATCCATTGAAAGTAGGGAAAACAGGGTTTCCAAAACTGGATGGAGGAGAAATTGAGTCTACCCATTCAGGGTAAACTTTCTTTTCAGGTTGAACTTGCGTCCGTTTCCCTTCCATAGTTTCTAACCGAGCTGTTAATGACTCAATAGTAGTTATTAACTTTTGAGAAACATCAGGTTGAACTTGGTTTTGGGTAGGTGCAATGAATGGAGCTTGGACATACGTAGTGGTTGGTGCTACAACTGATGGTAGTGCTGCCAACCGTTGTTGCGTTTGACCTGTAGGATTAGACCTCTGAGGGTGTACTGATAAAGGAGGATATTCCTGATCCATCTCAGTAGTTACAACAAATTCCTTTGGCTGTCGGACTTCAGCATTCTTAAGAAGAAGACTACTCTGAAGTAGTTCTGCATTCAACCTTCTTAATTCTTTCATTTCTTCCTCCTGTTGTGAAAACCTTTGCTCTAATGAGAGAGATTGACCTCCTTCAGTGGAAGGGTGAGAAGTAACCTGATTCTTTCCTTTCCCCTTATTGGATCCCTTTTGGAGAGGGGGAAGTGGGTTACTTGAAGGAATACCCAGGTTTTGGGTAAGCCTTTGATTACGTGTGCACACACCTTCTTCATTTAGGTCTGTGTGTGCAACTTCTTGAGCAGGAACCTCTTCGTCTGATCCCTCTGATTGAGCCTCATCTGGTGAATCAGCAGCAACGACATTAATGACATTAATGTATGCATATTGCATGGAATCCTTTCTATCAGCATTTCTGTGATATTGTATTCTTCTATGTCCATGATGAGACATGGAATTCCGTTGACTTGATCCCTCAGGAACTTCTTGGAGAATCGTCACTTGGAGAGAATCTCTTGATATCTTGGCTCTTCGTTCCTCTTGAGGCTTATTCCCTAATCGAGAGAATACTGAATTTCTCTGAGGGAGGGATTGAGGATTCGAAAAAGCCCCCAGTCCGGTGGACTGGGGATGTTCCTGCTGCTTCCGCTGAACTCCTCGAATCCCATTTGTTGACTCTGAGGGTTGGGTTAGAGAAGTCCCCAGTCTGACAAGCTGGGTTGTCTCTTGACATGCTATGTCTGAGATATTCTTAAACTCTCTCTTGATCTTGCGAATCTTAGTTCGGAAATTAGCTAGTTGCATTAACCTGTATCCACTTTTATCACCTGGTTCAACAGACCGTTGGATGATTTCCGAAACTTCTGTCATTTGATGACGTGTTTTCTCCAGACGAGAGGCTTGTGCAATATTCTCTCCTGCTTGATGTAGGAGCAATTCAACAACTTGTTCTCTATATACTTGATTTTGAGAGAAACTAGTTGAAGCCTATTCTTGAGCAAGCTTTTGATTATGAACAAAGCCCATTGACTGTGGCCGTCCATGGGCAATAACATTGCATGAGACCATTTTCGGCGGGCTTTTCTTACTGGAAAGCAATGTGAAATGTAGTGCTCCTTGAACACCCCATCCTCTGATATGAACATCAGATGGAGCATTGGAAATTAACTGACGCAATTTTCTTAGTGCGCCAAGGCATGAACGTTGAAGGGTTCTCTGTTGCTTTTCATCCTTCAGATACTAAGAGACTGATAGAGATGCCAAATCAATCTGGCGTTGTAAACCTTCTATTATCTTAATATGATTTTCATAATCACCGTAAGATAGTACTTTCTTCTTCAATTGAAAAATAGTCTTCCATATGTTGAGACAAATATCATGGATTCCATCATCCGTCAACATCTTTGGAATTTCGTACTGGGAGTCAGCCAAAGGCCAAAACATGACTAGTACTTCACCTTTTGTCAGTTTTTTCCTCATGTTCAGCATTTTCTCTTTATCATTAAATGAAGATTCTTCTACCTGTTTTGACCAGAGTTGGTGTTTCCTTGTTGCTTCATCGGATTCAACAAGATTGGTAGAGAGATCATTGATCAAACTAGAAGATGCATGACTTAGGGGTGGTTCTGAGAATGACCTACACCCTAGGATATCTTCTGATTGAGAAAGTATTTCACTTGTTAGCGATAAAGCATCAGACATGACTGGTTTCGCATTTGCAAGTGCCTCAAGATAAGAGGGCTTTCTCGGCATTACATTATCCACTGGAGTATTTTCCAGGCAATGTGAATCTCTACTGCGGAGAGGACTTTCACAGAAAAGTTCATCATCATGGGGAGGACCACCATAATGGGTTACAGCAAAAGATGAAATCTCTTGCTCCTTGGTATTCTGACCACACAGAGGGTTCATGTGGCTATCATCTGAAGAAGAAACTTCAAGATTGACTAAACTTTCATGAAGCAAGCCTTCATGAGGAAGTGTCGGTTGAAGACCTTCAAAATTAATGTTCCCATTATTGGGAACTGAGGGAGTAGAATCTTGAATTCCGACAGATAAATGTCTGAGGGCTTCAAGAACTCCAGCATCGAGCAAGGCCTTGTTGCAGATTGGCCTTTGATCTCCTGACTGTGCTGGGCGGATCTTTTTCTTAGATTCCTTCTTACTCACTTTAGAAACCACTTGTTGATGAATGTGGTTACTCTGAGCAGGTGTATGTGCCTGATCAGGAAAGATGGTCAGGTTAGGCTAACGATCTCCACTCAAATCAGGTGTATGTGCCTGACTTGGTTGTCCGTATGATATGGGGGAGTATTCCCCATAACCCTCTTGGACTGTAACAGATGTGCGTGTCTGTTCCGGAGTGAATCGTTGATGTGTCACTCCACTGCTAGGGATAGATTTATGCGTCTATCCCTGAGATGATGCTGAAGCTGTTATGATATCCTGGAAAGCATCCAGAATATGAGCAGGAATTTGCTTCTGCTCTTTCACCATTGACAAAATATGTTTGGTGACTTCAGCTGCCGGAACGAGGATATACGTCCATTCCGGGTTTGGAGTAGGTGTATGTGCCTGCTCCTGTCCTCCTTTTCCTGTCAGTGAATCCTGACAGTACTCAAGTGTGGAGGCAGAGAGTTGAGTCTGCCTCCTGTTTGTCGTCGGGGCTTTCCGACTGACTTCTCCGTGCGCTACCAAGTGAGACTTTTGGTAGGTTTGATTAGTATTAGCAGGTGTATGTGCCTGCTGATTACACTTCGCCAAACGCGGTTGATGAGATCCATCATATGTAGTCAGACGATCCTGCGGACTAACTGGTGATGTATAAGCAGGTGTATGTTCCTGCCTATAGTACTCCGCCAGAATTGCCTGGCGGGATTGGCATGATGCTGCCAGACGAGTCTGCTGGAAAGCGGAATTAAAACGGACAGGTGATTGTGCTGGCTCGTTATTTGCCACCAAGTTAGGTTGGTGAAATCCATCATATGTAGTCAGGTGAGCCTGCTGACTAACTGATGATGCATAAGCAGGTGCATGTTTCTGCCTATAGTACTCCGCCGGAATTGCCTGGCGGGATTGGCTTGATGCTGCCAGACGAGTCTGCTGGACAGCGGAATTAAAATGGGCAGGTGTGTGTGCCTGCTCGTTGTTTGCCACCAAGTTAGGTTGGTGGACTTCTCCAGAGATGGCGGGGATGACAACCTGCCCATTGTTAACCGGATTCCGTCTCTGGCGGTTCATCTTGCCTGCTCGGGTTCGAGGAACCTGAGATGAATGCCTGGAGTCGGTACCATCATCATGTTGAGGGCGCACTACCGCACGAGTCTGGCGGTGATTGTTGATGGGAGCCCTTGAGAAGGACTCCTGTCTTTTTGAATTAAGGTCCTGCGGGACCTGCTCATTCACTTCCTCAGAGTAAGGGAGTGAATGAAAATTGCGTTCCTGGGATAACGACCCGAAACGGTTAGAGACGGTAGTCAGCACCACATGCTTCTTGATCGCTGGTCGCCGTTGTCCGGACGACCAGGTAGAGTTGTTAACTTGGAGGGCTTGACGAGCGGCCTCCAGAGTTGGGATAGTACCATTGCGACAGTACTTCTTAACCAGTGCATTAGAAACCCATCATTGAAGACGCTGAGTTGGTGATGTCGTCCTCAGAGCGGACGACGTTCCAGCAGGAGTAGCAGCATTGGTTTTCACAGCAGCATACCTCACAGTAGAGGTGTTCACAGCAGCAGTATTCACAGAGGTGAATTTATGAAAAGCCATTTTGCAGAAGATCTTGAGAAATGAGTGCATGTTCCATATAACAGACATAATCAAGATGAATCTGGCCACTGCATCTTTTGGATGAGCACATGTCAATGATTTTATTTTTTGGCCCAAGGGACCTAACAAATAAGAAGAACATCACTTTAACATGGTTAAGGATTCACGTCGGGTTCACCATTTTTTGTTTCGCACGGATTCCGGGGATGACCTCCTGGACGAGAGATTCAAGCATTCCAATCGGTTTCTAGCGGGTTTTTTCGTAGAACTGGAAACATCCAATTTTTCCACATCTGTTTGGACCTACATTCCAAAGGTAGGTGCTCATTAGTTTGTGGACTAATGAGGCTTAGGAATTTGCATTGGTCGAGAGGATGGGAGGTCGGACTCATCACACCTTTTTGAGGGGAATTATTGTCTACTCTGGGACTCTCTTTATAGATTTATGTTATGTTCATGAATCCTTATTACATTACCAAGTATAAAATGAGCTTTCCTTTAGTTTTAACAATCAATGATTAAATATGCAAGAAATTTAGAGAATCTTTTATATGTATTCGAGGTTCTTCATCAATAGAGAATCATCTATATCTGTTTAGAGATTCTTGGTCAATGGTATCCTTCAAAACATTTATATAAAAGTCTCTTGGTCATTATGATGACCAGGCTGGTTTTAAAGCCACTCAGTGGGGCACATGAAGTTTATCGTCATTTAGAAGGACAAGTATTATTTCAAAGTTGGGATCGAACCCATAAATGGGCTACCTACGTATCCTTTGTTTTGGAAAAAGAATCAGAACCCACGTAGTTCGAGTAATGGAGTATGATGTTTATGATTGATGGCTCAAAGAAGAATGTCATAATTACTTTTACACTCTAAGCTCACGTGAGTCATGCTCGGTGTGAGAAACAAGAGGTATTGGTAAAAAATTAGACAATTGTGCCATGAAAGATGCAATCATAAGAAATTATTTGGGGATAATGTATGTATGACTGCCCTAAATAGATGAAGGTTTAGGATTTACTTTTAGGGAGAAAATCCATGAATAGGGTCCATAAAGGTATATGTGCTTCATGGAGATTTGAATACTCTAATCTTGGGGCTTACTACTAAGGAGGATGCCCAAAATAGGAGGGGATTATGATTGGGGCTTACTCCAGAAGAGGATTCCCAAAATTATGACTGGGACTTATTCCTGAAAAGGAGGCCCAGGTTAGGGGACTTGGTTTGGGGATTACTCCTGAAGAGGATGCCCAAATTTGAGGACTTGGGGCTTATTCCTGAGAAGGATGCCCATATTTTGAGATTGGGATTGGGGCTTACTCCTAAGGAGGATGCCCAAGTTAAGGAATTAAGGTTTGGGGCTTACTCCTGAGGAGGATGCCCAAGTTTGGGAACTTTAAGAATTTGGGGCTTACCCCCGAGGAGGATGCCCAGATTAAAGGATTTATAACTGGGGATTATTCCTGAAAAGGAGACCCAGGTTAAGGATTCTCTCATCTTAAAGGATAAGGTTGAATGAATGTACTCTCAATCCTTGGTGACATAAAGATGTATAAATCACTATGTTTTGAGAGATATTCCACCGAATTCCTTTTAGATAAGGAAGTCAAATCAAGAAATCATGCCATAAATGGCTTTGAAGAGTATCTTGAAGACTGAATCTTGAATAGGAAAGGTGAAATGGCTTAAGAGCGGTAAAATGAGCAAGATGGGCAACCAAAAAGGTAGGGGCGCGCAAGTATTGGAAGGCGCGCAAGTCTTGCGTGGGCGCACAAGTATTGGTCGCGCAGGTATACCTTGCGCGACACATGGTGTACTTGCGCGATTTTCAATCGGAATTGAAATACTTGAGCGACTCCTTTTTAAACCCTTTAGAATCCCCTTGAGGTTCTTCCAAAAAAGGGACGCGCAAATTCTATTGAAGGAATAAGGCGGCGTGCAAGTATGACCAGTTCCCTTATGGGCTGTCCATTCATGCGCGCAAGTGTTGATGAGTTTCAACACTTAGGCCTTCCTCCCTCTCTTTAGATCTTCCATTCTAGGTAAGAAATTACCTTAGAAGTGTTCCGGAAGCTTTGAGAAGAGACTTGGGCGTCGGGAGCTTCAATCCGAGTTTCTGGAAAAAGATCCTCTCGAATGGGGGGCCCACAGGGTCTATTTATAGGCAGGAGAAGACCCCGTGCGGTTACCGGGCGGTTATCACTTAGGTCGCGTAAGTCACATGCGCGACCAAGAGTGTCGCGCAAGTGTACTTGCGCGACAGTGATATAACGTGCGCGGTGCAGTTTCTGTTGATCCTTTCCTCCCGCCTTTGTCGATTTTTGATGTTTTCTTCAAAGGATGAATCACTTTGAGCTCAGATATTCCCTTTTCCGATCTTTAGATTCTATGACGAAAGGAGCGTCAACAGTTATGCTTTCCTGTGTGGATTGGGTTGTGAATTCTTATGTGGAACGGGTTATGTTTCTTGTGTGGACTGGGTAGTACTTTGGCTCGGATGTTGGAACTAAATTGATGACTTAGGTATATGTTTGGGCATATACCTAAGTAGTGTCGGATGTTACTTTGTGATTGTATCTTTCCTTGTGGATTATCCTCTGTGGATTCTGGGAGACCTTTGGGGGTATTTAGGTCCCTACTGAGTTGCTTATACTCACCCATGCATGGGCTATGCCCGCACTACGTTGTGTTGGTTGCAGACGACAGACTGCGCTGATCGTGGTTGAGGCTTGTGGAGCGAGACGGTACCTTGAGGTGGACCACTAGGCGGGACGTACACGGAGCGGATGGCTGGACCCATGGAGTTGTGGAGAATATCTGTACCCACCCTTCAGGTGGGACTTTCAGTGGATGGCTCGACGTTGCAGCTTTACTTTTCAGTTGCTATACTCCCTTCTCATTTGTACTTTACTTTCAGTTTGGGTTTGTATTCTGGACCACTTACATTTCCGCACTTACTATTGTACCCAGTTTTTACTTAGTGTTTACTTCCTCTTACTTACTCTGTGTGTTTGTTCACTTTAGAAAGGAAATTCCTTCCCTTTTTATCGGGAATCACGCCTTGGTGCTTGTCACCAGCCCCTGGCCCATGGAAGGCGGGCTTGGGGTAGTCATGACACGGGCACTGAGGACGTGTCATGACAATACTGGGATACCTTTTTGGTATTTTGGATAATTGGATTGTACTGTATGGATGTGTACTTGTTTTCGATATTTTCTAGATATATTTACCATATGAATAATTGTATTAGACACTTCTAGATTTGTTTTATATTTTATTCTTTCTTGAATTGAATATGTTATTGTTTACTTCTTATACTACTTATTGATATTGATATTTTTCTATGTATACTATGGTGACGAGGGAACAGTCTCCCCAATAACACACCTAGTCCCTCACTAATATTTAGAAAACTATTGCATTTGGGGATATGTGCTTGAGGCCATCTGACCAAACAGGATCGGGGCATTTTTGAGTGGAATCTGGGTCCAGGACGTTATAAAGTGGTATCCAAGAAATTTATTTAATGGTTTCTTTATTATTTGGAAACAATAGATAGAGATAAGAAGGCAATGTATTTTGGTAATGAGATGTTCTTAGGCATGTCTAACCTATGTATAGGGGAAAACCAAATTTTCTTCGAATTGAATTACTGTTTTCTTGATTTTAACAATTAGAGTTGATTTGATTCTACCATTGGGAGATGCACCTATATTGTTCTATTACTATTGATATTATTGTGGTTTCATTTCTATTAAAACCCGATGATATGAGGGTATTCCATATCATGAAACATATACAAACCATTCCATAAATCACATTCCATGAATTATTACATGCCTTTTAGGATGCATTACCTAACACATGCTGTTTTGATAGGTTCTATGATAGTTACGCCTTCTATTGTGATAGAAGATGTGCAGTGGATAGATAAGTGGAGTCATCTTTCAATTCAAAAGGTGTATGGACACTTATAGACTAGAAAATGATGCACCCTTTGACTCTTTTGTTTAAAGTGGACTGAATGAGATATGGTATGAATTAAATGGGCATCTAATTTTGGTTCATGAGGTGTTATGGGACCTCATGGATTAGAAAATGGTGAACCATCAGTTAAATCATTTGAACAAATTAATGTTAGATGAAGATGAAATGAAATGGAAATTAGTAACCGGAACTAGACCCATCTTTTGAGTGGGAAATAGGTAGTGTCTCTTGTGGGTTTTGCTAATTGTTCTTTATACAGTCCTATCTTTAGGATTAGGCTATGGGTTATGACTTAGTTTTAGGAGGGTTTTGATTTGTCCTATTATTTTGAGCTATGAATTTGATATCATTATTGTCTGAGATGTTTGTTTGGAATTGTAGAGGCATTCCACTACAAAAATCTCCTATGGTATTCTAGGAGAGTGCCGACAACCACACTCTAGAGGTGGTGGGCCATGGGATACCGGAAGATACTCCTTTAGTGAAAAATGTGGAACCAGATGTTGTTACAGACATAGGTTATGAGGTATAGTTCCGAGAGATTTTATATCTCTTTATGAAGACTTATTATTAAGCACCACAACGAACCATGTCTATGGTTGAGCTGACATATGTGTTCCAGCATCCTCCTCCTCCTATGTTTTTTGGGGATGGAGGTCTATAGGCTACTAGATTGTGGCTAGATAATATGTTCTTGAAATTTTAGAATCTTGAGATTAATCATGAGAGGATGGTAAAATGTGCAACATATATGCTTCATTGAGAATCAAACCACTAGTGGGATGTATTGCATCATGATGAAAGGCTATGAGATAATGGTTAGACAAATTTTTAGACCGGCTTCTATGACTAATTTTACCCTAAGATTATATAGGAAAATTAGGATAGTGAGTTCATGCATCTAGAGTAGGGTATAATGACAGTTTTGTATAACTCAACAGGCTTTACAGAGATCTAGCATTTTTCACTGATGTACCTTGCTAATGAGCTATCAAGAGTGAGATGCTTTGAGGAATGTCATAGACATTCTATAAAATCTCATGTCCATGTGTTTATATTGAATTATATAACCAATATTGTGAATTAGGCATACATTATAGAGTAGAACCTGGGGGAATATAGGTGTATTGATAAGGGAACTGTTTTACCTCAACTCAGCGGTTCAACGTCTTCAAGTAGGAAGCAACATTTTGAGGCTTCCCATGAGATGAGTGCTAGTTAGGCTATGAGTACTAGTAGCTCAGTGTTTTTCTATCAGTGTGGAAGATGAGGACACATGTAGAATCAGTGTGACCAGGACCCAGTCGAGTTCCGAGATTGCAGTAGGATGGGGCACACACAATGGTTTTGCTGGACCTTCCCTTCAGTTGTGAGTGGTATGGAGTCATCTCTGAAACCAAGTAAAGGAGTAAGATTCTCAGATCCGCATCAGGAAGGGAGCTAGAGCAGTGCTAGATGATCAGGATGAGGTGGTGGTGGTCTTGGATAGGGTTTTCAGACACCAGTTACACTAATAAATCATAGTGGTCATACTCTAGGCAGCAAGTTTATGACACAGATCCATGGTACATACTAGATATATTCTGTACAACCTACCCTCAATGAGTAGGGTACCATAACATATATAGTGATAGGTACGATCCCATTATCATCTACTATTGTATGTTTTCTTTTTTGATACATGTGCATATCATAGTTTGACATCTTCACTTATGCTGAAAAGGGTTAGGATTATTGTTTTGTCTTTTGAGAGTGTTTAAATGCTAGAAACTCCATTAGTAATTTGAAAAGAGGTTTTATGCCAGTGCATGGAGTTCCCCCTTGAGTTTGGTGGGTGCCACTTCATCTGGGATCTTTATATCCTGAGATGATAGGGTTTGATGTCATACTCAAGATGGACTAGCTAGTAGGTTAATGAGATTATATTGACTTTTACCACTATAGGGTGACTTTCACATCACCAGAGGGTGAAGTATATACTGAAAATGGTTAATGTGATGTCTAGGTGAGTTGAGATGGACTAGAGCATCGCGGGTTGGGTGGGATGATATCATAGATAACTAGTTTGTATCTGGATGATCAGGGAGTTAGTTGGTTGGACTTTCCTCTAGGGTTGATCATTTTAGGGGTGTGTTCCCAGATATAATTTTTGGTTTACCACCTAAGAGGAGGTTGAGTTCACCATCAATCTAGTTTTAGGAGCTACACTGATATCCATTCTTCCTTACAGGATGGCTATGATGGAGTTTCAAGAGCTCAAGATGTAGATAGAGGATCTAGAGGAGAATGAGATTATTTGAAATAGTACATCTCTATGGAGTTCACTAGTCCTTTTTTCAAAAAAGGTGGATGGTACCCTTAAGATATGTATGGATTATTAGAAGTTGAACCAGTTGATGGTTAAGAACTGGTAACCATTTCCATGGATATATGAATTGTTTGATCAGTTGAGGATCTTGAGTGTTCTTAAAAATTGATTTGTGGTCCAGTTATTACCAAGTATGGGTTAGAACTATAGACATGCCTTGTAAAACCTTTCATAGTAGGTATGGTTTGTATTATTATCTTGTTATGCCATTCGGTCTCATGAATGCACCAAAAATTTTCCTGGAACTGATGAACTGAGTGTTCCATCCTTACATGGACTATTTTGTGGTAGTTTTCATGGATGATATCTTGCTATATTCTCAAAATCGACACGACCATTCCAGCCATCTTGAGATCATTTTGAATACACTAAGAGAGCATTAATTATATCATATTCTCACAACGTGACACTTCTGGATGTATCAGATTCACTTCCAAGGTCAAATTATCTCAAAGAGAAGAGTATCAGTCGACCTTGATAAGGTGAGAGATGTAATTTCCTAGTAGCATCCTAATAATATATTTGACATACGTATTTTCTTAGTGATGGATGGTTAGTAAAATAATTTCATCATGGACTTCTCATGATTAGTAGTATGCTTGATGGGATTGACTAAGAAGGGTGTAAAGTTTGTGTAGTCAGATTCTGGTGAGACATCCTTTGCAGAGATAAAATGTAGGTTTACATCAGTACTCGTTTAGATAATTATAGAGTAGGGTAGTAGATACACTATGTATTGTGAAACATCATGTATAGAACTCAGAGTAGTGCTGATGTAGGGGGATAAAGTCATGGAATACGAGACTCAGTAGCTGAGGCCACACAAGAGGAGTTACCTGATGCACGTTCCCGAGTTGGATAAGATTTTTCATGCATTGTGCTGTTGAATACATTACTTACTGGGAGATTATTTTGTGGTGTAAAAAATCCAAAAAACCTCAAGTATATATTAACATATCATGATCTAAATTTGAGGCAGTTAATGTGGGTGGAGTACCTATAGTCTTTTGACATTGAGCTTGCCTTCACTCTTGGTAAAAGAAATGCAGTGGTCAATGCACTAAGCAGGAGGACTTATATATAGGTGGTGCAGTAGGCTAGTAGTGAGTGGAATCTTATGGAGTTGGTATCTAAGATTCACTTGGAGGAGAAAGATTGTCAGGTGTAGACGTATCTATCATCCTTAGCCGTGAACTCTACCCAGATGGATAGAGTGAGGATGAGGCAGGTATGAGATTAAATGGCTGAGTTCTTAGGGAGAGTGTGGTAGGTGAGGAAACTCTTCCTGGTTGGACCATAGGTGAGGATGAGATCCTGGATATCCATAGACACATTTGGGTTCAATTGGATATACATGAGGAGTTGATGTAGGAGTTTCATGCTTCATATTGGGTAGTGCATCCCAGAGTCACCAATATATACTGTGACTTGCTTCATCAGTACTGGTTGTTGGGTATGAAGTGAGAGGTAGCCAGTTTTGTTATGAGGTGTCCCAACTATCATCAGGTGAAGGCAGAACATCAATTACCAGCCATGATTTTATAAGAGTTAACTATTCCCAAGTCGAAATGGGAAGACATCGCAATGGATTTTGTGATCAGTTTTCTGAAGCCATCTCAAGGTAATGATGTTGTGTGGGTTTTTGTCGATAGGATCACGAAGGTTTCTCATTTATTTCTGATCAAGGATATCTTCAGTGTGGATGATCTTGGAAGTTTGTATATCTATGAGATAGCACGACTTCATGGGGTCCTGTGCACTATCATTTTTGATAGGGAAACCCATTTTACATATCTTTTCTGGTAGAAATTATAGAGGGTTATGGGTACACAAGTGCTTTTAAGAACATCATACAACTCTCAGACGGATGGCCAGTCAGATCTTACGATACAGGTGCTAGAGAAAATTTTTGCGAATATGCATGTTGGATTTTGGGGGCTCTTAGGAGAGGTATATAACCCTTGTTGAGTTCACCTACAATAAATGTTTTCAGTCAATGATATATATGTAACATTTTGAGGATTTGTACGATAGGCCATGATGTTCACCCATGTGAAAGATAGAGGTAGGCGAGGTAGCTTTACTGGGACCGTGTCTCATGCAGGAGACTTATGAGTAGGTCTAGTTGATTCAAAATTATATGGATAACACACGGTATTGATATAAATCCTAAAATTATTTCCAAAGATGGAGTATAAAGTTTGAGGTTAGGTATCGTGTATTACAATGTGTTTCACCAAGGTTGGTACATAGACGGATCAAGATATAGGGTAAGCTTTCACCATGATAAGTTGCGCAGTTAGAGATTCTAGAGAGAGTCAGGTCGGTAGTCTATCAGTTGTAGTTAACTCAGAGGTACTGAGCCATGCGTTGGGACCACTTCAATAATTGAGTTTTATTTGGGGTAAATGAGGTCAATTAATGGAAATTATTGATAAAGATACTCTCCTATGTGAAATGGAGAATTCAAATCAGATGATTGATGGGCTAATTCTATGTTCAAAGAACTTTTATCATGTTTGAGACATTGTTTACAACATTGAAGTAACATCCTCTTAAGGATGATTGTAGTGCTCTTTGGAATTCAAGTTTTAAAAAGAAATGGTGAAAAATGGGATGATTTGGATAGGCATTTTAAGAAGAAGGGGTTTGGTCTTTAAGGTGGCCATGTATGAGGTAGATTTGTGTTTAAAGGTTGCATGAGCATTCTACCAAGTTTTTTTATATATATGGTCGTACCAAAAAATTGGGGCCAAATCATGAGCTAGCTACCCCAGCCTCAACCTGAGGCACATGCAGGACCAGAGGGGGTCGAATGCACCCATGGGGAAGCCTAGGAAGTGCCAACTCGAAAGAGGCATGTGCGATCCATGTATAAGCCTGAAGGAGTGTTCACACGGTGATCAACCCGTGCGCAGGGATGCATAGTGGGTGCTAGAAGCATGCCCGTAGGAGGAATAGATGGGTGTAGAAGCATTCCTACAGAGAACCAGTGTGGGATGACATAGAAGGGGGGAGAGGATAATTCTGAGTGGTGTTTGGAGGATTTTATTGATAAACCGAGAGAAAAACATGGCACGTTTCGATGTGGGACGTGTTTTTAAAATACGAAGGAAATCCTAGCCGCTCATCTAATCTCATGAGAGATCTCGACTACATGCCTCATCACGCATCCTGCAGTATAATCATGGCCATATGAGATCAATTCGAACCAATCCAATGGTTTCATAATCAACTTCAACCTTTGACTGCATGGAGTGAAACCCAACACTACTAATCGCCGACGCAACTGCAGATCCACCATGATCTCACTATCGATCGGCATTGATGATGAAAACTCTTACATGGTGATTTTCTGATCGAACTAGGACCATGCATGAAATCCAAATCTTGTATGCATGACATTTCAAAGGAAGCCGTATTAAACGGAGTTGCGTGGCGTTAATTCTTGTCCAAGATACATATAGGATCGATACGATATTCATGCAAGATAATTGTGCACATGCTCTTGAATCCACTCATGAAGATATGATCTTGAGCTGAAGTGAAAATAAACAGAGGATCTCAGAATTTATTCACTAATAGGTTTGAAGATTTCAAAACCCCAAAAAATATGAGCATTCAAACCATGATCCCCATTTCCTCTCACATGGGTTTTAAATGCGGAAGAGTTTCTCCCCTCACTTATAAAAGGAGGAACCTAAGAGTAAATGAGCTGCTAATCCCACATACCTAAGAGCTCCTGTTCTGAAAAACATAGCATCTCCCTAGGATTAATTCTACGAAGGGAAACTAGGAGTCCCACGATCCTTCTGCTCTATGAAGAAGAGTTCTCGTAAGCCTTTGATAGGTGCTACACACCCTCGAATAGCTTTGCAAAGAACTGATACCTAAACACATGATAGGTTTTGTAAAAACCCCCATTGTGCTTTGCAATGCCATGCCAACATTATCCGGTGCTTGAGATACTCTATCACTAATCTTTACGAAGAGGTAAAATCATGAACTTCATGCTCAAAGAAGATCCGCGCATTCTTACGTGAGAAAAGTGAAATGTGGCCATCGTTGTTTCACGAAGAAAGGTAAGAACTCCCTCCTGTTTGCATATTTTTATTATACTATGTGTAAGAGTTCATTGTTGAAGAAGGAAGAGACCACAAGAGGTGAATTTCATAAAAGTGTGTGTTTGATTTGAAGAAACCCGAGGGCTCGGGTGTTTTCAAGAGAAAATGAAGAATACATGCACACATGTTCTATGGTTTAAGGATATGGAGGCCTTAAAGAAAGAGTTTTCACAAAGGAAGGGTTATACTAATTCATGTATGATGATTCATGCATATGAACCGAAGGAAACACCCTAACTAAGTTCAAGAGAAGAAAATAATAGAAAGAGGAGGAAGAGGCCCTGTGTAGTAACTTTCACAAAGAAAGGGTTTCACCCTTTCAGGTTTAGAGAAACATACAAAGACACCCTAACCTAGTGTAAGAAAAATAAAGAAAATAAATTGAAGAAAGAGGCTGTGTGTCTGTGTGATTAAAAAACCATATTCATTAAGGGTTTTCACATAAGATGAAGAAGAGAAGAATGCAAGATTGCATATATTCACATGCACACATGAAGTGTCTTAAATAAAGATTTAAAATCAAGTGTGTTCATGTGGATAAAGAATATGAAGAAATAAAGAGAAGACAAGATTCAACCTAATATCATATGCATGATCACATGCATACATGAACAAGAAGAAAAGAATAGATTTAGATGATGCCAAGTGAACTGATCTTCATTGTCAGAATACTCACATTGGTGTATGTTATTCTTTACAAGAAGAGAGAAGATGTTTTAGTGTAGTAGGTTGTTTCACGAAGAAGAAGAAAGAAGAAGTCTAGTGCAGTTGGGGATTCACTAGAGAAGAAGAGAATGATAGAAGGAAGAATTGCTTGCCTACTTCTTTACATGTAATCAAGTGAAGAGAACTAAAAAAGACCAAGAGAATAAACTACCTTTTGAAGAAGGAAGAAGACTGTCTCCATAGGTAGTATAAAGAACCATCTAGAGGTTTCAAGTTGGGCTAGGCTATCACTAGTCCAGGGAAGAGGATTGTTTCCCACCCCCCTCTAAAGTGTAGGGAATCAAACTGGCTTAAGTATTTCTTTCCTAGCCACTCCACTATAATATAAAATCACATCATAGTGGATAATCCATGCACTGGACATATCCATGCATGGAAAGGACATATCTACTCTTATTGAGTGGTGAACCTTGTAAAAATATCATGTGCATATTTTTACTTATTTTTATTATTGCATGCGACTTGGAAAAGAGAATAAGAGAATAAAGATCCTAACAGGTCAAGAGGTACAGGGATAAATGTTGTAATCGGAGTTAAAAATTCCCTAACACTGATTAAACCCCCTCTTAGTGTTAGGTATATCCCAAAATGGTCCTCTCAATTGGTATCAGAGGGAGGTTCACCTCTATTGGATTCTCTACAGTGAAGTTATTCTCTTTTGAAGACCTTAGTTTCATTCTTGAGTTATCAATGAATTGAAATTTCAGTGAATATATTGTTCTCTATGAGAAGAAGATTATATCTACAGAGACCATGATGAACAAGAAAAATAAGAAGAAGAGAAGTTGAAGAATAAGTCCCTCCCATCTAAAGAAGAGGATGTATCTATTTCTCCATATCTGGATGACATTGAAGACACACCAAACATGGAAAGTAATGATAAGGTGTATCAATCCCCCACCAATAACTTGAACAACCTTCCTACCTCAACTAATCAAGAGGTATGTGTTAGTACATTTGGAAATTTTTCTCATAATGAAGATGCTTGCACAAGTGGTGATGATCAATCTACAACATCTCAAAAAATATATGTTGATAGATTATGAATGATTCTGCATGGTATTCCTAGAAAAATTACATTCCTAGTTTGTGGAGTATTTAAATACATGCATGAAAATATCACTTAGCTAGAAGAAGAATATGATGTTTTGGAGAAAGTCTTACAAGAAATTTTTTTTGAATGTCTAAATCTCTCCAAATAGGTTGGAGCCTTTGAAGTAACAAAGATGGAATTTGAATTAAGTTCTTCAAAGTGGATCAAATATGTTGAAGAAATAAAAGGAGTCAATAAGACTATAGAATAGAAGATCCATGCACATGAAGATGAAATGAAAAAATCAATGATGTCAAGGGGTTATATTTGGAAGAAGATTCCAAGAAGATCAAAGAACTTGACTCTTTGTTACAAATAAAGCAAGGATGCATGAAGATGAATTTGAAAGATTAAAGAAGGATTGTGAGGAGAAGATTAATATGATTGAAGACCAGGAAGTCATCCCCAATATGAGATGTCTAGAATTTAAGGATCATATGACCAATCTTGAGAAGACACAAATTGAGTCTCCACAAAAGATGGAAACAGTTACTTATAGCACTCAATGTTCACCAGAGGATTATACTCTCCAAAGAACTCCAACAAGTGAAAAGAAGATCATGGCTTTACTCATTGATCTATCACATGAAGTTGAGAAAGTAAATGCATCATCCATACCAACTTTTACTAATGTTTATAAAATTGTTTCTACAAAAAGTGAAAGTTGGAAGAAAAATTCTAAACAATTATGGATGAAGAAAAGTGAGAAGAAACCTACCACCATGGCTATGGTGGATAGGGGAAAGAGTGTGGGAGATAACTCCCCATAGAATGAAAAAAATACCAATAAGAAGATTTAGAAACCTTATAAAAAAGATGGCAAGAAGTCAAGGTTTCTAGGTCAATGCTGGTGTTGTAATAGATTTGGGCATTATGCATTGGATTGTTGGTACAACCCCTTAAATGTAAAAGCACAGTAAAATCCCATCTCAATGGGAGAAATCTAGGGAAGAAAAAGCAACATCCACAGATCCAGAATCATCTGTATACTACAAAAATATTTGTAATTTTAGATAACATCTATGATGTATGCAATGGGAGTGGTCATATGAATGGTGCATGTCCATTTCAACTGGTACCCTAAACTGATAAGAAAAGAATACCACAAAAGTTGTGAAAGAATTTAGAAGAATCCTTGGGAAAAAATCAAATGAATAAAGTAAAAACAAACTCTCCCAAGAATATTTGAAGAATAAAATATGATAATTCCTTGGATTCTAAATCCATGAAGGTGAAGGGTGGTGCATTCAAAAGAACTACTAAGAAGGAATCCACTCAGAAGAATAAATGCAGAAGATCCAATATTGATGCCTCAGTCCCTAATGATATTTTCGGGGTTTGTCCAGAATATTTGGAAAGAACAAGAAACATGGAAGATGAACATGCTAAGACTTGTGATAAAATCCAAAAGAAGAATCTATATGATGAAAAATAAGTTCTGTGTGTGAGGTGCAACAAGGCTGGTCATACTGTTAAAAGATTCATTGAATTTACTCCAACCCAACAAGAATTCCTCAAAAAGATGAATATTTCACCAGGAGATTCTAGTGCTTTGAAAGCCCTTGAAGAAATAATATTCACTCACAAAGATATGGAGGAAATAGTGAGATCCATGCAATCATAACCATTATTGAATATCAGTTATGAAAGTGTGAAGAATGGAGCATTTGGGTTGAGAAGATCATCTCAACCTTGTTGTTCACATTGATGGAATAAGAAGTATCCACCTTATTCCCTTAAATCTTTGAGAATTTTATTTTTTCTTATAATACAGGTAATTGAAGGTGAGGCAAGATCTCGGGGGGAGAACCTGAGATTTAGTGATGAGAAGTGTTCCCTTGAGGGGGATACATATGATGAAGCCTCCATAATCTTTATCTCAATTGGTATCAACATCAGTTCGTATAAAAATCAATTACTTTAATGATTTTCTAAATATCATGTCACTGGAAAAGGTATTTCATTTCTCAATATCTCATCCTGGGTTACTCAAAATAAATATTATTCTTTCAAATGGGGAGTAACTTAAATTACTCAGTGACATAAGAATAATGGAAGTATTCCAAGGTCACATATCTTGCCTTTTACTGCTGATTTTTTGATCCATTTGTTGATGTGAGTGACGGAGTTTCAGGTTGACTATTCCATATCACACTTACTATCCTATGCATAAAATGAATTTGGAAACCCCTTTATGTCAAATCACATGAGATCTCATATCATGAGGTATCATGATTCAGTGGATAATGGACAACTCTTTTGTCTAAATCAAATCCCCTTGTTTTATACACCGAGAATTTCTCAAATAGACTTAGAGTGAAATGATTAATGGCACACTTCTTGAGTAAGGATTGATACCCCTCTTCCCATAAACTTTTTATTTCTTGTCAATAAGGGGGAGAGAAGTGAAATGAATGTTTGAATAGAGAAAGAAGTGAAGACTCACATTGAAACATTCATTTTGAAGAAAAACATTGGGTATTGACAACAAATACAAAAGGGGAGATTGTTGGGACCACTTTATTAATTGAGTTGTATTTGTTTTTAATGAGTTCAATGAATGAAAATTATGGTTAAAGACACTCTTCTAAGTGAAATGGAGAATGAAAATCAGATGATTGATGTACTGCTCCTAAGTTCAAAGAACTTGTATCATGCGTGATACATTTTTTACAACATTGATGTAACATCCTCTTAAGGATGATTGAAGTGATATTTGAAATTCATGTTTCAAAAAGAAATGGTGAAGAAGGGGATGTATTGGAATAGAATTTGAAGAAGAAGAGGGTTGGACTTTAAGGTGGCCATGCATGAGGTAGATTTGTGTTTAAAGGATACATGAGCATTCTTCCATGTTTTTTTATATATAAGTCCTTACCAAAAAATTAGGGCCAACTCACGAGCTAGCTACCCCATCCCCAACCTGAGGAACATGTGGGACCACAGGGGGTCGGCCACGCCCATGGGGAATCCTAGTCAGAGCCAGCTCGCAAGAGGCATGTGCGGGATGTGTATAAGCCCACAGGAGTGCTCGAATGGTGATCAACCCGTGAACAGGGATGCATAGTGGATGTTAGGAGCGCGTCCGTAAGAGTAATGTGTGGGGGAAGAAGCGTGCCTACAAAGAACCAGTGTGGGGTGACACCGGAGGGGGGAGAGGAGAATTATGAGTGCTGTTTGGGAGGAGTTGATTGATAAACTGAGAGAAAATCGCGACACGTTTTGATGTGGGATGTGTTTTTAAAAGACAAAGGAAATCCTATACACTCATCTAATATCATGAGAGATCTCGATAACATCCATCATCCCACATCCTGCATTATAATCGTGGTAGTCCGAGATCAATTAGAGCTGATCCAATGACTGCAACATCATCTTCGACCTCTGATTGCATCGATTGAAACCCGACGCTGCTGCTCACCGACGCCACTTCCAATCCACCATGATCACACTCCCAATTAGTGTTGATGATGAAAACTCTTACACGGTGATCATCTGATCGAACCGAGACCATGCATGCAATCTATATCTTACATGCATGATATTTCGAAGGAGGTCGAAGCAAACGGAGTTGTGAGGCCTTAATTCTTGTCCGAGATACATGGAGGATCTGTGTGAGATTCATTCACAAGAATTGTGCACAGGATCTTGACTCCATTCATGAAGATAGGTTCCCGCGATGAAGTGAAAACAAACCGAGGATCTTGGCATTTCTTCACCCGCAGGTTTTAAGATTTCAAAACACCGAAAAATACGAGCATTCAAACCATTATCCCCGCGTCCTCTCACACAGTTTGTCAACATGGAAGAGTTTCTCCCCTCACCTAAAAAAGGAGGATCCCAAGAGGATAATATATGCTACTCCCACATACTCAAGAGCTCTTGTTTCGAAAAACAGAGCATCTCCCTATGCTTCATTATATGAAGAGAAACAAGTTATCCCAAAAGCCTTCTTCTCTGGGAAGAAGAGTTCCCGCAAGCCTTATGTTGGTGCTATGTATCCTCGAATAGCTTCGCAAAGATACGACACCCAAACATGCGACATGTTTTGTAAAAACCCTCACTCTGATTAGAAATTCCATGCCAACGTTAGCCTGTGCTTGAGATACTCTCTCACTGAGCTTTACGGAGAGGCAGAATCATGCACTTCATGCACAAATAAGATCTGAAAATTATTGCATGAAGAAAGTGACATGTGGCCATCATGGTTTCACGAATAAAGGTAATAACACCCTCTTGTTTTCATATTTGTATTCTACTATGTGTAGGGGTTCATTGTTGAAGAAGGAGGAGATCTCAAGCGCTGAATTTCATAAAAGTGTGTGTTTGATTTGAAGAAACCAAGGGCTTGGGTGTTTGAAAGAGAAAAGGAAGAGTACATACATGCATTCTCTACAGTTTAAGGAGACCGAGGCCTTGAAGAAGGAGTTTACATAAAGGAAGGTTTATACTCATTCGGGTATGATGATTCATGCATATAAACCTAAGGAAACACCCTAACTATGTTCAAGAGAAGAAAAGAAGAGAAAGAGGAGGAAGAGGACTTGTGTAGTAACTTGCACCAATAAAGGGTTTCACCCTTTCAGGTTTGGAGAAACATAGACAAACACCCTAACCTAGTGTGGAAGAAAGAAAAGAAATGGATGAAAGAGACCGAGTGTGTGTGTGTTTAAAGAACCATATTTATTAAGGGTTTTCACACAATAAGAAGGAGAGGAAAATGCATGCTTGCATACATGCACATGCAAACATGATGTGACATAAATAAATAATCAAAATCAAGTGTGTGCACATGGATAAAGAATAAGAAGAAAGAATGAGAAGAAAAGGTTCAACCTAATGTCATATGCATGATCAAATGCATACATGAACAAGAAGAAAATAATTGATTCAGATGATTCTAAGTTAACCGATCTTTATTGCCGGAATAATCACATTGGTGTGTCTGATTCTAGACCAGAAGAGAGAAGAAGTTTTAGCGAAGTTGGTTGTTCCACTAAGAAGAAGAAAGAAGAAGTCTAGTGATTTTGGTTTTTCACTAGAGAAGAAGATAAAGAAATAAGGAAGAATTTCTTGCCTACTACTTTGAAAGTAATCAAGTGAAGAGAACTAAAGAACACCAAGAGAAAAAACTACCTTTTGAATAAGGAAGAAGACTGTCTCCATAGAAAGTATATAGAACCAACTAGAGGCTGCAAGTTGGGCTAGGCTATCGCCAGTCCAGGGAAGAGGATTGTTTCCAACCGCCCTCTAAAGTGGAGGGACTCACACTGGCTAGAAGATTGCTTTCCTAGACACTCCACTGTAATAGCATATCACATCATAGTGGAGAATCCATGAACTTGTCATATCCATGAATGGAAAGGATGTAACTACTCTTATTGAGTGGTGAACCATGTAAAAATATTGTGTGCATATTTTTACTGCTTTCTATTATTGCATGCGATAGGGAAAAAATAATAAGAGAATAAATATCCTAATAGGTCAAGAGGTACAGGGATAAAAGTTGGAATCAGAATTAAAAAGTCCCCAACATTGATTCACCCCCTATCAGTGTTAGGTATATCCCAAACTGGTCCTCTCACCATGCATGATGACTTTCATGTATCTCAGCTATGACTCTATTACTTAAACCCATCTCATGATTTTTATCCCAAGGAAGTTGAGCGATATGTTGATGCGTCCTTTGATGGGAATCTAATTTATATCATTGAGAGGAGAAAAAAGATTTATTAAAGTCCGTTCAGTTCCTCTAGTATGAGTGCTATGGTAGCATGATTGTTTACAGGATGATACATGGGTGCGGGAGGCCAATATACATGCTTAGTGGATTGAATTTTTCGCAGAAGAATCTTGACCGCCCTTGAGATGATAATTTAGGGATTGATTTATTTAAGGGTGGAAGATTGTAAGATCCTAGGTTTTTCTTGAGGTATCGATTCTTTCTATTTCTGATTGAAGTTTTCCTTTATCTTTTTCTTAGATCCTAAGATGGGCCATGGGGCAGTTGGGTTGTTTTTGGGAAGGAAGAGGCTGTTGGGAGGTGTATTGGATGCAAGAAAATTACACAACATATAATTGGGACACACGATGTGTATTCAATTACACAATGTATAATGGTCTATCAAGGACCTTTAATTCCATGTAAATGTTTTTTACTGGGAAAAGAACCCATGATTTACACCAAGTATAAGGAATTTATAAATTGTGTAAATTCCCTAGTCTAGTGTTTAAAAATTGAGGCTAGGGAATCTAATTCTTGACAGAATCTTCACCTCCCCTCTCTCATAAGCAGGAGCACCCCCATGAAGACTAAGGTAGGATTTTCTTCTGGTTATAGATTTAGAATCCATTTATTTCACCATTGGTCTTAATATATCCACACTGATAAGATATTTTTTACTTTTTAGCTATTCAATATTATTATGGATAGCAACTGTGCTATTTGGATTTAGGATAATATGCCCTAATTTCTCATTCTTCATCCATTTTTAAATTTTCTCCTAAACCTAGTCAAATCAGGACTAGATACTATATGAACACTCCACTATCGAGTTGAGGTAGGGGGTCTATACTTTTTTTTTCGGATTTTAGTTCTTTATAGAGCCATTGATTGTTATGCCACCTGACAAGCATTCCAACATGGCCCCAACATTTAAAGGATAAATTGAAATAGATGAAACATGAAATATTAGGGATTCCCAAAAGTTCCTTGAGATGTGTTGGTGGGTTTTCCCAAACCCAAGGCCACCCATGGGGTGCACCATTCATTTTCTTAGGTTTTGACCTTTGATGAACCAACCACGGGGTGTTTTATTAAGTTTTTCTAGTTTAATGAAGCTCAAATATATTTAAATGGGATTAAATTACATTCTTTGGAGATGTTATGCTTCTTTTCCTTATGTTATCAGAAAATTCCATGCCTAAATTGATTATATGGATTTAATGGAACTGGTAAATGAGTCGGTATACTCATTGGTTTTTTTAAATTTCTTCAATGGATTTGTTACCAATTGTGTTAAATGGGTGAGTATACCCATGTGGCTTGTTTAATAGTGATTTGTGATTAATGGGTGGGTATAACCATGTGACTTGAGTAAATGGGAAGGAAATACATGAGTGGGTATACTCATGAGATATAATTGAGTAATTTAGTGGGTATAATCATTGAATTGAATTGAATGTAATTGATTAAATTAGTGGGTAGACTCATATAGAATTGGATTTCTAAATAGTATGAAATAGATAAATTATTGTTTAGATGACATGGAAGACTATCTATCGATTTGTATGGTGGTAGTTAAAACCAAGAGTAGTTATGATTACTGGGTATTAATTCCTTGGGATAATTCGAGCCTTGATACCCCTTGTATTCGGCTTGAAAGGACTCACATAGGACATGTTGGTACACATGCTCCTGGACTCCAACCAGTGCCTATACTGAGTTTGAATCGAGATTCCACTGGGACTCATTAAGGATTACTTGGTATTCTACAACTTGAATCTAGTCCTCAGTGTTCTAAAATTCATTATATGGCACAACTATGGGATATATGACACATTGGTTATTACAGTGTGGATGTGGAAATGAGATACACTTCATTATACAACAAGGCCATGTGGACAGGATATGGATGAATGTACATAGAGGCTATATTTCATGTTTATATTTCTTATAAATTAATTTTTAGGATCTTACACATGTTGTAAGGATCCTTGAGATACTTTTTTGTATTGCTTTCTTGATCTGGTTATATTCCTTGGGATTTTACACTTTCATTACTATTTACATACACTTGTTTAGAATATTACATTATGCTGTTTAGAACTATATAGATATATGGGTGGTTTCCTACTGGGATGTTTATCTAACACCATATTTGGACCACCTCAGGGACCCAAATAGATTATATGGTTGTAGGAAATGATAAGGG